>OX336388.2:354849886-356099886 GCA_946902985.2 Meconema thalassinum | reverse complement strand
ACTTCCAGGAAGTCGGAGGTGGGAATCGAACCCACATATATTAAATACTCATTGCTATTTCTGTTAGTTAAGATGAATCATTTCAGATAGAACATTAATGATGCTTCTGGAATGCTGACGTTCAGTTCAGTAACGGAAATTCAGTTCCGACTACCTATGCAGGGGCACCACGGGCAGGAATCAGCTTCATTTCAAGTTAAGATATGAATGTTAAACAATTCCTATAAACACGGGAGTTGTTGTTTGAGTCTTCAGTCGTTTGACTGGTTTGATGCAGCTCTCCATGCCTCCCTGTCCTGAGCTAATCGTTTCATCTCTACATAGCTATCACACCCTACATCCGAGGCAATCTGTTTAACATATTCTAACCTTGGTCTACTCCTACAGTTATTGTCCTCGACCCTTCCTTCCATAACTAAGCTTGCTATTCCTGGGTGTCTTAGTATGTGTCCTACCAACCTAACTCTTCTCTTCATTAGCAGTCGCCAGAAACATCTCTCCTCTCCCACTAGTCTCAATACCTCTCGTTTGTAACCCTATCTACCCATCTGATCTTCATCATTCTCCTGTAACACCACATTGCAAACGCTTCAATTCTCCTCTTTTCTGCTGCACCAATAGTCCAAGTTTCACTTCCATAGAGTGACACGCTCCAGACAAAGGCCTTCAAAAATGACTTCCCAATACCTAAATCCATATTCGATGTCAACAGATTCCTTTTCTGTAGAAATGCTTTCCTTGCCTGAGCTAACCCACTTTTTATATCCTCTTCGCTTCGTCCATCACTGGTTATTTTACTTCCTAAGTAACAGAAATCTCCTACTTCCTTTAGTTCTTCACCTGCCAATTTGATGTCCATAGAGGTTTCTGATTTATTTCAGCTGCATTCCAATATTTTGTTTTACATTTATTAATTTTCATCATGAATTCTTTCCTCAAGACAGAATCCATACCATTCAAATACTCATTCATATCCTCAGGCGTGTCGGCCAAGATGACTATGTCATCGGCAAATCTCAGAGTTGAAATTATTTCTCCTAGAATCTTCACTCCCACTTTACATTTTTCTCCAATTTCCTTCATTCCTTCACGGGAGTGATGATGAAAAAAGAAAAAGTCAACTATTAACATACTAAACTTTTCAAAATGTGGTAAATAAATATTATTATTAGAATTTTGAAAATGTAGAACTTTTCGGGTAACATAGATGGCTGTGTCTTCTTGAAAATACAGTATGCATATTTGATGTAAAGGATTTATGACAGACAGTCATGCATTTGACTCTTTAAACTGTATGTCCGCCCTTAGCAGCAAAATGTTGCTGTTGAATAATTGAGGGGCTTTGGAGCATCGTTGTGTGTAATTTATCTGATAATCTGCGTTATTGTGATGGCTGTATTAGTGTGTGCATTTGTAATTCAGATGAGGATTGGGAAGGAGGCGGCCGTGACTGTTTGGCCCCACGAGGTTGAGTGTACCCCGTTCCAGCCCTCAGACCAGAATTAAATTTCTTGGCAGAGCCAAGAATCGAACCCGGGCCATCTCTCTTCCGCGGTGACAGCCAAGAGTTTAACACCAGCAAATATCTGCGTGAAATTCAGTAGTATGCTTAATTTATTTACTAGCTTACTACAGTATTTGACCGTACATACGCACACACATAATTTCTAACATACAATAATTAGAGTTTACCAAATATTTAGTTTTTATGTTATAAAGCTAACCCGAGAAATCTATTGAACAAAACCGTCGATCTCTTAAAAGAATTCCCACAGCATTCATTTCAGAGGCCCAGAAAAGACACTTGCAAGGTTTGTGATCGTCTTTATATTGAAGTTAAAGCAGGTACACCGCAATCAAAAATGAAGTTGGAAATGCACCACAGAAAGGCAGAGAGAGCACAGGGCCTTCTAAAAGGTTATATCAGTTCATCACAGCTCCCGACCAGTGATACCTGCTCTATATCCATTGATATGCATTAAAGCACTCACAAATGTTCTATCGTCACTAGCTATCATGCTACAATTTTAGTGTGTCTATAGGTGATGAGGGAGGGACCATGTGAGTGTGCATGGTGACAGACTGTTTTAGTGGTAGAATTTTGTTGTTGGTATAACTTTTGTATTTTTCGTTAGTAGAATTTTAGTATTTAGTTGTTATTAAATAGTTAGTATTTTTTAGCCTATTTTCAATTTGAAAAAAAAAAAAAAAAAGCTTATGAGATCACCTTTTGTCCGTGTGTGTGTGCGTGTGTGTGTGTGTGTGTGTCCCTAATAACTTCTAAACGGCTGGAGCGATTTCAATGAAACTCGGTAAGTTCATAGCACTATTCCGGACGACCCCGATCGTGCCCTTCAAATTTTGTTACGTCTCACCAATCCAACATGGTGGCTGTACGAAATATTTCACCAGCGTTCAATATCTCCGAAACTATTCCCGATAACACACTGGAATTTTTACGGTGATAAAGGGAACCACTAGAAGTTCACCTATGTCATTTTTGAAAAACTGGTAACTACAAAACCAACATGGCGGCCACGCGAATTTGCGACTTTTAAATAGACGTTTCTCGCGATTTAACCAACCAAACGTAATAAAAATTGGTACAGTATATGTTTATACACATTGTAATGCACCGACATCTAACTTCGTTCAATTGTTTATATAACCACAAGATGGTGGATGTGCGAAATATTTCACCGGCATTCTATATCTCTGAAACTATTAGCGGTATCACCCTGAAATTTTGTATGGATATCAAGGGCACTGCTCGAAGTTCATCTATAAGACTTTCAAAAACCGGTTGACTACAAAACATACATGGCGGCCAAGCGAATTTGAAAATTTAAAATAGACCTTTCTCGCGATTTAATGTTCCAAGCGCAATGAAATCTGGCACAGGAAATGTTTATACACATTGTAATGCACTGGTATCTAATTTAGTTCAATTGTTTACATAACCTCAAGATGGAGGCTGTGCGAATTTTAAAATTAAGTTTTTATTTCTTGTGTCGTAATCATGCGATCGAAGAGAACGTTTGAATAATGAACCTACGCAATAATTTTCCTTTAATGGTACATGACTCTATGGCCTATACATTTAACAATCCAGCATGGCGACCATCCGAAATATTTAGACGGCTCTGAATATCTACGAATCTATTATAGCAATCAAACTGAATGTTTTATGTTGATAGGGGCTATGAACTTAAGTTCACCTATAGGACTTTAAATAACCTGGTGATCACAAATCCAACATGGCGGTGACTCGAAGTATAAATAATCACATGGACGTTTCTCGCAATTTAACCATCCGAGTGCAGTGAAACTTGGTACAGTAAATCCTTATACGAATGTTAATCCACTGGCATCTAATTTATTTCAATTGTTTCCATAACCACAAGATGGCAGCTGTGCGAAATTTTAAAATCTCCTTGTTACTTCTTGTGTCCTAATCATGCGATTGAAGTTTGAATGCTACACGTACACAATAATCTTCATGTAACAGTGCATAACTCTTTGACCTACATATATAAAATCCAACATGGCGACCATCCGAAATATATAGTCGGTTCTCAATATCTACGAATCTATTACAGCAATCAAACTGAAATTTAGTATGTTGATAGTGGCAGTTAACATAAGTAGGATATATGAAAATAGGCTGTATAGTTCTTCACGGAACTACTTGTTGTAAGTAGAATTGCTGTATTACTTTATTCTGAAAGGTAGTAGCAGCCTTTCAGAATAAATCAGTAAATCAATTCTTTATTTGTCTTATAGACGGTTAAGATATTGATAACATTAGGCAACTAATGGCTACACTGCGTTCAGCTGCACGGCTGAAAGCAACGAGAAACTACAGCCGTAATGCTAATCCCGAGGATATGCACCTCTCAATGCATAATTACATGTGATGATGACCTTCTCTCTTATAAAATTCCAATCCGGAGGTAAACTAGTCCCACGTTCAGACCTCCGGTTGGGGACTACTCGAGAGGGGGTTAACATGACATAAGTGACAAAGAGGAAATCTGACATTCTACGGATCGGTGCGTGGAATTTTAGAAGTCTGTTAGGCAGTGGAAGGTTAAAAATCTTAGAAAGGGAAATGGATAGGTTGAGGTTGGATTTGGTTGGAATTAGTGAAATGCGCTGGCAGGAAGAACAGGACTTTTGGTCAAGAGACTGTAGGGTCATTATCAATAAATCAAACAATGGCCAAGCAGGGGTTGGTCTCATATTGCTTAGGAAACTTGGACAGCGGGTGGAATATTATGGGCAATATAGAGAACGGATTACTGTAGCAAAAGTCAATACAAAACCTACGTACACCGCAGTGGTACAAGTCTATATACTGTATATGCCTACCAGTCAAGCTGATAATGAAGATGTTGAAAAGGTCTACGAAGAAGTAGATGAAATTGTGAGGCATGCCAAGGGTGATGAAGATTGGAATGCTGTGGTAGGAAAAGGAAGAGAAGCGAAGTTAGTAGGGGATTTCGGATTAGTTGAAAGGAATGATCGAGGAAGCAGGCTGATGGAATTCTGCACCGAGCATGAGTTAGTTAGCATGAGAGTTGGTCCGGATCGAGAATGTCCAATTCTGGTGGCTGCTGGTGTGGCTCGTTGTGCACAGGGGTTTGCCCCTCACCTTCCGGAGTGCCGGGGGCCCTTACGCCTGCCTCTTCGTCCTCAGTGCCCATAATATCCCATGGAGCACTTCTCCAACGGATCCAGGCTAGATCTTGGACGTGTCTTGGCACTATATTCTCCGGTAGCACCGGAGCTTCGTGGGGTTGATCCTCTTCTTCATCCCCTGGAACATACTGTTCCCAGAACTGCTGTAGAACTGTCTGAAGGTGTCCCACCACCGGGTAGCAAGCGTAAGGTGTGGGCGGCGTGGATACCGCTCTGCCCACTGTGCCGGACCCAACCCCGATATCAGGCCCCGCCGGCGGCAGTGTGTCGCTCGACACATGACTGAGAATAAATAGCTGCTGTGGTGTCACTATCCCGTCCGAACAATTTCAACTGACGAGTCCTCCCGTGCGTGGCTCCCTTAAATAAGATCAGGGAGTGCAGCAATAACCACAATAGAAGAATATACACATGGATGAGACCAGGAGATAGAGGGCGTTATCAAATCGACTTCATTATGGTCAAGCAGATATTTTGAAACCAGATTTTGGATTGAAAAATATATCCCGGTGCTGACATAAACTCTAACCACAATCTGGTTGTCATGAAATTCAGATTAAAGTTGAAGAAACTGAAGGAAAGTGAAATGCCAAAAACATGGGCAATAGACTGAAAGAGAAGGTTGTAAACGAAAGATTCAGGAAGAGTATAAAGGAAGGACTAACGAAAAACCCTAAACAAACTTCAATTGCAGACGAATGGGCACATTTGAAGAATGAAATAACAAAATCCGCAGAAGAAAACATTGGTAGGAAAGAAAGAATTGGTAGAAAACCATGGATCACTAAGTATATACTAGAATTAATGGATGAAAGACGGAAACACAAGAATGTAAGAGAGGAAAAGGCGAAAGCAAAATACTGACTTCTGAGAAAGGAGTATATGACCACCGTGAGGCAGGGTGAGGTACCTCAGGAGCTTGTTATTGATAATAATAAGACTTTCGCTAAGACCAGCACTTTCAAGTACCTTGGATCGACTATCACCGAGGGATCTGACTGTCTCGAGGAAATCAATGAGAGACTGCGCTCCGGGAACCGAAGCTACTTCAGTCTCTCCCATCTGCTGCGATCAAGAACGCTATCACGCAGTTGTAAGAAAACTATCTATAAGACAGTCATCCGACCTGTTGTCACCTATGGGTGTGAGACATGGGTGTTGACTAGGAGGAATGAGGATTTGTTGAACAGGTGGGAGAGGAAGGTACTCCGTAAGATCTGTGGACCTGTGTGTGATCATGGAGTGTGGCGCCTCCGCACCAACAAGGAGATTAATGATCTGTATGGGGACCCCACTATCGTCGCAGAGGTCAAGAGTTCCCGGATTCGGTGGCTTGGACATTTCGAGCGAATGCCGGTGTCAAGGATGGTGTATCAGGTCTTCCATGGGCGGCCCACTGGAAAGCGAGGACGGGGGCGACCGAAAAAGCGCTGGCTGGACGATGTCGAGGAGGATCTCAGAATGCTACGTGTCAGAGCTTGGAAGAGGCGTGCACGTGATAGGAAAAGCTGGATGACTGTGGTGGAGCAGACCAAGGTCCTTCAT
Source organism: Meconema thalassinum (assembly GCA_946902985.2). Taxonomy (NCBI): domain Eukaryota; kingdom Metazoa; phylum Arthropoda; class Insecta; order Orthoptera; family Tettigoniidae; genus Meconema; species Meconema thalassinum. The sequence continues at coordinate 356,093,640 of OX336388.2, read as the reverse complement.
GGACTGTAGTGCCACGGGGTAAGGTAAGGAGAAAGGAGTGAACAAGAAGTGCAAGGAAGCAAAAGGAGTGGTTAAAAAGAAAGATGTGCAGGTATAGAAAATTGTCTGAAATTAGTAAAAGTAGATACAGACAGCTTATCGAAGGATTAAGAATACTTTTGGGGAAAAGAAGACTAAGTGCTGTAATATTAAGGACACAGGACCTTCCGAAGACATCGCTTGGTGGAACCAATCATTCGCTGCCACCATCCAGGTTCGCAGTAAGTTTAGCTACACCATTCGTGTCAAAGATTCATTATTAACAACAATACAAAGAACATCATGAAAGAAGGGGCAAGGCACGGGGATGAAGCTACGATACGAGTAACTGACAGCACTGGGTACTTCACCGCCACCCCACTACGAGCGCTGCTAGGCGAAAGGTCGCCTCGTAATTGGATGATTTGACTTAGGTGTTCTGTGTTGTTGATAACATGGCGGCTCTGCATGCTTGAAAGACATTACGGTAACTGTTCATTATCCTGATTTTGGAAGATATTTAAGTCACTTATACGTTCAAATTACTCGCAATTGTTCATGTATAACACGATACTGTCGTATTTCTTCAGCTTATAATCGTGCTCCATACTTTTGATTCGTAAACCGTATTTGTCAAATTTGAGTGTTGCTCGCGCCAAAGAAAATGGGTAATACGACATCGGAGTGAACAGTTCTGAATAAAACCATCCAGTCCAAAGTCCCAAGTTGATGCGATATTTTAGTATGGAAATTCGCCCTTAAATAAAATACAGATTGGAGTGACCTGGTTAAATAAAATTAAAAAATTAAAGAAACATATTTGGGAGCTAATATTTCCATACTGGTAGTTGGCTGTCACACCACTAGGCGTGCTGCAGTAGTTTCTTGTTTCCATGCTTTAACATGCGTCTTCTATTATATTTGGTGTTCTGTGGGGCAAGGATACAAATTAGTGGAGCTCTTTTAGCATTCCCCAACAGATAACAAACCGATTGAGTCGCTTCGCTGCATAGGTGATGATGGTCTGGTCAGGTTATTTCACCCGCTGTATGTTCCCCATTAAAATCCTTTTATAGAAAATAAAAAAATTTGGTTGGCTTTTGGTAAGAACGCAGAGGAAAGATTCCTACGACAGGGTGCTGAAAAATGATTTGTGGATTTTGTATGCAAATAATTTTTTTGGGTGGATTTTACGCCCGCGCGTCTGATCTTATCTTTGTTGTATCCGGAGTTCTCGTATCACAATTATGATTACAAGACAAAATAAATTAAAATCTCAGCCACAAGTCACCTAATGATGTTCAGGTTTCAGTAGTAGATGGCAGTGCTAACGGAACGTTGAAATTAGGGAGAGAGAGAGAGATCACTTGAATCACGCCGAATGAAAAGATCTAAAGTACACTGGGTATCTGAGGTCATATTATTCGTCTATTATTATTATTATTAGTAGTAGTAGTAGTAGTAGTAGTAGTCGTAGTAGTAGTAGCAGTAATAATAATTTGTGTTCTTATTCCTCAAAGAATTTGGATTTTATAAAGAAAAGAACAAGAAACCTCTTTCACATAATTATTCTTCATTGCGATAGAACTCTCCTCACTGTCCAGGATGATAGCTTTCTTCATGAATGGTGCAGTGCTGCCAGTCTGCAGATCCTTAAGGTATAGCCTAGTGTAGTGGTCAAAGAAACAAACCCATTAACCGACGTTATGGTGGGATTATTATTATGATTATCATCATTATTACGGTATTATTATTATATTACCGGTATTTTATCATCATTATTATTATTATAATAATAATTATTATTATTATTATTATTATTATTATTATTTGCTATATACTGTAGAGTGATGTCACGAAGTCCAAAACTACGGCACTATCAGACAGTTGTTCTTCCGGAAGCATTGTACGCCTCCGAAACTATATCTCTAGGAGGCCACTCTCAAATTGGTGAATTCAGAAACCAGGAACGTAAAATTCTCAAGAAAATATATGGCCCCGTTTATGTTAATGGTATAAGGATTAAAAGGAAAACCACAGACTTGTACACAGTAATCAATAAGTTCACTGATACCGTGCGTAAGAGACGATTGACATTTTATGGTCACATCTGCAGAATGGACAACACCAGACATGCAAAAAAAAAAAAAAAACCCTGCTTGATATAATTAATTCAAAGAAGGTCAAAATCAGTTGGTTAGAAGAAATAAAACAGGACTTAAAAGAAATAAACATCACAGAATATATCATCATGAATCGCAAGACTTTTGGAACTCTAGTTATAAATCACTGTTTCACCAAAAAAGCTAAAATGACCACTGGAAAAAAACATGGATGGAAGAACGTAAGAAGGGTCATAGCGAGTTCATGAGGAGATTTTGGGAGGAGAAGAAGAAAACTCCATCAACCCGAGTCAATAAGTTCAAACACGCTCCCCTTTGGTTGGTTGCTTTGTTTAGGGGCTGCGACAACGCGGTTATGTAGCCCCGTGTACTTTGGGTGTGTGTAGAATCTTTCTGATAACCGGTGTCAATTGGGATGTCTGAATTAGTGCATGTTATCTGTTTTGAATTCAAGTACAGACTGCAGACATTGAATTTCAAGTAGTTCCTACTGTTACCGCCAAACACCACCGTCAACGACTACTAGTTCAGAACTTGGCTACCAGACGCCACCGCAGTCGGCTCCTGGCGACGTACGTAGGAACCTTAAGAGCGCTGTTTAACCTATATGTTAATTTAGCTTCACACAGGTGTAATTAGTGGAAGGTTCTTTAACATGCCATAAATCTATTACATGCGACCACCAGTTTTACTTCCCCTCCCAAGGAAGGCATACTGAGGGATTTTTAACGCTCTTAAAAATCCGACGGCTTTGGCCGGGTTTGAACCCGCGATCTTGGGCATAGAAGCTCACCATGCTACCAACTACGCCACCAAAGACGCTAAAAAGAAAGAAAGAAAGAAAGAAAGAAAGAATTTGTTATATTGACAATTTTTACCCTTATATGTATAGCAACTGTGCATTTGTATATTTCCGACACGAGAAATAAATAAATTATTATTATTTTGTTATTATTATTACTATTATTAACTCAATGCGTTATAACTAGCTGAACCAGTTTCTTTGTGTACTGTTACTCTAAAACTCCAGCAGCTGTTCCCACTGTGCTAACTCAGAAATTAACACGCCAACTGTATCAGAGATCTTGCTCAAATTAAAAAACCTGCTCCGGACTGGTAAATATTCCGTGACTCAACTCAGCGAAATCAGGCGGTGTGAAAGAAGCCTGCTTCAATAAGATGATCAATGGGAAGATATTGGGGCTGTTTGTGGTCAAGGTCATAGTACAGTAGGATAAGACTTATATGATGGTAGTTGTTGTTTTAAATGGGTCTAGTGAAATAGATGATTAATCCCGGGAACACAGGGATCCTTCATCTAATCTGAGTGTATTTGTATCGATACATTTTTGGCCTGGGAGTCTACTCCATTGGGAATTAGCGTGGACAAATTTCCGACATCTAATTACCATTGTAACAAGTGCAAGTGCACTTAGTTCCTACTTGTTGAAGCGTGTTCGATACTTATAATAATAGAAGAATAACAACATATCCATGATTCTATGTTCTGGTTTTGCAACAACATAACTTTAGCGTATCATTTAATTTTGGCCTTACACAGTTTCACAGAGATTAAGAAAATGTATGTACCGGTAGGCCTAATTCATTCCGTTTTGCTTCATTTATTTTATGTTATGTTTCCTATTTTATGTGCTTTAATATGATTTTTATTTTTTTATTTGCTTCATTTTATTATTAATTAATTCTATTTCTATTTTATATAATATAATATAATTTTATATTACGTTATTTAATTTTATTTATTTTTATTTTTCATCTTATTTCATTTTCAATTTTATTTTATTTATTTATTTATTTACAATCTTATTTAAATTTATTTCATTTAATTTTATTTTTTATTTATTTTTTTTCAGTTTATTTTAATATGTTGTAATTTATTATTATTTTACTTTATTTTTAATTTAATTTAATTTTAAATTTTGTTTCAGTTTATTTAATGTATTTAATTTTATTTTATTTAATTTTAATTGAATTGAATTGAATTTAATTTAATTTTAAATTTTGTTTCAGTTTATTTTAATTTATTTAATTTAATTTTCTTTATTATTTTTTATTTAATTTAATTGAATTTTTAAATTTTATTTCAGTTTATTTCAATTGTTTTATTATTTTTATTTTATTTTAATTTATTTTTATTTTATTTTATTTTTAATTTAATTTAATTCAATTTGATTTTAAATTTTATTTCAGTGTATTTTAATTATAATTTTACTTTATTTTAATGTATTCTTATTTTATTTTTTAATTTAATTTAATTTTTAAATGTAATTTCAGTTTATTTTAATTTATTTTATTCTGAGTCGTGGCAGTCTTTGTATCAGGTGATTATGACTACCCAAGTCACTGCCTTGTTCCTTGAACCGCTAGAGGTGCCCTCTGTATGTAAGTCCAGCAACCAGCTTCACGCGTACTTTCTGCAATCCTGCTAGAGGAGACGCAAGAAAAGCTTGCCGAAAAAAGGTGCGCAGATCTTCGGCCATGTTCGGGTGATCGTGAGTGTTCGGTAGTGGCATACAACGCCCCTCCCACTTCCCGGCAGTAGCTGGCTAGCAGCAGTTCTGAACGGATCGTCTGCCCAGGCTTGGCAGGCTGACTGTGACTGGGGTTTACAGCTGTAGACCGTCTCGGAGCGAGCTGCGTTCTTGAAGAGTTGATTGAACAGTGAGCCCGGTAATCAGCATTACAGGAGCCCCGCAATGAGCATTAAAATACGCCGATTGATATTGGTATCTGCGCATCGTTGAGTTTCGGCAAGCTTTTCTTGCGTCTGCTCTAACAATGTATTGGACAAGTCTCGAAGCTACGGGAATGTCGGAGCCTCACTCCCATCTGAATGTTCAGGAGTTCTTTGGAAACGAACATGCATTCGGACTGGTATTCAATGGGGTACTATTTAAATCGAGAGGGGTGATGGAATGAGAACTAGCTGAGGCAGCAAATAGGGTGGGATTGGTTACTACACTAGTATTAGTGAAGTTCCGGTAAAGGAAGATAGAGGGAGACGGAAGTAGGAGATTACAAGGTGTACCTATCTGGTGTGAAATTAGGTAGGCAAGGTAGGGACTATGGCTGTTGTTAATTTTCTTTTTTGTCGTGTGGCCTCCTGAGAGACCAAGTGCAGGTCTTTCTAGTCGACGCCCGTTGGCGATCTGCGCGCCGGGATGAGAGATGGAATTGATGAAGATGAATGAATCTGGGCAAAGATGTAGAAGGAAACGGCCGTTGCCTGTGAGAAGTCATCGTCCCAACATTTGCCTGGTGTTGAAAATGAGGAAACCACGGCAAAACCATTTCAAGGACGTCGGACGGTGGGGATCGAACCCACACGTCTACAGAGTCAGCAGAGAGCTTGGCCCCATAACCTAACGCTGCGCTTTAGAGAGCGTAGCCACCGTTGTCGGTTCTTCTTTTTATTTTAATTATGTGGCTGGCTGCGTGGCTCAGCGGTAACGTTCTCGCTTGCTGTTCCCAAGGCTGCAGGATCATATCCTGGCGCAGTCAGTTGGCATTTGAGGGTACGCAAATGCGAGGGAGCCATGTCAGTAGATTAACTGGCACGTTAAAGATCCCCTTAGGGACAAAATTCCTGCACCCCGGCGTCTCTAAAAGCCGCAGATCTTAAAAGGGACGTAACACTAATAACATTATTATTCTTATATGTAGATTAAGGCTTTCACGGCCCGGATTAGGCCTACTATTTAAATTATTCATGGTTTTTGGGCTAATGACGTGTGAAAATAAAATTAAATACCACCAGACGTTTCGAAGTAACCTTGCCTCCTTTTTCAATGGAATTAAACAATGTGGAAAAAGAAAGTACAGTGTATCAATGAGATTACAAAATTCTAGAGAAATTCCTCTGTTCGTCACCAGAGAGCAGCTGCCGAAGAATGAGGATATCCAAATAAGGAGAAAGGGCGGGAGAGGATTTGATGGATATAAGGAAACAGAAACATAAGGGAAGTGTATCTGTACGATACCCAACGACCTACGTCATGCCGAGATTACCTGTTAAATTCGGCTGATTATCCCGTGTGAATGTTAATCAGCAATCTTCAACAGGTAATGTCTGTATGACGTTGAGTATCGTACAGATACACTTCCCTTTTGTTTCTGTTTCCTTATATCCATCAAACCCTCTCCCGCCCTTTCTCCTTATTTGGACATCCTCATTCTTCGACCAGTCTCAACATTCCCCCCCGCCCCCTTTACCTTGTACTTCCTTACTACTCTGTCCGCCGTTCTAATTATTAACATGGCGCGTTTTTCTACCAAGGTCCATACAGTACTCTCTGGCGGCTGCTTTTTGGTGACGAACAGAGGACTTTCTCTAGTTTTTTGTAATCTCATTGCTATACTTTCTTTGGCCACATTGTTTTAATTCCATTGAAAAAAGAGGCAAGGTTCCTTCGAAACGTCTGGTATTTAATTTTATTTTCACTCGGAATTAGCCCAAAAAACATGAATAATTTGAATATTATTATAATAATAATAATAATAATATCGTATGGCCTCGGGTGCCTGGTGCAAGCTTTGCTATTTGACACCCAGAGGGTAGCTTGCATGTCGAATTTCGTAGTTCCTTGACTATGAAAGTCAAGGAGGTTAGATGTTAGATATCTAATCTCCTTGAACACAATAGCGCTTTCTAGTAGAGAAATGAGGAACTTTGTGCTGGCGGAAACTCCCGAGATTAATTTTGCCATTATGAACTCGATCTACTGAATTCAAATGGGTTCTTTGACATGCCAACATCGTATGACATGCGTATCGTATTTTTGCCGCCTTTCAAAAATCACTTACCACGGTCAGGGGCGAACCTGCAATCTTGGGGTTAGTAGACCGACACGCTATCCACTCAACCAAGGGATTGTTTCTTGCACCGCTTTCCCACTTTCCCAGGTAGCAAAACACCTAGTGTCCGCAAGTCTCTGGACGGTAGTGGACAGGCAATAACTACCGGAATTATGCGTACATAAGAGCTCACTACACAAGTCGTTGACCATTACGCTACCGTGGTTCAAAGATAAATGGCACAGCGTTATTGCCAGTTCATCGCTGCACACGCCGATAGATCTAGAGGAATGATAAGAGAACAATGTCAGTTGAACCAGCAGGTGGCAATGGTCTTGGAGGCTGAGGTCGCCTCTTAATAAGGTAACGTGAAAGTGCAGTGATGAGCACTATAATGAGGGGCTCTGGTTCAAGTCTAGGTCATGGGAACTCACTGATATTATCACATCTTGATAGCCTATTAACACCTTTCTCTCTTGGATATGCTTACACACGACAGCACCTTAAGTGCTCATTTGAATGATAGAACCCTATGACAATAAACTCTATATTCTCTTCCTTATGTAATCTGCACTTCCTAATATAGACGCACGCACAAATGAATTCGTTCCAGAAAAAAATATTCATATAATAACATACTGTACAGTACAATCATAAAAAAGGAATCTGAAGTATGGCGTAGTAATAATAACATTATGGCTTTAATGTCTCTTCTAACTGTTTTGAGCTGCCCTCTATTGTTTCATAGTACGTATTGAGGCTCCAGATTCAGAGATCCTGGTTCCGATTTCCGGCTTGGCCAAGGAATTTATTTAATTGTCGTTTGAGAGGTCGAATAGGGTACTCTCAACCTCCTGGTGTAATACTGACAAGAGATGGGTTGGATTCCTAATTCATCTGTCCTAGAAGTAATTTTTCACGGTTTTCCATTTATTCTCCAGGCAAATGACAGGAAGGATCACGGGCGCCTCTTTCCAAATCCTAGCCTCAATTACAAATACACGCATTAATACAGCCATTATAATGAGACAGCTTATCAGTGAGATATCCCCACGCACACCCAAGTACACGGGGTTATATGACCACGAAGTGTCAAAGGCCCTTAATTAATCTTCAGCAACAATAACAGAACTGTGTTGGCTACAGAGTCGCCCGGGGGAAGGGGAGAGGAAGTCGTCATTCTGACCCCGCAGGTAACTTTTATGTTGCTGAAAAGAATCTCTTGCATTTTAAAATCATCCCGCGGAGTAGCCCTGCGCGATTAATGGTCTTAGATGGGGAGCAGTAACTCTGTAGATCAGAGGTTCGATTCCCTGCGATGGCAGCGGCTACCGTAAGTGTGTTTATTTTTTCCGAGTTTCTTTTCACACGCACTCCAGACAAATACCGGGATCATACTGTAATTGTTTGAAATATGTTAAGGTAAAAGTAAACCAACAACATTCCCCACTGTTGTGGCTGCTAATTGTAATCAGTTTTATATATGATTTGATAAAACAAGTGCTCTTAACCTCTATTGGTAATAAATATAATTGGGTGGGCGCCAGCTTACAAGCTTATGGCTTGTAAACAATAAATATATATATGGTAAAGCACGGAAGACTCCTCTTACTCGAGTTGTAGGATGAATTTATCACCAACCAGGATTCATTCCATAAGAGGCAAGTGATCATGCGGTTCGACAAGAAAAGAATTTAATAAATTAGGAATCAAGACAAAGAATATTTATAGCTACTACAATAAAGTATCGACTTGTAAAAGGTCCTAATAGATGCTTACCAAGATTTCATGCTTAAACATGGTTTATTTTTGTAGGTTAACCTAGTATCTCTGAACAATAGGTTTATTATGAACATCTATTATATACATTCATATTCTGGCCATTTTCAGACAACATCAAATATTTCATTTATGAGAATTACTATTCTCTAAGGAACGCATTGGGATAATCAGTAATAAGTTGTATTTTAATAGATTTCTTTTTCATATATCGTCCCCTACCATCTTTCAATTATTCTCTCTTACTCTTGATGTCCTAATCACCGAATAAAACAACAAGAGTACCACTCTTTTCTCTTCTCCACGATCTCGATATATAGTTCCAAATATCACCACCGCGCAAATCCATTAGTAGCCGTAGCCATTTTGCACGTCATGAATATTCATTTCTTTTCTCATTAACTCACCTGATGAGGCTGATGTTCAGTCTGCCAAGTCGTCGGATTTGTTAAGATCGTTAAAAATCCCTTAGTATGCCTTCCTTCGGAGGGGAAGTAAAGCTGGCGGTCCCATGTCTAGATGTATGGCATGTAAAAGAACATTCCACTAATTAGACTTGTGTGAAGCTAAATTATAGGTTAGATTTGACCAACGCTCTTAGGTCCCAACGACGTCGCCAGGAGCCCACTGCGTTGGCATCTAGTAACCAAGTTCAGAACTAGTTGTCGTTGACGGTGGCGTTTGGTAGCAAAAGTAGGAACTAATTGAAAATTGAATATCTGCAGTCCTTACTTGAATTAAAAACAGATAAAACACACTAATACAGCCATCACAATTAACACCGGTTATCAGACGGATTCTACACACACCCAAAGTACACGGGGCAACATGACCGCGTTGTCGAAGCCCCAAAACTGAGGAACCAACCAACCAAAATTATACGTCACATAAATACCTCATCACATCTCATTCTCGACCCCGCAAAAGTGGGTTAGGGATACTATAATCTACATGAAGTGAAAACTGATCCATTTTTCTTAGGTAGTTGTTGCGTTATAGGTTATGTTACTGGACTTAATAAAGATCAATCTGAAAGGCTATTACATGTCTGCAGTTTTAGGTTGGAAATCCCGAGGCTAACCATACTGCATTTAATGTTCCTCACCTCGAAATTCTTAATCTAATATGCTGTATCAAAATGTACAATTACCCCGACTTATCAACTACCTACCCATTGCTCGTTTTTTTTTTGATACATGCATTATAAAGGAAATTCAGTTCTCTACAACTTTCATTCAATATACCTTTTGCTGAGATCAAGTCTTCCCCCTGTTTTTGCGATGGAAAGTGAAGCGTAAGCGAAACATTCAGAGTACACACACTCACACACACACACACACACAGACTCACACACACACACACATACACACACAGACAGACACACTTTTTTTCGTCCTGTGTTGATCTCATAAGTCTACTTTCATTTTTTGCAAAAATCGAAAGTAGGCTATTTACTTGACCGGAGGAAACGCAAACTAATACTGTAGAATTACGACCCAAAGAAATGGCTATTTATATGGCATGGCAAAATCGAAGCCAGGGCCGTAGACACAGATGGTAGACACTAACACGGATGACATTGCACGGACAACATAAATCATACATTCACATAAAACCCATAGGTTCCCATGCACATGGCTACGGCATCCATACTATTTACATAAGGGTCCCATTAACACATAAAGGCTTCCGGACGAAGGTTCCGAAAAAGCGAGCTTTTGAACACAAATAACCAGATACACAGTATTAATGCACTTATAGTCTACATTCACACGCACGGCGATGGATGACCACACAGCTACACGTCGGTTAACATAACACTGGTCATTACGCACGCACATTTTCACCATAAACACGTGCCCTATATACACACATCAAAAAAAGTTTTGCATCACCTCGGTTCCCAGATCTCCGGCATATAGACGTTGACTGTGTATATTGTATCAAAGATACAGTCCCTTTGACTGTTCATAGATGTCACTAAAACTGCTCAAAGATGTAAACAACCATGCATGAGCAGGGCCTATTAGATGGAGGGGGTACGACAGCCGATCAGTTCCAGTCATTCCACCAGGACGAAGGTACGCTGCTCATGTTGTCTGTAGTTCTACCATGCCTAGAAGGTCAATACCGCAGTTCGATCGCGTCCGCATTGTTACTTTGTGTCAAGAAGGGCTCTCAACAAGGGAAGTTTCCAGGCGTCTCAGAGTGAACCAAAGCGATGTTGTTCGGACATGGAGGAGGTACAGAGATACAGGAACTGTCGATGACAGGCCTCGCTCAGGCCGCCCAAGGGCTACTACTGTAGTGGATGACCGCTACTTACGGATTGCCGCTCGGAGGAACCCTGACAGCAATGCCACCATGTTGAATAATGCGTTTCGTTCAGCCACAGGACGTCGTGTTTCAACTCAAACTGTGCGCAATAGGCTGCATGATGCGCAACTTCACTCCCGACGTCCATGGCAAGGTCCAGCTTTGCAACGCCGACACCATGCAGCGCGGTACAGAAGGGCCCAACAACATGCTGAATGGACCCCACAGAATTGGCATCACGTTCTCTTCACCGATGAGTGTCGCATATGCCTTCAACCAAACAATCGTCGGAGACGTGTTTGGAGGCACCCTGGTCAGGCTGAACGTCTTAGACACACTGTCCAGCGAGTGCAGCAAGGTGGTGGTTCCCTGATGTTTTGGGGTGGCATTATGTGGGGCCGACGTACGCCACTGGTGGTCATGGAAGGCTCCGAAACGGCTTTACGATACCTGAATGACATCCTCCGACCCATAGTGCACCCATATCGGCAGAATATTGGAGAGGCATTTGTCTTCATGGACGACAATTCTCGACCTCATCGTGCACATCTTGTGAATGCGTTCCTTCAAGATAACGACATCGCTCGACTACAGTGGCCAGCATGTTCGCCAGACATGAACCCTATCGAACATGCCTGGGATATGTTGAAAAGGGCTGTTTATGGACGTCTTGACCCACCAACCACTCTGAGAGATTTACGCCGAATTGTCGTTGAGGAGTGGGACAATTTGGACCAACAGTGTCTTGATGAACTTGTGGATAGTATGCCACGACGAATACAGGCATGCATCAATGCAAGAGGACGTGCTACTGGGTATTAGAGGTAGTGGTGTGTACTGCAATCTGGACCACAAATGCTGAAAGTCTAGCTGTATGATGGTACAACATGCAATATGTGGGTCTCATGAGCAATAAAACGAGCTGAAATGTTGTTTGTGTTGATCTCTATTCCCTTTGTATTTAAAGGTTCCGGAACTCTTGGAACCGAGGTGATGCAAAACTTTTTTTGATGTGTGTAAATATAAGTGCATACTTCTCTAAGGTGTGATTATCATACTAATATATAACAAGTAGTTCCGTGAAGAACTAAACAGCCTATTTTCATATATCCTACTAATATTAATTGTCTCTATCAACATACAAATTGTCAGTTTGATTGCTATAAAAGATTCGTAGATATTGAGAACCGTCTAAATAATTTGGATGGCCACCACGTTGGATTTTTATATTATAGGGCTTTGATTTATCTAGCCTACTATTACATGAAGATTATCGTGTAGGTGTTTTATTCAAACTTCAATCGCTTGATTAGGACACAAGAAATAAAAGCGGGATTTTAAAATATGACTCAGCCACCATCTTGTGGTTATGAAAATAATTTAAATGAATTAGATGCCAGTCGATTAAAATTTGTATAAGCATATATCGTATCAAGTTTCACTGCGCTCGGATGGTTAAACCGCAAGAAACGTCCATTTGAATATTTACATTTCGCGTCACCACCATGTTGGATTTGTGCTCGCCAGGTTATTGGACGTCCAATAGGTGAACTTATGCTTATACCCTCTATACAGTTACAACATTTCAGTTTGATTGCTGTAGTAGATTAATAGATATTGAGAACCGTCTAAATATTTCGAATGGTCGCCATATTGGATTTTAATATATGTAGGCCATAGAGTTATGTACTATCAGACGATAATTATTGTGTACTTTCATTATGCAAATGTTGATTTCGATCGCAAGATTAGAACTTAAGAAATAAAAACATAATTTTCGAAATTCGCACAGTCGCCATCTTGACGTTACGGAAGCAATTGAACTAAATTAGATACCAGTGCATTACAATGTGAATGAACATTTGCTGTACCAAGTTTCATTGCGTTTGGATCATTAAATTGCGAGAAAAGTCTATTTAAACTTTCAACTTCGCTTGGCCGCCATGCTCGTTTTGTAGTCAATCGGTGTTTGAAAGTCTCATAGATGAACTTCCAGTAGTGCCCTCTAGCACTGTACAAAATTTCATGGTGATACCGGTAATAGTTTCATAGCTATAGAATGTCGGTGAAATATTTCGCACAGCTGCCATCTTGAGGTTATGTAAACAATTGAACGAAGTTAGATGTCGGTGTATTACAATGTGTATAAACATATACTGTACCAAGTTTCAATTCGTTTGGTTGGTTAAATCGCAAGAAACGTCTATTTAAATGTCGCAAATTTGCTTGGCCGCCATGTTGGTTTTGTAGTTGCTAGGTTTTCAAAAGTCACATAGGTAACCTTCTAATTGTTCCCCTTATCACCGTACAAAATTCCTGGCTGATATCGGTAATAGTTTCGGAGATATCGAATGCTGGTGAAATATTTCGCACAGCCGCCATGTTGGATTGGTGAGACGTAACAAAATTTCAAGGGCACGGTCGGGGTTGCCTGGATTAGTGCTATGAACTTATCGAGTTTCATTGAAATCGCTCGAGCCGTTTAGAATTTATTAGGGGGGCACACACACACTCCTCATACACACACACACACGCACACACACACGGACAAAAGGTGATCTCATAAGCCTATTTTTTCAAAATTGAAAATAGGCTAAAAATGAGATGGTGTGTGTCTGTCTTTCTATCTGTCTGTCTGTCTGTCTGTGTGTTACTCAGTAACGTAAGAACCACTGGTCCGATTTAAATGAAATTTTGCATGGATGTAGCTGATTTACCATGTTTACATATAGGATACTTTTAATTTCGATATTTTGCACTATTAAAAATGGCGACCATTTTAGTGACGTTACTACACCCTTTGGTTTCAAAATTTCATATTTCCATAGTGAACCCTTTATCCTCAGGCTATATAAAGGATTCTAATATTTATTCATCATCTTTTGATACATTTCTACAGACAACAGATATGAGAGCCTGACGGTGTTGGGATATATTGAGAAATCAGTGGCCGAGAGGACACAATGGTTAAGCTCCTGTGGTATTTTAGGAGGATGCGTATATATTCTTGAGACATAGAACAGGTGCAACTTTTAGCGCGAATGCTGGCTTGGGGACGCACACTATGGCTTGTTGCTATGAAGATTGGCGCCAAGGAAGAAATCGAATGCCACAAGGTAATTGGTCTATCATCATGTGAACCAATCCCTACGGCAGAAATGTTTGTAAAAACGCGCAAAGACATACAAGAGTCTAGGCCAATAGTATCAAGACGCCTTGTCTTAGCGGGAACTCGGCTTGGGAACGCGCACGGGTAGATTAACGCGGGAGTTATCTACAGATTTATTCCACGGTCGATTCAAGCCGGCTACAGCAAAATCGTAACCTCCACACTGCTACGAACTCAATGATACCGATCGCATGCTAGTCTGATAGTTATTATGGAATATTTTTTAATAGATCCCCTTCCACACCTACCCTAGTCTGTGTCATTTATAAGGATCCAAGATGCTTCGAGGAGGACCACTTATTTTGTACGTCTGAGGGCGTAACGTCGACCACTAATTTTTGTTCGTCTGAGGACGGAACTCATTACTTATTTATTATAGTATAACTTCAGTGATTTATTTGTAGTCCCAGTACTACCAGATAGGACCAGTTCATCGAAGTAATTCACCAAATAGACTGTCAAGGAATATAGTACTTGATAGGTGAATATAATAGGAATTATATCGTGTGTGTATCTGACAAAACTTTATTGAATTCAGCACGTGATGACGTCCAAGAACGGGTTCGATTCCCGGTCAATACATGTGAGATTTTCGAAGTGAAATGCCATGTCCTGTGGTTCGGATTCCACGTAAAAAGGAGGTCCCGTGGCGTATGATCGCGAGATTAACGGTCACGTTAAACTACAAGCTACGTCCAAGAACGAGGATGGATCTGGGAACCAGCAGGACATTTGCCTGAAGATGTCAATGACCAGATAAACATCTTAAAGGAGATGGCTGCAGACGTAATTCCTGGCGCTGTTTTAAAGGATTGAGTACCAAATAAATGTTATTTATTTATTAAGTCAGCTACGGTGTTATGGGATATTTTTGTAAATATTTGTTTGCTTGCTTGGTAATGTAGATTATTAGTTTTTGTTTTACTGACACATTAAATATGGGATTAGCCGAGCGTTGCGTGATTTTTATATTTTGTGATTGTATTTGGTTTAACTGTACGGGGCGAGACGCGCAGCCGATGCCCGATCTCGCTTGCGTAAATCGCGGTCAAGCATTATTATTCGGAGATTTGCCTTACAACAAAAATGGAACTGAATTAATTTTGAGATTAAAAAAATAGAATTTGGAGGGTAAAAGATTATTTGTGAGTAGAATCTTATGACGGATCAGGATTGTTTTCGATAGTTGCTTTCCAGCAGATTTGAACGGGATGGCACTTTGCACCCGAGTTTCTGTTGTGTGTTCTTGTTAATGTGTCAATGGACGCAGTAGTATTGTTGATCTGTTTGAGCCGACCCAGAGAGTGAGTGTGTATGAGATTTTGTCCAAGCTATGGGTGCGTATGTGATTTTATGATGTGCTAGCGAAAATATATCATGGTGATTATTCTGACTTGCTCCATGTCAACCCAGTTCATGACCTCGCGGGGCTGAACTCGTGGTATATATTTGTTTCTCGCCATCCAGGGGATGCGTGAGATATGTTGATGTTTCCAGAGGGAACTGCACTTAGCTTGCCAGACAGAGAAAGGTATTTGTAGGACAGCGTGACTCATACAAGTTGGGGGGAGCTCAATCAGATAACGTCTTGTCATTAGTAACAGATCTGCTTTCTGTACTGCATTGATGATGTTGTTTTAAATTCACAAAACCTGATCGGTTATAATGTGTATTGCTTGATTAAATGGGAGTTGTCCATAATGTAAGGTAGCCACCGAAATTCGTGTTTGTCTGGCGTTTCATATAAATTTAAACATTGTTTTTTTTCAGCCGTTAGGCATGTATTTTGTTGTTGTTGGTTCAATATTTTTGGTGTGTTTATTTTGATGCGTTCTTGACCTGTGTCAAGTTAGGGTGCGCGGAGCTATGTCCCCAAGTTGATGAGAGCGTTTTTTTGGCCTATTTCTGGCATGCTCTTTTTATTCCGTGTGCTCCTGCACCAGTAAGAATCTCAGGGAGATTCTTCATTTTGTTTAGATTATTAGATCTTGCATGTATCAGTAGTAGTTGTAGTGTATTAATTAATGATGGGTCCCATAGCCGTAGTGTGATTTATAAGATGCACTCCGTAAGCAACATGTCTGTTTCAGTTGTAAACGGATCCGCATCAGTACTCAGTTTCTTATTAACGAACAGTAAACCACACATTATATGACTTCTTGACCAGAGAAAAATGGACTTGCATCCATATGTTGTGACGAGTGAGTTCTTACCGCTCAAATGCTTATGTTATGATTTTATCATTTATGTGAAGCTGCTTTCACATTGTCTTGTTGTGACGAGCGAGTTCCTACCGCTCAGTGTTATTATTATTATTTATTAAGGGGGTAAAAGTCAGGGAGGATTTGTTTTTTATTATTATTATTATTATTATTATTATTATTATTATTATTATTATTATTATTATTATGCACATATTTTCAGTCATTAAATTTATTTTATTCTACTTGTTATTCATTTTATTTCTAGTATAGCCTCTGTCATGAACCTTTCTATTCATTAGAGCATGTTGTTTTAAGCGAACTTTGCTGTGTAACGCAGTCAGGACTGAACACGACCCCGTAGACGACTCTCGACAAAACCATGCTTTATTGAAGGGTGCAATAGCAAACAAAAAGAGAACGCTAAGAAATAGCAAACTTATGATGGCACATATGAGCTTCAAAATTTAATTTCCTATCCGAAAGGTCCTTATCACTTTTCGTGTATCTCCAACGGTTAGTGAGTAAAACCCACATATGTGACGTCACTACACCCTTTTGGTTTCAAAATTTCATATTTCCTAAAAAGAGAACGCTAAGTAATAGCAAACTTTTGATGCATACACGAGCTTTAACATTTACTTTTCTATCCAAAAGGTCCTTATCACTTTTCGTGTATCTCCAACGGTTAGCGAGTAATACCTACATTTGTGCAATAAAACACGGTCAACACCGAGCGGTGCAGTATATCTCTACATACATAAAAATTAAAGTGTGTATGTTATCTTCGCAATTTCTACGGAAATTTGAGTTATTTACGCGTTTCAGACTGTTTAATTATGGATGATCGCGATTTTTTTTTGGTCTGTCTGCTTGTTTGTTTGTCTGTGGACAACTTTGTTCCCTTATAACTGGAGAACGGCTGGGTGTATCAATGTAAAATTTGGTACAGATATCCATCAGAGGCTCGACACTAATCATTGATATAACCCTTCTACGTACCTCTCATAAAAGGGGGCCTACCCCCTTAAAATACATGCTGAAATAGGAGTAAAAGGACGAGACAAAGATTATTTTCAGCCCCTCAATGTGAGAGAGGCAAAACTCGGGGGCCCTAAACTACATTTTAAGGCCCTAAAACCAACCGTTTTTGAGATATTCCAAGAAAACTAATTTCATTTAATAAACCAATGAATGAATACAAGCCGGTAACTATGGCAACAGATTCTCAGAGGTCCATCTATTGCTGTAAGACGCAATGCAATTCCAATAATTACATTGGTGTGAAAGTTTTCAAATGGCTAGAAGGTTATCACCTAACCAAATTAAGCTGTAAAATTCATCAATACGTATAATGCGCTTAAGGGGGGTAAAGGGGTGCACTAGAATTTTTTCACGCGATTTACACCTACGGGTGTGGTACGGCAGGTCTATTATATACCTATCTCTATATTATATTATTATTATTTGTATTATATTATGGCGTACAACGAGGAGACAATGCCCCTCGGTGCCAGAAACAAAACTTTGGTGCCCTAAAGTGTCCTCGAAAACTACATAATAAGGCCTTAAAACCAACAGTATCTGAAGTATTCCCAGAAAACCAATTTAATTTTATTTAACAAACTGTAACGATTCGATCCCATAGCTGTTATATTTAAAGGGTTATTCATTTATTATCATGTTATTATTATTATTATTAACTAGTACATCCATGAGATGATTTTTATATCAGATAATTGTAAGCGGTTTTGATTATTATATTCAATTAGATTTTTATTAACAATTACTTGTAAAGAGACGAAGTATTATATATTGCAACAAGACTGGCGATATGGACTAACCCTGTGCGTCACAAACTGAACGACGTAGTAAGAATTTCACCACGGCAAACTGCGTCATTTTCCTGAGATGTTAAGAAACCCACTATGGTGTAACCAACACGCCATTTTCTACGGTACGTACGCGTCTAAAGATTACAAATTGTGGTGCAATTAGCCCTCGTGAGAGAATGAACACTGAAGAAAGGGAAGCTTACTGGAGGGGGAGACCGTCGAAGACCACGTGACAACGAAGTCATTAGTACCTGCGACTCCGACAAAAGAAGCATTGATCTACAGCTCTCAATGAAGTAAGGAAGTTGTAACCTTGCTTTCTGGGTCCTAATGGACTGAGCACCGAGAGTCGACACTGAACGATGTCTTGCCGACATCTATATCAATACATAATGGGTTATATCCCTGATCAAGAGTCTTTCTACAGATGGCAACGTACTTAATGAGGATATTTCATAGTAAATGAGATATCACATCATTTTTTTAAACATAAGCGACGTAACATCGAGATCATCGATCATTTCTTAAATATGACGAATCTTCGACTGGGTGAGCCAACAATTCAATAAAACTATCGTCTCTATTATAATTTAACTTCATTTAACTTTCAATTCATTTTAATATTCATTTTCTTTTAAATAATTAATTGCCGCATTGAGTAATTTTAAATTCAATTGTGTGACTATCACTATTCTGTTTTATTAATATTTTGTTTTTGCATTTAATAAATTCATTCTCTTCAACGTAATGCCTATTTCTTTCATTGTAGTTGGTACTTTAGGGCAATCATACTCCTTGATTAAATACTGGATTGGTTAGATGACTTTGTCTCACTACGGCCCGGGTAAGTGGTTCTCGACTCTACTGCTGATAGCCGAGGTTAAATCTATAATTTCGATTCACTGTCTTAAATAGGGATCTGGCGCTCAACAACTTATTATATTACACTATCACAGGTAAGGTCACACCACAGTGTATATTATTTATTCATATCATGTTTGTTTTATTGAACCACAATAGTCATCACCACGTTCAACGACTCATTAAAAATGTTACATTTGGCGCCACAAAGTAGGACACGAAAACCATTCGGTATTTAGTCAGAGGAGTGTATAATTTCAGTGCAAATTGTCAGTGCTTTTGGGGGACAGTGAAGTGAAGTGAAATTTTGGAAGGGCAATTGTTATACGGTGTACTTCGAGATGTCGGAGGAGGAACAGAGGCAGTTGAGAAGTAGGGATGCAGTCAAGAAAGTTAATTATAAGGAGGTTGATAGCGGTAGCGATGTTGAGAGCGTAGAGAATAATACCAAGATGTCGGAGGTAAATCTTGAGAGTAATCCTGAAAATAATCCTGAGGTTAACCCTGACACGAATTCAGAGGAAAATCTCGAGACGAATACAGAGGTACATCCTGAGACTAGTGGTAGTCTAGAGAAAGAAAAGTCTATAGAGATTCCTGAAGATCCATTAACTGTGTTTATGAGGGAGATGAGAATTAATAGTAGGGAGATGAAAGATGATATTGGTAGGCTAAATCAAAATATGGAAGAGAATAAGAAAGATAATTTAGAAAGTAGGAAGGAATTCAATGATAAATTTGAGAAATTAGATAAAGATATGAATAAAAATATGGAAGAGAGTAAGAAAGATAATTTAGAAAATAGGAAAGAATTCAATGATAAATTTGAGAAATTAGATAAAGATATGAATAAAAATATGGAAGAGAGTAAGAAAGATAATTTAGAAAGTAGGAAGGAATTCAATGATAAATTTGAGAAATTAGATAAAGATATGAATAAAAATATGGAAGAGAGTAAGAAAGATAATTTGGAAAGTAGGAAGGAATTGAGTAGAGATTTAGGTGAGAAATTAGATCAGAGTAATCAAAAGATGAGAGAGGATATGAGTAAAATAAATCAGAAGCTGGAAGAGAATAATGTAAAACTAGACAGTGTGGTTAAAGTCAATGAAGGGTTGAGTAAGAAGTATGAGGTACTACAGCAAAGTATTCAGGTTGTGAAACAGGAAATTAGAGATGAAATCAAGGGTG
The DNA here is from genome assembly GCA_946902985.2 of Meconema thalassinum. Lineage (NCBI taxonomy): Eukaryota > Metazoa > Arthropoda > Insecta > Orthoptera > Tettigoniidae > Meconema > Meconema thalassinum. Next base: position 356,073,332 of record OX336388.2, on the reverse strand, counting down.
AATTAGAAGTGAAGGCTAAGGATATTATCGAACAGATAGATAAAAAATTAAAAACGGTAGAAAGTAAGACTGAAGAGAGAATAGTAACGCAGAATGAGAGTTTTAGCAAATTAAATGAGGAAACTAGGCAGATGAGACTAGATATGGGGGGCGAGATTGAAAAAGTAAATAAACAAATAGAATCCGTAGAAAGTAAGATTGGGGAAAGAATAGTAACCCAAGGTGAAAGTTTTAGCAAAGAAATACAAGCGGAAACTAGGCAGGTGAGAGAAAAGTTGAGGGATAAGATTAAGGAAGTTGAAACAGAAGTTATAAAGAAAGTAGAAGAAAATCACTTAAAGAGTATTGAAAATTATCAAGAGATACAGGAAAAACAGAATGTATTAAGAAATGAATTAATGGATAAAGAGAGTAGTTTTCAAGAAATGGAAGCAAGATTAAAGAAGCAGATAAGGCAGGGAGGAAGTCAGGATAGGATAATATATTCTAGTAGCATGAAAGAGACTGAACTGCCTAAATTTTCAAATAAACATGGGTGTCCTATGGAGTTCTTGAATATAGTACAGGATAGATTTAAAGAAAGACTGATAGATGGGCAAGTTGAATGGAAGATGGTAGTAGAGCTATTGGACCAGGCTTTTATAGGAGATACTAAGGGATGGTTTTTAGTATACAAACATACCTTGATAAATTTTGAAGATTTCAAAAGTAAATTTATTGAAAAATATTGGAATGAGGATATCCAGTCAGAAATGAGACAGATTATTAGTTCCGGCAAGTATCAATTTGGGGAAGGGAGTCATATGACTGAGTACTTTATAGAGTATGTGCTCATATGTAAACATCTGGACGGGATGAATCAAGATGCGGATGTGGTAAGGCTTCTCCTCAGGCATTTCCCACCCAGGGTAAACGTGGCTGCTTGTATGCAAAGGATAACTACGATTCAAGAATTAGAGGGATTATTAAGTAGATTCGATGCACTCGGAGATGCATACGATATGCCTATGGTACAGAATTATCCTCGAAATAAGACTTATGATAATAGGCAAGATAATCAACAGGATTATCATGGTAGAGGCCAATATGAAAATAGAGGTGGTCATCAGGGAGGCCAAAGACCATATTATGGTAATCCCGGCCATAATGAACAGCAAAATGGTAATTCATATCATAATAGGCAAGGTAATCAACAGGGTTATCATGGCAGAGGCCAATACCAGAATAGAGGTGGTCATCAGGGAGGCCAAAGACCATATTATGGTAATTCTGGCCATAATAACCAACAAAACGGTAATTCTAATAATAGACAAGGTGGAAATAGGAACAACAGTAGAAATACGGAAGGACCTAGGGAAGAGAGAAATACTAATGAAAACTCTCGCCAAAACCAAAACCAAGTACACGGGGCTGAGCCCAATACAAGTAATGCTAATTTAAATGCCAACCAGACTGTGACATAAGGTCGAGTCATAAGTCTGTGTATTTTCCGGTTCACACAATCCTAAGAGAGCCGTATGACCTAGACATTCGTGAAGAATTACTTCATGATTTAAAAGAGTTAACAGTGAAACCAATGGTTAATAGTTTCAATTCAGTCCTAGAGATAGATGTGTCAGGGGCGCGTGTAGCCACGCTTATTGACAGTGGTTGTCATACTTCATCCATTAGCGCAGCATTTTATACTAATAGAAAAGAAAATGGTATCCATTTCGAGGAAATTCCTATAAAGTCAACATTTGTGATAACGGCCGTAGGAAAGAAATCTCATATAATTTCAAGACAGGTAGTAATTGAGATATCAATAGGAGGTAAGATTGGGACACAGGTCTGCTTAGTAATACCAAATTTAGTCTACTCGGTGATCCTAGGTAGTGATTGGATGTCGCAACACACTGTTCAGTTGTGTTATAAACTAGGCACAATTAAATTCTTTTGGATAGATTGCGAAGTTGTTATGCCATTTAGTGATTCAGGTAAGTTGAGTATGGGTCCTAAAAATATAGGTAAGTTGGAGGAAGTATTATCGATTAATAGAAGTAATAATAATAATAAGATGAATAAGGATGATGTTGAGGTGTCTCTTGAGAGAGAACTTAAGGTTTTTAATTTTCTGGGCAGTATGTTAATGAATGATTGTCTAGAGGACTCATTGCATGACGCTGTACTACAGAGTAATATAGTAGATGATCTAAGAGATCAATTGTATGAAGTATTAATCGATAACAAGTGTGTATTTGAGGACCGCATAGGATTAGCGAATTGCTACGAGCACTCACTAAATGTGCATGACAGGAGTATTTTTGTAGGACACCGTTATCCTGTGCCATATCGTTACTATGATGCGGTTAATAACCAGATAAGTCAAATGTTGGAGGATGGAATTATCGAACCTTCAGTCAGTCCATATCTAAATTCCTTAATTGTTGTACCCAAATCAGATGGCAAAGTTAGACTATGTTTAGACGCACGTAATTTGAACAACCACATCTCTGAAGACCAATTAAGATCAAAATCCATCGAAGAATTAGTACAAGGTTTTGAAGGTAAGAACTGGTTTAGTTGTGTTGACCTGAGTTCGAGCTTCTGGCAAGTGGCACTGAAAGTAGAAGACAGGCCCTTGACCGCATTTTCATTTCAAAACAATTTATATCAATTCACACGAGTCGCTTTTGGGTTAAAAAGTAGTTCTGCAGCCCTAATCAGAGCTTTAGGGATCGCTTTAGGAAATGATATGGATGAATTTATGACTATATATATAGATGACTTGGTGATTAGCTCAAGGACATTTTCAGAGCACTTAATGCATTTAGATTTAGTTTTCAAGAAATTAGCGAGAGCTGGGTTTACTCTCAAGTTAAGTAAGTCTGTTTTTTGTAGAAAAGAAATCACTTTTCTTGGTCATACGGTCTCTACAAACGGTGTGAAACCTGAAGAAAGCCGTGTAGGAAAGATTTTAGGTGCTAAATCACCGAAGAGTGTGAAAGAACTAAAATCATACCTTGGTGTGTGTGGCTATTTCCGTCGTTTTATTGTGAGGTATGCGTGTATGGTGGAACCATTTCGTGAATTAACAAAGTCAGGTAAGAGGTGGGAATGGACTGAGATGCATGAGATGGCCTTTCAGGCACTCAAAGTGTGTTTTGAAAAAGCAGTAGTACTAAAATACCCATTTGTTGATAAACCATATGTGCTGATGACTGACGCATCCCACATTGGTATTTCTGGAGTTCTTTGCCAAAGAGATGAGGAGGGCAATCTGAGAATTGTATCCCTAGCCTCACGAGGTCTTTCTGCTGCTGAGAAACGTTATACAATAACGGAACTAGAATTTTTAAGTATAGTCTATAGTTTAAGTAAATTCCGTATGTATGTTCTTGGCGGGAAATTCGAAATTTTCACTGATCACCATGCATTAGCTTTCATCAATACGTGTAAATTAAGTAGTAATCGTATCAGCAGGTGGATTTTAGCACTGCAAGAATATGATTTTAAGATCCAACACATAAAAGGTAAGGATAATATATTGGCAGACATTTTGTCTAGAGATAGCAATCTAAACTCAGGTGAATCAGTGGTAAAGGCGGACCAGGGTGTATTAATCTGTGCATGCTTGGATCCTACCAATATAGAGTCTTTAAAAGTATTGAAGAATTTGCTTTTAAAACAAAGGGAAGATGAGGTATTAAGTGAACCTTTGACAATTTTGGAAAGAAATGAGTTGGAGTTTGTTGAATCTGGTCGATTAACGTACAAATTAATGGATGGTTTTCTGGCACGGAAGTGTGGAGAAGAGAAATGGGCTATATGCGTGCCAAAGTCTTTGACTGAGGAACTCATATGGTTCATTCATAAGGAACTCGGACACTTTGGAGCGAAAAAAGTGTTTTATGAAATTCAACAGAACTTTATATGGTGTAGAATGGGGAGGGAAATTAGGACTGTTTTAGCAAAATGTGACCTCTGTCAAAAGTCTAAGTTTCCTAATAGATATTTAATGGGTAAAATGCAGGCCGTTCTCACAAGTAAACCCGGGGAGTTGCTCTGTGCGGACCTATTTGGCCCGATAGTAAAAGGTCAATTTGGCTATGAATACATTTTTGTAATAGTTGATGCATTCAGTAAATACGTCAAACTATATGCTTTAAGGAAGGCCACCGGTAAAGCTTGTAGCAAAATGATCATTGAAAAGTATGTACCTGAGTATGGTCTTCCACTCAGGATTTTGACTGATAGCGGACCGCAATTCACGTCGAAACACTGGAGAACCAGTATGCGTGAAGCCGGAATCACACACGTTCACTCATCAGTGCGTTACCCACAAGGCAACCTCAGTGAACGTAGGATGAGAGATTTAGGTCGCTTGTTACGTGCCCTTGTGCATAATAAGCATTCTACTTGGGTATCTCAGCTTGGAAAGGTTGAAACCTGGTTGAATGCTGTTCAACATGAGAGTACTGGCATGAGTCCTAATGAAGTCCATTTTGGACGGAAACCCCAAAATGAATTGGCTAAAACACTAGGATTAACTGAGGTAAAACAACCGGGGATGGATATGATTATCCAGTTGGCGAAGAGGAATTTAGGTAAAGCAGCAGAACGCAGAATTCGTCAACAAACAGGAAAGAAACTAGATCAATTCGAAATCGGTGATAAAGTTCTATTACGGGTTCCGAGGCAATCTAGTAGTTTAGAGAAAACCATGATGAAGTTCTTTTTAATTTATGAAGGCCCCTACACTGTGCAGAAGAGAATCGGTAATTCAGCATATGTACTGGAAAACGATGGTATACGCCTATACGGTACTTACAATGTGAGATCGTTAAGAAAATATGTATCTTAAAGATATAACATGGTATTTTATCTTTTAAGATATTTGAGTATTGGTTTTGAGCGAACAGGTAAGTAAAGTTGTTATACCAACCGGTGTTATTGTGTTTTTGGTAGACAAGAAATTAAGTTTTATTTATGTCATACAGAGTTAGTAAAGATAAGTTTAAAATTTTGAAGACAAGAATAAGTTAGTAATGTAAGGTGAAGATACCTAAAGGATAATAATGAAGTTTCAATTAAAGGCAGGTGTAATTTACGCATTTAATTTGATAGAGAAGAAAGTATCTGAACTGTGTTAGAACTCAGAACTTGCTTTATGAAGTGATTATGGGAGAATATTTGCGAATTAGGAGTGTCGGTGTTATTAACTATCAACTGGAACACTGTCATTATTTTAGGAAGACAATAGTTAGGAAAGCAAAGGGTGATGTTATTATTCCAAGGAGTTAGTCGAAGCATGTAAGATTTTTTTTTTTAGCTGAAATTTAATGTGTTATTGGTCAGTAAGAGGTGACCTGTAACAGTAAGAAGAAGTGGGATTATACCACGAATAGGGGAGGTTTTTGTATGTGACGTGTGATGTCACGATGAGTTTTGAGAGATTCTGGTATAGCAAGAGTGAGCTATAGTCCAGGCGGTCAGAACAAGTAGGAAGTGGTGTTTGGAGGACACGGTACTTAATTAAGAGTTTTGAGAGAAAACTAAGGGGGGTTTTTAGGTATTCAGCAAAAAGTCAAATCATAATTAGACTAAGTTCAAAGTATAAGAGCATTAATATTTTGTGGAACGAAATATTTATTCCGAGGAGTTTGTCATGTGTTTTTGTGAAATAGTTTAGTGATATACGTAATTCAGGTATTGAGTAGTATTTTGTCCAAGTCTTAATCATTTTGTTATGGTAAGTAAGGAATGACGTTACGGTAAAGTTATATCTTGACGCTAAGTTAAATTTTATAAAGTGAACGAGAAGTCAGATTTTATGTTTATTGGTGATTTTGAAAATTCAAGTTATTGTTTTCGAGAAGTAGTAAAGAGGAATTATGGTTTTATGAGAAGTTAAGAAGTCGTGGAGACTTAGGAAGTATTAATTTGGAAGGAGGCGGCCGTGGCCTAAGAAAGAATTAAGCCACGAAGGCAGGTGAGTAGTAACTTGGATATTTAAATGAACTGTTTAATAACTGCTTTGAGGTATTTCGATGTCATTATGTATTTGGGGAAATATTTACATGTATGACATATGCACTGAAATTGGAATTGCCTTAGGTATCTTGCTAAGTTATTTTTTTCTTCAATTATTGAAATTTTACTGCATTTGAGTAATCCCTTTATAAAGACGAAAGGAATATTGTATTGTTTGCATCCTATTATCGTGTGCTGTAATAGTTATTATGGGTTAATCAGCTGGTATTACAACAATGTACTTCTACGCCAGACTGATATACAAAAACTACGTTCAAAAGAGATGAAGCCAAAATTGTATGTCATGCATACGATCACCGAAATATAAACGAGTGCAGCGTTGACATATATGTCAAAAATAAAAGTGAAGGGCATTTTATATGTATTTTTTTTACAGCATATAAAAAAAAATGAACATTATGAACATTTGGAAGAATGAGATGAATGAAAGTTAAAATATGATTTTTTTGTGAAGAATACATTTATGTATATTTTTTTACAACATATATAAAGAAGAATGAACATTATGAACATTTGGAAGAATGAGAAATGATAGTACAAATATGTAAAGTGAAAAGAGTATGTTCTTGTATATCTTTATGTATTGTTGAAGGGTATTATTTGTATGTTGTCGTTATGGGGGTATTAATATTTAAATTTGTATTCATTTGTGTAGGATGTGTAGTGATATAAATAATGTTACATTTTATTTTAAATTATTTATATCAGGGGCGATTGTAACGATTCGATCCCATAGCTGTTATATTTAAAGGGTTATTCATTTATTATCATGTTATTATTATTATTATTAACTAGTACATCCATGAGATGATTTTTATATCAGATAATTGTAAGCGGTTTTGATTATTATATTCAATTAGATTTTTATTAACAATTACTTGTAAAGAGACGAAGTATTATATATTGCAACAAGACTGGCGATATGGACTAACCCTGTGCGTCACAAACTGAACGACGTAGTAAGAATTTCACCACGGCAAACTGCGTCATTTTCCTGAGATGTTAAGAAACCCACTATGGTGTAACCAACACGCCATTTTCTACGGTACGTACGCGTCTAAAGATTACAAATTGTGGTGCAATTAGCCCTCGTGAGAGAATGAACACTGAAGAAAGGGAAGCTTACTGGAGGGGGAGACCGTCGAAGACCACGTGACAACGAAGTCATTAGTACCTGCGACTCCGACAAAAGAAGCATTGATCTACAGCTCTCAATGAAGTAAGGAAGTTGTAACCTTGCTTTCTGGGTCCTAATGGACTGAGCACCGAGAGTCGACACTGAACGATGTCTTGCCGACATCTATATCAATACATAATGGGTTATATCCCTGATCAAGAGTCTTTCTACAGATGGCAACGTACTTAATGAGGATATTTCATAGTAAATGAGATATCACATCATTTTTTTAAACATAAGCGACGTAACATCGAGATCATCGATCATTTCTTAAATATGACGAATCTTCGACTGGGTGAGCCAACAATTCAATAAAACTATCGTCTCTATTATAATTTAACTTCATTTAACTTTCAATTCATTTTAATATTCATTTTCTTTTAAATAATTAATTGCCGCATTGAGTAATTTTAAATTCAATTGTGTGACTATCACTATTCTGTTTTATTAATATTTTGTTTTTGCATTTAATAAATTCATTCTCTTCAACGTAATGCCTATTTCTTTCATTGTAGTTGGTACTTTAGGGCAATCATACTCCTTGATTAAATACTGGATTGGTTAGATGACTTTGTCTCACTACGGCCCGGGTAAGTGGTTCTCGACTCTACTGCTGATAGCCGAGGTTAAATCTATAATTTCGATTCACTGTCTTAAATAGGGATCTGGCGCTCAACAACTTATTATATTACACTATCACAGGTAAGGTCACACCACAGTGTATATTATTTATTCATATCATGTTTGTTTTATTGAACCACAATAGTCATCACCACGTTCAACGACTCATTAAAAATGTTACAAAACTAATGAAGGAATGGAAATCGGTGACCATGACAACATTATCTCAAGGGGTGGCATCCAACTCTCCATCTATTTCTGTAAGAAGCAATGTCACTCAATTTATACCTTGCCACGGTGGGTGAGTGGATAGCGTGTCGGTCTACTAACCCCAAGATTGCAGGTTCACTCCTGGCCGTGGTAAGTGATTTTTGAAAGGCGGCAAAAATACGACTCGCATGTCATACGATGTTGGCATGTCAAAGAACCCATTTGAATTCAGTAGGCCGTGTTCATAATGGCAAAATTAATCTCAGGAGTTTCCGCCAACACAAAGTTCCTCATTTCTCTACCAGAAAGCGCTATGGTGTTCAAGGAGCTTATATATCTACCCTCCTTGACTTTGATAGAGATTCAAAGAACAACGAAATTTTGACATGCAAGCTATCCTCTGGGTGTCAAATTACGAAGCTTGCACCCGGCATCCGAGGCCATATGATATTATTATTATTATTATTAGGCTACTTAATTATTACATTTCTGTGAAAGTTTGCAAATGGCTATAAGGTTATCACGGAACCAACGTAGACTGTATAATTCGTCAATGCAATTAAGGGGGTCAAGGGCTAACCTAGAATTTTTTCATGCAATTTCACGTGCGACATATAGTACAGAAAGTCTATTATATCTCCAAACAGCAAAATTATTTTCAAAAATTCCTCAATTGTTCAGCATATTTTGCGACTTTTAGGAATTTGGGCCATTTGAGGCTAAAGAACCTGAATTTTCATGCACCACAATCCTTTATAATTTATGAAAGAGGTCTTCCTGTGTATGGGGACCTAACACAACGTAGAGAGTCATTTTTTCTGTGAGGTGTATTGCGTTTCGTCTACAAGGCTTTCAATTCTATTTCACGTTAGGAAGTACACGTTAGGTGAATTTAGTTTGAGAGCACATTTTAACTAATCTTTTTTTTTTTTTGTCGACATACGGGTTCATCGTAACGATGATTTTGTTTGATATGCCCATATTTGGATATCTGGGTGATATGTTATAGACAATATAATTGTCTGTCTGTCTTTCTGTGTATCTTTATGTACGCTTATAAATCGTGTTCGGATGCTTGGTGCATCGTAAAATTAGGTATGGTAAACATGAGTCAATACACCAATCTATATATATAAAGCACAAAGTTTGTCTGTCTGTCTGTCTGCCTGTTATGTATACAAATCTACACCGTTTCACCGATCTGAACCAAAATTTGTATACTTACCCTTTGGAACCCTGCGGGTAACCCTGTCAACATTAAATTTCGGACAGACCACCCCATGCCCTGCATTTAGGCCCTTTTGCACAAATCTACATCGTTTCACCGATCTGAACCAAAAGTTGTATATTTAACCTTTGGAACCCTGCGAGTAACACTGTCCACTTGAAATTTCGGACAGACCACCCCATTCCCTGCATTTAGGCCCTTTGGTCCAAATCCACACCGTTTCACCGATCTCAACCAAAATTTGTATATTTACCCTTTGGAACCCTGCGAGTAACACTGACCACTTAAAATTTCGGACAGACCACCCCATTCCCTGCATTTAGGCCCTTTGGTCCAAATCTACACCGTTTCACCGATCAGAACCAAAATTCGTATTCTTACTCTTTAGTGCCCTGCGAGTAACACTGTCAGCTTAAAATTGCGGACAGACCACTCCATTCCCTGCATTAATAATAATAATAATATCGTATGGCCTCGGGTGCCTGGTGCAAGCTTTGTTAATTGACACCCAGAGGGTAGCTTGCATGTCGAATTTCGTCGTTCCTTTGAACGCTATGAAAGTCAAGGGGGTTAGATACCTAAACTCCTTGACACTACAGCGCTTTCAAGTAGAGAATGGAGGAACTTTGTGTTGGCGGAAAATCCCGAGATTAATTTTGCCATTGAACACAGCCTACTGAATTCAAATGGGTTCTTTAACATGCCAACAACGTATGACATGAGTATCGTGATTTTTGTCGCCTTCAAAAATCACTTACCATGGTCAGGAGCGAACCTGCAATCTTGGGGTTGGTAGTCCGACACTATAACCACTCACCCACCGTGGCATGCATTCCCTGCATTTAGGCCCTTTGGCCCAAATCTACACCGTTTCACCGATCTCAACCAAAATTTGTATATTTACCCTATGGAACACTGCGACTAACACTGCCTGCTTGAAATTTCGGACAGACCACGCCATTCCCTGCATTTAGGCCCTTTTTTCACAAATCTACACCGTTTCACCGATCTGAACCAAAATGTGTATACTTACCCTTTGGAACCCTGCGAGTAACACTGTCTGCTTGAAATTGCGGACAGACCACTCCATTCCCTGCATTTAGGACCTTTGGCCCAAATCTACACCGTTACACCGATCACAACCAAAATTTGTATATTTACCCTTTGGAACACTGCGACTAACACTGTCTGCTTGAAATTGCGGAGAGGCTACTCCATCCCCTGCATTTAGGCCCTTTGGCACAAATGTACATCGTTTCACCGATCTGAACCAAACTTTGTATACTTACCCTTTGGAATCCTGCGAGTAACACTGGCCACTTAAAATTTCGGACAGACCACCCCATTCCCTGCATTTAGGCACTTTGGCACAAATATACACCGTTTCACCGATCAGAACCAATATTCGCAAACTTACCCTTTGGTACCCAGCGAGTAACACTGTCTGCTTGAAATTGCGGACAGACCACTCCATTCCCTGCATTTAGGCCCTTTGTCCCAAATCTACACCGTTTCACCGATCTGAACCAAAAGTTGTATATTTAACCTTTGGAACCCTGCGAGTAACACTGTCCACTTGAAATTTCGGACAGATCACCCCATTCCCTGCATTTTGGCCCTTTGGTCCAAATCCACACTGTTTCATCGATTTCAACCACAATTTGTATATTTACCCTTTGGAACCCTGCGAGTAACACTGACCACTTTAAATTTCGGACAGACCACCGCATTCCCTGCATTTAGGCCCTTTGGTCCAAATCTACACCGTTTCCTGATCAGAACCAAAATTCGTATTCTTACCCTTTGGTGCCCTGCGAGTAACACTGTCTGCTTGAAATTGCGGACAGACCACTCCATTCCCTGCATTTAGGCCCTTTGGCCCAAATCTGCATCGTTTCACCGATCTCAACCAAAATTTGTATATTTACCCTATGGAACACTGCGACTAACACTGTCTGCTTGAAATTTCGGACAGACCACGCCATACCCTGCATTTAGGCCCTTTTTGCACAAATCTACACCGTTTCACCGATCTGAACCAAAATGTGTATACTCACCCTTTGGAACCCTGCGAGTAACACTGTCTGCTTGAAATTGCGGACAGACCACTCCATTCCCTGCATTTAGGCCCTTTGGCACAAATCTACACCGTTTCACCGATCTGAACCAAACTTTGTATACTTACCCTTTGGAACCCTGCGAGTAACACTGTCCACTTAAAATTTCGGACAGACCACCCCATTCCCTGCATTTAGGCCCTTTGGGACAAATCTACACCGTTTCACCGATCACCCAATCAGAACCAATATTCGGAAACTTACCCTTTGGTACCCAGCGAGTAACACTGTCTGCTTGAAATTGCGGACAGACCACTCCATTCCCTGCATTTAGGCCCTTTGTCCCAAATCTACACCGTTTCACCGATCTCAACCAAAATTTGTATATTTACCCTTTAGAACACTGCGACTAACACTGTCTGCTTGAAATTGCGGCGAGGCCACTCCATCCCTTGCATTTAGGCTGTTTGGCACAAATCTACACCGTTTCACCTATCTGACCCCAATTTTATGTACTTACCCGTAGAACCCGACAAGTAACACTGTTCACTTTTAATTTCGGACAGACCACACTATTCCCTGCTTTTTGGCCCTTTGGCAGAGAACTAAACCGTTTCACCGATCTCAACCAGATTTTACATAATTACCCTTTGGAACTCGACGAGTAACACTGTCCACTCGAAATTTCGGACAGACCACTCCATTTCCCGCATTAAGGCCCTTTGGTACAAATCTACATCGTTCACCGATCGAAAACAAAGTGTGTATACTTACCCTTTGGAACCCGATGCGTAACACTGTCCACTTGAAATTTCTGACATACCACTCCATTCGCTGCATGTAGCTCAGGAATTCCTCGGGGTTGCCAGCTTCCTAACTCACCAGTCATGAGCCCTTGAGGGTGTACCAGAAGTGGTGGGTCTACACACACCCTGCCTCTTTGAGGGCCTTGAGCAGAAGACAGGAGATATTATGAAAAGGAAAAGAAGGCAGACCCCTCGAAGAATGAGGGTATCAGGAAAGATGAGACAAAGCCAGTTAAGGCGGGAATTTGAAAGACTCCCTAGCCCTCGGATACCATAATATAGTCTGGGTCGGAAGAGAACAAGAGTTGACCAAGGGAGGCCGACAGGAAAGAGAACTGAAATGAGCCCGGCACCAGTAAGTAGAAGCGATGCCAGACTCAGCCAGGGTTCCGTGGTCGCCAACCCACGTCCCACAAGTTGTGAGACCCTGGGGGGGGGGGAGTCAGTTGTGAGAATAGCTTGCTGATTCATCGCGAGGTGACTTGAGAGTACTTTCTCCTGCTGTCTATGCTGATGCCAGCACAGGGCCGTTGCGAAACAGTGAGTGATTCCCGGTCAATCTGTATAGGACGGGGAACCCCGAACGTGTGTCATCATATTTCGTCATCATCTGCGATCATCTCAAGTTCGTGCAGCTTGGACCTATATTCTTTGTCTTTGCCGAGCAGTACGCTCTTTCACTAGACGCATCCAGTACAGGCCTAAGCCAGAAAATAAGGTTGAGACTTTGGAAGACATCGAAGCTAGACACCTGAATTACCTATATCAGTATTAAAATAACTCCATGTTCGTTTAGTAGTCATTTTTTCATTACCTTATTATTATCATCATAAGTGCAAATGACGTAGATGTTACGCGCGTCATACCAATAATCACCGCCGCATAAAGTCTTTCTCGACTGTGATTTTTAAAATATTTATTTTTGGTTGGTTGGTTCTTAAGTTTAGGGGCTGCGACAACGCGGTCATGTAGCCCCGTGTACTTTGGGTGTGTGTAGAATCTGTCTGATAACCGGTGTTAATTGTGATGACTGTATTAGTGTGTGTTATCTGTTTTTTAATTTAAGTACAAACTGCAACTTAGAATTCTTCAAATAGTTCGTACTTTTGCCGCCAAGCGCCACCGTTAACGACTACTAGGCCAAGTTCGGAACTTAGCTACTAGACGCCACTGCAGTCGGCTCTTGGCAACGGACGTAGACATCTATGAGCGTTGTTTACCTATTCAATGTAGCTTCACACAGGTGTAATTAGTGGAAGGTTCTTTAACATGCCATAAATCTGACATGGGACCGCTGGCTTTACTTCCCCTCCGAAGAAAGGCATACTGAGGGATTTTAACGCTCTTAAAAATCCGACGGCTTCGGCCTGGTTTGAACCCGCTATCTTGGGCATAGAAGCTCAGCATGCTACCAAATACGCCACCGAAGCCGCCATATAGTTATTTTTATTACAGTACATTGTGTACATTATACGTTGAAGTGTCAAATCAATACCGGTAGTAGTTTCCCTTATCATCCTCATCATAAGGGCAAATGACCTACAGTAGATGTTACGCCAATTACACCATTAATCACCACACACAATAAGTCTTCCTCGCCTGTGAATTTTGAAATATGTATTTCTATTACGGTAGTTTGTAAGTTTGACGTGTCAATTCAACAGTAGTTTTTATTATCATCCTTATCAAAAGGGCAAATGACCTAGATATTACTCCCTCATTGTCTTTGGGGGCAAATGACTTAGATTTTAAGTCCATTATATTTCTAAGGAGACCTTAAAACATTATCATCATTCCACCGGGCGAAGCCGGGTACTACTGTTAGTCATTTATAAAACTCCTCACCGTACTTTTCATACAGTAGAAGGGTGGATATACGGAAAAACTTCTCCAAATACATGCTAAAATAGGCGAAATATAAAAATTATCCTAGAAGGACGTTCAAAGCATACGTTGCGCTTCTCAATGTGAGACACAAAATTCGCGAGTCTATAAGGGGTCTCCGAAAACCACATTTTAAGGCCCTTAAATTAACAGTGTGTGTGATATTCCCAGAAAACTAACTTCGTTCTGATAAACTTATGAAGGAATGACAAACCGCTAACCATTGCAACAGTAGCTCAATTGATAATGTCTGGTGTTAATATATAACACCGTTGGAAGAACGGGTACTTCTGCTATACTAATATATAAAAATGAGATGGTGTGTGTCTGTCTTTCTGTCTGTCTGTGTGCTACTCAATAACGCAAGAATCACTGGTCCGATTTAAATGAAATTTTGCATGGATGTAGCTGATTTATCAGGTTTACTTATAGGATACATTTTATTTCGATATTTTGGACTATTAAAAAATGGCGACCATTTTAGTGACGTCACTACACCCTTTAATCAAAACTTCATATTTCCTTATCAAATAAAAAGATAACGCTAAGAAATAGCAAACTTTTGACGGTACATACGAGCTTCACTTTTCGTGTATCTCCAACGGTTAGCGAGTAAAACCCACATTTGTGACGTCACTACACCCTTTGGTTTCAAAATTTCATACAGTATTTCCATTTCAAATAAAAAGAGAACGATAAGGAATAGCAACCTTTTGATGGCATACACGAGCTTTAACATTCAATTTTCTATCCAAAAGGTCCTTATCACTTTTCGTGGATCTCCAACGGTTAGAGAGTAAAACCTAAATTTGTGCAATAAAACACGGTCAACACCGAGCGGTGCAGTATATCTCTACATATATAAAAATGAAAGTTTGTCTGTTTTTTTTTCTGAATTTCTACGGAAATTGGAGTTATTTACGCGCTTCATACTGTTTTATGACGGATGCGCGCGAAAATATTTTTTTGTCTGTCTGTCTGTCTGTCTGTTTGTTTGTCTGTGGACAATTGATATTGAGATCCATCTAAATATTTCGGATGGTCGCCATGTTGGATTGTTATTTGTATAGGCCATAGGCCATGTACTGTCCCCATATATTCTGGATGCAGTCTGTTGGATATCCGAAGCAATAGCTGGATTCGTAGACCCTGACTGCTCCGGCGCAACATACTAGTCAAGGATCTACTTCCAACTAGACCTTCGTGAATATACGTGGCGGAAATTACGATACAACTGTGAATTACATGAAAAATGCACTTAGCTCGCAGCAGAACACCTACCTTTATTCTCGGGGATATCGTGGTCAGCCTCGGACCTAAAATGGGTTTCACAGTTGCATCTCCTTATATCTAAAATGAGTCATGACGACGCGGCTTCTAATAAAACTAAACGATTTAATAACAAAAGAAGTAAACTATGGCTAAACATTCATACAATAAAATAAAAACACACTCCCATTCTCTCATCTTTACATTCACGCCACTGATAGAACTGCATTCTATGAACGCTACGATAAAATCTGGGGTAGCTTGTGTCGATACATCAAGCTGTACAACAATTACACACCACTGTGTATTTACATTTCTTTGGCGCGTTCCAATGAACATCTGGGCTCTCAGAGCGCGCGACCCTCGGCACGCGTCTGATGACATAACATTCACCATTACATTCCCAGTGCTAGCTGGATTAAAAAGGTGCAAGCCGTGCGGTTCGCAACAACTCTCTCCATTTGTGCGACCTAGCCGTGGCCTTGGCTGGAAACAAGTTTTAATCAACCCCTCGCTATTCCATCCTGTCCCACAAATGCACTCTTCATAACAATACAAGCTGTGTTAAAATTAAACACATTCACGTCAGACAAATACGTGAACTGTACGCACATCCTACACGCTAATGACATAAAACTTCAATACACACTTCCATTCATACTCTCGCATTGTGACGTCCCAATGGAGTTCATTTCATTCACACTGAACAAGAAACAAATCACATCCAGTCACATACTCATTCATACTCTAACCTCTACGTTAAACAAACCATAAACTTCCTATGCCTAACATGTTATACACTCGATTGGTAAATAATGAAAGTTAACACTAAACGAATTTATAATGACACTTATAGCATCAGCTATAGTCCTTTCAAAATAAGTAGCGTCTATATACACTTGAGCCTGAGCTCTGATCTAACAGTTATGTCAAAAACAGTGAACTGAGATCCTTAAAATCTTCTACATCTCCAGAAATAACCACCGCCTGTCTCTCCTCTCTGATCTGGTGTCATAATCGTTTAAATACATTCGACCACTCAAGGTGAAACATATGTCGTTACATATTCGGGTTTAATAATCTCCATAAGAGTACAGCATAACAGAAGTCATTATCGATTTCCCGTTTCAATTTCAACCTTGACCCTACATGTCCTCTCTAATCCAAAGTCGTGTATACAAAATAAGGAGTACTCTCTACTCACACCTTTATGCCTTGCAAAACCTAGTCATGCCCACGCAATGACTGTACTATAAAATGCGGAACACCTTCGCAAACCCTCGTATGCCAACTACATACGGAAATCATACTAATATATAAAAATGAGATGGTGTGTGTCTGTCTGTCTGTGTGTTACTCAATAACACAAGAACCACTGGTCCGATTTAAATGAAAGTATGCATGGATGTAGCCGATTTACCAGGTTTACATATAGGATACTTTTGATTTCGATAATTTGTACGATTAAAAAATGGCGACCATTTTAGTGACGTCACTACACCCTTTGGTTTCAAAATTTCATATTTCTATATCAAATAAAATGAGAACGCTAAGAAATAGTAAACTTTTGATGGTACATACGAGTTTTAAAATTTAATTTCCTATACGAAAGGTCCTTATCACATTTCGTGTATCTCCAACGGTTAGCGAGTAAAACCCACATTTGTGACGTCACTACACCCCTTGGTTTCAAAATTTCATACAGTATTTCCATTTCAAATAAAAAGAGAACGATAAGAAATAGCAACCTTTTGATGGCATACACGAGCTTTAACATTCACTTTTCTATCCAAAAGGCCCTTATCACTTCTCGTGTATCTCCAACGGTTAGAGAGTAAAAACTAAATTTGTGCAATAAAACACGGTCAACACCGAGCGGTGCAGTATATCTCTACATATATAAAAATGAAAGTTTGTCTGTTTTTTTTCTGAATTTCTACGGAAATTGGAGTTATTTACGCGTTTCATACTGTTTTATGACGGATGCGCGCGAAAATATTTTATTTGTCTGTCTGTCTGTTTGTTTGTCTGTGGACAATTTTGTTCCCTTATAACTCGAGAACGGCTGGGTGTATCAACGTAAAATTTGGTACAGATATCCATCAGAGGCACGACACTAATCATTGATGTAACTCTTCTCTGTAACTCTCCTAAAAGGGGACATACCCCCTTAAAATACATGCTGAAATAGGAGTAGAAGGACGAGACAAAGCTCATTTTCAGCCCCTCAGTGTAAGAGACAAAACTCGGGGGCCCTAAAACCACATTTTAAGGTCCTAAGTCCAACCGTTTTCGAGATATTCCCAGAAAACTAATTTCATTTAATAAACTAATGAACGAATGCAAGCCAATAACCATGGCAACAGATTCTCAGAGGTTCATCTATTGCTCTATGACCCAATGCAATTCCATTAATTACATTAGTGTGAAAGTTTGCAAACGGCTAGATGGTTATTACGGAACCAAATTAAGCTGTAAATGTCATCAATACATAAAATGCGCTTAAGGAGGTCAAGGGGTAGTCTAGAATTTTTTCACGCGATTTACACTTGCGGGTGTGGTACGGCAGGTCTATTATATTCCTATCCCTATATTATAGTATTATTATTATTAGTATTATATTATGGCGTACAACTACGAGACAAAGCCCCTCGGTGCCAGAAACAAAACTCGAGGATCCTCGAAAACTACATTATAAGGCTCTAAAACCAACAGTTTCTGAAATATTCCCAGAAAACTAATTTAATTTAATTTAACAAACTAATGAAGGAATGCAAATCGGTAACCATGACAACATTATCTCAAGGGGTGGCATCCAACTTAGCAATTTATTACATTTATTACATTTATTACATTTATTACATTTCTGTGAAAATTTGCAAATATAAGGTTATCACGGAACCAACGTAGACTGTATAATTCATCAATGCAATTAAGGGGGTCAAGGGGTAACCTAGAATTTTTTCATGCAATTTTCACGTGCGACATATAGTACAGAAGTTCTATTATATCTCAACATTATTTTCAAAAATTCCTGAATTGAATCAGCATTCTTTGCGGCTTTTAGGAATTTGGGCCATTTTGAGACTTAAGAACCTGAATTTTCATGCACCTCAAGCTTTTATAATTTATGATAGAAGTCTTCCTGAGTATGGGGACCTAACACAACGTAGAGGGTCAGTTTTAATGTGACGTGTATTGCGTTTCATCTACAAGGTTTTCAATTCTATTTCATGTCAGGAAGTACACGTTAGGTCAATTTAGTTTGAGAGCACATTTCAACTAATCTTTTTTTTTTTGTCGACTTAAGGGTTCATCGTAAGGATGATTTTGTTTGATACTGTGTGGTAGATATACCCATATTTGGATTTCTGGGTGATATGTTGTAGACAATAGAATTGTCTGTCTATCTTTCTGTGTATCTTTATGTACGCCTATAACTCGTGTTCGGATGCTTGGTGCATCGTAAAATTAGTTATGGTAAACATGGGTCAATACACCAATCATTTATAAAACTCTTCACCGTACTTTTCATACAGTAGAAGGGTGGATATAGGGAAAAACTTCTCAAAATACATGCTAAAATAGGCGAAAAATAAAAATTATCCTAGAAGGTCGACCAAAGCATATGTTGCACTTCTCAATGTGAGACACAAAATTCGCGAGTCTATAAGGGGTCTCCGAAAACCACATTTTAAGGCCCTTATATTAACAGTGTGTGTGATATTCCCAGAAAACTAACTTCGTTCTGATGAACTTATGAAGGAATGACAAACCGCTAACCATTGCAACAGTAGCTCAATTGACAATGTCTGGTGTTAACACCGAACACCGTTCGAAGAACGGGTACTTCTGCTAGTGTCATATAAATATACAATACGCACGGTCATTCTATCTCATATTTGTATGTCACATGCCAAACGCTGGGAAAAATGTGATATAGAACCAGGATTTTTTTTTCGTAACAGGGTTACGTCAACAAGAACACTTCTTAATTTTCTTCTTTGTGATCTTCCTTCTGAACGGTGTAAATACTCCCGTAAAGAGTATCATAAAGCATAGGCACTCGTCTTACTTCATAACGGAAATTATTATTTAGCGTATGGCTTATAAGACAATATCGGTAATATATATGTACATATTTACAGACGATAAACAAAGTCATTTGTGCTTCACAATTGAATGTCTAAGTTTTCAATCCAGCGTACAGCATCTGGAGTTGCCAGCAGGAAGTCCACTTCACCACCGTGATAGGCTCGAATCTTACATTCTTTGACAATGTGGTGAATAGACTGGTGTGGAGCTCCGCAGTCGCAGTCTGGATTAGGTACCTTTTTCCACTTGTGGAGGGCGTCTCTGCACCGGCCATGGCCTCTTCTGATTCTGTTCAGGGTGGTCCAGGTCTTGCGTGGTAGATGGAATCCACTTGGAAGTCTGGGACCTGAGAAGATAGTATGCAGGCGCACATCTGTTGCTGCTTCCCACCGACCTTTCCACTGTTCAAGAGAATTAAAAACTTTAGCATCCATGTCAACAGCATCACGCAGAGTTGGATGACGTGATTTTAGTCTTTTAAGATTCAAAAGTGGCAGGTCACTATGCACGGGTAGACTAGGATTCCTGGAGATCTTGTGAAATTCCCTCATAAGGGCATTAGATCGACGTAAATCAGATGGCATTATACCGGTTAGCAGTGGAAGCCAATGAACTGGAGTAGATATGATTGCGCCAGATATGATGCGCATTGTGGTATTAAGCTGGGTATCGACAAGCCTTGTATGATGACTGTTCAACCAAACAGGTGCACAATACTCAGCACTTGAGTACACCAAACCCAAGGCTGAAGATCGCAAGGTGATTGCTGAAGATCCCCAGGTAGTTCCACACAGCTTATGGAGGATGTTGTTTCGAGTCCTCAGCTTTTTTTGCCAAGTTCAGTAGGTGTTGCTTGAAGGATAGTGTACGATCCAAGATGACTCCAAGGTATTTTGGTTTCCAATTATGACGAAGAATTCCGCCTCTGAAACTTCCATTCAATTTCACGTTCGCCAAACGATTATTTAAATGGAAGCAAGACACTTCTGTTTTACTCACACTGGGTTGAAGTCTCCAGATTTTGAAGTAATTTTCCAGTATAGACAAGTCTTTGGTCAGAATCTCTTCAGTCGTCTCCATTACCTGATGTTGTACGGCTAGAGCCAAGTCGTCGGCATAGCAGAATTTTCTGGATGAGTGTCGGGAAGGTCAGAGAGATATAAGTTGAACAATAATGGTGAGAGAACTGATCCTTGGGGCAATCCGTTGTTTAGCTTCCTCTCCTTGCTTATCTTGCTTCCAGTGATTACTTGGAACTTCCGATCGCTTAACATATTGTTAACCAGTTGAGCCATTGTTCTGCAGGGTATGATTCGAAGAAATTTGTAGATAAGGCCTTCCCTCCACACAGTGTCAAAGGCAGCAGTAAGATCAACAAATGCTACAGATGTTTTCAGCTTCATTTGGTATCCTGCCTCTATGAAGGATGTAAGAGACAATACTTGACCGCAGCAGCTACGCCCTGGTCTGAATCCTGCCTGTTCAATTGGAATATGCTCTAGGATTGCACTACTTATTCTATTATATATCAACCTTTCAAAAAGCTTGTAGCAGCAGCTAAGAAGGGCGATGGGCCGATAGCTTTCTACCTTGTTGCTGGGTTTGCCAGGTTTTAGAATAGAAAATATCTTCGCCTTCTTGAACTCCAATGGAAGTTGGCCAGTCAACAGGATGTCAGTGAAGAATTTGGCCAGCCATTTCTGAGCGTATCCTCCCATATGAATCAGGAATTCTGGATGGATGCCATCGAAACCAGGTGACTTGAAAGGTTTGAGGTCCTTCAGTCCCAATTCAATGTCTAAAACTGTGAAGGGACGTGCATATTCAGATGAGGGAGATGTCGTCTTTTTCAGGTCATGAAGTTGCCGTCTAATATGTTTGGTATGTTTCTGGTCGGGAGGCACTCTTGATGTGGGAAGCAATTCGGTCAGGTGTTACTTCTGAAGGTTTTCTGCATACTGGTCCACTTCCTCCCAATCTTCTCAGAAGGCTCCATGCTTCCCTACTTGAGTGGGTAAAGTCCATACTTTCGACTGTTTCTGTCCATTTCTTCCTTCGAGATAGGTCCAAGCTGGACAAAAGTTCTGTGGCTATCTCTGGGTCACCACTTTGCTGGAAATGTTGATACAGTGTTTCACTTTCATCATTCCAACCTGGGATATATTCTTTTCGGTATCCTCTTGGTATACACTTTTTAGCCGTTGCTGTTACTGCACCGATGAAGCGTTGGTAGTTCTTATGAGATGGGGGAATCCAGCGAATGTTTTTATCCAGTTCCGTTGAAAACTTCGCCCAGTCAGCTTTCTGGAAGTTCCATCGAGCGTGTGGAGTTGATCGTATGACAGGGACCGTGCAACCAATTTGTATTATTACAGGTCTATGTTGGCTGTGGGGGAAGGCATCTATCACTTTTCTTGTGGCATTGATGGGGAAGCCACTTGCATTGCAGCTAATCAAACATAGGTCAGGATTTGAAACCTTGCCCCAAGCAGCTGACATGAAAGTACCTTGATCTTTGGCATCGAACACTAGATGGAGATTGTTCTCTTCAGCCCATTCTGCAAGCATGCTTCCATTTTCATCATTGTTAGAGTACTTCCAAGATTCATGGTGACTGTTGAAGTCCCCTACATAAATTGCAGGATGTTCTGCAGTTTGTAAGACAAAATCGGGCCAGGGTGCCTTGGGTGGCTTGTAAACATTTGTGATAGTGATATCATGCACTTGTATGACGACCGTATGTATATCTTTCTTCACATTAACAGAAATTAGTGCAGCCTCTTTTAAGTTGCTCCGGACATACGTAGCAATTCCATATACCTCATGATAAGTTGCACCAAGTGCAGTATATCCAGGAATTCGACCTCTGCTTCGGAATGATTCTTCGCTGGAAACATGAGTTTCCTGAATGGCGGCAATATCGATGTTGTTGTCCAGCAAGAATGTCGACAGATACTCACACTTTGCTTTGCTAATGCTTTCGACATTCAGTTGTAGGAGTCTGATAGATGGTCCAATGTTTCTCGTTAATGAGTTCGGAGAAGAACTGTTTATATTATTTTGTCGATATGTCATTGCCAGGAGATCCTGTGGATAGTCTCGCTGCCTGTATTCGCTGTTGCTCATTTAGCACCACCCAGGAGGCACGTGTAGGGCAATTGAAGGTTAAACCTACGGACGTGAGCAACTCTACCTCCCATAACGGAAAGTTGTGATCTTTAATTCGTCTGTGGTATGATAAATGGGAAACGTTTTCCATTCCAGTTCAGTAGTACCTTGAAGGATGTGAGAATGGGCGACCAGGTATGGCGACATGATACAAGACAGACGTTCAGCAAATACTGCCAACGTTCAAAACACATTAATACAACCAGTATTAGTGTCATTAGTCTCATGAAAATAAAAAAATGAAAACCCTCAGCCTGCTTTCAGTCGACCAACCGGATCAGGGAATGCAATGACTGAAGCCCCCATCTAGTGGCGAGGATATGAACTGTGCTGGCTGCCGAAGCCTGTGGTACTCCCCTGGGGCAATGATTGAATGAATGACAGATGAAATTAAATGGTAGTGGTGAGTGTTGCTGGAATGAAATTGTGACAGGGAAACTGGAGTACCCGGAGAAAAACCTGTCTACCTCCACTTTGTCCAGCACAAATATCACATGGAGTGACCGGGATTTGAACCACGGACCCAAAAGTGAGAGGCAAGCGTGCTGCCGCCTAAGCCACGGAGGCTCATGGTGACTTCGAAATACGAGTGGCAACAGTGAAAGCGAATCTGGTGTAATTAAAGAAAGGAAGATTACTTCATATCGGACAGTGAATTGTGACGGAAGCTGAACGAGCATGAACACCACATCACCCAAATAACCAGCTAAGTACTTTAATTCACATTCAACTTAGAACACCAACCTGACTATTACAGATTATCACACTGAACAACTAAACTTGAAGGTCATCAGCCACTAACATCATCTAAACAAAAGAATCTCATAATAACAGAAAACCTGACAAGTTACGCAAGTTTGCAATAAACGTATGTAACTAAAATATTGTACAGGGTGGGCAAAAAGTCCCTACCCACTGCTGGAAAGTTTTACCAGCGCATTACCTGTACGTGAGTGAGTGATGGTTGGGGGTACTATAAGCGGACGAGGGTTAGAATCACGAGTGGTGGAGGGAAGTAAACAGTTACAGCCAGGGTCAATCTGCACAGTCTGCCAGTCTGGAGCAGGGGGGATGACAGATCATAGGGAGCGCGTGGGTCGCGGTAAAGCTCTGCTCTGGATGTTCTGCCAACCAACGAAGAATTAATTTTAGTACGAAGGTTCCGTAGTTGGCACTCATGAACGCTCACATCGAACCGACTGGCGGAAGCGGGAATAGTCTGTTTTGATTGATTTTCCTCGTGGTGTTGTTGGTTGTGTTGATTTGTTCGGTATTTTGATTATTTATTTGAATTGAATTGAGAGTCAATCATGCCACTACAAGGGAGGAAAAATTGCCAAGCACCGGGATGTAAGAATTATAATGATAGTAAGAACAATACGGCAATTTTCATCTTCCTGGTGTTGACCATGACGTGTAAAACTAGTGGGCAATATGGACTACTCTCGAATAAAAATATATAGAGAATAAATGTGTGCATTTCATCTCTTGTTTGTTTTCTTATCCATTCTCCTTTGCATTGCAATAAAATTTGTGGTTTAGGGCTACGGGGAGGGGTGGGTGGCAGCCGGCATGCTAGGCAAAAAGTGAGGTTATGGCAATGTAGTGTGTGCATTTGGACAGTTTTCTTTATATTCATCGAATATCCCAACAATTCTGTAGAGTAGGAGAGCAATGTTTAATTAGGCTAAAGGTGAATTAAGCTCTAGAACGGCATAACTGTGTCCTTCGTGACAAATCTATCGCCAACATTGATGTATATCAAAATGTATTATTTTCCTATCTGGACGTATATTTCAGCGCCTAGCGAAAGGCGCAGTTATATTTGTGTTATTTTCATCAATAATCAATAATTCATCGCAGAGCATACTGTTCAATTACGTGTAATAAAGGCTACATTCATATGGCTTTTTACTTTTTATGTTGCCAGACTTGCCGGAGCGGTACATAGCCTCAGGCTTTGCTCTCTCGCGGAAATTCTATAACCAAAAGTGACGAATCTCTTATAGTTACATGATCCTTGGTCTGGAGAGTGACAAGATGGGGGAATACAAGTGTGTTCACTATTGAGGAGCATCTAGTGGCTTGGGTTTGGGTTCACGAACGTCCAAGAAGTGGAAATACTATGGAAGAACTTATGGAGGACTTTGGTATGCGTTTTGGAAAACCGTCACCAGATCGAAAAACTTTATTAACGTGGGCAAACAAAGCTTTTGCAACGGGAAGTGATCTTGATGCACCACGTAGCGGGAGACCAAGCACTCGCGTCGAGACTTGTGCTGTAGAGGAAACAATTCAGCGATCGCCAATGAAATCAACACTTAAACGTTCGCCAGAATTAGACATTCCAAGGTCGACAATGAAAGATCATATTTGAAACGACTTAGAAATTAAATGCTTCCGTCCAGTGTCTGTTAATGAGTTAAGTGATGGTGATGTGGAAAAAAGTGTCGAAGCTTGCCAATTGATGCTCCAGCGTTTTCGTACAGAAACAGCTAAATGTAATGTTTCTCTGATGAATGTGCAATTTATCGAAGCTCCCGTAATCGAAACGTCTATTTCTGGCCAATAGAAAATCTGCATTTTTATGAAGAGATCGAGAACAATCTGCCACATGTGATGATTTGGGCAGGAGTGACCGGTAAACAGCTGTTTGGCCCGTATTTTATTGATGGGTCTGTAATTTAAGAAACTTATCTGAGGATGCCGGACGAGTGGTTATTCCCACAACTGAGAGCCAGGGGATTAATGAATCCCGTTACGTGTCAACAGGACGGTGCAACACCGCATTTTGCATTCTTAGTTCGAAGGTGCCAGCAGTGGGTAGGGTCTTTTCGCCCACCCTGTATATACCAGTGGCGGCAGGATTTTTGTCTGGGGGGGGGGTGTTCATTAATACAGTCGATTAGTTATGTACCTTATTAAAATGATAAGCTACTTCAATTATTATTCATAAAAATCAATAATTAAATAGACATTCTCTTTGCATGAAAACTATTTTAATTACATTTTCCAGCAAAATAAAGGAAATGAAAAAAAAGTCCTCTCGGCAGGCCGGGAGGCGGAGGTAGATTTCACCGGACAAACTTGGGGATAGGCGAAAAAAGGCAGAATAAGCAGGTTTTCGTAGAAGGATCAGACCTCATTTATTGCGAGAAAGTATTTTATAATTGGAGATTAATTAACTTTGCTTTTCGTAATTTTATGCATATTTTAAACATTTTATTGTCTTATGATGACGGTAACATTCTTGTCATTTGGAGTCCATTTTTAGCCTACTTTCGATTTTTGCAAAAAATGAAAGTAGACTTATGAGATCACTACAGGGCGAAAAAAAGTGTGTCTGTCTGTGTGTGTGTATGTGTGTGAGTCTCTGTGTGTGTGTGTGTGTGTGTGTGAGTGTGTGTACTCTGAATGTCTGTCCCCCCCTATCAATTCGAACACGGTTAAACCGAATTGATCGAAATTTGGTACAGAGGTAGCACTGGCAAAGGGCACCTCAGTGTCATGTTTTATATTGCCGCCATCTTTACCAAAAGGTAATGGCGGCCAATCGAATGGTCAAAACTTAATAATGCATTACGACCAAACTAATCATCGGATCTTTACCAAATTTGGTAACAACCTACCTTCATATGGCACGCATCTTGTGCCCAAACTACAAGGTCATCAAACGTACCATTTCAGGATGGCGGCCGTGTGAATTATGCAAAATTTATAATCCATAACATGGGACCCACCAGTTCCGAATATCGAACCAAGAATCGTTTAATATGTTCTAAGCGACGTGGTTCGTTCGAAATTAAAAGTTTATATTGTAATATTATAATCTAGAAGTGACTTTAAAAATCTGAATCGTCCCGGCTATTTGACAAGATGGCAGCTGATCTCTCGTTCTGACCTATATTTTACTAATTTCAGTATGTTGCATGCAATATAACCTACTGATAAAAATTATATGAACTTAATATGAAATGAACTCGGTTTGAAATATACTCCAGTGAAGAAATCTTCAGTCCAAGTGATTATTTGCTAATACAGTACGTTATATGTATTTAATCGATAACGCGTAAGTTATGAGTGTACGATTGGCCGTGTGGTTAGAGCTCCCGTCTCTCATGTGGCTGGCCGGGGTTCAAATCCTATCAGAGTAGATTTTTTTTGCTTGATTTTTTTTATATTTATTGTTTCTTGAGTACTGAGACGTTATAAAATAAAGCGTTATATGGTGCTTTTTGCAATGGAAATTATATATTGAAAAAACGACATTCTCCACCGGAGTGACATCTACCAGCCTTCAGTTGTACTATGCAGAAACTATAGATTCGAGCAGCGCTCTATACCGGCCAGTTAGTGAACCCAGTCTTAACGACTGCTAGGAGTAATAATACAGTAACATTAGTTTATTCCTTGTGCACAGAGGCGTTGTTGATAACCTCAAAACTTGCAATATGGATGATTTGGAGATGGATTATTTTGTTATACCGTGTATTTAAGATTAGCCTATAAATTAACGGGTTGCGAAGTTACTTCATTTAGTCCTATATCATTCGTATACGACACAGAACAACAACGTGACGTCAGTTTCTGATCTGCTCTGATTGGCTATTACATTGCTGCAGTCGGGTAGTTGGCAGTCAAGGATAAAATTCGCGACTGTCAACTGCCAGCTACCAACTGCAACTTCATGTTGTGTATGGTGCCTATAGTATACACGGAGTCGATCGCGACTGCCGACCGAGGACTACCAACTACGGACTGCCGACTGCGCATTGTAGATGGGCCTTATTAGAGCAACGAAGTTTCAATTATTGTAAGTAGTCGGTGTTTGGAGTGTTTGCTGATGAAATTGCAAAATGCTGGGGTAAATTATAAACTATGGTTTGAAAGCCTCTGTTCAAATCCTGTGTGCCAATTTTCACTTCAAATAGGAAGAAATTAGGAGATGATAAGGACAGAGAGTTATAACTATACCCATATATTTAGGAGAAAGTAGGCTATATGTTCTTTCCCGAACATCTTGTTATACTTGTGGTCACACTGTCCTTATGCAAGGTTTCGACACTGATGTGTAACTACGTAACGGTCTGTTACTTCTTCACGCAAAATTATATCTCCCGCAGAGATTTTGGTTGGTTCCTCAGTTTAGGGGCTGCGACAACGCGGTCATATAACACCATGTACTTTGTGTGAGTGTAGAATCTGTCTGATGAACGGTGTGAATTGTGATGGCTGTATTAGTCTGTAATTCAGGTAAGGACTGCAGACGGTCAATTTCAAGCAGTAGTTCCTAATGTTGCTACCAGATACTACCGTCAACGACACTTAGCTGTGAACTTGGCTACTAGGTGCCACCGCAACCAGCAACTCGCAACGAACGTTGGAACTTCCCCTCCAAAGGAAATCATACTGAGGGATTTTTAGCGCTCTTAGAAAATCTGACGACTTTGGCCGGCTTTGAACCCGCGACCTTGGGCATAGAAGTTCAGCATGCTACCAGTTACGTCACCGAAGCCGCTTCACACTTAGACAGATGGAAATCTAAATCTGATCTCGTGCAAGTGCGTTGTCATGGTAACGTCTGATGGCTCATCCCTCGTCAATTTAGTAGTGTTGCCATGGCAACCACTGATAGGTCTTGGCATTTTCTTATAATTCTGAAATCATTTATCTCATCCCTTGGCGTAATGGTGGGTCATATCAAAAATTCTTTCAGACAAAAGTTTTAGGTAATTATAAGGGAAATATTGTCCATTTCATACGGTTTTGATATTGTGCCTATTAAGAGAGATATGATTAATATTTCCTGAAAATCCCACATTTACCCACCCCTTTGGTCAATGGTTGGTGCTATAAAAAAACTCTTCAAACACAAATGTTTGGGCTTTATCCGACACAAAGTATGAACTTTGAACGGATTTGATATTTCACATATTAAGAGAGTTATAGCAATATTTCACTTTTTCGAAAAAAAAAAAGCCCCCCATTTTCACCCCCTTCGACCGATTTAGCCCAGTAACGAACTCTACCGAGATTTTATAGGTATACATATTCGGTAAAAATAATTCAAAGTGATTGGTACAAAATTACGGCAGTTATCGTGTCCACAAGAAACTGATATATATATATATATATATATATATATATATATATATATATATACAAACATTATATATAAACTTTTGAACTGACGGTGGTTTTGGGGTCTGGGGGATGTGAAACGCGAAGATATGTCGAAATTTTCTGGAAGTCGAAACATGGTACCCATTGCAATAGTTAGCTTTCTAATGAAATCTACCTAAAAACAAGAAGTTCCCTGACGAACTAAAGAGCCTACTTTTCATGCCAATGATTATTCTACAGTATATGAACCTATCTATAATAATGACGAAATTAAGTTGGTAATATCGAATTGTCCAATTAGTTCGAAATATTCCTGGTATAATGTTGCCTAATAGAGCACTACAGTTGGCAGCCCTGGTGACTGAATATATTCTTAGTTCCATCTCTTAAGGTACAGAATACAAAATTTGGTTGAAGTCCAATGGCCGTTTCATGCAGTTAGACATTGGACTTATCAGCACGCGTAAAAGCATGTTGGCAACAATGTCATGCGTGTGCTGGTTAGAAATAATCGGAAATATTATGATATCCTGTTGTGCCAATTTTGGATGAAATCCATTTGTTAGTATAGAAGTTACTGGTATTTTAAAATTGGACCTATCAGCAGGCTTAGAATCATGTTGGTAGCACTGACATACATTAGTTGCTCCAAATTAATCTAGAATGGCAGGTACTATACGTGCGCAAAGTTTAGAGCTGTTGGCTTGCATACTTTATGATAGCCTATATTGATATTAGGGTAAAAAATATAAAGAGCATTTATTAAAAGTTGGCAGCCCTGATTGCTCTTAAGAATACTAATAGTCATAAATGTTATGTCACACATAGCACATACGAAATTTGGTTGAAATCCAACTGATAGTATAGAAGTTACATGTATTTAAAAAATGGTCCTATCAGCAGGCTTAGAATCATGTTGGTAGAACTGAAGTATATAAGTTACTCCCAAGTAATCTAAAATGTCAGGTACTATACGTGTGCATAGTTTAATGCTGTCGGCTTGCATACTTTCAGATATATTGTTATTTGGATGAAGAAAACATAGAGAGCAATTATTAACAGTTGGCAGCCCTGGTGGCTCTTAAGAATACACTCAGTCATATCTGTTTAGGTACACATATTCATACAAAATTTGGTTGAAATCCAATTAATAGTGTAGAAGTTATATGCATTTAAAATTGGACATGTCAGAAGGTTTAAAATTAATTTGGCAACACTGTCATATATGGCCTGCTGGAAATTAAACTGAAATAGTATTATCTACATGTGTGCCAATTTTGGAATAGCTCCCATGCATACCTTCCATGATATCCAAAATGGAGCTCAAATTTCTATTGCGTTTTTTCAGCAGATGGTAGCACTGACATCATTTTCAAATATGGGCTTGAGACATTCCGGTATACATCTTTACTCATACTCAATTTGGTTTCAATTGCTGCAGCTGTTTAGGAGTTTAGGCTAACAATTTAAAAATAATATGGAAATCAGTAACTGAATATTAATACTGAAATGATGCAGAGGTGTCATCATGTCCATACGTGACCGCTTATAATATTGATATTATGTGAGAGGAAAATGATGTTTAGCTCTCCATGTTCTTACTGCCATTAAGCTCTCAAAATCTGCCTATCTTGACTGATGTATCTGCATCATTGATATGAATAAATTGCTGAAACTCCTCATTATCGAATTATTTTTAAGGGAACGGACACATAGTAACACATTTATGCATATTTAAAGTAGCCCTAGGCGACGTGAAAGAAGTTGCCGATCGCACACTTTAACAGCAAAACTGATCCATGGCTAGCTCTAACACTGAAGGAGGAGTCTCGCTGCAAGCAGAGTATTCAGTAATTGAAAAAGGTGATCAATAGGGCCCGGATAATGATGCCGTAAAATTTACAAAAAATGCACTTAAAATGTTCAAAAATGACTGTAATAAATGTCCTAAAAATTCGAAAAATGCACTATAGAATAGAGAAAATGATCTTATAATAATAAACTCACCAATATTTCAAAAATTCGAAAAATGCAGTATAAAATGGAGGAAATGATCTTATAATAATAAACTCACCAATATTTGAAAAATTCGAAAAATGCAGTATAAAATGGAGGAAATGATCTTATAATAATAAACTCACCAATATTTGAAAAATGACATCTTAAGCTGAAACTGAAAAGTCTATCGAAATAGATTTCTAGCACTTAAGGTTTATGTTCACTTTAGTCTGAGTTGCACTGCATTTCGAATGTCATTCTGATGTTGTCAAATGTAAATGATCTGCGATTATCAGCCAACAAGTTTTTATATCTCGAAAAGCTGCGTTCAACATCAACTGATGTGATTGGTGCGTACTTTAAGTGAGGAAGGTCGTTTGCTGCTAAATCTTCCTCAATCCCATCCGTGCAGTAGTTTTCACCAGAACGAATGTCTGAGATTTTGCATAATGTTTTATACCCAGTGTTTTTGTCCGGCAATTTTTTCAGTTTTCATGCAATACCCGCAGCAATTTCGCCATGATTGTTGTTAAGGCTCGTTTACACCCGGTTGATTAAGGAAATGGAATCAATATTTCAAATTATCTTGTATCAGCTACTAACTTCATCTTAATTCTGAGAGACGTAACTCCCTCATATAAAGCTGTGGCATGACAAAATTGGAAAAAATGACCTCAAAAGGCCGCTTTCTCTAAAATAAGACCAAAAAATCTACCAAACTTAAAAAAATGCTCTTAAAATGGAAAAATAGCAAAAAATGCTTAAAGATGCAAATTAAAAATGACATATTTGAAGACGCGGTGGCCCGTCCGGAGTTTCTATGCACTTCAGCATGGTTTTAGACAGCTCAGTAAAAAGATGACATGTCATCAACATCCGGGCCCTAGTCATCATATTTAAAATGTACACAGGAGTAAATGAACCTCACTGGCGGTAATGTAAAACAGGTGATAGATGGGACAATATAACTTTTCCTTCCAGTATGGTGGTCAGGAACTCATTATGACGTAGGGTGTGGCCAACAAATTTTGCTTTCCTCTTTTCTATAGTAGTGATCAATTTTCTTGTTTCGTCTACTTCCTTGAGGACCCATTCGTTAGTCTTTTTTCCGTCCAGCTTAATTTCACAATACTTGTCAGAACTATTCGAGTTTCCGCTTCTTGATGGTAAGGAGCACTTAAGTCTTCTTGTTTAATCTTCCCATCACCTCCGTATTCCATCCTCATTCTTTTGGTCCACGAGATACATAACATCCGCCGATACACCCACGTTTTGAAGGTTTCCAGCTTCTTGCACAGGGCTTAGGTTAGAGTCCACCCTTCCATTCCATACAATAGGATGGGAAATACATATCCCCTGACCATTCGCGGCCAGACTTAGGTTGCGGTAGTGGCTTCCGTTGCGTAGTTGGCAGCATGCTAAACTGCTGTTCCAAAGATCGCGGGTTCAAACCCGGCCGAAGTAGTCGGATTTTTCAAGAGCGTTAAAATTCTTCAGTATGCCTTCCTTCGGAGGGGAAGTAAAGCCGGCGGTCCCATGTCATAGATTTATGGCATGTAAAAGATCCTTCCACTAACTAAACTTGTGTGAAGCTAAATTTCTAGGTTAGATTTCGTTGTAATGCTCTATCAAAGTTTCAAAGTTCACAACTAGGTGGCAGTGACACCTGGTGGCGAAAGTTGGAACTACTTGAAATAGAACGTAACGTGTACCTCACCTCATGGGTGTCCGCTTGAAGCAGCTACAGTCTCTGGCGAGCCGAACATGGTCTCGGGCACTCCCGGCACTAAAAGCCATACGATAAATAAATAATAAATTAGGTTGCGGTTACTGAGGAGCTTCTTCATTTTAATGAAGGTTGTTCTCGCGTGCTCAATATTCTTGCCTTGATATCTTAACTGACGTTCCCTTGTTAATTCAGATTACATCCAAGGTACATAAAGTGTCGAACTTACTCGATCTCTTTGGTGTCAGGGATGTGATTTGCTTGGGCGGACCTCCGTTTGCTCACAATCATGAACTGAGTATTTTTATCCCCCCCCCCCCCCCCCTAGTTGTTGCATACAGCGTTGACTTTCTCCAGCAGGGCCTGAAGATCTTTTAAACTGTCCGCATGCAATACAGTATCATCAGCATATCAGTACGTTACAGATAGGCAATGATGATGATGATGTTAATTGTTGTTTTAAGGGGCCTAACATCTAGGTTATCGGCCTCTAATGGTTTGGGTGATCAGGAAGATGATAATGAAATGTAAACTATAACTAAAACTAACTACTAACTTATATACTAGAAGAAGGAATGGAAAACAAAAGGAGAATAAGGCAAATAAAGGACAGGAGGAAAAGAAATGCCCTCAACCCTCGAAGAATGCGAATTGAGGGACTCGGAAGGAAGGAGAGCCATAAAAGGCAGATAGGAAATTGAAAGAGGATAGGGTCCGCCCCACAGGTAATGGATAAAAGGGGGAAAACTGGACCCAGCTCAGGAATCCCTCGGGGTCGCCAACTCCCGAACTCACCAGCCGTGTGCCCCTGAGGGTGTAGCAATATCCAGGGTGCACCAGAAGTGGTGGGGCTACATACACCCTGCCTCCTTGAGGGTCTTGAGCAGAAGGCAAGAGATAACAGGAAAAGAAAAAGAAGGCTGACTCCTCGCAGAAGGAGGGTATCAGAAAAGATGAGACAAGGGCCAATTAAGGCGGGAAAGGAAGAGACTCCCTAGGCCTCGGACACCCTAATACCGTCGGGGTCGGAAGAGAACAATAGTTGACCAAGTGAGGTCGACAGGAAAGAAGACGGAAAGGAGCCCAGCACAAGTAAGTGGAAGCAATGCCGGACTCAGCTGGGGCCCCGTGGTAGCCAACCCACGTCCCACCATATGTGAGCCCCTGGGGGAGATACGCAATGACCTCTCTGTTTCACAGTCCTACTCTAATATTACATCCGCGCCGTCCCAATCAAGGAATGTTAATCGTATTCGTCTCTCTAGTTCCATTTATCATACCCGTAATAATACTTAGAGAAGGGCCGCAATAAAACAGACCGTTAAAGACATGTATATTTTGATGATAGCTTAAATGTCGCTTTCTACCGGAAGCGTGAGGTGACACTGAAGACAAGGGTTGCTTATTGTAGTTGGGCATCACGTTCACAACTCGGGACTAAATTTACGGCAGAAGTAATTTATTACTGTAGGCTGTGTGTCGTTCTGTATAAACAGTGTCAACCTGTCCCATCAAGGTAGATTTATGTGAAATAAATCTTTCTTATTTAATCTTTAATATACAGTACAGTTAACACTCTACCGGATCTTGTATGTGCTGTATTGATGAAGCAGGGACAAGGCAGCGTTGCGCCGGACTATTCTTAACCTGGGTGGAATTAAGTAATTAAATTTATCTATTAATTCATTTATTTATCAATCTATTTATTTATTTGTCTATTAATTAATTAATTAATTAATTAATTAATTTACCTATTTATTTATTTATTTATTTATCTATTTATTTATTTATCTACTTATTCATTTATTTATTTACCTATTTATTTATTTATTTATTTATTTATTTATTTATCTATTTATTCATTTATTTATTCATTTCGTTTATTTATTTATCTATTCATTTATTCATTTATCTATTTATTTTTCTATTTATTTATTTATCTATCTATTTATTCATTTATTTATTCATTTCATTTATTTATTTATCTATTCATTTATTTATTTATCTATCTATTTATTCATTTATTTATCTATTTATTCATTTATTTATCTAATTATTCATTTATCTATTTATTTAATTATCTATTTATTTATTTATCTATTTATTTATTTATATTTCTATTTATTTATTTATTTTTCTATTTATTTATTTATTTATCTATTTATTCATTTATTTATCTATTTATTTAGGCTATTTATTTATTTATCTATTTATTTATTCATTTATTTATATATTCATTTATGTATTAAATTTATTTAAAATTATTCATGTGTTTTGGGCTATTGGGTAGATTATTGGCTGAGGAATAACCTAACCACCAAGGGAAGATGATAAAGAAAAGGAGGTGGGTTTCGGACTGGAGAAAAAGGATAGAAAAATAGGAGGAGAGTCCCACAAAAGTTATAAATTTAACTTTAAATGCACTCAGAGGCGGTTGCCACTGCAAATCCGCTCTCTGATACCTAAAGTGGGTAAGGACCTGGTCGAAGCTGACGAGAACCGCAGCTAGGACTTGGGCGGTTTGCCAGAGAAAGGCTTTAGCGTATTCCCTCTCAAGCATGCATATGCCTACTATGGGGAAGGGTGATGGTCTGACAAGACAAATAGTAACAGATTTATTGCGTATTAACGAGGGCATGAACCTAGGAAGTGTTAGGAAAGCCAGGATCTTACCTAACTGTAGTATTAGAGAAATGATGAATCAAAAAAAGAAAGTTTAAGTTTATTTAACAACTCAAAGGAAGTTGATAACTTTAACAAATATATATTTTCAATTTGGTTAACAACTTTGGGGTCACAGACCTCCGAAAACATTAAACGTTTGCGCCAGGCAATTAACAATTCTTTAGGTTTCAAACCTTATATATGTACTAAAATCTTTGTAAGATTAAAAAAAGACAAATGAAGTGATTAAAGTTTAAAAATTAAATTGAGTACAAGGAGTGTACTTTAAGAAATTTCCAGGTAACTGTTTTAGAAAAAGTTACAACTTCGAAAATAACAAAAAAGAAAGCGTGTAGAATGAAGGAGAAGTTCCTATAACTTCTTATATTTATACAGAATTACTGTTGGTTATTATACAAATAAGGGCAGGTCACTTACTGTGAAACCTGATGAGAAAGTCAGTAGGAAGGTTCTCGACCTCCTATGTTTAAGTAGGAATCACGAGCCAAATGGGGCAGTTTCCCTTTCGTGAGACCTAGAAATAACTCACTCATGAGTTGAAAGAATTGTTTTCCCTGATTATAGGGTAGAAACAATGTAAGCTTGAACCGTGTATAAAACACGTAGTTATGCAGAAATTAATTAATGATAAACAAGCAAAATGGAAGGGCACTTCGTTAGAGTGACACCTCATAGAAAATGATCTAGAGTTACAATTTTATTAATATGGTTTGTTAGTAGAAGGTTTAGGAAAGATCAATTGGGATTTAGGATCAATGTTCATGGCCTTATTTAATGTAAACGGACGATCGCGACGCGGTAGAAAAGTTGAACAAGCACTAGTTATCACTATAGTCTTTTGAATAGATGAAAAATTCACTGTAGTAACACGAAAGTTTATGGCAAAGAAAGTTATTGCAATGATCAAAAAGGACTGGTTGCACTAGATAGGCGAAAGTCTATTGCTTGAGAAAGTTGTGGATTACAATTAAATGCGCCATAGAACATTCCAACGGTGGAAGAAAATTCGCTATTGAGCTATAATTCAGAAGTGAGATTCTTCAATTTTAAATAGTATTCTCACAAGTGAGTGAAAAATAAATGACGGCAGGACTTGTAGATAAAGTACAGGATCTGGAAGGTTCCAGAACGATCTTAATAGAAGAATGGGGCCAAAGTTAATCCACCGGAGGAACTAGCTTGGTAATTTATAGACAGCGGGTATTAGATAATATCCCACGTGGTGAGAAGATTTCTCATTTAAATAGCTTAAGAAAAGCTACTTTCTATTAAGGTTGGCTTAGACAGACAAAAGCTCAGCATGGCAAATCCCGCGAAGAATGATTACCGCCCCAAATAAGTAATCTCACGCTGTCTATAAAATGATCAATAAAGGCATGTAGATAATAACACTGATGAAGATGAGGTTAAAACCTCAAGTCTGTACTTATCTAGGTTGCATGTCGAAGGTGAAGTTCCCTTTG
Organism: Meconema thalassinum; assembly: GCA_946902985.2. NCBI lineage: Eukaryota > Metazoa > Arthropoda > Insecta > Orthoptera > Tettigoniidae > Meconema > Meconema thalassinum. The sequence continues at coordinate 356,036,789 of OX336388.2, read as the reverse complement.
ACGAATACTTAATGTGCCAACATGGCGTAGAACGTAGAGAGTGCCTCTTGGTTTGAGGAGACTGGCTCTAGTTGAGCCTTGACTGACCGAGTCAACTGCCGACTTACAAGTGAGACCCACTCAGCGAAGCGCGGAGGGTCCAAGGAAGGGAAAAGAGTGGGGGTAGGAGACAAAAGGAGAACATATACGCATGACCAATATTGTAAACTTAAATTCTCTTAAGGAAATGGTCTTCAAAGAGTTGATAGCAGGCGATACTAGCACAGCCTGGTGGGTGAAAGAGTAGACGAAGTTCTCTTGATCATGGAGATAATAGCTGGCGATGGCAACGAGATCTGGTGGCCAGATGGAAAAGGAAGTCCTCTTGCACCAGGAAGAATTGAGGAGCTTCAGAGATTCGCTGCTAGATGACGCTAGGTGGGTCATGGAAGATATATATCTAGAACAGACTCACAATGACATAAGAGACATGACCACCAGAGAGAAACTAGGAGATCACTGTTGGTGTTTGAGAAAAAGGATGAAATGAACAAGCAAAGAGCATTAAAAAGAATACTCTATCTTACCGTGTATTCCAAGAATACACCAGCTATTACCATGTGAAAATAAAATTTAAATACCAGACGTTTCGAAGGAACCTTGCCTCCTTTTCAACGGAATTAAAACAATGTGGCCAAAGAAAGTGTATCAATGAGATTACAAAAAAACTTCGAGCATAAATACAATAGAGTGCGCATTGCCACACTGCGCCTGTACTGTGACGTGAAACCAACATCTCGATCAGCTGATTAAAGAGTAAACAGAGGACCTCGTAATGGAAGGTTATAGGAGTATGTGGGAAAATGATTTTAAATGAGGGTTTAAACACACATTTTCGTAATTTATACGGCATTGGGAAAAGCATCGCATGTTTCTTTACGTACCGGAAGGTAGCAAAGCTTAAGAATGTAACATATTTGGTGTTAAAAGTGGCTGTCGTGTTCCGTAATACTCATACATCCAGGATCCCATCTTGTAAATAATTAATAACAAATCCAACTCTGAGAATTAGGCCTACTGATTTTTGAACAGAATTGTGTTTGTATAAAAAGTGGCTGTCGTGTTCCGTAATACTCATACATCCAGTATCCCCTCTTGTAAATACTTAATAACAAATCCAACTCTGAATTAGGCCTACTGATTTCTGAACAGAATTGTGTTTGTCTAGCTGGTCATTTTTGATTCTACACCCGAAAGCTCCAAACAAGTTCAATCTATTAACTTACTACATAATTTCCCAAATTATTTTTCATCATTAGGAAATGTATTTTGGCTAATTTTAGTACCGGCACGTAAGAACATTTTATCGTACGATGAGCTCTCATTCAGCGTTACCCTTCCACTTCAGTATTTTATGAAAGTGAACAAAACAAGGAGGGCAAATGGAAATAAGGAAGTCTATCGATTTAGTAAACGTTGGTTTTTAACAACTATGCATTACATTTGCTACATAGGAAAATATTTTAATCAATGAACAGTTTTTAAATTCCATTTTCCATGAATCATAGAAACCTTCGCAAAATAACCCAGAATTTTGAAATTCTACGAAGAATTGACTAATTTAGGGATGCAATGTAGCCTATTCTAGAATAATCTCAAAATTCCCTCAACCAAACGCACTGTCCATAACTTACGTTTAATATTTATTATCGAAGACTACACCGTCACATCTGTAGCATAACCTGCAATTTGGTTGGTTGGTTCTTAAGTTTAGGGGCTGCGACAACGCGGTCATGTAGCCCCGTGTACTTTGGGTGTGTGTAGAATCTGTCTGATAACCGGTGTTAATTGTGATGACTGTATTAGTGTGTGTTATCTGTTTGTTAATTTAAGTACTGCAACTAAGAATTATTCAGATAGTTCCTACTTTTGCCGCCACGCGCCACCGTCAACGACTACTAGGCCAAGTTCAGAACTGAGCTACTAGACGCCGCCGCAGTCGGCTCTTGGCAACGAACATAGAAACCTAAGAGCGTTGTTTACATTCTTAACCTATCCAATTTAGCTTCACACAGGTGCAATTAGTGGAAGGATCTTTAACATGCCATAAATATATGACATGGGACCGCCGGCTTTACTTCCCCTCCGAAGGAAGCATACTGAGGGATTTTTAACGCTCTTAAAATATCCTACGGCTTCGGCCGGGTTTGAACCCGCTATCTTGGGCATAGAAGCTCAGCATGCTACCGACTACGCCACCGAAGCCGCCAACCTGCAATTTGACAATGAACATGATTGACGGCTTCATTGTGTAGTCCACACTACATTTAATCCAGCATAGGTAGATAAAGCATTTTTATGTTCAGAGATGCATTTATTAGCAGTCTCAACAACACACCAAGAAAAACGTCTAGCCTATGGACATGTAAATACTTGATACCTTCGAGCATAAATACAGGCCTGTTCACTGGAGTAAGGGATAGGGTAAATTATAATAATTTATAATAAATTCCAGCATTTCCATGTTTAATTATTTTTCTTTCATTTTTTGGATTTAAAACGAAACGTAGGCTAAAAAAATGCAAGTAATTAAGTCACGAATTTTAGGGTTATTTAGCAATGAATGAATATACGTATGTAAAGAAATGCCCGATCCTTTTTTAAACGTCTCCTTACATCCATACGCGACACAGTAATACACCATTCTGACTTAGTAATGAATAGAACTCACTTTAAATAACCCAATTCTATCATCACGTGAAGTATTTCAGTGCTCTAAACTACCCGCAGTTACCTTTAGTCAGCTGATCGAGATGTTGGTTTCAACAACGTGACGTCATCAGCCATCTATTGGATTTATGATCTAAGCAAAAAACTAGAGAAATTCCTCTGTTCGTCACCAAAGAGCAGCCGCCAGAAAGTACTGTATGGACCATGGTAATTAATATGGCGCGTTTTTCTACCAATGTCCATACAGTACTTTCTGGCGGCTGCTCTTTGGTGACGAACAGAGGAATTTCTTTAGTTTTTTGTAATCTCATTGATACACTTTCTTTGGCCACATTGTTTTAATTCCGTTGAAAAAGGAGGCAAGGTTCCTTCGAAACGTCTGGTATTTAAATTTTATTTTCACACGGCAATAGCCCAGAAAAATATAAATAATGTTTATATTCCGGGGCGTGAAAGCCTTAATCTATAAGTTATATTTAATTATTTATTTTTCTATTAATTAATTAATTAACTAATTAATTAATTAATTTATCTATTATTTATTTTTCTATTAATTAATTAATTAATTAATTAATTAATTAATTAATTAATTAATTTATCTATTATTTATTTATTTATCTATTTATTTATTTATTTATTTATTTATTTATCTATTTATTTATTTATCTATTTATTTAATTATTTATCTATTTATTTATTTATTTATTTATCTATTTATTTATTTATCTATTTATTTATTTATTTATTTATTTATTCATGTATTTATTTATTCAGGTATTTATTTATTTATTTATCTATTTATTTATTCATGTATTTATTTATTCATTTATCTACTTATTTATCTATTTATTTATTTATTTATTTATTTATTTATATATTTATGTATTTATTTATTTATCTATTTATTTATTCATTTATCTATTTATTCATTTATTTAGTTACCTATTTATTTATCTATCTATTTATTTATTTATTTATTTATTTGTTCATTTACTTATGCCAAGACTTGTAATTGTGGTGCGAGGGCTGGAACGGAGTACACTCAACCTCGTGAGGCAAATCTGAGAAGAGGAAGGTGCGATTCCCACCTCAACCATCATGGATGTGATTTACCGTAGTTTCCCCACTTCTACTCGAGGCAAATGCTGGAATGGTTTCTATTTTAAGGACCCGGCCAATTCCCTCCCAATCCTATTCCCAATTTACAATTATGCACACTAGTACAGCCGTCATAATGACACAAGTTATCACAAAAAATTCCACAACACCCAAATACACGGGGCTATGTCACCTTGAAGTCGCAGCCCCTAAAATAAGCAATAAGCAAATTTAATATAGTTGTTGATTCATTTAGGGGCTTTGTGACATCGTGGTCATGCAGCCCCGTGTACTTGGGAGTGGGTGGAAGTTATCTGATAACCTGTGCTATTATGATGACTTTAATAGAGTGCGTAGTTTTAATTCAGATGATCATTTGGAAGGAGACGGCCGTGGCCTTAAATTAGGAACCATCCCGGTAATAATAATAATAATAATAATAATAATAATAATAATAATAATAATAATAATAATAATAATAATAATAATAATATCGTATGGCCTCGGTGCCGGGTTCAAGCTTGATTATTTGTCACCCAGAGGGTAGCTTGCATGTCGAATTTCGTTGTTCCTTGAAGCAACGAGGTTAGATATCTAAGCTCCTTGAAGACTATAGCGCTTTTTAGTAAAGAAATGAGGAGCTTTGTGTTGGCGGAAACTCCTGAGATTGATTTTGCCATTATGAACACGGTGTATTGAATTCAAGTGGGTTCTTTAACATGCCAACATCGAATGTCAAACGTGTCATAATTTTTCCGCCTTTCAAAAATCACTTACCGCAGCCAGGAGCGAACCTGCAAACTTGGGGTTAGTAGACCGACACGTTAACCACTCACCCACCGTGGCAAGCTACAGTACCATCCCGGTATTCGCCCGGAATTGAAGTGTGAAAGCTCGGCAAATCACTTCCAAGATGGCTAAGTGAGAATCGAACCCACCTCTTCTCAGTTTTGCCTTACAAGTCTGAGTGTGCCCCTTTCCAGCACCCAAACTGGGCCTCCGCGGTGATAGCCAAGAATGTTAACCACTACGCAGCGAGGTGGACATCTCTACATATATAAAACTAAATCCCCGAGATAGTGCCTAGCCTAAGGCCACAGCTGCCTCCTTCCCAATTCTGAACTGAATTGCAAACACACACATTGCTACAGATACCATAATAACACAGGTTATCCTACAATTGAATGTAATGATATATATGTAGCCTACACGCAAGTACATGGGGCTGATGACCAAATATATATCAAGCCCCTAATACGAATTAACAACATTAACGCATTATTCTTTATAACTTACCATATTCTTCCTGATAATAGTTCTCGTTTCTATATTTTATGTTTCATACTTTTATTTCGTTCACTTCGCCAGTTGAGATGCTTGTCTTTCTAATCGGACAATGGGATCAATATTGTAATATCTCTATTAATCTTGTAGGTATGACGTCAAATCTTTTATTATCGCCGTTATCTGCTAAGCCCTGCACCTCCTTGAATACTAAAACGTCCTTTTATTTCAATGTCTTCAAGATGATAGAAATGATATTGTGATGACACATGCTTCTCAGCTATTCTCCATGAGAGAAAAATCCCAAACACAAGCAAGTGTTTCAACCTCAGATATCTCTACATAGGATAAAACAAAGTAACGGGTAATGTCGAGAACCACTGGATGGATTTTGATTCAGTTGTAACCATTCTGTAAAGTATTTCTCGAGGAATATTTCTGTAGAAAACATTCATTTATGACCAAGTAAGCCGAGCAATAACGATTTCAGCCTTTCTAGCATTTTTCAGCATTTGTATCATTTAAAATGATACAAAGTCTAGTCTTTCAGACTGACTGTCACTTTTTCCACAGTGGATGTTAGTCACCATGATTTTCCATGGTGCATCTTGAAGGTGTTCGCAGGACGTTATCTCCTAGTTTTCTTGGATAGACATGGCCACAAATCATTTAGATTTGATTTGGCAGACCCTTCATATGGGCCGACTTAGATTTTGAGCGATGGACAACCATCACTTCGTCATATTTTTGTGACCCCTTTCAGCATCACTTTCATTCACGCCACTGTACTATTTATTTTGGGCTTATTCATGGCCGTATCATTGAATGACCGACAGAAGTCATTACTCTTATAATGTTATTAATTTATGCTGTTGATGTGTGCTCTGAAGCCACACAAGTTCAAGTAAGAACTAGTATGGGAGTTATAGTAAAGATGCCTGCCAAGCATCGAACCCCAAATACACTTCGTATCGTTCAGTAAATCTAGTCGAAGAAAATCCTGCCGTCCGTGCACCTTTCAAGATTACGCAGGGTAAACCGTTAAAAATATCTATATACTATGAGTGTAAGAATTGTTCAGCATGAAATATTCCACAAGAAAGTCCTCGACAGCAAATCTCCATCTTCAATACAACACCCACTAAGAGTGTTTTTACGTATTCATTTCTTCCCACAATCTCCATTCATTGGAGATTTAAATTACTAGCTTCGGAGCGAGTTTACGAGCTAGTGAGCGTGCCTATCACCCCTGCTTCAGCCAGCATCAGTCTGTCAAGTCGTGTCTAGTCAAGACTTCAGAGAAAAGTATATGTGTTTGGAGTTTCGCTGTTCAGCTCGGCTTTTCTGAATTGCGTCTGGGACCTGCCTTTCGTGCGCCTTTTAAGCTTACGCTGCGTAAACCGTTTAAGATACCGGGCGAAGATCGGGTGGGTTACTAGTTATATAATGGACCAAAAATGCATTGCATTTTCTTTCTGATAAAATGAAAAGTCATCTTTATCGCTTTAAAAGCTTGGGAGAAAAAAGTGATAATCCACAGCTTGCTTCTAGTCGACCGACTGGGTCAGGGAATGGAATGAATGAAGCCCCCATCTAGCGGCGAGGATATGAACTGTGCCGGCTGCCGAAGCCTGTCGCACTCCCCTGGGACAATGATTAAATGAATCACAGATGAAATGATAGTGGAGAGTGTTGCTGGAAAGAAATTTGTGACAGGGAAAACCGGAGTACCCGGAGAAAAACCTGCCTGCCTCCACTTTGTTCAGCACAAATCTCACATGGAGTGACCGGGATTTGAACCACGGACCCAGCAGTGAGAGGCCGGCGTGCTGCCGCCTAAGCCACGGAGGCTTAGGTGGGGAGACTCTGATTAAAAGATTGGTTTCTATTCTACCTAGGGTTGCCAGATTTCAAGAATGGAAAAACGGAATACACGCCTCTAAACTGATTTAAAAAAATTAAGATTGTTAAATGTTGTAATACATAATACACATATGTATTAAATAAACACCAGCAACTTACAAATACTTTTCATTTGATCGTCCCTTTGCAAGGGTACCTTCTGATAATATTCACTACAATTTTCGTCATAACTGTAATATGGGAACAATTCTTGTTTTATAAAACTAATGGAGCTCCTGTTTCTATCATCTCTCCATTTGATATTCATGATAGAAAATACTCTCTCCGTAAAATCATTGTAGGGGAAAAGGCTGAGTATTAACTTCACAAGGACTAAAATATTCCTTAATGTTGTTGCCACTAATAAATCTATAACATGTACCCATCTACCTGACACAGGCATAGAAATCATTTTCTCTTTCAAACTTGCACCTGTATCACCAGAAAACACGCTAGATATTACAATAAATTCTGAAGCGGGACTTTTGAAAATTCTTGCGAAATTGAATATATTATCAAATTAACCAAACAAGAAGTTCCGTGACGAACTAAAGAGCCTACTTTTCTTAAAATGTAAGATTCATGCCAATGATTAATCTATATGGAACTATCTAGAATAATGACGAAATGAAGTTGGTAACATCGAAATTTCTAATTAGTCCGAAATACTGTATACCTGGTTTAATGTAGCCTAATAGAGAACTACAGTTGGCAGCCCTGCTGACTGAATATATTCTTAGTTCCATCTCTTAAGGTACAGAATACAAAATTTGGTTGAAGTCCAATGGATAGGATGGACGTTACATGCAGTTAAACATTGGATCTAACAGCGCGCGTAAAATCGTGATGGCAACAATGTCATGCATGTATTGGTCAGAAATAATCTGAAATAATATGATCTATTGTTGTGTCAATTTTGAATGAAATCCATTAGTTAGTATAGAAGTTATATGCATTTTAAAATTGGACCCATCAGCAGGTTTAGAATCATGTAGGTAGCACTGACGTATATAAGTTACTCCAAATTAATGTAGAATGTTAGGTACTATACGTGTGCACAGTTTAAAGCTGAGGCTTGCATACTTTCTGATATATAGGTATTTGGATTTTAAAAAATTGACAGCATTTATTAACAGTTGGCAACCATGGTGGCTCTTAAGAATACACTCTTTCATATCTGTTTATGTACACATAGCACATACGAAATTTGGTTGAAATCCAATTGATAGTTTAGAAGTTATATGCATTTAAAATGTGGACCTATCAACAGGCTTATAATCATTTTGGCAACACTGCCATATATGGCCTCCTGGAAATTAAACTACAATATTATTATCTATGCGTGTGCCAATTTTGAAATAGCTCCCATTCATACCTTCCAAGATATCCAACATGGAGCTCAAATTTCAATTTCGATTTTTCAGCAGTTGGTAGCACTGACATAATTTTCAAATATGGACGTGAGATATTCAGGTATAGATCTTTACTCCTACCAAAGTTTGTTTCGGTTGCTGCAGCCGTTTAGGAGTTGATAGGGACACACACACAGCCAGACAGCCAGACAGACAGAAGGACAGACAGACAGAAGGACAGACAGACACACATTTGCCCGATCTCATACAGTAAGTCTACTTTTTCCTCATTTTTGCAAAATGTGAAAAGTGGGCTAAAAACGGAATATTTGGCGTTCCGTTAAATATTAAAACGGAATGCGGTACAAAACAAGAAAAAACGGAATTGTTCCGGGAAGCACGGAACGTCTGGCAAGCCTAATTCAACCCCATACTTATAATTTGAACTTATTTCTTTATCATAGCTATTGTTGCTTTCTGGGGTCATGTTTCTCACATAACGGACAATGCACAGAGCCCTACTATTACAATAAGTACTTTTACAGCATTCGAAATGGGTGCAGACAGATTTATGACCCACGCTTGCAGTCAAGAATTCTTAAATTTGATTTAATTGTGCTAACTGGTCATGTCGAAGAGAAGAGAGAGATTAGTCTGCATAGCACATGCATGCCTTGGAGTGAGATGCTATCGGCAATGTGGTCAGAACTTCCGCTCTTTCATGCAACCAGATTATTAGTATCCCATTTAATCACTTATACATTATCATTATAGTTATTTCCTACTAATTGCCATAGATCGTTAATTTACCTTACTACGGCTAGCGGTGGAAAAAAAAAAGGAACCTGGTATTATTATAAGTTACAGCTCACTAGCAGATGAAGAATCTTCACGCAAGAACCATCTTGTAGTATGCTTAAAATAAAAACTAAATGGGTCAGTCATGAGCGAATTCACACGCTAAACATACCGTAATGTAACGTTATTGACTGAGTTATTTTGTAGATCCAAAACAAAACATTTTTATCGGGTGTCAAGGGTAAAATTACCTATAGGACCAGTGGATAATGATTCCAACAAGGCAATCAAATAAATATACTGTCGTTTGGTTGGGAATAAAGTAGTTCTTTGTCGAACAGCTGTTTTTGTTTCAATTAAGGTCTTGAACATCGTGGTCATTTCAGCCCCGTGCATTTGGGTCTGTGTGTAGAATTTGTCAGATAACCTGTGTTATTATGGTGTGTGTATTTGTAATTAAGGCAAGGTTTGGGATGGAGATCTGGTGTAGCGGCTAGCGTTCTTGGCTGTCGGCCTGGAGATCCGGGTTTCTATTCCCGGCTCTGCCAAGAAATTTAAATCTGGTCTGAGGGCCTGAAAGGAGTACAATCAGTCTCAAGGGGCAAAACTGAGAATAAGTGGGTTTGATTCCTACCTCAGCCATCCTGGAAGTGTTTTTTTTTTTTTTCGTGGTTTCCCAGTTCTACTCCAGGTGAATGCCGGGTTGATTCCTAACTCAAGGCAACGGCTGCTTCCTTCAATCCTTACCTGAATTACAAATACACATACTAATACAGCCATCACAATAATACAGGTTATCAGACAAAATTCCACACTCACCCAAGTACACTGGTTAAAATGATCTTCCTTTCCTTTTTCTCAATTTCAAGAGTTTTCATGCTGGATAAGGTTTCTACCGCATAGAGGCTCTCTGGCTTCACTACTGTGCCTGCACTTGGCCTGATATGACAGGAATTTGAACTCGTGTCCTCCCAAGAGTTCCGATTCCCATGAGTTCCGATTTCCACCAGTTCCAAATCCTTTCGCGGATTAGCTAGCCTATCTGCCAATTACACTACCCAGCAGTTCCGAGCACTACCTGAGCGAGTTCCGACTTAGTTTTCTACAGCAAAATTGTATTAATTTGTTTATTACTGAAACAAATAAGGTCCATTGTTAGCGCCAGCCGGGAGTGCGTGGCCTTGGCTCCTCTAACAGAGGGGAGAGGGGAGGGGGGGGGGGGGGGGGGGCGGACGCCATGGACCGGTAAATCCCATCAGCAATTTTCGCCTTGTCAGTATCTGTATCAGCAAGTGCCTTCGTCAAAATAATCAGTTTTGAGTTATATTTACAAAGTTCTTAAAATAGTATCAGCATGTCGCTTCGTCTTTGAACTGTTTTTTTTCATCTTATTTACAAGTCACTTCGTAATCAGCACGTAGCTTCGTCAAATTGATCTTTCAACTGAATTCTTCTTCTCTTCATGTACAGCAAAAGAAACATTTCTTTAAAATACTGTTAAATCACCGGTCTCTTCAAACTGTAGAGTTGCTCTTTGGATTTTGTCATCCATTGCAACATATTTTCTTTTCCTTTTCGTGGCTTGCAAATTAACTCTGCCCGCATAAGGTTTTCGTCCGAATTTTGAGACTCATTCTTCAAACACAACACCAAGTCTCTTACACGAGGATGTGGTTTTCCGCATTTCAAATTCAGCTTATGGTTCCACCCTTCTACAGAGTTATTCGTTCTATGCCTCTTCCCATGGCAATTCCACCTTTCAATCGGAATATGCACGTTTTCAAGCCGTTGCTCGACAAAGTAATCATAAAACTCGATTAAATTTTCATTGTCCATTGCCATTAACTCTTCTAGGTCGCATCTTACTATTATTAGCCGGTCGAACCTCAGAACTGACAGCTGGGTTTTCCAGAGACATTCGGAACTAGTGGGACTCATTAGGTTATTTACTCAGGCGTGAATACGCGTTCGGAACTCATGGGACGCTTTTCCTAAGAAATTTGTTTTTGGAACTCATGGGAATGAAACTCGTGGGACGGAACCATTTGGACTTACAGTATACAGTATGTGTTGAATGCGATATACTTAACCTTGTTACAATTATAATAATAATTATTATTATTATTATTCTGATGATGAATTTCCATGGCATCTCTGCGGACCGATTGGCAATCCCTACACAACGCTACAAGGTGGTCCCTAGAATCTATAGTGCAAGGTTAACCATTGTGGCCTTGCCTGAGTAAGGAGGCATGACCACTCCCAGCACACGATGAGATCTCAGATACGACCACAAACATGCTGCTTGCTTGCGGTGGTCTCCAGGCTACGATCTAGTGTTATGAATCAAGTTATCCGAAGTCTCCGACACTTACCCGCACAAATGTTCACGTGTAGGCTACACTTAAATCTTGTGTGAGCCCTGTTTATCGCTGGTTGCGTATCTGCTGTTGTATCCGGCACGCCTTTCAGCCTGTACGGCCACCGTCATTCTTAACCCTCCGTCGGGCGCAATGCATCTGTGAGATGTACATTTTGATAAAGCTTGTGAGACATTGTATTTCAAATGTAGATTTTGTTCTGTGTTATGCACTTTATTACTGATAAATGTACGTCATTTATTCACATGTTTGAAAATAATATACAATATTCATTAAGGGACACTACTGTCGGGGAAATAAGTATAGATACTCGAGTTTAGAGGTCAATAAAACCTTTACCCTTAGTCTTACATAAAAATAACCTACACCAAAATTTTCCTTGTTTTATTTGTCGTTTAACGATACAGAGTAAATATTTGCATTGTATCTCGTTAAAATTTTATAGCAGATTGAACAAACAAAGTACCGGTTTTTCTTACCAAGTTTACGGAGCGCTCACTTAGAAAGATCGTTACGTTAAAAGTATTGATCTGACCGTAACGAAACTTTAATACGTCTTAAAGGAACTTATTGTTAACGCGTATATGAACTTTTAATCTGATCTGACGTTTCGTAAAATAGTTGTGAATTTTGTAAAACAACTTTTTCTCGGTCCTGGGTGGTCGTAGCAGTATGAAATATGGCTTGTTATGAGGCTCATAGCAATGCAAGGCTTAACGTAAAACTACATTTTATCTACTTTTGATTATCGATTTTATATGGATTGATATTTAATCGGACCATTGTGGGCGGCGATAGTACCGTAGCAGCCTGACAATGTTGCCAGTTGACTACCGTATTTCAAACTCGCTGCGCGCTCGTTCATGCGCACGCCAAACTCTGACCTTAGTTGCTGCTTGTTGCTAATGACTCAACGAAGAACAATCACTGTCTGTATTACCTACATCGATCAAGGTGCCAGCTAAACCGCAGTTAAAAACGGAGGGAGAATTTGCCATGATTTTATGTGCAATATGTTTTCTTAGAAGCGAGAGAGAAAGTAATAATGATAAGAGGGTTTAGCAAAAAGTATCCAAGTGTATGGGAAGGTCGATAGCCACGGTGAAGAGATGTGCCGCTGCAATGAAATATATTCCTCTTCCTCCCAGAATCCAAAAGTATGAAAGTATGACGAAAGCAGAGCTAATTGTTCACGCCAAACCTCACTTCAGCGCACCTAAAAAGAAGCTGGGACAGATAATCAAGAATGTTCGTCCTGACGTCGAACTCGTCTGGTTGCCAGTTACTCATTGTGAGCTCAACCCCATAGAGCTGGTTTGGTCCTACGTGAAAAATAAAATAGCTAAAGTGAATATGAGTAACCAGGCGGAGCGGAGAGAGGAAGATCAATGGAGGTGATATGAGATCTCTGTAAAGAAACCTTGAAGTCCGTAACACCGGAGCTATGGAAAAAATGCACCGAACACACCAAAAACAAGATGTTCAGTAAAGAACATATAGCCTACTTTCTCCTAAATGCATGGGTATTGTTATAACTCTTTGTCCTTTTCAAGGAGTATGATTGAATGTTGGTTGTAGTAGCTTGTTGAAATACAACGTGCTATAGGGATATTAAACATGAATATGAGGTGCCCTTTGCTAGTGCTACCTCTGTACCAAATTTCGTTCAATTCGGTTTCACCGTGTTTGAATTGATAGGGGGAATCGATTTGCACACATAGCCTACTTGGCCACCATCTGCAAACTATTGGGCTGCTGTTCTTGCAGTTTGGTCAGAATATGTTTCCCTCATAAAGATATGGTGTTGCAAAATTTGGTAGAGACTAGATTATTAGGTTGGTCGTAATTACATTTTAGCTTTTAACATTTGGGTGGCCGCGATTACGTTTCCGTCAAGATAGCGGTGATATAAAACATGACACTGAGGTGCCCTTTGGTAGTGCTACCTCCGTACCAAATTTCGTTCATTCGGTTCCACCGTGTTCGAATTAATAGGGGGAATCAATTTTGACATAAATATGGCCGCCATCCGCAAACCATTAGGCTAATGACCTTTTAGATTGGTCAAAGGATGCTCCCTCCATAAAGGTATGTTGTTGCAAAGTTTGGTAGAGATCGGATGGTTATGTTAGTCGTAATTTGATTTAAGCTTTAAACATTTGTGTGGCCGCCATTACGTTTCTGTCAATATGGCGGCGATATTAATCATGACACTGAGATGCCCTTTGCTAGTGCTATCTCTGTACCAAATTTCGTTCCATTCGGTTTCGCCGTGTTTGAATTAATAGGGGGAATCGATTCTGACACAAAGATGGCCGCCATCCGCAAACTATTAGGCGAATGACCTATTAGATTGGTCAAAGGATGCTCCCTCCATAAGGTATGTAGTTGCAAAATTTGGTAGAGATCGGATGATTAGGTTAATCGTAATTTGATTTAAGCTTTGAACATTCGTGTGGCCACCATTACGTTTCAGTCAAGATGGTGGCGATATAAAACATGACACTGAGGTGCCCTTTGCTAGTGCTACCTCTGTACCAAATTTCATTCCATTCGGTTTCACCGTGTTTAATTAATAGGGGGAATTGATTTTCACACAAAGATGGCCGCCATCCGCAAACTATTAGGTTAATGACCTATTCATTTGGTCAAAGGATGCTTCCTCTATAAGGGTATGCTGTTGCAAAATTTGGTAGAGATCGGATGATTAGGTTAATCGTAATTTGATTTAAGCTTTGAACATTTGTGTGGCCGCCATTACGTTTCCGTCAAGATGGCGGCGATATAAAACATGACACTGAGGAGCCTCTTGTTAGTACTACCTCTGTACCAAATTTCGTTCCATTCGGGTGCACCGTGTTCGAATTAATAGGGGGAATCGATTTTCACACAAAGACGGCCGCCATCCGCAAACTATTACGCTGATGACCTATTAGATTGGTCAAAGGATGCTCCCTCCATAAAGGTATGTAGTTGCAAAATTTGGTAGAGATCGGATAATTAGGTAATTGGTAATTTGATTTAAGCTTTAAACATTCGTGTGGCCGCCATTACGTTTCAGTCAAGATGGCGGCGATATAAAACATGACACTGAGGTGCCCTTTGCTAGTGCTGCCTCTGTACCGAATTTCGTTCCATTCGGTTCCACCGTGTTCGAATTAATAGGGGGAATCAATTTTGACATAAAGTTGGCCGCCATCCGCAAACTATTAGGTTGATAACCTATTAGATTGGTCAAAGGATGCTCCCTCCATAAAGGTATGTTGTTGCAAAGTTTGGTAGAGATCGGATGGTTATGTTAGTCGTAATTTAACTTAAGCTTTGAACATTTGTGTGACCGCCATTTCGTTTCTGTCAATATGGCGGCGATATAAAACATGACACTGAGATGCCCTTTGCTAGTGCTACCGCTGTACCAAATTTCCTTCCATTCGGTTTCACCGTGTTCGAATTAATAGGGGGATATGATTTTCACACAAAGATGGCCGCCATCCGCAAACTATTAGGCTAATGACCTATTCATTTGGTCAAAGGATGCTTCCTCTATAAGGGTATGTTGTTGCAAAATTTGGTAGAGATCGGATGATTAGGTTAATCGTAATTTGATTTAAGCTTTGAACATTTGTGTGGCCGCCATTACGTTTCCGTCAAGATGGCGGCGATATAATATATGACACTGAGGTGCCCTTTGCTAGTGCTGCCTCTGTACCGAATTTCGTTCCATTCGGTTCCACCGTGTTCGAATTAATAGGGGGAATCAATTTTGACATAAAGTTGGCCGCCATCCGCAAACTATTAGGTTGATAACCTATTAGATTGGTCAAACGATGCTCCCTCCATAAAGGTATGTTGTTGCAAAGTTTGGTAGAGATCGGATGGTTATGTTAGTCGTAATTTAACTTAAGCTTTGAACATTTGTGTGACCGCCATTTCGTTTCTGTCAATATGGCGGCGATATAAAACATGACACTGAGATGCCCTTTGCTAGTACTACCTCTGTACCAAATTTCGTTCCATTCGGTTGCACCGTGTTCGAATTAATAGGGGGAATCGATTTTCACACAAAGATGGCCGCCGTCCGCAAACTATTACGCTGATGACCTATTAGTTTGGTCAAAGGATGCTCCCCCATAAAGGTATGTTGTTGCAAAATTTGGTAGAGATCGGATGATTAGGTTAGTCGTAATTTGATTTAAGCTTTGAACATTTGTGTGGCCGCCATTTCGTTTCCGTCAAGATGGCGCCAATATAAAACATGACACTGAGGTGCCTTTTGTTAGTACTACATTTGTACCAAATTTCGTTCCATTCGGTTGCACCGTGTTCGAATTAATAGGGGGAATCGATTTTCACACAAAGATGGCCGCCATCCGCAAACTATTACGCTGATGACCTATTAGTTTGGTCAAAGAATGTTCCCCCCATAAAGGTATGTTGTTGCAAAATTTGGTAGAGATCGGATGATTAGGTTAGTCGTAATTTGATTTAAGCTTTGAACATTTGTGTGGCCGCCATTACGTTTCCGTCAAGATGGCGGCGATATAAAACATGACACTGAGGTGTCCTTTGCTAGTGCTACCTTTGTACCAAATTTCGTTCAATTCGCATTCACCGTGTTCGAATTGATAGGGGGGGGACAGACATTCAGAGTACACACACTCACACACAGACACACACACACACTGACTCACACACACACATACACACACACACACACACAGACTCACACACACACATACACACACACAGACAGACACACTTTTTTCGCCTGTGTTGATCTCATAAGTCTACTTTCATTTTTTGCAAAAATCGAAAGTAGGCTAAAAATACAGAAACATTACTGGGAAAAGGATGGGCTAACAGAAAACGTCCCCGTTGTTGAGCCACTTGTTATAAACTTAAATGACAGTTCATCTGATTCATCGGTCAGTGATTTTTCAGACGGTTAATAAGGGAGCAGTTTTATAATCTTATAATCTCAAACTGTAAATTACTTTAAACAATTAATCTTATAATAATAGCTTTTCAGTTGACACACCATTTTTAAACCTGCCAATGGGGGTCCAAAGCCCTCATTAAAAAAGGTGTTGGGAAATGTTTCACTTCTTGCGGATATGAAATAAGACACGTTTCTCTAACTTGTAGGTAAAATTAGCAGAGGATATTAGCGCTGTACATAAGGGACGAATATTTCAGGATATGAAGAAGAATTAAATAGTTGAGGTAAATAGACGTGAATGATAGTGTATTTATTTTTTATTTATTTTTTTCTTAGTCGTATTACCTTCCAGGGTTGGCTACCCTCGGACTCAGCGATGGATCCCACATTTACCGCCTCCATTTTGAAACTTCGGGATCGGGGATACAACTGGGGGGTGTGACCAGCACCTCGCCCAGGCGGCTTCACCTGCAAAGCGAACAGGGACCTAATGAGGGATGGAAAGATTGGGAGGGATAGGCAAGGAAGAGGGAATGAGGCGGCCTTACGTTAGATATCATCCCGGCATTTGCCTGGAGACGAAGTGGGAAACCACGAAAACCACTTCGAGGATGGCTGAGGTGGGAATCGAACCCCCCTCTACTCATTTGGACCACCCGAGGCTGAGTAGACCTCGTTCCAATCCTCATACCACTTTTCAAATTTCGTGGCAGAGCCGGGAATCGAACCACGGACCTCCGGGGTGGCAGCTAAGCACGCTGACCACTACACCACAGATGCGAATATATATTATAATATTTGTATTATAATTCGTCAATTTCACTTAGGGTTCTTAATTTATTTTAATTATTGTTAATTTTCAAGTCCTCGTACTGCAGCTCCTTCACCAAGATTTTACTCGTATAAAATAATATCTTCCTTGTCACGTGAGCGACCCATGGTTTAACCCATAGACATTCACTTTATCTTTCCGTTTATTTTAAATACCGGTATTTCCACCACAGAATTTCAACTACCATAATATAGTTAAGTGAACAAGGAACTATCCTTCATCCATTTTGCTGAACTATCATAAAATATTTGATGTAGTGTAATGGTGTGATGATTGCTTTGTATAACTGTGATACAAGTTCAGTTTTATAAAATATTTGATAACATTTATTTGACAAATTTCTTTGGTAGTGTAATACGGGCCTAACACAAATTACAAAACAACAGAAATTCACAGACCTTACGGCTTGGAACGCGCGCGTATTATGTTTCACAGGGCAACGTCGCACAAGTTTCCTCGACCGAGCGCATTGTTCCTGTCGCTTGCTACGATACATTCTTCTCACATAACCGCCTGATTAAATATCAATCGATATAAAAGCAATTATCAAAAGTAGATAAAATGTAGTTTTTCGTTTAGGCTTGCATTGATATGAGTCTCTTAGCAAGCCATATTTCATACTGCTATGACCACCCAGGCCCGAGAAAAAGTTGTTTTACAAAATTCACAACAACTATTTAAAGAAACGTCAGATCAGATTAAAACTTCATATATGCATTAATAATAAGTTACTTTAAGACGTATTAGAGTTTCGTTACGATCCGATCAATACTTTTAACGTAATGCTCCTTCTAAGTGAGTGCTCCGTGAACTTGGTAAGAAAAACCGGTACTTTTTTTGTTCAATCTGCTATAAAATTTTAACGAGATACAATGCAAATATCTACTCTATATCGTTAAACGACAAATAAAACAAGGACAATTTTGGTGTAAGTTGTTCTTATGTAAGACTAAGGGTAAAGGTTTTATTGACCTTTAACTCGAGTATCTATACTTATTTCCCCGACAGTAGGGCTGAGTTTTTCAACTTCCACATTTTTTTTTATCAGAATGAGTTGAAAATTAAACTGCATACTTAGAATAGTAACACTAAGTCACATACCAAATTTGAAAATAATTGGATGAAATGTAATTAATTTCTTACTAATTATATTATTAAAATATACTGTGTGATCAAAATGCTCCATGCGCATTAGAAATTGTGTAAAACGCTTGATATTTTCATTACATATACATAAAACTATTCTAAATATTATGACATTGAGACATTTCAGGAAAGTGATACATGTATGCTGTCAGATTAAAGTTTTCTTTATGTGCCATCATGTTTTATGAATTTTGATAATTTTTCATAGTTTTTTATTTTTTTGGTCTGAAATTTACAAAATGGCTGGAGATATTGCAATGTTATCTTGCAACACATGTGTTTATGAATATCCAGTGAGTTTTTTAGTAAAATTGGTGAATACCTCATGCACATGGAGCATTTTGATTAAGTTACCTAAAAACGTTGTTTGGAGATAAAAGCATTTTTATAAAATCGCATGCTATATTAACCAGTTTGGCTCACCCAATGAAACCTTTGTGGAAAAAATGTGAAAAATACAATGTTTTGTTCTAGAGATAAAGAGCATGGAGACCTTTCGTTTGAGTTAACCTACGACTTTCTAGGATTTCTAGTTTTAAAAGTATAGCCTACTTTCTATGATTTGCCTTCCATCTTCTTTTTACGCAGAGGAGATTTAAAAATGTCGCTGAGCCTTTAAAAATGGCGGTGCATGAAAACTGTTTTACTGAAATGATCCACAGGGGTCCATAAGATATAGATATATATATATATATATGGGAAAAACAAAGAACAGTCATTTTGTCATTTTTGCCTAAAACCTCAGCCCTAGTGTCCCTTAAGGACATTGGCCTACAGATAAATAAAGTATTGTGAAAGTCCTACACATTTTTACATGAAAATGAAAATCCACAGCCTGTTTCCAGTCGAGCAACCGGGTAGGAATGGAATGAATGAAGCCTCCATCTAGCGGCGAGGATATGAACTGTGCCAGCTGCCGAAGCCTGACGCACTCCTCTGGGGCAATGATTAAATGAATGACAGATGAAATGAAATGAAAGTGGAGAGTGTTGCTGGAATTAAATATTGACAGGGAAAACCGGAGTACCCGGAGAAAAACCTGTCTACCTTCGCTTTATCCAGCACAAATCTCACATGGAGTGACTGGGATTTAAACCACGGACCCCTCCTAAGCCATGGAGTCGACACATTTTTACATACGCATATAAAAATGCAGTCTGCATATAAAAATTTATCGTACTGTGTCGAAAAGTAATATTTTTGCTGAACTTCCACAACAACTTTCGGGTCATTCAAGTCCCAACCAGGCTCACTACTTGCCATACTTATGAGAGAAACCACGCGGTACACTCAGGGCGCAATACTGTAACACAAAACCGTGCCCGATCTCAGTTAGCATCACACTGGCTGAGAGGGGGCAGGGAGATAGGAAGATAGAAGGACGACTGGCTCTACCAGTAGACTAGCTCCACCTCCTACCAGTATATACGATGCGTCTGACGGAATGTAGGATTCGATTCTTCTTCTCTTCATTTGGCGGTCAATAACAGCTTAAATAGAGAACCTTCCGATTTTTCTGAAACTTTCCATATATAGTTGTCAAATTGAAATGAACGCCGTTTGGTGGTATTTCATCCCCACATCCATTTGAGCCATTCTTAAAGGTGGCGTAATTGTACGTGAGAATTGGAACGGCCCATGCATAAACAGCCTCTCTGCGATAAGAGGGAATAATTATGATACATGCTGTAGAAAGCAATTTTAGCAAATCGAAGGTCAGAGAGAATTCTGAGAACTCAGTGACACACCCACCTGAGATGCTCCATGTCTCGGGTCCGTATTCAAATCAGGAAAATTAGGAATGAAATAATATCACAGTTACTTTCGTTCTTATGTAACCAATATGTATGCAAGTTTGTGACAAGATCAAGAGCTTCATATTCGTTATGTTCTATTGTGGGATTGATTGATTGATTGATTGATTTATTTTACTGGCCACGGTGACCGAGAGCACTAAAGTGCTACCTCGCTGGCACTGGGAGAGCATAGGTTCGAATCCCACCTTGACCGTCCTGAAAACGGTTTTCATTGTTTCCCATTTTCACCACCAGGCAAATGCCGGTACGTTTCCTTTTAACTGGTCCACAGCCGACTTCCTACCCAAATCCTCTCACTGACCTTTTCCTTAATTGGTTGGTTGGTTCCTCAGTTTAGGGGTTGCTACAACGCGGTCATGTAGCCCCGTGTATTTTGGAATCTGTCTGATAACCGGTGTTATCTGCGATGGCTGTATTAGTGTGTGTTATCTGTTTTTAATTCAAGTAAGAACTGCATGCATTGGATTTTCAAGTAGATCCAACTTTTGCTACCAAACACCACCGTCATCGACCAACTAGTTCTGCACTTTGTTACTAGATGCCATCGTAGTCGGCTCCTGGTGACGAACGTTGGAACCTAAGAGCGTTACTCAAATATAACCTATAATTTAGCTTCACACAGGTGTAATTGGTGGAAGGTTCTTTTGCATGTCATAAATTTATGACATGCTACCGCAGGCTTTACTTCCCCTCCGAAGGAAGGCATACTGAGGGATTTCCGTAATTAGACCGAAGTTAGCGGTCACCTGGGCGATCGGCCTGTCACCATCCCCAGTTGTATCTGCTGACAAAGTGTGTTCATCTCCCAGACACTGTCCTTGTGACGGTAGAGGAATGATCCCTTACAGCGTCCGTGGGTGAAACCGAGTTGGGAGTATGAGTGTTTGAGTGTTTTCTGATTTAAAATATTTTATTGGATCATAGAGAAAGACAGATAATGGCTTTTAATAAAACAATGGAGTAGAAATATCCACTTTGGCTCAAAATAATTGCATGAAACATTAAGGGGAACTCGAATGTCCTATGGTGTCCAAGTTAATTTTCGACTTTTTATTTAGCATTTTCTCAGAAACTATTAATAGATACTAATTGCATTTTTTCAGTGATGTTCTTTGATGCTCTTGCCTTACTTTAACATTAGGTTTTTGAAAATAAGAACTTTTCTGATTTTCAGTAGATTAAAAAAATGCTGTTATTTTAACGGCATTTTCATAATACTACATAATGCAACGAGCCTATAATGGCACTAATTAATACAGTAGTATGTTTATTTCCATACGAGTGTCTTAATTACCATTATAGGCGAGGTGAATACGACTGTTTATGTTCGACGATAATTATAACTCTCTTTTTCTTCACCTCGCGGATGGGTCACTTAGGACCACGCGGAATCAACGTAGGCTATGTTGAGCAATTATAGCTTTATTATATGTTTTAACATAAATATTCATAAATATCTGTGGGATTCAGTTACTTCAGTTAGTGAACAGGGCTGGCTGGCTGTGCTGACTGAACAGAGCGCATGCGTGGGTCAAAGCACTTCGAAAGCAGAGACCAATTACTTTGCTTGGCAATGCTATTGTTTACAGCCTGCATGATGACTAGTGCCGTCCAGCTCTAGCATTCACTAATATTGTCACCGAAGTCGTTTGAAAGCAATGCGCTGTGTAGAAATTGGAATTGGGGATATTAAGATACAGTGCTATTCCTTGTCTCATATTCGCCAGTTTATTTACTCGAACATATGGGACGGTGCACTTTCCATGTCGGTAATTTATGTACAAGGATGCTGTGTTGCTAACTTCTGGACGTAGATTCATACATTTCTTGCATATGTCATAGTATTTTCTTGTTACCGTAAAGGTTCGTGCTGATTTTGTCTTTGTGTTTGGTATTGTAACTACAATGGTTGATCCGATATCCAATTTGAACTTTCAAATCATGTAATTCATGTCCGACATGTTGGATTATGAGCGCATAAGCGAAGCTATCCTTACCCAATTGGTCAATGAATGAACTCTGATTGGCTGGAGAAACTGTTTCATAATGAAAAACAGTGTTATAATGGTCCTCATTATGATACAGTTTTTTGACATAAAATATTTACATTTCAATATCGTCGAACATAAACATCTTTATCTGGCAAAATTAAACTAAAGGAGAAGGATTGTTCTAGCTAACCAGGCTTTCGGTAGCAAGAGACATCTTCTGACAAACAAAAACACAAACACTAAAATTAGGAAAGATTTTGTCAAAGTGTTACTGTGGAGTGTTTTGTTGTATGGCTGTGAAACATGGGTCTTAGCAAAACAAGATATAAAACGCCTGGAAGCAATGGAAATATGGATATGGAAGAGGATGCTGAAAATAAGCTGGATAGAGAAAAAGTCAAACCAAAAGGTCCCTAAGGGAGTAGATGAAACGAGAGAGTTGTCAACACTGTAGAAGAGAGGAAAACTAAATTCCTTGGCCACACACTACGCCATAACAATTGCCTAATGATTGTGTTAGAAGGAAAGGTTTTGGGGGAGAAGGGAAGAGGAAGACCAAGGAAGAAGCATCTAGATCAGGGCCATCCAGACAGCGCTCCGTCCGCGCTCTAAGCCAGTGCTCAAAGCGCTTTGTTGGAAGGTAGTTTCAGAAATGGTGGGAGGAGCTTGGCTGGCTGAGCGCGCTGAAGTGTGCAGCCGATCCATCAGTCGCTAGTCTAGTCCAATGCGCTTTGTTGACAGCGTGTAAGTAAATCAGTTTCGCAGTGGTCATGACTGAACAGGATACAAAGAAAAAGGAGTGGTGAAGCAGCAGCCTTTAAAGCGGAATGGGAAATTTCATTTTTCTGTACAGCTTATAAAGGACTTGCCAAATCGTTAGTGTGCGACAGGGATATAATATGTAAAAAAGAACACAATTTGGTGTTGAATTTTCCTCTCTAATATGTTCACATTTCACTTTGGAATAAATTACAATATTCTTTACTTAACACTTGTGTTCGTTTCCTGCACATTCCATACATCGGAGTACCATTCGATTTGTATATGCGGTATATTTGGTTATGGCAAAACAGCCCTATTAATATTTCAACAATCCCACAAGAGTCGTCCGCCGCACGACTGTACGTACGTATCTAGTCTGCGTGGACTCCGTCTCCTCGCTGCCACAGTGTAGTGGTGGTAGGGGAAGGAGCGCTAGTCTGACTGACCAGTGCTCCCCGAGCGCGGCCGCGCTCTCAGAGCGCAATGACTGGATGGTCCTGATCTAGATTCTTTGATGGACAGACTAAATTTCCAGGAATATGCTTATTTGAAACGTTTAGCAGAAGAGAGACACGTGGTTGCAGCAACAAGGTATTGCGTTTAGGATGTGATGACATTTTGAAAAGCGGCTGTGTTCAAATATAACACATATAAGGAGAAATTACTTTAAAAATGTTCAGTTTTACATGTTTTTGAAAAGTTGCAGAAATAAGGGCTTTTTATATTAAGAAATGTATGATGATAAACGGATTATTGCAAGAGAAGTGTGGCATGAGAATAAATAAAAAGAAATCCAAAGTAATGGCATGCACTATGGATGGCGGCCAAATGGTCTAAGTGGTAATGGATGGTGAGAAACTAGCCCAAGTAAAGGATTTCAAATATCTGGGGAGCTTGATCACATCAAATGGAAAGTGTACGAGAGAAGTAAATACTCGAATTGCACAGGCAAAAGAAGCCTTCTCAAAAAAGATGTCTTTACTAACATCCAAGACTGTTAATTTAGAGGTGCGAAAACACTTTGTGAAAAGTTTCGTATGGAGTATTGCAAGTTAAGGCTCTGCAACATTGACTCTGCGACAAGCAGATGTATCAAAACTTAGGGCATTCGAGATGTGGTGCTGGCAACGACTACTAAAGATACCTTGGACTGATAAAGTCACGAATGAGAATGTTCTCAAAAAAGCAAAGGAGACACGTACTTGACTGAATCCTTAAACAGAAGAAGGAATAGTTTTCTTGGCCATTTGATTCGTCGTTCTGACTGGTGCACCACACTCTTCGAAGGGAAGCTAGAAGAAAAGAGGAGTCAAGGAAGACCAAGGACTCAATTTATAGACAGCATTAAAGGCAGACATACTTATTGCCATTTGAAACTCCAGGCCAGAGAAAGAAGACGTATTGGAACGCATGCATGTTACCCACCAACCTAGCGGTTGAGGAGAAGAAGGAGATGATGATGATGATGATGATGATAATAATAATAAGACTCCCCACCTCCCTTAATTTGTTTTACGTCAATGAGAGTGGGCGACTTCAGTGTGAAACGCTGCGACCCGTTTAGCGTAGATGTATCAAGTGAGCCACACCTAGTTAGGTGAATGGTGAAATGGCGTACAATTACTCTGTCTTGTTGGGAGTATTTTAAAAGAATGAAGACAATTACCGTGATCATTTCTAAATACCTCTCTTGGATTGGATCTTGTTAGGTTGAGGATCACGTGAAACTAAGACTCACCTGGAGAAACTGTTCCCATTGTCCCGCCTCAATAAGGCTACGCACGTTAACGATGGCGCAGAAAGGAAATCCAGTGCTCTAATATTTCAAGAGAGCTCGTTATCGATGTCACCAATTATCGAACAGCAGAAGCAGAATAACCTAGTTGTTATGTTATTGTGGGTCACTTAAGTTGTGTACAATCAATCGACACATCTACTGCTTATTAATCTCATTTTCATGACTTGTTGTTTTTTGTTGTTTCATTTCGGGATTTGGACTTCGTAGTCACTTGATCCGCGTGTAGGCAGATAGTTCGATTTCTTTATGTATGTGTTTACTGGATTGCGGAGGAGGTCGCTAGGAACCATTACGGTATTTGCCTGGAGTAAAATTGGAAAACCACATATGCTTGTGTGTGTATTGAATCCCCCCAGGGGCTCACATCTAGTGGGACGTGGGTTGGCGACCAAGGGACCCCAGCTGAGTCCGGCATTGCTTCCACTTACTTGTGCCGGGCTCCTCTCCGTCTTCTTTCCTGTCGACCACACTTGGTCAACTCTTGTTCTCTTCCGACCCCGTCGGTATTAGGGTATCCGAGGCCTAGGGAGCCTCTTCCTTTCCCGCCTTAATTGGCCCTTGTCTCATCTTTTCTGATACCCTCCTTCTGCGAGGGGTCAGCCTTCCTTTTCTTTTCATGTTATCTACTGCCTTCTGCTCAAGGCCCTCAAAGAGGCAGGGTGTATTTAGCCCCACCACTTCTGGTGCACCCTGGATATTGCTACACCCTCAGGGGCTCACGGCTGGTGAGTTCGGGAGTTGGCGACCCCGAGGGATTCCTGAGCTGGTTCCGGTTATCCCCCTTTTATCCATCATCTGTGGGGCGGACCCTCTCCTCTTTCACTTTCCTATCCGCCTTTCATGGCTCTCCTTCCTTCCAAGTCCCTCAATCCGCATTCTTCGAAGGTTGAGGACATTTCTTTCCCTCATGTCCTTTATTTGCCATATTCTCCTTTTGTATTCCATTTCTTCTCCTAGTATATAAGTTAGTTTTAGTTTTAGTTATAGTTTACATATCATTATCATCTTCACGATCAACCAAACCATTAGGGGCCGATAAGCTAGGTGTTAGGCCCCTTAAAACAACAATCATCATCATCATCATGTGTATTGAATATTTCGAGCAACTTGTATTAGTGTGGTGATTAATGTGATGCATGTTTTAGTATGTACTCATAATAAGGACAATGATAGGGTAGAAATAGACTGTGATCTTTCTACCCTTTCTAGGATGGCTGTGATGTGAATCGAAACCGCCTATTCTCAGCTATACTCAAAAAGTGAATCTACCGTGTTCCTGCTCTAACGACAGAAATAAATTAATTGACAGAGCTTAGTATCTGGTGTATTCTTTGGAATACACGGTAAGACAGAGTAATCTTTTGCTTCTCTTTGCTTTAGTTCATCCCTTCCTTTTTTTCGCAAACACCAACAGTGATCTCCTGATTTCTCTTTGTTGGTATATGTTTCTTACACTACCTGTAAGTCTGTTCTAGATATATATCTTCCATGACCCACCTAGCGTCATCTAGCAGCGAATCTCTGAAGTTCCTCAATTTTTCCCTGCACAAGAGGACTTCCTCACCAATCTAGCCACCAGATCTCGTCGCTATCGCCAGCTATCATCTCCGTGATCAAGAGAACTTCGTCTACTTTTTCACTCACCAGGCTGCGCTGGTGACGCCTGCTATCAACTCTTTGAAGACCATTTCATCAAAAGAAATTATTATTTCAAAGTTGGTTATTCTTATATATATATTTTTTTGTCTCCAACCCCCACCTTTTTTCCCTTCCCTGGTCTCTCCGCGCTCCGTTGAGCTGGCCTCACTTGTGCGTGTGAAGTCAAACCAGTCAGTTGGAGCTTAACTAAAGCTCGCCTCCTCTACTCTAGAGGCAAACTTTTAAATTCGACGCCATGTTCGAGTTTTAGAATCAACCGTCAACAGCAACATCGCCTTCTTCATGAAGCAAAGATAAGTCCCGACTTCATGTTTTAACCACATTCTCATCGCTTTTAAAAGGCTCAATGCTTTTATTTGGATTTTATAGACAGTGAAAATTGCTATATGTGATAAAATAACTGCCTTCAAGAGATCGTCTTGATCAAACTCGAACTATCAAGTCTAACTTTCAAAATGAAAGATTTTCTGAGATGCTATCTCACATCGAGGGATATTTCTAAAATACCCACTGTCTATATAATATAGTTTTCCGCCGAGGGATTCTCTAACCAATTTAAACAAGTCATCATTGCTCTGGAACCTTCCAAAACCTACACTCCTATCAGTTATACTGTCATGTATTTTCCACTTGATATGGGAATACTTTCTTCGCTGAGAAACTTATGTGGGATAAACTTCTAATCCACATAAACTGTCTTCCTACGTGGGAAATTTTCTGCCGTATTTAACTGCCGCCCATAGAAACTACGACTCATAATTCCCTCAAGCCAAATCTCAACCTTTACATAACTGCAATAACTCCCTCTATAAACTTTTTGTGCTGGTTCAGTGAGCTTTCAACTATACCAACAGACTACAGTGATAACAGTGCCTGTTCAACTTTTTCATCCGCGTCGCGCTCGTCCGAGTACAATAAATACGGCCATGAACACTCTTCCACAATCCTATTTGATCTTTCCCAAACCCTTTACTAACAAGCTAGAATAATAAAATTGCTCCTTTAGGTCTTTTTTCAATGAGGTGTCACTCTCAATAAGTGCCCTCCCTTACTTGCTCCACGTACAACGAATTAATGTCTGTAAAACTTCGTGTCTAGCACACGCTTTAAAGTATATTGTTTCTCCCTTCTAATGAGGGAATCCAATACTTTCTACTCAAAAGTGAGTTATCTCTAGGTTTCACGAAAGGGAAATTTGCCCCATTTTTCTCGTGATCCTGTTTAAACATAGGAGTTTAGAAACTTCCATTCGATTTTTAGCCTACTTTTCACATTTTGCAAAAATGAGGAAAAAGTAGACTTATGAGATCGGGTAAATGTGTGTCTGTCTGTCTGTCCTTCTGTCTGTCTGGCTGTGTGTGTGTGTCCCCCCTATCAACTCCTAAACGGCTGGAGCAATCGAAACAAAATTTGGTAGGAGTAAAGATCTATACCTGAATATCTCACGGCCATATTTAAAAATGATGTCAGTGCTACCAACTGCTGAAAAATCGCAATTGAAATTTGAGCTCCATGTTGGATATCTTGGAAGATATGAATGGGAGCTATGTCAAAATTGGCACACGCATAGATAATAATATTGAAGTTTAATTTCGTGGAGGCCATACATAGTAGTGTTGCCAAAATGATTATAAGCCTGATGATAGGTCCAATATTTAAATGCATATAACTTCTACACTATCAATTGGAATTCAACCAAATTTTTTATGTGCTATGTGTACATATACATACATGACGGAGCGTATTCTTAAGATCCACCAGGGCTGCCAACTGTTAACAAATGCTCTCAATTTATTTTATCCAAATACCAATATATCAGAAAGTATGCAAGCCGACAGCTTTAAACTATGCACACGTTTAGTACCTGCCATTCTATATAAATTTGGAGTAACGTCACTGCTGCGTCACTTAATAAATGCTATCTCTATTTTTGTTACCCTAATATCAATATATCTGAAAGTATGCAAGCCAATAGCTCTAAACTTTGCACACTATAGTACCTGGCGTTCTAGATTAATTTGGAGTAACTAATATACGTCAGTGCTGCCAACATGATTCTAAGTCTGCTGATAGGTCCAATTTTAAAATGCATGTAACTTCTATACTAACTAATGGATTTCATTCAAAATTGGCACAACAATAGATGGTATTATTTCAGATTATTTCTGACTAATACATGCATGACATTGTTGCCAACGTGATTTTACGCGCGCTGTTAGATCCAATGTTTAACTTTATGTAACGTCCATGTTATCCATTGGACTTCAACCAAATTTTGTATTCTGTTCCTTAAGAGATGGAACTAAGAATATATTCAGTCACCAGGGCTGACAACTGTAGTTATCAATTATGCTACATTAGGCTACATTATGCCCGGTATACAGTATTTAGAACTAATTTGAAATTTCTATATTACCAACTTAATTTCGTCATTATTCTAGATAGATCCATATAGATAAATCATTGGCATGAATCTTAAATTTTAAGAAAATTAGGCTCTTTAGTTCGTCACGGAACTTCTTGTTTCTCTTCAGGTTTCACAATAAGTGACCTGCCCTATTTGTATAATCACTAAACGTAGTTCTGTATTAATACAAGAAGTTATAGAAACTTCTATATCATTTCTTCCTGTTTTTAGCCTACTTTTCACATTTTGCAAAAATGAGGAAAAAGTAGACTTATGAGATCGGGCAAATGTGTGTCTGTCTGTCTGTCTGTGTGTGAGTCCCCCCCCCCCCCTATCAACTCCTAAACGGCTGCAGCAATCAAAACAAAATTTGGTAGGAGTAAAGATCTATACCTGAATATCTCATGGCCATATTTGAAAATGATGTCAGTGCTACCAACTGCTGAAAAATCGCAATTGAAATTTGAGCTCCATGTTGGATATCTTGGAAGATATGAAAGGTAGCTATTTCAAAATTGGCACACGTATAGATAATAATATTGAAGTTTAATTTCCAGGAGGCCATACATGGCAGTGTTGCCTAAATGAGTATAAGCCTGCTGATAGGTCCAAATTTTAAATTCATATAACTTCTACACTATCAATTGGATTTCAACCAAATTTCGTATGTGCTATGTGTACATAAACAGATATGACTGAGCGTATTCTTAAGAGCCACCAGGGCTGCCAACTCTAAATAAATGCCCTCAATTTTTTAAATCCAAATACCCATATATCAGAAAGTATGCAAGCCGACAGCTTTAAACTATGCACACGTATAGTACCTGACATTCTGTATTAATTTGGAGTAACTTATATACGTCACTGCTACCAACATGATTCTAAGCTTGGTGATAAGTCCAACTTTAAATACATGTGACTTCTATACTATCATTTGCAAACCAACCAAATTTCGTATGTGCTATGTGTACCATGACAGATATGGCTATGCGTATTCTGAAGAGCAACCAGGGCTGCCAACTGTTAATAAATGCTATCTCTATTTTTGTTACCCTAATATCAATATATCTGAAAGTATGCAAGCCAATAGCTCTAAACTTTGCACACTATATTAACTGGCGTTCTAGATTAATTTGGAGTAACTAATATACGTCACTGCTGCCTACATGATTCTAAGCCTGCTGATAGGTCCAATTTTAAAATGCATGTAACTTCTATACTAACTAATGGATTTCATTCAAAATTGACACAACAATAGATCATATTATTTCAGATTATTTCAGACCAATACATGTATGTCATTGTTCCCAACGTGATTTTACGCGCGCTGTTAGATCCAATGTTTAAATGCATGTACCGTCCATGCTATCCATTGGACTTCAACCAAATTTTGTATTCTGTACCTTACGAGATGGAACTAAGAATATATTCTGTCACAGGGCTGCCAACTGTAGTTCTCTATTAGGCTACATTATGCCAGTTATACAGTATTTCGAACTAATAAGAAATTCCGATATTACCAACTTTATTTCGTCATTATTCTAGATAGATCTACATAGATTAATCATTGGCATGAATCTTAAATTTTAAGAAAAGTAGGCTCTTTAGTTCGTCACGGAACTTCTTGTTTTGTTGTTACTTTCGAAGTTGTTATTTGCTCATATTTCTAAGATACCTATCTAGAAATCCTTGAAGTACACACCTTGTACATGATTTATTGTTTAACCTTAATTACTTTAATTAATCTTAAAATTTTCTATTAATTAATCTTAGCTATTTCAAAATTTTACAAAGATTTATCTCATATAAAAGTTTTGAAACAAAAAAAAATATCAATTGCCTGGCGCAAGATTTAAATGATTTCGGAGGTCTGCGACCCCAATTGTTTGTAAACTCAAATTATATATGTCTTAAATTCATTACACCTTTTTGCATTGTTAATTAAATTTGAATTTTTTCCTTTGCTCTATCATTTCTCTGAAATAACGGTTAGGCAAGATCCTGTCTTCCCTGTCTCTTCCTAGGTTTATGCCCTCTTTAATAAAAATAAATCCATTGATAAGGTTTTCACTACTTGTTGCATTTGAGCAAGAACTCTTAGTTATTAACTTATTAAAGTCTCTCTTAGCTTTGATAGCTAATTCTAACTGGACAGTAAGGCAAGCATAGCTCGCTACGCCAGCTTCCTGCTTGTGGAGATTCTCTCTACCACTTATGGTTGGTTTTTCAAAATTTAAGTGTTTCTCATTGTCTAAACTTTTAGTCGGCGCCTTGCTGGGTAAAAGGTTAGTCATTTCTAAATGCAACTATTGGTGCTCTTACCAAAATTATTCCCAAGGGTATAATTGCTATATCCCTATCCTTCTTGGAAGCATTCGGTCGCTCTTTAGAAATTCTACAATTTCAAGAACTACAATATCACGGCTGATTCAAATTATTTGTATTCTTCAAAATACTTGTTTAGAAACAAACTCCTTTGAACAGATACACAGTAAATCTGTTACTCTTTGTCTTGCCAGACCACCACCCTTCCCCATAGTAGGTATATTTATGCTTGAGAGGAAATACGCTATAGCAGCTTTCTTGCGAATAGCCCAAGTTCCAGCTGCGTTTCCTGTTAGCTTCGCCCAGGTCCCTACCCACTTTAGGTATCGGAAAGCGGATTTGCAGTGGCAGCTGCCTTTGAGTATACTTAAAGTTAAAATTATAACTTCTGTTGGACTCTCGTCCTATTTCTCCATCCTTTTTCTCCAGTCCGAAACCCACTTCTTTTCCTTCATCATCTTCCCTTGGAGGTTAGGTTATTCCCAAGCTTATAATCTACCCAAAATGTTGTGCCGAAACCCGGGAGAGTCCATTTATGACATTTTACTTATCAGGCTTTATTTATCAAGGGTTATTGGACAATATTTTGCAAATCATTAATATCTTCTTTGAACTTTTCAGCTATAGCTTCACCGTGCAAAGCCTGTGAAAGAGAAAGAGGCCGCTTCTGTCTCCCTTGGTGTGTCCCTTTCTTTCAACTTATTTGCTGCTGCCAGTCTGACAGCATTTCCAAGGTTCCACAGTTTCATAAGTTATACTTTAATTTACCTATTTTGTCATGGCTCCTACAGAAAAGGATAAGGATGAAAAACTCACTTCTAAACGAGCATCCTATAAAGGGCAAATTACCCGATTTAGAAAATACATCAGAGAGCTAGATCCTTCAGAAGCTCAATTATATTTGTTAAAACATCGCGTAAAGGATTTTGAACGTTCATATGAAAATTATTGTAACATCCAAACTGAAATCGAAACTTGAATGCTCAATCATACTGATGATCGAGTCGAAGTAGAAAATCAATTTTACGAAGGTATAGGTTCTGCTTTTAAAATAATACGCCAACTCGAAGAAGAACAGAAAAAAGGCGGTTCTGTTCTTGGTTCCCTTCACGAACAACAAACCTCTTTTCGTGAGGGCACTCACAAGCCCAAAACAATCATACCTAAGATTGATTTACCCCACTTCTTTGGAGGCGAATCTACTTGGGATTCTTTCTATGAACTATTTTGTTCTCTTGTTCATGACAATGAAAACATTCAAGTCATCTACAAGTTTCATTATTTGAGATCTATCCTCCGAGGTCAAGCTCTGCAGTTAGTTGAAGCACTCCCATTAAGTGCCCAAAACTACCCCATTGCCTTTAACTTGTTGAAAGAAAGATACGGTATTTCACGGTTACGTATTCAACGCCATATGAAGGCTCTATGTAACTTACCTGCGTCACAGCACAATGACGTCACTAGTTTGCTTACTCTCATTGATACAACACAACTTCACGTTAAAGCTCTATCCCAATTAGATCAACCCGCTGAACACTGGGACACTTTCTTAATACACTTAGTGGTTTCTAAAGTCGATGTTGCTACCCTCAAAGCTTCGGAGATTGAACTTTCCAGAAAAGACGATTACTCTTACGAGCATTTAGTCACTTTCATAAATGCTAGATGCCAACTCTTAACTGCTTTAGCTAATCAAAGTGAACCCTCATCCCCTAGTTCTTAAACCTAAAAAGCGAACGCTTAGCGTCTAGTACCCAAAAACTTGGGTCCAGCTCATCAAAACTCAAGTCAAACACCACTGGTTACCCAACTAGGTCTAGTGAACGCCGTATTGCTAGTTCTCTCGTTTTAAACACTCAAAGCGAACCCCGTAAGAGTTTAAATGAACCATTAAAGTGCATAATTTGTAAAGATTCCCACGCCTTGTATCTATGTAAATCTTTTAAAGAACTGTCAGTCGACGACAGAAGAAAATTAGTTTCCCAGAATAAACATTGCTTCAACTGCCTAGCACCCACGCATTCTGCTTCAAATTGCAAGTCCACCAGACTTTGCTTCCAATGTGAAAAAGCTCATCACACTTTACTTCATCGTCATGATCAAGCAAGGTCATCGACCGCATCTACTTCTCAGAAAAGTGACAATGCTAACAGTTCCAATGCTTCATCTTACATTCAAAATGCCAAGTCCATACGTAGTACCCAAGTACTATTGTCCACTGTCCAAATCGAAGTTCAGGATAACTTTGGCAACTGGGTCCGTGCACGCGGTCTTCGTGATTCGGCGGCAACCCACGATTTCGTTTCTAATTCATTAATCAAAAAACTAGGCATACCTGTAAACCCCACTTCTATTAACGTATCGGGCATTAACAGCTCAAAATCGCAAGCTTTACAGTTTTAAAAGCTAACCATAAGAGACATTTGTCACAGAAATAACTTTCTCAAACTGAATTGTCTCATTCTCAATAGCATAGGAGAAGATACTCCAAGTCACTCTGTTGATATTTCAGGTTTAAGCATTCCCTCGCATTTAAGGCTAGCCGATACTCTGTTCAATGTACAAAACCCCATTGACATACTCTTTAGTGCCAATGTTTTCTGGAATTGCCTTCGTAAACAGGTTCGCAAGTTATCCTCAACCGTGGTTGCCAGAGACACTAATTTTGGATGGATCGTCACCGGTCAACTTCCTCATTATTCTCCCCAACCCGCATCGCAATGTTATTTCGCTAATACTGAGTTGGAACAGTTCTGGAGGCTTGAAAGCGTTGATTCTCCTAACGTGACCTCTTCAGAAAACGAATTCTGTGAGCAACTTTTTCTGAACACCATCACTCGTTCTCCTGATGGCCGGTTCATTATTCAGATGCCAAGATTACATAATCCCCCTAAACTTATTAATTCTCAACCCAAAGCTCTAAAAGCTCTCTTTGCTATCGAGAGTAAATTCAAGAAAGAACCTCTCGTTAAACAGCAGTATACTGATTTCATGGATGAGTATGAAAGCTTAGATCATATGGAAGTTGTTAGCAAATCTGATGACGAATTGCACCCCCCAATTGAAACGGTTTTCTTAAATCATCATCCCGTGTGGAAAAACCCTCTTGTAAAGGATAAAATCCGAGTCGTTTTCAATGGTTCATCACCTGACGTTAATGGCAACTGTCTTAACGATACTCTTTACTCTGGTCCTGCTATTCAGTCAGATTTATCTGCTATACTCTTAAACTTTCGATTATTTCCCATAGCTGTTATAGCGGACATAAAAGAGATGTACCGTCAAGTTTTAATTCAGCCTGAACAAGATCTCCAAAGAATCTTGTGGCGCGATGAAATTAGCAAGCCCATTATGGTATTTCGCTTAAAGACGGTTACTTATGGCTTAAAACCTTCCGCTTTCCTTGCTATCCGATCCCTACATTTGTTAGCCTCTCAAGATGGTCATTTATTTGATTCTAAAGCTTCCGAAGCACTAACTACATCATTCTATGTTGACGATTACTTTCAGTCCTTCCCCACTCTGGAGGAAGCTTCTTTCGTGTCACTAGAACTTCAAGCATCGTTAAAGAATGGAGGATTCCCACTTCATAAGTGGAATTCCAACTCCCATGAGTTTCACGCCCAGTTTCCTATTGAAGATGTAGATCCCTCCTCCGTCGAAATTTGTGGAGACTCCGAATCCATAAAAAGTCTTGGAGTTCATTGGTGCACTAACATTGACACTCTCATCTATAAAGTTTCACTTGCAGAAGAGCTCCCTAACACAAAAAGACAAATTCTCTCTGAAATTGCAAAAAATTTTGATCCGCTTCAATTCCTTGCCCCGGTTATTGTTATAGCCAAACTTTTCATGCAAGAGCTATGGTCGCTCAAATGTGAATGGGACGAAACTGTTCCCCTTTCTTTTCTTAACAGATGGCTCTCTTTTCGCAGCAATTTGCTTGATCTTTCCCTTATTGAAATTCACAGGAATTTAATTAACGCTCATCCTAATGCATCTTTTTTCCTTCATGTGTTTGCAGACAGTTCCGAAAAAGCTTACGGTTGCTGTGCATATTTGGTTTATCGCGGTTCCTTAAATGGATCTTCAGTTTCCAACCTTGTTTGTGCCAAATCGAAGGTGGCTCCTCTTAAAACTATCACTTTGCCTAGGCTTGAATTGTGTGCTGCACTCATGGCCGCTGAACTTGTTAAGAAATTACGGGAAGTCTTAAGGGTCAAATTTTCGCAAACTTATCTGTGGAGCGATTCCATGATCACTCTTTCTTGGATCGCCAAAATCCCGTTCATTTGCAAACTTTTGTTGCAAACAGGGTTTCCAAAATTCAAACTCTTTCTTCGGGATGTCAATGGAGGCATGTGCCCAGCGCTGACAACCCCGCCGACATCACTTTTCGTGTATGTTTACCCTCTCAATTGGCAGCTTCTCAGTTGTACTGGCATGGACCCTCGTGGTTAATCGAAGACTCTTCTTGTTGTCCTTCTAAACCTCCAGCTACAAACTCCAACTTGCCTGACGCTAAAGTATCTTAATCTACTGCTTCGTGTCTTGTTTCCAACGTTTCTCATCCCTTGTTGTCCCGCTATTCTTCCTTTCACAAATTAATTCGAATTGTTGCCTATCTTCTCAGATGGAAATATTTTGTGGTTGACCAACCTCTTCTCCCCAAACCACACCTTACCAATCATGAATTGAATCTCGCTACCATTAAGGTTTTGCAACTAACACAGCAAGAAGCCTTTTCTTCTGAATTGTCTTTACTTTCTTCTAAAAAGGATCTTCCCAAATCCAGTCGTCTTCGTGCTTTAGCCCCGTTCCTTGATGACAATAGGTTACTCAGGGTAGGTGGTAGGCTCTCGCAATCGTTGCTTTCTGAGGACAAAAAGCATCCTGTTATTTTGCCTTCTAAACATCACGTAACTTCTTTAATTATACGTGACTTTCATTATCGTAATCTGTATGTTGGTACACGCACACTGCTTTGCCTCTTAAGGGAAAAGTACTGGATTATAAATGGAATTCATGAAGTTTCCTCTGTAATTCACAAATGTATTCTTTGCTTCAAAGCGAAACCGAAAGTCAATACTCAATTAATGAGTGATCTGCCCTCTTTTCGCTCTTCTCCTATACGTCCATTTGCTCTAACTGGTGTGGACTATATGGGTCCGTTCCAATATCAACGCAATTCCCCTGAAGCTAAACGCAAATTGTTTGGTAAGCTCTATGTTTCTCTCTTTGTTTGCATGGTTACTGGCGCGATCCATTTGGAACTAGTAAAGAATGCCTCCACTTCCTACTTTTTATCAGGCGTCTCTCGCTTCGCTGCTAGACGTGGTGTTCCTTCTGAGATGTTCTCTGATAACGCTTCCACTTTTCAAGGCGCAGCTTCCTTGTGGAAGAAAGCTCTGACATCTTCTCCTGCCATGGAACAGATTTCTAATTTTTCCTACTCAAAGGGTTTCAAATGGCGTTTTATACCTCCCTACGCCCCTCATCACGGTGGTATGTGGGAATCCTGCGTAAAGCTCACTAAACGTCACTTAAGAAAGGTTTTAAGTAATCGCATACTGACTTATGAAGAATTTAATTCGCTGTCTGTTCTGATTGAAGGTGTTGTCAATTCTCGCCCTTTAACTCCTCTTTCCAATGACCCTGATGACCTGCTTCCACTCACACCTGGTCACTTCCTTATAGGAACTTCTCTTTCTGCCCCTCCTCCCCTTCCCAACTCTTACAGAGATTCTAATTTACCTATTGTTTGGCGTAAACTTGAAGCCCTCCGTAATTCTTTCTGGAAGAGGTGGAATTTGGAATACATAACTTCCCTGCAACGGAGACAGAAGTGGCTTCTTTCCAATCCCGACATTAAAGTGGGGGACTTGGTCCTGGTTAGGGATGTTTCTCCTCCCTTGGTCTGGATTTGTGGTAGAGTGACCAAGTGTGACCCTGGAAGGGATGGGAGAGTTAGGGTGGCCAAGACCTTGACCACTAATGGGTATATTATAAGACCACTTTCTTTAATTGCTCCTTTACCTTTAAGTTCTTAAATTCAAGTCTTTCGTTCTCTGTGGGTGTTTCTCCTCCCAGCTTGGTGTATTCTTTGGAATACACGGTAAGACAGAGTAAGCTTTTGCTTCTCTTTGCTTTAGTTCATCCCTTCCTTTTTTTCGCAAACACCAACAGTGATCTCCTGATTTCTCTTTGTTGGTATATGTTTCTTACACTACCTGTAAGTCTGTTCTAGATATATATCTTCCATGACCCACCTAGCGTCATCTAGCAGCGAATCTCTGAAGTTCCTCAATTTTTCCCTGCACAAGAGGACTTCCTCGCCAATCTAGCCACCAGATCTCGTCGCTATCGCCAGCTATCATATCCGTGATCAAGAGAACTTCGTCTACTTTTTCACCCACCAGGCTGCGCTATAGGTGTATTTTCCAGAGTTGGAATCTGATATTTTGGCGGAGAACCGTTGAACTAAAGGCAGCGTTGCCACGTATGCTACTGGCCACCACGTGCGTACTTCCACCCTCTCGTTCTTTTCATCATGCTCATAACATCATTAGTACCGTTATTACATTTATTACATTTTTACTCAGATGGTTTTAAAAAATCTTAAACAAAGCAATGCTTAAAATTGTTCGGTTCACACTGTAAAATAAAATAATAGCACGTCAAAGTGAGGAGAGGCCTAAAATATTGTAATGAATAGCAATAGCAATATTACTAATAGCCTACTATCATAAAGAAAAAATGTTCAAAGCGAAACGACTACACGTGATTGTTTCTGTGTTATTAGCAATTTATATCTCCTGTAGAATAAGTTTCAATTCAAGGCACAAGAAACACATAAATGTATTACAAAATATACGTTCATTGTATAGGCTATTAACTCACCTTTTAGAAGACAGAAGCTCGGGCGAAGAGAAGTTCTCCATAGTTATCCTCCAGGTAAGTAGTCTTAATAATTCCAAGATCAGAGGCTGTACGCTCCTGCGCGCGACTGAATGGAATTAATGGTTTGCCTGATGCTCGGATATTTTCACCCTCCCTTTCAAAAAAATCCCGCACGGCGATAATCATCTTCCTCCCATGGCTTTGAATAGGTACACATCGACGATTCTTGACGATTCCTGAACTGGATGTATCCTCGGTCTACCTCTACGAGAAGTCATCCTTAAAAACGTCACCACTCGCAAACAAAAAAAGTTAACCTTAATCTAATTCACACGAACCTAAACTTAAACTGACACTAACACTATATAAATAAATAACGGACACTACAAAATTATAAATATAAGTACAAAGTATAAATAAGTATAAATTCTACACGAAAAAGTAATTAACTAATTAATTCAAAACAATTATAACGCAGCAAGGTCAGTGTGCACTCTGGAAGCAACCAAACAAGCGACTGGTCAAGCGACAAGCACGTGGCCAAATAGCGTCATTCAAATTGGCAGCGCTGTATGGTTTCCATGGTAACAAGCCTTGCGTGCGATCTAGTCGTCAACTGTTTTTGCCCAGTGGCGCCGAACTGTCAGATTCCAACTCTGGATAATACAACTGTAGTGACGCCTGCTATCAACTCTTTGAAGACCATTTCTTCAAGAGAAATTATTATTTCAAAGTTGGCTATTCTTATATGTATTTCTTTTGTCTCCTACCCCCAACTTTTTCCCTTCCCTGGTCTCTCCGCGCTCCGTTGAGCTGGCCTCACTTGTGCGTCTGAAGTCAAACCAGTCAGTTGGAGCTTAACTAAAGCTCGCCTCCTCTACTCTAGAGGCAAACTTTTAAATTCGACGCCATGTTCGAGGTTTAGAATCAACCGTCAACAGCAACATCGCCTTCTTCATGAAGCAAAGATAACTACCGACTTCATGTTTTAACCACATTCTCATCGCTTTAAAAGGCTCAATGCTTTTGTTTGGATTTTATAGACAGTGAAAATTGCTATATGTGATAAAGTAACTGCTTTCAAGAGATCTTCTTGATCAAACTCGAACTATCAAGTCTAACTTTCAAAATGAAAGATTTTCTGAGATGCTATCTCATATCGAGGGATATTTCTAAAATACCCACTGTCTATATAATCTAGTTTTCCGCCGAGGGATTCTCTACCCAATTTAAACAAGTCATCATTGCTCTGGAACCTTCCAGAACCTACACTCTATCTACCAGTTATAATGTCATGTAATTTCCACTTGATATGGGAATACTTTCTTCGCTGAGAAACATATGTGGGATAAACTTCTAATCCACATAAACTGTCTTCCTACGTGGGAAATTTTCTGCCGTATTTAACTGCCGCCCATAGAAACTACGACTCATAATTCCCTCAAGCCAAAACTCAACTTTTACATAACTGCAATAACTTTTCTTTCTATAAACTTTTTGTGCTGGTACAGTGAACATTCAACTACATCAACAGACTACAGTGATAACAGTGCCTGTTCAACTTTTTCATCCGCGTCGCGCTCGTCCGGCCATGAACACTTTTCCACAATCCTATTTGATCTTTCCCAAACCCTTTACTAACAAACTAAAATAATATAATTGTTACTTTAGGTCTTTTTTCAATGAGGTGTCACTCTCAATAAGTGCCCTCCCTTACTTGCTCCACGTACAACGAATTAATGTCTGTTAAACTTCGTGTCTAGTACATGCCTTAAAGTATATTGTTTCTCCCTTCTAATGAGGGAATCCAATTCTTTCTACTCAAAAGTGAGTTATCTCTTGGTACACGAAAGGGAAATTTGCCCAATTTTTCTCGTGATCCTGTTTAAACATAGGAGTTCTAGAAACTTCCTTTCGATTTTTAGCTTTTTTTCAGTTTTGAAAAAATAGGCTTATGAGATCACCTTTTGTCCGTGTGTGTGCGTGTGTGTGTGTGTGTGTGTGAGGTGTGTGTGTGTGTGTCCCCCAATAAAATCTAAACGGCTGGAGCGATTTCAGTGAAACTCGGTAAGTTCATAGAACTGTTCCCGGCGACCTCGACCGTGCCCTTCAAATTTTGCTACATCTCACCAATCCAACATGGCGGCTGTGCGAAATATTTCACTAGCATTCAATATCTCCGAAACTATTACCGATATCGCCCTGAAATTGTGTACGATGATAAAGGGCACTACTAGATGTTCACCTATGAGACTTTCAAACACCTGGTGACTACAAAACCAACATGGCGGCCAAGCGAAGTTGAGACTTTTAAATAGACTTTTCTCGCGATTTAACTATCCAAACGTAATGAAACTTGGTACAGCAAATGTTTATACACATTGCAATGCACTGGAGTCTAATTTAATTCAATTGTTTACATAACCTCAAAATGGCGGCTGTGCGAAATATTTCACTGACATTCTATATCTGCGAAAGTATTACAGATATCACCCTGCAATTTTGTTCGGTGATAAAGGGTACTGATATAAGTTTACCTATGTATAACTCATAAACCTGTAAAGTACAAAACGAACATGGCGACCAAGCGAATTTGAAATATTTTAATAGACTTTTCTCGTGAGTTAACTCTCTGAGCGCAGTGAAATGTGGTACAGTAAATGATTTTGCAGATTGTAATGCACTGCCATCTAATTTAATTCAATTGTTTACATAACCTCAAGATGGCGGCTGTGCGACATTTTAAAATTAAGTTTTTATTTCTCGTGTCGTAATCATGCGATCGAAGTGAAAGTTTGAATAATGAACCTAGGCAATAAGTGTCCTTGAATGGTACATAACTCTATGGCCTATACATATAACAATCCTAAATGGCGAGCTTCCGAAATATTTATACGGTTCTCAATATCTATGAATTTATACAGCAACCAAACTGAAATTTGTATGTTCATAGAGACTATGAACATATGTTCACCTATAGGACTTTCAGTAACCTGGTTAGCAGCAATCCAACATGGCGGCGACGCGAAGTATAAATATTTAAATGGACGTTTCTCGCGAATTAACTATTCGAGTGCCGTGAGACGTTGCACGTTAAATGCTTATACAAATGTTGATCCACTGGCATCTAATTTATTTCAATTGTTTGCATAATCACAAGATGGCTGCTGTGCGTAATTTTAAAATCCCGTTTTTACTTCTTGTGTTCTAATCATGCGATTGAAGTTTGAATACCACACGTACACAATAATCTTAATATAATAGTACAAAAATAAAAATCCAACCTGGCGACCATCTGAAATATTTAGACGGTTCTCAATATCTACGAATCTCTTACAGCAATTAAACTGAAATGTTGTATGTTGATAGAGGCAAATAACGTGAGCAGGATATATGAAAATAGGGTGTATAGTTCTTCACGGAACTACTTGTTTCTCTTCAGGTTTCACAATAAGTGACCTGCCCTATTTGTATAATCTCTAAACGTGGTTCTGTATTAATACAAGAAGTTATAGAAACTTCTATTTCATTTCTTCCTGTTTTTTTGTTGTTACTTTCGAAGTTGTTATTTGTTCTTATTTCTAGATACCTATCTAGAAATCCTTGAAGTACACACCTTGTACATGATTTATTGTTTAACCTTAATTACTTTAATTAATCTTAAAATTTTCTATTTATTAATCTTAGCTATTTCAAAATCTTACAAAGATTTATCTCATATAAAAGGTTTGAAACCAAAAAAAATATCAATTGCCTGGCGCAAGATTTAATGATTTCGGAGGTCTGCGACCCCAATTGTTTGTAAACTCAAATTATATATGTCTTAAATTCGTTACTCCTTTTTGCATTGTTAAATAAATTTGAATTTTTTCCTTTGCTCTATCATTTCTATGAAATAAAGGTTAGGCAAGATCCTGTCTTCCCTGACACTTCATAGGTTTATGCCCTCTTTAATAAAAATAAATCCATTGATAAGGTTTTCACTACTTGTTGCATTTGAGCAAGAGCTCTTAGTTATTAACTTATTAAAGTCTCTCTTAGCTTTGATAGCTAATTCTAACTGGCCAGTAAGGCAAGCATAGCTCACTACGCCAGCTTACTGCTTGTGGAGATTCTCTCTACCACTTATGGTTGGTTTTTCAAAATTTAAGTGTTTCTCATTGTCTAAACGTTTAGTCGGCGCCTTGCTGGGTAAAAGCTTTGTCATTTCTAAATGCAACTATTGGTGCTCTTGCCAAAATTATTCCCAAGGGTATAATTGCTTTATCCCTATCCTTCTTGGAAGCATTCGGTCGCTCTTTAGAAATTCTACAATTTCAAGAACTAAAATATCACGGCTGATTCAAATTATTTGTATTCTTCAAAATACTTGTTTAGAAACAAACTCCTTTGAACAGATACACAATAAATCTGTTACTCTTTGTCTTGCCAGACCACCACCCTTCCCCATAGTAGGTATATGTATGCTTGAGAGGGAATACGCTATAGCAGCTTTCTTGCGAATAGCCCAAGTTCCAGCTGCGTTTCCTGTTAGCTCTGTTGGACTCTCGTCCTATTTCTCAATCCTTTTTCTCCAGTCCGAAACCCACTTCTTTTTCTTCATCATCTTCCCTTGGGGGTTAGGTTATTCCCAAGCTAATAATCTACCCAGTATCGAACCCTTGAGATGGCAAAATGAGCTGGTAACTTGGCTTATATGAGGATAATTAATCTTGTCCAGAAATTTATGACGTAGAACTCTGGCTGCAAGGACGGACACAAATGTTTTTATTAGGTAGCATAATAACTTACTCTAGCCCCCCCCCCTCTCCCCCCAGGGGCTCGCATTTAGTGGGACGTGGATGGGCGATCATGGGACCCCAGCTCTGTCTGGCATTGCTTCCACTTACTTGTGCCGAGCACCTCTCTGTTATCTTTCCTATCGACCTCCCTTGATCAACTCTTGTTCTTTTCTGACCCCGATGGTATTAGGGAATTCGAGGCCTAGGGAGTCGGTCGCTTACCCGCCTTAATTGGCCCCTTTTCTCATCGTTCCTGATACCCTAATTCTTCGAGGGGTCAGCCTTCTTTTTATTTTCATGATAGGCCTATCTCCTGCCTTCTGCACAAGGCCCTAAAAGAGGCAGGGTGTTTGTAGCCCCACCACTTCTGGTGCACCTTGGATAGTGCTACACCCTCAAGGGCTCACGGCTGGTGAGTTCGGGATTTCGCAACCCCGCGGGATTCCTGACCTGGGTCAAGTTTTCCCCCCTTTTCCATTGCCTTTGGGGCGGGCCCCCTCCTCTTTCCCTTTCCTCGCTGCCTTTCTTGACTCTCCTTCCTTCCAAGTCCCTCGATTCTCATTACTCGAGGGTTGAGGGCATTTCCTTTCCTCCTGTCTTTCATTTACATTCTTCTCCTTTTTATTTCCCATTTCCTCTTCCAGTTTGTAAGTCAGTAGTTAGTTTCAGTTGTAAGTTTCATTTGATCATCTTTCATTTTCACTATCACCCAAACCATTAGGGGCCGATAACCTCGATGTTAGGCCCCTTTAAACAACAATTATTATTATCATCATCATCTAGCTCCAGTCTCACTGTACTATGCTCGTTGTAGGACAGCCGTAAAACGA
Source organism: Meconema thalassinum (assembly GCA_946902985.2). Classification (NCBI taxonomy): domain Eukaryota; kingdom Metazoa; phylum Arthropoda; class Insecta; order Orthoptera; family Tettigoniidae; genus Meconema; species Meconema thalassinum. The sequence goes on along the minus strand of OX336388.2, from coordinate 355,993,078 downwards.
TACTGAGATTAAATTAATAGAGGAAACACATTGACAGTAAGGACAGAGAAGAATTACTGTTTTACGTCCACCTCATGACGTAGTGACTCATGATAATAATTATTTCTGTTAAACTGGGCCCAAGATCTGAGTTATCAACCCCCAATGGTTTCGGTGGCAACTAATTAAAGATGGGAACATGCAGCCTAAGGACAAGTAAAAACTAACTAGGCCTACTGAATTAAGAATTAACTTGCGTACTAGAAGACAAAAAAAATGAAGGGAAAAGATAATAAACAGACAGGGAAAGGAAATGCCCTCAGCCACCGAAGAATGAGGTCTGAGGGACACCGAAATAAGGAGATCCATGTAAGGCAGATAGGAAAGGGAAATAGGGGAGGGTCCTCCCTAAAGGCAATGAAAAAAGGGGAAGAACACGACCCAGTTCAGGAATCCCTCGGGGTCACCAATTCACCAGCCTTTGATGGTGTATCACTAACCCGGGTGCACCATAAGTGGTGGGACTACATACACCTAGCCGTGAGAAGAAGGCAGCTGATATGAAAAGAAAAATAAAGCGTTGGAACCCATGCAGAATGAGGGACCAGGAAAGATAAGGCAAGGGCCAATTAAGACGGGAGAATTATAGGCTCCACAGGCCTCGAATAACCTTAGAATACTCTCGTAGTCGGAAGAGAACAAGAGTTGACTAAGTTAGGTCGATTGTAAAGATGACACAGAGGTGACCAGCTCAAGTAAATGAAAGCAATGCGGCCTCAGCCGGAGTCCCATGGTCGCCAAACCACTCCCCACTAGGTGTGAGCCCCTGGGGAGGGGAGGGGTGGCGTCCAATCTATTTGGGTACACCGGTGTTGACCGACTGAAAAGCTTCCTCTAATACCGGGTCATTATGTGTGTGCACGCCAGGAAACACGGCAAGCTAAACCGGCTGTGACTAGCGCAGATCGTGGCCGCGCGAACACGGATCAGCCGGTGGTTTGGCCCGCACTTTCACACTTTTACCAACATGTTCAATAATATGTACTTACAGTGCTCATGGGCAATGCTGAAAATGTGCGCCCTCTCTTGTATCACGCACCTGACATCTTCTGATGAAAGAATGTCTGTCAACTCTTTTATTATTAAAGGAGCCTGTTTCCTTGAATCGTTTAGCGAGCTTCCTAATTGTACCGGCATTAGGCACAGGACTTCCTGGAAACTTGATTCAAAATTTTCGTCTTGTTTCAGAACAAGATTTTCTGCTTTTCATATACGAATTATGGATATACACACGTTCGCGCAATGTGAATTGGTGTCTAGGCATGACCAACAATCACAGTAATCACTAAACATGCAACACTACCGTCTAAGCTTTGCAGATACACGTCCATATGAATGACAAAGCACATGTGAACTAACGATATGAGTCAGCGGAGCGGGTTATTGCACCGGCGGGACCGGGTGCGCGCGGCCGTGATCTGGGCTAGTCACAGCCGGCTTAGCTTGTCGTGTTCACTGGCGCGCACACACATAACAAACCTTATATTACTTGGCCAACACTGAAGAATGCCTTCTAATATTTCAACCACAACACATATCTAGTACAGGTTATTAACAGATTCACTTACTCCCAAGTGCAGTGGTTGTTGTTGTTAATTCATTTGAGAGGCTTGAGATATCTTGGTCTCCCCCATGTATTTGGGTGTGTGTGATGAACTTGTCTGATAACCTGTATTCCTGTGATGACCGTAGTAGTGTGTGTACGTGTGTGTGGTAGGAGCCCCGGGACTGGAAGTTAGGTAAGTTATTATCCCGGCATTTGCAGGGGAAGTGTACACTCAGGATAGCCGCTATCAGCGCCGGTATTCAAACCTGTGACCTCCGGACTTGCTGCAGATGCCCTTTTGGCCGTGGTGACCGATTTAAAGAGCGCAGCTACGCCGTGTGGATAATGACTATGCTATCCTAAGCTCCTAAGGTAATCAAATTAAATATAACTAGTCCCTAAGTATACATTCAAAAATCCCTCAGTATGCCTTCCTTCGGAGGGGAAGTAAAGCCGGTGGTCCCATGTCATAGATTTATGGCATGATAAAGAACCTTCCACTAATTACACTTGTGTGAAGCTAAATTATAGGTTATATTTGACTAACGCTCTTAGGTTCCAACGTTCATCGCCAAGAGACGACTGCGGTGGCATGTAGTAACAAAGTTCAGAACTATTTGGTCGTTGACGGTGGCGTTTGGTAGCAAGAGTTGGAACTACTTGAAAATCGAATTTCTGCAGTCCTTACTTGAATTACAAACAGATAACACACACTAATACAGCCATCACAATTAACACCGGTTATCAGACAGATTCTACACACACCCAAAGTACACGGGGCTACATGACTGCGTTGTCGCAGCCCCTAAACTGAGGAACCAACCAGCCAAGTATACATTCGAAATGCAATGCCTGTGCCTGTCATCCAATAACTAATTGATTCTGGTTTGTAGGACGCATCTTCATCAAGATATGACGACGGTGAACTTGATACGACGCTTTCTAATTTGACCTTGTCTCTAAACAATGATAGATGAATCGTAAAACAGCATATTATCGTATTTACTGGATCACACATGCTCTATTATACTACAATACTACTACTTGATTATTGATTAGGAAGTGTTGAGGAATTGAGTTTCTCTGCAACTGTATGAGAGATAGATTTATTTTATTGTTAGCCCTGTGCACATGTCATTGACGGGTCATAGGGCACGATAATAAAACTATTGTGTTCTCGTATGACCTCAACACTTCTGATAGAAACAGAAGGATAGAAGCTGTAGCTAGTTTGTCAGACTTGGGTGCACTAGATTTATTTATTTATCTATGGCTTTACAGATATAATATTTAATTTTCCACAGTATAAATAGTATACACAATAGCTTATCCTTGCAAACATCCATTTCGAATTTCCCCTTCTTCAACATCTGACAAAGTATTCCAAGTTATGCTATTCATTTCGTTTTACACATTTTAAAGCAACAAAACAAACATAATTATATCGCTTAAATTTATATTTAACTAGCAACACGCCCCCGCTTCGCCCGGGAACAGTTATGAATGCATTAAGTGATATGCGCCTTTTTTTTTTCGATGTCAATGAACTACGACCAATACCCGTTTTACGACTCGGCATAATGCGTTAAAGTCACTGACTGGACTATAAATTATATTATCATGGAGATGCACGTGCAACGAATTCTTGTCGGACGTAATTTACAGTAAGAATGGCGAAGTGCATGAAACTCAAATCCCCCTTCCGTCCAATCTAAAAACACTTATAGTAGGCGATGTATTGAAGATAGAGATATGCCCTCGCGGCATTTTTTGTAAAACTTTTCTTGCTGAACAATTCTTACACTCATATTATATTGATATTTTTAACGGATTGCCCAGCGTAAGCTTATAAAGCGCACTAATGCCAGGTATTTTTTCGACTTTTTGACTGAAATCGTTACTGCTTGGCTTCCTTTGATCATAAATACATTATTTTCCACAGGAACCTTCCTCGAGATATCCTTTACAGAATGGTGAAAACCGCATCAAAATCCATCCAGTGGGTCTCGAGATTACCCATAACATCCAAGAATCGGGAACTTTGTTTTATACTAAGTAGAGAAGATCATTAATTCACACTCGGGTACTCCAATAAGTATAACCTCCAACTTGAAGTTTTGGCGCCTTGCTGCTTTTAGAAGCCAAACAGAAGCAGCTATTTAAATTGATAAAGTTCTGACGGCGTTGTTAATGGCGGTTCTTTGGTTATATTCCATGTTCATTATTGTATCTTGACTGGGAGAGACATATGTCCGGTCGCCTGTTCGCTGTTGCTCGCTTAGCACCACCCAGGGGTCACGTGCAGGGTACTTTCAGGTGTAAACTACAGACGTGAGCAACAATGGACCCCCGGGTGCACTATAATTCGTATGCTTTAACAGGTTCTTCCCCGTACAGTTATGCTTAGCTAGAATTAAGGGCTGATCAACTAGTGAGGTTGTCTGTTAGGTAGTCAGCCCGAAGGCTGGTTGGATCCCCAAAAAGTAACGCCGTTACGTTATGTGAGTAGATACCCACAAAAACCCAAGGCAGCACTATTTTGAGGCGTTCTAGGCAAGAAGAGGAGTGAGGTAGTTTGCCATTGCTTTCCTCACTGAGTCAGAACAGTAGTCCTAACCCTATGAGTAGAACCTTTCACAGCATCCACAGGCACTGACTGTGCCCCGAATGCCATTACTAAGCCCCACCCATACCTCAGTAGCTTCCATATAATCACAGCCATGAGTGAGACAGAGACATCGGTGAAAAGCCACCTTTTACTCTAGCCTGTGCCAACTGACAAATGCAAAAGTACTGTATTCATCAAGAGATGGCGAACAGGCCACTGACAATAAACATAAAACAATTGTTATTTACTGGTCTGACGAGTCTTTGCCGTTGTGAAGAGAGTGCGCTGTCAACTGTTTACATGTGTCCATCGCTTGTCAGGACTAGTGAGGGGGAAGAATACGCAACTAACTTCGTGCATCAATGATTAATTAACATAGCGTCACACTGTTGACATCTCGTAGTTGATAGGATTGGGATGGAGGTGTCCATGGTTTTATGTTAGAAACCATCCCAGCAATTGCCTGGAGTAGGTATGGGAAATTACGGAAAACCACTTCCTGGAACCCATAACTTCTCAGTTTTGCCTTTAAGTTGAAGTACAGCGTATCATTTACCTACAGTGTTTAACAATGATCACCTTGCAACTATTGAATGCTCCCTGAATGCTCAGGGAGCTAACAAACGCATAAGCAAACAAACCATTAGAGAAACTATTATTCGAATGGAATAAGTTTTGGAATAAGTTGATAAATGAAAATGCAAGCTATCATGAAAATAAACCTAAGCTCCATTTACTTCCGAATTCTTTTCAAAGTGTGCACATGTGTATTAATGGATTACATTAAAGTAGAAGTAAATACGAAAGAATAATAATGTAGAAAGCTTTTCAGTCGGTCAACACAAATTCTGTCCAATTACATTAAGCAAGAAAACTAGTACAGGGTATATCAAAATGCATATCGGGGTTGTAAGGCTTTAGAGTATTTATTACAGTTAACGTACGATTATAAATAATACATCAAATTAAAGAGAAACTCAAACAGTTTGTCCTAGAAGTGATTGTACCTGTACGCATGCGCATGCACTGGTTTCTCTGTCTTCCGTTAGAAGCGCTAGTAGCCAAGATGGCGACTAGGGAGAAGAAAGAAAGTTCTTTGTGTTTTACAGTTTGCAAGGACTGAATCTGCAGTTACAGTGCAACATGCGTTCCGAATTACGTTCCGGATGACAGAGTTTGTTTCGCATGGCCTCCACGTTCACCCGATCTGACGCCATGCGATTTTTACCTCTGGGGATTCGTAAAGGATCATGTGTATGTGCCTCCGCTACCAGCTGACGTAACCGACTTACGAAACAGGATTGAAGCAGTTGTTGCAACAATTACTCCAGAGACACTGAGCCAAGTTTGGGACGAACTCGGTTATCGACCCGATGTGGGCCGTGTGACGAATGGTGCTCACATTGAACACTGTTTGAGTTGCTCTGTCATTTGATGTATTGTTTATAACTGTAAGTTAACTGTTATAAATACTACTAAGCCTTAAATCCCCGATATTCATTTTGATGAGTATTTAAACATCCTAAACTGAATTAAATAGTACATGAAATAATCACAAAACAACACGATTTTATGTACAATAAAGGGGAGGGGGACTTTCTTTTCTTTTGTATACAAAAGCGAGCTATTTTGTGATTATATCTCATGTAATATTTCTTTCAGGTTAGGGTGTTTAAATACTTGTTTTCCCGCCTAATGTAACTGGAAAGAATTTGTGTTGACTGCCAGAAAATCATATACAGTATATTATTTCAGTAGTAGTCTATAGATCCCTCCTGCGGCGCTCACAAGTGACCGATCGTGACAAATGAGCATTCAAATGAAAGAGAATATACATTAGCAGTGAATTGCACTCTTATTTCATATATATTTATTATTTCTTTGAAAAATGACTTTAAAAAAAGTACGAAGTGTGCGATTTGCAGATACTGTTGCTGTCCACTTCATATTTTGGCCGCTGTGACGTCTGTTTCATGTCATTTTAACATTCTAAGGTATTATATTTATCATTTTGCATGGATTTCAGAAACAGTAAATCAAAGGAATGAGTACTCAAATCGTACAATTTGATAAATATCGAATAACCGATGAGTGTTATGAGGATCCAATTTTCAGTGATTGCCTTGTTAAGTTAGAGAACGTAGAACTTGGAATTCTAACTGAAATGTAATTAGTGTTCTATAATCATTTGCTTGAAATAAAAACTAAACAACCTTTCTCTCATTATAAACCTGTTGGGGAAAGTGTGGTTTATGAACAAGCGAGATTTCTCGCACGGGTCCGCTAGTCTTTCTATATTGGAACTAGACAACACTGAAGAATGGCTTCTAGCACTTCAAAAGTAGACTCTAAAAGTCATAAAATCCAATGGGAGATGACCTCTTTCGGACATCAACCTGCTCTAATCCAGGTGTTGGAAATTTGAGAGGCCCCTCCTCAGCTGGTTTCCTTATTTATAACTCGTACAGGCAATGTTAGATGTCGATCGTTCGGTGATGTATGAGCTTCTTTAATACCGGTGACCTTCATAGCGAAACTAACAGGTTCTACACCATAATGTATTTTCTTCTAAAGGATAAAAATAAACAACTCGAAGAGGTGTGCTATTTCCGAACACTAATGAATAATCCAAGCAAGTAGGCCAGCGTCACAGATTTGTATCCTAAACAAGCCTGTTGGAGCGATACAATGAGAAGTCTGGTTTTACGCGATTTTCTCTTAATGGTGATGCATACAGATGAGTCCGGCTGTGGGTATCGGCATGCCTGTGCCTTCGCTCCGTTCGGCATGCCATCAGATTTGGCAAACCTTTACTCCACAGCTTTGCTCTAATTTCAGCCAAACAGAAAGAAACGGATAGCCTATAAAATTGGATCCCTGACAAATTAGCAACGAGAAATCAAAGGCAAGTCGCGACCAACGATAACCTTGTGCAGTACCGCTAATGAGTAAAACTTGAAATACATTTAATTTTTGATTCAACTGCTCTCCTGATGTGTTAATGAAATCATGTATAGGCCTATTATAAATTTATATCCGGAGTAAAAATCTCATGGATGATAATTGATATCTAGCGTCAAATAATATTTTTTCTCAATTTAGTAGGAATATTTTGCGGGTGTTCCAAGGTACTGTCTACGGAATCTTAATTGGAACACTTACGTTTCATCTTAACATTTCAAGTTAGTTGCCGTTTATTTTAGGGCATGGTACTTGGAATACATAGTGTGTTTTAAAAATCGATAAATACAGAAAACAAGGTTACAAGATAACTGCTCAATTAGTTTTCACTGAAATTACAGAAAATATAAGAATAGCTGGGAACAGGCTATAAAATTCTATACTTCAAAGACTAGGTTACAATTTTAAGGAGGGGCAGATGACCTCGTAGTTCCGCCCCTTAAAACTACAATAACTAACTAAATTTTAAGGATACTTAATAGATGAATTTAACAAGCCTAATATAAGGTATATTGGCTTTCACGGCCAGTGAATTAAAACTCAGCAATTGTTCTAGGTTTGCGCCGTGTCTTGTGTGGGGTTTCGCCTAGGATACCAAGCCGGCTCATCAGCGGGCTCTTGGTGTCCCCGCCCAGACACCACAGATGTAGCGAACTGCGCGCTACCTCCCTTTTTATGAAGCGCACCTGCGCCTCTTTACTGCGAGAACTAAACACTCAAGCAGCCATGGCTTGCAAAAAGATGGCCGAGAAAGCCAATATACCATCTTTTTGGAAGCCTTCATAGAGAGGTTATGACTGCTTGTGCTTTTAGATCTCGCAGGCGCAGGTGTGCTTCATAAAAAGTGTGGTAGCGCGCAGTTCGCTACTCCTGTGGGAGTCCGGGAGGGGATATCAAGAGCCCGCTGATGAGCCAGCTTCGTATCCTAGGCGAAACACCACACAAGACACGGCACAAACCTAGAAGAATTGCTGTGTTTTAAGCCTAATATACTTTTTTGATTACTTTTCAACACCTTAGTTTTTTAAGAAAATTATTAACAATTAAAATTATAACATTTTTAACATTTCTGAATTTTAAGAACATTCCAAAATATAATTTATAGTAAATATTTTTTATATATAAGTTTTCATTTACGAGGAGCATCAAGAAAGTAGGTTTCCCTATTTATTTTAAGGGAACATAGTTTCACCGGTGTGCGAAACTTTATTGGCAACAGATAGAGTGATGTGTCAGCTATTTTTCGACATAGACACCAAACGAATTGAGACACTTGTCATAGCGTGGTATCAACTATTGTAGTCCTGTGTCATAGAAGTGAATGGAACCAGCGTGTGACAGTCGTCTTTAGTTCTTTGTCAGTAGAAGTTACGTTGAATATTATTTTAGTCAGTCTGGTGTCGTCCATTCTGGCGATGTGTGTGTAAAGAACTTAACTCTGCGTTTTCTAACGAGTGTCGTGACAGATTCAGTATTTCTGTATAATTCTTCGGTGGGTCGTGTTTGCCAGAAATTTTCTCTGAAAACAGCGCCTTACATTTTTCTCAGAATTTTCCTTTTTAGCCTATTTTCAATTTTGTAAAAAAAATAGGCTTATGAGATCACCTTTTGTCCGTGTGTGTGTGCGTGTGTGTGTGAGAGAGGTGTGTGTGTGTGTCCCCAAATAACTTCTAAACGGCTGGAGTGATTTCAACGAAACTCGGTAAGTTCATAGCACTATTCCGGATGACCCCGACCGTGCTCTTCAAATTTTGTTACGTCTCACAAATTCAACATGGCGGCTGTGCGAAATATTTCACCAGCATTCAATATCTCCGAAACTATTACCGATATCACCCTGGAATTTTTACGGTGATAATGGGAACTACTAGACGTTCACCTATGTGACTTTTGAAATACTGGTAACTACAAAACCAACATGGCGGCCACGCGAATTTGCGACTTTTAAATAGACGTTTCTCGCTATTTAACCAACCAAACGCAATAAAACTTGCTACAGTATATGTTTATATTCATTGTAATGCGCAGACATCTAACTTCGTTCAATTGTTTTTATAACCACAAGATGGTGGATGTGCGAAATATTTCACCGGCATTCTATATCTCTGAAACTATTAGCGATATCACCCTGAAATTTCGTACGGAGATAAAGGGCACTACTGGAAGTTCATCTATAGGACTTTCAAAAACCGGTTAACTACCAGACGAATATGGCGGCCAAACGAATTTGATAATTTTAAATAGACCTTTCTCGCGATTTAATGTTACAAACGCAATGATCTCTGGTACAGGAAATGTTTACACACATTGAAATGCACGGGGATCTAATTTAGTTCTATTGTTTAAATACCCTATAGATGGCGGCTGTGCGAATTTTAAATTAAGTTTTTATTTCTTGTGTCGTAATCATGCGATCGAAGTGAAAGTTTGAATAATGAACCTACGCAATAATTTTCCTTTAATGGTACATGACTCTATGCCCTATACATTTAACAATCCAACATGGCGACCATCCGAAATATTTAGACGGCTCTGAATATCTACGAATCTATTATAGCAATCAAACTGAATTTTTGTATGTTCATAGGGGCTATGAACTTAAGTTCACCTATAGGACTTTATATAACCTGGTGATAACAAATCCAACATGGCGGCGACGCGAAGTATAAATATTCACATGGACGTTTCTCGCAATTTAACCATCCGAGTGCAGTGAAACTTGGTACAGTAAATCCTTATATGAATGTTAATCCACCGGCATCTAATTTATTTCAATTATTTCCATAACCACAAGAAAGCAGCTGTGCGAAATTTTAAAATCTCGTTTTTACATCTTGTGTCCTAATCATGCGATTGAAGTTTGAATGCTACACGTACAGAATAATCTTCATGTAACAGTACATAACTCTAAGACCTACATGGCGACCATCCGAAATATTTAGTCGGTTCTCATTATCTGCGAATCTATTACAGCAATCAAACTGAAATTTTGTATGTTGATAGTGGCAATTAACATAAGTAGGTTATAAGAAAATAGCCTTTTGGTCTTCACGGAACTACTTGTTTGTATTTCAATGTCCTTAATTTTGGCCATTCCCTTGGTGCTTGTGGTTTCTGATGCTTATAAGGCATCCGGCAAGAATACCGTTATATAATGTCATAATTTCGCAGCCGTGGAGATGAATTAGGTAGATTTCATTAGAAAGCTAACTATTGCAATGGGTACCATGTTTCGACTTCCGGAAAATTTTGACATATCTTCGCGTTTCACATCCCCCAGACCCCAAAACCACCATCAGTTCAAAAGTTTATATATAATTTATGTATATATGTATCTATATATATCAGTTTCTTGTGGACACGATTACTGCCGTAATTTTGCACCAATCACTTTGAATTTTTTACATAATATGTATCCCTATAAAATCTCGGTCGAGTTCGTTAATGGGAAAAATCGGTCGAAGGGGCTGAAAATGGGGGGCTTTTTTCGAAAAAGTGAAATTTCGCTATAACTCTCTTAATACGTGAAATATCGAATCCATTCAAAGTTCATAATATGTGTCGGATAAGTGCCAAAAATTTATTTCAAATAAGTTTTTTGAAAGCACCAACCATTGACCAAAGGGGTGGAAAAAAGGTTTTTTTTCGGGAAACATTAATCACATCTCTCTTAATAGGCACAATATCAAAACCGTACAAATTGGAAAATATTCCTCTAATAATTACCTAAAACGTTTGTCTGAAATAATTTTTGATATGATCCACCATTACGCCAAGGGATGAGGAAAATGATTTCGGAATTTAAAAAAATGCTAAGTGCCATCAGAGGTTATCATAACAACGCTTTTAAATTGATAAGGGATGATCTATCAGAGGTTGCCAAGACAACGCCATTGACGAGATCACATTCATTTTTAGCCTACTTTTCACACTTTTCAAAATGAGGAAAAAGTAGACTTATAATATATATCCGGGAAAATGTGTCTGTCCTTCTGTCTGTCTGTCTGTCCTTCTGTCTGTCTGGCTGTGTGTGTGTGTCCCCCCCCCCCTATCAACTCCTAAACGGCTGCAGCAATCGAAACCAATTTAGTATGAGTAAAGATGTATACCGGAATATCTCAGGCCAATATTTGAAAAAGATGTCAGTGCTACCAACTGCTAAAAAAACGCACTAGAAATTTGAGCTCCATGTTGGATATCTTGGAAGGTATACATGGGAGCTATTCTAAAATTGGCTCACATGTAGATAATACTATTTCAGTTTAATTTCCAGGTGGCCATACATGACAGCGTTGCCAAAATAATTTTAAGCCTTCTGATAAGTCCAATTTTTAAATGCATATAACTTCTACACTATCAAATGGATTTCAACCAAATTTTGTATGTAATATGTGTACATAAACATATATGACTGAGTGTATTCTTAAGAGCCACCAGGTCTGCAAACTGTTAATAATTGCTCTCTATTTTGTATCCAAATATATCAGAAAGTATGCAAGCCGACAGCTTTAAATTATACACACGTAAATTACCTGACATTTTACATTAATTTGGAGTAACTTATATACGTCAGTTCTACCAACATGATTCTAAGCCTGCTGATAGGACCAATTTTTAAATACATGTAACTTCTATACCAACAAATGGATTTCATCCAAAATTGGCACAAAAATATATAATATTTCAGATTATTTCTGACCAGCACTCGCATGACATTGTTGCCAACATGCTTTTACGTGTACTAATAGATCCAATGTCTAAATCCATGTAACGTCCTTTGAACTTCAACCACATTTTGTATTCTGTACCTTAGGAGATGGAAGTAAGAATATATTCAGTCACCAGAGCTGCCAACTGTAATGCTCTATTAGGCTACATTATGCCTAGTATACCTTATTTCGAACTAATTAAGACATTTCGATATTATCCACTTAATTTCGTCATTATTCTAGATACGTTCATATACTGTAGATTAATCTATGGCATGAATCTTAATTTTAAGAAAAGTAGGCTCTTTAGTTCGTCACGGAACTTCTTGTTCCATCTGACTATGAGGGAAGCGGCTAACTGGTAGCATGCTGAACTTCTATGCCCAAGGTGCTGGTTCGAAGCCGGACAACGTCGCCGGATTTTCTGAGCGCTAAAAATCCGTCAGCATGCTTTCCTTCGGAGGGGAAGTTACAAAGTTGCTGGTTGCGGTGGCATCTAGCAGCCAAGTTCACAGCTAGGTGTCGTTGACGTTAGTATTTGGTACAAAATTAGGTGCTACTACTTAAAATTGACCGTCTGCAGACCTTACCTGAATTAGAGACTAATACAGTCATCACAAATAACACCGTTTATCAGACAGATTCTACACACACCCAATGTTCACGGGGTTACATGACCACCTTGTCGCAGCCCCTAAACTGAGGAACCAACCAACATCTCTGCGGGAGATAAAATTTTGCGTGAAGAAGTAAGAGACTGTTAGATAGTTACACATTAGTCGAGTTCGTTAATGGGCAAAATCGGTCAAAGGGGGTGAAAATGGGGATCTTTTTTCCAAAAAGTGAAATATCGCTATAACTCTCTTAATACATGAAATATCGAATCCATTCAAAGTTCATAATATGTGTTGGATAAGTGCCAAAAATTTGTGTCAAATAAGTTTTTTGATAGCACCAAGCATTGACCAAAGGGGTGGAAAAAAGTGGTTTTTTCGGGAAACATTAATCATATCTCTCTTAATAGGCACAATATCAAAACCGTACAAAATGGAAAATATGCCCCTAATAATTACCTAAAACTTTTGTCTGAAATAAATTTTGATATGACCCACCATTACGCCAAGGGATGAGAAGAACGATTTCGGAATTAAAGAAAATGCCAAGTGCCATCAGAGGTTACCATGACAACGCATCTTAATTGCTGAGGGATGAGCTATCAGAGGTTGCCAAGACAACGCCAAGACGAGATCACATTCATTTTTAGCCTACTTTTCACACTTTGCAAAAATGAGGAAAAAGTAGACTTATGAGATCGATCCGGGAAAATGTGTCTGTCTGTCTGTCTGTCCTTCTGTCTGGCTGGCTGTGTGTGTTTGTGTGTGTGTGTGTGTGTGTGTGTGTGTCCCACTATCAACTCCTAAACGGCTGTAGCAATCGAAACCAAATTTAGTATGAGTAAAGATGTACACCGGAATATCTCAAGCCCATATTTGAAAAAGATGTCAGTGCTACCAATTGCTAAAAAAAACGCATTAGAAATTTGAGCTCCATGTTGGATATCATGGAAGGCATACATGGGAGCAATTCCAAAATTGGCACACATGTAGATAATACTATTTCATTTTAATTTCCAGGAGGCCATACATGACAGTGTTGCCAAAATTATTTTAAGCCTTCTGATAGGTCCAATTTTTAAATGCACATAACTTCTACACTATCAATTGGATTTCAACCAAATTATGTATGTAATATATGCACATAAGCAGGTATGACTGAGCGTATTCTTAAGAGCCACCAGGGCTGCCAACTGTTAATAATTGCTCTCTCTACTTTTATACAAATACCAATATATCAGAAAGTATGCAAGCCGACAGCTTTAAACTATGCACGCGTATAGTACCTGACATTTTACATTAATTTGGAGTATCTTATAGACGTCAGTTCTACCAACATGATTCTAAGCCTGCTGATAGGACGAATTTTTAAATACATGTGACTTCTATACTGTCAGTTGGATTTCAACTAAATTTCGTATGTGCTATGCGTAATATAACAGTTATGACTATAAGTATTCTTATGAGCAATTAGGGCTGCCAAATGTTAATAAATGGTGTCTATATTTTTTACCCTAATATCAATATATCAGAAAGTATGCAAGCCAACAGGTCTATACTTTGCATACGTACAGCACCTGACATTCTGGATTAATTTGGAGTAATTAATATAAGTCAGTGATGCCAACATGATTCTATGCCTGATGATAGCTCCAATTTTAAAATACATATAACTTCTATACTAAAAATGGATTTCATCCAAAATTGGCACAAAAAGATATAATATTTCCGATTATTTCTGACCATCATACGCATGACATTGTTGCCAACGTGCATTTACGTGTGCTGATAGATCCAATGTATAACTCCATGTAACGTCCTTTGGACTTCAACCACATTTTGTATTCTGTACCTTAAGAGATGGAATTAAGAATATATTCAGTCACCAGGGCTGCCAACTTTATTGCTCTATTAGGCTACATTATGCCTAGTATACAGTATTTCGAACTAATTAAGATATTCCGATATTACCAACTTAAATTCGTCATTATTCTAGATAGGTTCATATACTGTAGATTAATCATTGGCATGAATCTTAATTTTAATAAAAGTAGGCTCTTTAGTTCGGCACGGAACTTCTTGTTCCATCTGACTATGTGGGAAGCGGCTAACTGGTAGCATGCTGAACTTCTATGCCCAAGGTCGCTGGTTCAAAACCGGCCAAAGTCGTCGGATTTTCTAAGAGCGCTAAAAATTCCTCAGCATGCTTTCCTTCGGAGGGGAAGATCCAACGTTCTTTGCAAGTTGCTGGTTGTGGTGGAATCTAGCAGCCAAGTTGACAGTAGGTGTCTTTGACGGTAGTATTTGGTACAAAATTAGGTACTACTACTTAAAATTGACCTTCTGCAGACCTTACCTGAATTAGAGACTAATACAGTCATCACAATTAACACCGTCTATCAGACAGATTCTACACACACCCAATGTACACGGGGTTTCATGACCACGTTTTCGCAGCCCCTAAACTGAGGAACCAACCAACATCTCTGCGGGAGATAAAATTTTGCGTGAAGAAGTAACAGACTGTTAGATAGTTACACATCAGTTCCAAACCTTGCATAAGGACATTGTGATCTCTATGTATATAAAAATGAAAGTTTGTCTGTTTTTTCTGAATTTCACGGACATTTGCGATATTTGCGCGTTTCAGGAAGTTTTAAGACGGATGCGCGCAAAAATAAAATTTTTGTCTGTCTGTCTGTCTGTGAGTCTGTGGACAACTTCTTCGAGTCCTTATAACTTGAGAACGGCTGGGTGGATCAACGTAAAATTTGATACAGATATCCATCAGAGGCACCACACTAATCATTGATGTAACTCTTCTCCGTAACTCTCATAAAAGGGGCCCTACCTCTTAAAATACATGCTGAAATAGGCGTAGAAGGGTGAAACGAATCTCATTTTCAGCCCTCAATGTGAGAAACGAAACTTTCATTTCACTTAATAAATTAATGAAAGAATGCGTGCCGGTAACCATGGCAACTGAATCTCAGAGGTCCATCTATTTCTGTAAGACCCAATGCAATTCCATTTATTACATTACTGTGAAGGTTTGCAAACGGCTATAAGGTTATAACGGATCCAAATTAAGCTGAAATATTCATTAATACAAACAATGCACTTAAGGCGGTCAAGGGGTACTCTAGAATTTTTTCACGCGATTTACACGTGCGGGAGTGGTACTGAAGATCTATTATAGCCCTTCTCTATTATATAAAAATGAATGTTTGTTTGATTTTTCTGCATTTCTACGGAAATTTGACATATTTGCCCGTTTCAGACTGTTTTGTGACGGATGCACGCAAAAATATATTTTTGTCTGTCTGTCTGTCTGTTTGTCTGTGGACAATTTTTTTGTGTCCTTATAACTCGAGAACGGCTGGATGGATTAACGTAAAATTTGATACAGATATCCATCAGAGGCACGACACTAATCATTGATGTAACTCTTCTCCGTACCTCTCATAACAGGGGGCCTACCCCCTTAATATACATGCGGAAATAAGCGTTAGACAAAGCTCATTTTCAGTCCCTCAATGTGAGAAACGAAACTCGGGAACCCTAAAAACCAACAGTTTTTGAGATATTCCCAAAAAACTAATTTCACTTAATAAATTAATTAGGGAATGCATGCCGGTAACATTGGCAACAGAATCTCAGAGGTCCATCTATTTCTGTAAGACGCAATGCAATTCCATTTATTACATTACTGTGAAGGTTTGCAAACGGCAATAGGGTTATAACGGATCCAAATTAAGATGAAATGTTCATGAAAACATATAATGCGCTTACGGGGTCAAGGGGCAATCTAGAATTTTTAACGCGATTTACACGTGCGGGTATGGTCCGGAAGGTGTATTATATCCCTATCCCTATATTGTTATATTATTATTATTCTTTTAATTATTATCATTATTATGGCGTACAACGAAGGGACAAAGCTCATTTTCAAACCCTTGGGGTCAGAAACAAAACTCGGGGCCCCTCAAGACCCGTAAAGGTCCCCGAAAACTATATTTTAAGGCTCTAAACTCAACAGTTTCTAAGATATTCCCAGAAAACTAATTTCATTTAATAAACTAAAGAAGGAATGCAAGCCACTAACCATGACAACAGTATCTCAAGAGGTGGCATCCAACTTTCCATCTATTTCTGGAATAAGTAATGCCACTCCATTAATTATATTTCTGTGATAGGTTGCAAATGGCTATAAGGTTATCACGGAACCAACTAAAACTGTAAAATTCATCAATGCGCTTAAGGGGTTCAAGGAGTACCCCATATTTTTTCACACGACTTACACGTGCGATATGTCGTACAGAAAGTCTATTATATCTCCAAACAGCAACATTATTTTCAAAAATTCCTGATTTGAAATAGTAGACTGTTTTTTGCTGATTTTAGGAATTTGGACAATTGGAGGCTAAAAAACTGAATTTTCATGCACTACAAGCCTTTATAATTTATGAAAGGGGTCTTCCTGTAGTTGGGCACTTGACACAACGGTTAGGGTCAGTTCGTATGTGACGTGTATTGCGATTCGTCTACGAGGTTTTCAATTTTATTTTCACGCCAGGAAGAACACGTTAGGTAAATTTAGTTTGAGAGCACATTTTAACTAATAATCTTTCTTTGCAAACAAACAGGTTCCAAGCCCCTAAACATTGCAACAGTAGCTCAATTGATAACATCTGGTTATTAATACCGAACACCGTTCGAAGAATGGGTACTTCTGCTAGTCAAACGTATAAAAATGAACCCCAAATATGACAAGGAAGTTACCATCCCCATAAGACAATAAAATGTTAAAAATATGCATAGAAAGACGAAAAAAGGTTAATTAACCTCCAATTGTAAAATACATTCTCGCAATAAATGAGGTCTGATCCACCTACGAAAACCTGCATATTTTGCCTATTTTGGCCTATCCTCTAGTCTGCCCGGTGAAATCTACCTCCGCCTTCCGGCTTGCCGAGAGGAATTTTTTAAATTGGGAGTTTGTCTGATGATTTTGTATCGAAAATTTCATACGAAATTTGGAGCCCGGTTTTCGTGGCGATCTCGTGGAGTTTTTTATAAGGCGTGGTGTGCTTCTGTTTTACTATTTGTTAGTATGGCGATGTCATCTGAGAAAGTGAGGCATTTTATATGGGTTATGTTTTCCTTTGTTTTACCTAGTTGAATTCATTTGACTTCTTTTTCCCATGTATGAATTATTTTCTCCAAAAGTACATTGAATAGGATGGGTGAGAGTCCATCACCTTGCCTGATGCTAGTTCTGATTGGAAAGGGCTCTGATAATTCTCCCATAAATTTGACCCTAGAGACGGTATTAGTGAGGGTATTTCGGCTGAGAGAATGTGTTTTAATGTCTACTTTCATCTCCTCTAGAGTTTGGAATAATGTGTTTCGGTCTATGGAGTCATAGGCGTTTCGTAAATCTACAAAAGTCACTGTAGTAATCCTTCAGTGTCTTATGAACAAGATTGTACGAATATTCCAAATCTCTTTGCTACAAGAGCGATCTTTTCTAAATCCCGCTTGATATTCACCAATTTGGGGGTCAATTTGTGCTTCCAGACGGTTTAACAGAGCTCTAGAGAAAATTTTATAAGCTACTGGAATCAAGAATGTTCCTCTATAGTTGTTCAGGTTGGTTTTGTCACCTTTTTTTGTAAATTGGATGAATGGTGGCCATAATTACGTTGTTGTTTCCGAATAGTTTTTGATGAGAGTTTCCTCACTGATTTGAAAGTCTCCCAAGTTTCAGGTGATTTGTGACTGTTGAAGGTTTCCCAGGCAGAGATCCTATTATCGATGCCATGGTCGCAGGTTGCATTCCACCACCTGTGTTTCCGCTTTCGTGGAGGTTGGCCGAGTTTTATGAGCTCTTGCATTTTCTGGGAGAGTGCTGTCCAATTGGTTTCTGATATCTTGTGTGAATTCTCCTTTGTTAATTTTGAGATATTCTGGGTCTATTCTGAAGATCGTTTTGGTTTTCTGATATTTTTTTTTGATAAATCGAGTTTTGATTTGGAGTAGGCTATGTGGTGATCTGAAAAATATTTTTCTTGTCTTCACATTTAGAATTTCTTGTGAATTTTGCCTGGAGATAGCGACATGGTCTATCTGTAATTCACCAAGGGAATTGTTAGGTGATTTCCATGTAGTCAGCCGCCTGCGATGTTTCGCAAACTGCGTGGACATGCTTTTAAGGTTGAAATTTCGACTGAGATTGATCAGTCTGTCACCGTTCTTGTTTGTGCGTTTGTGTGAGGTGTGTGGTCCAGTGATGGTTTTATATTTCTTTTCCTTACCCAACTGTGCGTGAAAATCACATAGAAGAATCTTCACATGCTTTGTGGGGAGTTTGTTAATGATTTCTTTCAGGTCTTCCCAGAATATCTCAATCATCTGTGGGTTTTTTCTGTTCTGGACAATTGTAGCTGCGTGTGCATTAGTTATTGTGTGGATTTTATTTCCTGACATGAACGTGAGGTTGGACATTTTTTCGTTCTTATAATAAGTTTATTACAGAGGCTATGACGGATATGTATACGGCAAATCCTGTACCGAAGATATCCGTTTGAATTGGGAATTTAAGTGGCTGGTTTTCCTTTGAAAATTCTGAAGTTTTCCGAGTCAATGTATATTTCGTCTGTGAACCTTTTCTCTTGTAGGGCACACAATTTGATATCGAATTTATGAAGGGAGTTTGTGAGGATTTTTAGTTTACCTACTTTTCGTAGTGTGTTTGTGTTAAGTGTGCCGATGTATACTTTTCTCTTGCATTTCAAGGGTTTTGAAGAGCTCCGATTCTTCTCCTTATGATAGGCCTGATCCAGCAGGAATCCGATGATCAGGTCTATTACTCAGTGACTTAACTAAGGCTCGGGGTAGTGGACTCTTTTCCTGATGTGCTGCCATGACTTTTGGTTTAAAATGTGTTTTGTGGTGAGCTCCGAAGAGAACATAGGTTTACGACTGGAGTTTTGAGTCCAGAAGAAGAAATCAGCTGCGCCAACTAGCCAAACAGACGCTGACCAGAGTACTGTTGGTTTTTCACTCACGTAGCGTGTCTGTGGTTTTGTGGCTCTTCCGCCCTGTCTACCGTTGTGAATAAATTTCTCTTCCGCTGTCCTGGTCGTTTGCCATGACAGGGTATTACCATCCGGAGCCAGGTGGACACTGTTTTTAGCCTACTTTTCACATTTTGCAAAAATGAGGAAAAAGTAGACTTATGAGATCGGGCAAATGTATGTGTGTCTGTCTGTCTGTCTGTCTGTCCTTCTGTCTGTCTGTCTGTCTGTCTGGCTGTGTGTGTGTCCCCCCCTATCAACTCCTAAACGGCTGCAGCAATCGAAACAAAATTTGGTAGGAGTAAAGATCGATACCTGAATATCTCACGCCCATATTTGAAAATTATGTCAGTGCTACCAACTGCTGAAAAATCGCAATTGAAATTTGAGCTCCATGTTGGATATCTTGGAAGGTATGAATAGGAGCTATTTCAAAATTGGCACACGTATAGATAATAATATTGCAGTTTAATTTCCAGGAGGCCATACTGTGCCCAAATCTAGGAATGGGTATTCCAAGTTTCAGACACCTAGATATCAAGGGAAAGGCTGTAGCCGCTTTTGAAAGTTCAGATATTTGAATATCGCGCTACATTGCTTCGAGAAGCATTTAGAAGAATTTTACCGATAGTTGGATGTCAAGTGACGTAGCGAGTAATAGCAGAGGTGGAGGCTATTTATTGATCAAATAGTTAACTATGGAGTAGAGACTTGAGACTGGGATCAGATTACTGGCACGGCCAAATGAAAGAGAACGCAATTAGTATCAAGTAAATCGGACCAGGGATTCAAGAGATATGAGGATTTCTAGATATCAGGTGATGACGCGTGACCCTGACCGTTTTGAATAAAAGCCAGCTGGAGCAGGCATGGTTAGCTCATTCTAACACAAGCACTTGGCAAGCAAGTTGCGTCTACGCTGAGCCAAGGCACATGGTTGCCGTATCTACGCAGAAGTTCTTTTCAAGTCGTGATAGTCACGAAAAGTGCTGCGCTTCGAGTTGAAACTTAGTAAGTTTCTGGTGAGGAGAATCACTGAGGTGATTGATTTCTACAGACATTGGTGGAAATATTTAAATTTCTAAAAGGACATATGCTAGACTTTGTCTAGAAAATAGTATTTTGTCACAGTCCAGTAGTAACTTAATACTTGGATGTTTAAATCCATTTCAAGTCAGTTTTCATTTTTGTAACTAGTTAACCACTTCGATCTGTCAGTACACTGAAGACTAGTCTATAACGGTGGCGTTCATTAGTCTACGCAAGGGAAACTGCAGGTTGTCTAGCGCATGGCAGATGGTGATATTAATAAACCATGCCCAGGGAACGATCTTTAGAACAGCCGTTAATTGCTTAGACACTCAGTGTTTTTCTTGTACTGATGAGATTACAGTGAGTTATGTTACAACTGACATATCTAAGAAGAGATCACTTAGATCTGACCCTATTTAAACGAACTGTTATGGCTTTGATAGAAGCCCATATTAAAATGGAACCACAGTTTATTCAAACGTCGAAAGATACTACCACTATGTCTGACTAGACGAATTGTGGGTCTACAATGGCGGCCGATACAAGGATTATACGTGCTTGTCCGATAGGGCATGTCTATGGATAAATCTGGTACAGACCAGGTTTACTACACTTCAAGACCATCAAGAAATGTAAGCCACATTTGAATTATATTATGCTTAGCTAATTGGAACAAACTATTTTTCTGCAGATGACCAACACATTTTTTTCGTCGTATTTAAATCTTGCAATGATTTACGCAAGACTTGTTAGAGTTATTCTGAGTATTTTCAGCACTCAGAACAGTTTAGGATCGATGACCGAGCATTTCGAGCATTTATTTGAATTTTTCATATTTTAAGGAAACCACGGAAAACCCCGATGTAACTGTAAAAGTTAAATTTATTTTCGTTGAGGAATGGATATTTTTTTTTCATATTCGAAGGTTCGAACATGTGGATTCTCACATAATGAGATGATAATTAAACATATTTAAAGTAATATAAATAATAATAATAATAATAATCCATTAATAATAATAATAATAATTTTCATAATTTTTCTAAATAATTCTTGGATATTATATTTTATAATAATCATATGTATTGAGAGAGAGCCTATGAAGTAGTTTAATCATTTCTAGTTTGGAACAGAAGATTTTCCGAAGGAGAGTGGTTAGCGCAAGCCCGCATTCAACCAACATTTCAGTTCTGGTTGAACAGTTGACATTTGCATTGAGTAAAGTATATTTTTCATATAACACGGAGAGGCATGAAACGGGAAGCAATTGATATTTGTATCAAATAGGATATTTTTGTATTTATATAAAATCATGACGTAAATACACTCGAAAGTCAATTAAAGCTTTTCATAAGTATGGTAAATTCACGGGTTGAACTGAATGGTAAAATAAAATAAACTTGTCAGTTTATTAATCTTCCAGTGTTGATAACAAGCAGAGGCTTGATTTATTGTATAAATTTTGGGAAGATAATTTATGTGTGTGGAGTAGTTGAAATGCCATTCCCAAGTGCGCATGTTAAGTCGCAGGAATGAAGAGGTTTTTTCGAGCATCAATCAAATAGCAGGTTCGATGGCTCAGGTTTATAGTAAGAGTATTGGAACTACACATTTCGTCGGATGAATGACCCGAAGGTTATTTCTTGAAACCATCAGTTCTTATTTCAACCTTGTTTACGAATTCCATTTAGACTTTGATTTTGCTAGAACCCGGATTTGTCATGATAGTAGTTTATTCTTCTTCAGAGGAAGACCTTTGCCGTTGTTGTTGTAATATTGTGTTCTTACACAAATAGTAGAATGGGCCACTGCCAATTAAAAATAATTCTTTAACCACGAATAATTTGAAGGATATTTTCAATCCTAGTGCCATGAACTAAATGAATTCATTATAAAACTACAATTCTAATTTCCGCATTCTGTCGAAGAATTGCAAGTTGTGAAAGTTGCTAAAAATGGCCATGAATATAAATATTCCTATAATAATGATTCCAAGTGGAAAATCTAATAGTTGAATGGTTCAACCATTTATTGATCAAGTTGATGATTCAGAAATCATGTATTTTGTTAGGAACTTGAACTTCATAATCGAGTCACTTCTCGAATGTTTAATGTCAGAAGAACAATTAATTGTTGTTGTGCTTCGCACAGTTCTTCGATGCTATGCTCAAGGTCAAATACTTTTCAGATGGTATTAATATGTGTTAATAATTTGTGTTGCTACGATGATAATAATATTTTCGACGATATATTTTTGAAACTGGAAAAACAAGTGAAAGTTTAAAAATTCTATAAACATTTATTCTACGAGTGTTAATATCATGTAAATAGTCAAACAGTGATCTACGTTATTTCCAGTATAGACAATTAACTTTGAGCTGGAATTAAATATTAATAATTTTGGAACACAGTCCACAGGACTATTAATCGGACTTGTGTTTCCAAAAAGATTGTCAAATGTGTTTGGAAAATTTCTGTATATTGTGTGTAAATAAGAGTGTGGATCGCCACACGTGAGTGATGCTGCTTTGAGCATTTTTGCAGTCAGATTTTAACTTCAAAATAAACTGAGATAATTTTACCAGATGTGTTACTCCCAATTAAATCTCCTTCTATCCTTATTGTTGCATTGAGCCAAAAATCAGCAAAGCATTTTTTTAATTTGATGTCGTTTTTGCGATTTGCTTTAACCCATCTGGCGCTCCGGGATATTTTTGATTCTCGTGCTGACTGATTATTGGTAAAATGCATATGTGGTCGTGCGGACTCCGGTCTAAACGGGCACATAAAATAAGATAGAGAGAGAAATGGCTTCGAACGTGGGTCTCGATTTAGACATGGTCAATCGCATGCCGATTTGAAATTGTGATAATTTTTATAGAAATATTTTGGGAGTTGAGAGATGTCTGGTTTGGATGAATAAATTAGTAGGAAACCCAATTAGTGGGGAAACTTAAAAATTTAACTTGGTTAATAATTAGAATGGGTTTGATAATTTTGATAATGGCTTAACCATTAGGGCGTCAAGTAAATTCAGTAGTAAACGTTCGATGACTGGATATACACATTATTAGAATCCAGGTGGAGGATATTTGAGAACTTGCATATTTTTCTTGTGATATTATGGTAAATGTAATTCGTAAAAGTAGAGAATTTTGTTTTTCCATCACGTCGACATTAGGACAAAATCTCATTTTATTATAGTGTTCCAATTAGCTATTCATATTTCTTGTTCTAGTTATAAGCTTGTGTTTGCCACTGTTGTATACCCCTAAGTTTTGAATAATAATTGAAATTATGGAAGAAATGATGAGGATGATGAGGAGTTTGGAGGAGAGTTCAAAACAGGCTGGACTGCGTGTAGCAGCCATTATGAAAGAAAATACTGAGGCTTTGGAAAAGAAACTTAAAGAAAATTCTGATAAACTTAAAGAAAGTTTAAACGATAAACTTAAAGAAAATTCTGATTCTTTAGAAAATAAACTTAAAGAAAATTTGAATGATAAACTTAAAGAAAATTCTGATTCTTTGGAAAATAAACTTAAAGAAAATTCTGATTCTTTGGAAAATAAACTTAAAGAAAATTCTGATTTTTTAGAAAGCAGGTTAAAAGGTAACTTAAGAGAAAGTTTAGAGGATAAACTCAAAGAAAATTCCGACTTGTTAGAAAGCAGGTTAAAAGATAACTTAAAGGAAAATTTAAACAGTAAATTTAATTCAATGGAAAGTAAATTTAAAGAGAATTCTGAAATTTTGAAAATGACACTTGAGAGTAAAATGAATAAATTATGCGATAAAACACATGAGCTCGAAACTTCATTAGCTACTAACGCAAGTTTAATGGACGATAAATTTCGCGATGCCGATCTTCGATCCCAAAGCTTAGCTGATAGGATAGAACATGGTCTTAGGAAAGTTGGTGAAGACATGGTCAACTTGGAAGTCAGAGTGAAGAAGGAGAGTAACGAGATGGGAATTCTAGTTGTTCAACGTTTAACGGAACAATTCAAGGAACTTGTCATGGGAGAAATAAGAGAAGGTGTGATTAGTGAATTGCAAACTGAAATCAAAACCACAGTTGTCAATGAAATTAAAGACACACTCAAGCTGGAGAATCAAGAGGGAATCAAGGAGATTAGGGAATCTTTGTCATCCCACATTGAAGTAATTGCCAAAGATATCCAAGCAACTCAGAAGGACATATCAGATATGACAGGGTCATTGAAAAGTCATGAGGCTGTTATGAACCAGATATCCACTGATGTCAGGGAAAATTGTAAAGAAACTGAAGCAATTAAGAAGATGGCAGAAGAAAACCAGAAGGAACTTGAGGCTATGAAAAGTCAAATCAAGGATGAGAATCAGTCTGATCATCTGTTGAAAATGCCAACTGTAAGGAGAAAGGAACAGATACAGTTAAATCTAGGAGCAGCTAGAGAGACTGATAGACAGGATGAGGTCAGGACAGTATTTCAATCCAACCCCATAACTGTATTTAAGAATATAGAGGATAAGCCTTCTAAATTTTCAGGGCGAGATTCTGTAACACCCGTGGAATTTCTGAGAGAAGCAGGTGATTACCTGAAAGATTCTAAGATCCCTAAAGAAAGACAGATCCGAGTGATAGGGAAGTTCTTGGAAGGTCCTGCACTTCTTTGGTTTAGAGCATTTAGATCCACTCTAACCACTTTTGAGGAGTTTTCTCGCGGGCTATTGAAGAAGTTTTGGTCCCCGGAAACCCAACAGCAAGTCAGAGCAGAGTTATATTCGAAGAGATTCTCGACGTCACAACCTACTCGATACTCTACGTACGTTTCTGGACAGCTGTCTAAACTCCAACATTTAGATCCGCCGATGCCAGATAACGAGTTGATTACTGCATTGATACGTCAGTTTCCAGCAGACGTCCAGAGGACTTTGATCGCTGCTGATATCTATAATATGGAACAATTTGATGAAGTAATACAGAAGCTGGATCATACAAACGCTCAATTCTTCCATCAGAAGGGAGGAAAAAATAACAACGCTGTGTACGCTGTTATGGCTGACAGTTATTCTCAGACACCTCGAGAGATTCGAGAGGAGCGAGAAGAGAAAACGCCGAGGGAAGATCCAAATAAAGGAGGATGGAACCAGTACAGTAACAGATACAGTTACAAACCATATGCGAGACCGGATGGTGGTAATCGATACAATACTCGATGGAGAAGACCACGAGATAATCAAGGAAGGTACCAGGAAAGAAGATATTATGGTAGAAACAACTACAATAACAGAGGGAATGTAGATACTCGTCAGTCCAATGAAGAGTTTAACAAGGAGACGAGGAAAAATTTGGAAGCAAGACACCAAGATAACTTGCAATTTGTGGAGCAGAGGCCCAATGAACCAGGTCCATCGGGAACACAACAATCCCGGGGGAATGGTAATGAAAAAAAAACTTCGAATTCACAGTAGAAGATAGAATTTTGAATACTTTCACTTCCAGAATTATTAAATGGCAAGCAGAGGATGATGACTTAATTCAACAGAATGACGAACGAAAAGAAATGGGTACCAGAATTAGAATGCCAATTATATCATGCGAAGTATTCGGTATGCCTGTCGATACTTTGATCGATACTGGGGCTATGCTTTGTCTGGTGAGTGAGAAGCTTTATATTCTGTGGAAGCTCAAAGAGAATTTAGAGGAAATTCCAGTATCAGGAATTAAGATCCAAGGAATATTACCCAATAAAATATCTCTGTGTAAAACACAATTATACTTATGTATTACGATTGGAGGACATGATTTCCGACATGTATTTGTTGTAATGAAGGACATGGCTTTTGACATGATATTGGGAGCAGATTTCATTCAGAAATATCAAGCAGTGATAGATATGAAGACAGAGACGATCAGATTCAAGAATACCGAAGAGATTAACTTCGAGGGAAAAGAAGAGGAAGACATCGAGGGAGATGCTCAATGGTCTCTGATTTTTCATGAAGCTGAAGGAAGAGAAGTCTACACTGAGAAGGAGTCCCCAGAGCTAGGGAAAATTTTGGAGGAGTATCAAGATATTTTTGACATTAAACCTGGTGAAATTGAAGATTTTGAATATTGTGGAAGTAAACAATAATGGAAGCTATGAAGTAGCTAATACACGAACTGGTAACATCGTGGGAACTTATAATGCATCGAATTTGAAGATCTATTATTCAAGAACCAGATGATTTAATGTGTAGATAGGTAAAATAAAAATTTTTCAATTTTTATTTTTTGCTAGGTGTGGGGTGGATGTGCCCAAATCTAGGAATGGGTATTCCAAGTTTCAGACACCTAGATATCAAGGGAAAGGCTGTAGCCGCTTTTGAAAGTTCAGATATTTGAATATCGCGCTACATTGCTTCGAGAAGCATTTAGAAGAATTTTACCGATAGTTGGATGTCAAGTGACGTAGCGAGTAATAGCAGAGGTGGAGGCTATTTATTGATTAAATAGTTAACTGTGGAGTAGAGACTTGAGACTGGGATCAGATTACTGGCATGGCCAAATGAAAGAGAACGCAATTAGTATCAAGTAAATCGGACCAGGGATTCAAAAGATATGAGGATTTCTAGATATCAGGTGATGACGCGTGACCCTGACCGTTTTGAATAAAAGCCAGCTGGAGCAGGCATGGTTAGCTCATTCTAACACAAGCACTTGGCAAGCAAGTTGCGTCTACGCTGAGCCAAGGCACATGGTTGCCGTATCTACGCAGAAGTTCTTTTCAAGTCGTGATAGTCACGAAAAGTGCTGCGCTTCGAGTTGAAACTTAGTAAGTTTCTGGTGAGGAGAATCACTGAGGTGATTGATTTCTACAGACATTGGTGGAAATATTTATATTTCTGAAAGGACATATGCTAGACTTTGTCTAGAAAATAGTATTTTGTCACAGTCCAGTAGTAACTTAATACTTGGATGTTTAAATCCATTTCAAGTCAGTTTTCATTTTTGTAACTAGTTAACCACTTCGATCTGTCAGTACACTGAAGACTACTATAACGGTGGCGTTCATTAGTCTACGCAAGGGAAACTGCAGGTTGTCTAGCGCATGGCAGATGGTGATATTAATAAACCATGCCCAGGGAACGATCTTTAGAACAGCCGTTAATTGCTTAGACTGTCAGTGTTTTTCTTGTACTGATGAGATTACAGTGAGTTATGTTACAACTGACATATCTAAGAAGAGATCACTTAGATCTGACCCTATTTAAACAAACTGTTATGGCTTTGATAGAAGCCCATATTAAAATGGAACCACAGTTTATTCAAACGTCGAAAGATACTACCACTATGTCTGACTAGACGAATTGTGGGTCTACAATGGCGGCCGATACAAGGATTTTACGTGCTTGTCCGATAGGGCATGTCTATGGATAAATCTGGTACAGACCAGGTTTACTACACTTCAAGACCATCCAGAAATGTAAGCCACATTTGAATTATATTATGCTTAGCTAATTGGAACAAACTATTTTTCTGCAGATGACCAACACATTTTTTTCGTCGTATTTAAATCTTGCAATGATTTACGCAAGACTTGTTAGAGTTATTCTGAGTATTTTCAGCACTCAGAACAGTTTAGGATCGATGACCGAGCATTTCGAGCATTTATTTGAATTTTTCATATTTTAAGGAAACCACGGAAAACCCCGATGTAACTGTAAAAGTTAAATTTATTTTCGTTGAGGAATGGATATTTTTTTCCATATTCGAAGGTTCGAACATGTGGATTCTCACATAATGAGATGATAATTAAACATATTTAAAGTAATATAAATAATAATAATAATAATAATCCATTAATAATAATAATAATAATTTTCATAATTTTTCTAAATAATTCTTGGATATTATATTTTATAATAATCATATGTATTGAGAGAGAGCCTATGAAGTAGTTTAATCATTTCTAGTTTGGAACAGAAGATTTTCCGAAGGAGAGTGGTTAGCGCAAGCCCGCATTCAACCAACATTTCAGTTCTGGTTGAACAGTTGACATTTGCATTGAGTAAAGTATATTTTTCATATAACACGGAGAGGCATGAAACGGGAAGCAATTGATATTTGTATCAAATAGGATATTTTTGTATTTATATAAAATCATGACGTAAATACACTCGAAAGTGAAATAAAGCTTTTCATAAGTATGGTAAATTCACGGGTTGAACTGAATGGTAAAATAAAATAAACTTGTCAGTTTATTAATCTTCCAGTGTTGATAACAAGCAGAGGCTTGATTTATTGTATAAATTTTGGGAAGATAATTTATGTGTGTGGAGTAGTTGAAATGCCATTCCCAGGTGCGCATGTTAAGTCGCAGGAATGAAGAGGTTTTTTCGAGCATCAATCAAATAGCAGGTTCGATGGCTCAGGTTTATAGTAAGAGTATTGGAACTACACATTTCGTCGGATGAATGACCCGAAGGTTATTTCTTGAAACCATCAGTTCTTATTTCAACCTTGTTTACGAATTCCATTTAGACTTTGATTTTGCTAGAACCCGGATTTGTCATGATAGTAGTTTATTCTTCTTCAGAGGAAGACCTTTGCCGTTGTTGTTGTAATATTGTGTTCTTACACAAATAGTAGAATGGGCCACTGCCAATTAAAAATAATTCTTTAACCACGAATAATTTGAAGGATATTTTCAATCCTAGTGCCATGAACTAAATGAATTCATTATAAAACTACAATTCTAATTTCCGCATTCTGTCGAAGAATTGCAAGTTGTGAAAGTTGCTAAAAATGGCCATGAATATAAATATTCCTATAATAATGATTCCAAGTGGAAAATCTAATAGTTGAATGGTTCAACCATTTATTGATCAAGTTGATGATTCAGAAATCATGTATTTTGTTAGGAACTTGAACTTCATAATCGAGTCACTTCTCGAATGTTTAATGTCAGAAGAACAATTAATTGTTGTTGTGCTTCGCACAGTTCTTCGATGCTATGCTCAAGGTCAAATACTTTTCAGATGTTATTAATATGTGTTAATAATTTGTGTTGCTACGATGATAATAATATTTTCGACGATATATTTTTGAAACTGGAAAAACAAGTGAAAGTTTAAAAATTCTATAAACATTTATTCTACGAGTGTTAATATCATGTAAATAGTCAAACAGTGATCTACGTTATTTCCAGTATAGACAATTAACTTTGAGCTGGAATTAAATATTAATAATTTTGGAACACAGTCCACAGGACTATTAATCGGACTTGTGTTTCCAAAAAGATTGTCAAATGTGTTTGGAAAATTTCTGTATATTGTGTGTAAATAAGAGTGTGGATCGCCACACGTGAGTGATGCTGCTTTGAGCATTTTTGCAGTCAGATTTTAACTTCAAAATAAACTGAGATAATTTTACCAGATGTGTTACTCCCAATTAAATCTCCTTCTATCCTTATTGTTGCATTGAGCCAAAAATCAGCAAAGCATTTTTTTAATTTGATGTCGTTTTTGCGATTTGCTTTAACCCATCTGGCGCTCCGGGATATTTTTGATTCTCGTGCTGACTGATTATTGGTAAAATGCATATGTGGTCGTGCGGACTCCGGTCTAAACGGGCACAATACATCGCAAGTGTTGCCAAAATGAATATATGCCTTCTGATAGGTCCAAATTTTATATGCATATAACTTCTACACTATCAATTGGATTTCAACCAAATTTCGTATGTGCTATGTGTACATAAACAGACATGACTAAACGTATTATTAAGATCCACCATGGCTGCCAACTGTTAATAAATGCTCTCAATTTATTTTATCCAAATACCAATATATCAGAAAGTATGCCAGCCGACAGCTTTAAACTTTGCACACGTATAGTACCTGTCATTCTATATTAAATTGGAGAAACTTATATACGTCAGTGCTACCAACATGATTCTAAGCCTGCTGATAGATCCAATTTTAAAATGCATGTAACTTCTATACTAACTAATGGATTTTATTCAAAATTTACACAACAATAGATCATATTATTTCAGATTATTTCTGACCAATACATGTATGTCATTGTTGCCAACATGATTTTACGCACGCTGTTAGATCCAATGTTTAACTGCATGTAACGTCCATGCTATCCATTGGACTTCAACCAAATTTTGTATTCTGTACCATAAGAGATGGAACTAAGAATATATTCAGTCACCAGGGCTGCCAACTGTAGTTCTCTATTAGGCTACAGTATGCCAGGTATACAGTATTTCGAACTAATTAGAAATTTCGATATTACCAACTTAATTTCGTCATTATTCTAGATAGATCCATATAGATTAATCATTGGCATAGATCTTAAATTTTAAGAAAAGTAGGCTCTTTAGTTCGTTACGGAACTTCTTGTTTTGAACAAGGTTGATCCTACTCCCGCTCCTCCTCCCTCACCACTTGCACAATGAGACCCAGGGATTTCGACCGGCTATGGCGGGTTATTAGCCTACTTTTCACATTTTGCAAAAATGAGGAAAAAGTAGACTTATGAGATCGATCCGGGAAAATGTGTGTCTGTCTGTCTGTCCTTCTGTCTGTCTGTCTGTCTGTCTGGCTGGCTGGCTGTGTGTATGTGCCCCCCTATCAACTCCTAAACGGCTGCAGCAATCAAAACCAAATTTAGTATGAGTAAAGATGTGCACCGGAATATCTCATGTCCATATTTGAAAATGATGTCAGTGCTACCAACTGCTGAAAAAAACGCACTAGAAATTTGAGCTCCATGTTGGATATCTCGCAAGGTATGCATGGGAGCTATTCCAAAATTGGTACACAGGCAGATAAAACTATTTCAGTTTAATTTCCAGGAGGCTAACAATGACAGTGTTGCCAAAATAATTTTAAGCCTTCTGATAAGTCCAATGTTTAAATGCATATAACATCTACATTATCAATTGGATTTCAACCAAATTTTGTATGTAATATCTGTACATAAACAGATATGATTGAGCGTATTCTTAAGAGCCACCAGGGCTGCCAACTGTTAATAATTGCTCTCTCTATTTTTTATCAGAAAGTATGCAAGCCAACAGCTTTAAACTATGCACACGCATATTCTGACATTTTAGATTAATTTGGAGTAACTTATATACGTCAGTTCTACCAACATGATTATAAGCCTGCTGATAGTACCAATTTTTAAATACATGTAACTTCTATACTATCAGTTGGATTTCAACCAAATTTCGCATGTGCTATGTGTACCATAACAGATATGACTGAAAGTATTGTTAAGATCAATCAGGGCTGCCAACTGTTAATAAATGCTGTCCATATTGTTTACCCTAATATCAATATATCAGAAAGTATGCAAGTCAACAGCTCTATACTTTGCACACGTATAGCACCTGCCATTGTAGATTAATTTGGAGTAATTAATACAAGGCAGTGCTGCCAACATGATTCTATGCCTGCTGATATGTCCATTTTAAAATACATGTAACTTCTATACAAACAAATGGATTTCATCCAAAATTGGCACAACAAGATATCATAATATTTCAGATTATTTCTGACCAGCACACGCATGGTATTGTTGGCAACATGCTTTTACGTGTGCTGATAGATCCAGTGTCTAACTGCATGTAACGTCCATTGGACTTCAACCTAATTTTGTATTCTGTATCTTAAGAGATGGAACTAAGAATATACTCAGTCACCAGGGCTGCCAACTGTAGTGCTCTATTAGGCTACATTATACCAGGTATATTTTGAACTAATTTGATATTTCGATATTACCAACTTAATTTTGTCATTATTCTAGATAGGTAGAATAATCATTGGCATGAAAAGTAGGCTGTATAGTTCTTCACGGAACTTCTTGTTATTTTTATTATTATTATTCTTTCTTTCTTTCTTTCTTTCTTTCTTTCTTGTCATGCCCGACTAAGGAGGGCAATGGCATTGTCTTTCTCTTCTCCCAAAATCTCTTCATCTTCTCGCTGTGGCTTCTCTTGCGATCTTCTGACCTGGTTTTGTTGGTGATAGTGCTTGGATGGTCTGCAAAGCGGTGATTATCGACTAATTCTCTGAACTTAGCTCTGTCTAGTACAATGCCATCTGGGATGCCTATTTCCTGAAGATCTTTTCCAACTTCAAGCAGCCAGGTGTCTTTAACTTTCATTGACAGGGCAAGGTTAAGGATCCTTTGGGTCAGTCTATTATTATTAATATTGTTATTATTATTAATTAGTATCACAAATTGATCATTAAACACAGTTCTTATGGTCTTGGCAAAACTTCGGTGGGTTTACACAAAGCTATTCAAGAATTTCCTGATATGGCAGCTGTCCAATATTTTTGCCTTCTGTGTTTTCTGATAGATATTGAATGGTAGATTCGATTGGTGTAGAACTGTTTAGAGCTGTTTTGGTATTACTCCTGTGGCTGAGATTACCATTGGGATGACAGTGATTGTTTTTTATTTTCAAAGGTTTGGTTTCTGTTGCCAAGTCCATAAATTTGCTACATTTTTCGTGCATTTATTATTACTATTATTATTATTCCTTAATCCTATCGGCCTACTTAGGACCACGTAATTTCAACTGTCTTCTCTGGGCTTTGATCTTTGCCCAGTGCTCCTGCATACGAAGCCGGTGTAGATCTTTTGTTTCTTCCGCCCACATTTTTCCCGTCTTCAACTTTGGTTTTTCTTGAAAACCCTGGTGGTCGATTAGTTTCTTCATGAGGGGATTGCGATCTTGAATATCTCCACAGGTAATCTCCATCTCCGGTAGGTCACATTCCACCTCTTCGAACCAGGCTGGCTTGGTCTTCTTATTTTTAAAATAGGCAGCCAGTTCGTCCATCGTGTGGGTTTCATTCAAAGCTAGTGGCCATAAAATGCATTTCTCCTTTTCCTAATAACATCAGAGATCGGGGCAGATGACCTCGTAGTTCTGCCCCTTGAAACAACAATAACTAAGTAACATCAGAGATTTTTTTGACAAGAATATACAGCTCATCGTTATGCCGTCGCATATATATTCATCTTTGTTTTTAATCGGGCCAAGAATTTTCCTCAAGATCTTTCTTTCTTTCTTTCTTTCTTTCTTTCTTTCTTTCCTTGATCTCCAATTTTTCTACCAGGCCTTTCTTGTTCATAGTGCGGCATTCCGCTGCATACAGAGCTTCTGGTCGTATGGCAGTGCAATAATGCCTGAGTTTAGCGTTCAGGGATATTGACTTTTTTTTGTTGTAAACGTCCTTGGTGAGTTGGTACGCCATTTACATTTTATCCATGCGTGAAGTGAAGGTTTTTTTCTCACAGACGATGGATTCTACCCATTCACCAAGATATTTAAACTTTTCTGCCCGTTTGATTTTCCCCTGGTTCACTTTTAGCTCTCTTGGTGCTGGCTTGATGTTAGTTATGAACTGTGTTTTCTCCAAAGACATCTGAAAAACAGCTTTTGTTGCCTGTGCCTGTAGCTGGTCAATTTGTCTTGTGGTCATGTCTAAAAACTCGGAGAAAATTGTCTGCAAAAACTAGGCAATCAATACAAAGGTTCATGTTCTTGAAACCCAGTCTTACTCCATTTTGGACCCCATCGTTCATTTCTTTGTGCCACTCGCGGATGACTTTTTCAAGTGCACAGTTGAAGAACAGAGGTGAGAGCCCATCTGCCTGCCTAACTCCTGTCTTAATTTCGAAAGAGTCTGAATTTGACTCTGGAGATTGTGTCAGCTAAGGTCTGTTGAATGATTGCCCTGGTTTTATTATCCAATCCAAAATCCTTTAAAATTTGAATAAGAGCCATTCTATCAATCGAGTCATATGCCTTCTTGAAGTTGACGAAGGTCACCGCAAATTTCTTGTTCCTTTGCTTCACTTAGAAAAGGATAGATTTCGGATTCATAATATGCTCAGCTCATGAGTGCTCTTTCCCGAACCCCCCTTGGTATTCTCCCAATTGCGGATCAAGTTGTTGTTCTGCCCTAATCTTTAGAGCTTTTGAGATCATTTTGTTAGTTATCAGTAGGAGGGAAATGCCGCGGTAGATGCTAACATCCGTTTTGTCACCCTTCTTATGCAGGGGATGAATCAGGGCAGAAGTCCGATGACCTCGTAGTTCCGCCCTTTAAAACACCAATAACTAACTAACTAACTAACTAACCAACCAGTCACGTGGAAGTTTCTCAGTTTCCCAAGTGTCCTTGATAATGTCAGTCAATTGATCAATCATCTTTTCATCAGCATACTTCCACAGTTCGGCTGATATCGAGTCCTCACCTGGTGCCTTGTTGTTCTTGAGTCACTGGATAATCTGTTTAATTTCTTCTTTCGTTGGAGGGTATGAATCTGGGTGGACTTGTATGTAGTCTTCAAATGAGAAAGTGGAGTTTGGAGTCTCACAATTGAGGAGGGATTCAAAGTATTTCAATAGAATCTGGCAATTTTCTCTGTCACTGTGAGTTAGTTTCGCATTTGAGTCTCTGAACTGTAGACTCGAAGGATTAGATTTGCTTGGATTGCGTTTGGAGGTTCTGTAGAAGTCCCTTGTGTTGTTACTCTGGAAGTCTAGCTCAATTTGAATAAATTGGCTTTTGTTGTAGGCACGCTTCACATTGGGGATGTTTTTTTGCAGTGCGTTGTCTCTCGTTTACGAAGTTTCCCCAATTATCTTGGTTCTTTCCCGAGTTCCATTTATGCCAGGCAAGTTGTCTTTGCTTTACCACTAATGATGATCGTGTGGCCTCCGGAGAGGCCGAGTGCAGGTTTTTCAAGTTGACGCCCGTGGGCGACCTGCTAATCATTATGAGGATGAAGTGATGATGAAGACGTCATATATACCCAGTCCCCGAGCCACAGGAATTAACCCCAGGAGATTCAAATCACTGTTGGCTCGGCCGAGAATCGAACCCGGTGCACGTCGGGCTAAAGCCTAGCGCGCTAACCATTTAGCCGCGGAGCCGGACTGCTTTACCACTGAATCACATGCATTATTCCACCACGCATGTTTCTTTGACTTCGACAGTGGGACTGCCTCCTGTGCTGTTGTGATCAAGGCCTGTTGTAGTTGATCCCAGTTCTCAGTATTCAAAGATTCTACTATTTGAGTAAATTTAAGGCACGATCGTAGTTTTTCACTATCAAATCAAATGATCTCCTTTATGACGGCCTTTCTGGTATTTTTCGGAATCAGTTTAACTTTGATTTTGGATAGATAGGGATCCGAATCTAGATTGGCATTTCTTAGAAAGTTCACATTCTGTATTTCTATCCGAGCTTTACGTGCGATTATGACGTGATCATTTTGAAATTCCCCGAGATTGGGATTCGGAGATGTCCAAGTTTCCTGTTTCCTGGGATGGTGTTTAAACGCTGAGGACTTTTTAACAATATTGAAGGCCTTACATAATTCTACGAGTCTCTCACCATTGCGATTTGTTCTCTGGTGAGCTGGACAGTTTCCGATAATATTTTGAAATGTTCTTTCTTTGCCGAGTTGTGCATTGAAATCTCCAAGAAGCATAATCGCGTGTTTGTCTGGAATCTTACAGAGAACATCTTCAAGGTCTTTCCAGAATCTATCCGTTCCTTCCGGGTCTCTCCTACTCGCTTGATTGATTGGCGCATGAAAATTCACAACAGTGTAAACTTTGTTTGTGCTCGGGAAGGAGAGAGTTGAAACTTAGCTGCTAGGCGATTTGAAGCCAATGATTGAATACAAAATCTTCCCACTGACTATGAATCCTGTGCCAAAGTTGAGGACTGTTTTTATAACACGTTTGCCAGTTTTACTTTGAAAGATTCTGTAACCTTCTGACTCAAAGGCTTGTTTATCTGTGAATCTTGTTTCTTGAATTACTGCAATCAGGATTTGATGTTGGGATAAGGAATCAGTTAGTTGTTTCAATTTACCAATCTTCCGAAGGGAATTCGTGTTAAAGGTAGCAAAGAAATTCCGGCGTTTGTGATGGATCTTTTCTGGAGTCTCTTATACCTCCACGCATGTCGGTGCAGGCTCCCCAGAATCCGAAGGCCTGCATGCTTCGCTCAAGGCGAAGGTGGATTGGTTACCACCTGGGGTAGTAGCTTCTGCTGAACTTACCTCCATGCTTTGAACAGTTGAAAAACTGTAGATTGGGGTCAGTGATGTTTCACACCGACCAGGGTACTACCAAGGTTGTGAGCCTTGGAGTCCCCAGCACTGATCTGCTCGCCGACCCATCTTCCCTGGGGGTGGTTACCCAACCTTCCACGACGCATTTCACTCCCATTTGCGCAGAGCCACGAGGACTCTTCCGAGGTTGATTCCTGGGACCATTATTCATTCATTCAATTTCGCTAATCGGCCACTAGGGACCACGATAAGCCTCTTTTTACATTCTGGCATTTGTTTATTTGTTGCTTGACCCACTTGTCTTCATGAGCTCACTGTGTTTAGCACGACGTTCTTCTGTCCATTTTGAACCAGTTGTGCGTTTTTCGTCCCGGAAAGTCCCAAACGTCTTGATGGCTGTTCTGTAAAGATTTCGGTCTTGTGCATTTTCTGCTCGTATTCCCATTTCTTTAAGAACTTTCTGGACGTTAACGTACAATGGCATTGTCGTTTTATTATTATTATTATTATTATTATTATTATTATTATTATTATTATTATAGTTTATAGTTTGATGACATTATCACGGCAAATACCGGCTACATTTTCTGTTACAGCCTGGTACGGCCTTAGCAAGGAACCATCTGTACTGAGATAATTACGATTACACTGTTCAGAGACTTCACATCCATGTCGTGCCCGCAGTCTTCACGAGTCTCCTTCATTTGTAGGATGAGCTAAATTCCCATCTGGATCATAGAGCTTTCCTGAGTACTCGACCAGGGCATTGTCACCAAGGAACTTCCTAACAATATGGCATGTGTTTAACAGAACTGCCTTCTGAAGTTCAATATATATCTGCGGGTGCAGATTCATTATTGATAGACTACTGTGGAGAGTTTTGGGTATAACTTCAGTACACGATGCAATTATTGGGATGGTAGTCACCGAATCAAGTTTCCACATCTGCTTTATCTCAATTGCCAGCTCTGTGTACTTAGATATTTTAGTAGCAGCTGTTGTTTGGATGTCCCAACAGGGACATGCGATATCTATCAGTAATGCCTCTTTGTGTACTTTATTGATGACAATGATATCTGGCCGGTTGTTACTGACTGCGACATCTGTCACAACTCCTCTGTCCCAATAGAGCTTGTGTGTGGCATTTTCGAGTACTGCAGATGGTGTGTATTTCCTATAGGGGAAGGAGCTTCGAAGAAGTTTGTACTTCAAGGCCAGTTTCTGGTGGATAATGTTGGCAACTTGATCGTGTCGATGTTTGTAGTCAGTGTTGGCAAGGTGGGAACAACCTGATATAACGTGTTGAATGGTCTCACTACATTTGCCACAGCGGCGACACTTCTCACTCTCTGTTGTTGGATCTTTTATGATTAATTTCCGATAGCTTCGAGTAGCAACAACTTGGCCTTGGATAGCTACAACAAATCCCTCTGTTTCCGGAAAGAGGACCGAGTGGGTCAACCATGCGTGCGACGCTAACTTGTCGATGTGAGGCTGGTCCAACTCATGTGGAAACTTCCCATGAAGCGCCTTCTGTTTCCAATTCCCGATCTTGTATTCAGTAGTTTTCATTTCTTTTACTGGTGGATCTAAAGATGACAGATGGAGCGGTATGTAATTATCATCAGCTGAAGATACAGTGTGATGGAGAGGGGATGTTTCTCCTTTGTTGTGGAAAAATGCACGCATAGTTGTCACTTGTTTAGTATGAAGGTTCATGATGTCTATCAGTCCTCTACCACCTTCAGACCGAGGTAGAGTCAGGCGCTCTGTTGCTGACTTCGGATGGTGCATACGATGGCGTGATAAAAGCACCAATGTTTTTCGTTGCAGATCGTGCAATTCAGTTTGAGTCCACCTGATTATACCAAAGGAGTATGTAACTACGGGCATTGCAAATGTGTTAACTGCCTTAATGATATGTTTAGCGCTAAGTTTTGAAGAGGGAACACCGCGAAGTCATGAAGTATGATACTCATTTATGTTCTTCTTGATATCACCATGTCTGAGACGGGTACTCTGGGCGAACCCAAGATATTTGTACAATGCGCCTTCCTCCAACGGCTGAATACTTATCTGTCCCTCTCCAACAGGTATTCCTTGTGCAGAGTGCGATCCTCTAATAACAGTCTGTGTTCTCCACTTATCAAAACCAAACTGCATATGGATATTTGAAGAAAAGCTCTGAGTGATAGAGATGAGATATTGTAGGTGCACTTTAGTTGATGCTTACAGTTTAATGTGATCCATGTAAAGAAGATGGTTCATCTTGTACGCTTCACCGTGATTACCCTTAATACTAAATCCGTAGTTGCTACTGTTCAGGATTTGCGAGAGAGGATTCAATGCCAGACAAAACCAGAGTGGGCTTAGCGAGTCTCCTTGGAAAATTCCTCGGTGAATCGGTATTAATGAAGATGTTAAACGAGTGCCACCCACTGTAAGTTGGAGGGCAGTGCTCCATGAAACCGTTGCGCACTTCAGGAAGTTCACTATAATAGGGTTGACCTTGTAAATCTCCAAGCTCTGTATAAACCATGTATGAGGCACGGAATCGAAAGCTTTTTGGTAATCAATAAAGCAGGCATAAAGATTTCGTGATCTACGACAGGCCTGCTCTAATGCCACGGCATCAATAATGAGCTGTTCCTTACATCCTTGAGAATTCCTTCTGCAACCCTTTTGCTCCTCTGCGAGAATGGCGTTTTCCTCACAATGCGCATGAATTCTATTTGCAATAATGGATGTAATGATCTTATAAAAGTTTGGCAAGCAGGTGATGGGGCGATATTTAGATGGGGTTGTGATTTTAGAGTCCTTTGGCATGAGATAGGTTAACCCTCTGGCTAGGAAAACTGGAAATGCAGCAGGATTTTCCAGAAAACATTGTATGTGAATAGCCAGTAAACGGTGGGTACATGTGAGCCTTTTATAGTAATAATTATGGATCCGGTCAATTCCAGGTGCTTTCCAATTCTGTAGGCTGCTGATGACCTGGCGTAGTTCCTCAACATCAACGTCTGTATGTGCCATTTGATTTATTCGTCTGGTAGCATTCTCTATTTCCTTAAACCACGGAGCTTCATTGTTGTGTTCTTCCGGCCTAGACCATATTGATGACCAGTAGTCGGTAACACTCTCCGCACTGGGTCCTTCTGGAGAATCATTCTGAACCTGAGGTGTCTTTCTCAGGTCTTCATAGAACTTTCTCTCATTTCTTTTGAAGTCATTGTTCTGTTTCTTCCGTTCGGTAGTGTTCTGGTATCACTTAAGACGCTTAGAGAGGGCTGCAAGTTTTTGTTTATAAGTATCAAGTACTTCTGTTATCACTGCATCCTCGGGGACCTGAAATTCTTCTAGTGAGGAGTCCATCATGATCCTTCATATGCGGTTGTTCAGGCATCTACTTCTCACTCCATTCTTATACTGTTGCAGTCTGTTCACATTCTGGCGTAGTTGTTCAATGCGTTGTTTTAAACGTTTTGCCCATGGTGGATCGTTGGGTTTCCTTGCAGCAGACTGTTGGTTTGGAGGGCGTGGCCTACCCCCAATAATTCGTACTGCAGCTAGTGCTGCACAATAGATAGCAGTAGTAACCTCCGTGAAAGATTGGTGCTCTTATAAATAGTTGGGAAGTACGGTTTCGTTCAGTTCTTTCAACACCATGGCAAACTTGCGGGAAGACTGCTGCCTCGGAAATATTGGACGTTGGATAGGGTCAGTACCTGCATATTCAAGCAGAGCTGAATTAAATTCGTCTTGGATCTTGGAATGATGGCTTGTTTCCCCATTATGAGGTTCATTTACGTGAGTCGATTCATTCATGGAGACCTCAGTATCAATATTTATTTGGCTAGTTTCACCACTTGCAGCTGAGGGATATAGTTCATGAGATATCTCCTGTCTGATTCGATCCAGAACAGGGTCGGGAACTAAATGATTCTTTACAATTGCTCTTCTTTGATCCGCGACCCGTTGCTCAGTGATGCTAAACAGAGGATACTGCTGCTTGAAAGCCGCATGCAGTGCTTGGCGGTAGTTTGTAATATCTGTTTCAAGACGAGTTATTCGATAATATGCCCGCATGATATATTCATTCATATGAGTTTCCCATTTCATGCGTTTTCTGGGCTTACCTTCGAGAGTGGTTGTATTTATTACAAAGGCACTGCCGTCAGGTGCGGTGCGAGACTCGAGATTTTGTGTACCGCCAATATCGTCTTGAGCTGCTGGAGCTTCTTCGGGTCTACTGGTGGGTGGACAGCAGCTTGTCATCCCACTGCCACCGGTTTGCGTATTGTCACCTCTAGCGGTGGTTCTAGAGGTAACCTGCCGTATCACAGGCAGTGACATTTCTTAAAGCAAATTACTATTATTGCCTTTCCTGTGTGCTTTTTATACCTTCAGCCAGGTATAGCCTGGGTATTGCCTTTGATACCTATGGCAAGGTTTACAACACTCCTGTGAATGCTAGTGTGTTATTTTGACTGATCGACGCAGATTCTTTGTAAATATGTGTTCCAACTGATGTCATTTAACTCAATCCTAATCTCTGTTTCTAACGAAATAAACGACATTACACTATTAATATCTGTTATAGGGGCGCAATTGGACTAATTGAGTGAACGGAGTAATAAACACACAATACAGGGCATAGATTAAACTATTTTAAACGCAATATTATTATATTTATTATTATTATTATTATTATTATTATTATTATTATTATTATTATTATTATTATTATTATTATTATTGATGCGTAATATATTTCCACTCAGTTGCTGTATAATTTTTGTGGGGGTGATTTTGAAGAAATGAAACGGAAATGGGACGGAAATGAAATTGAAACAAAGAGCTCGCGCGGTGGCGGAGATTGGTACTGCTGTATATTTTTTGTGGGAGAGAATTTGAAGAAATGAAACGGAAATGGTACGGAAATGCAACGGAAACAATGAGCGCGCGTGGTGGCGGAGATTGGTACCACGACGTACTGTCGTCCATGTGGCTCTGTGGAAGGTATATCGCATACGGTTTACTTCAAGGTTTGGAGGATCCATTAAAGATATTCCTACAATAAATCATCTTCAAATTGTCGTTCTTTGGAGTGAAAATATTCATTACATCATATTTCATGAAAACAATTATAATTTATTAAGTCTTCATCGTTTTGCTGTATTCTTAATGTAAGCACTCGAGGTACTGTCGGCCATGTGTGGAATGTATATCGCATATGGTTTACTTCAAGGTTTGGAGGCCCCACTAAAGATATGCTGACAATAAATCATCTTCAAATTGTCGTTCTTTGCTGAAAACAATTATGATTTATTAAATCTTCATACTTTTGCTGCATTCTTATTTAATGTAAGCACTCGAGGTACTTTCGGCCAAAATACAACACTATGTAGAATATATATCGCATACGGTTTGCTTCAAGGTTTGTAGGCCCAATTAAAGATATTCCTACAATAAATCATCTTCAAGTTGTCATTCTTTGGTGTGCAAATATTCATTATAACATATTTACTGAAAGGATTTGGCACAGGAGTTTTACAAGTAGTTATGTCAATGACCAACAGAGTTCACTGTTAACAAGGGATTTCCGCTCCCGGCAGACCCATAGTAAGATAACATGTCACATGTTACACATCATATGCGACTACTGTAAGGCTCGTGTTTCTTATCATTCTAAATGATCTTGTCGACTTCGTCGTTACGCTGGGGTCTGGCGTTACGCTACGGTGACGAGACGAAATGTACCTAGATGCACTGAGGTGTGTGACGTCATAGTACCGCTTGGTGCATGTGTTCCCCGACAATCTCTACTTCGTTAGTATAAGACAAAATCCCCGATTCTTGGATGTCACGGGTAATCTCGAGAACCTCTGGATGGATTTTGATGCGGTTTTCACCATTCTGTAAAGGATATCTCGAGGAAAGATTCTATAGAAAATAATTTATGTATGATCAAAGGAAGCCAAGCAGTAACGATTTCAGTGAAAAAGTCGAAAACTAACTTGTCGTCCGTGCGCTTTTTAAGTTTACGCTGGGCAAACCATTAAAAATATCAACATACTATGAGCGTAAGAATTGGTCAGCATGAAAAGTTCTACAAAAAGGTCCGCGAGAGCATATCTCTATCCTCAATACATCGCCCACTCTAAGTGTTTTTAGACTGGATGGTAGGGGCACGTCATCCAGCCATCTCCCTCCGCACGCTTGACCTTGCTTTGCCCTTGGTTTGCACTTGCCGTTCGCGAGTAATTTGAAAGAAGGTAAAGTATTATAAAGCAAGATAAGTATTATACAGATAATTTTCTAACATGTCTTTGGCTTCGAGCGAAGCTACCATTTTTTTTAGCATTTGTAGCATTTAAAATGATTCAAAGTCTAGTCTTTCAGACAGACTGTCACTTTATTTATTATTATTATTTTATTAGAAATACTCCTCCATGACTTTCCTTCTGAAAGAGGAAACACAGATTTAGCCCGTTCAAATTGGCAACCCTGATAGAGCGTGTTAAGTTTAATCGATTAATGTATCATGGCACGCGAAGAATTTGCCGAATACAGATTCTTCTGTCAGTTAGAATTGAGGATTTCAGAATACCCACTGAGCGAGTGGATTACGTTTCATTTGATCACCGGTCTGGCGATAAAGGATGCAGATAACTAAAGAATTCACGGCTCACTGCGCAGGTCAGGTAAGTAGCTCGAGGAAAAGCTACTTTGAGTTACACCAACAGGTATTAACAAGATAAGACGCCTTAAAGTAACGAGGCTTACCTTCCACAGCCACCGTCCGCCTTGTCTCAGCATATTACGTACAGTACGGCACTTGTACACGAAGTTGAAAGGAAAAGGTGGCACGCTTTAGTTTTACATTACCGTTCATCGGGCGATCATGACCCTCTATTTTACGTCGAATCCGAACCCCAGGACGTGACATTTCATCTATAAAATCGCATATGCATTAACGGAGAATCGAACCCTGTCCACAGCCTTGGTGGAAGGCAAGCAGCCTGAGTTGCTGCACCATAAGGCTCTCTATGCTGATCCATAGATTGCTTTAAACATTTCATAGGCCTACTTATTATTATTATTATTATTATTATTATTATTATTATTATTATTATTATTATTTAGCGTACGGTATGGCTTTTAGTGCCGGGAGTGTCCGAGGCCATGTTCGGCTCACCAGAGGCTGTAGCTTCTTCAAGCGGACACCCATAGGGTGACCTACAAGATACATAGTATACCTCTAGTCACCTCAAGACCTAAGCGATTCCTTTGATGTTCTGGTCAGTAAAGAGGTTAACGCGCCAGGAACTACTTCCCACTTTTCTTCTTGTTTTTGGAGTAGGCCTACAAGATTTTCCAACACATGTTGCTATCTTTCCATCAGCTGGCTAGATTATTTTTCAGAATTTCCTTTGTAAACATAA
The DNA here is from genome assembly GCA_946902985.2 of Meconema thalassinum. Lineage (NCBI taxonomy): Eukaryota > Metazoa > Arthropoda > Insecta > Orthoptera > Tettigoniidae > Meconema > Meconema thalassinum. The sequence goes on along the minus strand of OX336388.2, from coordinate 355,948,949 downwards.
TTTTCACGTTATAATAATAATAATAATAATAATAATAATAATAATAATAATAATAATATCGTGTGGCCTCGAGTGCCGGGAGCAAGCTTTGTTAATTGATACCCAGAGGGCAGCTTGCGTGTCGAATTTAATGCTCCTTGGAGGGCTATGAATGTCAAGGAGGTTAGACAGCCTATCTAAGCTTCTTGGCGTTATACCGCTTTCTAGTAGAGAAATGAGGAACTTTGTGTTGGCGGAAAATCCCGAGATTAATTTTGCCATTATGAACTTGGCCTACTGACTTCAAATGGGTTCTTTAACATGCCAACAACGTATGACATGAGTATCGTGATTTTTGTCACCTTTCAAAAATCACTTACAATGGCCAGGAGCGAACCTGCAATCTTGGGGTTGGTAGTCCGACACTATAACCACACACCCACCGAGGCAAGCATTTTCACGTTAATTGGGAGCTTTACCAACTTTGCTTTTTATGTGAAGAATTGTGAGTGTGAATATAGTTTATAGTGGTATTTGGAACGATAGGCAGAGTAATTCAGTACTAATTTGATATTTTATGTTCGACCCTAACTATTATGTGTCAGAAAACTGTATCATAATGAGGCTCATTATAACACTATTTTTAATTATGAAACAGTTTCTCCCACCAATCAGAGCTCAAGAAACAGTTGTGTGACCAATTAGATAAGGATACCTTCGCGCATGCGCTCAAAAACCAACATGTCTATATAAATTACCGAAAGTGCACCGTCCATATGTTCGCGTAAATAAACTTGTGAATATGAAACAAGAAATAGCACTGTACCTTAATATCCTCAAATCCAGTTTCTACACAGCGCGTTGTATTGAAACGACTTCGGTGACAGTTTTACTGAATACACAGTCTGAACATATGGCATTGAAGCACACAGAGTGCATGCGTCGGTTGTCCAGAGAGCTTGGAAAACAGAGATATACTACTCACCGCAGCACCCGATCACAACATTCTAGTGACTGAATATTTATGTTAAAACATATAATAAAGTTATAATTATCGTCGAACATAAACAGTCGTATGCAACGAGCCTATAATGGTAATTAAGACACTCGTATGGAAATTATAAAACTCGCATACGCTCGTTTTATAAAAAATACTCGTATCTTAATTACAGCCATTATAGGCTCGTTGCATAATGTACTATTATTACATTTAGTTTTGTACAAACCTTGTTTGAGCGGCAAAAGAGCACCCGAGTAATTCCATTTTAAATTGAATTTTTAATCAGGCTGAAAGGTTAGCAACACTGTTACAAATGCACAAAGTTCCTCAAGTAGACAAAGTGTTCAAACTTCAGCGGTAAAGCTTGCATCACCAATGAAATACTTCAAAGGTAATAAAAGTGGAGAGAAGTTGAGTGAAAGGTGCGAACAAATGATTGTGAATATATATAATAGTAGGTTGAGAGATGACAATCTCGAGGTTCCATGTCGGAAGAAAAGAAGGAACAAGGAGAGGAGATACGGGGAGGGATATTTTCCTCAGGACTTGACCTGACGTTTGGTATGGTTCCAAATTACGCAACCAGATATCACTGACACCTAGTGATGAACGTTGGAACTTTGATAGAGCGTTACAGCGAAATCTAACCTAGAAATTTTGCTTTACACTGAGGGCGCAATACATACATACATACGTACATACACAAATTTTCAATTGAGACTGTTTTCCCTTTCAGCGTCCAGTCTAGTTTGCAAGCCTCTGTTTGCGAACAAGTCGCCTCCATGATCCCCTATTAGCAGTTAGCAATGCAGCTTGCTCTGCTTCTACACCTCTCACTTAGACATCATTCAACACTGAATTTGACCATCACCTTCTAGTTCTACCTCTGCATCTCTTACCCTCTACAACCAAACTCATTAACCTCTTAGGTTATCTCTCCGACAGCCCCGTGGTGTTGGGGTAGCGTGCCTGCCTCTCACCCAGAGGCCCCGGGTTCAATTCCCGGCTCTGTCATGGATTTTAAAACTGACGTGAGGGTTGGAACGGGGTGCACTCACCCTCGTGAGGACAATTGAATAGCTGTCTGACAGTGAGGCAGCGCCCCGATCACGAAAACCAAGATTAACGGCCGAGGGGATCCGATGCGCTGGCAACGCGTCACTTTAATATCTGCAGACCAAATGGCCGGGCAGCGGTCGCTAGGTCGGCCTAGGCCCTTCATGGGCTGTATAGTGCCAGGGGGGGTTGACTTTGGTAATCTATCCTCCCCCATTCTCTTCACATGACCGCACCATCAAAGTCGGCTCTTACGAACAGCCTCATTAGCGTGTTCATTACTAACTTAGCCTTTATCTCTTCACTAGCAGTAGAGCGCGGCTTCGCCCGGTGGATTTATTTGTTTTATGGATGATAATGAATACTACTACAGAACTGGCACATGATAATTAAACTAACAGAAAACAATATTTTAAAAATATATCTTTCTGTGGTGGTGGTGGCGGTTGTGGTGGGGGTGATAAATAGTACAGTATAATGGACGTAATGGACGTAATGATAATTATGAATAGGGAAACAGCTATTTACTAACTACAGCACTGACACATGTAATTTACAAACAAATTTACAAAAAAAAAAAAACAAGAAGTTCCGTTAAGAACTATACAGCCTACTTTTCATGCCAATGATTATTCTACAGAATATGAACCTATCTAGAATAATGACGAAATTAAGTTGGTAATATCGAAATATCTAATTAGTTCAAAATATACCTGGCATAATGTAGCCTAATAGAGCACTACAGTTGGCAGCCCTGGTGACTGAATATATTCTTAGCTCCATCTCTTAAGGTCCAGAATACAAAATTTGGTTGAAGTCCAATGGACGTTACTTGCAGTTAGACACTGGATCTATCAGCACGCGTAAAAGCATGTTGCCAACAATACCATGCGTGTGCTGGTCAGAAATAATCTGAAATATTATGATATCTTGTTGTGCCAATTTTGGATGAAATCCATTTGTTAGTATAGAAGTTACATGTATTTTAAAATTGGACATATCAGCAGGCATAGAATCATGTTGTCAGCACTGCCTTGTATTAATTACTCCAAATTAATCTAGAATGTCAGGTGCTATACGTGTGCAAAGTATAGAGCTGTTGGCTTGCATACTTTCTGATATATTGATATTAGGGTAAAAAATATAGACAGCATTTATTAACAGTTGGCAGCCCTGATTGCACTGAAGAATACTTATATTCATATCTGATATGTCACACATAGCACATGCGAAATTTGGATGAAATCCTACTGATAGTATAGAAGTTACATGTATTTAAAAATTGGCCCTATCAGCAGACTTAGAATAATGTTGGTAGAACTGACGTATATAAGTTACTCCAAAATTAATCAAACATGTCAGGTACTATACGTGTGCATAGTTTAAAGCTGTCGGCTTGCACACATTCTGATATATTGGTATTTGGATAAAAAAAAATAGAGAGAGCAATTATTAACAGTTGGCAGCCCTGGTGGCTCTTAAGAATACGCTCAGTCATATCTGTTTATGTACAGATATTACATACAAAATTTGGTTGAAATCCAGTTGATAGTGTAGAAGTTATATGCATTTAAACATTGGACCTATCAGAAGGCTTAAAATTATTTTGGCAACACTGTCATGGTTGGCCTCCTGGAAATTAAACTGAAATAGTATTATCTACATGTGTGCCAATTTTGGAATAGCTCCTATGCATACCTTGCAGGATATCCAACATGGAGTTCAAATTTCTAGTGCGTTTTTTCAGCAGTTGGTAGCACTGACATCATTTTCAAATATGGACGTGAGCTATTCCGGTGCACATCTTTACTCATACTAAATTTGGTTTTGATTGCTGCAGCCGTTTAGGAGGTGATAGGGGGACACACACACACAGCCAGACAGACAGACAGAAGGACAGACAGACAGACAGACACACATTTGCCCGATCTCATAAGACTACTTTTTCCTCATTTTTGCAAAATGTGAAAAGTAGGCTAAAAATGGAAAGAGGAGTAAGTGAAATAAAAGACACTGCCTATGGTCTGTATCTCATTGTATGTTAGAAATGTAGAGACCAATAGAGTCGTCTGTTGTCGCATAGCGCCGTAGGAAAACAATCAGAACTCTTTGGAAAACTTCGGCTGTCCCGAGCAACTGAGGTAGCAATAGTATCATATATTGCCACAAAGCGCTTAACGATAAGGTAAATTTGAAAGCACCAACGCTTATTGCAGCTGATAACCTCAATGTACTGCACCAACAGCATTGCACTTATAGCCTACAGAGGCACAATATTTTCATGATGTTAACTGTTTAAAGGGGCCTAAGAAATCTTTTTGCACTAATTACCCCCCCCCCCCTCCCCCCTGACTGCAATTTATAAACAGCGCAAGATGCAACTATTTTCGCAATTCTGCACCAGAACACTGGTAGGGGTGACGTGATGCAGCCCGAACTGCCCGTCAACAATAGATTTATTAAAATACTCTTACAGTTACACTACTACGGAAGTGAATGATACGTGGTTTTCAAGTTCATTTTGTCTGTTATTCTAAATGTAGGGAATGGAGAACGTTGTCCAAAATATCAAGTGGACAGTGTTACAGCAGGGTTTCAAAGTGTACCTAAAATTTGGTGCAATTAGGAGAAACGGTGTAGATTCGTGATGAAGGGCCTAAATGCAGGGAATGAAGTGGTCTGTCCAAAATTTAAAGTGGACAGTGTCCCCGCAGAATTCCAAAGGGTAAGTATACAAAATGTGGTTCAGATCGGTGAAACGGTGTCGATTTGTGCCAAAGGACCTAAATGCAGGGAACGGAGTGGTCTGTCCGAAATTTCAAGCAGACAGTGTTACTCGTGGGGTTCCATAGGGTAAGTATGTAAAATTTGGTTCAGATCTGTGAAACGGTGTATATTTGTGCCAAAGGGCTTAAATACAGAGAATGGAGGAGTATGTCCAAAATTTCATGCAGACAGTGTTACTCGCAGGATACCAAAGGGTAAGTATACAAATTGCCGTTCAGATCGGTGAAACGGTGTAGATTTGTGCCAAAGGGCCGAAATGCATTGAATGGATTCGTCTATCCGAAATTTCATGAAAACAGTGTTACTCGCAGGGTTCCAAAGGGTAAGTATACAACTTTTGGTTCAGATTGGTGAAAGGGTGTAGATTTGTCCCAAAGGGCCTAAATGCAGGGAATGGAGTGGTCTGTCCGGAATTTCATGTAAACAGTGTTACTCGCAGGGTTCCAAAGGGTAAGTATACAAATTTTGGTTCAGATCGGTGAAACGGTGTAAATTTGTGCCAAAGGGCCTAAATGCAGGGAATGGAGTGGTCTGTCCGAAATTTCAAGCAGGCAGTGTTACTCGTCGGGTTCCATAGGGTAAGTATACAAAGTTTGGTTCTGATCGGTGGAACGGTGTAGATTTGTGCCAAAGGGCCTAAATGCAAGGAATGGAGTGGTCTGTCATAAATTTCAAAGGATTCCAAAGGGTAAGTATACAAATTTTGGTTCAGATCGGTGAAACGGTGTACGTATCACTAACCATAACGCCATCGCATGCGGATAAAGCTGTTCGGTAGCGCTTGTTCTACCGACTTACTGAACAAAAATCAATCTTTAAGGTTACCTGAGAGCTGTAGCCTAATGCTACATAGCCTAAACTATTGCTCTTGTTCAGGCTATCATATTAAAAAGAATTTTTCGAATCGGACTGGTAGTTCCAGAGATTAGCGCGTTTAAGCACACAAACAAACAAACTCTTCAGCTTTATTATATTAGTTTAGATTAAGCAGTACCCTCCTGCCATTGCTCCCATAATTACATCATTACAGTATTTGTTAGCCTACTTTCGATTTTTGCAAAAAATGAAAGTAGACTTATGAGATCAACACAGGGCGAAAAAGGTGTGTCTGTCTGTGTGTGTGTATGTGTGTGTGTGAGTCTGTGTGTGTGTGTGTGTGTGTGTGTGTGTATGTGTGTGTGTGAGTCTGTGTGTGTGTCTGTGTGTGAGTATGTGTACTCTGAATGTCTGTCCCCCCCTATCAATTCGAACACGGTGAATGCGAATTGAACGAAATTTGGTACAAAGGTAGCACTAGCAAAGGACACCTCAGTGTCATGTTTTATATCGCCGCCATCTTGACGGAAACGCAATGGCGGCCCCAAAAATGTTCAAAGCTTAAATCAAATTACGACTAACCTAATCATCCGATCTCTACCAAATTTTGCAACAACATACCCTTATAGAGGAAGCATCCTTTGTCCAAACGAATAGGTCATTAGCCTAATAGTTTGCGGATGGCGGCCATCTTTGTGTGAAAATAAAACACGGTGAAACCGAATGGAACGAAATTTGGTACAGAGGTAGCACTAGCAAAGGGTATCTCAGTGTCATGTTTTATATCGCGCCATAGTGACAGAAACGTAATGGCGGCCACACAAATGTTCAAAGCTTAAGTTAAATTACGACTAACATAACCATCCGATCTCTACCAAACTTCGCAACAACATACCTTTATAGAGGAAGCATCCTTTGACCAATCTAATAGGTTATTAGCCTAATAGTTTGCGGATGGCGGCCATCTTTATGTCAAAATTGATTCCCCCTATTAATTCGAACACGGTGGAACCGAATGGAACGAAATTTGGTTCAGAGGTAGCACTAGCAAAGGGCACCTCAGTGTCATGTTTTGTATCGCCGCCATCTTGACTGAAACGTAATGGCGGCCACACGAATGTTCAAAGCTTATATCAAATTACGACTAACCTAATCATTTGATCTCTACCAAATTTTGCAACAACATACCTTTACGGGGGGAGGATCCTTTGACCAAACTAATAGATCATCAGCCTAATAGTTTGCGGATGGCGGCCATCTTTGTGTGAAAATCGATTCCCCCTATTAATTCGAACACGGTGCAACCGAATGGAACGAAATTTGGTACAGAGGTAGTACTAACAAAAGGCACCTCAGTGTCATGTTTTATATCGCCGCCATCTTGACGGAAACGTAATGGCGGCCACGCAAATGTTCAAAGCTTAAATCAAATTACGATTAACCTAATCATCCGATCTCTACCAAATTTTGCAACAACATACCCTTTTAGAGGAAGCATCCTTTGACCAAACGAATAGGTCATTAGCCTAATAGTTTGCGGATGGCGGCCATATTTGTGTGAAAATCAAACACGGTGAAACCGAATGGAACGAAATTTGGTTCAGAGGTAGCACTAGCAAAGGGCACCTCAGTGTCATGTTTTGTATCGCCGCCGTATTGACAGAAACGTAAAGGCGGCCACACAAATGTTCAAGGCTTAAGTTAAATTACGACTAACATAACCATCCGATCTCTACCAAACTTTGCAACAACATACCTTTATGGAGGGAGCATCCTTTGACCAATCTAATAAATTATTAGCCTAATAGTTTGCGGATGGCGGCCATCTTTATGTCAAAATTGATTCCCCTATTAATTCGAACACGGTGGAACCGAATGGAACGAAATTTGGTACAGAGGTAGCACTAGCAAAGGGCACCTCTGTGTCATGTTTTATATCGCCGCCGTCTTGGCTGAAACGTAATGGCGGCCACACGAATGTTCAAAGCTTAAATCAAATTACGATTAACCTAATCATCCGATCTCTACCAAATTCTGCAACTACATACCTTTATGGAGGGAGCATCCTTTGACCAATCTAATAGGTCATTCGCCTAACAGTTTGAGGATGGCGGCCATCTTTATGTCAAAATTGATTCCGCCTATTAATTCGAACACGGTGGAACCGAATGGAACGAAATTTGGTACAGAGGTAGCACTAGCAAAGGGCACCTCAGTGTCATGTTTTATATCGCCGCCATCTTGACTGAAAAGTAATAGTGGCCACACGAATGTTCAAAGCTTAAATCAAATTACGATTAACCTAATCATCCGATCTCTACCAAATTTTGCAACTACATACCTTTATGGAGGGAGCATCCTTTGACCAATCTAATAGGTCTTTCGCCTAATAGTTTGTGGATGGCGGCCATCTTTGTGTCAGAATCGATTCCCCCTATTAATTCAAACACGGTGAAACCGAATGGAACGAAATTTGGTACAGAGATAGCACTAGCAAAGGGCATCTCAGTGTCATGATTAATATCGCCGCCATATTGACAAAAACGTAATGGCGGCCACACAAATGTTTAAAGCTTAAATCAAATTAGGACTAACATAACCATCCGATCTCTACCAAACTTCGCAACAACATACCTTTATGAAGGGAGCATCCTTTGACCAATCTAATAGGTCATTAGCCTAATAGTTTGCGGATGGCGGCCATCTTTATGTCAAAATTGATTCCCCCTATTAATTCGAACACGGTAGAACCGAATGAACGAAATTTGGTACAGAGGTAGCACTAGCAAAGGGCACCTCATATTCATGTTTAATATCCCTATAGCACGTTGTATTTCAAAAAGCTACTACAACCAACATTCAATCATACTCCTTGAAAAGGACAAAGAGTTATAACAATACCCATGCATTTAGGAGAAAGTAGGCTATATGTTCTTTACTGAACATCTTGTTGTTATTATTATTGGTTGGCTGGTTCCTCAGTTTAGGGGCTGCGACAACGCGGTCATGTAGCCCCGTGTACTTTGGGTGTGTGTAGAATCTGTCTGATGTCCGGTGTTAATTGTGATGACTGTATTAGTGTGTGTTATCTGTTTTAATTCAAGTAAAGACTGCAGACAATAATTTTCAAGGAGTTCTTACTTTTGCTACCAAATGCTACCGTCCACGATAACTAGCTTGCGAACTTGGCTACTAGATTGCATCGCAGTCAGCACCCGGCGGTGAACGTTTGAACTAATAGAGCGTTATAAATTCTAACCTACAAATTTTGGCTTCACACAAGTGTAGTTAGTTGAAGGTCCTCTTTCATGCGATAAATCTATGACATAGGCCCGCATGGCTTTACATCCCCTCCGAAGGAAGCCATACTAAGAGATTTTTAACGCTCTTAAAAATCCGACGACTTGGGCTGGGTTTGAACCCACAACCTTGGGCATAGAAGCCCAGCATGCTACCATGCTCCTCCCGCATGTTTATCCTGCTTTAATATGTAATTTGTCACCGATGGCCCCTTTACACTTTTTCCATTTGCAGAGTACAAAATGAAAGAGAAGAAGAGAAGGCGTGAATGTATTTTAGGTAAAATACTCGTTTTTGATGTAGGACTTGAAAAATTGATATGTGTCTGATGTTAAGGGTTATATATTAATCCAAACATGTTCCACTAAAAGTGTGTAGATGAAATGTTGTATTGATAGGTGGAGAAAGTCCATAAATAATTTAGATAGGATACATTACCACAAATTATTCAAGCCACAAGAATAACATTGAACAACATAATTATATCCAAATCTTGCACAATAAAAATCCTTGCTTTTGATCTTTGCAGAACCAAACACCTAGGAACCACATACTGTGTAATAAGGTACTTGTATCACTACAATCGCTGAAGCGGATAAAGAATTTACTTCCTCATAACCTACAAATCAGACTTTTTAAGACTCTGGTATTCTCTCTCCTTAACTGCCTTGACTGAGTACCAATGTTGTCGGTTCGTTTATAATTTACGGTACGATGCACATGTAACTCCTGTTCACAGGCGGTGACCCTGGCTTCAATTACAGCGAAACTATTTCAATCTTTGAATATATAAATAGTTTGAGGACATAGCTCTCCTGGAGCCGTCATATCTGCTGAGTAAGACTCGAATATGTGGTCGCAGTCGAAATTCGAACCCGTATCTCTTGTTCACCAGGCAGGTGCGTTCAGTGACTTGCGTCCAATTTTCCGACCACGTAAAGTTTTCAAGTTTTAAAGACGTGGCCAAATTATTATTAAAATTAAAGTAAGACTTCCCAGTTCAATAACATTTCTTTTTTAAAATATTGATTTTACGTTCATTTAGAGACGCCAGGGTGCCGGAATTTTGCCCTGAAGGGGATCTCCAAAGTGCCAATAAATCCCTTACATTTGCACATCCTCAAATGCCAACTGACTGTGCCAGAATTCGATCCAGTAACCTTGGGCACAATAGGTGATATCGTTACCGTTAAGCCATACAGCCAGTCTAGTTCAATAACAATTCGTAACTCAAATTAAGATAGAGATCGGTGTTTCATAAATTTCATTTTAGTTAATGATGAGATTGGAATTTCTGTATTTTGAGCTATATAATATCTTATGCAACTATTTATATTGAGCCGAAGTGGTCTTTTCTACCCCATTGTTTTGTGAAAAATTATAACACTTTTTACTGCTTAGTCGGAAAAATATTTTAATTCAGAGACTAAGCAAACTTGTCACACTATTGATTAAAAAAAAGGATAAATAAATAAGATGTAATAACTAGCCAATATTGACTACGGATTAGTAGGCCTACATTATGCAACGAGCCTATAATGGCAATAATTAAGACAAGAATATGTTTATAAAACGAGTGAAGCGAGTTTTATAATTTCCATACGAGTGTCATAATTACCATTATAGGCGAGTTGCATACGACTGTTTATGTTTGACGAAAATTATAACTATTTTATGTTCGAACATAAATATTCATAAATATGAGCCTCATTATAGTACATTTTTCTGACATTTATTATTTAGATTTCGCCAGAGTCGAAAAAAAATATTTATAAGCCAATTTATTTATTTATCGTATGGCTTTTATGCCGGGAGTGTCCGAGGACATGTTCGACTCGCCAGAGGCTGTAGCTGCTTCCAGGGGAAGCCCTGAGGATGAGCAACAAGTTCCGTTCAATTTCAAGTAGTTCCAACTTTCTCTACCAGATGTCAATGATACCTAGTGGTGAAGGTTGGAACTTTGATAGAGCGTTCCAACGAAATCTAACCTAGAAATTTTGCTCCACACAAGTTTAGTCTGCGGAAGGATCTTTTACATGCCATAAATCTATGACATGGGACCGCCGGCTTTACTTCCCCTCCGAAGGAAGGCATACTGATGGAATTTTAACGCTCTTAAAAAATCCGACGACTTCGGTCGGGTTTGAATCCGCTATCTTGGGAACAGCAGTTCAGCATGCTACCGACTACGCCACCGAAGCCAATAATTGTGGCAGGACAACCTCACTTACTAATTTATTTGATTTGTTTATTTCCCACATTTTGGGTTCAAATGCTGTCGAAATATAAAAAAAAAAAACAAGAAGTTCCGTGACGGACTAAAGATCATACTTTTCTTAAAATTTAAGATTCGTGCAAATGATTAATCAATATGGATCCATCTAGAATAATGACGAAATTAAGTTGGTAATAGAGAAATTTCAAATTAGTTCGAAATACTGTATACCTGGCATAATGTAGCCTAATGTAGCCTAATAGAGCACTACAGTTGGCAGCCCTGGTGACTGAATATATTCTTAGTTCCCTCTCTTAAGGTACAGAATACAAAATTTGGTTGAAGTCCAATGGATAGCATGGACGTTACATGCAGTTAAACATTGGATCTGATATATTGATATTAGGGAAACAAAAATCGAGAGAGCATTTATTAACAGTTGGCAGCCCTGGTGGATCTTAGGAATACGCTCAGTCATATCTGTTTATGTACAAATAGCACATACAAAATTTGGTTGAATTCCAATTGATAGTGTAGAAGTTATATGCATAAAAACAATTGGACCTATCAGCAGGCTTATAATCATTTTGGCAACACTGCCATGTATGACCTCCTGGAATTAAACTGAAACATTATTATCTAGACGTGTGCCTAATTTGAAACACACACACAGCCAGACAGATAGACAGAACGACAGACAGACAGACACACAGAAGGACAAACACACATTTGCCCGGATCGATCTCATAAGTCTACTTTTTCATCATTTTTGCAAAATGTGAAAAGTAGGCTAAAATCAAGGAATACATTTACTTCACAATATAGGCCTACTGGTATTAAAATGAATCGTCAACAGACTGGTACATAATTATTTTCTCTATCTTGACAACTAATATAGCGTATTATTCTAGTGATATGGCCACGACTGTAGATGGAGAGGCGCTGTAGGGCACAGGTTGTCTGACTAGAACAGGGATGACCAACCCATGGCACGTGGATCGTTTCTAAGTGGCACGCACGAACAGGTCACTTTATACAATTTCAGTGGTTTAATAAAACAGGTTCAAACGGGCGATTCGCTTAAGTTTTAAGTTAAAGCTCGAAAAGTTATGCCATAAAAGAAATATCTTCCCCTTTTCCTCAGTTGTTTGCTCTACCAGGCAGGGCCCTGCGATATTGTTGCATATTCGGGTCGACGTATATGTGGAAATGCATTTTCCATCATAATCTTTGTTAATCTCAAAGATCTACTGAGTTTGCTACTTCACCCACGAATCCCAAACTTGAAGAACTTGTGAAGATGATTTACATACAACGGTTTCATTAAAAATTAAGACAGTTTCATATGAATGCAAATCTAGTGAGACACTCGTGAAATAGGTTTCATTTTTTTATCAATTCTTTTCTTTTTAGCCTATTTTCATTTTATGACAAAAATAGACTTATGACATAACCTTTTGTCCGTGTGTATGTGTGCGAAAGTGTGTATGTCTGTGTGTGTGTCGCTCCCTAATAAATTCTAAACGGCTGGAGCGATTTCAATGAAACTCGATGAGATTATAGCAGTAGTTTGCCTGACCCCGACCTTCTCTTTCAAATTTTATTACGTCTCACAAATCCAACATGGAGGCTGTGCGAAATATTTTACCGGAATTCTATATCTCCGAAACTATTACTCATATCACTATGAAATTTTGTATAGAGATCAAGGGCTCACTAGACGTTTGTCTATTGGACTTTCAAATACATGTTAACTACAAAACGAACATGGCGGCCAAGCGAAGTTGAAACTTTTAAATTGACTTTTCTCGCGATTTAACTATCCAAACGCAATGAAACATGGTACAGCAAATGTCTATGCACATTGTAATGCACTGGCATTTAATTTAGTTCAATTGTTTTCATAACCTCAAGATGGCGGCTGCGCGCAATTTTAAAATTAATTTTTTATTTGTTGCGTATTAATCATGCGATCGAAGTCAACGTTTGAATAATGAACCTACGTAATAATCGTCGTCTAGTACATAACTCTATGGCCTACAAATATAAAATTCAACATGGCGACAAACCGAAATATTTAGACGGTTACCAATATCTATTGATCTATGATAGCAATCAAACTGATTTTTTTTACGTTGATAGAGTCTATAAACATAAGTTCACCTATGGGACTTTCAATAACCTGGTGAGAACAAATCCAACATGGAGGTGACGCGAATTATAAATATTTACATTGACGTTTCTCGCGATTTAACCATCCAAGCACAGTAAAACTTGGTTCGGTAAATGCTGATACAAATGTTAATCCACTGGTATCTAATTTATTTCAATTGTTGTCATAACCACAATATGGCAGCTGTGCAAAATTTTAAAAATATGATTTTCATTTCTTGTGTCCTAATCATGCAATAGAAGTTTGAATTCTACACCTACACAATAATCGTCATGTAATAGTGCACAACTCTAAGACCTACTTATATACAAATCCAACATGGCGACCATCCGAAATATGTATACGGTTCTCAATATCTACGAATCTAATACAGCAATCAAACTGAAATTGTGCATGTTGATAGGGGCAATTAACATAAGTAGGATGTATGAAAATAGGCTGTATAATTCTTCACGGAACTACTTGTTTTTATAGGCAAGATTTTGTATCATAATACTGTTTTAATTGTATTGTTTTCTTTCCAGATTAAATAACAATAGTTTCCTCTTTTTCCTTTTACTAAAGGTGAGATCAGACCCCAATTGAAGAAAAAAAAAGGTCCTCTCGGCACGCCGGAAGGCGGAGGTAGATTTCACCGGGCAAACTTTGGGATAGGCGAAAATAGGCAGAATATGCAGGTTTTCGTAGAAGGATCAGACCTCATTGATTGCGAGAAAGTTTTTTTTAGAATTGAAGCTTAATTAACTTTGCTATTCGTCATTTTATGCATATTTTAAACATTTTATTGTCTTATGGGGATGGTAACCTTCTTGTCATTTGGGGTCCATATTTATACTTGTGGTCACACTGTCCTTATGCAAGGTTTCGACACTGATGTGTAACTATCTAACGGTCTGTTACGTCTTCACGCAAAATTTTATCTCCCGCAGAGATTTTGGTTGGTTCCTCAGTTTAGGGGATGCGACAACGCGGTCATGTAACCCCGTGTACTTTGGGTGAGTGTAGAATCTGTCTGATAAACTGTGAATTGTGAAGGCTGTATTAGTCTGTAATTCAGGTAAGGACTGCAGACGGTCAATTTCAAGCAGTAGTTCCTAATGCTGCTACCAGATACTACCGTCAACGACACCTAGCTGTGAACTTGGCTTCTAGATGCCACCTCAACCTGCAACTCGCAACGAACGTTGGAACTTCCCCTCCAAAGGAAAGCATACTGAGGGATATTTAGTACTCTTAGAAAATCCGACGACTTCGGCCGGCTTTGAACCCGCGACCTTGGGCATAGAATTTCAGCATGCTACCAGTTACGTCACCGAAGCCGCTTCACACTTAGTCAGATGGAATCTGAATCTGATCTCGTGCAAGTGCGTTGTCATGGCAACGTCTGATGGCTCATCCCTCATCAATTTAGTAGTGTTGCCATGGCAACCTCTAATAGCTCTTGGCATTTTCTTATAATTCCGGAATCATTTTTCTCATCTCTTGGCGTAATGGTGGGTCATATCAAAAATTCTTTCAGACAAAAGTTTTAGGTAATTATTAGGGGAATATTGTCAATTTTTTACAGCTTTGATAGTGTGCCTATTAAGAGAGATATGATTAATGTTTCCCGAAAAATCCACTTTTTCCCACCCCTTTGATCAATGGTTGGTGCTATAAAAAAACTCTTCAAACATAAATGTTTGGGCTTTATCCGACACATAGTATGAACTTCAAACGGATTCGATATTTCAAATATTAAGAGAGTTATAGCAATATTTCATTTTTTCGAAAAAAGCCCCCCATTTTCACCCCCTTCGACCGATTTAGCCCAGTAATTAACTCAACCGAGATTTTATAGGTATACATATTCGGTAAAAAATTCAAAGAGATTGGTGCAAAATTACGGCAGTTATCGTGTTCACAAGAAACTGATATACATATATGCATATATATACATATACTGACCGGCAAAAAAAGTGGAACACTTGAATTTTTTATGTAATTTCTTAATTTATTCCACTAAAATGTATCGGTTTTCCAATATTTGCATTATTCATGTAAATGTTAGATGGTTGGCTACAGAAAATACTGAAACATGTTTTACAACACGCTTTAACTCACAAATTTCGTTACATTTCACAAATCTAACAATTTTCTATTTTTTACTAATGTTCTTTTGGGCTGGTTTTTTTGCCAAACAAAACAGTGTTAATGTTTGCACTTCACTGCAGGGGAACACTGGTCAAAACGAGTGTTTCCACCCTTATCGTCCATGACAGCTTGTTAGGCTCATCGACGATTGGGGATAATTGGTGGTAATAAACCACCCTAAGAAATGTCAATTTCTATTCACGGATGTTTCAGATGTGTGTCCTAATGCGTGAAAAGCTTTTAAAATGCGATTACTTCTTTTTCATGGCTAATTTTATACTTTTTAAATTACTGTTCCACTTTTTTTTGCCGGTCAGGTATATATATATATATATATATATATATATATATATATATATATATATATATATATATATATATATATATATATATATACATAAATTATATATAAACTTTTGAACTGACGGTGGTTTTGGGGTCTGGGGATGTGAAACGCGAAGATATGTCGAAATTTTCCGGAAGTCGAAACATGGTACCCATTGCAATAGTTAGCTTTCTAATGAAATCTACCTAAAACTCTATGTAAATATTTGGACTTTTCACAAAATGTAATTCTTCATTTTTGTAAGAAATCCCGTCATGTATATACCGTATTTAATAGCATTTAAAAGTTTTCATAGCTCAACATTTACGATTTATATTCACATCTCATAGGCTACGATATATGATCTATGTGTTCTATAAGGCTGTGATTTTGGTCTTTGAAATTATATCTCACACACTGGCTGCACTGATTGTGACTGTCATTTGCTCACATGCCGGTAAAACCACGTAAAACATGGTAAACAAGGCAAATAGTTTGATTTTGATAGCCTATTGTGCATCGATTTGTGTTTCCATGTAATGTGTATTAACATGAATTTAAAGAACATGAAATTTCCTGACTAAATTCCTAATTTCTAAGCAACTAAAAGTGATAGAAACATAAACATTTTGAAGTTCTTTTTATAATAGAAGTAATTATGTCGATCTACAAGGAGATTCTTCAGAGTAGTATAATTGATGCTGCGTTGTGTGAAACACAATTTTTCACACACACCCAAAAGCCACAGGTAAAATAAAATATAGTAGTTATATCTCGCTTTCCAAGATGAGTACCTTGTTCATTCAAGATCAGTGAACTAACGACACACAGATGTAGAATTGGTTGAAATTTGGGTCACAAAATGTCATAAATTAACATTGTCAGTATATGGGGTGATATCTCACCTTTAAGTATACATAGAAGCGATTTATTACTTATTGCGGCAACTATGAAGGGAGGCGAGTTGGTCAAAGTAGAGTGACACATTCAAGATTTTCAACATCTATGTGGCACGTGGTGTGTCATGGGTTGGCCACCCCAGCTCTAGGAGATCAAAGATATTTCCTCATCGTTCCAGATGCCATCGCAACAGACGTATGTAGTGAACCCATGTATCATTGGTTCAAGGGGTCGAATCCATGTTTTATTGGTAAAAGAAGAGAGGAAAAATATAGTCTTTAGAATGACTTAGAAAGATTTTATGCAAGAGAACTGTTACAACGTGGCGTAATAATAAGAGACCAGGTGACCCCAGGAAATGATATCATGCGTGACGCACCGATAGGGAGCCGATCATAACTATTAATAGAACGATAAAAACTTTCCACTGTGTGTAAGCGAGAAGAGGTTTCGGAAATTGATCTTACGCAGCAATAAAATGGCATCCTCGCAGTTGTGCAAGAAGAGGAATAATTAGATTTAAGCCATTTGCGAGAATATAATTATAAAAAGAAATACATCATTGTGAATCATTTTGGATTAGAGATTTTTGTGTGGGGAAAAGGGTTATAATAATTGCACAGGAAAGAAGTGCAAACGCAGCATGACGTAGTTAAAAGTTCCCCGAGACCAGAGGTGGTAGGGATTGAAAATAAACCTCAACACCCACGTATCTGAAGAGCAAATTTTATTTAATATCTCGGAATTGTACGATCGATTTTCATGTGCAAAGAAGTCAGTTTACGTTTAGAAAACGAGCTTTCCAGAGATATAAGTTTCAAACGTATGCGACTATTGCTTCAAAAGTTAGTTATGAAAAAGACGACGATTTTATCTTTTTGTAGCCGATTTGTATAAAAGCCCTGGCCGAACCAGGCTAATCATGCAGTTTAGTCCGTCTAGAGGACGTGACGCTACATCACATTGCTAATGCAGTACTTACCAGACCTCGAAAGGTCGTGATACGCTGTATCACCAACGAGCACCCCGTATGGGCGTGGCCGAGAAGTATCGTCATTAGTATCGCCGTGTGAAGACATAGTAAAATCCTAGTACAGGATTTATTTCAGTAAGCATCAGTCTTTATAGCGCAAGTTCAGTATTACAGTCAAAGTTAGGCTGCGAACTTGAAGAAAGAACAGGCGATAGGTCTTCGAATAATAGTTCAGTTAAAAGACATAAAGTATCGTAACATTTCGAAGTACCACGGAAGTGAAACAAACATTTCTATCAAAGTTAAGGAACCCGATCAGGGTCGGACGAAATAAGTAACGCCTAGTGTGCCGAAAAGATAGGGACGAGAGTGCAGAACAATAAGAATTGAGAATTTAATCCAAGGCGTTGTCTAAAGGAGACAAACGAACAGTAAAAAGCAATAAGCTATGAATTGAAGGAATAGCAGTAAATGCTAGGGAATTATTAAGGTCACCGATAAAGTATTCGAGAGGCCGTAAACAGGACAGACTTTAGCTAGACAAACTAAATAGTGTCTAGGAAGAAACGACATCGAGCTAGTAAAAATAGAAGCCGATAGTCAGAAACCAGGTCTGAAGAATAACCCTTCCAGGGAGGGGTAGATTGATCGAGACTTTCATCATTTTACCAGGTTAGGGAGACGACGTCTAAGAGTGTCACCCTTGAAAACGGGGAAGAAAGAAATCACGTGTGTAAGGCAAAAATCAAAGCCTAAGTGGTTAAAAGCAGTGTAAAGTAAATCTAGTGAAATTTGATTTAGTGTAATAATTTTTGTGAATTTATTTGTGTATGATAAATGAATACAACAAGATGTTCAGTAAAGAACATATAGCCTACTTTCTCCTAAATGTATGAGTATAGTTATAACTCGTTGTTATTATCAAAGAGTATAATAGAACTATTCTTTGTTGAAGACCTTAGAAACGATTTACCTCTACCAAACGCCACGACCTAGATAAAAACTGCTACCATCATTGAAGAAAGAAAGAAAGATAAGAAGTATATCAAGAATGTTATGGATCTGGAGACATAATCGACCGGACTGGCGGCGTGGCTCAGCGGTAACGTTCTCGCTTGCTGGGCCCTAGGTTGCAGGTTCGTATCCTGGCGCAGTCAGCTGGCATTTGAGGGTGCACAAATGCGAGGGAGCCGTGTCAGTACATTTACTGGCACGTTAAAGATCCCCTTCGGGCCAAAATTCCGGCACCCCGGTGTCTCTAAAAGCAGCAGTAGTTAAAAGGGATGTAAAACCAATAACATTATTATTATTATTATTACGACCTGCCGTGGGCAACATCCAACTTTGAGTTGAGGCATGTCTTTACACGTCTGGTTGTGCATGGCTTTCACAACCCTAATTGAATTAACAAATCTTTCCATGACCCTACAGAGACGTGTGTATACAAACTATGTGGATATTTTCGATAATATAATCCTAACAGAGCGAGTGCATTCTAGCGGCCAGAATAAGAAACTTTTCAATAAAATCTGGAAGTTACCTTTTTGGCAGCTAGATGTCTCGAGTAAATCTGCTGGCGAATTATGTTTTAATTAAATATATATTTTACACCATAATGTGGACAATATAACGCTTAATAACATTTTCAAGTAACGCAAAATAGGCTGTTACAAACCCTTTAAAATAAAAAGTTAAAATGTATCGTAGTATCAACTTGTCATTCTTCAAATTCGATGCGCATAGAATGATAATGGTATAGTAATCAATGGATCCCCACGTAGACTAGTCGGGACATCTAGTGGTGAAATATCGAACAATATAATCCTAACAGAGCGAGTGCATTCTAGCGGCCAGAAGAAGAAACTTTTCAATAAAATCTGGAAGTTACCATTTTGGCAGCTAGATGTCTCGAGTAAATCTGCTGGCGAATTACGTTTTAATTAAATATATATTTTACACCATAATTTGCACAATATAGCGCTTAATTTTAAAACATCTGAGTCATTACAAAACAATAAACATATAACATTTCAAGCAAAAAACCTAGCTCTGATCGGGTTTGAACCATAGGCATCTGAGCGACAGGCTATCGCTCTACCACTGAGCTAATTGTGTCAACGAATATCGTTCTATTTAAAATGACTTACATAGAACTTGTTAGCAAATAATGATTTATACTAAACGATTTCATCCCTGGAGTATATTATTTATATATAAAGCATTTCATACAAAGTTTATTTATTTTTTATCAGTACGCTATATTGCATTCAATACTCAAATTAGTGAAATATAAGTCAGGCACAAGATATCCGCTGCCATCTTGTCTTATTAATGAATCAGCTGAGCTTTTTAAAATCACGTCTGCACTATAGTATTACAAAATAAACTTTTAATTTCGTACGTGCCTCTTCCTTTAGAACAGTTAAAACGATTCTCGGCTCGATAATCGGAACTGGTGGGTCCCATGATATGGATTATAAAGTTTGCATAATTCGCACGGCCGCCATCCTGAAATGGTATGGCGGACGACCTTGTAGTTTGGTCACAAGACGCATCCTATACGAAGGTATGTTGTTACCAAATTTGGTAGAGATTGGATGATTTGGTTAGTCGTTATTTGATTTTACGTTTTGAACGTTTGAGTGGCCGCCATTCAGTTTTAGTAAATATGGCGGCGATATAAAACATGACACTGAGGTGTCCTTTGCTAGTGCTACCTTTGTACCAAATTTCGTTCAATTCGCATTCACCGTGTTCGAATTGATAGGGGGGACAGACATTCAGAGTACACACACTCACACACACACACACAGACTCACACACACACATACACACACACAGACTCACACACACACATACACACACACAGACAGACACACTTTTTTTCGCCCTGTGTTGATCTCATAAGTCTACTTTCATTTTTTGCAAAAATCGAAAGTAGGCTAAAAATGGTATTCAATATGTCACCAGTGTTTAAGGTAAATAATGTGTATGTGTATCAGGAAGAGTCATTGTGTGAAATGGTATCAATGAAGATGGCTTAAATGCAGTGAGTTGGCAAAAATGAAACATCGCTGGAGAATTCGGTCGATGACCGTAAAATCATGTGAGTAACCAATTCATTATGTTATGTGTTGGGGAAGATTTGCGTACAATCCACATGAGGAAGAAAGAATAGGGATGTTTGAATAACAAATAAAAGAATATAGCGCCATCTGAACGATTAAATTTGAGAAAATATAAAATAATTATGTGAAATAAATAAATCCTTTGGGGAAAATGTATGAAATAAAATATCAGTGTAGTTAATAAACGATTTAAATATGTGAAAGCAAGCGTAATATTAATAATAATAATAATAATAATGACATAAATGAATGAAGATTATGATGAATTATATGAAAAGTAGTAGCTTCCGAGCTCCTTTAAATGAATTAATACATGTTATGAAACATGTTCTTAAAGTAAAGCAATTATTGTCATGGGAGAGGATTAATATAGAATTGAGATGTAGATCAAACGTTGATGTTGAATTTATCAGTTCGTTGAAGGCAACTTGGCTCATTATTGTATAAGCGCCATTTAGCGCATTGAAGTAATTTGTCACGCTAGGAATGCGTTGAAAAACTCGGTAACACTAATTATGATGGGCAGTTGGTCGTGGTAATTGAACTATGGTAAGTCCTGCAAATAGTGATGTGATCACGAGACCTTGTGTGTATTGTATTATAAAAGGGTGCTAATTATTGTATTATGAGCGCGGGTGTAAGGCAAAAAGGCCTGCTATAAGTCGCTAATGTAATAAGTCCTCCAGGGTGGGATATGGTTCCCGAGGCATTTGAAAGGATCGAACCCAGATTCGTCCATGTTTAAGCCCCTAAATATTTGTTGTTGTATTGAATTATTCTTACCCGCCAATGAGGACACTTCATAATTAATAAATGCCGAAGTTAAGAGAATAGGTTTGTTGACCTTAAATATGTTGTTATAAAAAGTAGTATGAAAGCCTTGCCTGTTCAAAGAACTGCATTTAAGAACAGCTATATAAAAGCTGAGGATAGCCCGTCTCTTGTGAGCGAGACCGTGAAGTTCCGGCTCCCGGCAATAGATCACGCTAAGTAGCCAAGGCCAGACCCTTACCATTAACGTGTTGTGGTAGGTCTAAGAGCCGTCTGTTTGAAGTTATAGTACACCAGAGTGTTTAGAGTTTGTTTTAACGACCCGGTCTTCGAACCGAGGTTCTTTTAGATGAATGTTACCGCTTGCAAAGTTCAGATCGTTGCTTTCTTTTGATATAATGGTCTTTTAAGACAACTAATAATAAATCCCTAATGTTATGATTATATGATGTAGTGATTCACGAGTTTTAGTGAAGACAATTAGATTCCGGGAGTGATCTTAATTTTTGACTTGTTCAAGTAGTCTTCTGTAGCTCGGGAGTACGCAAATGTTTCCCAATCACGGTAGTGAATTGTTGACTTGAGAGAGAGATGGTAACCTAAGAACATTGTGGAAGCCCAAAATTTTAAGTAAATGAGTAACAGTACTTTGTTAAATTATATATTTTTGATTAGAAGATATACTCATGTAATAAGAAGTGATGTGTTGTAAATGGATAACACAGTCTGTGTAAAAAGTATCGAGCCTATTGGAGCTCTTGGTTTTATTGAATTTTAAAAGGACACTATATGGAAGTGAAAATTAATAGAAGTTTGTTGGTTTATAGAAAGCTATTTATTATGATTTAATATTTGTTTAAATATGACTTCCTTGTTCACTTTGAACAAGTGTGAATTAAAGGGTCAGTATTTTATTTGTTTAATTTTTGTAGCGCCATATATTTGAGTAATTAAATGTTTTTATAGTAGGAGTTGATTTTGTTTATATTTTTGGAAGTGTATCCTCTATTTAATCCAAAGTGTGTAAGTCACAGAATGGGAGAACATACCATGAACCCCGATACTCCCGATTGAGCATTGCTGGCAAACTGTGATTTCCATATTTCATGCTGAATAGGCACAGTAGCCCAAAATTTAATTAAATGAATAAGCGCTTCACATGAATATGTGAGTTGCCAATGTGACAATGCATACCGTACTGAAATTATAATAAAGTAATGTCGCTTTATAAAGAAATGTTTATTTTGAAAGATTTCTGACAAGAAATTAAACTATTCTTCAAAGTAGAGACCATCAGAATCTATATTCTTGAGCCAACTTTCAGCGAGGTTTATTATCCCACGACGGTACCAGTCTCTGGGTTTTGATGCGAAGAATTCGGCGAGACCCACTCCCACAGGCAATGTTTTCGAAATTTCTTCCATGCAAGACTTGGACAATGGATCGCTAAAATGTGGGCGCAAGATCAGGGATGTATACTGGATATCGTAGCAGTTCGACTCCTCCCAATTCCTGAATTTTTCCATGGTTGTTCGTGCAGTATGAAGCCTCGCATTGTCCTGCTGCAAGATAACACTATTTCGGTTAACTAATGCTTGGTGTCTTCGTCTCAAAATGTCATGAACTCGTTACAGTTTTTGAGAATAAAGATCCGAATTTACTCTGACTATAATATTTACAGGTCCACCTCTTGGTGTAGCGGATAGCGTTCTTAACTGTAGCCCCGGAGGTTCGGATTCCATTCCGGATCTGCCAAGAAATTTAATTTAGATCTGAGGGTTGGTTTGGTGTACACTCAGCCTCGTGAGGCAAAACTCAGAAGAGGCGGGCTCGATTCCTACCTCAACTATCCTAGAAGTGGTTTTCCGTGGTTTCCCCACTTCTACTCCAGGCAAATGCCGGGATTGTGCCTAGCTTAAGGCCACGGCTGCCCCCTTTGCCAATCCTCACCTGAATTACAAACACACACACTGCTACACGCACCACAATAACACAGGTTATCAAACAAATTAATTTCATTATATATATATATACTGAACACTCAAGTACACGGGGCTGATGACCATATATATATATCAAGCCCCTAATACAAATTAACAACAATAACGCATTATACTTTATAACTTACCGTATTCTTCCTGGTAATAGTTCTCGTTTCTATATTTTATGTTTCATATTTTTATTTCGTTCACTTCCCAAGTTGAGATACATGAATTTCTAATCGGACAATGGGATCAATATTGTAATATCTCTATTAATCTTGGAGGTATGATGTCAAATCTTTTATTACCGCCATTATCTGCTAAGCCCTGCACCTCCTTGAATACTAAAACGTCCTTTTATTTCAATGTCTTGAAGATGATAGAAATGATATTGTGATGACGCATGCTTCTCAGCTATTCTCCATGAGAGAAAAATCTCAAACAACAGGCAAGTGCTTCTACCTCGCTCTGATATCTCTACATAGAATGAAACAAAGTCCCCAATTCTTGGATGTAACGGGTAATCTCGAGAACCAATGAATGGACTTTGAACCGACAGTGGTGGCTACGCTGGCTAAAGCGCAGCATTAGGTGTTGGGGCCAGGCTCTCTGCTGACTCGGTAGACGCGTGGGTTCGAGCCCCACCATCGGCCGTCCTTGAAATGTTTTTCCGTGGTTTCCCATTTTCAACACCAGGCAAATGCTGGGACGGTACCATCTGACAGGCCACGGCCGCTTCCTTCCGCATCCTTGCCCAGTTTCATTCACCATCATTCATTTCATCTCTCATTAACTGCTCTCATGAGGTTGGGGTCAGGAAGGGCATCCGGCCATAAAAACCATCGCCACAAAGACTTCCAACGCATCTCATCCCCGACCCCGTTGGAAAAACGGGAATAATAATGGGTAGACATACATACTGGATGGATTTTGATTCAGTTTTCACCATTCTGTTCAGGATTACGCGAGGAAGGTTTATGTAGAAAAGCATTCATTTGTGACCAAAGGAAGCCGAGCAGTAACTATTACAGTGAATCGAGTCGAAGAAAACCCGTGCACCATTTAAGCTTACACTGAGTAAACCGTTAAAAATATCTAAATAATATGAGTGTAAGAATTGTTCAGCAAAAATAGTTCTAAAGAAAGTCCCAGACAACATATCTCTATCTCTAATACATCGCCCACTATAAGTGTTTTTACGTTTTTATTTCTTCCAACAACCTCCATTCAGTGGAAATTTCAATTACTAGCTATGGAGCGAGTTTACGAGCTAGCGAGTGAACCTAGAACCCTAACGTCGGCCAGCATCAAACTGATGAGTCGTGTCGAGATAAGACTTCAGAGAAGAGTATATGTATTAGGAGTTTCGCTGTTCACCTCGGCTTTTCTGAATTGCATCTGGGATCTGCCGCCCGAGCACCTTTTAAACTTACGCTGAGTAAACTGTTGAAGATATCGGAAGAAGCCGGGGTGGATTGCTAGTTCAATATAATCAAGAAAAGATTAGTGCAGCGTTAAATATTAAATAACGAGATTTTCAATCCATCCAGCCTTGCAATCAGTTAGCACACCGGTCATACTGTACAGCCTGTTGTCTTCTCCATTGACATCTCTTTAAAATAATTAAAAACAAGTAGTTCGGTGAAGAACAAAAATCTATTTTCATATATCCTACTTATGTTAATTGCCACTAAAAACATACAAAATTTCAGTTTGATTGCTGTAATAGATTTGTAGATATTGAGAACCGATTTAATATTGCGGATGGTCGCCATGATGGATTTTTATATATGCAGGTCTTAGAGTTATGTACTGTTACTTGAAGATTATTGTGTACGTGTAGTATTCAAACTTCAAACGCATGATTAGGACACAAGAAGTAAAAGCGAGATTTTAAACTTTCGCACAGCTGCCATCTTGTGGTTATGGAAACAATTGAAATAAATTACATGCCAGTGTATTGACATTTGTATAAGGATTTAATGTACCAAGTGTCACTGCACTCGGATGGTTAATTTGCGAGAAACGTCCATGTGAATATTTATACTTCGCGTCGCCGCCATGTTGGATTTGTGATCACCAGATTATTGAAAGTCCTATAGGTGAACTTATATTTATAGCCCCTAAGGACATAAAAAATTCAGTTTGATTGCTGTAATAGATTCGTGGATATTGAAAACCGTATAAATATGTCGGATGGTCGCCATGTTTGATTGTTATATGTATAGGCCATAGAATCATGTACAATTAAAGGAAAATTATTGCGTAAGTTCATTATTCAAACTTTCATTTCGATCGCATGATTACGACACAAGAAATAAAAACTTAATTTTGAAATTCGCACAGCCGCCATCTTGAGGTTATGTAAATAATGAACTAAATCAGATAGGCCTACCAGTGCATTACAATGCGTATAAACCTTTGCTGCGCTAAGTTTCATTGCGTTTGGATCATTAAATCGCGAGAAAAGTCTATTTAGAACTTTCAACTTCGCTTGGACGCCATGTTCGTTTTGTAGTTAACCGGTTTTTGAAAGTCTAATAGATGAACTTCCAGTAATACCCTTCATCTCCGTACAAAATTTCAGGGTGATACCGGTAATAGTTTCAGAGATATAGAATGCCGGTGAAATATTTCGCACAGCCGACATATTGAGGTTATGTAAACAATTAAACAAAGTTAGATGTCGGTGCATTACAATGTGTATAGAGATATAGTGTACCAAGTTTCATTGCGTTTGGTTCGTTAAATCGCGAGAAACGTCCATTTAAAAGTCGCAACTTCGCTTGGCCGCCATGTTGGTTTTGTAGTTACCAGGTTTTCAAAAGTCACATAGGTGAACTTCTAGTAGTTCCCTTCATCACCGTGCAAAAATTCCAGGGTGATATCGGTAATAGTTTCGGAGAAATGAAATGCTGGTGAAATATTTCACACAGCCGCCATGTTGGATTGGTGAGACATAACAAAATTTTAGGGCATGGTCTGCTATGAACTTACCGAGTTTCATTGAAATCGCTCCAGCCGTTTATATTATACTTAGGGGGGGGGGGGGGGGGAACAAGCACACACACAGAGACAGATACACGGACAAAAGGTGATCTCATAAGTGTATGTTTTCATAAATGAAAATAGTCTAAAAGCATAACCACCTAACACGTAGGCCATTTCTTAATATTATTACCTGGCCCCTATAGAGCATACGAGAAGATTAATAAATGGCCTATGCATTGTAACCTATTTTGAGAGAAGGGCTAAGGAAGGGTGATTGGAAATTATAGGTCTTCCTGGGGGAATGGGGACCCACACAAGAGTTAGAGTTTTGAATGGTCTTCCTTCTTTCTTTCTTTCTTTCTTTCCTTCTTTCCTTCTTTCTTTCCTTCTTTCATTCTTTCTTTCTTTCTTTCTTTCTTTCTTTCTTTCTTTCTTTCCTTCTTTCTTTCTTTCTTTCTTTCTTTCCTTCTTTCCTTCTTTATTTCCTTCTTTCTTTCTTTCCTTCTTTCCTTCTTTATTTCCTTCTTTCTTTCCTTCTTTCATTCTTTCTTTCTTTCCTTCTTTTTTCTTTCTTTCTTCTTTCTTTCCTTCTTTCTTTCCATCTTTCTTTCTTTATTTCTTTCTTTCCTTCTTTCTTTCATTCTTTCTTTCCTTCTTTCTTTCTTTCTTTCTTTCCATCTTTCTTTCCTTCTTTCCTTCTTTCTTTCTTTCTTTCTTTCTTTCCTTCTTTCTTTCTTTCTTTCCTTCTTTCCTTCTTTATTTCCTTCTTTCTTTCTTTCTTTCTTTCTTTACTTCTTTCTTTCCTTCTTTCCTTCTTTATTTCCTTCTTTCTTTCCTTCTTTCCTTCTTTCTTTCTTTCTTTCTTTCTTTCTTCTTTCTTTCCTTCTTTCTTTCTTTCTTTCTTTCTTTCTTTCCTTCCTTCTTTCCTTCTTTATTTCCTTCTTTCTTTCTTTCTTTCTTTCTTTATTTCCTTCTTTCTTTCCTTCTTTCCTTCTTTATTTCCTTCTTTCTTTCCTTCTTTCATTCTTTCTTTCTTTCTTTCTTTCTTTCCTTCTTTTTTCTTTCTTTCTTCTTTCTTTCCTTCTTTCTTTCTTTCCATCTTTCTTTCTTTCTTTCTTTCTTTCCTTCTTTCCTTCTTTCTTTCTTTCTTTCTTTCTTTCTTTCTTTCTTTCTTTCTTTCTTTCCTTCTTTCCTTCTTTATTTCCTTCTTTCTTTCTTTCTTTATTTATTTATTTATTTCCTTCTTTCCTTCTTTATTTCTTTCTTTCCATCTTTCCTTCTTTCTTTCTTTCTTTCTTTCTTTCTTTCTTTCTAGTTGTTGTTTTAGGAGTAGAGCCAGGGAAATTAAGTCACTTCGTAAAAAGGGCAGGATATTTCTGGAATATTTTGATTTGATTTCATAAAAGAATTTCCAAAATTGGGAAAGCCATGAAAATTTTGCTAGAAATAAATTTATTAGATAATTTCAGGATTTGAATAATGTAAATCATGTTTCGAATTTCCGTAATGACAATGCTCATTGACTCTCACGTGTAAGAAGTTTAGTGCTTCAGTTGTTCTCCCCATCTAATTATAATGTGATGACTAGGGCTCGGATTCGAGCATATTTGCATATTTTTTTCCTGAATAGTACACATTGAAAGAAGCGTTTCGGTGGTATTTTCACCTCTCTGGGACCAACAGAATTGAAATTTATCGAGCATATAAATGCATAAAACCGCGGTTTTCAGAATAGAAGCATATAAATGCATATTCTTGTGGTTTTCGTCTAAATAAATTGTTTTTCTTAGAATTCTCCCCCGAATTCGGGCCCTGACCATCCTTAAGGTTCGAAAACAGAAATAATTATTGAAAAGCCATTCTGGTGCGAATAAAAGAACTGCAGGATTTTAACCTTTAGTGAGGTCATTCTCGTCATTGAAACTTTTATTGACTGACTTAAGAAAATCATTCAAAACTGAAAACATATAAAATTTCTTGTTGTACAGACCAATGCAGATCTACTTCATTGACTCGCCTAATTCTTAACATTTTGTAAATGAACTTTTAAACTGTAACTTTTATAAGAAAACTTCTCTTATATATACTTGAAAAACTTGAATGCGTATATTGCAGTGTATCATACATACAATTAGAAAATAAAGCTCGTATATAAAGGTATGTTATTGGTTTTTCGTTTCATTTTCCTTTCTATAGATTTTAATGGTGTTTTTCGAGCATATTCTGCATATTTAACCGCATATAATGGGAGTTTCGAGCATATCTATCGTGCATATAATGGGGTTTTCGAGCATATAATGGGTTTTTCGACCATATCTACCGAGCATAAAACACATGGTTTTCGAGCATATCTGGAGATTTTATCGAGCATATCGATCCGAGCCCTAGTGATGACGTTATGTTCGATACTAATGGCGTTATGCTGTACGCCTCGGTCGGGTAATATTTGTAATTAGAGCTGGGATTGGAAAGGAGTCGGCCGTAGCTATAAGGTAGGTACCATCCTGGCATTGCTTGCCACGATGGGTGAGTGGTTATCGTGTCGGACTACCAACCTCAAGCTTGCAGGTTCACTCCCGGCCGTGGTAAGTGATTTTTGAAAGGCGACAAAAATCATGGCACGCATGTCATACGTTGTTGGCATGTTAAAGAACCCATTTGGAATCAGTAGGCCGTGTTCATAACGGAAAAATGAATCTCGGGATTTTCCACCAGCACAAAGTTCTGCCTTTCTCTACTAGAAAGCGCTATAGTGTCAAAGAGCTTAGATATCTAACCTCCTTGACTTTCATAGCGCTCCAAGGAACGACAAAATTTGACATGAAAGCTGCCCTCTGGGCGTCAAATAACAAATCTTGCACCCGGCAACCGAGGCCATACGGATATTATTTATTTATTTACATATGTTACGCCCTCATTGGAGCACTTAACCAAAACAAGTATATACATGTCTCAAAAACAATATTAAAAATTCAGCTTCTTATTTTTCATCTTTTCCCAAAACATTTTCATTCTAGTCGACCTTGCCGCTCTCTCTGCATCGCTTATGGTGTAAGATTTGCGGGTAAAGGTTTTTAGGGGAAGTCGGATGTTCTTGTTTTTCAAGATATTCTTCTCATCTTTGTTAGCAATTTGGGACATTGTCAAGCCGAGTTCATTCAGATCATTTTGAATTTCCATAAACCAAGAGTTCTTTGTTTTACTTTTGAAAAAATAATTAAATAATACTTTTAATTGTCTGGCATCCGGCAGGCGTGAGATATGACAAAAAAAAAAGCAATTCGCCTTTTTCTCATAGTATCGACTATCGACTCAGTTTCTTTATAAACCACTTCATTTGGTAATAGATGCCATTGACCATCCACCTGATGTTTTTTATTAATTATAGTTCTGAGAATTCTTCTATCAGTCTTCTGTAATGTGTCAGTAACTGATCGAGTTTTTAACTTGAAAAGTGTTTCGCAAGCATATATTGCTTCCGGTTTAATAACTGATTCGTAATGTCGTAATTTGGCATTTATGGAGAGTGTTCTTTTTTTTGTAACTAGACCAAGTAATATGTTGCGCTTGTCTTAACTTTGTTGTTCTATTTTCGATTGACGCTTTCTCATTCAAATTCCATGTTATAATCTCCCCTAAATATTTAAATTTATGTACAACTTTAATTTCTTTATTGTTAATCAATGTAATAGCTTGTGTTTCCACATCAAAGGATGCCATTATTTCAGTTTTTTCAAATGAAATTTGAAGTCCTACTTTTGCTGCAATAGACCGAAGTTCTTCAATTTGATGTTTAGCCTCATCTACACTGGTTGCAAGCAGTGCAAGGTCATCCGCAAAAGCCAAGCAATTCAGTTTTATATTAGTACCAATCTTTACATTTGGAGGACAAGTTTTGTTCCACTCACGCATGATCTTTTCAAGAACACAATTAAATAATAACGGTGATGGACCATCTCCCTGTCGAAGTCCAGTCCGGATATCAAATGGTTCAGACAAGGCTCCTTGAAATTTAACCTTTGATTTAGTATCTTTCAAAGTAACGCCGGTGAGGTTGATAAGCTTTTGATGTAACCCAAATTCCCGAAGGATGTTAAGTAATGACCCTCGATGGATACTGTCATATGCTTTCTTAAAATCCACAAAAGTAATGACCAAATCCTTTTGTCTCATTCTATGATATTTCATTATCCATTTCAGACTGATGATCTGATCCGGACAGCTGCGACCTGGTCAGAACCCCCCTTGATATTCTCCTAGTTCTTGATCGAGTTGTTGTTGAATTCTTGTCAAGATAATTCTAGATAGAATCTTGTATGTTACATCAAGCAAAGAAATCCCACGGTAGTTGTTCGGGTCTGATCTATCACCTATGAATTGGGTGGATTACAGCCATTCTCCATTCCTCTGGTATTTGTTCCGAATTCCATACATCGATGAGGCGTTTATGGAGGATGAAGATGGTTTGTTCATTTGCATATTTCCATAGTTCTGCTACCAATGAATTCTCTCCTGCTGCTCTATAATTTTTGAGCCAATTAATTGCTGCACATACTTCAGTCAAGTCAGGAGGAATAATGTTCTCTAAATTTGTTTTATTTTTGGATTAAGCTCAAAATCCAGATATTCCTTAGGTTCCTCAGCATTTAGTAGTTCTCTAAAATAATCTGCTAGAATTTTAGCATTATCAGTATCATTGTGGGCTAGTTTACCTGATTTATCTTTCATTAATAGTGTAGGAGGGCTGTATTTAGAATGATATTTAAGAAATGTCCTGTAATAGTCCCTTGTTTTGTGTTGTTTAAGGGAATCGTCAATAATTTGTATGGACTTTTTTTGATTTTCTCTTTTAATTCTCCTAATTTCTTTGGCAGTTTCCCTTCGAGCAATGGTTAATTCTTCTCGCGATTGTGTGGTCCTCTTTTGCTGATCATTGAGCCATGCTCTATGTCTTTTCCGAATTGCAGCGTCACATTCCGCATTCCACCATGCATGCTTTTTCCTTTTCCTAATAGGGGCAATTTCGACAGCAACGGTTTTCAGTGTGTCAACCATCGTTTCTAGCTTGTCACTTAAGAGAGTTTTAGACTTTTCCTTATAGGACACATTATTTATTAAATAACTAGGGTCATATTGCCTTTGCATGGTCGAGTTTGACGATTTTTGTTTACGTCGTGGAGTTAACTTGATCTTTATCTTGGATATATAATGATCAGAGTCAACATCGACCCCTCGTAGAACCTTCACGTTATATATTTCTTTGTAGACCTTTTTATCCATTGCAGCATGGTCTATCTGGAATTCTCCTAGTGCACTATTAGGGCAATTCCAGGTCATAAGTTTGTGTGGTCTTCGCTTAAATCTAGTAGTTTCGAGACGTAGGCCATGTTCTTCACAAAGGGTAATTAATCTTTGACCATTCTTGTTAGTGAATTTGTGAGCTGGCCACTTACCTACTATTGGACGAAATTTTCTTTCTTGACCAATTTTTGCATTAAAATCCCCAAGCAAGATTTTAACATGAGTGTCTGGAATGTTTGATATTAGTAAGGCAAGTTCTTCCCAAAAATTGTCCGTTTCATCTCTAATGTTTTTGACATTCTTGTCATTAGTTGGGGCATGAACGTTTATCAAAGAGCATAATTATTTTGTTTCCTGTCCTAATTGTTAAAGTTGCTAACCTTGATGAGTTCGACGAAAAGTCTTCCACTGAATCAATAATACTGGTATGTACTAAAATCCCATACCTAATTGGGGGACATTTTTCATAACTCGTGGTCCTGGAGGTCCCTTGTAGAGACGGTATCCTCCAGATTCAATGGGGTCTTGATCTGTGTTTCTAAGTTCTTGAAGTGCTGTTATTAAGATCTTGTGTTGGTCCAATATATCGGTTAAATGCTTAAGTTTTCCAATTTTAATTAACGAATTTATATTTAATGTTGCAAAGAAAGAAAATTCCCTATGTTTGTTAATTTTGAGTTTGTATTTGGACTTTCGGGTTTCCAGGCGCTCCGACTCACCTGACTCTTCTGCGCGACACCCCACCGTATCCGAATGGTGCCTTGCGGTGGAAGAGTTCATTAGAAGACTGTTCATACTTGAGTTCATTGTCTGGTCTATGACCCATGATCTGACCGTAGTCAGGGATTACAATTCCAGATGTGATCTGGAAAGGTGATGAATGGGATATGATTGAATGATTGATGAGAAATATATTATTATTATTATTATTAATATTATTATTATTATTATTATTATTATTATCCTGGCATTTACCTTGAGTAGAAGTGGAAGACCACGTGAAATACTTCTAGGATGACTGTTTTCTCAATTTTGCCTCAGGGGGCTGTGGAAACTCCGTTGCAGTCCACAGACCACAATTAAATTTCTTGGCAGATTCGAGATTCAAAGTCAAAACCTCAGTAATAATAATATCGTATGGCCTCGGGTGCCAGGTTCAAGCAGTGTTATTTGACACCCAGAGGGCAGCTTGCATGTCGAATTCTGTTGTAGCCTACCTTGAAGCACTATGAAAGTCAAGGAGGTTAGATTTAAGCGCTATACCGCTTTAGCGCTTTCTAGTAGAGAAATGAGGAACTTTGTGTTGGCGGAAAATCCCGAGATTAATTTTGCCACTATGAACACGGCCTACTTAATTCAAATGGGCTCTTTAATATGCCAACATCGTATGACATGCGTGTCATGATTTTTTCCGCCTTTCAAAATTCACTTATCATGGCCAGGAGCGGACCTGCAAGCTCAACACTCACCCACCGTGGCAAGCTAAGAAAACCTCAGTGATGCCAGCTAACAACGCTAACCCATGCACCACCAGGCGGTCCAGTTTGAATACCATCACCTCTATTGTGTATTGCGAGGGACAATAGACCTCTCCCCCAGGGGCTCACAACTAGTGGGATGTGGGTTGGCGACCACGGGGCCCCAGCTGAGTCCGGCATTGCTTCCACTTACTTGTGTAGCACACCTCTCCGTCTTCTTTCCTGTCGACCTCACTTGGTCAACTCTTGTTCTCTTCCGACCCTGACGGTATTAGAGTATCCAAGGCCTAGGGAGTCTCTTCTTTTCCCGACTTAATTGGCCCTTGTCTCATCTTTTCTGATACCCTCCTTCTGCGAAGGGTCAGCCTTCTCTTTCTTTTCCTGTTATCTCCTGCCTTCTGCTCAAGGCCCTCAAAGAGGCAGGGAGTATGTATCCCCATCACTTCTGGCGCGCCCTGGATATTGCTACACCCTCAAGATCTCACGGCTGGTGAGTTCGGGAGTTGGCGACCCCGAGGGATTCCTGAGCTGGGTCCGGTTTTCCCCCTTTTATCCATTACCTCTGGGACCGACCCTCTCCTCTTTCACTTTCCTATCTGCCTTTCTTGGTTCTCCTTCCTTCCAAGTCCCTTAATCCACATTCTTCGAGGGCTAAGGGCATTTATTTTCCTTCTGTCCTTTATTTGCCTTATTCTCCTTTTGTTTTCCATTTCTTCTTCTAGTATATAAGTTAGTTTTATTTTAGTTTACATTTCATTATCATATTCACGATCACCCGCACCATTAGGGGCCGATAACCTAGATGTTAGACCTCTTAAAACAACAATTATCATCATCATCAATAGACCTCTATAAGCCAATCCCAGAATAACGGGCGCCTATCATCAATATGTGTCGTAAGCCTTTTAATTATAATCATGGAGACTCTCCATAGCACGTGGCATCATTTGCTGCCCTTGAACGCATGATACCATAACGCATAATCCGGACAGTCATTGGCCCATGTAATGTAGGTTAAGTAGGCTATGCCGTACGTAGTGTAATCAGTGATAGAAGCCCTTGTAATTAACAAGGAAAAGTTGAGGATACGCTCCTTAGTTCCCGTGCCACTGAGGGCTAGTTTATTGCTTTCTTGACCAAATGACCTGTTCGTCTCAGCCTGTTTCACTCTAGTACGTTAATTACTAATGTTTGTTTGTAGGTGCTCGTCCGATATGTACTATGCCTTTGGCGTATACCTCGAGGTTTCTCTAATTAACAAATAGTTTGATACTATCATTAAACCATAAAGTAAATCACGATTGAATCCTCAGGGCCTAAAAATAGAGAGACATGCATAACTGAATAAACAACAACATCAACATTAATTGCAACATGCGTTGTTTAAGTCTTCAGTCTTGTGACTGGTTTGATGCAGCTCTCCATGACTCCCTGACCTGAGCTAATCGTTTCATCTCTACATAGATACCACACCAAACATAAAGGCAAACTGTTTAACATATTCTAACCTTACAGTTCATGCCCTCGACCCTTCCTTCCATAACTAATCTTGCTATTCCTGGGTGTCTTAGTATGTGTCCTACCAACCTATCTCTTCTCTTCATTAGCAGTCAACAGAAATATCTGTCCTCCCTACTCGTCTTAATACCTCTTCGTTTGTAACCCTATCTATCCATCTTCATCATTCTCCTGTAACACCACATTTCAAACGCTTCAATTCTCCTCTTTTCCGCTGCACCAATAGTCCAAGTTTCACTTCCATAGAGCGCCACGCTCCAGACAAAGGCTTTCAAAAATGGCTTCCTAATACCTAAATCTATGTTCGTTGTCAACAGATTCCTTTTTTGTAGAAATGCTTTCCTTGCCTGAGCCAACCTACTTTTTATATCCTCTTTTTTTCGTCCATCACTGGTTATTTTGCTTCCTAAGTAACAGAAGTCTCCTACTTTTGCTTTTCACCTGTCAATTTGATGTCCATAGAGGTTTGTGATTTATTTCGGCTGCATTCCAATATTTTTGTTTTACATTATTTTATTAATTTCCATCATGAATTTTCTTTCCTCAAGACGGAGACCATACCATTCAAAAACTCGTTCAAATCCTCAGGCGTGTCGGCCAAATGACGATATCTTCATCAAATCTCAGAGTTGAAATTGTTTCTCCTTGAATCTTCACTCCCACTTTAAATTTTTCGCCAATTTTCTTCATTGCTTGTTCAATGTAAAGATTGGAAAGTATGGGTGATAATTTGCAGCCTTGCCTTGCTACATGCGTAAATATAAGCTCCCATAAACCGCGAAGTAGTTCCGTGTATATTGCGTGCTCTCGTACGGATTGGGCTCATCAGCAGACGCTGGGATGGCTAACGTAGTGCTAAGTCCCATATCTTCTCACCTCCTCTCTGTTTATCAGTTCCAGCTCTCACAAGGAGATCGCGTCTACTCGTCAACGCCGATTTCGTCCAAATGTAAGGTATATACATGAACGTGACAGAAGTGAGAGCTCCAGATTGCCAAGAGTTTAGAAAATATAGCTATTTTGGCGCGAGTCTGTTGTCTGTTAGCTTGCCACGGTGGATGAGTGGATAACGTGTCGGTCTACTAACCCCAAGCTTGCAGGTTCGCTCCTGGCCGTGGTAAGTGGTGTGTTTTTTTTAAGGCGGCAAAAATAGGACATGCTTGCCATACGACATTGGCATGTCAAAGAACCCATTTGACTTCAGTAGGCCGTGTTCATAATGGCGAAATTAATCTCGGGAGTTTCCGCCAACACCAAGTTCCTCATTTCTCTACTAGAAATCGCTATAGTGTTCAAGGAGCTTAGATATCCAACCTCTTTGACTTTCATAGTGCTTCCAGGAACAACGAAATTCGACATGCAAGCTACCTTCAGGGTGTCAAATAACAAAGCTTGCACCCTGCACCTGATGCTCTACGATATTATTATTATTATTATTATTATTATTATTATTATTATTATTATTATTATTATCGGTTTATACAGAACATATAACACATTTCTGGTATATTACAACGTAACTATACGGGCTTCAGTGAACCAAAATATAGCTACGGAAACAGCAACTTCTAAGCTAGAATTTCGCTACCCATGAACTTCCGAACGATTCTGGTTGTCGATAGAACTACTGCCTTATGCATTAGTTTGTAGAGCCCAGTATCCAGATTCAGTTCTTTAAGGCCTTGGAGCAAGGTACTTGGGATCACGCCCGTACTCGAGACAATGATAGGTATGGTTTTCACTCGCTCTACATGCCATTGTCTTTTGATAGGGTCGACCAACTCGCTGTATTTGCTGATCTTTTCAATGTGTTTTGACTGGAGATTCTTGTTGTTAGGAATCGCAACATCAATCAATGTAGTTTGCTTGGTTTTCTTGTTTACAACCACCAGATCCGGCCTGTTGTGTGATACCGATTGATCAGTCAAAATAGTTCGGTCCCAATACAGTTTGTATTCATTGTTTTCAAGAACACACTCTGGCTGATATTGGTGGTACGGAACTTTCTTTCCTTTCAAAAGCTGAAACTTATCAGCCAACTCCTGATGCAAGATTTTAGCAACTGCATCATGCCTTTGTTTGTGCTCTGTTGCCAGGAAATATCTACATGCAGATGTAATATGCTGTATTGTTTCTGACTGTTGACATCCGTAGCGGCACTTATCATCTGGTACAGCGGGATCTTTTACAATGAACTTGAGGTAGTTCCTTGTAGGGATGACTTGGTCTTGAATTACTAGCATAAAACCTTCAGTTTCTGGAAAGATCTGTCCTGA
The DNA here is from genome assembly GCA_946902985.2 of Meconema thalassinum. Lineage (NCBI taxonomy): Eukaryota > Metazoa > Arthropoda > Insecta > Orthoptera > Tettigoniidae > Meconema > Meconema thalassinum. Next base: position 355,911,847 of record OX336388.2, on the reverse strand, counting down.
AGTGAGCCAGTAGTTTGACGCATTTATATCAACATTTGCTTGACTCACCTCATTTGGATGTCTTCCGTGCAAAGGTTTTGCTTTCCATGCTTCCATCTTCTGAAGGTCAGTATGTAGGAGGTGTTGAATCTCTTGCTGACACAAGACCAGTGGCGTTGATCTGTCCGCCTCACTGATGGCTCTGTGAAGTACAGATGACCTCGCTTCTGCATAGAAGTACTCCCTAAGGCTGACTATCTGCCGTTTCATCTGATTATCAATGTCAACGAACCCACGTCCACCTAGGCTTCTGGGTAGAGTCAATCGCTCTATTGAAGATCGTGGGTGGTGTTTCCTTCCTTTTGTGAGCATCGTTCTCATTTTTCGTTCAAGTCCTTCGATGTCCGTTTTGCACCATTTGATTATGCCAAAGGAGTAGCTCAGCACAGGTACAGCATACGTGTTAACAGCTTTCACTAAGTTTTTGCTGTTCAAGTGCGTTTTTATAATTTGTTTTAATCTTTTGACAAATTCACAGGACAGATCTTTCTTTATTGACACATGGTCAATATGCTTAGCTTGTTTTACTCCTAAGTATCTGTAGGTGTCTTCTGCCAACATAGCCCTAATATGCTGTCCATCTTCCAGCTCATACCCGGACTTCTGTACTTTTCCTCTCACCACCTTTAGTGTCCGACACTTGTCCAAACCAAATCCCATTTGTATGTCTCGTGAGAATGCTTCAACTATTCTCAACAAGTTTTCCAGATGCGACTCTGTTTCGGCATAGAGTTTAAGGTCGTCCATGTATAGCAGATGATTTAGCCGAGTACCAATTCTCTTTCCAATCTTGATAGAAAAGCCGTAGTGAGTAGAGTTAAGCTGGGTAGATAAAGGATTCATTGCCAGGACAAACCATAAGGGGCTAAGGGAGTCTCCTTGAAAGATGCCTCTCCGAATCGATATCTCATCTGTTCGTATATCTCCGCGTGGCGTACTGAGACACAGTCTAGTTTGCCATGCTGACATAACCCTTTCCAAGAAACTGACAAATACCTCATTGATCCTATACAATCGCAGCACTGCTACTAGCCAGTCATGGGGCACAGAATCAAAGGCCTTCTTATAATCGATGTACGCCATATGAAGGTTTCGGTGATTTAAGTGTGCCTGGCCACACACAACTGAGTCAATTATTAGTTGTTCTTTGCACCCTTTTGAACCCTTTTTACAACCTTTCTGTTGCATGGCAATTATATTGTTTCTTTCACAGTGTGCATATATCCTGTTAGCCAAGCATGATGTAATGATCTTATACAACGTGGGCAGACATGTGATGGGACGATATTTTGTAGGATCCCATGTATTCTGAAGATCTTTTGGAAGCAAATATGTGATGCCACGTGTGATGAATTCGGGTAAGCTATCAGGATGAAGGATGGAATCATTAATGAACTCACCTAGTCGATTGTGGATGCTCCAGAACTTCTTATACCAAAAATTCTGAATCTGGTCAGGGCCAGGGGCTTTCCAATTCGCTAAGTTGTTGATAACTTCCTTAATATCATTTGTGGTGAATTTCTCGTGCTGCATTTGCTCAAATCTTTGGGAAGCTTGCTGTTCTTCTCTTACCCAACTTGATTGAGTGTCATGATGAGATGGTGTAGACAGATGTTTTCCCCAAAATTCTTGAACTTCTTCTTTAGTCGGATAGCTCTTGTCCGCAGAAACCTTTATCTTACCCAGAGTCTGATAGAATCTTCTCTCTGAGTTGGCGAAAAGGAAGTTATCCTTCTTCCTCTTCATGCTCTCCCTATACTTTGCAAGTCTGGCGGATAAAACAGACAGCCTTTGTTTCAAGGTATCTAAGCACTGTTCAGGTGTTGAATTCGGCACATCTCGCTGTGTGTGGGCTGTGTTTTGTCTCATTATATGCTCAGCTTTCCTCAGTAATTTTCTTGTTCTTGTACCACGAACATATTGTGTCATTCTGGCAATATCTGCCCTGAGCTGTTCAATCCTTCCAACAAGTCTTCTTTCCCAGTTTGGCATCGATGGCATTTGCTTTTTCCGTTCATGTTGTCCAATACCCATAGCTCTCACAACAGTTACTGCACCACAGTAAATAATAGTATGAAGGGATTCCAGATTGGCAGATGCTTCAACATGTTCCGGCAAAACATCCCGATTCATGATACTCAGTATCTTTGTCAGCTTTCTTGAACCATTGACTTTCGGTATTTTCGGCCTGCAATTTGTATCAGTTCCATAAAACTCTATGACTGTAGTCATCATTTCATTCTTCAACTTTCCAATTTGGTGTTGATCGATAATTTGCATGGAAACTGGATCTACTTCTTGAAGGTCCTGGCTATCAGCTTGTGCCGACTCCAGTTCTTCAGGAACACTGTTTTGAGTGACTCCATTCACACCTTCCTTCTCACGCCGTACCTCTTCTTTAATGGTGTTCATTCTGGCTTCAGGGATAAGATTATTCCGGAGAATAGCCCTGTATTGATCAGATACTCTCTGTTCGGTCACAGTTAGTTCAGGGTAATGCAACAGAAATTCAGAATGTAAGCGTTGCCTATAACCAACTGAATTCTGTCCGAAGTCAGTAACCCTAAAATAAGTGCGTATTATGGTTTCATTCATGACATTTGTCCATTTAATACGCTGTCGTGGCAGTCCTGCCTGGGTGAGCACAGGTTGAGTTACCTGTGCAGCACCTTCAGTAGGTGAAGTACTAGATAATGATTCACTTCGCTGCTCAGGCTCATCATGCAAACGCTTGTCGGCTGTAATGATTTCGGGATCTTGCCCGGTAGGGGCCCGCCTGTTCAGCCCTCTACCACCGGCGGCTCGCATACTGTCACGTCCAGCACCGGCTCCAAACGTGCCCTGGCGCTCCCCAGGCAGCGGCATTTCATCCGAGGCATTACTCGTTAATTTCTCCATCATGCACTAGATGGGTTTGCCTTTTATACCTACAGCCAGTTTTTGTTATCAGCCGTCCCTAACATGGGATACAGACGCTGTTGGCAGCCGCCCGTTCCGGATCAGACGCTACCATTGTAGGTTTAATTTTGGAGTTTTCCATCTCCTAGACAGGTTGCCTTCACTACGGCTCAGGAGTCCTGCCTACCCCATTTAGTATATCTCGTCATTCCTGGTTTGCACATACCTTGTCATTGCAGATTTCTCACAACACACACTAGATATACGGTATAATTATCTTGCAGAGATAGTGTTTATATTACAATAGTAGACGTCATTTAAGTGCAAACGACCAGCAGAGAAGGAATATATGTAGCAAATACGTGTAACCTAATTTTGTAGGTTAAGCAGATGTAAACTTTACATTATTATTATTATTATTATTATTATTATTATTATTATTATTATTATTATTATGTTTTCTGTTGGCGGCTTCGGTGACGTAGTTGGTTCATGCTGAGCTTCTATGCCCAAGATCGCGGGTTCAAACTAGGCCGAAGTCGTCGGATTTATTAAGAGCGTTAACAATCCCTCAGTAGGGCCTATGCCTTCCTTCAGAGGGGAAGAAAAGCCGGCGGTCCCATGTCATAGATTTATGGCATGAAAAAGAACCTTCCACTGACTACACTTGTGGATGCTAAAATGTGTAGGTTAGTTTGATAACGCTATATTAGTTCCAGCGTTTGCCCCCAGGTCCTGACTGCGATGTTATATAGTAGCCACGTCCGCAGCTAGGTGACATGGATGGTAGCATTTGGTAGCAAAAGTAGGGACTACTTGAAAAAATTAATCGTCTGCAGTCCTTCTACTTGAATCATATATAATTCACCCATCACATTTAACACCAGTTATCAGACAAATTCTACACACACCCAAAGTACACGGGGCTACATGACCGCGTTGTCGTAGCCCCTAAACTAAGGAACCAACCATCTGTTGTCTGTTATCATGTTATCTCCATAAATGGCAGAAAAAGTCCATTCTTCTTTTTCTCGTCGTGTCTATTATTAAATCACTTTCCTGGCAGACTACTGCATTAAGCAACAATCTCCATTGTCCATCTGCCTGGTGTTTTTAGGTAGATTTCATTAGAAAGTTAACTATTGCAATGGGTACCATGTTTCGACTTCCGGAAAATTTCGACATATCTTCGCGTTTCACATCCCCCAGACCCCAAAACCACCGTCAGTTCCAAAGTTTATATATAATTTATGTATATATGTATCTATCTATCTATCTATCTATATATATATATCAGTTTCTTGTGGACACGGTAACTGCCGTAATTTTGCACCAATCACTTTGAATTTTTTTACATAATATGTATCCCTATGAAATCTCGGTCGAGTTCGTTAATGGGCAAAATCGGTCGAAGGGGGTTAAAATGGGGGGCTTTTTTCGAAAAAGTGAAATTTAGCTATAACTCTCTTAATACGTGAAATATCGAATCTATTCAAAGTTCATAATATGTGTCGGATAAGTGCCAAAACTTTATGTCAAATACGTTTTTTGATAGCACCAACCATTGACCAAAGGGGTGGAAAAAAGTGGGTTTTTCGGGAAACATTAATCATATCTCTCTTAATAGGCACAATATCAAAACCGTACAAAATGGAAAATATTCCCCTAATAATTACCTAAAACTTTTGTCAGAAAGAATTTTTGATATGACCCACCATTACGCCAAGGGATGAGAAAAATGATTTCGGAATTTTAAAAAATGCCAAGTGCCATGAGAGGTTACCATAACAACGCTTTTAAATTAATGAAGGATGATCTATCCGAGGTTGCCAAGACAACGCCATTGACGAGATCACAGTCATTTTTAGCCTACTTTTCACACTTTTCAAAAATGAGGAAAAAGTAGACTTATGAGATGTATCCGGGAAAATGTGTCTGTCATTCTGTCTGTCTGTCTGTCTGTATGTCCTTCTGTCTGTCTGGCTGGCTGTGTGTGTGTGTGTGTGTGTCTATCAACTCCTAAACCGCTGCAGCAATCGAAACCAAATTTAGTATGAGTAAAGATGTATACCGGAATATCTCAGGCCCATATTTGAAAATGATGTCAGTGCTACCAACTGCTAAAAAACGCACTAGAAATTTGAGCTCCATGTTGGATATCTTGGAAGGTATACATGGGAGCTATTCTAAATTTGGCACACATGTAGATAATACTATTTCAGTTTAATTTCCAGGTGGCCATACATGACAGTGTTGCCAAAATAATGTTAAGCCTTCTGATAAGTCCAATTTTAAAATGCATATAACTTCTACACTATCAATTGGATTTCAACCAAATGTTGTATGTAATATGTGTACATAAACAGATATGACTGAGTGTATTCTTAAGAGCTACCAGGGCTGCCAACTGTTAATAATTGCTCTCTATTTTGTATCAAAATACCAATATATCAGAAAGTATGCAAGCCGACAGCTTTAAACTATGCACACGTATATTACCTGACATTTTACATTAATTTGGAGTAACTTATATACGTCAGTTCTACCAACATGATTCTAATCCTGCTGATAGGACCAATTTTTAAATATATGTAACTTCTATACCAACAAATGGATTTCATCCCAAATTGGCACAAAAAGATATAATATTTCAGATTATATCTGACCAGCACTCGCAGGACATTGTTGCCAACATGCTTTTACGTGTACTAATAGATCCAATGTCTAAATCCATGTAACGTCCTTTGGACTTCAACCACATTTTGTATTCTGTACCTTAGGAGATGGAAGTAAGAATATATTCAGTCACCAGAGCTGCCAACTGTATTGCTCTATTAGGCTACATTATGCCTAGTATACCTTATTTCGAACTAATTAAGACATTTCGATATTACCCACTTAATTTCGTCATTATTCTAGATAGGTTCATATACTGTAGATTAATCTATGGCATGAATCTTAATTTTAAGAAAAGTAGGCTCTTTAGTTCGTCACGGAACTTCTTGTTCCATCTGACTATGAGGGAAGCGGCTAACTGGTAGCATGCTGAACTTCTATGCCCAAGGTGCTGGTTCAAAGCCGGACAAAGTCGCCGGATTTTCTAAGAGCGCTAAAAATCCGTCAGCATGCTTTCCTTCGGAGGGGAAGTTACAACGTTCGTTGCAAGTTGCTGGTTGCGGTGGCATCTAGCAGCCAAGTTCACAGCTAGGTGTCGTTGACGTTAGTATTTGGTACAAAGTTAGGTACTACTACTTAAAATTGACCGTCTGCAGACTTTACCTGAATTACAGACTAATACAGTCATCATAAATAACACCGTTTATCAGACAGATTCTACACACACCCAATGTACACGGGGTTACATGACCACCTTGTCGCAGCCCCTAAACTGAGGAACCAACCAACATCTCTGCGGGAGATAAAATTTTGCGTGAAGAAGTAACAGACTGTTAGATAGTTACACATTAGTTCCAAACCTTGCATAAGGACAGTGTGATCACAAGTATAAAAAATGAACCCCAAATGACAAGAAGGTTACCATCCCCATAAGACAGTAAAATGTTAAAAATATGCATAGAAAGACGCAAAAATGTTAACTAACCTCCAATTGTAAAATACTTTCTCGCAATAAATGAGGTCTGATCCTCCTACGAAAACCTGCATATTTTGCCTATTATAGCCTATCCCCTAGTTTGCCCGGTGAAATCTACCTCCGCCTTCCGGCGTGCCGAGAGGAATTTTTTAAATTAACGATTGTTCTGATTATCCTTCTGTTAACCTTCTGCAGTTAATCTGCCATTGATTTGGGATTGGTTGATTGGTTCCTTAGTTTAGGGGCTGCGACAACGCGTTCATGTAGCCCTGTGTACTTTGGCTGCGTGTAGAATCTATCCGATAACCGGTGTTAATTGTGATGACTGTATTAGTGTGTGTTATCTGTTTTTTTAAATTCAAGTAAGAACTGCAGACGATAATTTCAAGTAGTTCCTACTTTCGCTATACAATGCTACCGTCCACGACACCTAGCTGTGAACTTGGCTACTACTAGATGCTATCGCAACCAGTGCCTGGTGACGAACGTTGGAACTTAAGAGAATTAATCAAACCTAACCTAAAAATTTTGCTTTACACAAGTTTATTTAGTGGAAGATTGTTTTACATGCCATAAATCATTGACATGAGCTGGGTTTGATTTAAATAGTGTTTCACATGCGTAAGTAATGTTGAAATGTAGCATTTATCGATAGGGATTTCTTCTTATATGTTGGCCAAGTAATTCATTGTACTTAAAACTTTAAATGTTCTACATTATACTGACGTTTTTCATTAATTAATTAATTAAATAATTAATTAAGTATTATTATTATTATTATTATTATTATTATTATTATTATTATTATTATTATTTTTCTAGCGAAAGATCGCAAGTACATTTACTGGAGGAAATCGGAAGTAGGTTTACAAAATGCAAGACGAATAGCAAGAGCACAAACCTTTCACAATTGGCAGATCTAATGGGAGCAAGGACACCGAAGCCAGTGGACTAGGAGAATGATACCCCTGGTGCAGGTTTGGACAGAGAGGAAACATGGTGAGGTTGGTTATTATCTCACTCAATTCTTGACTGGCCATGGGTACTTCTGTTCTTATCTTAAGAAGATGGGGAAAGTGGATTCACCAGATTGTATCTACTGTGTTAATGAGGTAGATAGTGCTAATCACACCTTCTTCTCTTGTGGACGGTGGGTCCAAAATAGGCAGTCTCTTCAAGATCACATTGGTGTAGAGATATCTCCCGACAATATTGTTGCGGTAATGCTACAAAATGAAGAACATTGGAAACTTGTAGCAAGTTTTGTTGAAGATATCCTCCGAACAAAGAAAACGGATCTGGATCGCCACTGAAGATGATTCATTACGGAAGAGTGCCCTACGGGCAAATATAAAATGACTCTAGCCTGAAGTAATGTGCTAAACGGTTCCAGGCTAGTGTTCTGAAGTAACGGGGGAGTTTTAGTCGGTAGTCTGCTACTCAGGAGCATGAGCCCGACACTCTGTGCGTAAATGCATTTCTTCCCCTAAAAAAATATTATTATTATTATTATTATTATTATTATTGCCCTTATGGACAGTGTTTGAACTTAAATATCTCATGATTGATGACGCAATTTTCACTTATCTCCCAATTCCTCTTCTCTTCCCAAAGTCTCTTCTTTTTTTTTTGATTCTGTTCCTGTTTCCGTTGTTCTTCCACAATGTTCCCTTCTTCTTCCTTTAATTTACTTTAATAAATTTTGTATTCTTGATTTTGTTTCTGAATTCTCCTCTGTCTCCAATCATTTGCCTGTCGATCCCCACCTGCCTTAAGTCTTCCTCTATTTCATGATACCAATTAGTTTTCCTGTTTGAGTTGTTTACTACATCAAATATTTTCTTTTTAAGTCTGTTGTTGTTCATTCTCCGTATGTGCCCGTAAAAAGTTATTCTGCGTTTTCTGATCATTTCTGTGAGTCTGTCTGTGTACTCGTATAGCTCTCTGGTAGGTCTTTTCATCCATATGCCATCTCTGTGTATTGCTCCAAATATTTTTCTGAGAATTTTGCATTCTAGTTGTCTCAGTTTCTATGTTGCCTGATGCTTTAATTGTTGTCGTTTCTGACGCATATAATGTTTGTGGTAGTACGACTTATTTATTTATTTATTTAATATCCCATTTAGTATTGAAAGAAGGAAGATGGGAAAAAGAGGACTTATACCAACGTTTTGAGAAAGCTGATGTGGGTAGGGTCATCGGAGGAAGACTATTCCAGTGGATGGGACATATCGTAAGAGCAGTGGAATCTATCCCTAACAGAATGTTCAATGCGCAGCTAATTGGCAAACGTCGAAGAGGCCGTCCAAGGACGAGATGGAAGGATAGGGTGATGAGAACGTTGCAGCAGAAGGAACCTACATTAGTACTGGATCATGCAATGGATAGAGAAAAATGGAACGGCATTTGTAACAAATGGTTGAGATTCTAATCGGGATAATGCCTCCTGTGTGATTGATTAGGATAGTGTTATGTAATATTGTATATTTGATGAGTTTGTTATGTTTATTTGTTTTCTGTCATGGGCCTTAATGGCCTGATATGTACAATAAATGATGATGATGATGATGATGATTATTATTAAGTATTGAAAATTTAGGAACGTCGTAATCCACGAGACGTAATACTGGCAGTTGTAAATCATGACTGCAAACAATAGGTCTGGCTTCTTGTATCAGGAACCGATCACGACATAATAACATATAAATCACGAAGAGAATATTATATAAATTATACCTGATTTGACAGGTCGCAATATACTTCGTCTTCAATTAGTGATTTATCACTGATTCAAAGCGCCTGTTCGTCATTCTGATGGAACGATAAATTCATCTCCTCTTGCACTACGCAATTACTGTATGAATAGGCACTGATTCTAAGTGAAACTTTGATTTATAGAACTCCATATGTTGTCAGGCCTACTGACATAGATCTGGCTGGTCACGCGTTGTCAAGCGAAATCTTTATCTTAGTGCGAACAATAAATACTGTGTTACTTGTTTGTACCTCAGCTCAACTGTTCTCTTCATTACTTGGGAATGATTAGCATCATAATGAAGGAGAGGACATACATCTTACCACTTGACACTGCAGCAAGTACAAAACACAGCATTCTTTAAGCTACAGACCACCTCGTGGGGCAGTGACTAGCATTCTTGGCTTTCAAAGTGGAGATCCGGGTTCAATTCACGGCTCTGCCAAGAAATGTAATAATTCTGGTCTGAGGGTTGGAACGGGGTTACCTCAGTATCGTGAGCAAAACAGAGAATAGGGTAAAGTTAAGTAACTCTGTGATACTAAGCTTTTTTTGTTACTATTTCTGAAATATTAGATTTCAGTTATTTCGAGTCATTTCATGTTAAAGAGGAATACCCTACGGAACATTTCTGGCATATATCTTACAAATATTCATAAGTTGTTTCAAGGTGTTCACTAACAAAATCCGGTATTGGAAGTTGGTAACGCCGTGATATTCAAATTACTCCGTGATAGTATTCAAGTTACTCCGTGATAGTGTTCAAGTTACTCCGTGATAGCATGGTGTTCACCATTCAGTGTACTTTTTAATCGTGAAAACTAATGTTTATTGTAATGAAAGTGTTCAAATCGTATGTAGACTATAAGTTTCTATTACCCCATATTGCCCATATTGAAACATTTCACTTCACAGTTTTTTTTATAAAAAAAAAAACATTCTATTAAAAATATTCCATTAAACATATTTTAAGTCTTATTAGTCACTATCAGATTGCTCACACCTATCTTATATATAAAAGTGAAAGTCTGTATGTATGTATGTATGTATGTATGTGGGTGGGTGGGTGGGTGGGTTGGTTCCGTATACAAATCTACACCGTTCCACCAATCTCAACCAAATTTTGCATACACATAGTTTAGGACCCAGAACGAACCGCTGGCTACATGAATTTTCGATACTCTTTCTCATTCTTCTGATTTCGGCCCTTTTGCACTCAAGCACAGGCTAATCAAATCATAAAATATACTCATGAAGGAATGGCAAGGCAGATCGTTTCCATGGCAACATAGCTCAAGTCGAGACACGGCCGTCTGGATGCCAGTTGCGCTCTGCACTACCGGTAAAGAAAATGAGCATCTTTACTTGAAATCCCGTTAGTTACTCACCTACTCACACAGCACTGTCAACCGAGTTTAGCATAACAAAGACTTGACACTATCTTCTACTATATATTTGTCACATACCACTCACTCACTCACTCACTCACTCATTCATTCATCACGAAATCTCAGAAACCACCGAACGGATTGGAATGAAATTTGGTATGCTGCTTCCCCAAGGGCAGCAAATGCCTACTAAGAGAGGATTTTTGTATATTCAGGTTCTAAAGGGGTGTTAAGGGGGTAGAGCTGCATTTCATTAAATAGCAATATCTCCCGATTGGTTTCATTGGGGGATGTGATACTCGGCACATAAACTCATCATTAAAAATAAGAAGACACGAGTCTGAGGGTTTTTCGATGTGGCGTATATTATGAGGTGAAAGGGGTGAAAAGTGGGGATTGAAAGAATCCTAACGGAGCGTGTATCTCTTAAACGACATAAGCGAGGAGTTTGAAACTCAGCGGAAAAAATCAGCATATAAAATAAGTAAATATGTGTTTGACCGTTTATTCATAAATCCAATTTAAGGGGCCCATGGGGAGGGGTCACATTCTGGGGGGGGGAACAGGAAAGAAAGTATCCTAACTGATTATCTGACTGACTCACTCATCAAACTCAGGGGGAAAACTGCTATAAAGTAAGTAAATAGATGTTCGACATTTTTTTTCATAAATCAAATTTAAGGGGTTCATGGGGAGGGGTGAAAATCTGAAAAAAGAAAATTGAAAGAAAATGTCCTGTCTGACTCACTCACTCATCACGCCCAGCGAAAACTATTAAAGTTGGAAAAATGAAATTTTGGGAATATGTTCGCTGTATGTCGAAAACGTCAACTAAGGAATGATTTTCTTTATTCGGGTTTTAAAGAGATGTTAAGGGGGTAAACGTGCATTTCATTGAATAACGATATTTCATGAGTTGTTTCTTTGGGTATGTGATATTCGGTATATAAACTAATCATTAAAAATAATCAGACATATATCTAAGGGTTTATCGATGTGGTGTATATTATGAGGTGAAAGGGGTGAAAATTGGGGGTTGAGGGATTCTAATCGGAGCGTGTATCTCTTAAACGACATAGGCGAGAAGTTTGAAATTTGGCGGGAAAAACAGCTTAAAATACAAGTAAATAGGTGTTCGACCGTTTTTTCATAAATCCAATTTAAGGGGCCCTTGGAGAGGGGGGAAAGTCTGGGGGAAAAAACAGGAAAGAAAGTGTCCTAACTGATTGACTCACTTACTCACTCATCAAACTCAGGGCGAAAACAGCTTTAAATAAGTAAATAGGTGTTCGACCTTTTGTTTCATAAATCCAATTTAAGGGGTTCATGGGGAGGGGTGAAATTATCAAAAATAAATGAAAGAAAATGTCCTGACTCACTCACTCACACACTCATCATCGCCAAGCAAAAATTATTGAAGTTAGAAACATGAAATTTTGGGGATATGTTCGTTGTATGTCGAAAACGCCCACTAAGGAGAGAGTTTTGAATATTCAGGTTCTAAATAGGTGTTAAGGGGGTAAACGTGCATTTCATTGAATAACAATATCTCACGAGTGGTTTCATTTGGGGATGTGATACTTGGCATATATACTAATCATTAAAAATAAGCTGACACATGTCTAATGGTTTTTCGATGTAGTGTATATTATGAGGTGAAAGGGATGAAAAGTTGGGGTTGAAAGATTCTTAACGGAGCGTGTATCTCTTAAACGACATAGGCGAGGAGTTTGAAACTCGGAGGAAATCAATCAGCTTAAAAATAAATAAAAAATAAAATAAATAGGTGTTCGGCCGTTTTTTCATAAATCCAATTTAAGGGGCCTAAGGGGAGGGGTGAAATTCTGGAAGAAAAACGTCCACTAAGGAAGGATTTTTGTATGTTCACTCTGATCGACAAACCCAAACTATTAATGTTAGCAGAATGATATTTTGGGGATATGTTTGTTGTGTGTCGAAAACGTCTACTAAGGAGGGATTTTTGGATATTCAGGTTCTAAAGGGGTGTTAACGGGGTTAAACCTGCATTTCATTGAATAACAATATGACACGACTATGACCCGAGCGAATCGAAGCTAAAAATGAAATGGTGTGTGTCTGTGTATTACTCAATCACGCAAGTACCACTGGTCCGATTTACATGAATTTTACATGGAAGTAGCTGATTTACCTGGTTAACATATAGGTTACTTTTGTTTTCAATACTTTGCACTATTTAAAGATGGCGACCATTTTAGTGACGTCACTACACCCTTTGGTTTCAAACTTTCATATTTCCATTTCAAATAAAAAGAGAACGCTAAGAAATAGCAAACTTTTGATGTCATATACGAGGTTTAAACTTACATTTCCTGTCCGAAAGGTATCTCCAACCGTTAGCGAGTAAAACCTAAATTTGTGCTATGAAACACGGTCAACGCCGAGCGGTGTAGTTGGACAAAATGTTCCATCCTTAATCTCCCTCTGCGCAGCACCTCGCCTATCCCCTGTTTTAACTGTCACCTTCACATTTTATTTTATTTATCACGCGTAGCGAAGCACGGGTACTTCAGCTAGTCACACATAAAATAGACATTTTCGTACCAGACAATACAAAACTGATAATCCATTCGGCTCCATTCTTCCTCTTGGTGCCATCCGCCAGGGGAGCACCCTCACGCACCACTACCATCGTCGCCATTGTTCTGGGATCTGGAATTAGGCCAAGACCGATCTATTGTGTATCTTGACACACTATCTTTACTTCAAAATCAGGTGACACAACGAACGGCTTTCCAAATTTTGCAAGGGTTGCACCTAATGGATCGGCTGAATATTTTGTGCAATAATCCTTTAGTGTACACCACGGGATATTAAAACGTCTACTGGCCTTGTATACTGACCATCCTTCTTCCTTCATAGACCTCAATGCTTCTTTAAGTGTTTCAGCTGTGTAGCAGCGAGCCTCTTTATTCCGTTTTGGCGCCATTTCAGCGTCCAACCTAAGAAAAACGTACTTATTGCTAAGCTCACACACCTTGCATGCGTAACACTACATGCATATAAGTTTTGTATGCGAATGGTCTGCATCGTACCTCTGACTGGTGTTAAAATGAAACTTATACAATGAAACAGCTGTTTATAAGAAATTAAAATCGTCACCACAGATTTCACTGGATGTGGATCACTTGTTGAAATGTCAACTCTCTGTTAATATATTTTTTAAATCTCATTGAGTTGGTCAAAGATAGAACGCAAGGGCTTCCTGGATTCCTGGTTTCTACTGCCATCTGTTGGTAAAAACTAAGAACTTTCGGAATTGAACCTACGTAGTGATAGAGGAAAATAATATGCTTTATCACGGTGTTACTTGATATCACGGAGTAACTTGACTCTACCCTAGATGGGTTTGATTCACATCTCAGCCACAATAAAAGTAATTTTGCGTGGTTTTTCACTTCTACTCCAGCTGAAAGCTGGGATGGTACCTAATTAAAGCCACGGCCGCCTCCTACCCAATTCCTAACCTCAATTACAAATGCACACACTAATAGCCATGACAATGATGCAGGTTGTCAAACACATTCCACATACAACAAATAGACGGGGCTACATGGCTAAATGAATCAACAACAACATATTTTTCAATCACATCTGAAATTTGCAAGAGGGTTGGCAGAAGCCAGTTAGTTAGATAGTTAGTTATTGTTGTTTTAAGGGGAGGAACTACGAGGTCATCTGCCCCTTTGGCAGAAGCTCCTCAGCATAACCTTGTACCAACTTTTCAAACACATCATACCAAGACTGTAAATCGCCGTCCAATTTTCAAACAAATGATCAAAACTAGTGTTGTTTACACCATTACTTACGGGTGGCAGCACTGAATTCTACTAAAATCTAATCAGTTAGGCCATGTGTTGGTGGTGTTCCTTCAACGCTTCGTCAACGTTGGATAGGCGCATTACAAAGCATTGAAAGACAACTGTTATATTGGCATTACTTACTACTTACTATTGATAATACTGGACCAACTTAAAACCGCTTAAATTGTGTGTACAGTACCTTTATCGGAACAATGTTCAGCTTAAATTGGGACAGATGTTTGGGAGTATTTCGGGTGTAACTGTAAGGATCGTACAATCTATTACTAATTGTTAGAAAACCTGGAGAGACTGTATAAACTGTGTATTGGTGTTGGTTGGTTCTTAAGTTTAGGGGCTGCGACAACGCGGTCATGTAGCCCCGTGTACTTTGGGTGTGTGTAGAATCTGTCTGATAACCGGTGTTAATTGTGATGACTGTATTAGTGTGTGTTATCTGTTTTGGTTTAAGTACTGCAACTTAGAATTTTTCAAATAGTTCCTACTTTTGCCGCCAAGCGCCACCATCAACGACTACTAGGCCAAGTTCAGAACTTAGCTACTATTCGCCACCGCAGTCGGCTCTTGGCAACGAACGTAGAAACCTAAGAGCATTGTTTACATTCTTAACCTATCCAATTTAGCTTCACATAGGTGCAATTAGTGGAAGGTTTTTTAACATGCCATAAATCTATGACATGGGACCGTCAGCTTTACTTCCCCTCCGAAGGAAGGCATACTGAGGATTTTTAACGCTCTTAAAAAACCGGCGGCTTCGGCCGTGTTTGAACCCGCTATCTTGGGCATAGAAGCTCAGCATGCTACCGACTACGCCACCGAAGCCGCTGTGTATTGGTGTTGCGTACTATGTTTGTAAAAATTAGGGTCATAACCTCTCTGTTCAGCCCCTCAAAAAAAAAAAACTAACTTCGTAAATATTTTGGTCAACATTGGATTAGTCAGTTGCAAATTTTTCAAGGATAAATGTAAGGTTAGAACCACCATTTACTCATAGTTGACAACAATGGGACGTCCTGAATTTATTCAATTGAGTATTCGTGATGCGTACTGAAATAAGAGACAAAATCATTGCCCTCAACAAGTTGAACAAGATTACTTTTCAATGCATTAAAGGACACACAGGACGCTGGGGGAATGAGAGAGCTGACTATCTCGCCAGGATTGCTGACAGCCATAGAACTGCAATAGATTATAAATCACCACCAACTAAACCAGGCAAAAAAGTACTAACTGAGCATTATACAAATATCTGGAACTCCATATATACCAATCCAGAAGCCTCCTTACATACAAAATTATTCCTTCCTAATATACCACACAGACTTGCCTTATCTCTCTGGCCCAACTTCATAACCACCCAGTTTATCACAAATCATGGTCGCTTCAAATCCTATCTTCATAAAATGAACATTATTGATTCACCAATTTGCAGCTGCCAGGAAAAATCTCAACAGACGGCTCGTCACCTGTTGACTGAATACACCACGTACTCGCGAGAACGACCAATTGTACTACGATCATTTCCACTGCATTCTTTTATGAAACACCACTGGAATACTGTCAAAATAACAGAATTTATAAAAACAATCTTCCACTCACTTCAATAATTCATGTTAATTTTGCATTTAAAACTGTAAATATCTATTGAGATCAGAATTTGACAGAGCATTGGAAGACTTAAGCAGGAACAAAGCACCAGGCATAGATGATGTACAGATTGAGTTGCTACGCTGCATAAGAGATGAAGGTCTGATCAGGTTATATCTCTTGGTGTGTAGGATTTATGAGACAGGTGAGGTACAGTGGGAACTGACAGATGTGAAGATTACCGTACAATCAGCTTAATTAATCATGCTTCAAAGATCCAGTCTAGAATAATTTACAAGAGGATGGAAAGCCAGATAGAAACGGAGTTGGGTGAAGACCAGTTTAGTTTCAGGAGAAATGTAGGAACAAGGGAAGCTGTACTAAGTCTTGGCTGATTTTGGAAGGTAGAATAAGGAAAGAAAGGAGAACGTTCATGGCATTTGTAGACTTAGAAAAAGCTTTTGATAACGTTGATTGGACTAAATTGTTTGGCATTTTGAAAACGATTGGAATAAAGTACAGGGATAGGAGGGTGATCTACAATCTGTACAGAAACCAGACAGCAGTCATTCGAGCTGAAGGACATGAGAGAGAAGCTCGTATTCAGAAAAGTGTAAGGCAAGGCTGCAACTTATCACCCATACTTTTCAATCTTTACATTGAGCAAGCAATGAAGGAAATTGGAGAAAAGTTTACAGTGGGAGTGAAGATTCAAGGAGAAATAATTTCAACTCTGAGATTTGCCGATGACATAGTCATCTTGGCCGACACGCCTGAGGATTTGAATGAGTTTTTGAATGGTATGGACTCCGTCTTGAGGAAAGAATACGTGATGAAAATTAATAAATGTAAAACAAAAATACTGGAATGCAGCCGAAATAAATCAGAAACCTCTATGGAGATCAAATTGGCAGGTGAAAAGCTGAAGGAAGTAGGAGACTTCTGTTACTTAGGAAGCAATATAACCAGTGATGGACGAAGCAAAGAGGACATAAAAAGTAGGTTGACTCAGGCAATGAAAGCATTTCTACAAAAAAGGAATCTGTTGACATCGAATATAGATTTAGGTATTAGGAAGTCATTTTTGAAGGCCTTTTTCTGGAGCGTGGCACTTTATGGAAGTGAAACTTGGACTATTGGTGCAGCAGAAAAGAGGAGAATTGAAGCATTTGAAATGTGGTGTTACAGGAGAATGATGAAGATCAGATGGATAGATAGGGTTACAAACGAAGAGGTATTAAGACTAGTGGGACAGGAGAGATGTTTCTGGCGACTGATAATGAAGAGAAGAGATAGGTTGGTAGGACACATACTAAGACACTCAGGAATAGCAAGCTTAGTTATGGAAGGAAGGGAAGAGGGCAAGAACTGTAGGGGTAGAACTGTAGGTTAGAATATGTTAAACAGATTGCCTCAGATGTAGGGTGTGGCAGCTATGTAGAGATGAAACGATTAGCTCAGGACAGGGAGACATGGAGAGCTGCATCAAACCAGTCAAAAGACTGAAGACTCAAACAACATCCGTGATATACCTGTAGGTGAAACACGGGTTGTAACTATATTAAATAAATTTAAAAAGAAAATGCGTACTACATTGACACAAAATTTGGTCAGAATGGGTCAGTCGATAGCAAGTTCTTCGTAGGTAAAGTAGTTGGTATCACCTATTATTAACATTAAAAGGTTAAGTTATGAAAAATCTTAAAGTATATAAGAAACATACTGTATAATAATATGCCTGCACATAAGTTACAAGTGTTCTAGAGAGTGTTTGCTGAAAGTAACAAAGTAGGACACTCGTTAGCGAACATATGCTTTATGAAGTATCACTTACCAGTGACTTGTGGAATTTCGCATCTTGGTTTATGAATGAATTTGCATGAGAAAGTATCCTTTCATTTCACTGGATTCATTACGGGCAAGAAAGTCACTTATGTATGTCACTGGACCCAATGGAAACTATTCAATGCACCTAGACAGTAATGCATGATAGTTGATAGGTTCCCGAATGTGTACGGAGATCAGTTCACAAGTTGTTATAATGTGGGGGTCCTGTCGGTTCTTCAAACCAGGTGAATCACTTTGAGGCGTCAAACGGATGTTCTCTGCTGTTACTGAAGATAGAGGGCGATTTCGTTTTGTTCAAGGTGAAAATCATTCACGACCGCACTGTGCCAACGTTACGATTGAATTTTTCGAAGAATTCAAGTGTGAAGTTGTGGACCATCTGCCGTTTAGTCCAAACTAGCACTGAATGATTTTCACCTTTTTCGAGAATTGTCGGTATGGTTGGGCGGCAACGCCTCGCCAAATAGGAAACAATTCAGGAGACTTTCCAGACGTACCCACCTCAGTGGCGGCAGAATTTTTTGCTGAGGGCATTGGAAAGCTGGTGTAACGACACGAAAAATGATACAATCGTTTTGGCGATTATGTTGAGACATAAGAATAAAACAAGCAAATATTTAGTAGTAAAATCAGTTTGGTATGTCAATCTGTTTGTTTTATACAGTCCATCAGAACTTGGAAAAAAAAACAGCACTCGTATTTGAATTGTAGCCAATGGCCATAGCAGTTGATGATAGTTGATGATCAATCGAACGCTCGTAGTCTCCCCATCAAGTTCAATTTCAAGTAATTCCAAGCTTGGCTACCAGACGCCACTGTCACTGACACCCACCGGCGAACGTTGGAACTTGATAGAGTGTTTCTAACCAAATAACCTACAAATTTTGACTACACACTACCAATTGTAGTGGTAGGTTCTTTTACATGCCATAAATCTATGACATGATCTATGACATGGGCCCGCTGGCTTGACTTCCCCTCCAAAGGAAAGCATACTGAAGGATTTTAACGCTCTTAAAAATCCGACGACTTCAGCCGGGTTTGAACCCATGATCATGGGCATAGCAGTAGACTACAGCATGCTACTTACTACCCCACGGAAGCCGTTTTAACCCTACAATACTAACATACGTAAACTTTACGTGTATAAATAATTTAACTACCTAGAATTCCCTCTATATCTGTCCCCCACCTCACTATCTTCCAAGAGTGCTTCTACTGGTCTATGGTGGTGATGTCAATGCTTTTGTTATTAATGCCATCAGCTCTAGAGGCATAATCATGGGGCAAAGAATTGCCAGGAAACTATCCTTGAATTTTACAACATATTGGTTTCGCCATGGCAATAACAAAGTGGTGGAGAATTTGATGTAGATATGTCACATCACTTCAGAGTGATTATAAAAGCAACCTCATAACAAAACAGAGACAGTATGAGAGGCTGAAGAGACTACGTACTGCTATTTACGTCAAAGTAAACGACTTCTGTTTTGTTGTATTTAAGATGGAACTTAACGTATTAAACTTCAAAGACCACAGAGGATTCAGTGTATATAAACAAGTAGTTCCTTGAAGAACTAAATAACCTATTTTCATATATCGTACTATTATTAATTGCCACTATCAACATACAAATTGTCAGTTTGATTGCTGCAATAGATTCTTAGATATTGAGAATCGTCTAAATATTTTGGATGGTCACCATGTTGGATTTTAATATAAGTAGGCCATAGAGTTATGTACTATTAGATGATGATTATTGTGTACGTTCATTATGAAAATGTTGATTTCGATCGCATGATTAGAACACAAGAAATAAAAACTTAATTTTCGAAATTCGCACAGCCGCCATCTTGAGTTTACATAAACAATTGAACTAAATTAGATACCAGTGCTTTACAATGTGTATACACATTTGTTGTGCGAAGTTTTATTGCGTTTGGATCATTAAATCGCGAGAGAGGTCTATTTAAAACTTTCAAATTCGCTTGACCGCCATGTTCGTTTTGTAGTTAACCGGTTTTTGAAAGTCTCATAAATGAACTTCCAGTAGTGCCCTTTATCTACGTACAAAATTTCATGGTGATACCGGTAATAGTTTCAGAGATTTAGAATGCCGGTGAAATAATTCGCATGGCGGCCATCTTGAGGTTATGTAAACAATTGAACGAAGTTAGATGTTGGTGCTTTACAATGTGTATACACATATACTGTACCAAGTTTCATTGCGTTTGGTTGGTTAAATCGCGAGAAACGTCTATTTAAAATTCGCAACTTCGCTTGGCCGTCATGTTGGTTTTGTAGTTACTAGGTTTTCAAAGGTCACATAGGTGAACATCCAGTAGTTTCCTTTATAACCGTACAAAATTCCAGAGTGATATCGGTAATAGGTTCGGAGATATTGAATGCTGGTGAAATATTTCGCACAGTCGCCATATTGGATTGGTGAGATGTAACAAAATTTGGAGGGCACGGCCGGGGTCACCCGGAATAGTGTTATGAACTTACCGAGTTTCATTCAAATTGCTCTAGCCGTTTAGAAGTTATTAGGGGGGACACACAAAAATCCTCACACAGACACACACACGCACACACAGACAGACACACGGACAAAAGGTGATCTCATAAGCCTATTTTTGCAAAAATGAAAATAGGCTAATAAAATGTTACGTGTTACCATTGAACTAATAGGTGCCTTAGCACAAAGTTCGTAATGTACGTAAATTTAAATTGAATAAAGTTAGTATTCTAGTGTTAAACTGTTACAAATAATCAGTAGTACAACCAAATTCAAAAATAATTAATCCATAACGCAACATAATATACAACAAAACTGATGGACTGGTCACATATGAGCGCCATCTTGACAATAAGCAGTGGGAGGAATACAGGCTTCTCTAACCAATAGTTGGGCGCCATTTTCTCTGTATCTGTCTATTAAAAAAAAAAGCAAAGCCAACTCCGTACAGGCCATGGAGGCCCTGTAAGTAGTGGAAGGTAGAGGCCTCCATTTTGTGTGACATCGGCATTGGATGGGATGGAGTTGTCAGCTCTACGCCCGGCCGTCCTTGCTTCCAGGAATTACCCTGGTACTCATTTCTGGTGTAGGCTGAGTGAACCTCAGGGCTATTTGCGTTTCCGAAAGTGGTAGTTTTGTTTCGAAAAACAACTACCTGGGTGGGGATCGAACCTTTCAGTTACATTTACAGTGGTTCTGATCCCGTAAAAGTCGCGGACCACTCTGCCTGAAATTGAATCATATAAGAACCCCCCCCCCCCCCCCCCCCCCCATACACCTTATCAGTTGTAACCCTTCCTCAATAACACTTATTTTAAAGATATTTCAATTCAAAACCTGCTAGTCATCGCCGCGAATACATTCGGACAATTCTCGCTCAACGCACATTGTTTCCGAAATCCCCATTTATTGGCCACTTTCATTATACGTGCTGGTGGACCCTTTTCTCCACTCCCGAGGCACTCGCGGACCACCGGTTAAGAACCAGTGAGTTAGAAGCTCAGTGCCTCTACCCACTGCACCACGCAGCCCCTGTATCTGCCTATTGATGTAGGGCAGTGGTTCACAACTTATAAGGGCTTGAGGGCCAAACTGGGTACTTTGGGTATGTTGCGGGCCACACTTCAATAATAGGCTAATTTTCATAAAACTTAAGGCTGGATGTCCTTCCTGATGCCACAACATTTTTCAACTGAAAATCCTTCCCCAGCAATTAGAGGGATTCGATTGTATTGCTCAAAAACTGTTGTACAATTCCATAAAGGAGTGAAATTAAAGATAACAAGACACCAAAAAAAAAAAAGTTTTTGTGAAGAACACTCAACAATGTAAGTTTATTTCAATTGATACAAAAATGGCAGAGCCAAAAAAAACTAAAGACACACTGAAATTAATAATGTTGTCAAAACAATACTTACAACAGGACAATTTGACAGTAATATTTTTCTTGTAGTTGTTGTTGTTGTTTGAGTCTTCAGTCTTTTGACAAGTTTGATGCAGCTCTCCATGTCTCCCTGTCCTGAGCTAATCGTTTCATCTCTACATAGCTACCACACCCTACATCCGAGGCAATCTGTTTAACATATTATAACCTTGGTCTATCCCTACAGTTCTTGTCCTCGACCCTTCCTTCCATAACTAAGCTTGCTATTCCTGTGTGTCTTAGTTTGTGTCCTACCAACCTATCTCTTCTCTTCATTAGCAGTCGCCAGAAACATCTCTCCTCTCCTACTCGTCTTAATACCTCTTCGTTTGTAACCCTATCTACCCATCTGATCTTCATCATTCTCCTGCAACACCACATTTCGAATGCTTCAATTCTCCTCTTTTCTGCTGCACCAATAGTCCAAGTTTCACTTCCACAGAGCGCCACGCTCCAGACAACGGCTTTCAAAAAATACTTCCTAATACCTAAATCTATATTCGATGTCAACAGATTCCTTTTTTGTAGAAATGCTTTCATTGCCTGAGTCAACCTACTTTTTATGTCCTCTTCGCTTCGTCCATCACTGGTTATATTGCTTCCTAAGTAACAGAAGTCTCCTACTTCCTTCAGCTTTTCACCTGCCAATTTGATGTCCATAGAGGTTTCTGATTTATTTCGGCTGCATTCCAGTATTTTTGTTTTACATTTATTAATTTTCATCACGTATTCTTTCCGTAAGAAGGAGTCCATACCATTCTAAAACTCATTTAAATCCTCAGGCGTGTCGGCCAAGCTGACGATGTCATCAGCGAATCACAGAGTTGATATTATTTCTCCTTGAATCTTCACCCCCACTTTAAATTTTCACCAATTTCCTTCATTGCTTGTTCAATGTAAAGATTGAAAAGTATGGGTGATAATTTGCAGCCTTGCCTTACACTTTTCTGAATACCAGCTTCTCTCTCATGTCCTTCAATCAATATTAAAAATGGATTCAATATTCTTTGAGTAAAGGGGAGAGGTAGGTCACTGAGCTGCTGTTGCCGGGTCCTCGGGTCGTGCAGTGTGCGTTGTGGTGTTTTGTATTACGGTTCGCCATCCATTCTTTATCAATTTACTTTGTTCATTTTTGACGAATAGAAATGCATAGTACTTTAAAACGAACAGAGAAATGTATACTTTCATGAATTATTAAAAATCTTTTTTTTTTTTTCTAAAACCTTTTCAGTGCCGCATGCGGCCCACGGGAGGCCAGTTGGAAACCACTGATGCAGGGAATGCTTGCATAGAAGACCACCGGAAGTTAGTCTCACGACACAGTATCGTATTACAATAGCTAAACGCTGGACGTGATTTGCTCCGTGGACCTGATTGGGACTAGCCCGACAGCCCCAGGCGCTTGCAGGTGTGCGCACACGTGTTCTGGTACTCCAATTTGTTCCTGTCCCGGACCTCGTAATAACCCAGCTGACCTGCAGTCTCACATCCGTTTTATAGACACTCCCGATAAATATCCTCGAGAAATAAATATTTCACCAACCAGTCGGGGTAGCTACTTGCGCTAAGGGGCAAAGCCATCTCACCAGGTGATGATGATGATGATGGTTTGTTGGTTCCTTAGTTTAGGGACTGTGACAACGCGGTCATGTAGCCCCTTGTACCTTGGGTGTGTGTAGAATCTGTCTGATAACCGGTGTTAATTGTGATGACTGTATTAGTGTGTGTTATGAAAATGAAAATCCACAGCCTGCTTCCAGTCTCCAACTGGGTCAGGAATGGAATGAATGAAGCCCCCATCTAGCGGCGAGGATATGATCTGTGCCGGCTGTCGAGGCCTGACGCACTCCTCTGGGGCAATGATTAAATGAATGACAGATTAAATGAAATGATAGTGGAGAGTGTTGCTGGAATGAAATTGTGACAGGGAAGACAGGAGTACCCGGAGAAAAACCTGTCTGCCTCCGTTTCGTCCAGCACAGATCTCACATGGAGTGACCGGATTTGAACCACGGACCCAGCGGTGAGAGGCCGGCGTGCTTCCGCCTAAGCCACGGAGACTTAGTGTGTATTATCTGTTAGGTAGATTTCATTAGAAAGCTAACTATTGCAATGGGTACCATGTTTCGACTTCCGGAAAATTTCGACATATCTTCGCGTTTCACATCCCCCAGACCCCAAAACCACCGTCAGTTCAAAAGTTTATATATAATTTATGTATATATATATATATATATCAGTTTCTTGTGGACACGATAACTGCCGTAATTTTGCACCAATCACTTTGAATTGTTTACATAATATGTATCCCTATAAAATCTCGGTCGAGTTCGTTAATGGGAAAAATCGGTCGAAGGGGCTGAAAATGGGGGGCTTTTTTCGAAAAAGTGAAATTTCGCTATAACTCTCTTAATACGTGAAATATCGAATCCATTCAAAGTTCATAATATGTGTCGGATAAGTGCCAAAAATGTATTTCAAATAAGTTTTTTGAAAGCACCAACCATTGACCAAAGGGGTGGAAAAAAGGTTTTTTTTCGGGAAACATTAATCACATCTCTCTTAATAGGCACAATATCAAAACCGTACAAATTGGAAAATATTCCTCTAATAATTACCTAAAACGTTTGTCTGAAATAATTTTTGATATGATCCACCATTACGCCAAGGGATGAGGAAAATGATTTCGGAATTTTAAAAAATGCTAAGTGCCATCAGAGGTTATCATAACAACGCTTTTAAATTGATAAGGGATGATCTATCAGAGGTTGCCAAGACAACGCCATTGACGAGATCACATTCATTTTAGCCTACTTTTCACACTTTTCAAAATGAGGAAAAAGTAGACTTATAATATATATCCGGGAAAATTTGTCTGTCCTTCTGTCTGTCTGTCTGTCTGTCCTTCTGTCTGTCTGGTTGTGTGTGTGTGTCCCCCCCCCCCCTATCAACTCCTAAACGGCTGCAGCAATCGAAACCAAATTTAGTATGAGTAAAGATGTATACCGGAATATCTCAGGCCAATATTTGAAAAAGATGTCAGTGCTACCAACTGCTAAAAAAACGCACTAGAAATTTGAGCTCCATGTTGGATATCTTGGAAGGTATACATGGGAGCTATTCTAAAATTGGCTCACATGTAGATAATACTATTTCAGTTTAATTTCCAGGTGGCCATACATGACAGCGTTGCCAAAATAATTTTAAGCCTTCTGATAAGTCCAATGTTTAAATGCATATAACTTCTACACTATCAATTGGATTTCAACCAAATTTTGTATGTAATATGTGTACATAAACATATATGACTGAGTGTATTCTTAAGAGCCACCAGGTCTGCAAACTGTTAATAATTGCTCTCTATTTTGTATCCAAATATATCAGAAAGTATGCAAGCCGACAGCTTTAAATTATACACACGTAAATTACCTGACATTTTACATTAATTTGGAGTAACTTATATACGTCAGTTCTACCAACATGATTCTAAGCCTGCTGATAGGACCAATTTTTAAATACATGTAACTTCTATACCAACAAATGGATTTCATCCAAAATTGGCACAAAAATATATAATATTTCAGATTATTTCTGACCAGCACTCGCATGACATTGTTGCCAACATGCTTTTACGTGTACTAATAGATCCAATGTCTAAATCCATGTAACGTCCTTTGGACTTCAACCACATTTTGTATTCTGTACCTTAGGAGATGGAAGTAAGAATATATTCAGTCACCAGAGCTGCCAACTGTATTGCTCTATTAGGCTACATTATGCCTAGTATACTTTATTTCGAACTAATTAAGACATTTCGATATTACCCACTTAATTTCGTCATTATTCTAGATAGGTTCATATACTGTAGATTAATCTATGGCATGAATCTTAATTTTAAGAAAAGTAGGCTCTTTAGTTCGTCACGGAACTTCTTGTTCCATCTGACTATGAGGGAAGCGGCTAACTGGTAGCATGCTGAACTTCTATGCCCAAGGTCGCTGGTTCAAAGCCGGCCAGAGTCACCGGATTTTCTAAGAGCGCTAAAAATCCGTCAGCATGCTTTCCTTCGGAGGGGATGTTACAACGTTCGTTGCAAGTTGCTGGTTGCGGTGGCATCTAGCAGCCAAGTTCACAGCTAGGTGTCGTTAACGTTAGTATTTGGTACAAAATTATGTACTACTACTTAAAATTGACCGTCTGCAGTCCTTACCTGAATTACAGACTAATACAGTCATCACAAATAACACCGTTTATCAGACAGATTCTACACTCACCCAATGTACACGGGGTTACATGACCACCTAGTCACAGCCCCTAAACTGAGGAACCAACCAACATCTCTGCGGGAGATAAAATTTTGCGTGAAGAAGTAACAGACTGTTAGATAGTTACACATTAGTTCCAAACCTTGCATAAGGACAGTGTGATCACAAGTATAAAAATGAACCCCAAATGACAAGAAGGTTACCATCCCCATAAGACAGTAAAATGTTTATAATATGAATAGAAAGACGAAAAAAATGTTAACTAACCTCCAATTGTAAAATACTTTCTCGCAATAAATGAGGTCGGATCCTCCTACGAAAACCTGCATATTTTGCCTATTATAGCCTATCCCCTAGTTTGCCCGGTGAAATCTACCTCCGCCTCCCGGCGTGCCGAGAGGATTTTTTTTTTAAATTCAAGTGAGGACTGCAGCCTTTGAATTTTTCAAATAGTTCCTACTTTTGCCGCCAAACGCAACCATCAACGACTACTAGTTCAGAACTTAGCTACTAGATGCCACCACAGTCAGCTCTTGGCAACGAACGTAAGAACCTAAGAGCGTTGTTTACATTCTTAACCTATATAATTTAGCTTCACACAGGTATAATTAGTGGAAGGTTCTTTAACTGGCCATAAATCTATGGCAAGGGACTGCCGGCTTTACTTCCCCTCCGTAGGAAGGCGTACTGAGGGATTTTTATCGCTCTTTAAAAATCCGACGACTTCGGCCGGGTTTGAACCCGCATTCTTGGGCATAGAAGCTCAACATGCTACCAACTACGCCACCGAAGCCACTATTATGATGATAATATTGTTGTTTTAAGGGGCCCAACATCAAGGTTATCGGCCCCTAATGGTTTGGGTGATAGTGAAAATGAAAGATGACCAAATGAGACCTACAGCTAAAAGTAACTACTCTCTTCCAAACCAGAAGTGGAAATGGGAAACAAAAAGGAGAAGACTGTAAACAAAAGAGAGGAGGATAGGAAATGCCCTCAACCCTCGAAGAACGAGAATCGAGGGATCTGGAAGGAAGGAGAGCCGATAAAGACAGAGAGAAAAGAGGATAGGGCCCGCCCCAAAATCAATGAAAAAAGGAGAAAAACCAGACCCAGCTCAGGAAGCCCTCAAGGTCGCCAACGCCTGATCTCACCGGCCGTGAGCCCTTGAGGGTGTAGCACTACCCAGGGTGCACCAGAAGTGGTGGGGCTATACACACCCTGCCTCCTTGAGGGCCTTGTGCAGAAGGCAGGAGGTGACATGAAATGAAAATGAAGGCTGACCCCTCGAAGAATGAGGGCATCAGGAAAGATGAGACGAGGGCCAATCAAGGCGGGAGAGTGAAAGACTCCCTAGGCCTCGGATGCCCTAACACCGTCGAGCTCGGAAGAGAACAAGAGTTGACCAAGAGAGGTCGACAGGAAAGAAGACGGAGAGGAGTCCGGCACAAGTAAGAGGAAGCAATGCCGGACTCAGCTGGGGTCCGGTGGTCGCCAACCCACGACCACGAGATGTGAGCCCCTGGGGGGACCAGGTTATCTCTCCGCACTCGGAAGACAAGTGAGTTCGAACCCTACCATGGTTTTCCATTTTCAAATTTCGCTTCTTGACAACACATTGTCAAGTTTCATTGTATTGTAGTGTGTATGTCTGGCTATTATTATTCCCGTTTTCAACGGGGTCGGGGATGAGATGCGATGAAAGCCTAAGTGGCCGGATGCCCTTCCTGACACCAACCTCAGGAGAGGAGTTAATGAGAGATGAAATGAATGAAGATGAATGAAACTAGTCAAGGATGTGGAAGGAATCGGCCGTGGTCTGTCAGAAGGTACCATCCCAGCATTTGCCTGGAGTTGAAAATGGGGGAAACCACGGAAAACCATTTCAAGGGCGGCCGACGGTGTGGATCGAACCCATGTCTACTGAGTCCACAGAGAGCTTGGTTCCATGGCCTAGCGCTGCGCTTTAGAGAACTGTCAATATTGTCAAGTTTCATTAATCTTCATTTATGTCATCTCGTCCGCCTCTTGGCTGTCAACGTGGAGGTGGAACTGGGTACACTCAGCCTCGTGAGGGAGAAACTAGAAGAGGTGGGTTCGATTTCTACCTCAGCCATCGTAGAAATGGTTTTCCACTCCTACTCCAAGCAAATGCCGGGGTGGTACCTAGATTAAGAGCACGTCCGCCTCCTTTCCCAATCCGAACCACAATTACAAACACAGAATAAAACAAGAAACTTCAGATAGTTTTAAATTCCTGTATTAGGTTCATTTTTAGCCTACTTTCGATTTTTGCAGAAAATGAAAGTAGACTTATGAGATCAACACAGGGCGAAAAATTGTGTGTCTGTCTGTGTGTATGTGTGTGTGTGTGTGTGTGTGTGTGTGAGTGAGTGAGTGTACTCTGAATGTCTGTCTCCCCCTATCAATTCGAACACGGTGAAACCGAATTGAACGAAATTTGGTACAGAGGTAGCTCTAGCAAAGGGCACCTCAGTGCCATACTTTATATCGCCGCCATCTTTACCAAAACTGAATGGCGGCCACTCAAACGTTCAAAACGTAAACTCAAATTACGGCTAAACTAATCATCCGATCTCTACCAAATTTGGTGACAACATACCTTTATATAGGACGCGTCTTTCGCCCAAACTTCAAGGTCATCGGCCTTGCCATTTCAGGATGGTGGCCGTGTGAATTATGCAACCATTATAATCAATAGCTTAAGACCCACCAATTCAGATTATCAAGCCTAGGGTGGTTTAAGCTATCCTGAAGGTCGTGATCCGTTATTTATTATAATTTAATATTATAATATTATTCTGTATGACTGGCTTAAAAGAGCTGAGCTGTATCTGCCACACGACAAGATGGCAGCTGTCCTCACGAGCCTGTCTTATATTTCAGTAGTTTTAGTATGTTGTATGCGATATACCCTACTGATACAATAATATAAACTTTGTATGAAATGATGTATAATGAAGATGTACTGCAGTGAAGAAATAGTTTATTTCAAGTCATTATTTGCCAACAGGTTGAATCTAATATATCAGTTAAGATCGCCATGATGTTACGGATATGTTTAGCTCTGGGCTAGCGTGTTAGCCTGTCACGCAGTTGACTGGGGATCGAATACTGCTACAGTTGACCTTTTTTTTTTTCTTGAATTCTTTTACAAATGATGTGCACAAGCTCTTTTCACAGATACTGAATAAAATGTCATTTAGCTCAAAGGGGAGGCTAATGTATACACTCGTTTATTAATAAAATCACAGTCCCAGCATTGCACATAAACAGAAGACATTACGAAAAGGAGAATAGAAGAATTAGATACACGTTGTTATCAACCACAGCCTTCTTAATGTCTCTGTACGGTGCTGTCCTCTTGTGGGTTATGTGGGTAGTATTGTTCCAAATATACCGCTGTGTCAATACCTGGCCTCCTAAAGTATGGCAATTTTGTAATACTGGTAGTTCGACTATTAGCCACGATCGCGCTCCGATTACCTTTAATGATAGAACGTACAAGGCACTGCCGGCAGGAAGTTAGGTCCTCATTTGAGTACGTAATTCAATTGCTTATATGAGGACGAAGCGTCCTGCTGGCAGGACCGTTCTTTTTTTCCATTATATAGAGGGAAATGTAACGAATCAGCGCATGCAAGTCTGAAGTTGGTAGCTCTGACCGTTCAGTAATGGCGGCGATTATACGTAATGGTGACTGTGTTTATGTTTTTGCTACCTATTTCGATGCTCCAAACAGCGGAGATGCATGGAGTCGCTCGTTATTTGCTAGTAATTATGATATCAGTAAATGTCATGGTACTGTAGTTTAAATTACGTGTAGTTGTGCAACTGTGCAGTGGGATATTGACAAAAACACAACTAGGCTTTTTTTAATTTATTTATTCTCGAGTGATGGACGCGCCGTCGCTCATACATTTATTTAGTCTCTGTACTATAAGAAAACACGTTTTACTTTATACGTTTATATATTTTAGAGTCAATATGTTGTTAAGAGACAGTTATTGTATTAGTCAATATGAGTCATATTGAATATTTTAGAATATTTACAGACTTTTATTGTTTGCCCAGTACCAGAACTGCAATATTATTACGCTCTGATAACCCAAAGTACTGCCGGAAGGACGCGTCCTGCTGGAAGGCCAGTTCAAACATTTGCCATAAGGGTCCAAAGTCCTGCTGGAAGGACGCACCGCTGTGTACAAAAGTACTTCCGGAAGGTCCTTCTAGCAGGACGAGTGACTGTACGCTCTATCATTAAACACTGCCAGTTGGATCGCCTCCGTCCTGGCTACTTTAAACTGCCTACTCGTTGAACACCCAGAGGCGTACTAGATAAATATGAATTCACTGCTAGGTCGCAGCACCAACCTACTGTGATTGGCGCGGATTTTTTTAAGGGGAAGGTACCCTAAACGATAGATCCTTAAGTTTGCAGGCTGGCTTAATATACAGATTAACGGACGTGAATGCATTACAATAAGTTAGTAGTTTTGTTATTCAATCATCATAAAGTATATAATATTGATTTTGACACTTACTGGCTAATTATCAATATAAAAGAAAACAAACACTACATGGTGGTAGAGGTGGTTTTAGGGATGAGGACAAAGAGTTATAAATATACCCATACATTTAGGAGAAAGTAGGCTATATGTTCTTTGCTGAACATCTTGTTTTTTTCATGAAACCTTCCTCACTTGCCCATTTTATGCTCTACTTTTCTGGTTAAAAACAGAACATTGAAAGTTACACACACTGATGCAGTTGCAGATATTACAATAACGCAGGTTATAATACAAATTTACTTCCCCCCCCCCCGCACACACACACACACATACACACTCACACAACCAAGTATACGGGGCTACATGAACATGATGAAGCAAAGACCCTAAATCAACATCAAATACCACGAAATTATGACATTTTTCTAAAGTAAGTTGTAGAGATGATCATTCAGGTCCAGTTCCTTCAGGCCAAGCAGCTAAGTTCTCAGTTCACGCCTGTGCTACCTGTTACGGTAGTATCTTTTTAGCCTATTTTCATTTATGAAAAAAAAAATAGGCTTATGAGATCACCTTTTGTGTGTGTGTATGTGTGTATGTGTGTGTGTCCGTGTATGTGTCCCCCCGTAATCAAATCTAAACGGCTGGAGCGATTTAAATGAGACTCGCTAAGGTCATAGCACTATTTTGACCGACCCCGAACGTACCCTTCACATTTTATTAAGTCTCACCAATCCAACATGGCAGCTGTGCGAAATATTTCACTGGCATTCTATATCTCCGAAACTATAACTCATATCACACTGAAATATCGTACGCTGTTCAAGGGCACTACTAAAAGTTCATCTATGTGACTTTCAAAAACCTGTTAACTACAAAACGAACATGGCGGCCAAGCGAAGTTGAAACATTTAAATAGACTTTACTCACGATTTAACGATCCTAACGCAGCAAATTTCTATACACATTGTAATGCACTGATCTTTTAAATTAGATCAATTGTTCACATAACCTCAAGATGGTGGCTGTGTAAAATTTTAAAATTAAGTTTTTATTTCTTGTGTCCTAATCATGCGATCGAAGTCAACGTTTGAATAATGAACCTGCGCAATAATCATCATCTAATAGAACATAACTCTATGGCCTACATAAATTAAAATCCAACATGACGACCATCTAAAATATGTAGATGGTTCTCCATATCTATCAATCTATGACAGCAATCAAACTGATATTTTGTATGATGATAGAGGCTATAAACATAAGTTCACCTATGGAACTTTTAATAACCTGGTGAGCATAAATCCAACATGGCGGCGACGCGTAATATAAATAGACAGTTCTCGCTATTTAACCATCCAGACGCAGTGAAACTTGGTGTGGTATTTGTTTATACAAATTTTAATCCACTGGCATCTAATATATTTCAATTGATTTCATAACCACAAGATGGCAGCTGT
This sequence comes from Meconema thalassinum, assembly GCA_946902985.2. NCBI lineage: Eukaryota > Metazoa > Arthropoda > Insecta > Orthoptera > Tettigoniidae > Meconema > Meconema thalassinum. The sequence goes on along the minus strand of OX336388.2, from coordinate 355,879,682 downwards.
GCGAATTTTGTATTATTATTATTTCTTGTGTCCTAATCATGCGATTGAAGTTTAAAGAATACACCTACAATATATTAGTATAGATGTCCCCTATTACTGCAATGGCTGGTGATAAACGTTGAGCACATATGCCAACGCCGGGATGTGAATACCGTACTCCGCGCACAAGTCTTGTGACGTGACGTTCTGCCCATTGATCACTCCTTGTGTTACGTGAGGTCTACAGGAAGACATCTATTGTCGTCTGGGTCTCACTTGCTCGCTGTAGCGCCAATGAAAGTCTAGCCTATTGTTTCATTGTCATTCCCTTTACGTAATAACATAGCTCGAGTTTAACGACCATTCTATTGATGGTATTTCGAGTCGTATTAAATATTTCGTGCTTGCTGCTAAATGAAAGCGCGTCTAGAAACAATAGACTGGATTGGAGGGGGAAAAAATATATTTATGTGACTTCAAGAAAGTGAAATAGAAGTTGCTCTCTCCAATCCTGGCAGATTAAAACTGAGGATGGAGAGTTGGCGGGTTGGCGACCATGAAAACCTCGCTGAATCCAGCTTTGCGTCCTCTTATTAATTGTGCCAGACTCGTCTCGTTCATCTTTCCTGACGACCTTCCTTGGTCAACTCCTGTTCTCTTCTAAGCCCGACGGTATTAGGATATCCAAAACCAAGGCCTATGTATCTTTCATTTTCTAGCCTTTCATGGCCCTTCCCCATTGCTTTCTTTTTCCGATACCCTCAATTTTTGACCGGTTTGAACTGTTCTATTTTACATTCTGCAACGTGATTCAATGTTACAACAGGTAGATGACCTCGATGTTTTGCTCCTCAAAACAACAATCACCACCACAAGAGTGAGTACACGATATTCGATTCAAGAATTGTTGCATCAGTTCTGGGGAAATTAAGGCCCAGACAAAGAGCTTCTATATTCGAAAGCTATTTCCGCATTAAGCGGATCAAGTTTGATCTTAAGAAATCCTCTTTGTAGTGTCGGTTTATTTATGTTACATAGAAATTGTCAAACCCATTGTTACTGTTCCCACTTTTCTTTTTAGTTTTAGATTTTGCAGGTTTTTAAAACGCATTCAGAGTGTTGTTGTTGGTTCGAATTCGTCATGTTTTATGTTACTACCTACATGTAATTTCTCTATTTTTAATATTACTTTGACTTTAATTGTTTTTTATAGGTTCGCTGTTTATAGCCTATTTTCATTTATGTGTGTGTGTGTGTGTCCCTGATTTCAATGAAACTCGGTAAGTTCATAGCACTATTCCGGTCGACCCAGACCGTACCCTTCAATTTTTGTTACGTCTCACCAATCCAACATGGCGGCTGTGCGAAATATTTCACCAGCATTCAATATCTCCGAAACTATTACCGATATCACCCTGGAATTTTGTTCGGTGATAAAGGGATCTACTAGAAGTTCACCTATGTAACCTTTGAAAAACTGGTAACTACAAAACCAATTTGGCGGCCAAGCGAAGTTGCAACTTTTAAATAGACGTTTCTCGCGATTTAATAATCCAAACGCAAGGAAACTTGGTACAGCAAATGTTAATACACATTGTAATGCACTGGTATCTAATTGAGTTCAATTCTTTACATAACCTCAAGATGACGGTTGTGCGAATGTTTAATTAAGTTTTTATTTCTTGTGTCGTAATCATGCGATCGAAGTGAAAGTTTGAATAATGAACCTACGCAATCAAACTGATTTTTAATGTTCATAGGGGCTATAAACATAAGTTCACCTAGGCCTATAGGACTTTCAATAACCTGGTGATCACAAGTCCAACATGGCGGCGACGCGAAGTATACATATTCACATGGACGTTTCTCGCAATTTAACCATCCGAGTGCCGTGACACTTGGTACAGTAAATCCTTATACAAATGTTAATCCAGTGGCATATAATTTATTTCAATTGTTTCCATAACCATAAGATGGCAGCTGTGCGAAATTTTAAAATCTCGTTTTTACTTCTTGTGTCCTAATCATGCGATTGAAGTTTGAATACTACACGTACACAATAATCTTCATGTAACAGCACATAACTCTAAGACCTACGGATATAAAAATCCAACATGGTGACCATCCGCAATATTTAGTCGGTTCTCAATATCTACGAATCTATTACAGCAATCAAACTGAAATTTTGTATGTTGATAGTGGCAATTAACATAAGTAGGATATATGAAAATAGGCTGTATAGTTCTTCACGGAACTACTTGTTTATTTTGCTCTCTTGTTGGATTGTTATTATTATTTATTTACTTCTTTTTTTTTCAAACATGTGATTGCTATTATACATAGCCTACTTTGCCTGATGGCAGCATTGAATTAAGAAAATAAATAAAATATAAACGGGTCAACCTTTTTAGCAATTACTTTGTTTAGTTTAGAGTTTAGGTTGAGCTGGTAGCTGCGGAGGCGGTGGTGACTTTGGTTGTGGTGGTGGAACATTGAGGTTATCTTCCACCCTTCCCTTCTCTTCCCATATATTTACTGAGGAAAAATATTAATGATAAAATGTTAAGAAAATGAATTTCTGATAAAAAATTATCAACTTTCATCTTAAGGAATTATCCTAATATCATGTAGTATTGGTTATTTATATTAAAAAAAAAACTTAATTGGTATTCTGCCCGAGGGCAGGTCCGAGCCTCCAAGAGGCTATCCTCAGGCGGAGTTTACTTGCGGTAGGGTGGCCAAGGCCTTTACGCTCCTCCTTATTTTGGCCAACAACGCGCAGTGCCTAGAACCAGCATGCCATCCAAGTTCCGACTGCGCCCAATGTTGCTTAACTGCGGAGTTCTCATGGAATCAGGTGTTTCAACACGGCTAGGCCGTTGGCCTTATTTGTGCAGAGATTATTTAACTAATTGTTCCCTTTTCTATTGTTTGCTTTGGATTTTGCAGTTTTTTTTAAACTTCTCAGAGTTTTGTTGTAGGTTCAATTTAATTTAATTTTAAGTTGCTAGTTTTTTTTATTGAGTCAATTTACCCTCTAGGTTGGTGGTTCCCACGGACTCAGCGAGGGAACTCACCACTACCGCCTCTATGGGCAGTGTCCTGGAGCTTGGAACATCTGGTCGTGATGGATACAACTGGGGAGGTGTGATCAGCAATTCGCCCAGGCGGCCGCACCTGCAAAGTGAACAGGGGCCTCATGAGGGATGCGAGGGGATGGATGTGCTAGGAAGAGGGAAGGAGGCGGCCGTGGCCTTACAGTAGGTACCATCCCGGCATTTGCCCGAAGACGAAGTGGGAAACCACGGAAAACCACTTCGAGGATGGCTGAGGTGGGAATCGAACCCCCTCTACTCATTTGGACCACCCGAGGCTGAGTAGACCCCGTTCCAGTCCTCATACCACTTTCCAAATTTCGTGGCAGAGCCGGGAATCGAACCCAGGACCTCCGGGGTGGCAGCTAAGCATGCTGACCGCTACGCTACGGAGGCGACTAAGTTGCTAGTGACATGTAAATTTTCCTCTCTTTATAAGGTTTTTCTTTCTCATTTTCAGTTTCGTGGTTTTGGTATAGACCTATTGCTCATTTGTTGGATGTTGACTGGTTGCTTTTCTTTGAAACATATGATTGATAAAGAACTCTTCCGTCTTTATGACAATTCCCTTTTTACTCGATACCCAACTATTTATTGGAGTCATAACAATTACTTCTCCCTGTTGCAATAGTGGAATAATAGTAAGAAGAAGAATTGCATGTTACGAGGTATGATGTCCTCGATGTTACGCCCCTTAAAACAACTATCACCACCACAAATCGTACGTATTACACTCTATGTAAAGGCCCATCCACAATGCGCAGTCGGCAGTGGGTAGTTGGTAGTTGGCAGTAGGTAGCTGCAGTCAGAAGTTGGTAGTTGACAACCTTGCCATTCACAATGCGCAGTCTTAACGACTGCAATGAGTAAAATATTGTGAAATTATTTTTTTCTTTGTGCACATGGGCGTTGTCGATAACCTCAACACTTGCAACATTTATGATTTGGAGATGTTCGGATTATTTTGTTATTAGTAACTTGTACCGTATATAAGATTTAAAAGGTACGGTTGCAAAGGTATGTCACTTATATGTTCTTTGCACACGACACAGAACAACAACGTGACGTCGTTTTCTGACCTGCTCTGATTGGCTGTTACATTGCTGCAGTCGGGTAGATGGTAATCGAAGTTGAAATTCTCGTTTGCCAACTACCGGCTGCCAACTGCCAACTGCCAGCTACCAACTGCATGTTGTGTATGGTGCCTATAGTATACACTGGGATGACCGCGACTGCTGACTGCCAACTACCGGCTGCCGACTGCGCATTGTGGATGGGCCATAAGACCGAATTTGAAATCAATAACCGTAAAATTAATGTATGGTTGAATTTCATTTCAGCTGATGTCGTTTTGCAGAAGCCAAGGTGACGGTATTATGTTCTAGGAGAAGTTCTCTAACGTGACAGCAAAACATGGACATCTTGTATTCAAACCTACGATAAGAGTGCTTGGATTTCAGACAATTGTGCCTCGAAGCCGACACTACAATGTAGAAAGAAGTTTCTATCTTATTGAAAATAAAAGAGAATAGTTGTTCATAATGTAGTTTTGGGGCTATTAAGTCGAGTTGAAATGATAAAAAAGAAAATTTCAACTCAATGTAGCCGATTAGTTTTTGCCTACTGTTTTCAGGCAAAATGAAATTAACAATCGCATGAATAACTGAGTAGTTTTACTGGCTATTTACCAATAATTATAACTTGTGACGTCATCGAAATTACATGCTTTTTACTGTACCGTTAATGATCTGGCGAATGAGCAGGGTGATAGTCCTTCTCAAACCTGGTAAGGAAGCAAACCATCCTAAGAACTTCGGGCCAATTAGTCTCCTGAGTCACCTCTATAAACTATTTGAACGTATGATTTTGAATAGAATTCTACGTGTAATTGACCCTCTTCTCATACCTGAACAACCGGGATTTCGACCAAATAAAAGCTGTACAGGGCAACTTTTAAACCTTACTCAGTTTATAGAGGTTGGGTTTGAAACTCGGCAGGTGACAGGCGTGGTCTTTGTCGATCTTTCAGCAGCGTACGACACTGTCCATCATCGGTTACTCCATGCCAAGTTGTACAGTGTAACCAAGGATTTCCATCTAGTTAGACTTATCAGCACTCTCCTTCAAAACCGTAGATTTATTGCGGACTTCCAGGGGCAACGCAGTCGTTGGAGAGTACAGAAAAATGGCCTACCTCAGGGAAGCGTCCTGGCTCCAATTCTCTTCAACATCTATACCAATGATCAGCCACTGTCCCCAGACACAAGAAGCTTCTTGTATGTACACGACTTAGCCCTTGCTGCGCAGAGCGCAAGTTTTGAATCAGTGGAAAGAGATCTGACATCTGCCCTGAGAAATCTATCAAGTTATTACAGTTGGAACTAACTCAGACCAAATCCATCTAAGACACAAGTATGTGCCTTCTAGTTAAGGAACAGGGAAGCTCATCGTGAGTTACGCATAGAATGGTCAGGTATCCGATTGCAGCATTGTCACACCCCTAAATACTTGGGAGTAACCCTTGATAGAGCTCTTACATTCAAAACCCACTGTAAGAATAACAAAAAGAAAATCTCCACACGAAACAACAACAACAACTGTACCGTTCAACGACGTAGAGGAAATGCGTCGTCTCAGTCCTGAATTAGAAGTGCTCAAGGAGTAGGTAAACAAGAGAGACGAATATTCTACTTAACGACTTTGATAGAGGTCGTATTAATAACATAGCCTACTAGACAGCAAAGCTTCATTTCGGGATATTGCCGCTCGTGGTTCTTACATAGCGTAAGAATGAACAGGAAATGGTTCAAGGAAGGACCCTAGTTGTTACAAAACATGAGTCAGAATATTGAAGTATGACGGTCATATAAAGGCAACATAGTTCATGAAGAGGGTCATTTCAGTGTCGGTATTTACCGGGAAAGTCCCGTTCATATGGCCTAGTCGGTATACCAGTGCTAATTGACAGAACTACTTGTTTGATTGCACTGTGCCATTAGGGATAGTTAATGTACGCTTTGGTCACGACTGCTAGAGTAGTGCACGCGAGCTGCAACATGCTAATGATCTCGTGAGGTTCTGAAACTGATGTCACTGAGCGGCCGGAAACACTTCCTCCACAGCAATCATACAGGCAAATAACTAGTTTTTAAAACATATTCTATGGGAACGGCACAGATCGCATTCGATACTCCACGACAGTATTTTCTAAATTAAGGTTCTTGAATATGTATATTAAAACATGGAATGAAATTGCGCAACAATGATGACATTTTGAAATGGATGAATCTCAAAGTGACTTATTGTGCTCAACCCAAAATGTATTAGCAAGAGTATAAAATGTCTTAAGGGGAATGATCCAGCTTAACCCGTTATGGTATAGTGGTCTCTATATTAACCACCTTTCATAAGAACAGTTTATGCTTTCAAAGATGCTGATAGTTGTATCTAGCCAAATTTCGGAGAATTTTCATGCCGAAGTGCTGACTTAGTATTTCTAAAAATCAAATCAAATATACCTAGGCCTACGTACTTTCTTGACGTAATGTGTTGGATAAAATTTAAAAAAAAAAATACGTTCCGTAAGAGGCGGGCCGGTATACGGTCATCTCAAACGAATGGACGGAAACAGGCTGACTAAACAGATTTTTCATTTCTTTGACTCCAAACCCAAACCTACAATGCCCTGGTTTATGAATACTCAAAGTACTGCATCTAAAACCCGACGACGCCTTCAATAGAAATCTCTTCCGCAAAAAGATACTGACTAATGGGCTAACCTGAGACGAGACATCGAACCCGAAAAGAAGACAAGGTACCACCTGGACAGCGGAGCGCAAGATGGCCCACTCACAGAGAATGAGGGAATTCTGGGCTCAGAGGAAAGCGAAACAAATTGCCAAGTGTATCAAGACTTAACGTGATCCTAGATGGCCTCAACGAATTATATATAGCCTATATATAAAACATTAACAATTAAAGTGTAAAAATACAATATAAATAATATAGAAATAACAATCATAAAAATAAAATTACAATAATAAAAGAAATAAAAAAATAAAATTATGAACATAACTCAAAAAAATATGAAAAGAGAAGGGTGCAGGGAAAGAAAGGCATAAGTCCATTTTTTATTTTTTTATTTTTTAATGTGGATGAGATGTTTATTCCCGGTCCTAAACAATGCCTCAGGTGGTTTTGGAAAGAAGGAGCTTGGACCAGAAATACAAGGAAAAGAAGAAACAGTGCACTGGGAAAGAAGGGGTCATGTCCAGTAAGTCAGGGAATAAACGGGCTCTCAAACAGTAGTTTTGTACTTTTAAGTTACCAGCCCTGTCACATTAATTACTATTTCCCTCCATTTTACCATTTGAGGTTAGTTGATATGTAAGCGTTTTTTCTAGAAGTGCTCTCTGAATGATTCAGCAAGAAAGTGTTCATTAATGCTTCAATATGTGTGACTTAAGTGAACTAACAGATTCTTCAATTAATAAGGATGATCAGCACAAGGTAACTAAGAAAAGGAGACGTCATGGAAGAATGTCAGAGGCCAGGACCAAACTTAACATCAGTAGTCATGTAATGGGACAGAACTGCAATTGTAAGATGAAATGTTTTGATGTTCTTGGTGAGGAAAACAGGAAAATCATTTTAAGGACTTTTAATCTCATGCTAAGCAGGGTCATCCAAGATTCTTACCTATGCGGTCTCATTTCTGTTGTACCAGTCGTTCGTCGACGGCCTAGAAAGTCGGAGGGTCAAGCAAATACTGACAGACAAGCCACGTACAAGTACAGAGTGAGAGGATGTGCCGGTGTAACGAATGATTACGATGTATGCCGTAAAGCTTTCCTTGCAATTCATGGCATCGGTAAAAAAGAGGGTCGAGCGACTGGTAAGAGGTCTTAAAACCGACGTTAGTCCAAAGAACATGAGAGGAAAAAAGGCCAATCGACCGTGGAGGATTCCTGAAGAAAGTTTAGATGCTGTTCGTGAACATATAAAATCATTTCCCTCAAGAAACAGCCACTATGGTATACGAGACACCAAATAAAGTATATTTAGCTGAAGACGAGAACATCTAAAAAAGGTATTTTGCCGTCAGATTCCTTTTCCATGGTGAAACAAATAGAAGGGTGCTGGAGATTAAGGTGATCCAGGAAATGGCTAAGATTTTCCTCACCTTCCGTCCAAACAACGAACGTGTCATCCACATAACGCCACCAGATCTTCGGTTTGAAAGGAGCCGACTACAAAGCTTTCTCTTCAAAGTTCTCCATGAAGAAATTAGCCACAACAGGAGAGAGAGGACTACCCATGGTCACACCATCAATCTGCTCATAAAAATTCCCATTCCATAGAAAGTAGGAGGAGGTCATGCAGTGATAAAAAAGTCTTGTGATGTCTTCAGGAAAAAAGCAATTAATGAGAGACATAACACCATCAATAGGTACTCTCGTAAACAGAGACACCACGTCGAGACTCACTAGAATATCACCCGGCTGAAGTGTTATAGCTTTTAACTTTTCCACGAAGTGTGTGGAATCCTTAATGTACGAAGGCGTGTTACCCAGAAGCGGCTGAAGTAGTCTACCTAAGTATTTGGAAAGGGCATATGTAGGAGAACCAATCGTACTAACAATAGGTCTAAGAGGAACATCTTCCTTGTGTATTTTAGGAAGATCATAGAGTCTCGGTGGAATAGCATCCCCTGGAAGGAGATTCTTCGCTGCATCCGCTGGAATAGATGATTGCTTGATCAATATGACGGTGACATTTGAGTAGCGAGTAGTAGGATCACGACTATTAATCCTATATACAGGATCTGATAACAAAGACGAGATCTTGGAATCATAATCAACCTTATCCAACACCACTGTCGCGTTACCCTTGTCAGCGGGGAGAACGATAATATCAGAATTGTCCCTTAGATCTTTAAGTGCCCGGCTTTCACCTTGTTTTAAGTTGGTGTTAGGTGGCTTAGCGGTCTTGAGAACTCGGGAACATGCTTGCCTGGCTTCCTCGGCCTCTTCAGGTGTGAGGTGATGTACCGAGGATTCTACGGATGTAATAAGTTCTTCAATAGGAATTCTTCTAGGCGCTACAGGAAAATTGAGACCTTTAGCGAGAACTGCCTGTTGGGTATCACTTAGGGGCTTGCTGGACAAATTTACGACAACCTTGTTAGCTTCAAGTCTAATGGCTTGAGATTTCTGCAACTGACATAACCTATCATATTTGGAAATATGTCTGTCCCTCACCTGATCTAGAACGCTGTTAGCTTGCACTGAAGAAATACGATCAAAGATCTTCCATAATTCCTCACTTACGAAGTTTGAGAGTCGTAGATGTAGCTGTAGTAACTCCCTCGAAATAAAATCCAACTGCTTACGAGTATGCTGTAACCTCTCTATCAATAACGCCTTGCTTGCACGACGATAGATTCTCGTTGCCTTAGGTGTTCTGAAGGAATGCTTCAACATAACAAAATTTGGTAGAATATCATGATCCCGGCATCTTAGGAGAAAAGCGAGTGAAGAGATTAGACACACCTTCTTGCGTCGTAACCTACTAAATCTAGACATCAGTCGGAAAATATCCTCCCCATAGAGGTTTCTAATATTGTCATTTAGACTTTCACGGCCCGTGTTACTATTCATAATGTTGAATTTTGGGCTTATGCCGTGTTTAATTATATTAAAATTCGACGCGTTTCGAAAGAAACCATGTCTTTCATCGTCAGGAATAATCTGGAATACGACAATGTTGCTAAGAGAAAGCAACGAAGAACATATAGAAGGTGCCCAAAGATGGACGCCATTTTAGCCCCATATTAGGGACAACGGAAAGCAGCAGTGAATTACTTTCTCAGAGTTCTGATAATAGGTAGCCAGGATTCAATGAGATTGTAGCCGGTGTCGCGGTTGAAATTATCTGGGTGTTTACGTATTTCAACCGCCTCCCTGATGATTCTGGGACGATATTGCTTTATACGGGCAAGAACATCCACTCCTTGGAACATGACATCATGGCCAGGTGTTAAAGCATGATCGGCAACAGCTGATTTATCAGGTTGAATAAGCCTGATACATCTATTATGTTCCTTAATGCGAGTGCATATTGTTCTCGAAGTCTGCCCGATGTAAACCTTGCCACAAGTACAGGGAACTCTGTAGATACCCGGTTGTTGCAATTTAGGCAAACTGTCCTTAGTTGGTCGCAGGAGTTGCCTAATCTTAACAGAAGTTCCAAATACAGTCCGTATGTTGTACCGACGTAGGATTTTAGCAATACGATCCGTCGTGTTATGTATGTACGGAAGGTAAGCAGTTCCTCTTACATCTCTTTTCTCAACTGACGTCCTATATTATTTGTTGGTTTCAGAACCGTAGAAATCAAAGCCTTGCTATAACCGTTGCTCTCAAAGGTGGTTTGCAGGGTGTTAATTTCTTCTTGTAAAGAAGACACTTCACAAATCCTCCTAGCCCTGGTAGTTAGAGTTGTAAGGATACCATGTTTCTGGGCAGGATGATGGTGAGAACTAGCGTGGAGATATCTATTGGTGTGTGTTGGCTTACGAAAAACGCTGTGTCCTAAAGATCCATCCTCTTTCTTGGTGACGAGAACATCTAAAAAAGGTATTTTGCCGTCAGATTCCTTTTCCATGGTGAAACAAATAGAAGGGTGCTGGAGATTAAGGTGATCCAGGAAATGGCTAAGATTTTCCTCACCTTCCGTCCAAACAACGAACGTGTCATCCACATAACGCCACCAGATCTTCGGTTTGAAAGGAGCCGACGACAAAGCTTTCTCTTCAAAGTTCTCCATGAAGAAATTAGCCACAACAGGAGAGAGAGGACTACCCATGGCCACACCATCAGTCTGCTCATAAAAATTCCCATTCCATAGAAAGTAGGAGGAGGTCATGCAGTGATAAAAAAGTCTTGTGATGTGATGTTTCTCTTAGCAACATTGTCGTATTCCAGATTATTCTTGACGATGAAAGACATGGTTTCTTTCGAAACGCGTCGAATTTTAATATAATTAAACACGGCATAAGCCCAAAATTCAACATTATGAATAGTAACACGGGCCGTGAAAGTCTAAATGACAATATTAGAAACCTCTATGGGGAGGATATTTTCCGAATGATGTCTAGATTTAGTAGGTTACGACGCAATAAGGTGTCTAATTTCTTCACTCGCTTTTCTCCTAAGATGCCGGGATCATGATATTCTACCGAATTTTGTTATGTTGAAGCATTCCTTCAGAACACCTAAGGCAACGAGAATCTATCGTCGTGCAAGCAAGGCGTTATTGATAGAGAGGTTACAGCATACTCGTAAGCAGTTGGATTTTATTTCGAGGGAGTTACTACAGCTACATCTACGCCTCTCAAACTTCGTATGTGAGGAATTATGGAAGATCTTTGATCGTATTTCTTCAGTGCAAGCTAACAGCGTTCTAGATCAGGTGAGGGACAGACATATTTCCAAATATGATAGGTTATGTCAGTTGCAGAAATCTCAAGCCATTAGACTTGAAGCAAACAAGGTTGTCGTAAATTTGTATAGCAAGCCCCTAAGTGATACCCAACAGGCAGTTCTCGCTAAAGGTCTCAATTTTGCTGTAGCGCCTAGAAGAATCCCTATTGAAGAACTTATTACATCCGTAGAATCCTCGGTACATCACCTCACACCTGAAGAGGCCGAGGAAGCCAGGCAAGAATGTTCCCGAGTTCTCAAGACCGCTAAGCCACCTAACACCAACTTAAAACAAGGCGAAAGCCGGGCACTTAAAGATCTAAGGGACAATTCTGATATTATCGTTCTCCCCGCTGACAAGGGTAACGCGACAGTGGTGTTGGATAAGGTTGATTATGATTCCAAGATCTCGTCTTTGTTATCAGATCCTGTATATAGGATTAATAGTCGTGATCCTACTACTCGCTACTCAAATGTCACCGTCAAATTGATCAAGCAATCATCTATTCCAGCGGATGCAGCGAAGACTCTCCTTCCAGGGGATGCTATTCCTCCGAGAATCTATGGTCTTCCTAAAATACACAAGGAAGATGTTCCTCTTAGACCTATTGTTAGTACGATTGGTTCTCCTACATATGCCCTTTCCAAATACTTAGGTAGACTACTTCAGCCGCTTCTGGGTAACACGCCTTCGTACATTAAGGATTCCACACACTTCGTGGAAAAGTTAAAAGCTATAACACTTCAGCCGGGTGATATTCTAGTGAGTCTCGACGTGGTGTCTCTGTTTACGAGAGTACCTATTGATGGTGTTATGTCTCTCATTAATGGCTTTTTTCCTGAAGACATCACAAGACTTTTTTATCACTGCATGACCTCCTCCTACTTTCTATGGAATGGGAATTTTTATGAGCAGACTGATGGAGTGGCCATGGGTAGTCCTCTCTCTCCTGTTGTGGCTAATTTCTTCATGGAGAACTTTGAAGAGAAAGCTTTGTCGTCGGCTCCTTTCAAACCTAAGATCTGGTGGCGTTATGTGGATGACACGTTCGTTGTTTGGACGGAAGGTGAGGAAAATCTTAGCCATTTCCTGGATCTCCTTAATCTCCAGCACCCTTCTAATTGTTTCACCATGGAAAAGGAATCTGATGGCAAAATACCTTTTTTAGATGTTCTCGTCACCAAGAAAGAGGATCGATCTTTAGGACACAGCGTTTTTCGTAAGCCAACACACACCAATAGATATCTCCACGCAAGTTCTCACCATCACCCTGCCCAGAAACATGGTATCCTTACAACTCTAACTACCAGGGCTAGGAGGATTTGTGAAGTGTCTTCTTTACAAGAAGAAATTAACACCCTGCAAACCACCTTTGAGAGCAACGGTTATAGCAAGGCTTTGATTTCTACGGTTCTGAAACCAACAAATAATAATAGGACGTCAGTTGAGAAAAGAGATGTAAGAGGAACTGCTTACCTTCCGTACATACATAACACGACGGATCGTATTGCTAAAATCCTACGTCGGTACAACATACGGACTGTATTTGGAACTTCTGTTAAGATTAGGCAACTCCTGCGACCAACTAAGGACAGTTTGCCTAAATTGCAACAACCGGGTATCTACAGAGTTCCCTGTACTTGTGGCAAGGTTTACATCGGGCAGACTTCGAGAACAATATGCACTCGCATTAAGGAACATAATAGATGTATCAGGCTTATTCAACCTGATAAATCAGCTGTTGCCGATCATGCTTTAACACCTGGCCATGATGTCATGTTCCAAGGAGTGGATGTTCTTGCCCGTATAAAGCAATATCGTCCCAGAATCATCAGGGAGGCGGTTGAAATACGTAAACACCCAGATAATTTCAACCGCGACTCCGGCTACAATCTCAGTGAATCCTGGCTACCTATTATCAGAACCCTGAGAAAGTAATTCACTGCTGCTTTCCGCTGTCCCTAACATGGGGCTATAATGGCGTCCATCTTTGGGCACCTTCTATATGTTCTTCGTTGCTTTCTCTTAGCAACATTGTCGTATTCCAGATTATTCCTGACGATGAAAGACATGGTTTCTTTCGAAACGCGTCGAATTTTAATATAATTAAACACGGCATAAGCCCAAAATTCAACATTATGAATAGTAACACGGTCCGTGAAAGTCTAAATGACAATATAAGAATCACACTGTTTTTCGATTTCTTCACTATCTTGTTCATTTTGAGAAGAGATTTGATTCAATAAAAGTAACATTCCCTATTCGAAGTCACAGTTACATGGAGTGTGACCGCAACATGGGCCTAATTAACCAAAAAGCACGTATTGAAACCCCTGAAGACTGGGAATACGTCTTCAGCACAGCCAGAGAAAACCCCTCACCTTTTCAAGTTCGGCTCCTTCATTCATCAGAAGAATCGTTTGCCACGTCTTCTGCCATAAGTGATTTCATTTTAGCGAAGTGGACAGTGCACCTCTTTCAGTTCTACAAGATGAAATTCCCCACCCTGCCTGTTCGCGAGATTATTCTGGACAACAATGACAGTGGAATAAAGTTCCGCTGCACATACAATGGGGAATGGACTGATCAGGAAATGATGTCTAGGACCCACAAGCAGTTTCCCGAAGGACAATTCTTCTTGTCAGGACGTAGCTACTCTACTGGTAAGTTTAATTTGCATTAACATAATTTACCCCTGTATCCACCAATGGAAAATAATGTTACACAGTGAGAAGCAAAGTGAGTTATGGTCGAATTACTTGTTGTTTCAGGTTCTCTCCCAATATCTAAGGCAAAGTACGACGACTTGCAACATCTGGCAAAATTCTGTGGACCAAAGGCTCAAGCATTCTTCCAAGCACTCTCAAGACAGTAGGAGAGGAGTGGATTTGAGTTAAACAGCAAAATGTTGGAAAAATCAGGCATAAGTTTCTTTTACTTCCTCGTTAAAATACTAATGAAAATAATGTATAATGTTTTGGTTTATTTTCCGATGTGATTATTCGCTCACAGTAATGACCATTTCCATAATTATAATTATGATACAGTATATAAATTACTTTAAATAAAACTGAAAAATTGTCAAAGAATGGATTGGACACCACCTTTACCACATACCCTCTGTATGAATAGGCCCGTTCTTTCCCCTTATGTAGAGTAGTTAGGAGAGCAAATTTTATTTTTCCGATAGTAGAATGTTGTTTTTACACTAAATGTAAGTTAAAATTATTTAAAAATTATACAGCTACTAGGAAATAAATGTAACTGATATTCACTTTAGAAAATAAAGTTGGTAAACAGAGTTGAACTGTTTAAATGCCATTTACTCAAAATTTTAAAAATGTGACTTAGCCCTTTCTTTCCCTGCACCCTTCAATTGTCTGCTGAAATTCGTTAATTAATTAATTAATTCAATAAAAATATCAACATTTAATCTATAGGAATATACATTGAAAATTAAAAATAAATATATAAACATTAAAATTAGAGAAACAAAAAATTAACATTAATAATCTGTACTTACTGTAAAACAAAGTCCCTGATTCTTGGATGTTACGGGTAATCTCGAGAACCACTGGATGGATTTTGATGCGGTTTACACCATTGTGTGAAGGATATCTCGAGGAAGGTTTCTGCAGAAAATAATTTATTTATGATCAAAGGAAGCCAAGCAGGAACAATTTCAGTGAAAACGTCGAAAAGAAAACCAGGCGTCCGTGCGCATTTTAAGCTTATGCTGGGAAAAAGCTAAAAATATCTATATGCTATATGTGTAAGAATTGTTCAGCATGAAAAGTTCTACAAAAAATTCCGCGAGAGCATATCTATATCTTCAATACATCGCCTACTATAAGTGTTTTAACGTGTTCATTTCTTCCAACAAACTCCATTCAATTACTGAGGCGACAGTTTACGAGCTAGCTAGGGTCGAGCCTATCACCCCAGTTACAGCCTAGCTAGCAGGCAAGCCTATTACCCCAGATACAGCCAGCAGCAAACTGTCGAGTCCTGCTGAGTTAAGACTTCAGAGAAGAGAGGTTGTGTTTGGAGTTTCCCTGGAAGAGCAACTCAGCTTTTCTTCATTTCGCCTGTGAACTTTTCGTTCCGCGAAATTCACATTCAAGTTAAGATTGTACGGGAGGGGGATTTGTGTTTCATGCACCTCGCCATTCTTAAATTACGTCTGACGAGAATTTGTTGCACATGCATCTCCATGATAATATAATAATAGTCTAGTCAGTGATTTTAACCCATCATGCCGCGACGTAAAACGGATATTGGTCGTTGTTCATTGACATTGGAAAAAAGCGCTTATCACGTAATGCATTCATAACTGTTCCCGGGCGAAGCCGGGTTGGGTTGCTAGTTATTAATAATTATAATGATTAAAATAAATTAAAAGTTAAAAACACATAAAAATAAAAATAAAAGTTTTGCCCTATAAATGGTTCAAGCGCCGAAAGGGAATCAGTACTAATCTTATGACTGTGCTTGAGCAACAAGAATAGACTGCACATTTCTAAAATAATAAAAAAATATCGGTAGCACTCCGCATCGGTGACGACTACGATTCTAGAAACTGATAATAATTTCTCTGGGCTAGCAGATTGGAGACTGTCTTTGAATAATATTGTTTGATTTTTGTAAATTTTTTTTTTGAAGTGGGGGAAATTTAACTATTTGTTTTTGGATTTTTGAGCTTGCTTTCACTAAATTTGACTGATTGTGATTCTTTTCTTTTTTGATTTTTACTAATTTTCATTTGTTATTTATGCACTTTTTGAGCTGTTTTGACTAATTTTGATTGTTTTATTTTGAATTTTGACTATTTTTGATTTATTGTATTTCCTAGATTTGAAGTGCCGTTTTGCTTTACTTTTTGAGCTTTTATTTGACAATAGTATCGAATAATTTTGATTGATTTTTGTGGGGGTTTATGGATTTTGACTAATTTTTCTTTTTTGTGTTTTATTTTTATTTTTTATTTTAATTTTGACTAATTTGCTTTGTAATTTAGTACTGCCCAACACTGGTGCGGATTGGACAAAAGGCAACTTAAATGTAACTGTAAAATGTAACTGCGGTCCCCCATAAGTAACAAACAGGTTTGAAAAAGAAACAAAACATTATTCTATTAAAAGCCATACTCTTAAATACTATTGGACCCTTCGTGAGGCATTGATTAGCATCCTTGGCTGTCTCTCCTGAGGCCTGGGTTCATTTCACGGCTCTAGCAAGAACATTCTCACTTGAGGCTGCAGTGGATACACTCAGCTTCGTGTGGGAAAATTAAGAATATTTGGGTTAAATTTTCACCTCAGCCTTCCTATAAGTGGTTTTCCATGAAGATTAGTGACTTTCAGCGGAAGTAGGCTCCTTAAGTTTCCATTTCCATGACAATAGTTCTACTGCCACAGTACCTAACCATTTATAGGTTAGTGGTCAGTAAATTAACCACCTACCAAAAGGACAATTCATATTGTCAAAGATGCAGATGGTTGAACATTTCACTCATATTTCAACTAGTTCTTATAGAAATGTTAATGTTTCTGTAAACCAAATATTATTAGTTTATTTCCTTGTCCTAGGGTTGTAATAAATTGTTTTAATAAAACAATTAAAATAAAAAAGGAAAATTAGGAAATGGTAATAAAATGCATTTTTAATTTTTATTTTTATTATCCTAGTTTTCTTTACTCTTTAACTTTAATTGTTTGCTATTTTGAATTGTTTAATAATGCTTAATATGCCTCTAAATTTTGAAAATAAATAAACTTATAAAAATGAAATATCTAATAATGTTGCCATATTAGTCATAAAATTATAAAAGTATTGTATTTCTTTCAATGTGTGATGTGACAGTTCTGGTCTCCAAACTGCGGTATGGAAACATTTGGTCATTTATACGTGCGTTATGTTTTAGTTTATTTGTCATATTTTCAAATATCTTTTAGCTTTACAGGATGATGAATACAAATTGTAAAAAATATTAAATAAGGAACTTCCGTGTTTTCGTCTCTACCTGGATAACTAATACACGATTCTTATACAAGACATCTGTACAATGGGGTAAGTTATTTCCCAGTCAGAGTTATCAGTTCAGGTTTTCCAAATAAGAAATGTAGATTGTCAGGAGATTTTTGTTGTTACAGATCTCTTATTTGGAAATGATTTCAACGACTATGAGTACACGACTTGAATTTTATACAGTTTTTATATTCTTTAAGCATTTTATGTCCAACTAGCTGTACCCGGCATGCGTTGCAATGCCAATCAAAGAAAGTGTTGGCGTTGTAACTTTGCTTGTTGAAGTGTTTTTGGATTCCCAATATTGTTTTTCTTTTTCCGTTAACCACCTTTAAACTATTGTAAAATTGATTTACTATCTCAAAAGAATCATGGGAGCGTGCTCAACAACTCACCAATGTTTCATCGCAATGAAATGAATGGTATATGAACGCATACGGGAATTTTGTTGAAACGATTCGAGCGCCGTTACCCCTTTGTTGAATATACTCGTACGCTACCTATTGTAAAAAGGATTTACTAAGTCATAAACCTTTCCTGGAGTGTGCACAACATTTCAACCAAAGTTTCATACCAATCGGATGAATGGTATATGAACGCATACGGAACTTTGTTTAAGCGTTTCGCGTGCCGTCGCTCATTTGTTGAATCTACTTGTGCGATACCTATTGTAAAGTGGATGTACTAAGCCAGAAATCTTCCCTGAAGTGTACACAACATCTCACCCAAGTTTCAACGCTATCGGACGAATGGCATATGAACGCATTCGGGACTTTGTTGAAACGCTTCGCGCGTCTTCGCTCATTTGTTGAATCTACTTGTGCGCTACCTATTGTCAAATGGATTTACTATGCCTGAAGCTTTCCCTGGAGTGTACACAACAACTCACCCAAGTTTAGTCGCCATCGGACGAATGGTATATGAACGCATACGGGACTAAGTTGAAACACTTCGCGCGTCGTCGCTCATTTGTTTAATCTACTTGTGCGATACCTATTGTAAAGTGGATTTACTACCCCAGAAACCTTCCCTGAAGTGTACACAACATCTCACCCAAGTCATCGCTATCATACGAATAGTATATGAACGCATACGGGACTTTGTTGAAACGCTTCGCGTGTCGTCGCTCATTTGTTGAATCTACACGTGCGCTACCTATTTATTATAACATGGATTTACTAAGCCAGAAACCTTGCCTGTAGTGTACACAACCTCTCACCCAACTTTCATCGCTAACGGACGAATGGTATGTGAACGCATAATACAGGACTTTGTCGAAACGCTTCGGCCGTCGTCACTCATTAGTTGAATCTACTCGTGCGCTACCTATTGTTAAGTGGATTTAGTAGGCCAGAAACCTTCCCTGAAGTGTACACAACATCTCACCCAAATTTCAACTCTATCAGACGAATAGTATATGAACGCATACGTGACTTTTTTGAAACGTTCGCGCGTCGTCGCTCATTTGTTGAATCTGCTCGTGCGCTACCTATCATAACATGGATTTACTAAGCCAGAAACCTTGCCAGTAGTATACGCAACCTCTCACCCAAGTTTCATCGCTATCGGCCGAATGGTATGAGAACGCATACAGGACTTTGTGAAACGCTTCGCCCGTCGTCGCTCATTTGTTAAATCTACTCGTGCGCTACCTATTGTTAAGTGGAATTACTAAGCCAGAAACCTTACCTGTAGTGTACAGAATATCTCACCCAAGTTTCATCGCAATGGGATGAATGGTATATGAACGCATGTGGGACTTTCTTGAAATAAACGCACGCCATTTTGTTGAAGCTACTCGCGCGCCATCTATTGTAAATTGGATTTACTACGCTTATAACCTTTCTGGGACTGTGCACAACAACTCATCAAAATTTGATCGCAATCGGATGAATTGTATATGAACGCATTGCCATTACGCATTTGTTTAAACTACTCGCGCGCTATCTATTGTGAAATGGATTAACTATGCCTATGAACACCCCGAAAGTGAGTGCAACAACTCATCAAAATTTGATCGCAATCGGATGATTGGTTTATGAACTCATAAAAGACGAACAGACAGACATTCCTTTATATATATAAGATGTACTAATTGCCATGACGATGTGAAAATCTTATTAAAAAGAAATAACAATTTTTTTTGAGAGGTCACACTAATCAACACTAGACTGTTTTGTGAGAATTTCATTAGTGCTATTGACTGAAGAAGGCTAAAAGATGAGCCGAAACATGTATCATAGTTTATAAGGACATCGTGTGATAAAAATAAAAATAAAAAGTATTTTAAGTGGATATTTTATAATATATTGAAAAAGTAATTATGAGTATTAAAATGTTTCAGAAAACAAAGAATTAAATTAATAATTATTATAATTGGGCTAAAATAATTAAATGTAAATAAATACAAATAAAATATATTTACTACTGCACTATTCTGCCCTATAAAGGGTTAAAGCACGGGGGACATCTGTGGGGGAAGCAGAAGTGTATCCCGTATTCGTCGCGGAGACGAACGCTACTATTCTAGGGTTCAAGAGCACCGTCAGATAACCGGCATCCATAGAGCGTCTCAGTTAGGATATTGTGCATCAGTACTTCGACAATTTTCTGCAAAAAATGGGCCATCCTAGGGTATATTTCGACATGACTGCGGACAATGTCCCTGTCGGAGGCTGGGGCGGATCCAGGGGGGGGGGATGATGGAGGGCGATCGCCCCCCCCCCCCCAAGAGAAAAGAAAAGAAAAGAGGGAAAAAGTGAAAGGAAAAGGGGGAAAGCGAAGGAGAGGAGAGAAGGGGGAGGAGAGAAGCGAAGGAGGAGAAGCACAAAACGAACTATAAACAACGATTTTAACCTAACTAGTATTCAGTTAATAATCGTGCAATATACATTCAATTATCTAGCCGCGTCGCTCTCTTCTCGCTACCCCGCTCGCACTGTTGCTATTGTTGTGACGAGCCGAGCCGAGCCGCCGAGCAGCCGCCGCGCCCGCGCCTGTCCGAACGGTGCCGAGTACAAACGAACAATCCTCTTCGGTCCGCTCCACCCGCACCTGAGATGTCTCTCGAAGTAAATTGTATGAAGACTTCATAAGCTTTATAAATCTCCGAGAAACAGTGCACAACCGTTTAAAGGGAAAGTAAAAGGAAGAAAATAAGACGAAATCCCAGTATCCGAACAGGAAGATATCGCCCGAAACGAAGGGAATGTCGATGGAAAGAGAAATAAAATTAATACTGAAGGGCTAGCGTAATAATCGCCAAATCCGAAAACTGGAGAAGAGCAGCTAAATGATGACAATACTGAAAAGGCAAACAGCGTGACGGAAACAGAAACCGAGCGAGATCTACAGGAGGGAAAAGAAACAAAGAAAGCAGAAACCGAAGAAGAAATCATAGATGCTGCTGGAAAGAAGAGACCTCAGGAACCGGAAACAGAAGAGCACGATGTAAATCCAAATGTGTGAAAAAAATTAAGAGAACAGCAGAAACGGAAATACAAGCAAGATGGAGAAGAAACTAAGGAGGATTCGAAGAGAAAATTTCAAGCCAAAAATAAAACCAAGAAACAAGAAACTTAAGAAATTGCAGAGCCTACTATCAAGAAAAAGAAGAAAGAATGTAGCAGAACCAGAGGATGAAGATGAATACGACCAACAAACAAGAAATGAAGATGCAGATGCAAGAACTGTAGAGGAGAAGAAGAAAACGCAAACCAAAGAGAGAACCAGCAAGAAACAAGAAACCAAAGAGTCCCAGAGCCTACCGTAACCGGCAGAGACGTGGGTAAAACTGTGTTGAGTATTCTCAAGCATCACAGTCTTGTCCTATGTCGGTGTGTTGGCGTTGGTACTGACGGGTGCGCTATGATGGCGTCAGAAGCTTGTGGTGCTGTCGCCGAGGTGCAAACCGAAGCAGAGCATGCCGTTAGGTGCCCTTGTTATAACCACGCTCTGAATTTGTCTATTTCGAAGTCCTCGAAAGTCGTCGCCGTCAGAAATGCAATAGGAGTTATGAAGGCCACTATTACATTCATTGATTCGTCCTCAAAACGCTCCTATGTATTTAAAGCAACTCGAGGTGAACTTTTATGTTGACTTTGTGAGACGCGGTGGATAATAATAATATCGTATGGCCTCGGATGCCGGGTGCAAGCTTTGTTATTTGACACCCAGTGGGTAGCTTGCGTGTCGAATTTCGTTGTTCCTTAACTATGAAAGTCAAGGAGGTTAGATGTTAGATATCTAAGCTCCTTGAACATAGCGCTTTCTAGGAGAGAAATGAGGAACTTTGTGTTGGCGGAAACTCCCGAGATTAATTTTGCCATTATGAACTCGGCCTATTGAATTCAAATGGGTTCTTTGACATGCCAACATCGTATGACATGCGTATCGTATTTTTGCCGCCTTTCAAAAATCACTTACCACGGCCAGGGGCGAACCTGCAATCATTGGGTTAGTAGACCGACACGCTATCCACTCACCCACCGTGGCAAGCTACGCGGTGGATTGAACGGTACGACGGTTTTGTACAATTTCGCTCTTTACTCCCGAACATAGTCGAGAGTTTAGACTCGATTACTTTATGGAAGGACTCAGAAAGTGCTTCCAAGGCAAAAAACGCTCATAGCTGCTATTTGTGAGAGTGATTTTATAGTTACCGTCATTTGCTTGTCAGAAATCCTTGGAGACATTAAAACACTCAGCATTTTGTTTCAAAAAGGGCAAATAGACTTGAAGGAACCCAGGATGCGCTAGACGACACTATTACTGTGTTGAGCAAGAGGCGCGAAGAGTGTGAAACACAATTTGCTGAGCTCTTCCAAGAAGCAGAAGCTCTGGCAAAACAACTTGGAACCGAACTTCTGCTCCCACGCATCGCACAACGGCAAAAGCACCGCGAAAATCATCCAACGTCAACCGTAGAAGAGTACTATCGTCGGGCCGTTTTCATACCCATTTTAGACTACGTCCTAGAAGACCTAAACACTCGCTTCCCTTAAGCGACGCAGGAGTTACACTGCCTATCAGCAATGATGCCAGTATCATCATGGATGTCAGCGGATGTGGACACAATCGCTGCAAAGTACTTCAAACTTCTCCATCATCATTCTGCCGAGTCTGCGGCAAGGCTTCTACAGGCTGAACTTCGTATGTGCAAGGCAAAAGTGGTCCCGGGAGCTTGAATCGGGGTCAACCATCCCAAAGAAAGCTATGGAAGCTTTTATTGCCTGCGATAAAGAGTTGTGCCCCAATATTCATCGATGTCTCAAGATTAATGCTACTTTACCCGTCAGCGCCGCTTCATCGGAAAGGTCATATTCTTCTTTGAGAAGGCTGAAGACGTGGTTGCGGTCAACTTTGTCCGATGAACGATTAAACGGACTTGCTTTGTTGCCCGTCCACTACGATGTTTATGTTGACCCATCTTGCGTGCTAGATCGGTACGCGAAAAAAACAAACCGGTGACTTAGAGTTTGTTGTTTGGCTTAAAATTGTTTTTATGAACAAAATTGCCGTATTTGTAATATTTACGTACAATATGCAATACACTTGTACCTGTCAAAATTTCGGGTAGCCTTGTTCTTATTTCACTCAACCTATACCCCTGAAATAAATGTTAAATATGGTTTTAAACTCTCGTAAATCTGATTAAATTGTGTCTTTAACGATCTTTTTCTCGTCGATCGATTAAAATTCCTCGGGTCTCGAGCCAGGTTTTTATTTAATCTTGAAGCTATTGTCTAAGCTATACAGTATAGTTATTTTTTACGGTTGTCAGTCAGCAAACTATATAACTCTGATTTTACTCTCCTACACTTTAATTACATTAATACAGCAACTATAAACTATGAACCCGGTAAGATAGCGTTTTGGATAAAATTAAAAGTCTATCTTTTCGAAAGCGCTCTAGCGACATTATTGGCATGGCAAATGATAAAATAGAGCGCAGTGTTGGACTGGCCAATCGAGAAGAACGGGAGTTCCCATCGAGGCCTCTAGGAGACTGAGTGCCAAGCCCCCCCTCTTAGGCCCTTGCGCAAATAGGCCTGTGACCCCAGTTATTAGCTAGCTAATATATTCCGCGTCTTTGTTTACAACCTAAGAGAGGGGAGGGCTACTCGCAAAAGGGACAAAGTCAATCATTACCTATGAGGAGGCCCGGGGGACTTTTGACCCCGCTCGGACCATTCAAGTCATCAAGGGGCCTCGGGGCCTTAAAATTAATGACCTTGGCCCTTGTGCGAGTAGGCCTCTAACATCAGCTTATCATATTGTATCTAAAAATGGGGAAGGGGGGGGGGGGGTGAGTTCCGAAAGGGGCTCATTACGATCGCAGTATTTCAATGAGCGCAATCCCCGTATAAGTAAACTCCGCATAAAATTATTTTTCCGCGTAAAAATTGGAGCAATTCACTGGGGAAGGGGGAGGGGAAGGCTCCTACTCTCCCGCTCCCGTCGAGGTCTCTTCGGGCCAGTCCAAGTATAGGTAAGTATAAGCAAACTAAATATTGTTTAGTAACCACACAGAAAGTAGGAAAGTAATGAAAAATTTCACATTTCGAAAAAAAATCACATTTTGGGAAAGGTATGCGCAAATAATTCGATGTTTATTGTTAACTTTTAAATTTGCATATCTAATTATGGTATATTACCCCTCCCCCTCCCCTACCCCCCCCCCCCACACTCCATTTTGAGGACAGATATCATGACCGCCCCCCCCCCCTTCCCCCCAAGAACAGTGTCTGGATCCGCCCCTGGTCGGAGGAAATGTAATGGAGTTGAGGAACGATGTTGTTCCCAAGACGGCTGAAAATTTCCGTGCCCTGTGCACGGGTGAGAAGGGGTATCGTTACAAGAGTAGCACATTCCATCGTGTTATTCCGAACTTCAAGTGCCCAGGCGGTGACTTCACCAACCATAAAGGCGGGTTCACACGGAGTCGTGAAGCAGGCGAGAGCACTACTAGTCGATCAGCCGGTCGTGGACACGACCTCGTTTGAACCAGTGGTAGTGGGAGTGGGGGAGTGCTCGACCTCGAAAAGGTGGGGCGTGAAATCTTCGACTGGTTGGAGTGAGCACGACCGCTTCAGTCGTATTCTTGCCGAAGGGGTAACAATATGTCTGTGTTTAAAATGAGTAGTACCCAGGTGACGAAGTTGATCGAGTTGTACCGCGAAAAGGAATGTTTGTGGAAAATAAATTTGGAAGCATACAAGCAAGCAGATTTGGTTCCATCCTAAAGAAGTTTCTGTAGCTACTTGGAACTTCCAAGGATAACTCCCGGCAAATACTATTGGTGGCACCGAGTACATTACGCCTTTTTACCGATCCCACACATGCCTCTTCTTTTTGTCTTATTCCGGGTTTTCAAATGTTTTATCAACTCTTGTATTAATACTTCACAAACAGCTTTTGCAGCTTCACGTTCTGCCATGATTGAACAACGAGCGAGAAACTTACGACCAGCGAGAACACTTGGTCCGTGTGAACTGAACAAGGTCGTGGGTTCTTAAGTTGAATAAGCAAGTCGTGACGCATTGTCAAACCTTGTAGTGCTCTCGCCCGCTTCACGACTCCGTGTAAACATGCCTTAATGGCACTGGAGGAAAATCAATTTATGGAAATAAATTCGAGGATGAGAATTTCCAGCTGAAACACACTGGTCCAGAAATGCTTTCAATAGCTAATGCTGGTCCACACACCAATGGTAGCCAGATTTCATCACTACTGCCAAGACAAGTTGGCTGGATAACAGGCATGTTGTATTCGGCCAGGTGGATGAGGGGATGGATGTTGTCAAGAAGATTGAGTCCTATGGATCTCAGAGCTGCAAGACTACAAAGAATATTGTTGTTTCAGACAGTGGCCAGCTTTAAACTTTCCTTCATTTATGCAAAATGTTCTTTTTTTTATCTGCTGCTTGCTGACCATTGTACGTTCCACTTAATGTAAGCCAGTTTGAGACCAAATTATTTCCTAAAACTGCAGCAATTTCTTTTTTTTAATATATAATTGGCTCATTGTAAAACCCAAATTATCTTAAAAGTTATATCCATCATTACATTAACCTTAAGTTCTATTTAGGTGATGGCATGCCAAAGAATTACAATAGCATAAATCTAATATCCCTTACTTAAAGATGAAGCCAATAGAACTGTAATTAGCGTAAGTATGTAGTATTATGGAATCTCAATTGCTGGTAATGTTCTCTTGAGAATATTTCAATTGTCTTATTCGGCTGAAATTGCATCTATTTTTTAAGAAATACTAAATTAACTTGGCATTCCTGAAATAACCTGCTTACAAGCAGCAGTTTTCCTTTGTAATGCTTTTTTGTTTCTGTGTAATGTTTCTGTATTTCATATTTCAAAACTAGTTCTAGAAATTTACATAACAAACAAAACAAAACAAAACAAAAAAGCACCTGATTGAGAACGCCTCATTTAAAGTATTCTACTGTTTACGACAGGCACCGGTAATACTATTGTCAGGACGATGTCTGTTGATTCTCCATCGTACCCGGTAACGGACTGTCACCGTCCTAGCAGAAGATGGGGCGGGGCAGTGGATTGAGTAACGTTAAGGTGACGCGCACATCACAGCGTGGGGGTAATGAAAGTGAGTGAAAGTGACAAGTGGGACGAAGTACCGGAATATCCTGCTGCCAGATCCTGGTTGCTCATTGTGGAAAGTCCCATCATAATATATATCCTATTGTATTACCAATTTTTAACAGAGTAAGTTTAGGGCTAGTGGGCTAAATTATACATTACAACTGAAGGTAGGCCTATTTCTTCGGAGGGGAAGTAAAGCCATGTCATAGATTTATGGCATGTAAAAGAACCTTCCACTAACTACAACTCTGTGAAGCTAAATTTTTAGGTTAGATTTGATTAACGCTCTATGAAGTTCCAACGTTCGTCACCAGGTGCCGGTTGCGGTGGCAGATATTAAAGTTTTGGGCTAGTGGGCTCATATTTCTTCGGAGGGGAAGTAAAGCCTTGTCATAGATTTATGGCATGTAAAAGAACCTTCCACTAACTGCAGAATTGTGTGAAGCTAAATTTGTAGGTTAGAGTTGATTAACGCTCAATGATGTTCCAATGTTCGTCGCCAGGTGCCGGTTGCGGTGGCATCTATTATCCAAGTAAGTTTTGGGCTAGTGGGATCAACTGAAGGTATTCCTTCGGAGGGGAAGTAAAGCCATGTCATAGATTTATGGCATGTAAAAGAAACTTCCACTAACGACAACTCTGTGAGGCTAAATGTGTAGGTTAGATTTGATTAACGCTCAATGGTGTTCCAACGTTCGTCGCCAGGTGCAGGATGCGGTGGCATCTAGTAGCCAAGTAAGTTTGGGCTAGTGGGCTCAATTATACGTTACAACTGAAGGTATTCCATCGGAGGGGAAGCAAAGCCATGTCATAGATTTATGGCATGTAAAAGAACCTTCCACTAACTACAATTGTGTGAAGCTGAATGTATGGGTTAGATTTGATTAACGTTCAATAAAGTTCCAACGTTCGTCGCCAGGTGCCGGTTGCGGTGGCATCTAGTAGCCAAGTGTCGTTGAAGGTAGCATTTGGTAGCAAAAGTAGGAACTACTTGAAATTGATCGTCTGCAATCCTTACCTGAATTACAGATTAAATGAAAATCCACAGCCTGCTTCCAGTCTCCGACCGGGTCAGAAATGGAATGAATGAAGCCACCATCTAGCGGCGAGGATATGAACTGTGCCGGCTGCCGAGGCCTGACGCACTCCTCTGGGGCAATGATTAAATGCACGACAGATGAAATGAAATTATAGTGGAGAGTGTTGCTGGAATGAAATTTTGACAGGGAAAACCGGAGTACCCGGAGAAAAACCTGTCTGCCTCCGTTTTGTCCAGCACAGATCTCACATGGAGTGACAGGGATTTGAACCACGGACCCAGCGGTGAGAGGACGGCGTGCTGCCGCCTAAGCCACGGAGGCTTCACCTGAATTACAGATAACACACACTAATACAGTCATCACAATTAACACCGGTTATGAGACAGATCCTGGGGGCCGCGTGGCGCAGTCGGTAGAGGCGCCGAGCTTTTAACTGGGTTCTATCCTCTCCCAAGTAGTGGATGTTAGAAACAAAACTACCACTTTTGGAAACGCAAATAGCCCTGGGGTTCACTCAGCCTACACCATAAATGAGTACCAGGGTAATTCCTCGGAGCAAAGACGGCCAGGCGTGGAGCTGACAACTCCATCACATCTAGTGCCACTGTCACAAAAGGTGGAAGCCTCTACCTTCCACTACTCCCAGGGCCTCCGTGGCCTGTACGGAGTTGGCTTGGCTTTGCTTTATCAGACAGATCCTACACACACCCAAAATACACGAAGCTACATGACCGCGTTGTCGCAGTCTCTAACTGAGGAACCAACCAACCAGATAACTGCAGGTAACGACAGAAATGTTAAATTCAAATTGAGATGATACAATACTAATGAAGAGAGCTTCGTGTGCTAAGCATACACCTTTTACTGGTTGCTAGCTGCTTGCATCATATTCAATGTATAAGGTGCGTTCAAAACGTAATGAGCCGAAGGCTGGAATGCGCAAACTGGTTACTACATCGGCTAATCGTGGCGTGTGTAACGAGGTGTGGTACCAACGAGAGCGTGGAAGGTCACAGCCCGTCGCTAGAGGGCACGCGTGCACGTCACGTGACGATACAAAGCGAGCAGCAGCATGCATCAATCGTCCAACGCTACCAGTCGTATTGCAAATAGTGACATGGAGGCGTCAACCGAAGAGCAAAGAGGTGTTGTTCGGTTTCTGACAGTGGAAGGAGTGGGGGGAACGGACATTCATCGCCGAATGTCACAAGTGTACGGCGAACACTGCATGTCCCTTACAAGGGTCAAGGCACAAGCGCTTTAGGGAAGGACAGGTGTCGTAAGCCGATGATGCCCGGTCTGCCCCCCCCCCCTCCCCGCCCCTCTGTTTTACCGATGACAACGTCCAGCTGGTTGATGCACTCATTACCCAGGACCACCGAGTGACAGTGAACGCCATAGCCGCCGTGCTCGCTCCACGACAATGCACGACCTCATACGGCCAACACAGTCGCGGAACTCCTGCAGAAATGCTTGGTCCCCTGAATAGGGATCTGCGGGACCAACGATTCACCTCAGACGCCGACGTTCAGCTGTACGTGCGGAACTGGTTCACATCGCAGCCCAGGGTATTTTATGAGACAGCCATTCACCGCCTCGTGTAACAGTGGGACAAGGGCCTCAACAGCCAGGGCCAATATTTCTAACATACAGGTACTGGTTTCTGTAATTATGCCTCCGGCTCGATACTTTTTGAACGCTCCTTATATTAGATTTGTAGATGACATAGCAATTGTAGCGGACTCCGAGAAGATGTTGTCAAGAATGTTAAATGTATTGTCATCAGCGTTGTCAAAGTTACGTTTGAACATTAATGCTAAGAAGACCAAGGTGTTAGTTGTGAGTAAACATCCTGAGAGCATTCACACAAACATTAAGCTTACTGACAAGATAGTGGAACAAGTCACCAGTTTCTCCTATTTGGGAAGTCTTAATCACCAATGACAACAGGTGTAGTAAAGAGATTAGAAGGCGGATAGCACTCGCAAAGTAGGCATTCAATAATAAGAACAAGTAGTTCCGGGAAGAACTATACAGCCTATTTTCATATATCCTACTTATGTTAACCGCCACAATCAACATACAAAATTTCAGTTTGATTGCTGCAATAGATTCGTAGATATTGAAAACCGACTAAATATTTCGGATGGCCGCCATGTTGGATTTTATATATGTAGGTCCAAGAGATATGTACCGTTACATGAAGATTATTGTGTACGTGTAGCATTCAAGCTTCAATCGCATGATTAGGACACAAGAAGTAACAAGGAAATTTTAAAATTTCGCTCAGCTGCCATCTTGAGGTTATGGAAACAATTGAAATAAATTAGATGCCAGTGGATTAACATTCGTATAAGGATTTACTGTACCAAGTTTCACTGCACTCGGATGGTTAAATTGCGAGAAACGTCCATGTGCATATTTTTACTTCGCGTCGCCGCCATGTTGGATTTGTGATCACCAGGTTATTTAAAGTCCTATAGGAGAACTTAAGTTCATTGCCCCAATGAACATTATAAAAAATTAGTTTGATTGGTATAATAGATTCGTAGATATTCAGAGCCATCTAAATATTACAGATGGTCGCCATGTTGGATTGTTAAATGTATAGGCCATAGAGTCCTGTATCATCAAAAGAAAAATATTGCGTAGGTTCATTATTCAAACTTTCACTTCGATCGCATGATTACGACCCAATAAATAAAAACTTAATTTTAAAATTCGCACAGCCGCCAACTTGAGGTTATTTAAATAATTGAACTAAATTATATACCAGTGCATTACAATGTGTATAAACATTTCCTGTACCAGATTTAATGGTGTTTGGAACATTAAATCGCGAGAAAGTTCTATTTAAAATTTTCAAATTCGCTTGCCCGCCATGTTCGTTTTGTAGTTAACCGGTTTTTGAAAGTCTTATAGATGAACTTCCAGTAGTGCCCTTTATCTCCGTACAAAATTTCAGGGTGATACCGCTAATAGTTTCAGAGATATAGAATGCCGGTTGAAATATTTCGCACATCCGCCATCTTGTGGTTATGTAAACAATTAAACGAAGTTAGATGTCGGTGCATTACAATGTGTATAAACATATGCTGTACCATGTTTCATTGAGTTTGGTTGGTTAAATCGCGAGAAACGTCTATTTAAATGTCGCAAATTCGCTTGGCCGCCATGTTGGTTTTGTAGTTACCAGTTTTTCAAAAGTCACATAGGTGAACTTCTAGTAGTTCCCTTTATCACCGTAATAAATTCCAGGGTAATGTCGGGAATAGCTTCGGAGATATTGAATGCTGGTGAAATATTTCGCACAGCCGCCATGTTGGATCGGTGAGACGTAAAAACATTTGGAAGGCACGGTCGGGGTCGCCCGGAATAGTGCTATGAACTTACCGAGTTTCATTGAAATCGCTCCAGCCGTTTAGAATTTATTAGGGGGACACACACACACACCTCACACACACACACACACATGCACGGACAAAAGGTGATCTCATAAGCCTATTTTTTCAAAATTGAAAAAAGGCTAAAAATCTGTTGATTAATACAAATTTGGATATTGCAATTAAAAAGAAATTTGTCATGTCCTCTGTGTGGAGTGTGCTTCTGTATGGATGTGAATCTTGGACGATCAGAGGTCAGGATTGGTAGCGACTTGAAGCGTTTGAGATGTCGGTCTGGCGGAGAATATTACGGGTTAAATGGATTGAAAACAGTACTAACATCAGCATCCTGCAAGATATTCAAGGGAAAAGAGAACTGAGACTAACTATCCATAAAAGAAAAGCTAAATTCACAGGCCACATCTTGCGACATAACGCTTTCCTAGCTAATCTCCTATTAAACAAGAAGTTCCGTGAAGAACTATACAGCCTACTTTTCATGCCAATGATTATTCTACAGTATATGAACCTATCTAGAATAATGACGAAATTAAGTTGGTAATATCGAAATATCTAATTGGTTCAAAATATACCTAGTATAATCTAGCCTAATAGAGCACTACAGTTGGCAGCCCTGGTGAATGAATATATTCTTAGTTTCACCTCTTAAGGTACAGAATACAAAATTTGGTTGAAGTCCAATGGACGTTACATGCAGTTAGACACTGGATCTATCAGCACGCGTAAAAGCATGTTGCCAACAATACCATGCGTGTGCTGGTCAGAAATAATCTGAATTATTATGATATCTAGTTGTGCCAATTTTGGATGAAATCCATTTGTTAGTATAGAAGTTACATGTATTTTAAAATTGGACATATCAGCAGGCATAGAATCATGTTGGCAGCACCGCCTTGTATTAATTACTCCAAATTAATCTAGAATGTCAGGTGCTATACGTGTGCAAAGTATAGAGCTGTTGGCTTGCATACTTTCTGATATATTGATATTAGGGTAAAAAGAATATAGACAGCATTTATTAACAGTTGGCAGCCCGGATTGCTCTTAAAAATACTTATAGTCATATCTGTTATGGTACATATTGCACATACGAAATTTGGTTGAAATCCAACTGATAGTATAGAAGTTACATGTATTTAAAAATTGGTACTATCAGCAGGCTTATAATCATGTTGGTAGAACTGACGTATATAAGTTACTCCAAATTAATTTAAAATGTCAGAATATACGTGTGCATAGTTTAAAGCTGGTGGCTTGCATACTTTCTGATATATTGGTATTTGGATTTAAAAAATAGAGAGAACAATTATTAACAGTTGGCAGCCCTGGTGGCTCTTAAGAATACGCTCAGTCATATCTGTTTATGTACAGATATTACATACAAAATTTGGTTGAAATCCAGTTGATAGTGTACAAGTTATATGCATTTAAACATTGGACCTATCAGAAAGCTTAAGATTATTTTGGCAACACTGTCATGGTTGGCCTCCTGGAAATTAAACTGAAATAGTATTATCTACATGTGTGCCAATTTTGGAATAGCTCCCATGCATACCTTGCAAGATATCCAACATGGAGCTCAAATTTCTAGTGCGTTTTTTCAGCAGTTGGTAGCACTGACATCATTTTCAAATATGGACATGAGCTATTCCGGTGCACATCTTTACTCATACTAAATTTGGTTTTGATTGCTGCAACCGTTTAGGAGTTGATAGGGGGGGACACACACACAGCCAGACAGACAGACAGAAGGACAGACAGACAGACAGACACACATTTTCCCGGATCGATCTCATAAGACTACTTTTTCCTCATTTTTGCAAAATGTGAAAAGTAGGCTAAAAATAGAAGGGCAGATGACAGGGAGGAAAGGCCGAGGTCGACCGAGAAAATGCTTCCTGAAGACAGCACACTAACTCAGTGGTTCTGAACCAGTAGAAGTCTGCGGACCACTCAGCGTGAAATTGAATCATGTAAGGACCACCCCGCCGCCACTCCCCGCCCTACCTCCTCCCCCCTTGTTCAATACACATCGTTTTCGAAATCCCCATTTATTGGCCACTTATTTATACATGCTGGTGGAACCTTTTCTCCCGCGGACCACAGGTAGTCCACGGACCACCGGTTAAGAACCTCAGCACTAACTCTTCAATATGGTTCCTACTGTGAGATGAAACGAGGTACTGAAGACAGAGTAAACTGGTTGCGGAGACAAGGCCTTGCCTTTAGAAGTTGATTGAGCTGTTTTAGCCGGGTGTTGTTTAAAGATGTAGTTTCATTTAACCTTCAGAAGGCTGGCGGCTTCGGTGGCGTAGTCGGTAGCATGCTAAGCTTCTATGCCAAAGAGCGCGGTTTCAAATCCGGCCGAAGTCGTCGGATTTGTTAAGAGCGTTAAAAATCCCTCAGTATGCCTTCCTTCGTAGAGGAAGTAAATCCGGCGGTCCCATGTCATAGATTTATGGCATGTTAAAGAACCTTCCACTAATTACACCTGTGTGAAGCTAAATTGTATAGGTTAAGAATGTAAACAACGTTCTTAGGTTCCTACGTTCGTTGCCAAGAGCCGACTGCGGTGGCGTCTGGTAGATAAGTTCTGAACTAGTAGTCGTCAACGGTGGCGTTTGGCGGCAAAAGTAGGAACTATTTGAAAAATTCATAAGTCAGCAGTCCGTACTTGAATTAAAAAAAAAAAGATAACACACACTAATACAGTCATCACAATTAACACCGGTTATCAGACAGATTCTACACACACTCGAAGTATACGGGGATACATGACCGCGTTGTTGCAGCCCCTAAACTTAAGAACCAACCAACTTCAGAAGGCTATTGACGAAACGATTCGTCGCTACGCGCACGCAGTTTTAGTTTCACTTTCCAGCTGTTTGAGGTGATGTTACTTGAAAGTAGATTTACCTGCTTTATTGTCATTTGTCAAACAAAACGTTATCCGCCCCGCATCCGCACGACTGTTATCCGCATCCGCCCTGTATCCGCACGACTGTTATCCGCATCAGCCCCACATCCGCACGACTGTTATCCAGATCCGCCCCACATCCGCACGACTGTTATCCACATCCGCCCCGCATCCGCACAACTGTTATCCACATGCACCCCACATCCGCACGACTGTTATCCGCATCCGCCCTGTATCCGCACGACTGTTATCCGCATCCGCCCCACATCCGCACGACTGTTATCCACATCCGCCCCGCATCCGCCCTGTATCCGCACGACTGTTATCCACATCCGCCCCGCATCCGCACAACTGTTATCCACATGCACCCCACATCCGCACGACTGTTATCCGCATTCGCCCTGTATCCGCACGACTGTTATCCAAATCCACCCCACATCCGCACGACTGTTATCCACATCCGCCCCGCATCCGCACAACTGTTATCCTCATCCACCCCACATCCGCACGACTGTTATCCGCATCCGCCCTGTATCCGCACGACTGTTATCCACATCCACCCCACATCCGCACGACTGTTATCCGCATCCGCCCTGTATCCGCACGACTGTTATCCACATCCGCTCCACATCCGCACGACTGTTATCCGCATCCGGCCCGCATCCGCACAACTGTTATCCGCATCCGCCCCGCATCCGCACGTTTCTTATCTGAATCTGCTGACATTACAAGAATATTTTTAATCTCTACTTAGTATAAAACCAAGTCCCCGATTTTTAGATGTCACGAGTAATCTCGAGAACCACTGGATGGATTTTGATCCGGTTGACACCATTCTGTAAAGGATATTTTGAGGAAGGTTTCTTTTGAAATAATTTATTTATGATCAAAGGAAGCCAAGCCGTAACGATTTCAGTGAAAAAGTCGAAAAAACAAACCGGGCGTCCATGCGTTTTTTTAAGTTTACGCTGGGCAAACCGTTAAAAATACCAATATACAATGAGTGTAAGAATAAGTTCAGCATGAATCGTTCTACGAAAAAGTCCGGGAGGGCATATCTCTATCTTCAATACATCGCCCAATATACAGTAAGTGCTTTTAGTTTGGACGGAAGGGGGATTTGTGTTTCATGCACCTCGTCATTCTTAAATTACATCTGACAAGAATTCGTTGCACATGCATCTCCATGATAATATAATTAATATTTTAGTCAGTGATTTCAACCCAACATACCGAGACGTAAAACTGATATAGGTCGTAGTTCATTGACATCGAAAAAAAAGCGCTTTATGCCTTCATAACTGTTGTCGGGCGAAGCCGGGGCGGGCTCCTAGTTTATTAGATCAAGCGTAAAGTACAGAAGCAACACCTTTAGACATTTGAGGAGAAATTCGTTCCCCTAGGCTATGTGTGAATAATCGCAAGACAATGTTGACTGAGTTTTGTGCCTCTGAGTAACGGCATGTCAAACAGCGAGTGTCTAATTATAACACTTAGTCGTAGGATACACCCACGCAAGCAAGCGCGGGCATAAAGGACTATTTTGGGGAATAAGTCAACACTAATTGAGGGTATTTCCAGGATTGGCTTGCTCACTTCTCTATTATTCCCATACAATCCAAGCTAAAACAAATAGGCATATAACAGGAAACGTGAAAGACGCAGATCTTTGAAAAAACTACGATTATTTTTATAACATGAAGTTCCATGACGAACTAAAGAGCCTACTTTTCTTAAAATTTAAGATTCATGCCAATGATTAATCGATATGGATCTATCTAGAATAATGACGAAATTAAGTTGGTAATATAGAAATTTCAAATTAGTTCGAAATACTGTATACCTGGCATAATGTAGCCTAATTGATCACTAAAGTTGTCAGCCCTGGTGACTGAATATATTCTTAGTTCCATCTCTTAAGGAACAGAATACAAAATTTGGTTGAAGTCCAATGGATAGCATGGACGTTACATAAAGTTAAACATTGGATCTAACAGCGCGCTTAAAATGACGTTGGCAACAATGGCATGCATGTATTAGTCAGAAATAATCTGAAATGATACGATCTATTGTTGTGCCAATTTTGAATGAAATCCATTAGTTAGTATAGAAGTTACATGCATTTTAAAATTGGATCTATCAGCAGGCTTAGAATCATGTTGGCAGCACTGACGTATATTAGTTACTCCAAATTAATCTAGAACGCCAGGGACTATACGTGTGCAAAGTTAGAGCTATTGGCTTGCATACTTTCAGATATATTGATATTAGGGTAACAAAAATAGAGATAGCATTTATTAACAGTTGGCAGCCCTGGTTGCTCTTAAGAATACGCTTAGTCATATCTGTCATGGGTCACATAGCACATACAAAATTTGGTTGATTTGCAAATGATAGTATAGAAGTTACATGTATTTAAATTTGGACCTATCACCAAGCTTAGAATCATGTTGGTAGCACTGACGTATATAAGTTACCCCAAATTTATATAGAATGGCAGGTACTAAACGTGTGCATAGTTTAAAGCTGTCGGCTTGCATACTTTCTGATATATTGGTATTTGGATAAAATAAATTGAGAGCATTTATTAACAGTTGGCAGCCCTGGTGGATCTTAAGAATACGCTCCATCATGTCTGTATATATACACATAGTACATACAAAATTTGGTTGAATTCCAATTGATAGTGTAGAAGTTATATGCATTAAAAAATTGGACCTATCAGCAGGCTTATAATCATTTTGGCAACACTGTCATGTATGGCCTCCTGGAAATTAAACGCAATATTATTATCTATGCCTGTGCCAATTTTGACATTGCTCCCATTCATATCTTCCAAGATATCCAACATGGAGCTCAAATTTCAATTGCGATTTTTCAGCAGTTGGTAGCACTGACATCATTTTCAAATATGGCCGTGAGATATTCAGGTATAGATCTTTACTCCTACCAAATTTTGTTTCGATTGCTTCAGCCGTTTAGGAGTTGATAGGGGGACACACACACACAGCCAGCCAGACAGACAGACAGACAGACAGAAGGACAGACAGACAGACACACATTTGCCCGATCTCATAAGTCTACTTTTTCCTCATTTTTGAAAAATGTGAAAAGTAGGCTAAAAATCCAGTTCAATATTGTATTCTAAAAACTATCCGCAAATTTACTCTAAACATTATCCTCAGATTATCCACTATCCGCACAGCCATGCAAACTCTATCCGCATGGTGAAAAATTTTGCATATATCCGCGGGTTTATCCGCCAGATATCCGCATCCACGCAGGGCTTTATCCATAGAACCATTTACTTTGCTTTCTTAATCTCTATGCGATGCGAATTACGCTATTCATTTTATCAAAGAGATGCCCAAGTTTGACTTATGTTTAACTTCTGTGCGCAGTGATGGCTGACAACAGACCCTGTATTATTTCGAGTATTAGCGATTCTAAAAGTCTACCGCACCCAGGAGGGGAAAGATGTGACATAAGTGTCTGACTAATCACGCCTAGTTAAAGACCGGTAAGGCAGTCTTACCAACATCCACATTCACTATCCCCCCGAATTCGTTTTCCGGGTGCGCCCCTGAAGAAAACCTAGGTTGGTTGGATCCTTAGTTTAGGGGCTGCGACAACACGGTAATGCAGCCCCGTGTACTTTGGGTGTGTGCAGAATCTGTCTGATAACCGGTGTTAATTGTGATGACTCTATTAGTGTGTGTTATCTGCTTTTAATTCAAGTAGGGACTGCAGCCAATAAATTCATGTACAGTAGTTCCCACTTTCGCTACCAAATGCTACCGTCCACGACACCTAGCTGTGAATTTGGCTACTACTATATGCCATCGCAACCAGTGCCCGGTGACGAACGTTGGAACTTAAGAGCATTAATCAAACCTAACCTACACAATTTGCTTAACACAAGTTCAGTTAGTGGAAGATTCTTTTACATGCCATAAATCTATGACATGTGCCCGCCGAGTTAACTTCCCCTCCGAAGGCAGATATACTGAGGGATTTTTAACGCTCATAAAAAATCCGACGACCTCGGCCGGGTTTGAACCCGCGACCTTGGGCATAGAAGCTCCGCATGCTACCAACTACGCCACCAAAGACACCAAAGGTTAGTGTTAATACCACATATCTGTCTGTCTGTCTGTTAGGTAGTCAGCCTGAAGGCTGGTTGGATCCTCAAAAAATACCGCCGTTAGGTTGTGTGGGTAGATACCCACAAAAACCCAAGGCAGCGCTATATTGAGGCGTACTAGGCAAGAAGAGGAGTGAGGTAGCTTGCCATTGCGTTTCTCACTGAGTCAGAACAGCAGTACTAACCCTATGAGTAGAACCTTCACAGCATCCACAGGCACTCACTGTGGCCTGAATGTCATTACTAAGCACCACCCATACCTTTGTAGCTTCCATGTAATCACAGTCATTAGTGAGACTGAGACAGCGGTGAAAAGCCACATTTTACTCTAGCCTGTGTCAACAGACAAATGCAAATGTACTGCATTCATCAAGAGATGGCAAACAGGCCACAATATACAGTAATATTTATTATATGGAACCAATAGGAGAAGTGAGAATATGGTAATTTGATTTAGGGCCTTGATGTAGAATAGGGTTAAGATGAATGAAAATAACTCAGCACATATCGGAAAATACATAGTCGTTCAAAGGATAAATAAAGAATTGTTGTATTAAATGCATAGATATAAAATAGAAAGAAACTAAAGACGTAATATCTCTCTATATATAAAAACTAGCAGAAGTTCTGTGCCTGTTTCTCCAATGGGACAGGCGATCACCCGGCCAACATCCCGGCCCCATCAGAAGAAACAGCCAAGGGAGTGGGTAACAAAAATTAGGGCGTGAATCTTGGTTCATACAGACAAGACTAAGAGAAATGCTCCAGCGAGCCAGAGACAAAGGGTCTCGGGTCGTTTACGGGTTGGGATGGCAAATTGACTGAACCAGGATTCAAAAGCAAATTCCCTAACTTGAATTAACAAACAGAGAAGAAAGGAAAAGCCCTCGTAAAATCACATCTGTTCCTTTATTGGCCAAAGGATAAATAAATATGCAACCTGCCTACCACGCACGAGTATAGAGTTAGGGTGGGACAAAGACCAAAAAAATAAAGTTCATAGTCCCTAAACAATCAAAAAAATTATACTTATTCAAACTCGTGGGTGTCCTCTCTTAAAGTTCCGACAAGGAGATCGCCTTTCAAAAAGCTAAATTAACCTTAATTAATCGGTGCACACGCATGTAAACTTCACTAGCCACTTATCACAAAGTTCACCTGCGGCAAAAACTCTAAGAAAATATCGAATATCTACGTATATTACAACTGTCTCCCCTTATACAGCAATGGACGGATCTCCTCTATCGAACTGCAAATTAATAACTAAAGAGCATCATATTACATCAAATAGCACTCAAACATCAACTCAGCTTCACATAATATGGCATTTCAACAATTAATTATAACTTATCATAAATTATTTACACACCCAGATTGTGCTTACATATTTACACTACTAATTATTATTATTACTGATTTATATTCGCCTTTCCAACAACCTTGATCCACACTGTCATATTTGTTATTGTAATTAAATTATAGCATTGTCTAATGTTTATGAAAGGTTAAGAACCTCGTAATAAGGCACCCTAGTGTATTTCATACTCACAACGAACATTTAATCGCAACCCTTCCGTCAAACACTCTGTGTGAGGATCCGAACAATCTGACTGTCGAGCGCACTATCAATTACACCCCTGCGCTATTCAATATACAACTCATCGATAAACGTAACACGTTCGTCAAGAGGACCCTGTCCTCACAAATTCAATTCAACGGACATACGTCGCCCCGTGAATAACCTCGTCATATATGACGGAATAATACCATATCTAATTATCACATTAACTTTACACAACATCATTACAAAAAATCATGCATTATTAGCATGTCTCAAGAACCCACACTAACAGAGCGTATCAACTTTATCGGGACCACGAGGTCGTATGATAATATGGCATCCTATCCAAGGAACCTTATTCGACAATCTCCAACCATATTCATTTTGCTATTAAAATCTATGCAATCCGTGACAAACCTTTCAGAATAAATTCGTATAATGACCTCGGAAATCGAAATGCTAGAATCTCCCAGCAAAATGGGCATCTCATATTATCGTTACCCAATTTCAACTTATTATTATTATTATGTCTCGGAGAATAAATGTATGTCTTACTCCTACCATTGATACTGTTAATTTATGTAAGTCAAAACGACCCGAAAAGAAAAGACAAAAAAAATCTGTACAACCCTATGAGAAAATGATGCTCTTTTTCAATCTGGAATAAATGATTATAAATGGCGTTAAGTTACACGATCTCAGGTTATCTCATGGCACGGCTATCCGAGGTAGAAGTTATCTTCTTCCTGATGAACAAGGATGGAAATGAAACGTCTTACTTTATATCCGGTGTCCTCGGAAACCCCTGGCGTCGGTGTCGTCTGCGGCATTAGGGCGGCGTTGTTCCTCCAGCGTCTCCGCGATGTGGTCTCCCAGCGTACTGGTAGAGGTATACGCCCCCGGCACCTCTCGATCTCCTGGCGACGCCCATGTCCGCCCACTGGTTGCCCCCGGTCACCTTCAGCAGCGGCGTCTCCTGACGTCCCAACCATGGTCCACTCGTCCATCTCGCTGCGACCGTTCACCCCATTATGGCCCCTTTAGAGGTTCAGTGCAGCATAATTTGCGTATTAATATGCATGTTGATTCCCAGAATATTTGAGTCCATGTTTATTAAGTTCATGCCGCCGTGTGGCAATATTACATTTCACTATATCAGAGCACTTTCACGCCCACGCACTATAGCGTCTAGTTCCTGGTTCACTTGA
This sequence comes from Meconema thalassinum, assembly GCA_946902985.2. Lineage (NCBI taxonomy): Eukaryota > Metazoa > Arthropoda > Insecta > Orthoptera > Tettigoniidae > Meconema > Meconema thalassinum. Next base: position 355,839,205 of record OX336388.2, on the reverse strand, counting down.
ATTATATGTATTCACTTTCCTCAACCAGTGACACACTTCCTTCCACGAGGAGCTATTTCGACCTGGCCTTGACCGACATATCAAGTTGTCTGCGGCCTGCAGTCTTCCAACACAAGCTTAAAGTAGATGTAGCCTTCCCTGTTGCATTCTCACTGCGTCTCTTAAAATGCCGCACTGCTATGCTATTTTCGAATGGATGTCTGTTACAATATAGGGCCTCGCGATAATGCTTCGCCTCGACTATCGTTATTATTGTTCTTTCCCTGATACTCGTAATGTTAAACACCTCCTGGTATTCATCTTTAATTAACATAAAATGTCGGCATGAACGTACTAGCGAGTCCGATATCGTCTTGAAATTCACACTGTTCGACAAACAAACTGACATACTTCACTGTAAACAACTCATTGGCACCACATGCACGCTAGCTTCATGGCCTGCTGATCACTCCTCGTATCAAATGGCCACGAGCACTGACCACTCACGAAAACCGTTCAAGTTCCCGATGCAAATTACTGACATGGGCTACTCGTCCGTGCTCCGCTGGATAACATACTCGTCCACGCACTATTGACTCACTGAACATTCCGGAACTGCGTCCTCCTTCGAGATAAAAAGTGGAAGGGGTTGGAACCTTCTGGAGCATTCCCCTACTCTCGCGGTTGCCTCGCCGCGTCATGCCATGACGTCATACTGACCCTCCGGTCTCCTCTCGATCTTCTGTCATCCGGGGCCGGTAATTGACCCTGACTGGATCGGTCACAGTACCCATTCTTCGAAAGGTCCTCGGTATTAATAACCAGACGTAATCAATTGAGCTACTGTTGCAATGGTTAGAGACTTGGAACCTGTTTCTCGGCAAAGAAAAATGATTAGTTAAAATATGCTCTGAAACTAAATTTACCTAACGTGTACTTCCGGACGTGAAAAAAAAATAATGAAAACCTCGTAGACGAAACGCAATACACGTCAAATAAAACTGACCTTCACTGTTGTGTCAAGTCCCCATCAAGAGGAAGACCCCTTTAATAATTTATAAAGGCTTGTGGTGCATGAAAATTCAGGTTTTTAGACTCCAATGGCCCAAATTCCTAAAAGAAAAAAAAAAGAAAAAAACTACCGTATTTCAAGTCAGGAATTTTTGAAAATAATGTTTCTATTTGGAGATATAATAGACCTTCTGCACGACATAACGCACATTTAAGTCGTGTGAAAAAAATCTAGGGTACCCCTAGCGCAGTGATGAATTTTAGAGTTTTAGTTGATTCCGTAATAACCTTATAGCCATTTGCAAACATTCACAGAAATTTAATAAATGGAGTGGCTTTACTTCTTGCATAAATAGATGGAAAGTTGGATGTCACCTTTTCAGATATTGTTGTCTTAGTTACTGGCTTGCATTCCTTCATTATTTTATTAAAAGAAATTAGTTTTCTGGGAATATCTCAGAAACTGTTGGTTTTAGAGCCTTAAAATGTACTTTTTGGGGACCCTTTACTGCTATTTAGGGGCACCGAGTTTTGTTTCTGACACCAAAGGGATGAAAATAAGCTTTGTCTCGTCGTTGTAGGCCGTAGTATAATAATAATAACTATAATAATAATATGAAAATATAGGGATAGGGATATAATATACCTTCCGTACCACACCCGCACGTGTATCGCGTGAAAAAGAATCTAGAGTACACCTTGACATTAAGCGCATTATATGACATTGATGAATTTTACAGCTTAATTTGGTTCCGTTATAACCTTATAGCCGTTTGCAAACTATCTTAGTAATGTAATAAATGGAATTGTATTGCGTCTTACAGCAATAGATGGACCTGTGAGATTCCGTTGCCATGGTAACCGGCTTGCATTCTTTCGTTATTGTATTAAATGAAATTAGTTTTTTGGAAATATCTCAAAAACTGTTGGTTTTAGGGCCTTAAAATGTGGTTTTCGGGGGCCCCCGAGTTTCGTTTCTCACATTGAGGGGCTGAAAATGAGCTTTGTCTCGCCCGTCTACGCCTATTTCAGCAAGTATTTTAAGGGGGTACAGAGAAGAGTTACATCAATGATTAGTGTCGTGCCTCTGAAGGATATATGTACCAAATTTTACGTTGATCCACCCAGCCGTTCTCGAGTTATAAGGGAACAACCACTTTGTCCACAGACAGACAAACAGACAGACATACAGACAGACAGACAGACAGACAGACAAAAAAATTATTTTCGCGTGCATCCGGCATAAAACAGTCTGAAGCGCGTAAATAACGCAAATTTCCGTAGAAATTCAGAAAAAACAGACAAACTGTCATTCTTATATATAGAGAGATGATAGTTTGTCTGTTTTTTCTGAATTTCCACGGAAATTTGCGTTGAATTTCCACGGAAATTTGCGTTATTTGCGCGTTTCAGACTGTTTTATGACGGATGCGCGCAAAAATAAAATGTTTGTCTGTCTGTCTGTCTGTCTGTTTGTTTGATTGTTTGTTTGTTTGTCTGTCTGTCGGTCTGTCTGTCTGTCTGTCTGTCTGTGGACAAATATGTGTCCTTATTACTTGAGAACGGCTGTGTGGATCAACGTAAAATTTGATACAGATATCCATCAGAGGCACCACACTAATCATTGATGTAACCCTTCTCCGTACCTCTCATAAAAGGGGGCCTACCACCTTAATTAATTGACAAGCTGAAATAGGCGTTGAAGGACGAGACAAAGCTTATTTTCAACCCCTCGATGTGAGAAACAAAACTCGGGGGAGGGCCCCCGAAAACCACATTTTAAGGCCCTAAAATCAACAATTTTTGAGATATTCCCAGAAAACTAATTTCATTTAATAATAATCTAATGAAAGAATGTAAGCCGGTAACCATGGCAACGGAATCTCAGAGGACCATCTATTTCTGCAAGACGCAATGCAATTCCTTTTATTACATTACTGTGAAGTTTTAAACGGGGTTTATCACGGAACCAAATTAAACTGTAATAATATTCAACAATACGTATAATGCGCTTAAGGGGGTCAAGGGGTACACTAGAATTTTTTCACATGCGGGTGTGGTACGGAAGGTCTTTTATATCCCTATCCCTATATTGTATTTATTATATTATCATTATCTATTATATTATGGCATACAACGACGAGACAAAGCTCATTTTTAGCCCCTCGGTGGCAGAAACAAAATTCGAGGGTTCCTGAAAACTACATTTTAAGGCTCTAACACCAACAGTTTCTGAGATATTCCCAGAAAACTAATTTAATTTAATAAACTAATGAAGGAATGCAAGCCGGCAACCATGACAGCAGGTTCTCAAGAGAAGACATGCAACTTTCCATCTATTTCTGTAAAAAGCAATGCCACTCCACTTATTAAATTTCTGTGAAAGTTTGCAAATGGCTATGAGGTTATCACGGAACCAACTTAAACTGTAAAATACATCAATGCTTTTAAGGGGGTTAAGGGGTACATTAGAATGTTGTCACGTGATTTACACGTGTGTTATATCGTACAGAATTATATCTCCAAACAACAACATTATTTTAAAAAAATCCTGAATTGAAATAGTATTGTTTCCGGCTATTAGGAATTTGGTCCATTGGAGGCTAAAAAAAACTGAATATTCATGCACCACAAGCCTTTATAATTTGTTAAAGGTGTGATCCTGTGGATGGGGACTTATACACAGCGGAGAGGGTCAGTCTTTATGTGAGGTGTATTGCGTTTGGTCTACGAGGTTTTCAATTTTATTTGCACGTCAGGACGTACACGTTAGGTGAATTTACATTCAGCACATCCTATTTTTTTTTCGACAAACGGGTTCATCGTAAGGATGATTTTGTTTGATACTGTGTGGTTGATTCGGACATCTGGGAGAGATGTTGTAGGTTGGTTGGTTGGTTCCTTAGTTTAGAAGCTGCGACAACGCATTCACGTTGCCTCGTGTACTTTGAGTGTGTGTAGAATCTGTCTGATAACCGGTGTTAATTGTGATGGCTGTATTAGTGTGTGTTATCTGTATTTCAGGTAAGGACTGCAGACGATCAATTTCCAGTAGTTCCTACTTTTGCTACCAAATGCTGCCGTCAACGACACCTAGCTCTGACTTGGCTAATAGATGCCACCGCAACAGGCACCTGGCTGCAAACTTTGGAACTAATAGATTGATAATCAAATCTAACCTGCAAATTTAGCTTCACACAATTGTAGTTAGTGGAAGGTTCTATTACATGCCATAAATCTGTGACCTGGGACCGCCGGCTTTACTTCCCCTCCGAAGTAAGGCATACTTAGGGATTTTCGGTCTTTCTGTGTATCTTTATGTACGTCTATAGCTCGTGTTCGAATGTTTGGAGCGACGTAAAATTAGGTATCCATGAGAGTTAATACACCAATCATTTATAAAACTCTACACCGTACTTCTCATAGAAGGGTATAGAAAAAACATTTCAAAATACATGCTAAAATAGGTGAAACATAAAAATTATCCTAGAAGGACGACCAAAGCATATTTTGCGCTTCTCAATGTGAGACACAAAATTCGGGAGTCTATAAAGAGTCTCCGCAAACCTTATTTTAAGGCCCTTAAATTAACAGTGTGTGTGATATTTCCAGAAAACTAACTTCGCTCTGATAAACGTATGAAGGAATAACAAGCCCCTAACCATTGCAACAGTACTCAATTGATATCGTCTGGTTATTAATACCGAAGACCGTTCGAAGAGCGGGTACTTCTGCTAGTTTATTATAATTTCAATGCTAAAATAATTAACTTTTCTATGACACATCGCAAGAGTATGTTACTTGGGGATTCCCAATTACTTGAAAATGAATAGAAGTCTTCTTTAGCCCAAGTTAGTCACATGGGGTTGCCAAAAAATACTGCGGTCCCCATAAGTAATAAACAGGTTTGAAAAAGAAACAAAACATTATTCTCATATAAGCCATGCCCTGAAAAAGGCTACTATTAGACCCTTGGTGATGCATTGACTAGCATTCTTGGCTGACACTCCTGAGGCCCGGGTTCATTTCCCGGCTCTAGCAAGAACATTCTCGCTTGAGGTTGCAGCGGGATACACTCAGCTTCGTGTGGAAAAATTGAGAATATTTGGGTTAAATTTCCACCTCAGCCATCCTATAGGCTAAGTGGTTTTCCGTAACAGTTGTGGGCTTTCAGCGGAATTTAGCTCTTTAAGTTTCCTTTTCCATGACTATAGTTATACTGCTACAATACCTTTAAATCACGGGGGACATCTGTTATACGGTACAGAGAAAGGAAGCCGACACCGAACCCTAGTTGGGCGAGACTGTGCGGTAGGTTTATGGGGATGAAAGAACACCGCCTCGGTACGCGTAGGCTGTAAACGAATCAACAACAATGGACTAAATGCTGAAATGCATAACAATCTTCAATTAAAATTCTTCAAATGGTGGGGGCGTGGTGGCGCAGCGATCAAGCTGTTGGCCTCTCACCAAGGTGGACCGTGTTCGATTCCCAGTCAATGCATGTGCGATTTTCGAAGTGAAATGCCATGTCCGGTGGTTCGGATTCCACGTAATAAGGAGGCCCCGTGGCTCATGATCGCATGATTAACGGTAACGTAAATCTAAAAGCTTCCTTCCTTCAAATGGTGATAAAATCTGTAGAAAAATGATTAATCTTTTCTTAGAAAGCATTAACGCAGATTGCGGACAGAACACATGCTGTGGGAGAGATCGCTGCCAATAATAAAGAGTCATAACATTTACGGTACTTTCTCAGTACTACTTCCGTGAGGACGAGAACACAATAACATGGCCGTCCTTGCTCTCCATACGAGTAGAATACATAATAACCCTATTCTGAAGCACCGTCAAGATTACCGCTCGCTCAAGCTAAATTTCTTCTCTAGCACGCGACACTGAATAGAATTTAGAAGACAATGAAATCGCATAATACTGAAAGCGAGTTAAATTGCAGTATTCTATGTGCGTATCCTTGGAACCTTAATAAATACCGGCTCTTAAAAGAAAACCAATCCTGACGATCTTCTGTACGTTTCCTCCATCTTCTTACTCCCATCTTGCATAAGTCGTCCTCCACGTCATCCAACCATCGATTCCTAGGTCTTCCTTTGCATCTTCTTCCACCTGGATTTCCTCTATAGGTCTTTTTAATCACTCTATCACCTGCCATTCTCTCCACATGCCCCAGCCATCTTAGCCTATTACTCTTTACTTCCGAAACTATATCAGGATACCCATATAATTCGTCAGGATTGGGCAACTATTGTTGAAGAGGCCAAGGTCCTACATGGACTGTAGTGCCGAGGAGTAGTAGTAGTAGTAAAAGAAGACCAACCCCGCTATTTGACCTCAAAGATCCACTCGTACCCAAGGAGGACCGCCACACAGCACGGAATAATCAAGACGCGTGGCCAGCACGACAACACCCTCAGCCGTATTACTTTGTTTTTTTTAAGACATGGATGGATACTTTTCGTAATAAACACCTACTTGATTATCCTCACGAGGCTGAGTGAACCCCGTTCTAGCCATCACATCATATCTCAAATCTCTGACGGAACCAGGATCGAACCCGGAACCTCCTAACAACTTGAACTATGGCCCTGAGATGCTGGCGCTTTCAGCTCCACGTAGACTCGTAGAGGGTGGGTAGAGAGAGTGTAGTTTCGTAGTTCATTGTTGTTGAACTGCTGATTGTTAGAATAATGCGGGTTGTGGTGAAGGCTACAATGCATGGTAATAATGCAACTTTTGACAACACTGAATGAACTCCCACCTTATTGGTTTATGATGAGGACACTGCGCACCCTACGCCAAGCAAATAGCAGTTCATCCTTTAACACGGGAACTGAAGGGACGCTTAGAGCCTCGCGTATTTTCCCCGGCTGAAGATGGACTAGCCGCGCCATATCAGCTGGTTTTTTTTAGCGTATGGCTTTTTTTAGTGCCGGGAGTGTCCGAGGACATGTTCGTCTCGCCAGTTTAGTAGCTTCTTCGAGACGGACACCCAATGGGTGAGCTACAAGTACCGTTGAGAAGGAAAGTTGGAATGTAAGGACGAGGAGTTGGAAGGTAGCGGCTGTGGCCTATAGTGTGGGACTAACCCCGGAATTTGCCTGGAAGGAAGATGGGAAACCACAGAAGACCATCTTCAATGTTGCCGATGGGGGGATTCGAACCTCATCACCTCCCGGATGTGAGCGACTGCCAGCAGTCATGCCGTAACGACCACGGCTAACTCACCCGGTATATCAGCAGTACATCGCATTATATCCGCGTTCAGTAGTTAGTTAAACAATTTCTTTTTCGAACATTTTCTACATAAAATATACTTAAGATATACCAACTGACTACTTACGAGATCGGTACGAAATCGGACATATGTTTTTTATAAATATAGATTATTCATGAAGGCCTTTTCAAAGTAAAACACGATTTAAAGGTCTAATCTTTCACGAATCATTTGTTAGGGGAGCAGAAGGAAGGAAGATTGTAGTTTTTGACTATTAACCTCGTGTTAGAACCCGACGGATTTTTTAACAGCGTTAGAAATTCCTCAGTATGCCTTCCTTCGGAGGGGAAGTAAAGCTGACCGTCCCATGTTATAGATATATGGCATGAAAAAGGAACCTTCCGCTAACTACACTTGTGGAAGCTAAAATTTGAAGATTAGTTTAATAACGCTATATTAGTTCCAACGTTCGCCGCCAGCTGCTAACTGCGATGGCATTTAGTAGCCACGTCCGCAGCTAGGTGTCGTGGATGGTAGCTTTTGGTAGCAAAAGTAGGAACTACTTGAAAAAATTAATCGTCTGCAGTCCTTCTACCTGAATCACAGATAACACACAACAAATCACAATTAACACCGGTTATCAGACAAATTCTACATACACCCAAAGTATACGAGGCTACATTACCGCGTTGTCGCAGCCCCTAAACTAACGAACCAACCAACCAACCAATCTCGCGTTCATGATTCACGGGATTTCCTTTTTACATGGAATGCGAACCACAGGATGTGAAATTTCACTTCGAAAATCTCACAAGCATTAACCAGGAATCTAACCAGGTCCATCTTGGAGAAAGCCATCACACCCCGTAAGGGAACAGTCTGGACATTAAAATAAAAGTTTGTTTTTCAAGCATTTATGTCTTAAATTGAATGTCTTCTTTTGTCACTTATTCTGCTCAAATCAAACTCTTTATCACTTTAAAAATTCTTCCCTTAGATACTATTTCGTTAAATTAGCACCATCCACTGTCTAGTGTGCCGCTGTCATGGTCATGTTTCAACTCGGTAGATAATGTACAGGGACTTTGTTTTATATGTGACGGGAATTTTCGCTCGTCCGCTCGCCTGTGCTGCGAGCCAGTCTCCCGCCAAGCACTTTGCAGCAATGCGCTTCTTGACGCCACAAGTGTCCCTCCTTTTGCTGAGACTTTTAACAGCGTGAGGTTCAGTTTAGTCAATTGTTCACGTGCTTAGTGCTTAGTGTGCTGTTCCAATGCGATTTTCATTACGTGACATTCAAATTCCTATCATCAATGACTCAGTGCCGGGCGGGCGCCGCATTACGGCAAAGTGCTTGGCGAGAGACAAGCTCGCAACGTGAGCGAGCGGGCGAGCGAAAATTCCCGTCACATACGAAACAAAGTCCCTGTATATTCCCTGCACTATGTTGCAGGCGGGAGTTAGGCCATGAGAACCCCTTCCCCCTCCCCCAACATACACACAAAGGGAAGATGGAGTAGCTCAGTCGCTGGCTACAAACGTTGATATTTAGCAACTTCTATTCAGAACACGGGCCACCAACTTTGAGTTGTTGTTGATTTATTGAGGTGCTTTGTCACATCGAGGCCATGGATCCCCGAGCATTTAGATGTGTGTGTAATTTGTATGATAATCTGTGCTATTGAGAACCCATCTGTTCTTAGTTCTGCCTTACGATGCTGAGCGAACCTCGTTCCAACCCTCAGACCAGAATTAAATTCTTTGTCAGAGACGGGAATCAAACTCGAACTCAGGGTTGACAGCCAAGAATGCTACCACTGTGCCACGAGGTGGTTACTAACTTTGAGTCCTGAATCCACCCCGAAAATGTACTAGCGAAAAATTAAATCATTCAAACCTTTTATTAGCTTGAAAATACCTTGATGAACGTGTAATTTCCTTTATGTTCGACCCTGACTATTATATGTCACAAAACTGTATCAAATGATGGTCATTATAACACTATATTTCATTACTAGCAGTGGTGCTCGGCTTCGCCCGGTGGATTTATTTGTTTTATGGATGATAATGAATACTACTACAGAACTGTCACATGATACTTAAACTAACAGAAAACAATATTTTAAAAATATATATTTTTGTGGTGGTGGTGGTGGTGGTGGTGGTGGTGGGTGTAGTGGGGGTGATAAGTAGTACAGTATAATGGACGTAACATTCAGGTCATTTTCCCCTAATGATAATTATGATTAGGGAAACAGCTATTTACTAACTACAGCACTGACACATGTAATTTACAAACAAATTTACAAAAAAATAGAAAGAGCAGTAAGTGAAATAAAATACACTGCCAAGGGCCTATATCTCATTGGCTGTTAGAAATGTAGAGACCAATAGTGTCGTCTTTTGTCGCATAGCGCCGTAGGAAAATAATCAGAACTCTTTGGAAATCTTCGGCTGACCCGAGCTACTGAGGTAGCAATAGTATCATTTATCGCCACAAAGCGCTTAACGAAAAATTTCGGAATAAATGAAGGTAAATTTGAAAACATCAACGCTTATTGCAGCTGATCTACACCTAATGTACTGCACCAACACCAATGCACTTATACAGAGGCATAATATTTCATGATGATAACTGTTTAAAGGGACGTAAGAAATCTTTTAGCACTAATTACCCCCCGTGACTGCAATTTATGAACAGCGCAAGATGCAACTATTTTCGCAATTCTGCACCAGAACACTGGTAGGGGTGACATGATGCAGTCCGAACTGCCCGTCAACAACAGACTTATTAAAATACTCTTACAGTTACACTACTACGGACATGAATGGTTCTAGGGCCTTAATACGTGGTTTTCAAGTTAATTTTGTCTGTTATTCTAAATGTAGTGAATGGGGAGCGTTGTCCAAAATATCAAGTGGACTGTGTTACCGGCAGGGTTTCAAAGTGTATGTAAAATTTGGTGCAATTAGGAGAAACGGTGTTGATTTGTGATGAAGGGCCTAAATGCAGGGAATGGAGTGGTCTGTCCAGAATTTAAAATGGACAGTGTCACCCGCAGGGTTCCAAAGGGTAAGTATACAAAATGTGGTTCAGATCGGTGAAACGGTGTAGATTTGTGCCAAAGGGCCTAAATGCAGGGAATGGAGTGGTCTGTCCGAAATGTCATGTAAACAGTGTTACTCTCAGGGTTCCAAAGGGTAAGTATACAACTTTTGGTTCAGATTGGTGAAAGGTTGTAGATTTGTGCCAAAGGGCCTAAATGCAGGGAATGGACTGGTCTGTCATAAATTTCATGTAGGCAGTGTTACTCGCAGGGTTCCAAAGGGTAAGTATACAACTTTTGGTTCAGATCGGTGAAACGGTGTAGATTTGTGCCAAAGGGCCTAAATGCAGGGAATGGAGTGGTCTGTTCGAGACTTCATGCAGTCTGTGTTACTCGCAGGGTTCCAAAGGGTAAGTATACAACTTTTGGTTCTGATCAGTGAAACGGTGTAGATTTGTGCCAAAGGGCCTAAATGCAAGGAATGGAGTGGTCTGTCGGAAATTTCATGTAAACAGTGTTACTCGCAGGGTTCCAAAGGGTAAGTATATAAATTTTGGTTCAGATCGGGGAAAAGGTGTAGATTTGAACCATCATCATCTTGTACAGTTTCCAGCCCCAGGCTGGGTCTGTTTGGAACATAAGCCTCGCCACTTAGTCCTTTCTTCCCACCACCTCTCCGCTGTCACTCTGGTCCAGTCCTCGCCTCTCTTCATGACACAATCCTCCACTCCTTTCAGCCATCTATCTCTTGGTCTTCCCCTTGGTCGTTTCTTCTGCATCTGCATCTCATGTATCCTCTTGGGAATCTTCTTCTCATCCATTCTCTTTAAGTGTCCATACCACCTCAGTCTTGATGTCTCAATCCTACCTTGCAAGGGCTCCTCTTTCACTATTTCCCTGACCTTTTCATTCCTCACCCTGTCTCTTCTTGTTACTCCGATCCTACTTCGCAGGAACTTCATTTCACCTGCCTGTATTCTGCTTATGTCTCTTTTCTTCATTGTCCACGTTTCTGAAGCATAGGTCAGTATCGGGATATAGTAGCTTCTGTATAACACTTCCTTGCTTTTTTGTGGACATCTTTATTCCACACTAAGCTCCTAATGCTTCTCAGAAATGATTCTGCCTGTCTGCTACGTTCCGTAATTTCTTTGTCATTTCTCCCATTTTCCTCCACTATACTTCCCAAGTACTTGAGACTTTCCACCTTCTTCAGCTGTCCACCTCCAAGTGTTATCCCACTCATTGGTCTGTCCTTTTTCCGGGTCGTTAACAGGATCTCACATTTACTGATGTTGAACTTCCATCCGTACTCTCCCACTGTTTCTTCCCAAGCCTTCAGTTGCTCCTGAATTTCCTCCTCCTTGTTTCCCCAGACCATGAGATCATCTGCAAACACCATGGCTTTCATCTTATCTTCTCCTATCTTTCCTGCTATCCGCGTCATTACCTCGTCCATAACCACAATAAAGAGAAGGGGTGACAGCGCACTACCCTGTTTGAGGCCACTCATTTGTCTGAACCAGTCTGTTCTTTCCCCTCCAACTTTCACACAACTCACACTTCCACAATACATCTCCTTCACTCTGCCTACAGTCTCTTTTTCCACTCCCATGTTTTTCATTCCTTCCCAAACCTTCTCCCTACACACACTATCATAGGCCTTTTCGATGTCCAGGAAGGCCATCAACAGATCCTCTCCAAATTCGTAGTGGTGTTCCTGGAGCTGTCTCACTGAAAATATGAGATCCACTGTTGATTTGAATCAAAGGGCCTAAATGCAGGTAATGGACTGATCTGTCATAAATTTCACGTATACAGTGTTACAATCAGGGTTCCAACGGGTAAGTATACAAAGTTTGGTTCAGATAGGTGAAACGGTGTACGTATCACTAACCTTAACGCCAGTGCATGTGGATAGAGCTGTTCAGGAGCATTTGTTCTACCGACTTACTGAACAAAAATGAATCTTGAAGGTTTCCTGAGAGGTGTAGCCTAATGCTACATAGCCTAAACTATTCCTCTTGAATCAGGCTATCATATAAAAAAGAATTGTTCGAATCGGACTGGTAGTTCCAGAGATTAGTGCGTTTAAACACATAAACACACAAACACACGAACTCATCAGCTTTATTATATTAGTATAGATGAAACAGTTTCTCCCACCAATCACAGCTCAAGAAACAGTTGTTTGACCAATTCGGTGAGGATAGCAACGCATCTGCGCTAAGTTCCAAGGCCTTCTAATTTAAATTTCACTGCCTGGCCTAGTGTCATAGTGGGGCAATCGAGGAGGTCATGGTCAAAGACAAGGTATTCTGTGCGTCCCATGCGCTCTGTTCAGTACATAAGACTGGCGAAATCTCAACAGATATTTATGAATATTTATGTTCGAACATAAAATAGTTATAATAATTATCGTCGAACATAAACAGTCGTATGCAACTCGCATATAATGGTAATTAAGACACTCGTATGGAAATTATAAAACTCGCATACGGTCGTTTTATAAACATACTCGTGTCTTAATTATTGCCATTATAGGCTCGTTGCATAATGTACTATTATGTTCGACGATGTCGAAATGTAAATATTATGTCAGAGAACTGTATCATAATGAGGCTCATTATATCACTATTAGCCTACTTTCGATTTTTGCAAAAAATGAAAGTAGACTTATGAGATCAACACAGGGCGAAAAAAGTGTGTCTGTCTGTGTGTGTGTGTGTATGTGTGTGTGTGAGTCTGTGTGTGTGTGTGTGTATGTGTGTGTGTGAGTCTGTGTGTGTGTCTGTGTGTGTGTGAGTGTGTGTACTCTGAATGTCTGTCCCCCCCTATCAATTCGAACACGGTGAATGCGAATTGAACGAAATTTGGTACAAAGATAGCACTAGCAAAGGACACCTCAGTGTCATGTTTTATATCGCCGCCATCTTGACGGAAACGTAATGGCGGCCACACAAATGTTCAAAGCTTAAATCAAATTACGACTAACCTAATCATCCGATCTCTACCAAATTTTGCAACAACATAATTTTATGGGGGGAGCATCCTTTGACCAAACTAATATGTCATCAGCGTAATAGTTTGCGTATGGCGGCCATCTTTGTGTGAAAATCGATTCCCCCTATTAATTCGAACACGGTGCAACCGAATGGAACGAAATTTGGTACAGGGATAGTACTAACAAAAGGCACCTCAGTGTCATGTTTTATATCGCCGCCATCTTGACGGAAACGTAATGGCGGCCACACAAATGTTCAAAGCTTAAATCAAATTACGATTAACCTAATCATCCGATCTCTACCAAATTTTGAAACAACATACCCTTATAGAGGAAGCATCCTTTGACCAAATGAATAGGTCATCAGCGTAATTGTTTGCGGATGGCGGCCATCTTTGTGTGAAAATCGATTCCCCCTATTAATTCGAACACGGTAAAACCGAATGGAACGAAATTTGGTACAAAGGTAGTACTAACAAAAGGCACCTCAGTGTCATGTTTTATATCGCCACCATCTTGACGGAAACGTAATGGCGGCCACACAAATGTTCAAAGCTTAAATCAAATTACGACTAACCTAATCATCCGATCTCTACCAAATTTTGCAACAACATACCTTTATGGGGGGAGCAACCTTTGACCAAACTAATAGGTCATCAGCGTAATAGTTTGCGGATGGCGGCCATCTTTGTGTGAAAATCGATTCCCCCTATTAATTCGAACACGGTGCAACCGAATGGAACGAAATTTGGTACAGAGGTAGTACTAACAAAAGGCACGTCAGTGTCATGTTTTATATCGCCGCCATCTTGACGGAAACATAATGGCGGCCACACAAATGTTCAAAGCTTAAATCAAATTACGATTAACCTAATCATCCGATCTCTACCAAATTTTTCAACAACATACCCTTATAGAGGAAGCATCTTTTTACCAAATGAATAGGTCATTAGCCTAATAGTTTGCGGATGGCGGCCATCTTTATGTCAAAATTGATTCCCCCTATTAATTCGAACACGGTGGAACCGAATGGAACGAAATTTGGTACGGATGTAGCACTAGCAAAGGGCACCTCAGTGTCATGTTTTATATCGCCGCCATCTTGACTGAAACGTAATGGCGGCCACACAAATTTTCAAAGCTTAAATCAAATTACGATTAACCTAATCATCCGATCTCTACCAAATTTTGCAACTACATACCTTTATGGAGGGAGCATCCTTTGACCAATCTAATAGGTCATTCGCCTAATAGTTTGCGGATGGCGGCCATCTTTGTGTCAGAATCGATTCCCCCTATTAATTCAAACACGATGAAACCGAATGGAACGAAATTTGGTACAGAGATAGCACAAGCAAAGGGCATCTCAGTGTTATGATTAATATCGCCGCCATATTGACAGAAACGTAATGGCGGCCACACGAATGTTTAAAGCTTAAATCAAATTACGACTAACATAACCATCCGATCTCTACCAAACTTTGCAACAACATACCTTTATGGAGGGAGCATCCTTTGACCAATCTAATAGGTCATTAGCCTAATAGTTTGCGGATGGCGGCCATCTTTATGTCAAAATTGATTCCCCCTATTAATTCGAACACGGTGGAACCGAATGAACGAAATTTGGTACAGAGGTGGCACTAGCAAAGGGCACCTCAGTGTCATGTTTTATATCACCGCTATCTTGACGGAAACGTAATCGCGGCCACCCAAATGTTAAAAGCTAAAATGTAATTATGACCAACCTAATAATCTAGTCTCTACCAAATTTTGCAACACCATATCTTTATGTGGGAAACATATTCTCACCAAACTGCAAGAACATCAGCCCAATAGTTTGCAGATGGTGGCCAAGTATGTGTGCAAATCGATTGCCCTTATCAATTCAAACACGGTGAAACCGAATTGAACGATATTTGGTACAGTGGTAGCACTAGCAAAGGGCACCTCATATTCATGTTTAATATCCCTATAGCACGTTGTATTTCAACAAGCTACTACATCCAAGATTCAATCATACTCCTTGAAAAGGACCAAGAGTTATAACAATACCCATGCATTTAGGAGAAAGTAGGCTATATGTTCTTTACTGAACATCTTGTTTTTATTCTGAAACCGTTTCTCCTACCAATCAGAGCTCAAGAAACAGTTGTGTGACCTATTAGGTAAGGATGGCATCGCACCTGCGCTGAGTTCCACGGCCTCCTAATTTAAATGTCACTGCATGACAAGTGTCAAAGTAGAGTAATCCAGGATGCCATGGTCAAATACGAGGTATTCTCTGCGTCCCATGCGCTCTATTCAGTACATAAAACTGACGAAATCTCGACAGATATTTATGAATATTCATGTAAGAACATAAAATAGTTATAATTATCGTCGAACATAAACAGTCGTTTGTAACTCGCCTATAATGGTAATTAAGACACTCGTATGGTTCGCTCGTTTTATAAACATACTCGTGTCTTAATTATTGCCATTATAGGCTCGTTGCATAATGCACTATTTCGAAATTAGATATCCGACTAGACGCGCCATTCCTTCATTAGATAAACGTGCATTGGTTACTGTCCAGAAATGGTGTTAACTCAAAATTCGACAACTGGAACCTTTACCCACAAACGCACACGGAGAAGTCGAGTCTGAAGTGAGTTGCCTGACCTCTCTCATCATGCCATATTGGGATATGCGAGGTGATGCAGGGTACAATCTATTGGCCCAATTTATTGCCCTGACCTTGTTCGCACCACCTAGCTGGTAGCATGCACTCGCGTTAGTTCAGCACATCAAGTGCATAACTAAACGTCACGAGTTCAAACACCTGTACCAAGGGGCGACTCCGCCTTAAGTGCTGCAACACATTGTTTTATTTGAAAATTAATTGCTTTTATACTAGTATCTACAGGGTTTTTCATATAAAGTATGAACGGCATGTGGCAGTTTAGTTATCCGCTGCTGCGGTGGCCTTGGCCGAGCTTATGGCGCACCGTGGCCCCCTGCTTTAAGCGTGTGCACAATCCTGTATGAAATTACCTCATAAAAGATGCTGGAAGTGTCGTCCTTTCTAGGGCATACAGGCATTGTATCTGGTAACCACATTTTGGCTGACGCGAGTGAGTTCGGCTACTGTAATGTTTCTGATTGCATGCGTAATGTTTCCTATCAGTTCCTCATATGTGTGAGGATTTGATAAAAAAAAAAGTTTTACATACAAATAAATACGATATTGCAATGATAACTGTCTCACCATGTTAGCAGCTGAGGTTCAGACTGGCGACAGAACATCTGCACGCTTGTTGCACGGTCAAGTATGTACTATGCGCGCGCTTTCAATACTACATCAGGGGGCCACAGCGCGCCACAAGCTCGGCCAAGGTGACTGCAGCAGCGGATAACAAAACTGCCGCTTGCCGTTCTTACTTTATATGAAAGACCCTGTACAATCAAATACAGTGCGTTGTAAAGATGTCAGTAAAATGATTGGAAATACATCAACGCCCCTCACAACGAGGTATTATCTAGTCGTGCGCTGCATTCCCCGTCCAGCACTGGCTGTGTAGATCGCAACTCAGCGCGAATTTCTACCTTTATTGGCTCCAAACATGAACTTTGCCTTTCGCGCATGCGTGCCCACCTTTTCCGTTGTGCTGTTGGGACCACAGGCCAAGACATCACAGCAATTCTTCGTTCGAACACACAGCGGCAGCACTGGTCACATGACGTGAGAACGTAGAAGGTGACTCCTTATAGACTCAGCTGCAGCATTTTAGAGAGAATCGCTCAAAGCAAGGAAGTTATCAGCCGTTCCCGCCAGAAGGTATTTTAATGCTCCCAACTTACCTATCACATAGTCACATTTTGTGAATCGATGAACTATAGTTTGTTCAGTATGGAAAACTCAGTGAAGAGCCTCTTTAGTGTTACTGAGGGAGTGTTTCTACAAGGTAAATTGTGTTTCTAAACACACTATATTTATTTTTTGGAGGGGGAAATGGGATACATACAGCACACAGATTATTTTCTGCACAGTCGCCACTACTCCCTTGTCCAGGAATTGTTCTCTCCACAACAACTCCATAGGCTAAATAAAGCAAGCTGTCTGTCTGAACAATTTGAATATTTGGCTAAAACGTGGTATATTCCTGATAAGGTGTAAACTTATAATGACCAATTTAATTTGTATAGCCTATGTTTGTCCATTTGTTAAAATAATAATGTTTCGGACAATGGAACCCATATATTATACTGGGACAGAAAAATACACACTTATAAAACCATCAAAGTCAACCGTCCTCATATTCTCCTCCTTGATAGACAGGAGAAATGAGCTGTGATCATCGATATATCCGTACCACTCAACCACAACCTTCAAACAGCCTATGCCCAAAAGGTCAACAAATACACCGAACTAGCCATTGTAGTGAAAACAAATGTGGAAGCTAAAGCAGATGTACATCCAGCCTCTCTTTACTAACACAATCATCACAATTAACACCGGTTATCAGACAAATTCTACACACACCCAAAGTACATGGGACTACATGACCTCGTTGACGCAGCTCTAAACTAAGGAATCAACCAACCACCTGGCTTCTCATTCTGTCTGCAACTGGAATTGTACCTTCAAGACTGGTGGACCAACTACAGGCTCTCGAAATGGCGCGCAAGCTGGCACTGATCCGAAAGTCGGTGGTCTTGGACACTTGCCATACAGTGCGACGATTCCTGAATGAAGAATGAACTCTGAAATAGCTTGACATTAGTCCGTATTTTCAGTCATTGTACCATTGTAAAATGAGGAATTCATGAATCTGTACAGTAATAATAATAATAATAATAATAATAATAAATATTCCTCAGCGTTTGTCCCGCCTGGTTGCAAGGTCCAATACAGGGATACCCTGTCTCCATACATTTCTGTCTCTGGCCGTGTCTGGGTGAAGATTAACGCGTCTGAGGTCTTTGTGTAGCATATCGGCCCATCGTTGCTTCGGTCATCTCATTAGTCTTTTGCCGACGACTTGTACATTGTAACCAGTCTTTGCAACTGTGTCGGTTTTTTCCCGCAGTAGGCTACATGCTCGAACCATAACATACGGCCCTCACGCATTTTATCTTGGATAGGTGCGACACCAAATCGCTCTCTCATGTTGTGATTTGATACATGGTCTAATTTAGTCGACCTAACATCTTGTTTTCCGTAACGCCTAAACGACGCTCGGCCTCAGTCGTAGTAGGTCAGCACTCGCATCCATATAATGCGACAGGGTGGATGATGATATTAATAATAGTAATAATAATAATGCTATTGAAGACCTCAATAACAATCAAGCATTTGAAGAAAGGGTTCTGAAACTGAATATTGCATACAATCGATGCAGAAAAGATTACCAGAAGAAATCCATATCCATCAATGCGAAATTAAGGCACTATAACGGTGTAATCAGGCCCGAGGTCCTCCATGCAGCTGAAACCCTAACCGTCAAAGGGGCAAAACTGATACAGAAACTAGGGGTCAAGGATAGAATTATATTGAGGAAGATCTTAGGCCCAAGGATTATAAATGGACAAAGGTATCACAGGCCCAACGATTATCTGTACCTAAAGCAATAACCTCTAATGGACACAATCAACAAGAGACGCCTCTAATTCTACGGGCACCTTGAGAGAATGAACGAGTCAAGATTGACCAGTGTAATCCACAGAGCCAGCTCCCGCAAGAAGACAACATCACTGTGGTACCAGCAAGTTAAATAAGATCTGCAAAGCTTTAACATCTCTGAATCCGTTATACAAGACAGACAAGCTTTCCAGAAAATGTTAAAAGAAGACCCACAGATTAAACTTAAGAAAGGGCAGAGACCAAAGAGGTCAGAAGCAGCTAAACAAATACCAAGTCAGAAAATGAAGGAGATATGGGCTAGGAAGAAGGCTCTTAAGAACTTTAAACCAATCCCAACTCATCAAGCTGAAAACCATTTTGGTTAACCTACGTAGTTCATAGTTGGCTCATTCGAAGAAAGAAAGAAAGAAAGAAAGAAAGAAAGAAAGAAAGAAAGGAAGAAGACTAATACCATGGCGTTAGGGTCACCACGGGTGCCGAAATTTTGCCCGTGACGGCAGCTGTAGCATGGCAGGTTCGAATCCCGGTACTGACAGCAGCTATCCAGAGAGTGTGGTTTTTCCCCGGATTTTTCCACATTTCCACCAGAAAAATGCCGAGATAGTTCCTTACTTCAAGTCCCGGAGCACCTACCACATCCCTGTCCCTAATAGAGATACACACACTATTACAGTCATCACATACCGTAAATACAGTACAAGTTATCAGACAGATACACAGACATCCAACTTCATGGGGCTGATGACCAAGATGTGCCAAAACCCCGACATGAATTAACAACAGCAACAACAATAGAGTAAAATGTCTGGCCGAAGTCGTCGGATTTCTTGAGAGCATTAAAAATCCCTCGGTATGCCTTCCTTCGGAGGGGAAGTAAAGCCAATGGTCCCATGTCATAGATTTAGGGCATGATAAAGAACCTTCCACTAATTACACCTGTGTGAAGCTAAATTATAGGTTATGTTTGACTAACGCTCTTAGGTTCCAACGTTCGTCACCAGAAGCCGACTGCAGTAGCATCTAGTAACAAAGTTCAGAACTAGTTGATCGTTGACGGTGGCGTTTGGCTGTAACTACCTGAAAATTGAATGTTTTCAGTCCTTATTTGATAACACACACTAATACAGCCATCACAATTGACACCGGTTATCAGACTGATTCTACACACACCCAAAGTACACGGGACCACATGACCACGTTGTCGCAGCCCCTAAACTGAGGAACCAAACAACCAACAATAGTAAAATGTGTTTTTTCGTCGATGTCTCGGTCTCATGCATGGCTGCGATTATCTGGAAGCTAATAACGTATGGGTGGTGCTGGGTAATGAAATTTGGGCACATCCGTTGTTGCCTGTGGATGTTGTGCAAGGATCTACTGTATTCTTGGTTGTCGCCGCGGAGACCCGGGTTCGATTTCCGGCTCTGCTAAGAAATCTAATTCTGGTGTCAGGGCTGGAACAGGATACACTCAGCCTCGCAAGGCAAAACTGAGAAGAGGCGATTTTGACTCCTACTTCAAGTGGTTTTCCGTAGTTTTCCACTTCTAATCCAGACCATTGCTGGGATGGCTCCTAACATAAGGCCATGACCGCTTCCTGCCCAAATGCTACCTCGATTACAAATATACGCACTAGTACAGGCATCACCGTTGAGTCTCAGTGGCTTAGGCGGCAGCACGCTGACCTCTCACCGCTGGGTACGTGGTTCAAATCCCGGTCACTCCATGTGAGATTTGTCCTGGACTAAGCGGAGGCAGACATGTTTGTCTCCGGCCACTCCGGTTTTCCCTGTCAAAAATTTCATTCCAGCAACACTCTCCACTGTCTTTTCATTTCATCTGTCATTCATTTAATCATTGCCCCAGGGGAGTGCGACAGGCATCGGCAGCCGGCACAGTTTATATCCTCACTGCTAGAGGGGGCTTCATTCATTCCATTCCCTAACACGATCGGTCGACTGGAAGCAGGCTGTGGATTTTCATTTTCACTATAGGCATCACAGTGGAACAAGTTATTAGACAAATTTTACACACACCCAAGTGGTCCTACATGGGGCTACATGACCACGATGTCGCAAGCCTCTAAATAATCAACAACAACAAAGGTTCTACTCATATGTCTAGTGTTGTTGCACGGGCTCATTGAGGAAAGCAATGACAAATTACCGCACTCTTCACCTTGCCTTTTGTTTGTGATGTATTTCCCACATAACCTACTGCCGTACTTTTCAGGATCGAACCAGCCTCCGGGCTACCAAACAGACAACCAATCATCTACCAAACCGTCATTTCGGACCTTCAGGCAAGAGATGGAGCAGTGACCTAACCCTACGGTCAGGGTGGTATGGAGAAAGGATGATGTGCATGCCCCCTGAGCTAAATTTTGGAGAGAAATCTGGCGGCTACTCGTCACAGATTAATGAAATTTGTCTCGCCTAATTCAACAGATATACTGGAAGAAAGCAGACTGTAATTCACTTTCTGTGTATACATCATTCGAGCGAAACTTTCTAGGTAATTCTGTATAACCCGGATTGCAATCAACCCATCATCTCATTGACATGCAGCTGCGTCCGGCATGGCTTCCACTTACTTTTGCCGGGCTCCTCTCCGTCTTCTTTCCTGTCGACCTCTCTTGGTCAACTCTTGTTCTCTTCCGA
Organism: Meconema thalassinum; assembly: GCA_946902985.2. NCBI lineage: Eukaryota > Metazoa > Arthropoda > Insecta > Orthoptera > Tettigoniidae > Meconema > Meconema thalassinum. Next base: position 355,817,643 of record OX336388.2, on the reverse strand, counting down.
CCCTGACGGTATTAGGGTATCCGAGGCCTAGGGAGTCTCTTCCTTTCCCGCCATAATTGGCCTTTCTCTCATCTTTCCTGATCCCTCATTCTTCGAGGGGTCTGACCTCTTCTGTTCTCTTCCTATCTCCTGCCTTCTGCTCGAGGAGGCAGGGTGTGGTAGTCCAACCACTTCTGGTGCACCCTGGATAGTGCTACACCCTCAAGGACTCACGGCTGGTGAGTTCAGGAGATGGGGATAGTGCTACACCCTCAAGGACTCACGGCTGGTGAGTTCAGGAGATGGCGACCCTGAGGGATTCCTGAGCTGGGTCCGGTTTATTTCCCTTTTTCCATTGCCTCTGGGGTTGACCCTCTCCTCTTTCCCTTTCATATCTGCCTTTCATGGCTCTCCATCTTTCCAAGTCCTACAGTCCTTATTCTTCGAGGGTTGAGGGCATTTCTTCTCCTCCTGTCCTGTATTTGCCTTATTCTGATGCGAGTTTTATAATTTCCATACAAGTGTCTTAATTACCATTATAGGCGAGTTGCATACGACTGTTTATGTTCGACGATAATTATTATAACTATTTTATGTTCGAACATAAATATTCATAAATATCTGTCGAGATTTCGCCAGTTTTATGTACTGAACAGAGTGCATGAGGCGCAGAGAATGCCTTGTATTTGACCATGGCCTCCTCGATTACCCTACTATGACACTAGGCCAGGCAGTGAAATTTAAATTAGAAGATCGTGGAACTCAGCGCACCTAATTATCTAATTGGTCAAACAACTGTTTCTTGAGTTCCGATTGGTGGGAGAAGCTGTTTCATAATGAAACAAAGTGTTATAATGAGCCTCATTATAGTACAGTTTCCTGACATATAATAGTCAGGGTCGAACATAAAGTAGTTTTCAATACATTCTCAGCTTTCACAATCATCCAATCCATTAGGGGCCGATAACCTAGATGTTAGGCCTCTTAAAACAAAAATTATCATCATCATTGACATGCCCACAAATCCTCAACTCCCTCAATGACGTAGATTGGTGGCAAATAGTGACAAATTAATTATTTGCCTGATACGTGTGATCGGAAAAGTTATAGAATTTACATCCTATGTACTTTGAAATATTAGAAGGCATTCTTTAGTGTTATAGTAGCTTTTCAGTCGGTCAACACGAGTGTGCCCGATTAGATTGGGCGGAGAATTACAATCAATTTCCTAATGCCTGTAATAAAATATAGGAATTACTTAAACAATAAAACACTTCTCACATAATTGGGGGACTCTTATGTACTTAGCCGGCCCTGTGGTGTTGGAGTAGCGCGCCTGCCTCTCACCCGGAGGCCCCGGGTTCGATTCCCGGCTCCGTCAGGGATTTTAGAAACGTGAGGGATGGAACGGGGTGCACTCAGCCTCGTGAGGACAATTGAGTAGCTGTCTGACAGTGAGAAAACCAAGCTTAATGGCCGAGGGGACCCGATGCGCTGACCACGCGTCACCCCAATATCCGCAGGCCAAATGGCTGGGCAGCGGTCGCTTGGTAGGCCTAGGCCCTTCACGGCTGTAGTGCCAGGGGTTATTTTATTATTATCATACGTACTTAACTGGATCGCCTCCGTGGTTAAGGCGGCAGCACGCCGGCGTCTCACCGCTGGGTCCGTGGTTCAAATCCCGGTCACTCCATGTGAGTTCTGTGCTGGACAAAACGGAGGCAGACAGGTTTTTCTCCGGGTACTCCGGTTTTCCCTGTCAAAATTTCATTCCAGCAACACTCTCCACTATCATTTCATTTCATCTGTCATTCATTTAATCATTGCCCCAGAGGAGTGCGTCAGGCCTCGGCAGCCCGCACAGTTCATATCCTCGCCCCAAGATGGGGGCTTCATTCATTCCATTCCTGACCCGGTCGGAGACTGGAAGCAGGCTGTGGATTTTCATTTTCACTTAACTGGATCATATTAAGAACGAAGACGTCCGCAATACTCTTGGAATAGCCCCTATTCCAGCCAAAATTAGGGAGACTCGGTTGCGTTGGTACGAGCTTGTAGCCCGAGCAAATACAGAGTCCATTGTAAGGAAGTCTCTTGCTCTCGAGCCTGATGTACACAGACCTCCAGGACGACCAAAAAGGCATTGGATTTATACCCTACAGGACGATATGCGCATCGTAGGTCTTCGTCCTATAGATGCAGCCAACCGCAACAAATGGAGAGCGACGTGCAGAGTGGCGGACCCCAAAAAATAATTGGGAACAACGCCAGGAAGAAGAAGATATGTACTTAACTTCATAACTGCTGTTTATAGCCTACTTTTGATTTTTGCAAAAAAAATGGGAGTAGACTGAAACGTAATGGTGGCCACCCAAATGTTCAAAGCTTAAATCAAATTACGACTAACCTAATCATCGGATCTCTTCCAAATTTTGCAACAACATACCTTCATGTGGGAAGCGTGATTTGACTAAACTACAAGGTCATCAGCCAAATAGTTTGAAGGTAGCGGCCGTGTATGTGTGCAAATCAATCCCCCTTATCAAATCAAACACAACAAAACAAAATCGCACCACCTTTAGTACAGAGGTAGCAATAGCAAGGGATAACTCAGTGTCATGTTATATATCACCGCCATCATAACGAAAAAGAAATGGTGTCCACCCAAATGTTCTGAGCTTAAATCAAATTACGACCAACTTAGTCATCCGATATCTACCAAATTTTGCAACAATATACCTTAAAGTGGGAAGCATCTTTTGCCCAAACTACGAGGTCATCAGCCAAATAGTTTCAAGATAGCGGATGTATGAATCATGCAAGAATTATAGCCTGACCGTAACTTACGATTCAACAAGGCCTGACCTTAACAAATACGCTCATCGTACATAGGGAGGTTTAAACTCTCCCCAAGGGGCTAAACGTCGGCTAATGAATTAAAAGCGGATGACAGGAAAACCAAATGTGAACTTTAATACAGTAGAGATAAAGGCCTTGAATTCCTTACAACTATCTTATTGTTGTTGTTTCATTTGAGAGGCTTCGACATCGTGGTATTATTTATTGTATGGCTTTTAGTGCCGGGAGTGTCCGAGGACATGTTCGGCTCGCCTGAGTCTGTAGCTGCTTCCAGCGGACACCCTTAGGATGAGCTACAAGTTCCGTTCAATTTCAAGTAGTTCCAACTTTCGCTACCAGTTATCAATGATACCTGGTGTTCAACGTTGGAACTTTGATAGAGCGTTCCGACGAAATCTAAGCTAACAATTTAGCTACACTCAAGTTTAGTCTGTGGAAGGATATTTTACATGCCATAAATCTATGACATGGGACCGCCGGCTTTACTTCCCCTCCGAAGGAAGGCATACTGAAGGATTTTTAACGCTCTTAAAAATCCGACGACTTCGGCCGGGTTTGAACCCGCTATCTTGGGAATAGAAGCTCAGCATGCTACCAACTATGTCACCGAAGCCGCTGACATCGTGGTCATTTAACCAGTGTACTTGGAGTGTGTGAGATTTTATTCTGATAACCTGTGTTATTCTAATGGCTGTATTAGTGTGTGGATTTGTAAATTCAAGTGAGGATTGGAAAGGAGACGGCCGTGGTCTTGAGCTAGTAACCATCCCGGCATTCTCCTGGAGTAGAAGTGGGAAACCAAGGAAAACTACTTCCAAAATAGCTGAGGTGGAAATCGAACCCTCCTCTTCTCAGTTTTGCTTCACGAGGCTGAGTATACCCCGTTTCAGGCCTCAAACCAGAATTTATTTTCGCAGAGCCGGGAATCGAACCCGGACCTCCGGAGACCGCAACGGCACGAGGTCGTGTTTCAACTATCGCACCTTTAATAGTTATTTCCTCGTACACAGCTGCTTTGTGTATCCCAAGCAGAAGGGCTCTGGCAGTGAAAGTAGCACAGTCTATTTCTCATTACAAGTCTGACCTGCAGCTCCCGGCTATGCTGTTCTATTCATCGGCTAATGCGCCTTCATTGGCTATCAATGCACGGCTGGGGTGGAGTCGCATGTTTCACGCTTCATTCTATGGTGAGTTTACGAAATAACTCGGCTGCCCTTCTCGATCAAAAATAAGTTCCGCTCATCGACCAATAATTACACACTGACCGACAGTGTTGTCAAGTCCACTATTTCATATCTATAAGCCCGTGGCACGCCATGACTGCGATGGGGAGACCTACAGCAACTCTGGAGATCGGAGGTTCGAATCTCACTGCTAACAGTGGTTATCTTGAGAGTGGTTCCCCAGGTTTTCCCACACTCACTTCAGGTAAACACCGGGACAGTACCTTACTTAAAGTCCCTGGACATCTACCCTCCATCCCTGCCCTAATAAAGCTACACACACTACTACAGTCATCACAAAAACACACATTATTAAACAAGTTCAATACTCATTAATATTGTCTTCCAGTTTAAGAGTTCTATATTCATCTTTCAAAGTAAATAGAATTTTACGAAATTCTTTTCAATGTAAATGAAATGCCTTATTTTGAACTTCCCCAAGTACATGGGTATGATCAGGGACGGTGCGCCATTAAGGGCCGAACGGGCCCTGTCCACCCAAAGCCGTTAGGCAGCATTACAAAGAATTTGTTCAATTAATGTTATTTTTAGCCTATTTTCAATATTGAAAAAATAGGCTTATGAGATCACCTTTTGTCCGTGTGTGTGCGTGTGTGTGTGTGTGTGTGTGTGTGTGGGTGTGTGTGTGTGTGTGTGTGTGAGGTGTGTGTGTGTGTGTGTCCCCCTAATAAAATCTAAACGGCTGGAGCGATTTCAGTGAAACTCGGTAAGTTCATAGCACTATTCCCGGCGACCTCGACCGTGCCCTTCAAATTTTGTTACATCTCACCAATCCAACATGGTGGATGTGCGAAATATTTTAATAGCATTCAATATCTCCTAAACTATTACCAATATCGCCCTTAAATTGTGTACGGTGATAAAGGGCACTACTGGAAGTTCACCTATGAGACTTTCAAAAATCTGGTGACTACAAAACCAACATGGCGGTCAAGCGAAGTTGAGACTTTTAAATAGACTTTTCTCGCGATTTAACTATCCAAACGTAATGAAACTTGGCACAGCAAATGTTTATACACATTGCAATGCACTGGAGTCTAATTTAGTTCAATTGTTTACATAACCTCAAAATGGCGGCTGTGCGAAATATTTCACTGACATTCTATATCTCCGAAACTATTACAGATATCACCCTGCAATTTTGTACGGTGATAAAGGGTACTGATACACGTTTACCTATGTATAATTCATAAACCTGTAAAGTACAAAACGAACATGGCGACCAAGCGAATTTGAAATATTTTAATAGACTTTTCTCGTGAGTTAACTCTCTGAGCTCAGTGAAATGTGGTACAGTGAATGATTTTGCAGATTGTAATGTACTGCCATCTAATTTATTTCAATTGTTTACATAACCTCAAGATGGCGGCTGTGCGAAATTTTAAAATTAAGTTTTTATTTCTTGTGTCGTAATCATGCGATCGAAGTGAAAGTTTGAATAATGAACCTAGGCAATAAGTGTCCTTGAATGGTACATAACTCTATGGCCTATACAAATAACAATCCTAAATGGCGAGCATCCGAAATATTTAGAAGGTTCTCAATATCTATGAATCTTTTACAGCAACCAAACTGAAATTTTTATGTTCATAGAGACTATGAACATATGTTCACCTATAGGACTTTCAGTAACCTGGTGAGCACGAATCCAAAATGGCGGCGACGCGAAGTATAAATATTTAAATGGACGTTTCTCGCGAATTAACTATCCGAGTGCCGTGAAACGTTGCACGTTAAATGCCTACACAAATGTTGATCCACTGGCATCTAATTTATTTCAATTGTTTGCATTATCACAAGATGGCTGCTGTGCGTAATTTTAAAATCTCGTTTTTACTTCTTGTGTTCTAATCATGCGATTGAAGTTTGAATACCACACGTACACAATAATCTTAATATAATAGTACAAAAATAAAAATCCAACCTGGTGACCATCTGAAATATTTAGACGGTTCTCAATATCTACGAATCTGTTACAGCAATTAAACTGAAATTTTGCATGTTGATAGAGGCAATTAACATGAGCAGGATATATGAAAATAGGCTGTATCGTTCTTCACGGAACTACTTGTTTAAATAACTTTATATTGCAGATACTCAACTTAAAATAAGTGTTTTACCCTTCTAGAATCTCTAAAGAGAATTCATTATAAATAACTCATCCCTAGCTTAAGATCCTGACAGTCTCGTACGATGTATCGTCATAGGGAGGGGCGCTCCGCAGTAAACCCATGTAAAGTACATGGCTTGATGGGCCAGGTGAGGAAACAGTGGACATAGCACTGTCATGCACGCGAATTCTTCAGTGCTATGAAAGGGAATTTTCTCTCTCTTGAAGGGCCAGCAGATTGGGCCCATAGTGTTGCTTTGAAGCGAAACAGAAGATCTCTTCATTTCACTTCCTGCTTCTGTCTCTGTTAAATACGGTAGAAGGGCTCACCCCACCCCACGCCCTTAAACAGGTATTCAGCCATTGTTCGCAGCTTTCTGACATTAGACAAAACTATATGTATACATTTTCAGTTGTCTGAAGTTAATTTCTACTGTATAAATGTGTTTTTAACTTTTGTGGCACGGTACGTAGTTATTTAATATGTCGATTGTATGCGACATAAGAAAATTAAAGCGGAATTTTTATTAACAAAACCATTTTCTTTTATAGCTCTGAACACAAAGTTAGAAATTAAATAATTATGACCTCATCAACCAAGCTGATAGATAAATTTGCTTCATCCAAGCACAGGAGAGAATATATTTATAAATATAGAGCCATGTGAGTACAGTTTTTAATGGATCAACTATTTATTAAAACTTGTTTCAAATGTGTGGAATGATGATAATGGCAATATTGGCAACAATGAATGCCAATTATTAAACTATATTTAATATGAAACAACAATAGTATCATCTGGCTCACCCTACAATTTTAATCAGGAGCCGCCCCTCGGTATGATGATTAAGATGTCACAAGCTCTTAACATTACAGTAATTAACAACAAGACAGCTACATTGGACTAATTTGAAGTTCAGGAAAGTTTATCCCCGGAAAGATGGCGCTCGTTGTAGCAACATTAGAGGTGGCGCGGGGGACTTTCTGGCCCCTATGACATAACTTGCTCTGATAACAAAATTACTAAGTTCAATGTATCATACATTGATGTGTTGGGTTTATTAACTCAATTGCATGATATTTTGTTGAAAATAAATGCATATTAACCATACAGTATAAGTTACCAAACAATATACATGAATCCATAGATACCACACTAGCACAGGTTATGAAATAAATTTCATACACCCAATGAGTTCACGGAGCTAATTATTACGATTATTACGATTTGCCCAGTAGTTAAATGAAACACCAAGGAACCATCCAACCAATATTTTCAAAACTTTCGAAAAACAGGCTTTTAATAAATCAACTATCAACCCACCAAAATACATACTTACACTATTTTCATTTATAACAAGTAGTTCCGTGAAGAACTATACAGCCTATTTTCATATACAATTTTAGGTATGTTAATTGCCTTTATCAACATACAAAATTTCAGTTTGATTGCTGTAATAGATTCGTAGATATTGAGAACCGTCTAAATATTGCGGATGGTCGCCATGTTGGATTTTTATATATGTAGGTCTTAGAGTTATGTACTGTTAAATAAAGATTATTGTGTAAGTGTAGTATTCAAACTTCAATCGCATGATTAGGACACAAGAAGTAAAAAGGAGATTTTAAAATTTCGCACAGCTGCCATCTTGTGGTTATGCAAACAATTGAACAAAATTAGATACCAGTGCATTACAATTTGTATAAACATTTTCTGTACCAAGTTTCATTGCGTATGGATTATTAAATCGCGAGGAAAGTCTATTTAAACTTTCAAATTCGATGGCCGCCATGTTCGTTTTGTAATAAACCGGTTTTTGAAAGTCTCATAGATGAACTTTCAGACGTACTCCTTATCTCCGTACAAAATTTCGGGGTGATACCGGTAATAGTTTCAGAGATATAGAATGCTGGTGAAATATTTCGCATAGCCGCCATCTTGAGGTCACGTAAACAATTGAACGAAGTTAGAAGTCGGTGCATTACAATGTGTATAAACATACACTGTACCAAGTTTCATTCCGTTTGGTTGGTTAAATCGCGAGAAACGTCTATTAAAAGTCGCAACTAGTAGTTCCCTTTATCACCGTACAACATTCCAAGGTGATATCGGTAACAGTTTCGGGGATATTGAATGCTGGTGAAATATTTCGCACAGCCGCCATGTTGGATTGGTGAGACGTAACAAAATTTCAAGGGCACGGTCGGGGTCGTACGGAATAGTGCTATGAACTTACCGTGTTTCAATGAAGTCGATTCAGCTGTTTAGAAGTTATTACGGGGGAACACACACGAATCAATCACACACACACGCACACACAGACAGACACACGGACAAAGGTGATCTCATAAGCCTATTTTTTCATAGATGAAAATAGGCTAAAAATAGGCTTATGAGATCACCTTTTTTCCACGTGTGTGTGTGTGTGTCCCTAATATCTTCTAAACGGCTGGAGCGATTTCATTAAAACTCAGTAAGGTCTTAGCACTTCCCCGACCACGACCTACAAATTGTATTACGTCTCACCAATCCAACATGGCGGCTGTGCGAAATATTTTACGGGAATCCTATATCTCCGAAACTATTACTCATATCACCCTGATATTTTGTATGGTAATAAAAGGCACTACTAGAAGTTTATCTATGTGACTTTCAAAAACCTGTTAATTACAAAACGAACATGGAATTTGAAGTATTTAAATTGACTTTTCTCGCAATTTATCCATCCGAACGCAGTGAAACTTGGTACAGCAAATTACTATACAAATTGCAATGCACTGACATCAAATTTAGTTCAATTGTGTGCATATCCTCAAGATGGCGACTGTGCGAAATTTTGAACTTAAAATTTTATTTCCTGTGTCCTAATCATGCGATCGAAGTCAACGTTTGAATAATGAACCTATGCAATCATCGCCATCTAATAGTATATACATAACTATATGGCCTAAATATACAGTGTATAAATATCGAACATGGCGAACATCTGGAATATTTAGACGGTTCTCAATGTCTACTAATCTATGATAGCAATCAAACTGAAATGTTGTATGCTGATAAGGGCTATGAACGTAAGATCACCTATGGGACTTTCAATAACCTCGTGAGTAGAAATCCAACATGGTGGCGACGCGAAATTTAAATATTCAAGACGATGTTTCTCGCGATTTAACCATCCGAGCGCAGTGAAACTTTGTTCGGTATATACTTATATAAATTTTAATCCACTGGCATCTAATTCATTTCAATTATTTTCATAGCCACAAGGTGGTGACAGTGCGAAATTTTACAAACTTGTTTTTATTTCTTATGCCCTAATCATGCGATTGAAGTTTGAAAAACACACCTACACAATAATCTTCATGTAATAGTACATAACTCTAAGGCCTATATATAAAATCTAACAGGGAGACCATCCGAAATATTTAGATGGTTATCAATATCTAGGAATCTATTACAGCAATCAAACTGAAAATTTGTATGTTGATAGAGGCAATTAACATATGTAGGATATATGAAAATAGGCCGGAACTACTTGTTATTTCTATTAGACGATAGAAAAAAAGGCACTTTTAAGGAAGAGGCTGCGTTAGAAGCAAGGTCAAAGGGACATGGAACAACAATAAAATAGATGCTAGTGCTTGAAATGAAATAATCGTGTGGCCTCCGGAGAGGCCGAGTGCTGGTCTATCTAGTGAACGCCCGTGGGCGACCTGCGCGCCGTATTGAGGATGAAGTGATGATGAAGACGTCACGGGAATTAACCCCAGGAGATTAAAATTGCTGATTGCTCGGCCAGGAATCGAACCCAGGGCACTTTGCGCCAAAGCCTTGCGTGCTAACCATTTAGCCACGGAGCCGTACCGTGCTTCAAATAGGAATGCTTTGCTTCTAAAAACTGGAAACATCTCTCGCTAAATCTTTTTCTATATATAAAATTACCCTTTTATCGGGAACTTTTCAACTCATGAAACTGAATTGCTTAGATGTAATTCCTCCTTATATATGTTATATTTTACCACGTCATTTTTTCAAAATGTACTTTTGTCTAATTTTGTCAAATGGAAAAGTACTGTTAAAATAGGTCTGTAGTCACATCGAGGGAAAAATAATAGGGTTCAGTATTGTTTGCAGGATATCAGAGAATTTTCGAATTATCGACCTTCCTGCCAACACGCATTAGCTGAGTTGCAGCAAACGATATTGGAAGGGGCTGCTAAATCATCCGGTATAACAATGAAGAAATATATATGTACCAGTGCGACCACAATTAATTGATCATGTCGAAAATACGTAAAATTACATAAATATGCTGATTTTCTAATTCAATTATGACGTGGTAATAAAGAGATCTTGTCCCAGTTTCCAGGTATCGATTCATGGTCATTCCACGGATTTCTGCTCCAATTACAGTACTTCTCAAGTCGTGTTCATTTGAAGTTAACATGTGCGTTTCCCGTCATCTTGTTAGAGAATGGACGACGACGGTGTCTAGCTGTTTAACATCATGTAGTAGTCATTTATCGTGCGGTCAGGCACAAGACATGGTTCAGTAAGTAGGCCTACTAAGGGAATTTATTTCCTCAACAATGCCTTAGCGAATTCTCAAGGTCACTTACCACATAGCAATGTTGAATTGGCTGGCTGCGTGGCTCAGCTGTAACGTTCTCGCCTGCTGTGTTCAAGGTTGCAGGATCGAATCATGGCGCAGGCAGTTGGTATTTAAGGTTGCGCACATGCGAGAGAGCCGTGTCAGTAGATTCACTGGCACAATAAAGATCTCCTTTGGGGGAGCGTGATGCCACAGTGGCTTAGCCGCTCGTCTTTCACCCTACGACCCAGGTTCAAATCCCGGTGACAGCGGGGTTGAATTTTCACCTGAAAAATCACGTGGCGTCAGGAAGAGCATCCGGTCTTAAGTCCCCGGGCTGGTTGGCTCCGGTGACCCCAATTAGTTGGAACAAGCCGAAGAAAGAAAGAAAGAAAGAAAGAAAGAAAGAAAGAAAGAAAGATCTCCTTTGGGGCAAAATTCCGGCACCTTGGCGCATCTAAAAGCCACAGTAGTTAAAAGGGACGTAAAACCAATAACAGTGTTATTATTGCAATGTTGAATTACTCGGATTTGATTTTACGTTATAAATTCCAACCATTAGACCAGAATTAAAATTCCTGGCAGAGCCAGGAATCGACCCAAGACACCCGCGTCAGGAGTCTCAATACGTACCTGAAGACCATGAAGGTGGATCGATTCCATGCGTCTCTGACACCAAATGTATCAATGTGTAGCAAAATGTGATGTTCATGTGCAACATATTGAAGTGCACGATGAGAATGTCATGTCACGAAAAATGGTTCGTCGTTTGTTTACTGAGTACGATACTGGCAGGACAGATGTAGTCTACAATATCAGCAACGACCTCGGAAGAAATTCCCCTCACAAGGTGGTGTACGAGGGCTGTCTCTTTTTCAAGTTCCGATGGAACAGAAATACAGATTGATACCAAACTGATTTTACTACTAAATGTTAGCTTGTTTCAACCTATGTCTCAACATAATCGCCAAAATGATTAAAACATTTGTCGTATAGTTACACCAGCTTTCCAACCGACAGCAGTGGCTACGCTGGCTAAAGCGCAGCGTTAGGTCATGGGGCCAAGCTCTCTGCTGACTCGGTAGACGCGTGGGTTCGAGCCCCACCGTCGGCCGTCCATGAAATGGTTTTCCGTGGTTTCCCATTTTCAACACCAGGAAAATGCTGGGACGGTGCCTTCTGACAGGCCACGGCCGCTTCCTTCCATATCCTTGCCCAGTTTCAGTCATCTTCATTCATTCCATCTCTCATACCGACGCGCAGGTCGCCGACGTGCGTCGACTAGAAAGACCTGCACTCGGCCTCTCAGGAGGTCACACGACAAAAAAAACCAGCTTTCCAATGCCCTCGGCAAAAATTTCTGCCGCCACTGAGGTGAGTACGTCTGGACAGTCTCCTGAAGTTAGTGTTTCCATTTTGGCGAGGCGTTGCCACCCAACCATACCTTTAATACTCGAAAAAAGTGAAAATCATTCAGTGCTGGTTTGGACTAAACGGCAGATGGTCCAAAACATCACACTTGAATTCTTTGAAAAAGCTTATCGTAAAGGTATCACAGTGCGGTCGTGAATAATTTTCAAATTTTTCGGGAATTGAAGGTATGGTTGGGTGGCAACGCCTCGCCAAATAGGAAAATCTTTGGGAGACTCTCCAGACGTACCACCCCAGTGGCGGCAGAATGTTTTACCGAGGGCATTGGAAAGCTGGTGTAACGATACGACAAATGTTTCAATCGTTTTGGCGGTTATGTTGAGACATAAGAATAAAACAAGCAAACATTTAGTAGTAAAATCATTTTGGTGTGTCAATCTGTTATTTTTATACAGTCCATCGGAACTTGAAAAATGAAAAGCAGCCCTCGTATTTCAAACAACACAGCATCACTTATGTTGTCCGTTGTGCCCATCTAGATGTGCAATGAGTGATTTAACACAATCAGATTCAAATGCTCTCGAAGTAGCTAAGTTTTGGGCAGGAATTGTTAGAAGTTGCATGATCTTGTGTCCATTTATAGTTTCTTTCTCGTTTTCAAGATTATATATATTTTTATTCTGTATTTCTGACACGAATAAAAAATATCGCATAAGATGTCATAATAATAATAATGCTACTCTAATAATAATGTTATTCATTTTACGTCCCTATTAACATCTGCGGCTATTAGAGACGCCAGGGTGCCGGAATTTTGCCCCGAAGGGGATCTTTAACGTGCCAGTAAATCTACTGACACGGCTACCCCGCATTTTGCACACCCACAAATGTCTGCTGACTGCACCAGGATTCGATCCTGCAACATTGGGCACAGCAAGCGGTAACGTTACTGCTGAGCCACGCAGCCAGCTAGACGCAGATGAAAACTGGCTAACACTATATAGGGTGGTCGGAAATAACGTGAACCGGCTATATGAGCGATAGAGGATTGAATAAATTGATAAATAATTTGATGAAAATAAGTAGATATCTCGCGCCGGTGTCATTTTATCAGCTGCTGAAGTTAGCCAACTAGATCGCTGCGCGGGTGAATTCAAATGGGCTTACCGGGGCGATGTTGTCAACTCTGCCCGTGGCTCACGACTGTCTTGAGAGCGTCAAGCGATGAAAAAATACTTCGCCAGGGCAGGAATTTGAGCAGGGGTCTCCTGGACTGACAGGATCACGACATAGCGACTACGCGAAGGTGACACTTGCCGTATCCCACTGTGTGTTTGTTTTGATGCAGACTCCTTCACAGCGGTAGCGATCAGACATTTACGGATATGTTAGTAAGCCCTGGCGAAGTTCTTTCGTCTCTTCTTGACCAGTCGTGAGGCAGGTGCAGCGCTGGCAACATCGCCCCGTAAGTCCATATGAATTCGTCCGCGCAGCGAACTGATTGGCTAATATCAGCAGCTGATAAAAATATATCAGCACTAAATTTTCAACTTATTTTCTTGAAATTATTTGTTAATATGACCAGCTATTTTTCAACTAAAAACTGCGAGCGTCTGACGCACGTTGCACGAGGGAGAGTAGAGTACGGTATGTCACCAAGTGTGACTCTGCAGGGTAGGCACGTTTGAGAAAGAAAACTTACTTCATGTCTGTTCTCTTTATATACGGGATATTTCACAGATGAAAAGGGTCAAGAAATGTTATATAAACATGTGTCCGGAAATGAATGTTTATTGAGATCTCAGACATGGAAACAGGTTGCACCCCTGCCCATCTAAATCGTCTTGTCCATACACACTCAATGAGTGGTAACCTAATCGACGCTTAGATGGAGGTGGCCTCCACACTCACTGGACTTCAAACCATTGGACGCTTTTGTGTGGGAGCATTAAAAGTCGATGATGTACTTAATTGCTCTGAGGGATGAAGTACAGTAACAGTACCCATTAATTGTTCATGGCTATCAAAGCGTATTTACAATCTCAATCATTTTTAGTGTGTTCATACCGCCATACGACGACGAGCAGAAGCCTACATTATGGCAGAGGGTGGACACTTTAAATGAGCATACAAATATGACGAATAGCCCAGATTGGTCCATTCTCAGCGCATACGTTGTTGTGATATCGTTTGTCGTCTCCGGTCAGTTTCGATAATTCCCAATCGTTATACACCCCGCGCTACTAAGTTGTTGTTAATTAATTGGATGGGCGTAGGACATCTTGATCATCAGCCCCGTGTAATTGGGAGTATGTTGAACTTGTCTGGATTCAACCGTGCGTTTTGAAACCCATGCCGAGCAGCCAGGTGAAGTGAACAATGAAAAGAAGAATATTTACGAGCCTACAGTCCCTTTCTACAAGGAAAAATACCGCCTTCAAGAGATAGAAGTTGGTGGGTTATTAGTGGGGGCCCGGAGAACAATACCTTCTCTTTTTGCTGCAACGTGTAGACAATTTGGTATCTCAAATGCCACCATTAATACCATAGCAGTAACAGCCTTTAAAGAATGCATTAGTATTTTGAGAAATCACCTAATGTGTATTTTAAGGCTGAATAGCTATTTTAATTATTTATTTTTAGTTGCGGTTTGCCCACTCTTGAGGTTTTTATTCAGATGTATATGTGTGTCATACTATTCATAGTTCATTAGACGTATTTTGTTAACCTTCTAATTTTTCTGCTTTCACCTCATTATGATTGTTAAGTCGAGGAAGCGTAAGAAATAAAGTATTATACCAGCATTTTCCTGGAGGGAGTGTGGAGAAAATCCTGGGTAAAATAAACACTCAGGATAGCCACTGTCAACGCAGTCAACCGACGTGTTGCACGATTTAACGAGCACGGCTACACTGCGGGACGCTGTTAAGTATTGGCAACAATCATGCCACTACGCCCCCTACACGTAAAAGTGATGTTGGCGGGAAGCGACAGCCCCTGCTACTGAAATTAGACGTAACTATTGCCACCATATTGAAACGGTGATACATTTAGAAATGACAATAGTTTTATAATGTTCTCTGATATACAGGGTGTTTCTAAATTCCCAGGA
Organism: Meconema thalassinum; assembly: GCA_946902985.2. NCBI lineage: Eukaryota > Metazoa > Arthropoda > Insecta > Orthoptera > Tettigoniidae > Meconema > Meconema thalassinum. The sequence goes on along the minus strand of OX336388.2, from coordinate 355,802,376 downwards.
CAGACTTTGAGGGCTTGTAGTGGGGACCAATACGGTTAGTTTAGCATAGGAGCTTGTGTCCAGAGACGTACCGTCTACCCTCTACCCGCAATAAAACACCACAGCACACGTTCAAATCTCCAGCATTTTCGGCGCCACTGACCAAAGTACGTACGTCATTGAACGATCATCGAGTGTCCCATATCCCCTACAGATTGGTTGATATTCCATACATTCTTCCACGAAATCTCACGGATGCTTGGTATTCCTTGAAGAAGTACTGCTTGAGTTCTTAGACGATATGCCGCTAAATGTGCGTCAAAACATGTGGTTTCAGCAAATGGCGCACCACCTCATTTTTCACTTGCGGTCCGAGATCATCTGCACCACATATATGGGCAACAGTGGATAGGTCGCGGTGGCCCGATTGCTTGGCCTGCACGTTCACCCAACTTGTCACCGTTGGACTAGTGCCTGTGGGGCAGGCGCGGATTCAAGGTCATGACGACCCCCCCCCCCCCCCCACAAACGGGAGACCAAATTTTTTTTACAAACTCAAAAAACGAAAACACAAGAACCAGACAAATAAAACTTAACGAATTTTAACTGCAAACAATTTTTTCATTTTATTCAATACTGAAAATATCTTCATTGCAATTATTATGTTCTGTTACAACTGTACATATTTACAACTTCATACCTGTTATATAAAAACGATTATTTATATAACAAAATCAACTCGTCTATTTTGTTTAACAACCTTGTGATTTCCGAATCGATGTTTATAGTGATGTCACGATGAATGTGCAGCAATGCACGGATAGGAATTTGGGGCTTTTTTTTCGCACCCAAAAATTTTGCCGACGTCCAAACTGCAAGCTTGGTTGGCAATTTAAGCTGTGACTTTCTCCCTTTGTCGGTACCAACTCGACTTGCCGAAACTGTAACGTACCTTGATACTTTTCTCGAAGCTCGATGTAAAAGTCTCAAAACACGCCGTTGCAATTTGTACGAATATTTGTGGTGCGCTAAACGCATCAAATTTCTATCCATGTAGCTTGCAAAAATATTGGTCTGGTTTTGTACGTTTGTTTATTTTGTGATTGCGTTTTTAGTGATACAATTTTTCTTAACAATTTCGATTCTCTGACCCCCTTCCCCCAAAGCCAAACTCTAGATCCGCGCCTGGGTGTGGGGTCACATGAAAACCTTGATTTACAAGACCCCTGTGGAATCCGAGGAACATCTACAGGCGCGGGTTATGGTTGTGGTGGATGTTGGAGGATCAGTGATTGGTGATCGTGTGTACCAGAACATGGTACGGAGGTACCGTGTCTGTGTTGACGTTGGTGGTCGCCACATCAAGCCCCACCAGTAATTGGACCCAGACGACAAGCAGCAGGAGTCGGACAGAGTGCCTGTAGGATTTATAAACACCCTGTACAAACTATGTTCATGTAAACTTTCAGATAGTTATTTAGTTATTGAGGTTTTAAGGGGAGGAACTACGAGGTCATGTGACCCTAAACTTTCAGGTAAATCGGTTGATTAGTTTAAGTGTGAAAGAGTAACAAACAGACAGTATTAGTATCTTTATTTATACTCTAAGTAGACTATGTGTGCTCTGTGAGTTTTGAACATGCTGTTTACATTTGTAATACTCATAATTAGCCTGCTCTGAAAATTTAACCAGGAGCTGCTACTGAATGTCACCCGTGATAACTCTCATTACCTTATTTTTTGAAGCTACCTTGTATATTATATTTCTGATCATTACTCCTAGATTTATCCTGTCCAGCCAGATGTCAATGTAGTCAGACCGGAGATGGAACTCAGGACATCCCGTGTCGATTTCCTTACTAGGAGCTTTGAGTTCTGGTTTAGCCTATATCTTGTAGAACATGAACTTCGTGATTAGCATACAAAGATTTACAGTATATCCTGATGGGAAACACTCGCTAGCCAGTCAGGTACAAGCTCAACAGCCCGGTATGCAAGAAGCTTCATGTACGACTATAATAAATGACAATATGTATGTTGCTCTTCCGACGCGTCTACGCACAAGAATGTATAAGGGGTATTCAAATGAAAAGGTACGAATCGATACTGTGGGTACAATTTATTCGTTATTGAAAAGTAATCACCACAGGCCTGTGCACAGGTGTCCCATTGCTTCACTAACCACAGGATTTTCCGTTCCCAGAAGTCTTGTGGTTGTGACAGGAGCCAATCCTGTACGGTGTCCTTCAGTTAGTCGTCCGATTGGAAACGTTTTCCCTTGAGACGAACCATTAACAGTGACGTGTAATGTGCAACACTCCGTAGCCTACGCATGTCCAACAAAAACAAACGGCCTGGACTGCTCAAGAAGGGAGTGATTCTGTTCCATGATAACGCTCGCCCACACGTCTCTAACGTCACACAAGGTGTATTGGCCACGTTCAAGTGGGAGCAGCTTGAGAATCCGCCCTACTGTCCGGACTTGTCATCCTGCGACTTCCCTCTGTTTGGGCCTGTGGTGATTACTTTGAATTATGAATAAATTATACCCACAGTATCGTCCCTGATTCGTGGATGTTACGGGTAAACTCGAGAACCACTGGATGGATTTTGATGCGGTTTTCACCATTAAAAAAGGTCGAAAAAACTGGCGTCCGTGCGCTTTTTAAGCTTACGCTGGACAAACCGTTAAAAATATCTTTATACTATGAGTGTAAGAATTGATCAGCATGAAAAGTTCTACAACATAGCCCGGGAAAGCATATCTCTATCTTCAATACATCGCCTACTATAAGTGTTTTTACGTTTTCATTTCTTCCAACAATCTTCATTCAGTTACTGAGGCGACAGTTTACGAGCTAACTAGGGGCGAGTCTATCACCCCAGTTACAGCTTAGCAAGCGGACGAGCTCTTTTGTCCCAGATACAGCCAGCAGCAAACTGTCGAGTCGTGTTGAGTTAAAAACTTTAGAGAAGAGTGGTTGTGTTTGGAGTTTCCCTGTAAGTGCAATTCGGCTTTTCTTCATTTCGCCTGTGAACTTTTCGTTCCGCAAAATTCACATTCAAGTTAAGATTGTACGGGAGGGGGATTTGTGTTTCATGCACCTCGCCATTCTTAAATTACGTCTGACAAGGATTTGTTGCACATGCATCTCCATGATAATATAATTAATAGTCCAGTCAGTGATTTTAACCCATCATGCTGAGACGTAAAACGGATATTGGTCGTAGTTCATGGACATCGAAAATAAAGGCGCTTATCACGTAATGCATTCATAACTGTTCCCGGGCGAAGCCGGGTCAGGTTGCTAGTGTATATAATAAACAAATACCATTAAATGAGAATGACCCGTCAGCATAGCCGAGTGGGATAGAACGCGGGATCCAAGATTCGAACCCTGCTACATACAGTGACCATCTGTTTTGAAAACTTATATCGTTTCCTAGACTAAATACGCTGCTGATAAAAATCCTAACAATTCGTCATAAGAAAAGGAACACAGTCATGAGATTAAAAAGTCTAAAATACAAGGTCCAAGAAAGTAGGGTGTAGCCTATTCTGAGTGAGTTTAATAATCATCTCTCTAAATAAAGTTAGTATTCTGTCCGAACACTTTGAATTTTCGCCTGGAATTTCATATTTCTCCCGGGAATGGTGTACAATGACCAAATAAATCCTCAGCTTAATCTTTCTTTCTTTCTTTCTTTCTTTCTTTTATTCATTCTTTATTTCTTTCTTACGGGTCGACTAAAACAAGTTCAAGGTTCGAATCCCGGTAACTGCAAAGTGGATTTGTTCCAGAGAAATCATCCTGTGAAAACCAATAAGAGCTAGGATGACCAAAATGGTGGTCGTCGAAATGTCCAAAGCCTAAATCAAATTAATACTAAACTAACAATCCGATCTTGACCAAATTTTTCATAAATTTACCTTTAAGTAAGAAGCTTTTGTCTTCCAAACTACAAGGTCATCAGCTAAATCATTTCATGATAGCGGCCATGTATGTGTGAAAGTCGATCCCCCCTATCAATTCAAACACGACGAAACCTAATTGAACCAACTTTGGTACGGAGGTAGCACTACCAGAGGACAACTCAGTGTCATGTTTTATATCGCCGACATCTTAACGAGACCATTAAAATGTTCAAAGATTAAATCAAACTACGACTAACCTAATCATCCGATCTCTACCAAACTATGCCTTCGTTTGGGAAGCGTCTTTTGTCTAAATTTCAAGCATGTTGACCGCTCGACTTAAGTGCCACATTGAGTTAAGAAGTTGATAATAGGTTCAAGAAGTAACGCAATGACTGGAAATAAGGAATATCTCTAGCATTGTAGTACATATATGCCTGATATTGGGGGCAGATGATATCACTGTTCCGCCCCTTAAAACAACAATCAATCAAACAACGTATCATACACCACGTTGTATTTTAACAGGCTACGCATTCATTTAGGAAAAAGTAGGCTATATGTTCTTTACTGAACATCTTATTTAAATTGTATTTTTATAATGATCTGTTCGTTAAATCTATATCGAAAAACGTTATTGTAATGTTGTTACTGGACGAATCGTGAACTTCCAAGGTTCGTGGAGTTCTTGTGGTTATATATTGGAACATTTGCTGAGATAAATCGTCTCTTTCTCCCAGCAGCAGGTTCGCCATGTGTTAAGTTGCTCATGGCAGGTCGTTTGTCTCTTTTTTTAACACACCATTTTGTCTTTCTGACACAGTTCTCCACTTTGTACAATTCCGACTGAACTTTTTATAGTTCTTTGGAAGTCAACAATCAGCACACTTTCTGTCTGCATGCTTCTTTCGCTACACATTACTCACTTCTACCACGTAGGGTGCTCCGGGGTAACTGGGTCATGATTTTACAACATGACCTCCACTTACCTTCATAAAACCGTAATTTGGAACAAGTAACAAGCAATTGATTACTGCAAAATATTGTATGATTATTTAGCAATAAACAATGCAACATATTACATACCAATTAAGGTATGTATTTAATATTTTATATTTTTAAATAAATATTTTTTTTAAATCCTAGTGGCCCAGTTGCCCCGTGAATTTGGGGTAACTGGACCACCCCAGGTTATATTCTATAAGACCACCGCAGCAAATGCCTGGGGTAAGTGGATCTATTGTTATACATTCATTTGATTTAGAAAAAATATTAGTTTGATTAATTGTTTGATATAAGTACACATTCCGGAAGTTGTATCGGGACCATTAAAAAATAAAACACATTTAATAAGGAAAAGTTATATATTTATGTATGTATTTAATTAAACATGCTTCTTGCAAAGAAATTACAATGAATTCAAATAAATGACAACAATTTTTTACCAAAAAAAATAATTTAAAAAATGACAAAAAAAAATTTTTTTTGGAGTTCGAACACTTCAGTTATATGAGTCCTTATACATTAAGGAAAACTTAGTAGATGTTAGTTAGATCACTCAGGTCTGCTGCAAAACCAATCATATTATTAAATCGAGCGGAACTACTTGTTGCCGGTTGTGGAGGTTTCCGTACGATGTCAAACGCTCTAATGTAGAATTCTTCATCGGTTTCTTTGAATTTCATCGTCTGAAAATGCCGTTTGTATAAAAGAACCATGTAGCCTTCAATCTCTTTTCGTAAAACCTTATAATTATATCATTGGGGTAACTGGACCCCCTGGATCCGGTTACCCCAATAGGATGGCCCTGTTACCCCCTTTTCTGAAACTTTTTCGGGGTAACTGGGCCACCCCTACCAGACAATTAACAACAAACCTAGGGGTGGTAATTAGCATATTTATGCATAAACTCATTCATTATGTTTATGCCTGACTAGTAATAAGGAAACAGGTACTTATCAAATAACGACGGAAACCCGTTAAACATGTAAAAACACGACATTGTTTGAAAATATTTCTTCTTACAAATTATTGAAACTCTCACAACTACAAAATGGCTCCAAATGAAGTAACGCCTGTTGTTCTAGAGAGAAACAAGGAAGATGAAGGTGTGCCAACCAAATAACATTATAATTCCCACAAATATGGATATGAATAACCCATGGCCCAGTTACCCCATGGGCCCAGAAACCCCGGAGCACCCTAATGGGATCACTTCATTGTGTTCACGATAGAATGTTCTTAAGATCATCTTGTGGTGTAGGCTAGTGGCTAACTTTTATAATTGTCACTGCAGGGTTCAATTCAGGTTTTATAAGGTGATGATGATGATGATGATGATGATGATATTTGTTGTTTTAAGGAGCCTAACATCGAGGTTATCGGCCCATAATGGTTTGGGTGAAAATGTAACATGATGATGAAATGAACATTAGAACTAAAAATAACTACAACTTACAACTAACTTACGGGCTAGAGAAAGGAACGAACAAAGAAGAAGGGAAGGGAAGAATGAGAATTAAGGGACTTGAAAAGAAGTAGGGCCAGGAAAGGCAGATAGAAAAGGGAAAGAGAGGAGGGACCGCCCCACAGGCACTGAAAAAAGGGAAAAACCGAAAGCAACTCAGGATTCCCTCGGGGTTGCCAACTCTCGAACTCAACAGCCGTGTGCCCTTGAGGATGTAGCACTATCAAGGGTGCACCATAAGGGGTGGGGCTACACACCCCCTGCCTCCTTTAGGGCAGAAGGAGATATTATGAAAATGAAAACAAGAAGTCCGACCGCTCGAAGAATGAGTGATTAGGAAAGATTTGACAAGTGCCAATTAAGGCGGAAAATTGGAAAACACCCTAATACCGTCGCGGGCGAAAGAGAATGAGATTTGACCAAGGGATGTGACAGAAATGATGACAGAGAGGAGCCCGGTCAAGTAAATGGAGGCAATGCTGGACTCAGCTGGGGTCCCGTGGTCGTCAACCCACATCCCACTAGTTGAAAGCCCCAGGGCTGTGTTACAAGGAAATATAATTCTAGTCTGAGAGTTGGGACGTGGTACACTTATAGCCTCGTGAGGCAAACCTGAGTGAAGTGGGTTTGAGTCCCGCCGAGCCATCCTGGAAGTGGTTTTCCGTGGTTCCCCACTTCTACAACAGGCAAATAGTGGGATGGTTCCTAACTTAAGGCCTCGGCCACCTCCTTCCAAGCAGCTTCGGTGGCGTAGTTGATAGCATGCTGAGCTTCTATGCCCATGATCGCTGGTTCAGACCCGGCCGAAGTCGTCGGATTTTTTAGAGCTTAAAATATCCCTCACTATGCCTTCCTTCGGAGGGAAAGTAAAACCAGTGGTCCCTTGTCATAGATTTATGGCATGAAAAAGAACCTTCCACTAACTACAGTGGTGGAAGCTAAAATTTGTAGGTTAGTTTGATAACACTATATTAATTCCAACGTTCGCCGCCAGGTGTTGACTGCGATGGCATTTAGTAGCCACGTACACAGATAGGTGTCGTGGACGGTAGCATTTGGTAGCAAAAGTAGGTACTGTGCCCAACTCTAGGAATGGGTATTCCAAGATTCAGACACCTAGATATCAAGGGAAAGGCTGTAGCCGCTTTTGAAAGTTGAGATATTTGAATATCGCGCTACATTGCTTCTCGAAGCAATTGGAAAGAATTTACCGATACTTGGATGTCAAGTGACGTAGCGAGTAATAGCAGAGGTAGAGGCTATTTATTGATTAAATAGTTAACTATGGAGTAGAGACTTGAGACTGGGATCAGATTACTGGCACGGCCAAATGAAAGAGAATGCAATTAGTATCAAGTAAATCGGACCAGGGATTCAAGAGATATGAGGATTTCCAGATATCAGCTGATGCGGCGTGACCCTGACAGTTTTGAATAAAAGCCGGCTGGCCGAAGCATCGATAGCTCATTTCAACACAAGCATTTGCCGAGCAAGTTGCCGCGACGCTGAGCCAAGGCACATGGTTGCCGGATCTACGCAGAAGTTATTTTCAAAGTCGTGATAGTCACGAAAGTGCTGCGCTACGAGGTGGAACTTAGTAAGTTTACGGCGAGGAGAATCACTGAGGTGATTGATTTTTCTACAGACATTGGTGGAAATATTTATATTTCTACATGGACATATGCTAGACTTTGTCTAGAATTAGTATTTTGTCACAGTCCAGTACTAACTTAATACTTGGATATTTAAATCCATTTCAGTCAGTTTTCATATTTGTAACTAGTTAACCACTTCGATCTATCAGTACACTGAAGACTAGTCTATAACGGTGGCGTTCATTAGTCTACGCAAGGGAAACTACAAGTTGCTTAGCGCATGGTAGATGGTGATATAATAAACCATGCCCAGGGAACGATCTTCAGAACAGCCGTTGATTGGTTAGACTGTCAGTGTTTTTCTTGTACTGATAAGATTACCGTGAGTTATGTTACAACTGACATATCTAAGAAGAGATCACTTAGATCTGACCCTACTTAAACAAACTGTTATGGCTTTGATAGAAGCCCTTATTAAAATGGAACAACAGTTTATTCAAACGTCAAAAGATACTACCACTATGTCTGACTAGACGGATTGTGGGTATATAATGGCGGCCGATACAAGGATTATACATGCTTGTCCAATGGGGCATGTCGATGGATAAATCTGGTACAGACCAGGTTTACTACACTTCAAGACCATCAAGAAATGTAAGCCACATTTGAATTATATTATGCCTAGCTAATTGGAACAAACTATTTTTCTGCAGATGACCAACACATTTTATGTTTCGTCGTATTTAAAGCTTGCAATGATTTACGCAAGACTTATTAGAGTTATTCTGAGCATTTTCCACACTCAGAACAGTTTAGGATCGATGACCGAGCATTTCGAAGATTTATTTGAATTTTTCATATTTTAGGGAAACCACGGAAAACCGTCGATGTAAAAGTTAATAATTATTTTTGTTGAGGAATGGATATTTTTTCCATATTCGAAGATTCGAACATGTGGATTCTCACATAATGAAATAATAATTAAACACATTTAAAATGATATAATTAATAATAATAATAATCCACTAATAATAATAATAATAATTATCATAATTTTTCTAAATAATTCTTGGATATTATATTTTATAATAATCATATGTATTGAGAGAGAGCCTATGAAGTAGTTTAATCATTTCTAGTTTGGAACAGGAGATTTTCCGAAGGAGAGTGGTTAGCGCAAGCCCGCATTCAACCAACATTACAGTTCTGGTTGAACAGTTGATATTTGCATTGAGCAAAGTATATTTTTCAGATAACACGGAGAGGCATGAAACGGGAAGCAAATGATATTTGTATCAAATAGGATATTTTTGTATTTATATAAAATCATGACGTAAATACACTCGAAAGTGAAATAAAAATTTTCATAAGTATGGTAAATTCACGGGTTGAACTGAATGGTAAAATAAAATAAACTTGTCAGTTTATTAATCTTCCAGTGTTGATAACAAGCAGAGGCTTGATTTATTGTATAAATTTTGGGAAGAAAATTTATATGTGTGGAGTAGTTGAAATGCCATTCCCAGGTGCGCATGTTTAAGTCGCAGGAATGAAGAGGTTTTTTCGAGCATCAATCAAATAGCAGGTTCGATGGCTCAGGTTTATAGTAGGAGTATTGGAACTACACATTTCGTCGTATGAATGACCCGAAGGTTATTTCATGAAACCATCAGTTCTTATTTCAACCTTGTTTACGAATTCCATTTAGACTTTGATTTTGCTAGACCCCGGATTTGTCATGATAGTAGTTTCTTCTTCTTCAGAGGAAGACCTTGGCGTTGTTGTTGTAATATTGTGTTCTTACAGAGATAATAGAATGGGCCACTGCCAATTAAAATAATTCTTTAACCACGAATAATTTGAAGGATATTTTCAATCCTAGTGCCATGAACTAAATGAATTTATTATGAAGCTACAATTCTTATTTCCGCATTCTGTCGAAGAATTGCAAGTTGTGAAAATTACTAAAATGGCCATGAATATAAATATTTTTTATAATAATGATTCCAAGTGGAAAATTGAATAGTTGAATGGTTCAACAATTTATTGATCAAGTTGATGATTCAGAAATCATGTATTTTGTTTGGAACCTGAAGTTCATATCGAGTCACTTCTCGAATGTTTAATGAGAGAAGAACAATTAATTGTTGTTGTGCTTCGCACAGTTCTTCGATGCTATGCTCAAGGTCAAATACTTTTCAGATGTTATTAATATGTGTAAATAATGTGTGTTGATTCAATGATAATAATATTTTCGACGATATATTTTTGAAACTGGAAAAATAAGTGAAAGTTTAAAATTCTATGAACATTTATTCTACGAGTGTTAATATCATGTAAATATTCAAACAGTGATCTACGATATTTCCAGTAGAGACAATTAACTTTGAACTGGAATTAATCAATAATAATTTTGGAACACAGTCTACAGGACTATTAATCGGACTTGTGTTTCCAAAAAAAGATTGTCAAATGTGTTTGGAAAATTTCTGTATATTGTGTGTAAATAAGAGTGTGGATCGCCACACGTGGATGATGCTGCTTTGAGCATCTTTGCAGTCAATTTTAACTTCAAAATAAACTGAGATAATTTTACCAGATGTGTTATACCCAATTGAATCTCCTTCTATCCTTATTGTTGCATTGAACCAAAAATCAGTAAAGCATTTTTTTTTATTTGATGTCGTTTTTGCGATTAGCTTTAACCCATCTGGCGCCCCGGGATATTTTGATTCTCGTGCTGACTGATTATTGGTAAAATGCATATGTGGTCGTGCGGACTCCGGTCTAAACGGGCACAGTACTACATAATCGTCTGCAGTCCTTCTGTCTGAATCACAGGCAACACACACTAATACAGCCATCACAATTAACACCGGTTATCAGACAAATTCTACACACACCCACAGTACACGGGGTTACGTGACCGCGTTGTCAGAGCCCCTAAACTAAGGAACCAACCAACCAACCAACCAACCACCCCCTTCCCAGTCCTCACCTGAATTAGGCATTCTACACACACCCAAGCATACGGAGCTAAATGACCATGACGTCTAAGCCCCTCGAATGAAACATCAAATGTAATCCGTTAACAGCGGGAACGTTCCTGTTGAAACGAAAAGAGGTACAAGTCTGACGTTTGTTTTTGGCCGGTGTGTTTGCTTGTTGCGTAGAGGTCTCTGGCCAGCCAGGAAGCCTTCTTATTGTGAGCATGCGCATTAACAACTGCATGCATGCACGCACGCTCAGAAGAAACGAAGGAAAGGAGGAAGGAGGTTGAACGGTTAGCAAAGTGGATGCGTGGATTTCACGGCCACCGGCCAAAAACAAACGTCAGACCTATATGATTGATACTTGGCGGAGGGCGAACAGCCGGAAGGACCGTCACTGACAGTGAAAAGTGTCCTCGATCGGGAGTTACAGACAGAGCAAGTGGGTAAGTGGGTGTGGAAACAGGTGAGCGGCCAGACCGACCAATATTTGATCTTGTGAACAGCTCGGAGTACGTTCCAGTTCCTTGTAAGCAGCGAGCAATGTGCATACTCCCTACTTTAATTGCTACTTTGTTCGTCATGTCTTGTTTCTCTACAGTAGTCAACAGGGATTGCCTGGCTACTTGTTTTCCATGCTGGAGGTCATACATTCAAGTCCACTCTATTACACAACAGTGTTCCTCTGAGAGGAGAAGCTCCAGATGGAGTCAGATACCTCTCACCTACAGATTGCTTCAATTTTGAAAAAATAGGCTTATGAGATCACCTTTTGTCCGTGTGTGTGTGTGCGTGCGTGTGTGTGTGTGTGTCCCTAATAAAATCTAAACGGCTGGAGCGATTTCAATGAAACTCGGTAAGTTCATAGCGCTATTCCCGGCGACCTCGACCGTGCCCTTCAAATTTTGTTACGTCTCACCAATCCAACATGGCAGCTGTGTGAAATATTTCACTAGCATTCAATATCTCCGAAACTATTACCGATATCGCCCTGAAATTGTGTACTGTGATAAAGGGCACTACTATAAGTTCACCTATGAGACTTTCAAAAATCTGGTGACTACAAAACCAACATGGCGGCCAAGCGAAATTGAGACTTTTAAATAGACTTTTCTCGCGATTTAAATATCCAAACGTAATGAAACTTGGTACAGCAATTGTTTATACACATTGTAATGCACTGGAGTCTAATTCAGTTCAATTGTTTACATAACCTCAAAATGGCGGCTGTGCGAAATATTTCACTGACATTCTATATCTCTGAAACTATTACAGATATCACCCTACAATTTTGTACGGTGATAAAGGGTACTGATACAAGATTACCTATGTATATTTTGTAAACCTGTAAAGTACAAAACGAACATGGCGACCAAGCGAATTTGAAATATTTTAATAGATTTTTCTCGTGATTTTACACTCTGAGCGCCGTGAAATATGGTACAGGAAATGATTTTGAAGTTTGTAATGCACTGCCATCTAATTTAATTCAATTGTTTACATAAGCTCAAGATGGCGGCTGTGCGAAATTTTAAAATTAAGTTTTTATTTCTTGTGTCGTAATCATGCGATCGAAGTGAAAGTTTGAATAATGAACCTGGGCAATAATTGTCCTTGAATGGTACATAACTCTATGGCCTATACATATAACAATCCTAAATGTCGAGCTTCCGAAATATTTAGACGGTTCTAAATATCTATGAATCTTTTACAGCAACCAAACTGAATGTTTTAAAGTTCATAGAGACTATGAACATATGTTCACCTATAGGACTTTCAGTAACCTGATGAGCACAAATCCAACATGGTGGCGACGCGAAGTATAAATATTTAAATCGACGTTTCTCGCGAATTAACTATCCGAGTGCCGTGAAACGTTGCACGTTAAATGCTTATACAAATGTTGAACCACTGGCATCTAATTTATTTCAATTGTTTGCATAATCACAAGTTGGCTGCTGTGCGTAATTTTAAAATCTCGTTTTTACTTCTTGTGCTCTAATCATGCGATTGAAGTTTGTATACCACACGTACACAATAATCTTAATGTAATAGTACAAAAATAAAAATCCAACCTGGCGACCATCTGAAATATTTAGAGGGTTCTCAATATCTACGAATCTGTTGCGGCAATTAAACTGAAATTTTGTATGTAGATAGAGGCAATTAGCATGAGTAGGATATATGAAAATAGGCTGTATAGTTCTTCACGGAACTACTTGTTTTGAAAATATGTCTAAATAAGAAAATGTAGATTCCTAAATTTCCAACAACTTTTATGTGGAAGTTTTTTTTTGTAGGACCAAGCGTATTCGAGCTACGAGAAGGCGAACAAGTAGTTCCGTGAAGAACTATACAGCCTATTTTCATATATCCTACATATGTTAACTACCACTATTAACATACAAAATTTCAGTTTGATTGCTGTAATAGATTCGTAGATATTGAGAACCGACTAAATATTTTGGATGGTCGCCATGTTGGATTTTATTTATGTAGGTCCTAGAGTTATGTACTGTTACATGAAGATTATTGTGTACGTGTAGCATTCAAACTTCAATCGCTTGATTAGGACACAAGAAGTAACAAGGAGATTTTAAAATTCGTAAAGCTGCCATCTTGTGGTTATGGAAACAATTGAAATAAATTAGATGGCAGTGGATTAACATTCATATAAGGATTCACTGTACCAAGTTTCACGGCATTCGGATGGTTACATTACGAGAAACGTCCATGTGAATATTTATACTTCGCGTCGCCGCCATGTTGGATTTGTGATCACCAGGTTATTTAAAGTCCTATAGGTGAACTTAAGTTCATAGCCCCTATGAACATTAAAAAAATCAGTTTGATTTCTATAATAGATTCGTAGATATTCAGAGCAGTCTAAATATTTCGGATGGTCGCCATGTTGGATTGTTAAATGTATAGGCCATAGAGGCATGTACCATTAAATGAAAATTACTGCGTAGGTTCATTATTCAAACTTTCACTTCGATCGCATGATTACGACAAAAGAATTTAAAAACTTAATTTTATATTCGCACAGACGCCATCTTGAGGTTATGTAAACAATTGAACTAAATTAGATACCAGTTCATTACAATGTGTTTAAACATTTCCTGTACCAGATTTCATTGCGCTTGGAACATTAAATCGCAAGAAAGGTCTATTTAATATTTTCAAATTCGCTTGGCCGCCATGTACGTTTTTTAGTTAACCGGTTTTTGAAAGTCTTATAGATGAACTTCCAGTAGTGTCCTTTATCTCCGTACAAAATTTCAGGGTGATACCGCTAATAGTTTCAGAGATATAGAATGCCGGTGAAATATTTCGCACATCCGCCATCTTGTGGTTATGTAAACAATTGATCGAAGTTAGATGTTGGTGCATTACAATGTTTATAAACATATCCTGTACCAAGTTTCATTGCGTTTGGTTGGTTAAATCGCGAGAAACGTCTATTTAAAAGTCGCAAATTCGCGTGCCCGCCATGTTGGTTTTGTAGTTACCAGTTTTTCAAACGACTCATAGGTGAACTTCTAGGAGTTCCCTTTATCACCGTAAAATATTCCAGGGTGATATCGGGAATAGTTTCGGAGATATTGAATGCTGGAGAAATATTTCGCACAGCCGCCATGTTGGTTTGGTGAGACGTAAGAAAATTTGAAGGGCACAGTCGGGGTCGCCCGGAATAGTGCTATGAACTTACCGAGTTTCATTGAAATCGCTCCAGCTGTTTAGAATTTATTAGGGGCACACACACACACACACCTCACACACACACACACACACTCACGCACACACACACGGACCTGCATGATACCGTCTTCAGCAGGGTACGAGGTTGTTGTCGGAATCAAGCCCCTGCTTCCTCTTGTCCAGCCAAATATGATCGGGTCTTTCTTCCTGCTCATCCAGGACATCACCTGGTGGTATACCCTCAAGGAGTGGTATCTCGCTGCATCGGAGGTTGGTGGCAATATTTCCAGGTTCAAGTTTGTCGTGGTGGCAACGAATTTTGTGTGTCGGAGGTCAGAAAGTGATGGTCGATTTCCCCACCATAGAGGCCGACCATTATTTGCTGTCCTGCTTTGGAGATGTCCTCTAATGTGGCTTCTGGGTCCATGAACAATAACAATCTCCAACAATAACAATAACAACAATGGATTCCTCCGGAACAGGGTACAAAATTTGCTTTTTACGAATCTATAAATGTTTGACGTTGTGTCACACCCGGTGATGGCGTGGATGAGCAGCAGTTTCTTGGCGAAGTCATACATAAATGACGAAGGGGAGTACATGACGTCAGGTGAATTGCCTCTTCCTGGTTTTTTAAGGTATACGTTGTTCATCGTATTTGCTGTCCCGGTGAGTATGACTAATAAATCGATGTCTTCCCCCACAATAATTACAGCGTCGTACGAAGAAGCCATCGATGTTGCAGTGGTCACAATGAGAACGTCAGCATCCTCTTCAGCTTGCTTGTTCATGACGTTGGACGCTTCAAGTGTTGTTCTGAGGAGGGCAACAAATCGTTTTTTATTGCTCTCATTGGACAGAAATTTGTCTTGAGGAGTTGTGTTGACTGTGGCTTCATCAAATATCACATTTGCTGAGGCGTTCAGCTTGCGCCTTCTTGCTCTTTCAGCATTCTTGGTACTCAACAGAAGATTGTCTGGGTACCCACCGAAGATGACCATCACCACTGTCCCATAATGCTGGTGGATGTACTTGATATAATCGGCACAAATTTGCCCTAAAGTCGAATTTAGATTCCACACAACCTTGTGGTACAGATGCCCACCATCGATGACAGTGAGGTGATTTGAGGGGAGCTCGAAATCTATGGGCAGGGGTGTGAACGCTGCATATAAAGTAGACTTTGTGCCCTTGCGCATGCAATCCTCGTTGAACAACGACATAGGGTACGGTGCAAGCTCATAAGAGAGGTATTCCTCAAGGTCGTCCTGGGTTGTTTTTGCTGTGATAGAGTGTGAGTGGGTCCACAGCAATCTTCTTCCCCCAACTTTCAAGATGTTCTTGTCAGCTGCCAAAGATATCACTTTGTCCTACTTTTTGAAGGACATTTCACCGAAGGTTGTTCCTACTATTTTTGAGAGTCCAGCCATACCGACTTGCTGAGCCTTGTAGCAGTTCACCTGCTCACTTCCAACTACACCAGAGCTGATGCTCATAATTTCCTCTGCTTCAGGGAAGGGGGGGGGGGGGGGGGGGGGGTGTCTTGAAACCCATTCGAGCAGCCGTTGCACATCTTGTTCATCCCGCGTGATCCTTCTAGGCCTCGGCTCCACATGTTGTTCTGAAGACAATGCTGTAACTTCTGTGTACTCACTCCACAAAAAATAACTCTTTCCAAGCACGTTGACTAAACCCGATGTGAACACTGGAGGTACGAACATCAACTGAATAAAACAAAAACATATTAGCGTGTGTGTGAGAGTGAGAGTGTATGTATGTGGTTACATTTATATAAAAATGGTTCAAATATTATTTAGACGCACTGCTGTATTTAAAAAATGGTTGTAATATAATGAAAACGAAAATCTTTCACCAACACGGCACTCCAGGGCTGAATCATAAAAAAACGCATTTCCTCTAGTTTTCCTAAATTTACCCCCACTCCTACCCATTGATCGTAATTGTTGTTTTTATACACGCGTTTAAAAGAAAATTAAATTCTCTACAACTTTTATTCAATAAACTTTTTGCTGAGATCAAGACTTCCCCCCGGTTTTGCGATGGAAAGTGGAGCGAAAGTGTAAAATATGCCGAATCGCCAATTTTCACCCTTTTTTCTCCTTCTCGTAGCTCGAATAAGCTTGGTCCTACAAAAAACTTCAACATCAAAGTTGTTGTAAATTTAGTAATCTACATTTTCTTATTTAAACATATCTTCAAACAAATGAACTGAGAATGAGCTAGAGGCCAAAAACTGAAAAAGTGCCGATTTTTGAAAGATTTTAAAGATGGCGGACGAAGCAAGGGGGGAAGGATGACGGAAACTTGGATTAATAACTATCTAATGGTCCTAAACAACATCAAAAACTATAAAACGATCCCGCATCTGATGTAAGGCGAACCCCCATTTTGAGCCTCTATTGACTGGACTATAAGTTGATTTTGATCAAGCAATATAGTGGCCTATAAATGAGCCAATAAAAGGAATTGGATATTTTTTGGTTAACGCCTCCTTTAGGTGGCGCTAACTGAATACTTGAACAAAACAGTTCGTTGCTTAATATCACCCTACCACTCAAACTACTGAATCAATTCTTATTAAAAATGATCAAGATTTACCTTTACAGAATAAGATAAAATGCCTACTTTTTTGGAAAAGCATTATTCTTCATTGATACTGTACCCTTGCGTCATCATATGGAACATGTGTTCGTATCCCAGCTAGTTCACGGTCTTTCGAGGCATGGGGCGTTCAACCCACTATACGACCACATATTCAGGATTTGAGTCTGTCAGGTAACTACTCTACTTGAAAGAAACAACAAATTCCTAAATATAACATTTAATGGTATTAATTCATGGCAAAACACAACACAAAACACAAAAATATTTTACAATTACTTCCCACAACAAAAATCAAAATTATATGTGAGTCTCTTCTCATAAAGTTTGGTGCTCCAGCGCACTCATATCTATCCTAGATATTCTAACGTTGCTACTCTTCGACATTTGCGAGTGTCCATAGTGTTCTTCACGTGGCACAATTTAACATGAATTTGCATATCACAACACAACAAACACAAATTACATTTAAATAACAGTTATGTGCAATTATTACCTATTTATCCGTTTTGAAACGGAACATTTACCTTGAACCACACTGATTTCATTAGCTTATGCCTTGCTTTACATGTGTTGCTTTTCCGCGCAGATCGTCTTCTTTTCCCATAAGTTTCAAACGCTGAAGTGGTATACCTTTCCCTCCAAAATACACATAGTTATTGACATTTTATAGCTTCACCATACAACAATCTTCCGAGCTGGTCATATTATTATTATCATTACAAACGTGTCATATCGTTAAATTACGCTACCCGTCTGAATAAAATAGTATGAACTGGGTGATAACTCTTTACAAAAATGCATCTATTTATTTGGTGCAGATAATTTGTCCTCAGACAATAACTTGGCCAAATCTTATCCAATTACTTCATTCCAACATTCCATATGTATGGAAACAGTACGTATAATTCATTTGGTACCATAATATCAAGCATATCTTAATTACATTTCGAAATATCGAGATTCTTCAGTGTCCCACTACAATCTTAAAAGAAAAGAGAAAGGGATCCGGTCTAATTGACTCCTCTTAGTGTGAACAAGAGATTCGTCACGGACCGCCGTCTTCATGATGGCTGCCGGGTCTGTGGCCTTTCCCTGTCACCCTGACCGACTTGCTGCAATGGCCATGTGCTCACTCAATGGTGCAGCTTTGCTAGAGGTACCTGATTGGATTGTGTCATTATGAATTGAATCGATCTAATTATTTAATACCTACACTTAGAGTATTTAATAAGATCATATCGGCTCCTAATTAGTATTCATAGCGAGGGATGGATCACAAAATAGCTTCGCCGTTCTGTGGACGTAATCAGTGGCTCTGTGCGCGTCCCAGCTGAGTTTCAAAATGTTATCTCACTGTACGGGCACGAATATAACTAGAGGAAATCAACGTTTCCTACTCGAAGAACCTTTGTCTTACCTCTATTGGCTGATCAATTACTATACTGGCGTACCTAGGGTGTCTAATGGTTTTCCCTGGCAGCGAAGACTCTGCTAACAGTGGGATACAGACAGAGATTGGCCTACTAGATTCGTCAACGCGCGAACTATTCTTGGATGGACCCTGCAATTTATTGACGCAAATCTCTTGATTCTACGTTACATGCTCGCTGATCGTGGCTAAAACAACAATTCTTTCAGATGACTCAATTCCTAAAGCACTCATGTCCTCCATACATTAACTTATAAGCCAAAGTTTTTACGTAGCTCCAGAACAAGTATTAATTTATTGGCACTTACATTGACTATCTTAATGGCTCTCAAATAAAACCATGTAACATATAACATTGTAAAACATTTATCTAACATTTCTATGACACTGAAAAACTCTCTTTATCTCACTATTTATCTCTCTTTCTTACTTTTCGCAATAACACAGTATTCTTACAATGGATATGACACACTTTGCACGTTCTATAGGCATGAACATGCCGATTTATATATTTATTATTGATACCGACCTCAGATTATATTATTATTATTATTATTAGTTAACATTACCGTTACTTTCATCAACGTCTTACGCCTAAATGGTCGTAAGCTTATCATCCTCAAAGCCATATATTTATAAAAAAAATACGAGGGATGTGAGCTCGTACACAAATGACTGTTAATTCTTAATATTTGAGGAAATGATTTGTTGTATGGTGAGCTATTAAATCATATCAACATATTGGAATGGTACTCACTTTCATTCTTGCTGGGCTAGTCCAACATGACAGCAATTTGCCCACCATCTTGCTTGCTTTAAGCCATCATTCCACTTTTCATACAACACATTGCATAGGATTTGCACATGGTAATTATATCTTGCACTACTGGCATTTTACACTTTTGAAACAACACACATTCTTTTAACATATAAACATAAACACTGTAACATAACTTTACACACAATTTTACACATGGATCCTTGCTTGGATTTGCACTATTGCCTGACTTCAGAGATGCGACGCAGTTAAATCCTGACAACCGCCTGTGTCCTCCGAAAGTCTATCTCGCGTGTGTGTGCTCATCTGCCGTCTCCTACAGCTCCTATCTTCTATCTTGCAAAGTTGCTCAATCATAAATCACAAATACGTGTGATGCCTTCCAGGTTCCCGTAAAACTGTAGTATTCCTTACAATTATATGTGTTATTTTGAGTATTATAACACTCCCTGTGGATAGGTTCATGGTCTATAAACATCATCCTGAAATATCTCTACGCTGCATTGATTATTTAGTCACGTATACTGTCTGCTTATACGTCTGCTCTAGACTAGTTATCATATTAATGCAGAATTACTTTTATTATGCTGCATTATGCGCCTTCCATTGTTCATCACAAAGATACTGAACGTCACTACTTATAAATTTCGCGCACTTTCCCGCGTGGTCGAACAGCATGTCGTCCCACGAGTTGAGTCAAGAAGAACTGACGGCCTCCTCCTTCATCTCCCATATAAAGCTTTCTGACGAAAAGTAGTCCACTGGAATTCCAGGAGCGACTCTCTTCTTAAATAATGCGTTTTCTGACAAAGTGAAGTGTGATTCTTACTCGTCTACTCATGGAGGTTCCAAATTCACTTGCGTGCTGGCAATTCCTTCGTCCAATTAATTAAAATTAATTGATTTCTTCCATGGCGTTAGGACGCTACCCGAGGGAATCCCCTTCGGCTACGAGACTTATCCGTGCCCCCGCGCAGTACGTGTGTGAATAAACTAAAAAACACATACAGGCTCTAATTTAGGTGTGTAAAGACTCCTAAATTACCGCTCTTCGAATAGAAGTCTTTGGGTGTAAGTCTCATTTCATTTGAATGCTTCATTTGGCAGGAATTAATCAATTTGTCTTGATGACTCTCCCCTCTCTACTGTTCTGTGTTGTTTGGTGGGGATTTTCTTCGTCGTTAATCACGGCCTTCTCCCTTACTGTCGCCGGAAAATAGTACGCTGGCGTCACGTCTACCACGCCTCCTCTCAACTCCGCTTTGTCGAACTGTCAAGTTGGCTCTTTCCTGTGGCTCTTGCTAACATATGCATATACTGCCTTGCGTTTTTACACAATATTCCAACTTGTATTGCTTAAAATTCCCGTTCTGGACGTGGAATTAAGCTAGTATTACTATATACCGTCATTATCTCATTGTTCCTCGGGTTCACTGTGGCTGTTCCCCCTCAGAGATCAATGGTTCGATTCTTAGAAGAATCATAGACCTGGTCTTTCCTTTATAAAGACCCCGGTTCGATGCCAGTCAGCCGTGTCCACTTGGGCGCAATACCAACATTACAATTAATGAAATTTTAAAAGCAAAATATTAAGCAAACTGTACATTTAGGACCTAACTATTAAAATTAAAAGTTTGAAACTAAATACAATTGTAGAAGATATCATGCCTTGTATCCAAATTAAAATCATGATTCTTGATTGGTTGGTTGGTTGGTTGGTTGGTTGGTTGGTTCCTTAGTTTAGGGGCTGCAACAACGTGACCGCAATCAGCACCTGGCGGCGAGCGTTAAAAGTAATAGAGCGTCATCAATTCTAACCTACAGTACGAATTTTGGCTTCACACAAGTGTAGTTAGTGGAAGGTTTCTTTTCATGTCATAAATCTGTGATGGCATTTACTTCCTCTCCAAAGGCTTCAGCCGGGTTTGAACCTGCGACCTTGGAGAATCATGATTCTAGTTCGTCAAAGTTTAAATTTGAATTTTCTTTGATAAGTTTAAAAAGTTTTGAAGTAATACATTTCTTTCTGAAATTAAATAAATATTGCAGTCATTTCTCTAGGTTTATAATCTATCTATAAACATTCATTCATATTCTTGTCGATGCAAACACACTCTTCTGTCGTTGGCGGTTCGTTTCAGTTTCACGTAATTGCCACATCCCATTCTATTCTTGATGTCTTCCAAATACTTCGTCGTAGTTGGTCCACTTCATTTCTTTCCCAGCATTTTCCCTTCAAGAATGTTAACAATGAAAGTGTTGTGTCAGACGAAATGTCCAATAAATTGTAGTTTTCTCTTTCCCATTTCCTTCATTAATCTTCTCTCTTCTTTGATTTCCAGGTTGGTTTTTCTTTCCATCCAGCTCGTTCTTGTCATTTTCCGCCATATCCACATTTTAGCAGCTTCAAGTCGATTCTTTTCCGATCTACCCAGAGTCCAACTTTCACTTCCATAGAGCAGTGTACTCCATACAAATGATTTTGCAAAGGATTTTCTTACATCTATATTAATATATTTCCTGGATCAAATGTTTTCCCTAGTCAGAAATGCCTTTTTTGGCAATGCAATCCTTATCTTCACTTCCATTAGGCATCCATTGTCCTCTGTGATTATACTACCGAGATAACAAAATTGTTTCACTTGTTCAATTCTCAAGTCATCAAGTTTTATAATGGTTTCAATTTCTTCCATATTTTTTCCGAACTACCATTACTTTCTTTTTCCGTTAGTTCACTTTTAATTTCCATAGTTTAAGTGAGTCTGATAGGACTTGCAGTATTTTATTCATTTCTTCTTCGGAGTCTGCAACTATTACGATATCATCAGCAAATGGCACAGTGACTCCTTTCCCGATTTGCTTTTATTCCCCTTGTCTTCTCCTTCATGATCTGAATAGCTTCTTCAATGAACAAATTAAATAAATACGGAGATAGGGGACATCCTTGTCAAACTCCTTTTCTGATCCTGGCTTCTTCTTCTACCTTATTGATGTTTATGTTTGTGGTTTAATTCTGATATAGTTGATTAATAATTCTTCTATCCTTCCAGTCCAATCCTATTTTAAGGAGTAGCTCCCAGTTCACATTCTCAAAAGCTTTTTCTAAGTCAATGAAGGTAAGACAAGTCTTCCTATTCATACCCATCCTTCTCTCCAATAGAATGCGTAAAGTAAAATTGCTTCTCTTGCTCCTCTACCCTCTCTAAACCCAAATTGGTCTTCTCCAATATACTTATCTACTTGTCCTTTTATCCTGTTCTTGGCTATATTAATGAGCATTTTGAATGCATGTGATAACATTGATAGTGTTCAATAATTGGTTCAATCAACTGCCTTTCCTATTTTAGGTATGGTAATGGTTCTGCATTGTGTGAAGTCATCTTGCATGATTCCACTTTCATAACAATCATTTATTACCCTGAATAATTGATCTTTCATTATGTTACCTTAAATTTTCAACAATTCTGCAGGAATGTCATTAACACCAGTTGCTTTTCCTTCTTTGAGACTATAAACATGTGTTGGTCTTCTTCGGCCCACCAAGATTATTTAGTATTGCATCTGGCCCTGTCCCTAAAATGTATGCCCATGTCTGGTCTAATGAAATAACAAGTACTTCGTAGGTTTACTAACAGGACGCACGATTGAGGGGAAGTATGAGAAAGTAGCCTCTGGAATGAGATATGGAAAAAATATGTGTTCTGTTAGAAAGAGTTCCGCCCCTTAAAACAACAATAACTAACTAACTGTTAGAAAGCTAGAGGTCCGTAGATTAATATGGCACGAAAAGAAATATTGTAAGTATTGAAGAACTGTTGCATTCCTTAGCCCCTTAAGGGACTTGAGATATCTTTGTCATCAACCACGTGTTTTTCTATTGCTTGAAGGAAGTAAAATGTGAAAAGAAATTTCAACTTGAACAACATGCAAAAATGTCTGCACATATTACGGCAAAGGAGAGAAAGAAGAGTGAGTAAGATTGGCTTATTGTTAAGTGCATATTTTACAAATTTTTAATGCATATTTTCTACATTTTAGCCTACTTTCGATGTTTGCAAAAATTGAAAGTAGACTTATGAGATCTACACAGGGCCAAAAAATGTGTGTCTGTGTGTGTGTGTGTGTGTACTCTGCATGTCTCTCCCCTCCCCCTATCATTTCAAACATGGTGAAACCAAAATGAACGAAATTTGGTACATAGGTAGCACTAGCGAAGGGCAACTCAGTGTCATGCTTTATATCGCCGCCATCTTTACCAAAACTGAATGGTGGCAACTCAAAGGTTCAAAACGTAAAATCAAATTACGACTAAACTAATCATACGGTCTCTACCAAAATTTGGTAACAACATACCTTCATATAGGACACGTTTTTCACCCAAACTACAAGGTCATCAGCCGTGCCATTTCAGGATGGTGGCCGTGTGAATTATGCAAGCATTATAATTAATAACTTTGAACCCATTAATTCCGATTATCGAACCGACAATGGTTTAAACTTAAACTGTCGGACGTGGCCCGTTCGATATTTTAAGTTTATATTATAATATTACATGGTAGCTGTGGCTTTAAAATGCCGAGCCGTCTCGGTTACAAGACGAGATGACAGCTGATATCTTGTGCCTGACCTATATTTCACTAGTTTGAGTATTGCACGCAATATAGCCTACTGATAGAAGTAATATATACTTTGTATGAAATGCTTTATATATAAAAAATATACTACACTGAAGAAATTGATTAGTCCAAATCATTATTTTCTAAGACGTTGTATGTAAGTCAATTGATTACGGTTAATTTCGGTGGACATGTTTGGCAGTGTGGTTAAGCGTTAGAGTCTTACCCGTTTGATTTAGGTTCAAAACCTATCAGAGGTGGGTCATTTTACTTGAATTTTTTATATTTATTGTTTTGTAATTACTCAGACGTTATAAAATTAAGCGTTATATGTGCATATTACAATGGAAAATATATATTTAATTAAAACAATATTCGCCACCATGGCCAACTGGTTGCGAGCTGCACACTGGCCTGCACATTGGAACAGCTTCAATTGAAAAGTGTCCTTTTATGTCCGCTAGAATACACTCGCCCTATTAGGATTATCTTACGCGAAACGTTTCCGCCAGATGTCATGACTGGTCTATGTGGGACTCCATTGGTTTCCCTTACGTTGGCATTCAATACGCATCGAATTTGAAGAATGATAAGTTGACAACACGTTTTTTAGCCTATTTTCAATTTTGAAAAAATAGGCTTATGAGATCACCTTTTGTCCGTGTGTGTGTGTGTGCGTGTGTGTGTGTGTGTGTGTGTGTGTGTGTGTGAGGTGTGTGTGTGTGTGTCCCCTAATACAATCTAAACGGCTAGAGCGATTTCAATGAAACTCGGTAAGTTCATAGCACTATTCCCGGCGACCTCGACCGTGCCCTTCAAATTTTGTTACGTCTCACCAATCCAACATGGCGGCTGTGCGAAATATTTCACTAGCATTCAATATCTCCGAAACTATTACCAATATCGCCCTGAAATTGTGTATGGTATTAAAGGGCTCTACTAGAAGTTCACCTATGAGACTTTCAAAAACCTGGTGACTACAAAACCATCATGGCGCCCAAGCGAAGTTGAGACTTTTAAATAGACATTTCTCGCGATTTAACTATCCAAACGTAATGAAACTTGGTACAGCAAATGTTTATATACATTACAATGCACTGGAGTCTAATTTAGTTCAATTGTTTACATAACCTCAAAATGGCGGCTGTGCGAAATATTTCACTGACATTCTATATCTCCGAAACTATTACAGATATCTCCCTGAAATTTTGTACGGTGATAAAGGGTACTAATACAAGTTTACCTATGTATAATTCATAAACCTGTAAAGTACAAAACGAACATGGCGACCAAGCGAACTTGAAATATTTTAATAGACTTTTCTCGTGAGTTAACTCTCTGAGCGCAGTGAAATGTAGTACAGTAAATAATTTTGCAGATTGTAATGTACTGCCATCTAATTTAATTCAATTGTTTACATAAGCTCAAGATGGCGGCTGTGCGAAATTTTAAAATTATGTTTTTATTCTTGTGTCGTAATCATGCGATCGAAGTGAAAGTTTGAATAATGAAGCTAGGCAATAATTATCCTTGAATGGTACATAACTCTATGGCCTATACATATAACAATCCTAAATGTCGAGCTTCCGAAATATTTAGACGGTTCTCAATATCTATGAATCTTTTACAGCAACCAAACTGAATATTTTTATGTTCATAGAGACTATGAACATATGCTCGCCTATAGGACTTTCAGTAATCTGGTGAGCACAAATCCAACATGGCGGCGACGCGAAGTATAAATATTTAAATGGACGTTTCTCGCGAATTAACTATCCGAGTGCCGTGAAACGTTGCACGTTAAATGCTTATACAAATGTTGATCCACTCAAGGTTAGTAGAAGAGAGGTTGGCTCGTAACTTGCCTTCCGCTGGCAGTAGGGTGGGGGTAACGCGTCATCGGGCCTGCGAGAGGCACCCCAGTCTCCATTTACAGAGTGGACAGAGGAAACTACATGTGTTATTTACTTGTTTGTTAATACAGTATTTATTTTGTTCAAGATATGAATTGTGTTACGAGGTGTATTTTCATTAATAAACAGGTGAATATTATGTAAATTAATTACATCAGATTACTATGGAATCTATCTTTGCATATTCTAGCCCATGGGTAAGTTGTTTCTTTACGTTGGGTTTTCTTTTCTTTCAGTTGTTTAAGATGCAGGGAAAATTTTGCAGTGTTGCAATCTGCAAACGTAATTCGGATATTGTTAAGAAAACGGTAGAAAAAATATCTTTCTTCAGAGTTCCAAAGAATGCTAATCGTAGGAAAACGTGGGTGCAGAAATGCCATAGGAAAGATAAATTCAATCCGAATAACAAACGGATTTGCAGCAAACATTTCATACCAAGTGATTTTGAAGACGAAATTCGAGCTCGACTGACACATTCTCACCCTAGAATATTAAAAAATACGTCAATACCTTCTTTAAATTTACTGCCTCAAACACAGAGCCAAGACACAAGTTCACGTACAGAACGCTCCCAGAGAAAAGAAAACAAACAATTACTGAACGAAATATTGGATTGGACATTTTCCTGTGACAATGATGGCGTCATCAATGTCAATGTCAATGATACTGACACAAAATATGACGTTCTTCTCATTAAATACAACGCATTACTTGAAGGGACCAAAAAAACTGAAGGAAAATATGCAACACTCACTGACTAGAGCAAACTGTTTGCAATCAAGAAACGTGGAATTAAAGAATTCAATTCAGCAGTATGAATGTGATTTTGACAAGAAAATTAAAGATACATTTAACGATTTATTGACACCAAATCAAGTCGACATTGTTAGGAGACAGAAAACAAAGGCAAGATGGACAAACGAGGAAATAGCGAAGGCATTTACCTTAAGATATTTAAGCTTCCGAGCATACAAGTACAGTACACCTGAGTCACACTGAAATATCCATTACCTGGATTATCAACTTTGAAGCGCTGGGCAGGCAATGTTGAATTACGAAACGGTTTATTGAAAAACGTAATAGAAGTAATGAAAACTAGTTGAAACCCGTCAAAACATGACGGTCAATAAAAAAATATTTACTGAAGAATTTTCTTATATAGGCCTACTGTACATTCTTTGTACGATTATTTTTTGACTCTATTGAAACTATAAGGGCGTCAAAAGATTGCACTCTCAACATTGCAAAATACTGCTGGCCATGACTGAAAAATTGTTGGGGCAAACTGAGGCCTATACGTTCCAGCGTTTCCCCTTGACCTATATTGATTGTGATAAGGTATGCCAAATGAATTGGAAAATATTGCCTCTTAAAAGAAAATGATAGTGTTTTATCGGATGGTGTTAAATCAAGTCGAAGGATTAGACCTCTCTGCCTAATTTTAACTGCACCTATTATTTCCAAATCCAAGCAATATGGTTGCATTTAGGAGTCCTTGGGAAACGTTCAGATTTCTAAGCAGCATAACGGGTCAAGCGTTTGGAGTATGTGGCGGTCAGTCATTTAGTTCCAAGGAATTCAAGAACTCTGCGGAGTCTAATACAACTGGCCGCAAACCGTCGCTTATAATTTTGGAATATACCGAAGAAATGCGATGATGTGCAATTCCATACATTTTAAAACAATGTGGACCATGTGCGTGTGGCACAGTAACATTGGCACCAAATGAAACGAAGGACATAGCATTGTACTGCCGATTAGTCTCTCTGAAATTCCTTGAGATATCATCTCCAGTGAAAAATAATTGTTGCAGCCTGTCAAATATTTTATATTTATTCAGATTAATTTTACCATTACAACAGCAAAGGTCAAAGTAACCAGGTGTAGATTTCTCGCAAGAGAAATACAGTGCAGAACAATGTTTACATTTGTTCGTCAAGGACCCTAAACTGTAACAGCATAATAGTATCTGGAATTGTTTCTGAAATGCCATATTTATATTGGATTTTAAAAGTGGCTTCGTATTTTTCTCCGATTTCCCTCTTATTTGCGGCTAATGTTCTATTTCGTCAAGTGGGTTTATTTATAGCAGCATTTCTCCCCAAATTAACGTCATTTTAAATAACACTATAGTGGCCTGCATCAACGCAGCCTCCAAATATTAAATGGCAAATAATAACTTACTTCCATTGCCAAAATCAACTGCGTGGTTAGACCCATTGTTATGTACTCCAAACGAATATTCAATAAACAATAATATTCACATAGCCTATACAATGAAGTTCAGAGACTTCCATTCTCAAGTTGGTTGCTGATGAGAATGCGATGAGACTGATCGCCAATAATAAAATCCTTGCAATTTTTGCAATTTGCTTGCAAACGCAACTCAGGATGACGATCTTCATTTTGAAATAAACAGAATGAAATTGCTGTAAATAATCAATTTCCATCACCTGTTGAAGGTACAATACTTTGAATTTCCATGACAGTAAAATATGCAAGGGAGCATAGAATCACTTCGCCACTACTGGAATGAGCATAGACTCACTTCGCCAGCCACCGTAATGGAGGGAGTTTTAGAATTATATGTTCAGTGCTTGTCAAAGATCGTATTAACACAGGGAAGCCCACTCTTAAGGCTACATTCCCCATATCAACAATCTTGGATTTGGTTTTCCGTGGTTTCCCACTTCCACTCCAGGCAAATACCGGGATAGTTCCTAACGTAAAGCCTCGGTCGTTAACTCCCCATTCCCCACATTAATTACAAATGCACACATCAACACAGCCATCACATTAACACAGGTTATCAGAGAAATGTTTACACTCGCACACCAAAATAGACGGGGCTGAGTGACCACGATGTCTGAGTCCATCAAATGAATTATGATCGCCAATTTGTTAACGCTGATGTGTGTGTTTGAACTACTGGATATAAGTTCAATGACTTTTAAATTAATATCATTACATTGTTGCAGCTTGGCAAATATTTTATATTCCAGCATATCAATTTTACCATCACATCAGTAAAGTCCAAAGTTACTGCGCGTAGGTTTTACGCAAGAGAAATACAATGTAGAACAATGTTTACATTTGAGCGTCAAAGACATTACACTGTACTGCATAACATCTGGAATTGTTTCTGAAATGGCCTATTTATATTGGATTTTAAATGTGGCTTCGTATTATTCGATAACACTCGTGTCCTGCAATATCGGAGCCGCTAAATATTATATGGCAAAAAGTACTTCCATTGCCGAAATCAACTGCGTAGTTCGACTCAGTACTCTAAACAAATAATCATTATACAATTGTCTTATACAATTAAGTTCAACATGACCGTCCAGAGTCGTTCATACTCAAGTTGGTTGGTGAGGAGAATGCGATGAGACTGATCGCTTAAAATAAATTCCTTATAATTGTTCCTGCCAGCGAAATTTCCTGCAATAGCTTGAAAACGCAGCTCAGTATGACGTTCTTCATTTTGATATAAACAGTACAAAACTGCTCTAAATAAGCTATTTCCATCACCTGTTATAGTTTATGGCGGTACATTTTGCAGGGGAACATAGAATAACTTCGCCACCTACTGGAATGAGCATAGGCCTATACTCAATACTCACTTCGGCAGTCACCCTAATGGAGGCAGTTTTAGAATTCTATGTCCCGTGCATGTCATAAATCGTATTAACACATGGAAGCCCACCTATTCTTGGCTATCGCCTCGGAGACCCGGGTTACATTTCCTGCTCTGCCAAGAAATTTAATTCTGGTCTGAGGGCAAAAACGGGGCACATTCAGTCTCCTGAGGTATAACTAAGAAGAGGAAGGTTTGATTCCCACCTCGACAATCTTGGATGTGGTTTTCCGTGGTTTCCCACTTCCACTCAAGGCAAATACCGGGATGGTTCCTAACTTAAGGCCTCGGCCGTCACCTTGCCGTTTCCCACCTTAATTACAAATACACACAGTAATGCAGCCATCACAATAACATGGGTTATCAGAGGAAATTTTACACTTACACACCAAAGTACACGGGGCTGAGTGACCACGATGTCAGCGCCCTTCAAACGAATTATGTTTGCCAAGTGTCTAGGATGCTACCAACTTGACCACCGAAGCATTGGGAAGAAATTGCAATATTAAGGAACACAAACAACATAGCCTACACACTCAACTGTCAGTTAATGTTCTTCAACGTTTCCCTTCTTAAAAATTCCCCTCTTTTATAATTCTCCATCACGTGAAAAAGCGCCGTGTCTTGTGTTTTAAATATATCGATGCAATGGTGCTACCATCTGTTGTCAGTTACTGGAACTATATGGGCGAGTTACTGCCATCTGTTGTCAGTTACTGGAACTGATGGCAGATATTAGCTCTTTTAACCACATGCTGTAATGCAATGGTAAAACGGAAATAAAACGTATTGAGAGGGAATGTAGAAATATGTATCTTTAACTGACATAAAACCTTACTAATACTCCTTGATAAAACAATATTTCAGAGGTAAAAAAAAAATACTGGCGAAAGCTGGGATCGAACCTGGGATCCTTTGATCTACAGTCAATCGCCTTAACCATACAGCTAATATTTCACTCTCGTTAAGAAGCAGACGCGACCATTCAGTATCTTCAAAAGCCGCTATCTGAAGAAAATAATCCAATTGATTATCAATAAAATCAATATTGCACATTCGTATATGTTCATACTGTTATTATATTTTATTGTCAGAACTTGGTTAATGTATGTTTTCAATTACATGGAAGCTTATTAAATAACTTACATTTTAATGGACTTCTCACCGCCATTTTGTCATGAGCCCAGGCGGATTGTGCGCATGCGTGAGGAGCAAGAATTCTGCTATTTTCTATATTTATTTAAAAATATACCGTAGTATATTTGTTTATTTTAGAAACACTCTGCAAATCTACATGCCAAGAGCTTTCGTTAGAGTGCTCTACGAAGTAAATCGGTTCTGTCGTTCTCTCAATCTCGTGGTAACAAAAATCGCCTTAGTGTTTTAAATATATAGATTATTGGACGAAAGAAGAATGGTCGAGAGAGAGTCACTGTTCTTTCTTTCCACGAAATGAAAGTGTCATCACTCTATGAATATGAAGCAGACAAAGTCGTGGGCCCACATACACACATGCAAGTTGTAATGGCAAGAGGGTTATTTCAGAACTGGAAGCAACCTGTGTACATTAATTTCGACAGGAAAATGTCGAAAGACATTATAAATGAATCGGATATGTCACTACATAATATTGAATACGATGTAGTTTCGGACTGTGGCGGGCGGAATATGGCACTGTGGAAAGAACTCGGTATTACCATTGAAACTAAACACTACGTGCATCCGATGACAGAGGAAAAAATCTACTTTTTTGCAGACGCACCTCACCTGCTTCAAGTAATTCGTAATGTGGTTGGCGAAAGTGAGAATGACATTCCGCGGGGTCACCAACATCGTGGTGCTGTTATCAGTGACAATTTTGCTGACTCCGAGAGTGGCGGAAATGAAGACGAACGTGCAGGCACCAATGGACAACAATGACAGCATTATAAATAATAATGCAGTGCTTAGTGAAGCAATGGGGATAGGTGGATCTGCGCCTGTTGGAGATATAGTCGGCTGTGAGTATGTCTGTATACATCAGTTTTATTATGTTGAAGGAGGTGTATAATTAAATTAGTCATGTAATTAAGCGTTCAGCATCATCTATTATTCACAACAATTCATTAGTTGACACTCTGAAATGGCTGTTGCCCTTAAAAATATTATTTACTGAGCTCGTAATGCGCTACGGACTAACGACTGATTCAAACGCAGCAGGCCCGTGACGTATTCCCGCGTGCTCTCCCATTGGCCGAGAGTTATGAGCCAACCTAAATATTTAAATGGACGTTTCTCGCGAATTAACTATCCGAGTGCCGTGAAACGTTGCACGTTAAATGCTTATACAAATGTTGATCCACTGGCATGTAATTTATTTCAATTGTTTGCATAATCACAAGATGGCTGGTGTGCGTACTTTTAAAATCTCGTTTTTAGTTCTTATGTTCTAATCATGCGATTGAAGTTTGAATACCACACGTACACAATAATCTTAATGTAATAGTGAAAATGAAAATCCACAGCCTGCTTCCAGTCTCCGACCGGGTCAGTAATGGAATGAATGAAGCCCCCATCTAGCGGCGAGGATATGAATTGTGCCGGCTGCCGAGGCCTGACGCACTCCTCTGGGGAAATGATTAAATGAATGACAGATGAAATGAAATGATAGTGGAGAGTGTTGCTGGAATGAAATTTTGACAGGGAAAACCGGAGTACCCGGAGAAAAACCTGTCTGCCTCCGTTCTGTCCAGCACAGATCTCACATGGAGTGACCGGGATTTGAACCACGGACGCAGCGGTGAGAGGCCGGCGTGCTGCCGCCTAAGCCACGGAGGCTTCTTAATGTAATAGTACAAAAATAAAAATCCATCCTGGCGACCATATGAAATATTTAGACGGTTCTCAATATCTACGAATCTGTTACAGCAATTAAACTGAAATTTTGTATGTTGATAGAGACAATTAACATGAGCAGGATATATGAAAATAGGCTGTATAGTTCTTCACGGAACTACTTGTTTTTTATTTTGATGCGTTTGTAACAGCCTATTGTGTGTTATTTGAAATTGTTATTTGAACTAAAGAACAAAACGATCTCACATAGTACCTGTACTATCTCTGTTGGTGCTAGTTCAGGATATTAATTAATACTTTTATTGCAGCCAAATATCAATCATAAATAAAGAATGAACATGTACAGTAAAATTGCGCTCTGGGGATTTGAATTGCTTAGTCTTGGATTGTTTTCTTTTACTATAGAACTCATGTTGGAGCGTTCACATGCTTGTCCACATAGTTGGCATACACACGTCACTGTAGGGTCATGGAAGTATTTGTTAATGCAATTAAGGTGGTGAAAACCATGGACAGCCAGACGTGTAAACACATGCCTCAACTCAAAGTTGGATGTTGCCCACATCCGGTTGATCATGTCTCCAGTTCCATAAAACTCTTGAGATATGTCTTCTCTCTTTTTCTTCAATGACGGTAGTAGTTTTTCCGAGACTCTGGTTTTGGTAGAGGTAAATATTTTATAGGGTCTTCAACCAAGAAATGATTCTATTATACTCCTTGATAATGACAAACAGTTATAACTAGGGCTCGGATTTTTAGGTGCTAAAAATCGATAAAATATTTATTTTTTATGTATTAAAAATACCTGAAATACGTGACAAAAAAGTGAAATTATTTAATTATAATTTAGTTTATTGTAAATATAAACAATATGCAGTACTCAAGAATGCAATTTATGCTATGTCTCACTGACTGCTGAAGCATTACAATAACACAACGAGATACATCTTCAGGTTGTCCATCACAAATGACCGACGATTATCGCAAAACTCTTCTTCTGAAGGCGCAAAACTGCGGCAATATGTTTCTTGCCCTTGAGGTGTTGTGTAACTTGAGATCGCTGTTCATCCATGATTGCTTTCCAACATGGTTGGCAGAACAGAACGCCCCCATCAGAAGTAAAATTATATTTAAATTAAAATTCTCCAACATACTGCTGCAGACGATAACTTGTATTTGCTTTTACTTTAGGCATCGTAGCAGCCTCCGTGGCTTAGGCGGCAGCACGCCGGCCTCTCACCGCTGGGTCCGTGGTTCAAATCCCGGTCACTCCATGTGAGATCTGTGCTGGACAAAACGGAGGCAGACAGGTTTTTCTCCGGGTACTCCGGTTTCCCTGTCAATATTTCATTCCAGCAACACTCTCCACTATCATTTCATTTCATCTGTCATTCATTTAATCATTGCCCCAGAGGAGTGCGTCAGGCCTCGGCAGCCGGCACAGTTCATATCCTCGCCGCTAGGTGGGGGCTTCATTCATTCCATTCCTGACCCGGTCGGAGACTGGAAGCAGGCTGTGGATTTTCATTTTTCAGAACTGCCTTACACTCCACAGTGCCAGAAATGAACTTCATGTGAGTGACACTGGTTCCAGGTAGTAAAGGGTGGAAAGTCTAGCACGTGGTGCAATATGGCTAAGGACAAGGAAATCACCGGCTTCCACAGTGAGTGGCACGGGGCGACAAGTTAAGAATAACACAGTTGCAATCTGACATACGCTCTGCATGAAGATTGGATAGCTCACAGGTTCTTCCCCGTTGAAGTAACACAGAAGAAAAATGCAACAAACTGAAAGATAAATGTGCTAATAAGTGACAAGCAGGAATTTATGTATTTATAGAAAAAAGCTTAAAGTTATGTATTTACATAAAAAAATATTTATTTACCTAAAAATACGAGCCCTAGTTATAACTATAGTCTACTCATACGAGAAAGGAGAAAGTAGGCTATAATTATGTTCTTTACTGAACATCTTGTTAGTGCATAATTGCATGCATATTTTAATCGCTTTTAGTGCATAAATGTCCGGTCCCTACTGATAACAATGCCCAGCAATGAAAACGTTTCACGCTCAACAATAGCTTAATATCCTTATGTATTTTCACGTGCTGAATTCAAAAATCACCATACAAATGACCGATTAATTCTTATAAAAGGAAACGTGACCGTTATTGTTGCGATCATGAGCCACGGGACATTCTTTTTAGGTGGAATATGAACTACAGGACATGGAATTTCACTCCGAAAATCTCACATGCAATGACCGGGAATCAAACATTCAAAAGGGGGACGTCACCCCGAGTCCTTTGACACCTCGTACAGTCTCTAGCCTTATTGGTTCACAAGATATAACAAAAAGTCTAAAAATCATGTTTTTACCTTAAAATCCATTTCTCTCATTCTCAAATATTCATCCTGTTAAAATATAAGCTCGCCATAAGATAGATCCGAACAAATACCCTTAAAACGACTCCTCACTCATCCTTCTAGCACCATGGCTCCCCAAGATAACCATTTTCCATCATAGACATCCGTATTCAAGCACACACGCGACTATAAGCAGCTTTCTCCTCACCTCACCCGTTTTACCTTCGTGAGAGGCAAACAGCATGACCACTGCACCACCATGCCGCCGATTGCCTCTTCTTTTCTTGGGAAAGCCAATGTAGCGTGGAAGTGCATCGCTTTTCCCGAGCCCATCTTCAGACAGTCCTTATCGTGTGCTTGGAACAAACTAGCTTGTGTTGCTCATCATGACTACTCAATTCATTATTAAACTGCTAACGTGTTTCTTAGGAAATGAAAGTCACACTATTTGATGTATGACCTAAAACAGGTTTCTAAAGTAATTATCATAATTTCCTTAATTCAGACTTAATTACCTACATGTGAGATAAACAGGTAATTAATTAACGTGACATTTGGCTACCAAATTATAAACATTAACATGCTTGGAAACTCTACGTTTCCAGAGTAAACTACACCGATTAAGAACGGTAAGGAATTACCATACCTTCTCCAACTTGTTAGCATTTCGCCTTTGATCACCCTCTTGTTTCACAAGAGAAATTTAAAATGCAACAGTTTTCCTTCCCAGGCTTTGCCAGAATAAGAAAAATGTTTCTTTAAAACTGAAAAAGGTGAAAATAAGGGTTCTTTTCAGTGACATAGCCCGGTGCAACTCAGAATTTATCTCCCCCAAGAGTTCTCGCCATCTACCTTGAGAAAGCTAGAGTTCGCTAAAAATAACCTATATGTCTTCCTAACTTATACATAAAACCAATCATTTATGAACGCTGAGAAGAATATCTAAACACATCTTAATAATAATAATAATAATAATAATAAGTTTGAAATTTCTGAATCAGATATCTTGCTCAGAACCCCATTGAAACAAACTCCGTCAAGTTTTTTCAAGAGGAAGTAAAATCCAGCAAGCGATATGTTCACTCGGTTGAATGGAAGAAATCCCATTCCGAAAGGATGAAGGCGTGGTTGGCTAACAAGAAGAGAAACAGTTGAGATCTCGCGGTCCCGTAGTGACCACAACGATAAGAGTAAGTAAGTAATAATCATAATCATAATAAGTCGTTAAAACAGAAGCTGGATATGCATCTGGAAATATTAAAATTGGTGGCAAATCTCGAATAAAAATGATCGAATAGCAAGAAAGGAAAATCCTCAGGAAGGCTACAGTTTTACGGACACCTTTATAGAATGGATAATAACAGGCTCACAAAGGAAATTTTCAACCCAGCCTTATCAATGAAAAATCAAAACAACTGGCTAAAAGAAATAAGTGAAGACATGAATGGAATTGGCTGTCATGAAGAAACCATTGAAGACAAAACTAAATTGAGAACATGAATTCACAAACACAAATTTTCTAAGAAGCCAACCCGACAAAATACAGGATGGACAGAACAGCGTAAAAGGGAACACATCGAGAGGAGAAGAGATATTGGGAAAGGAAGAAGACAAGGTGCTAATAAGTTCAAACGCGCTCCTTAGTTGGGCACAACGAATTTTAAAAAAATCATAAGAAATTCTGGAATTTCACAAATCCAAGGACAAGGAAATGGAAATGGTTCCAAGAAGGTAAGAAAGACGTGGTGCAAATTGGTATTCCAGAAACGAAACTCCACGATAGATATGAATTTCGACAAATGGTTAAAAACTATTAAAATTTGTAAGTGGAATCTGAGCCCAGGAGACGGAGAGGGCCTCTACCAGAAGCATTAAAGAAGGCACTGATCGATGGACTCAAGAAATACTGGGAGGATATCAAGGCTGGTAGAAGAACAAGATCTAGACACAAGTGAAATTGATTGTTAACATGCAGTCCATAGAGGCTCAATTCAAATGTCTTCTTTTGCGAACTATGCTCTTAGCAGCTGCATTGATCGTAGTTTCATAGTAATTTGCAATAGAGACTATATATTTCTTTTCTTTTTTTACACGTGAATGGACCACTTAGGATCACGCTACAACTTCATTTCTTTTTCTTGGTGCGAAGTTTTCTCTGCACCCAATACCCCTTCATGCATTCGCTAGCCTGTTTACGCTGTTCTTCCGTTCAGGCTCTTCCGGTCTTCTTAGGTATTCTTGCGGCTTGAATCCCTTCCAAATTATTCAGTATGTTCCTAAATGTATTTCTCTCTAACAGTTGGTCTTCTGAGATGTTAAATCTTTCCATACCCGCCTTTGTTTCTTTAATCCATGCTGTTGTGGTCTTCTTTCTCCAGAAGTAATCATATATCTGTTTGGTGAGCCTATTTTGGTCCATTTTGTATAGATGTCCGAGAAACTTCTACCTCCTCTTCTCCATAGTCTCAGAGATTCTTTCTACTTTCTGGTAAACTTCTTCATTACTTCGAAGTTTCCATCCACTTTCGGTTTGAACAGCACCCATATTTTCTCTGAGGATTTATAAATAAATGAATAAATAAATAAATCTAAATGTCAACCAAACGAAACAACATGTATTTAGCAGCAGCGCGAGTATAAATGAACAGCAAGACTATTTACATTGCACGTGGCATTGGAGGATCGGCAATCCCCGGAGCTGATCGGATATTCTCGAACAGCGCACCTCGAGCCTTGTTGCATCCGCTATACAACGACCAGTGGACTTCGCTGATTGGATAGGAGTTCAAGGGTGTCTCATCTGTGCCATTCTAGCCGCTGTAGAAATCTGGTCGTTGCTCGATCCGTGCAACAACCACTTGGCATTTTTTTATAATGCACTGGGGCACTTCAATTTTCCAGTCCAATTCACCGCAGAATTGGATTTCTTTAAATATTTTTAAGAAATAAATATATCAATCTCGAAGAATCCTACGGTGAAATACTTTTTAAAAAATACCTAAATTTTACAAAAAAAAACTATTTTTCACAAAAAATAAGTGGTCGTTGTGTAACGCTGCAACGTTACCACTGGCCTTTTTGGGTAAACACTTTTTTTTACCATAAAAGTACAATGTTAGCCACTCTACCTTCTACAGGATTCAAGAGACTGAATGTATGTATGTCCTACCGTCAGTCCTTTGATCTGCATCCCGCAGGGATGGTATATTGGAAAAAATATATGCGCAAGTATAAGTATGGGAAGATAACTGCTGACATTTTTGTTTTAAGAAGTACCATCAATGCCTGTGGCCTCCGGATGTTTGAAGATCGAGCGTGACTCAAGCAGCCCCTCTGCTGGCGAGAAATCGAATTACTTAGGCAAATTATAGGAGCCTCGCGTTATGTTCAAGTAAATTATAGAGTTCGGTGCTGTCCTGCTTGGCCTAACACATTTCAAATGGCAGGTTATACCTCATCTTTTATTGAGGTGGATCACATCATTCCCAGAGCAACACCGTATTCAGGAACGCTCAGCGATAATGTTGTTGCTTCAGTGTTACCAAATGTGTATGCAGTCTTTTCTGGCATCAAGATATGAGTTCAATAGTTTCGTTTTGAAAGAGTGAAATAGCAGCGTTTGTTGTAGTGCAAAGATTTCAATCAGTATCGCATACCGTACCAAGTCTACATGAACTAACCTGGTCCAGAAGGCTTAGCGTCAAGTCCTTCTCAAACTGACACGCGATAAATGAATACCCACGTTTAGCTAACTTGTTCTGAGTGAGATCGACTTTCTTCCATTAAGACCATTTAAGTGTCTACGTTCCACTTCAGCTAATGAATGGCCAATCAGAAACGAGCAGCTTAACCGAGACCACGTGATGAGCAATGGCCAGCTGAATCGGGAACGCCCAGCTTCCACCTCGCACGCGAGCAACACACTAAGTCCACGTGAAATTATGCACAATGTGATCATCTGTGATACACACATATATTATTATTATGAATATTAGTATTTACAAAGAAGCAATTTCTCAACTAAGTATCAAACTGCATCAAACATCCAGGATTCTTAAGGGGACAAATAACCTCGCTGTTGTACCCCGTGAAACAAGAATCAACATCATCTTAAGTTGAAGGTCATGCATTTTCACACGTTGTGGCATGTGCTCATGACAGAGTAATATTATATTATTATTATTATTATTATATTCGGTGGCGTAGTTGGAAGCATGCTGAACTGCTGTGCCCAAGATAGAGCGTTAAAAATTCTTCAGTATGCCTTCCTTTGGAGGGGAAGTAAAGCCAGTGGTCCCATGTCATAGATTTATGGCATGTTAAAGAACCTTCCATTAATTACACCTGTAAAGCTAAATTATAGGTTAGATTTCGATGGAACGCTCTATCACAGTTCCAACGTTCACCACTAGGTATCATTGATATCTGGCAGCGAAAGTTGGAACTAGTTGAAATTGAACGGAACTTGTAGCTCACCCTCTGGGTGTCCGCTGGAAGTAGCTACATCCTCTGGCGAGCCGAACATGTTCTCGGACACTCCCGGCACTGAAAGCCATGCGATAAATAAATACATTATTATTTATTATTTGAAGCGAATTCTCCCAATACATAGAAGACGTTAAGCAAATGACTCAATTAACTTTTCTTTTGGTTCCTCTTGTTGTTCCAATAGACTTTCATTCTTTCCGAGAAGGCTTGTTTGCGTTGTTCCGACCACCTTGGTCTGTACTGTTAGGTAGATTTCATTAGAAAGCTAACTATTGCAATGGGTACCATGTTTCGACTTCCGGAAAATTTCGACATATCTTCGCGTTTCACATCCCCCAGACCCCAAAACCACCGTCAGTTCAAAAGTTTATACATAATTTATGTATATATGTATCTATCTATCTATATATATCAGTTTTTTGTGGACACGATAACTGCCGCAATTTTACACCAATCACTTTGAATTTTTTACATAATATGTATCCCTATAAAATCTCGGTCGAGTTCGTTAATGGGAAAAATCGGTCGAAAGGGGTGAAAATGGGGGGCTTTTTTCGAAAAAGTGAAATTTCGCTATAACTCTCTTAATACGTGAAATATCGAATCCATTCAAAGTTCATAATATGTGTCGGATAAGTGCCAAAAATTTATGTCAAATAAGTTTTTTGATAGCACCAACCATTGACCAAAGGGGTGGAAAAAAGTGGGTTTTTCGGGAAACATTAATCATATCTCTCTTAATAGGCACAATATCAAACCCGTACAAAATGGAAAATATTCCCCTAATAATTACCTAAAACTTTTGTCTGAAAGAATTTTTGATATGACGCACCATTACGCCAAGGGATGAGAAAAATGATTTCGGAATTTAAAAAAATGCCAAGTGCCATCAGAGGTTACCATAACAACGCTTTTAAATTGATCAGGGATGATCTATCAGAGGTTGCCAAGACAACGCCATTGACGAGATCACATTCATTTTTAGCCTACTTTTCACATTTTGCAAAAATGAGGAAAAAGTAGACTTATGAGATCGGGCAAATGTGTGTCTGTCTGTCTGTCTGTCTGTCTGTCCGTCCGTCTGTCTGTCTGTCTGGCTGTGTGTGTGTCCCCCCCTATCAACTCCTAAACGGCTGCAGCAATCGAAACAAAATTTGGTAGGAGTAAAGATCTATACCTGAATATCTCACGGCCATATTTGAAAATGATGTCAGTGCTACCAACTGCTAAAAAATCGCAATTGAAATTTGAACTCCATGTTGGATATCTTGGAAAGTATGAATGGGAGCTTTTTCAAAATTGGCACACGTACAGATTTTAGATTTTCAATTTAATTTCCAGGAGGCCAAACATGGCAGTGTTGCCAAAATGATTATAAGCCTCCTGATAGGTCCAATTTTTAAAAGCATATAACTTCTACACTATCAAGTGGAATTCAACCAAATTTCGTATGTTGTATGTGTACATAACCAGATATGACTGAGCGTATTCTTAAGACCTACCAGGGCTGCCAACTGTTAATAAATGCTCCTAATTTATTTTATCCAAATACCAATATATCAGAAAGTATGCAAGCCGACAGCTTTAAACTATGCACACGTATAGTACCTGACATTCTATATTAATTTGGAGTAACTTATATACGTCAGTGCTACAAACATGATTCTAAGCCTGCTGATAGGTCCAATTTTAAAATGCATGTAACTTCTATACTAACTAATGGATTTCATTCAAAATTGGCACAACAATAGATCATATTATTTCAGATTATTTCTGACCAATACATGCATGACATTGTTGCCAACATGATTTTACGCGCGCTGTTAGATCCAATGTTTAACTGCATGTAACGTCCATGCTATCCAGTGGACTTCAACCAAATTTTGTATTTAGTACCGTAAGAAACGGAACTCAGAATATATTCAGTCATCAGGGCTGCCAACTGTAGTGCTCTATTAGGATTCATTATGCCAGGTACACAGTATTTCGAACTAATTGGAAATTTCGATATTAGCAACTTAATTTCGTCATTATTCTAGATAGGTTCATATTCTGTAGAATAATCATTGGCATGAAAAGTAGGCTGTATAGTTCTTCACGGAACTTCTTGTTAGCCTACTTTTCACACTTTTCAAAAATGAGGAAGAAGTAGACTTATAAGATATATCCGGGAAAATGTGTCTGTCCTTCTGTCTGTCTGTCTGTCTGTCCTTCTGTCTGTCTGGCTGTGTGTGTGTCCCCCCCACCCTATCAACTCCTAAACGGCTGCAGCAACCGAAACCAAATTTAGTATGAGTAAAGATGTATACCGGAATATCTCAGGTCCATATTTGAAAAAGATGCCTGTGCTACCAACTGCTAAAAAAACGCACAAGAAATTTGAGCTCCATGTTGGATATCTTGGAAGGTATACATGGGAGCTATTCTAAAATTGGCACACATGTAGATAATACTATTCCAGTTTAATTTCCAGGTGGCCATACATGACAGCGTTGCCAAAATAATTTTAAGCCTTCTGATAAGTCTAATATTTAAATGCATATAACTTCTACACTATCAATTGGTTTTCAACCAAATTTTGTATGTAATATGTGTACATAAACATATATGACTGAGTGTATTCTTAAGAGCCACCAGGGCTGCCAACTGTTAATAATTGCTCTCTATTTTGTATCCAAATATAGCAGAAAGTATGCAAGCCGGCAGCTTTAAACTATGCACACGTAAATTACCCGACATTTTACATTAATTTGGAGTAACTTATATAAGTCAGTTCTACCAACATGATTCTAAGCCTGCTGATAGGACCAATTTTTAAATACATGTAACTTCTATACCAACAAATGGATTTCATTCAAAATTGGCACAAAAATATATAATATTTCAGATTATTTCTGACCAGCACTCGCATGACATTGTTGCCAACATGCTTTTACGTGTACTAATAGATCCAATGTCTAAATCCATGTAACGTCCTTTGGACTTCAACCACATTTTGTATTCTGTACCTTAGGAGATGGAAGTAAGAATATATTCAGTCACCAGAGCTGCCAACTGTATTGCTCTATTAGGCTACATTATGCCTAGTATACCTTATTTCGAACTAATTAAGACATTTCGATATTACCCACTTAATTTCGTCATTATTCTAGATAGGTTCATATACTGTAGATTAATCTATGGCATGAATCTTAATTTTAAGAAAAGTAGGCTCTTTAGTTCGTCACAGAACTTCTTGTTCCATCTGACTATGAGGGAAGCGGCTAACTGGTAGCATGCTGAACCTCTATGCCCAAGGTGCTGGTTCAAAGCCGGACAAAGTCGCCGGATTTTCTAAGAGCGCTAAAAATCCGTTAGCATGCTTTCCTTCGGAGGGGAAGTTACAACGTTCGTTGCAAGTTGCTGGTTGCGGTGGCATCTAGCAGCCAAGTTCACAGCTAGGTGTCGTTGACTTTAGTATTTGGTACAAAATTAGGTACTACTACTTAAAATTGACCGTCTGCAGACCTTACCTGAATTACAGACTAATACAGTCATCACAAATAACACCGTTTATCAGACAGATTCTACACACACCCAATGTACACGGGGTTACATGACCACCTTGTCGCAGCCCCTAAACTGAGGAACCAACCAACATATCTGCGGGAGATAAAATTTTGAGTGAAGAAGTAACAGACTGTTAGATAGTTACACATTAGTTCCAAACCTTGCATAAGAACAGTGTGATCACAAGTATAAAAATTAACCTCAAATGACAAGAAGGTTACCATCCCCATAAGACAGTAAAATGTTAAAAGTATGCATAGAAAGACGAAAAAATGTTAACTAACCTCCAATTGTAAAATACTTTCTCGCAATAAATGAGGTCTGATCCTCCTACGAAAACCTGCATATTTTGCCTATTATAGCCTATCCCCGCGGCAGCTCGCCGGCCTCTCACCGCTGGGTCCGTGGTTCAAATCCCGGTCACTCCATGTGAGATCTGTGCTGGACAAAACGGAGGCAGACAGGTTTTTCTCCGGGTACTCCGGTTTTCCCTGTCAAAATTTCATTCCAGCAACACTCTCCACTATCATTTCATTTCATCTGTCATTCATATAATCATTGCCCCAGAGGAGTGCGTCAGGCCTCGGCAGCCGGCACAGTTCATATCCTCGCCGCTAGATGGGGGCTTCATTCATTCCATTCCTGACCCGGTCGGAGACTGGAAGCAGGCTGTGGCTTTTCATAGCCTATCCCCTAGTTTGCCCGGTGAAATCTACCTCCGCCTTCCGGCGTGCCGAGAGGATTTTTTTTTTTGTTGTGGTTGCTCTGATATAACTTCCCATTTTTTAACTTTGTGCCTGAAGGTATCCCTTTCTAAAATGTCAGGTGAACTTATGTTTGCGTTTTTTAGGTTTTATTATTATTATTATTATTATTATTATTATTATTATTATTATTATTATTATTATTATTATTATTATTATTATTATTGTTGTTGTAATATTAAATCCAAATGCTATACAGGGTGTTTTAAAAACTGTGAAAAGTAATCCAGGCATGGATATTACAACCCGAAATATGTACAATACTTCAAATGAGGTGGGATGTAGTCACCAGAGTGCTCTTCAAGGTTCCTGAGAGCACGCTCCTACAAAGCCAGAAAGAACATCTTACTCGTAATGAC
This sequence comes from Meconema thalassinum, assembly GCA_946902985.2. Lineage (NCBI taxonomy): Eukaryota > Metazoa > Arthropoda > Insecta > Orthoptera > Tettigoniidae > Meconema > Meconema thalassinum. The sequence continues at coordinate 355,758,367 of OX336388.2, read as the reverse complement.
GAGAGGAAAATTAAGTTAACGCAAGTCAGGACTGCTGACTCCAGAATTAATACGCCATATCCCCTCCATTGTAGCTGACAATATATACAGGTATAACTCGTAAATGGTCGATCATAATATCATGCATGTGAAAAGAAACATTTTGTGTTGTTTTCGGGTGTATTATCTTTCCCAAACGGCTTCGGCGGCATAGTTGGTAGCATGCTGAGTTTCTATGCCCAAGATTATGGGTTCAAACCCGGCAGAAGTCGTCGGATTTTTTAAGAGCGTTAAAAATCCCTCAGTATGCCTTCCTTCGGAGGGGAAGTAAAGACGGTGGTCCAGTGTAATAGATTTATGGCATGTTAAAGAACCTTGCACTAATTACACCTGTGTGAAGCTGTGAACGCTCTTAGGTTCCTACGTTTGTCGCCAGGAGCCGACTGCGGTGGCGTCTAGTAGCCAAGTTCCGCACTAGTAGTCGTTGACGGTGGCGTTTGGCGGCAAAAGTAGGAACTACTTGAAATTTAATGTCTGCAGTCCTTACTTGAATTAAAAACAGATAACACACACTAAAACAGACATCACGATAAACACCGGTTATCAGACAGATTCTACACACACCCAAAGTACACGGGGCTACAAGACCACGTTGTCGCAGCCCCTAAACTGAGGAACCAACCATCTCTACCCACATTTTAGGAGTACCCAGTATATATAGCCTACTCACCAAGATAAGTTTTGCACCAATTTGTGTACTGCATGTACGTCAGTATCCCCCTCCCAATGTTAGCTTGCACTAGATGGGCGTCATCTCTGACACCCGACGTCTTCAAAAGCCGTAGTAGTTAAAGGGGACCGTAAAACCCACTTTATTATTATTATTATTATTATTATTAGTAGTAGTAGTAGTAGTAGTAGTAGTAGTAGTAGTAGTAGTAGTAGTAGTAGTAGTAGTAGTAGTAGTAGTAGTAGTAGTAGTAGTAGTAGTAGTAGTAGTAGTAGTAGTAGTAGTAGTAGTAGTAGTAGTAGTAGTAGTAGTAATAATAATAATAATAATAATAATAATAATAATAATAATAATAATAATAATAATAATAATATCGTATGGCCTCGGCTGCCGGGTGCAAGCTTTGTAATATGACACCCAGAGGGTAGCTTGCATGTCGAATTTCGTTGTTCCTTGAATCACAATGAAAGTCAAGGAGGTTAGATATCTAAGCTCCTTGAACACTATAGCGCTTTCTAGTCGAGAAATGAGGAACTTTGTGTTGGCGGAAACTCCCGAGATTAAATTTGCCATAATGAACACGGCCTACTGAATTCAAATGGGTTCTTTGACATGCCAACATCGTATGACATGCGTGTCGTATTTTTGTCGCCTTTCAAAAATCACTTACCACGGCCAGGAGCGAACCTGCAATCTTGGGGTTAGTAGACCGACACGCTATCCACTCACCCACCGTGGTAGTAGTAGTAGTATTATTATTAAGACGATATACTTGATGACATTACTTTATTCCATGTAATTCAAACACACGCACCACGTGATATCGTGGTTCCTGTATTAGAACACGCGGTGTTCTCACCACACGTCACCGAGCAAGTCACCCGTAAATACTCGAGTTGACCCGGCGTGAGTCACAGCCAAGATCTGGTGTGAGAAACCATGGCAAAGTAGGGTAAAATGTCGCTTTTTAGCCTATTTTCATTTATGAAAAAATAGGCTTAGGAGATCACCTTTTGTCTGTGTGTATGTCTGTGTGTGCGTGTGTGATTCGTGTGTGTGTCCCCTAATAACATCTAAACGGCTGGAGCAATTTCAATGAAACTCGGTAAGTTCATAGCACTATTCCGGAACACCCCGGCCGTGCTCTTCAAATTTTGTTATGTCTCACCAATCGAACATGACGGCTGTGCGAAATATTTAACCAGAATTCCATATCTCCGAAACTATCACCCTGGAATTTTGTACGGTGATAAAGGGAAGTACTAAAAGTTCACCTATGTGACTTTTGAAAAAAAAAAAAAGTCCTCTCGGCACGCCGGAAGGCGGAGGTAGATTTCACCGGACAAACTTGGAGATAGGCGAAAATAGGCAGAATATGCAGGTTTTCGTAGAAAGATCAGACATCGTTTATCGCGTGAAAGTATTTTATAATTGGAGATTAATTAACTTTGTTTTTCTTCATTTTCAACATATTTTAAACATTTTATTGTCTTACGGGGACGGTAACCTTCTTGTCATTTGGAGTCCATTTTTAGCCTATTTTCAATTTTGAAAAAATAGGCTTATGAGATCACCTTTTGTCCGTGTGTGTGTGTGTGAGGTGTGTGTGTGTGTCCCCCTAATAAAATCTAAACGGCTGGAGCGATTTCAGTGAAACTCGGTAAGTTCATAGCACTATTCCCGGCGACGTCGACCGTGCCCATCGAATTTTGTTACGTCTCACCAATCCAACATGGCGGCTGTGCGAAATATTTAACTAGCATTCAGTATCTCCGAAACTATAACGGATATCGCCCTGAAATTGTGTACGGTGATAAAGGGTACTGCTAGAAGTTCACCTATGAAACTTTCAAAAACCTGGTTACTACATAACCAACATGGCGGCCAAGCGAAGTGGAGACTTTTAAATAGACTTTTCTCGCGATTTAACTATCCAAACGTAATGAAACTTGGTACAGCAAATATTTATACACATTGCAATGCACTGGAGTCTAATTTAGTTCAATTGTTTACATAACCTCAAAATGGCGGCTGTGCGAAATATTTCACTGACATTCTATATCCCCGAAACTATTACAGATATCACCCTGCAATTTTGTACGGTGATAAAGGGTACTGGTACAAGTTTACCTATGTATAATTCATAAACCTGTAATGTACAAAACGAACATGGCGACCAAGCGAATTTGAAATATTTTAATAGACTTTTCTTGTGAGTTAACTCTCTGAGCGCAGTGAAATGTGGTACAGTAAATGATTTTGCAGATTGTAATGTACTGCCATCTAATTTAATTCAATTGTTTACATAACCTCAAGATGGCGGCTGTGCGAAATTTTAAAATTAAGTTTTTATTTCTTGTGTCGTAATCATGCGATCGAAGTGAAAGTTTGAATAATGAACCTAGGCAATATGTGACCTTGAATGGTACATAACTCTATGGCCTATACATATAACAATCCTAAATGGCAAGCTTCCGTAATATTTAGACGGTTCTCAATATATATGAATCTTTTACAGCAACCAAACTGAAATTTTTATGTTAATAGAGACTATGAACATATGTTCACCTATAGGACTTTCAGTAACCTGGTGAGCACGAATCCAACATGGCGACGACGCGAAGTATAAATATTTAAATGGACGTTTCTCGCGAATTAACTATCCGAGTGCCGTGAAACATTGCACGTTTTAAATGCTTACACAAATGTTGATCCACTGGCATCTAATTTATTTCAATTGTTTGCATAATCACAAGATGGCTGCTGTGCGTAATTTTAAAATCTCGTTTTTACTTCTTGTGTTCTAATCATGCGATTGAAGTTTGAATACCACACTTACAGAATAATCTTAATATAATAGTACAAAAATAAAAATCCATCCTGGCGACCATCTGAAATATTTAGACGGTTCTCAATATCTACGAATCTGTTACAGCAATTAAACTGAAATTTTGTATGTTGATAGAGGCAATTAACATGAGCAGGATATATGAAAATAGGCTGTACAGTTCTTTACGGAACTACTTGTTATACTTGTGGTCACACTGTCCTTATGCAAGGTTTCGACACTGATGTGTAACTATGTAACGGTCTGTTACTTCTTCACGCAAAATTATATCTCCCGCAGAGATGTTGGTTGGTTCCTCAGTTTAGGGGCTGCGACAACGCGGTCATATAACCCCGTGTACTTTGGGTGAGTGTAGAATCTGTCTGATAAACGGTGTGAATTGTGATGGCTGTATTAGTCTGTAATTCAGGTAAGGAATGCAGACGCTAAATTTCAAGCAGTAGTTCCTAATGTTGCTACCAGATACTAACGTCAACGCCACCCAGCTGTGAACTTGGCTACTAGATGCCACCTCAATCAGCAACTCGCAACGAACGTTGGAACTTCCCCTCCAAAGGAAAGCTTACTGAGGGATTTTTAGCGCTCTTAGAAAATCCAACGACTTTGGCCGGCTTTGAACCTGCGACCTAGGGCATAGAGGTTCAGCATGCTACCAGTTACGTCACCGAAGCCACTTCACACTTAGTCAGATGGAAATCTGAATCTGATCTCGCGCAAGTGCGTTGTCATGGCAACGTCTGATGGCTCATCCCTCATCAATTTAGTAGTGTTGCCATGTCAACCACTGATAGCTCTTGGCATTTTCTTATAATTCCGAAATCATTTTTCTCATCCCTTGGCGCAATGGTGGCTCATATCAAGAATTCTTTCAGACAAACGTTTTAGGTAATTATTAGGGGAATATTGTCCATTTTGTACGGTTTTGATATTGTGCCTATTAACAGAGATATGATTAATGTTTCCCGAAAAAAACACTTTTTCCCACCCCTTTGGTCAATGGTTGGTGCTATCAAAAAACGTTTCAAACATAAATTTCTGAACTGTATCCGACACATAGTATGAACTTTGAACGGATTCGATATTTCATATATTAAGAGAGTTATAGCAATATTTCATTTTTTCGAGAAAAAGGCCCCCATTTTCATCCCCTTCGACCGATTTAGCCCAGTAACGAACTCGTCCGAGATTTTATGGGTATACATATTCGGTAAAAAATTCAAAGTGATTGGTGCAAAATTACGGCAGTTATCGTGTCCACAAGAAACTGATATACATATATAGGCCTACATATATTACATAAATTATATATAAACTTTTGAACTGACGGTGGTTTTGGGGTCTGGGGGATGTGAATCGCGAAGATATGTCGAAATTTTCCGGAAATCGAAACATGGTACCCATTGCAATAGTTATCTTTCTAATGAAATCTACCTAAAATACTGCCGTCAACGACACCTAGCTGTGAACTTGGCTACTAGATGCCACCTCATTCAGCAACTCGCAAAGAACGTTGGAACTTCCCCTCCGAAGGAAAGCAAACTCAGGTTTTTTAGCGCTCTTAGTAAATCCGACGACTTCAGCCGGGTTTGAACCCGCGACCTTGGGCATAGAAGTTCAGCATGCTACCAGTTCCGATACCGAAGTCGCTTCCCACTGACATATGAAAACTGAATGTGATCTCGTGCAGTGGCGTTGTCATAGCAACTGCTGATGGTCATCCCTTATCAATTTATTAAAAGTAAAGTTGTCATGGCAACCTCTCTTGGCACTTGGCATTTTCTTATAATTTAAATCATTTTGTTCACCCCGTGGCGTAATGGTGGGTCATATCAAAAATTCTTTCAGACAAACGTTTTAGGTAATTATTGGAGGAATATTGTCCATTTTGTGCGGTTTTGATATTGTGCCTATTAACAGAGATATGATTAATGTTTCCCGAAAAACCCACTTTTTCCCACCCCTTTGGTCAATGGTTGGTGCTATCAAAAAACTTATTTGACATAAATTTTTGGCACTTATCCGACACATATTATGAACTTTGAAGCGATTCGATATTTCATGTATTAAGAGAGTTATAGCGATATTTCACTTTTTCGAAAAAAAGCCCCCCATTTTTACCCCCTTTGACCGATTTTGCCCATTAACGAACTCGACCGATATTTTATAGGGATACATATTATGTAAAAAATTCAAAGTGATTGGTCCAAAATTACGGCAGTTATCGTGTCCACAAGAAACTGATATATATATATATATAGATAGATAGATAGATACATATATACATAAATTATATATAAACTTTTGAACTGACGATGGTTTTGGGGTCTGGGGGATGTGAAACGCGAAGATATGTCGAAATTTTCCGGAAGTCGAAACATGGGACCCATTGCAATAGTTAGCTTTCTAAAGAAATCTACCTAAAAGGTAATGTGCCCAATTAGACACGGCAGACTGGCATCGAACTCGGGTCTTATCAAAGAAGACCAGGCCCATGATTCTGCCCAGAATCGAATCATTGATCTCTGAGGGGGAACAGCTACAGTGAACCCGAAGAGCAATGAGTTATATCTGCATATAATCATAATAGCAGGACTTCACGGCTAGAATGGGAATATCATAGCTTTTAAGGTGGATCTTGCAAGAAAATACAAAGCCCATGTACGTTTTAGAAGCCTGAATGCTAGAAAGCAAACCAGCTTGACAGTTGACTAATCGTAGTTAGTGAAGGAGCGTTTTTAGGTGACGCCAAGGAAATAATTTTCCTCTGGACCGCAGGAACAGCTCAAGATTAATGACTCTGGGATCCACCGGCTCACAAGGCATAAGAGTAGAGAGGGGGCAGTCGCCCACCGAAATTAATTGATTACAGCCAATTGGAGCATTGAAATGAAATAAAACTTACACCCAGGTGAATATATTCTAGGAAAGATAATTTAGGAGTGTTCTCACGCCTAAATTAAAGCCTACATCTATAAACGAGCCTCTGAACAGACTGCTTCCTCTCGGGAGGAAGGTTTTGGAGATCAGCAGAGGGGGAATTATCAGGATAGTGTCATGACGCCATGGAGAAAGGCACTTAATTGTAATTAATTAGCCGAAGCGATCGCTTGCACGCGAGTGATTTTGGGACCTCCACACTTAGAGAAACGAGAGTTATACTTCACTTTGTCTGGAAATGTATTATTTCAGGAAGGGAGTCGGTCCTGAGTGTCCAGTGGACTATGTTTCACAAGAAAGCCTTATATAGGAGAAGCTTCGCAAGGAAGTTAGTTCGTCTTCAGTTCGTCTTGACTCAACACGTGAACTAACACGCTGCCAGATCACGCAAGAAAGTGCGCGAATTTATAAAGTATCGACACTCAAATGTATTTGGAGAACAATGGAAGCGCATCATGCAGCTTCACAACAGTAATTATGTATCGTGTAAGATTTAGTCTACAGTAGACGTTTAACCAATAACATACGCGAGTATAAATTCAGTACAGCGTAGGGATAATTTAGGATGTTTATAGACAACGAACATACCAGGAGGTGTTGTCATAGTTAAAAATGACACATTTTTGTCAGGATTACTACAGTTACGGGAGCCTGGAAGGCGTCACAAATAGTCGTGACAGAGGATTGAACAGAATTGCAGTAGAGGTGATATAAACTGTAGGTGACGGGAATCGAACGCACGCACACGCAAGACAGACTTTCATGGAGACCAGCGGTTGTCAGGAGTTAGCTGCATCGCATCTCTGAGGTCAGGCGATAGTTGGAGTCCAATCAAGGATCCATGTGTGAAATAGTGCGGGAATTCTATATAAAGTTATATTACAGTGATTTTTAAAAGTGTTTATGTATGTGGTAAAATAATATGTATTGTGTCAAAGTGAGAAAAGCCAGTGATGGAAAATATGATTACCATGTGTGAAGTGTATACCATGTGTGGTGTGATAGATATCATGATGGCTTAAGCTAAGCATCATGGTAGGCTCGTGGCTGGCGTGCTGGACTAACCCAGCAAAAATGAAAGTAAGTACAAATATAATATGTTGATATGATTAAATAGCTCACCATACAAGAAGCATCACTCTAAGACTAAGAATTAACATTCATTTATGTACGAGCTTACATCCCTCGTATTTTGGTAAAATATGGCTTGAAGGATGATTTGTTTACGGCCATTTCGGCGTAAGACAATGATGAAAGTAACGGTATCGTTAAATAATAATAATAATAATAATAATAATAATAATAATAATAATCTGGGGTCGGTAACAGTAATGAATAAAATAATGGGCATGTCAGGCCTAGAGTACGTGCAAAGTGTGTCATGTCTAACGTAAGAGTACTGTGTTATTGTAAACAGTAAGAAAGAAACGTAAAATATCGAGGTAATGAGACTTTTTCAGTGTCATTGAATTGTTGAATGAATGTTTATTATGGTAAATTCTACAGGGTTGTATTTGAGAACCATTAAGGTAGTTAATGTAAGCCAGTAAATTTATACTTGTTTTGGGAGCTACATAAAGCTTTGGCTTAAGTGTAATTGCAGAGAGGACGTGAGTGCTTTAATAATTGAGTCATCTATGAGAAGTATTGTTTGAGCCGCGTACAGCGAGCAAGTAACGTAGAATCAAGAGATTTACGTCAATAAGTTGCGGGGATCATCCAAACATAGCTTGCGCGTTAGGCGAATCTAGTCGGCTAAATCTTCGATATCTACGAGATAGTATCGCCTTGGAGCATACTTGTATTATTCGCAGCGAAGTGGGACAGAGACTGTCTGTATCCACCGTTTGCAGAATTGTTGCCACTAGGGATAACTATTAGAGACCCTGTGTGAGCCCATGTATTAATTGATCTGGCCTTAGAGGTAAGACTAATGGTTCGTCGTATAGGAAACGCCGATTTCCTCTTGTTATAGGCAGCTGCACCAGTGAGAGAACTTTGATACTCACTTGAGATGCGCGCCAGAGCCGCTAATGTCGCCACAGAACGGCAAAGCTATCCGTGATCCACCCCCTGCCATGAATATTAATTAGGAGCCGAGTTGAGCCCATTATACTCTAAATGTAGGTGTTAAATAATTAGAATGACTCAATTACTAGGGACACAACCCACTCAGGGTACCTCCAGTATAACTGCACCAGTAAACAAACTTGACCTTGCAAGAAGCCAGACGGGGTGGCAAGAAGGCCACTAGACCGACGGCCATCTTTCTCAGGCAGCCGAAACTAATTTATTGCCCGCTTGGAAAGGAAGTCTGTTGACCTGATCCTTTATTTTAAAAGCGTAGTGGGACACTGAAGAATCTCGATATTTCGAAAAGTAATTAAGATATGATTGTTGTGATGATGCCAATTGAATTAAATGCTTTATTTCCACACACATACCATGTTGAAACGCTATGATCGGATAATATTTGGCCCAGTTATTCTCTGAGGAGGAACACTGCACCAAATAAATATAGGCATCTTTGTAATGTGTATTTGTCCAGTTTACACTAATTTATTCATACGGGTAGAGTAATTTCAATGACATGACACGTTTGTAACGATAATGTTTGACCAGACCCAGAAAATCGCTGTATGGTGAAGCTATAAAACATCTCTATCCATGTGTATTTTAGAAGGGAAAGTGTACTACTTCAGCGTTTCATATTGATGGGAAAAGGAATACGAGTTGCACGACACAACACTTGTTAATTAAGGCATAAGATAATGAATTAATGTTACTGAAAGTAAATGCCCCGTGTAAAACGGATAAATGTTTAATAATTGCAGATTTAATGTCATTTAAAAATAATTTGTGTTTATTGTGATATTCCAGTTTGTGCTAAATTGTGCCACGTGAAGAACACTATGGACACTCGCAAATGTCAGAGAGTATCAATGGTAGGATGTTTTGAATAGACTTGAGTGCGGTGAAGCACTAATTTTAAGGAGAGACTCACAGATAACTTTGATTTTCGTTGTGGGAAGTAAATGTAAACTATCCTTTGTTTGTGTTTTATGTTGTATCGCCATGATTTTCGATCATTAAATGTTATATTTAGGAATATGTTGTTTCTTTCAAGTAGAGTAGTCACCTGACAGACTCAAATCCTGAGCATGTGATCGTAGGGTGGGCATGAACGTCCCATACCTCGAAAGACCGTGAGTTAGCTGGGATACGAACACATGTTCCATATGATGACGATTGGGTACAGTAACTACAAAACCAACATAGCGGCCAAGCGAATTTGCCACTTGTAAATAGACGTTTCTCGTGATTTAAAAAAACCAACGCAATGAAACTTGGTACAGTATATGTTTATACACATTGTAATGCACCGACAGCTAACTTCGGCTGTGCGAAATATTTCACCAGCATTCTATATCTCCGAAACTATTACCGGTATCACAATGAAATTTTGTACGAAGATATAGGATACTGCTGGAAGTTCATCTATGATACTTTCAAAAACCGGTTAACTACAAAACGAACATGGTGGCCAAGCGAAGTTGAAAGTATTAAATAGAATTTGCTCGCGATTTAATAATCCAAACGCATTGAAACTTGGTACAGCAAATGTATATACACATTGTAATGCACTGGTATCTAATTTAGTTCATTTGTTTACATAAGCTCAAGATGGCGGCTGTGCGAATTTTAAAATTAAATTTTTATTTCTTGTGTCGTATTCATGCGATCGAAGTGAAAGTTTGAATAATGAACCTAAGCAATAATTTTCCTTTAATGGTACATGACTATATGGCCTATACATAAAACAATCCAACATGGTCACCATCCGAAATATTTAGACGGATCTCAATATCTATGAATCTATTACAGCAATCAAACTGAAATTTTGTATGTCGATAGTGGCAATAAACATTATTAGGATATATGAAAATAGGCTGTATAGTTCTTCACGGAACTACTTGTTAAATATCGTGAATAATAACAGCTCTATTGTACATACTGGGTTGTTTTTGCTGCTGGTACTTCAATATCAGAGGGTTGGTACATCTTTGGTCATCAGCCAGTGTGTATCCTGTGTAATTGTACTGACTGTAGTAATATGTAACTGTAATCAATGAAACATACGGAAGCTAAGAAAATCGAGTACCTGCAATGATTATCGTACATGCGGTACTAGCTAAAGTGTTCATTTTCCTATTTGTGGCTTTAAGCATGGTTTGGTTCTCTAAATACAGATTAATATTCATCCAAAAGAAAAGTTCCCGATAATGCCATAAAATTTAACGTCCCTCCCCCCCCCCCCCCCCATTGTAACACGTTTTGCAACGATTCTTAATACCCCCCTCCCCTTCCCCTTAAGTGAACGTCCATAATAAATTACGTCCCCACCCCCTTCCGTCCTTGTTTAATGTGTTGCGCTACTCGGCGTATGGAAGACAAGTAGTTCCGTGAAGAACTATACAGCCTATTTTCATATATCCTACTTATGTTAATTGCCACTATCAACATACAAAATTTCAGTTTGATTGCTGTAATAGATTCGTAAATATTGAGAACCATCTAATATTTCGGATGGTCACCATGTTGGATTTTTGTATATGTAGGTCTTAGAGTTATGTACTGTTACATGAAGATTATTGTGTACGTGTAGTATTCAAACTTCAATCGCATGATTAGGATACAAGAAGTAAAAAAGAGATTTTAAAATTTCGCACAGCTGCCATCTTGTGGTTATGTAAGCAATTGAAATAATAATTAATAATTAATGTTATTGGTTTTACGTCCCTTTTAACTAACCTGGCTTTTAGAGACGCCGGGGTGCCGGAATTTTGCCCCGAAGGGGATCTTTAACGTGCCAGTAAACGTACTAACACGGCTCCCTCGCATTTGCGCACCCTCAAATGCCAGCAGACTGCGCCAGGTTTTGAACCTGCAACCATGGGCTCAGCAAGCGAGAAAGTTACCCCTGAGCCACGCAGCCAGACAAATTGAAATAAATTAGATGGATTAACTTTTAAGCATTTACTGTACCAAGTTTGACTGCACTCGGATGATTATATTGCGAGAAACGTCCATTTAAATATGTATAGTTCGCTTCGCCGCCATATTGGATTTGTGATCACCAGGTTATTGAAAGTCCTATAGGTGAACTTATGTCCATAGCCCCTATGAACATAAAGAAAATTCAGTTCGATTGCTGTAAGAGATTCGTAGATATTGAGAACTGTCTAAATATTTCGGATGGTCGCCATGTAGGATTGTTATATGTATAGGCCATAGAGTTATGTACAATTAAAGGAAAAGTATTGCGTAGGTTCATTATTCAAACTTTCACTTCGTTCGCATGATTACGACTCAAGAAATGAAAACTTAATTTTAAGATTCGCACAGCTGCCATTTTGAGGTTATATAGACAATTGAACTAAATTAGATGACAGTGGATTGCGATGTGTATAAAATTTGCTGTACCAAGTTTCATTGCATTTGGATGATTAAATCGCGAGAAAAGTCTATTTAAAACTTTCAAATTCGCTTGGCCGCCATGTTCGTTTTGTAATCAACAGGTGTTTGAAAATCTCATATATGAATTACTAGTAGTGCCCTTTATCTCCGTTCAAAATTTCAGGGTGATATTGGTAATAGTTTCGAAGATATTGAATGCCGGTGAAATATTTCGCACAGCCGCCCTCTTGAGGTTATGTAAACAATTGAACGAAATGAAATGTCAGTGCATTACAATGTGTATAAACATACACTGTACCAAGTTTCATTGCGTTTAGTTGGTTAAATCGAGCGAAACGTGTATTTAAAGATTTTAACTTCGCTTGGCCGCCATGAAAGTTTTGTAGTTACCAGGTTTTCGAAAGTCTCATAAGCGAACTTCTTGTAGTTTCCTTTATCACCGTACAAAATTTCAGGGTGATATCGGTAATAGTTTCGGAGATATTGAATGCTGGTGAAGTATTTCACACAGCCGCCAAGTTGGATTGGTGATTCGTAACAAAAGTTTAATAGCACGGTCGGGGTCGAACAAAATAGTGCTATGACCTTACCGAATTTCATTGAAATCACTCCAGCCGTTTAGAAGTTATTAGAGGGACACACACATCCACACACACATACACCCACACACACACGCACACGGACAAAAGGTGATCTCATAAGCCTATTTTTTTTTCCATAAAATGAAAATAGGCTAAAATTGACTCTTAAAAAATGTACGAAATGTGCGATTTGCATATACTGTTGCTGTGGGAAAATGCGCTCCATAATTGCAGTCCACTTCACATTTTGGCCGCTGTGACGCCTGTTTAATGTTATGTGACCAACACGACGCCCAGGCTGCCTCACCTGCAAAGCGAACAGGGGCTTGAAGAAGGGATGGGAAGAGTGGGAGGGTTTGGTAAGAAAGCGTGAAGGGGGCGGCCGTGGCCTTACGGGAGGCACCATCCGAGCATTTGCCCGAAGACGGAGTGGGAAACCACGGAAAACCACTTCGAGGATGGCTGAGGTGGGAATCAAACCCCCTCTACTCATTTGGGCCACTCGAGGCTGAGGAGGCCTCGTTCCAGTCCTCGTGCCACTTTTCAAAGTTTGTGGCAGAGCCGGGAATCCAACCCGGGACCTCCGGGGCGGCAGCTAATCATGCTGACCGCTACGCTACGGAGTCGACAACAGTAACTAACAACCTACAAAAATTGCATACACTATATGGAAAATGGCAAAAACAATGCTCATTTGAATTTCGCAAATCGAGTGATAAAGGAAACTTTCGAACGTAGGCCTACCTACTTTCGGAATGACTTTTGTCACATTCTTATAAATCTGCTTCGTTGCGTAGTGGCTAGAACTCTTGGCTGTCACCGCGGAGGCTCGGGTTCGATTCCCGGCTCTGCCCAGTAATTTCATTCTGGTCTGAGGGCTGGAACGGGGTATACTCAGCCTCGTGAGGAATAAGTGGGAAAAGGCGGGTTCTATTCTCATCTCAGGCATCCTGGAGGTGGTTTTCCGTGGTTTCTTACTTCTACTTCAGGCGAATGCCAGGATGGTTCCTAATTTAAGGACATGGCCACCTCCTTCCCAATTCTCATCTCAATTATAAACAAACACTCTCGGTAATACAGCCACCACAAAAACACAGGTTATCAGACAAATTCCATAGACCCATACATTAAAAAACAGACTGACGTGACACAGTTTCAGCAGGGGTATCGTCTTGTTTATTTGTTTAAATATTTTGTTTATAAACAAATTGTCGGTATTTATGAAATAAGTGTACAATTCGTCACTGCGCCGGGTAATTCTCTTTCCTTTGAATGCTCATTTGTTACAATCGGTTACTTGTGAGCACTGCAAATGGGATCTATAGTACTGAAATAATACAGTACTCGTGGACCCGTGCGAGAAATCTCGCATGTTCATAAACCACACTTTCCCCAATAGATTTATAATGAAAACCTGTGAGATAATATTAACGTTTAATAGTTTTAAGATTTTAGACAACTCAGAATTGCAGCATGTTACAGCAACAGTATTTTCAAATCGCACACTTCTTACAAAAATTGATATTTATGAAATTAGAATGCAATTCGTCACTGCTAATGTCATTTGTGTGATGAGTCCATTGATTGACAACTTAGCTGTAAAACTCATCGGTTATTCGATATTTATGAATTTATATGATTTGAGTACTCATTCCTTTGATTTAGGCAACTGTTTCTGAAATCCATGCAAAATGATAAAGGAAAGACCTCAGAAGTTAAAATGACATGAAAAAGGCGTCACAGCGGCAAAAATGTGAAGTAGAGAGCTATTATGGAGCTTATTTTCCTACAGCACCAGTATCTGCAAATTGCACACTTCGTACATTTTTTCAAAAGTCATTTTTAAAGAAATTATAGGTATTTATAAAATTAGAGTGAAATTCGTCACTGCTTATGTCTATTCTCTTTCATGTGAATGCTCATTTGTCACGATCGGTCGCTTGTGAGCGCCGCAGGAGGGATCTATACGACTGAAATAATATATACCCATGCGAGAAATCTCGCATCTTCATAAACCACACAGCAACATTATTTGCAAATTGTACACTTCTTACAAAAATCGACATTTATGAAATTAGAATGCAGAAGAAAAACCTGTAAAAGAATTAATGTTTAATAGTTTTAAGGTTTTAGACGACAACTCATAATTGCAGAATTTTAGAGTATCAGTATTTGCAAATCGCACACTGTTTTCAAATCGATATTTATGAAATTAGAATGCAAATCGTCACTGCTAATGTAATTTGTGTGCTGAGTCCATTGATTGACTGAACCTGTAGATGAATTAAAGTTTAATACTATAGCTTGGACATGAAACAGGCGTCCCTACGGCCAAAATGCGAACTGAACAGCAATGATGTCTTGTATTTTCCTAGAGCAACAGTATTTGCAAATCGCACATTTCTTACAAAAAATGATATTTATGAAATTAGAAAGCAATTCGTCAGTGCTAATGTAATTTGTGTCCTGAGTCCATTGACTGACAGATGAGCTGTAACACTCACCGGTTATTCGATATTTATAAAATTTTACGATTTGGGTACTCATTCCTTTGATTTACTGTTTCTGAAATCCATGCTAAATGATAAAGGAAAGACCTCAGAATGTTAAAATGACATGAAACAGGCGTCACAGCGGCTAAAATGTGAAGTGGACAGCAATTCTGGAGCGTATTATCCTACAGCAAGAATATCTGTAAATAGCACACTTCGAACATTTTTTAAAGTAATTTTTAAAGAAATTATAGATATTTATGAAATTAGAGTGCAATTGGTCACTGCTAATGTCTATTCTATTTCATTTGAATGCTCATTTGTCACAATCGGTCGCTTGTGAGTGCCGCAGGAGGGGTCTATACTACTGATATAATATAGACTAGCCGACCCGTGCGAGAAATCTCGCATGTTCATAAACCACACTTTCCCCAATAGGTTTATAATGAGAGACGTAAGGAGAAAGGTTGCTATAACACTCACCGGTAATAATAATAATAATAATAATATCGTATGGCCTCGGGTGCCTGGTGCAAGCTTTGCTATTTGACACCCAGAGGGTAGCTTGCATGTCGAATTTCGTAGTTCCTTGACTATGAAAGTCAAGGAGGTTAGATGTTAGATATCTAATCTCCTTGAACACAATAGCGCTTTCTAGTAGAGAAATGAGGAACTTTGTGCTGGCGGAAACTCCCGAGATTAATTTTGCCATTATGAACTCGGCCTACTGAATTCAAATGGGTTCTTTGACATGCCAACATCGTATGACATGCGTATCGTATTTTTGCCGCCTTTCAAAAATCACTTACCACGGTCAGGGGCGAACCTGCAATCTTGGGGTTAGTAGACCGACACGCTATCCACTCACCCACCGTGGCAAGCTACTCACCGGTTATTCGATATTTATGACATTATACGATTTGGGTACTCATTCCTTTGATTTACTGATCTGAAATCCATGCAAAATGATAAAGGAAAGACCTCAGAATGTTAAAATGTCATGAAACATGCGTCACAACGGCCAAAATGTGAAGTGGACAGCAATAATGGAGCGTATTTTCTTACAGCAATAGTATTAGCAAATCGCAAACTTCGTACATTATTTTAAGAAATTATAGATATTTATGAAATTAGAATGCAATTCGTAACCGCCAATGTTTATTCTCTTTCATTTGAATGTTCATTTGTCACGATCGGTCGCTTGTGAGCGCCGCAGGAGGGATCTATACTACTGAAATAATATATATGATAGAAGATAGATTGTCTTTCTGTTCACAGCGGTCAAGCTGCACGCTTCCCTTCATGGGGGACCGGATTTGATTCCCGGTAAATGCATAGGTCTATGGGATTTACTAAGTGAAATGTTACAGAGCGTGCTTCAGACCACTCGGCTACGTTCGTAGATCGTACTCTGAACAGGGCTATGGATTCTAAAGTGGGAGAAGCATCAGAGGGTACACATGCGAGGGTCTTTACTATTTCCATGAATGCAGATCAGTAACAGTACTCAAAGTTCATATGATCGATATGTTCGTTATTGCTTTCTTGAACTTGGAATGCTCTCTCACCACTGAGATAGTAATCTATGGAAGGCAACTACTGTATCATCAACTCTGCCAAGGCACGTCTGCAACCGAAAAGAATAAGATGAACGTGACTGGGTTAGACTTACCTCATCAATACCTTCCTCAAGAACCAATTGAGGGCGGTTATTTTCTTGGCATTCAGCGCCTGGACAGATACTCTGTAACTATGATTACCGTACATGCTCAGCGAGGCTACTGAAATCGAAACGACTAGTAGCAAAATCCCGAGTATCGATTTAATTCCCGGGTTTTGGAACTCCACTGCCAATTAATGTGGGAAACCCATGAAGAAAAATTACTTATTTTAGGGGCTTTGCGACATCGTGGTCATTTAGCCCCGTGTACTTTGGTTGTGTATGAGCAGCGCCTGTCTGATAAACCCAATGAGCGAGATAGTAAAAATATACAAATGTTGTTGTAGTTGTTGTTTCATTTAAGGGGCTTGGACATCGTGGTCATTTAGCCCCGTGTTCTTGGATGTGTGTATAAAATTTGTCTGGTAACCTGTATTAGTGTGTGCATTTGTAATTCAGGTGGGGATTGAGAAGGAGGCGTCCGTGGCCTTTAGTTAGGAACCATCCCGGCACTTGCCTGGAGTAGAAGTCGGAAACCACGGAAAACCACTTCCAGCATGGCTGAGGTGGCAATCGAACCCACTTCTACACGAGGTTGAATGTAACCCGTTCCAGCCCTCAGACCGGAATTAAATTTCATGGCAGAGCTGGGATTCGAACCAAGGCCTCCGCCACTTATGTCATACGTTTGTTCTAAATACAGTAAAAACTCGATTAACCGTCATCGTCGGGACCATGGTCGTGACGGTTGAGCGAATAGACGGATAAGAGAAACACTGCATTATTCCTCCAAAACATGACCTCTATCAATTATATTATATACAGATATCACTCTCACAGTAATGTAATATATTTCGGAGCGAAAAGAAATTAAACACGATTGTAATAGCAAATAAAACTACTAATTACATGATAAAAGACATCCGTATAGTAGCTACTAATGTGGCAAAATAATGCCCAGTACAGTAATATAAACTTACAGGTGAAATAGTTCATGTAGCTTGAAATTAGTCAGTCATTTTATTCTGCCTCTTTGATGCTCGAGCTTTCACCACGGTAATATTTCGTATTTTTCGGAGCAGTACTGTCTGCGTTGCATTGGCCTCTTCTTGACTTTCAAACCATTCTATACACTTGGACAGCATTTTTTCAGCCTCTGAGTGGCTAATAGTTTGTTTTTCGTCATGGTTTGAACACTCGCCCATTCTATGGCGGGCATGTACACTCACTTCCCACTAAAATAGAGTAAGTAAACAAAGCGAATGCGTCACTGCACCTTAAATCACTTTGTTATTGCTGTATTATTATGCTATTACAGCAATGACGGTTAACAGAAACTGACGGTTTAAAGAGTGACGGTTAAACGAAGTTTTACTGTAGGTGGAAATCAGACGCCTGAAAGACCGTGAATTGTTCCACCTTGCAATTAAGGAGTTGGTGAACAAGTAGGCTGCACTTGCGCTGCAGAGCTCTGAACTTTCTAAATCAATGAGACCGGCGATGTGTTTCAGACAGGGAGAAAAACTGGTCTCAATCCTGTCCTCGTTTGTAATTATCCCCAAAGAAATGTTTATTGCGGAAGAAGACATTAACGTGACCGTCCCATTGATGCGAGCGCTGGGAGGTATATGTTAATATACTGTAGGTCATTCGGAATGGTAACAGGGTCGATCCCAGCTGGGCGTATTGATGCGTAACGATCCTCGTGAGAACAACAAGTACACCAGGTGTACGCTAAAGTATTCCTCTTCGTTATTAATAAAAGTGGTGGCTGTTGACTGCGTTGCTTGGAGGAGCATGTCCAGTACTTCTCTTTTTCCTCATGCCAAGTATTTTCTAAACTAGTCCCAGCCAACTTGATGATGATTAGGATTCGGAAGTTAAAAGCTAACCCTATGAATACTACGTCCGCCTATAGATGGGGGGACCACGGCTAGGTCACCAGTGCTACGCTTGTCTACAGACAGTGAACGAGAACTTTTATTTGTTCATATTTCCCGTTCCGTCTCGAGTGCCGAGTCGACATCTGATATGTGGGTGAGTGGACAGCATGTCGGTCTACTAACCCCAAGATTGCAGGTTCGCTCCTGGCCGTGGTAAGTGATATTTCAAAGGCGGCAAAAATACGATACGCATGCCATACGATATTGCCATGTCAAAGAACCCATTTGAATTCAGTAGGCCGAGTTCATAATGGCAAAATTAATCTCGGGAGTTTCCGCCAACACAAAGTTCTTCATTTCTCTACTAGAAAGCGCTATAGTGTTCAAGGAGCTTAGATATCTAACATCTAACCTCCTTGACTTTCATAGTTAAGGAACAACGAAAATCCACATGCAAGCTACCCTCTGGGTGTCAAATAACAAAGCTTGCACCCGGCACCCGAGGCCATACGATATTATTATTTATCTGAAATGTTCTGCCATATGATCGGCATTATGTAGCACTACTTTAATTTGGATTTTAGGAATATGTAGCAAGTATGGGAGTATTGCCAAGATAAACCGTGATAATACAGCACAGTAGCGTAACTGCGGGGCAGATCAGAAGGATCAATCCTCAACCCCAGAGCCAAATAATAAAAATATGAAATTAAATGAAGTTCATAATTTTTAATGGTTGGTTGGTTCCTCAGTTTAGGGGCTGCGACAACGCGGTCGTGTAGCCCCGTGTACTTTGGGTGTGTGTAGAATCTGTCTGATAACCGGTATTAATTGTGATGGCTGTATTAGTGTGTGTTGTCTGTTTTCAATTCAAGTAAGGACTGTAGACATTGATTTTTTTTCAAATAGTTCCTACTTCTCCCGCCAAACGCAACGGTCAACGACTAATAGTCCGAACATGGTTACCAGATGCCATCCCAGATGGCTCCTGGTGACGAACGTTGGAACCTAAGAGCATTAGTCAAATTTAACCTATGATTTAGTTTCACACAAGTGTAATTAGTGGAATTTTTTTTTATCATGCCATAAATCAATGACATGGGACCGCCGGCTTTACTTCCCCTCCGAATGAAGGCATACTGAGGGATTTTAAACGCTCTTAAAAATCCGACGACTTCGGCCGGGTTTGAACCCGCGACCTTGGGCATAGAAGCTCAACATGCTACCAACTACGCCACTGAAGCCGCCTTAATTTTGAATCAGACCAATCTTCAGATTGATGAGAAATGATTGGATTAGCCTTTGTAGGATAGCATTTCTTTTCACTCGTGTAACTTTTTAACCTATTTTCAATTTTGAAAAAATAGGCTTATGAGATCACCTTTTGTCCGTGTGTGTGTGCGTGTGTGTGTGTGAGGAGTGTGTGTGTGTGTGCGCGCACGCGCGTCCCACCTAATAACTCCTAAACGGCTGGAGCGATTTCAATGAAACTCGATAAGTTCATAGCACTATTCCAGACGACCCCGACCGTGCCCTTCAAATTTTGTTACGACTCACCAATCCAACATGGCGGCTGTGCGAAATACGTCACCAGCATTCAATATCTCCGAAACTATTCCCGATATCACCCTGGAATTTTTTACGGTGATAAAGGGAACTACTAGAAGTTCATCTATGTGACTTTTGAAAAACTGCTAACTACAAAACCAACATGGCGGCCACGCGAATTTGCGACTTTTAAATAGACGTTTCTCGCGATTTAACCAACCAAACGAAATAAAACTTGGTACAGTTTATGTTTATACACATTGTAATGCACCGACATCTAACTTGGATCAATTGTTTACATAACCACAAGATGGCGGATGTGCGAAATATTTTACCGGCATTCTATATCTCTGAAACTATTAGCTGTATCACCCTAAAATTTTGTACGGAGGTAAAGGGCACTACTGGAAGTTCATCTATAAGACTTTCAAAATCCGGTTAACTGCAAAACGAACATGGCGGCTAGGCGAATTTGAAAATTTTAAATAGACCTTTCTCGCGATTTAATGTTCCAACCGCAATGAAATCTGGTACAGGAAATGTTTATACATATTGTAATACACTGGTATCTAATTTAGTTCAATTGTTTACATAACCTCAAGATGGCGGCTTTGCGAATTTTAAAATGAAGTTTTTATATCTTGTGTCGTAATCATGCGATCGACGTGAAATTTTGAATAATGAACTACGCAATAATTTTCCTTTAATGGTACATGACTCTATGGCCTATACAATTAACAATCCAACATGTCGACCATCCGAAATATTTAGACGGCTCTGAATATCTACGAATGTATTATAGCAATCAAACGGATTTTTTTATGTTCATAGAGGCTATAGACTTATGTTCACCTATAGGACTTTAAATAACCTGGTGATCACAAATCCAACATGGCGGCGACGCGAAGTATAAATATTCATATGGACGTTTCTCGCAATTTAACCATCCGAGTGCTGTGACACTTGGTACAGTAAATCCTTATACGAATGTTAATCCACTGGTATCTAATTTATTTCAATTATTGTTTCCATAACCACAAGATGGCAGCTGTGCGAAATTTTAACATTTTCTTGTTACTTCTTGTGTCCTAATCATGCGATTGAAGTTTGAGTGCTACACGTACACAATAATATTCATGTAACAGTACATAACTCTAGGACCTACATATATAAAATCCAACATGGCGACCTTCCGAAATATTTAGTCGGTTCTCAATATCTACGAATCTATTACAGCAATCAAACTGAAATTTTGTATGTAGATAGAGGCAATTAACATAAGTAGGATATATGAAAATAGGCTGTATAGTTCTTCACGGAACTACTTGTTTAAAGTTAGCATAACGCTTACCATGAGCAAAATGGTCAGCTGTTCAGCTAGCCAGAGGGGTGGGAGTAGCACTATCTTTCCTCGTCCCCTTCCAAAAATACACCACTTGTCAGTTACCATTCTGTTGGTTGGTTCCTCAGTTTAGGGGCTGCGACAACGCGGTCATATAGCCCCGTGTACTTTGGGTGTGTATAGAATCTGTCTGTTAACCGGTTTTAATTGTTATGACTGTATTACTGTGTGTTATCTGTTTTCAATTCAAGTAAGGGAAGCCGACTTTGCACTTTTTCAAGTTGTTGTTGTTTGAGTCTTCAGTCTTTTGACTGGTTTGATGCAGCTCTCCATGCCTCCCTGTCCTGAGCTAATCGTTTCATCTCTACATAGTTACAACACCCTACATCTGAGGCAATCTGTTTAACATATTCTAACCTTGGTGTACCTCTACAGTTCTTGTCCTCGACCCTTCCTTCCATAACTAAGCTTGCTATTCAGGGAAGCTCCTACCATTCTGTTGGTATCCGAGTGTGAGTCTCATTGTGTGCTGTTTAAGTTAAACTTTAGTTGCGAACTGTAGTTTATTAATATGTATGTGCTGTACTGTCGGGGATTTTATCGTGAAAAAAAAAACTTGCCTTTATTGTTTAATATCGTGGCTTTGGTGGCGTAGTTGGTAGCTTGCTGAGGTTCTATTCCCAAGGTCGCGGGTTCAAACCCGGCCGAAGTCTTCGGATTTTTTAAGAAAGTTAAATATCCCTTGCCTTCCTTCGGAGGGGAAATAAAGCCGACGGTCCCATGTCATAGATTTATGGCATGAAAAAGAACCTTCCACTAACTACACTTGTGTGTAGCCAAAATGTGTAGGATAGAACATATAACGCTATATTAGTTACAACGTCAGGTGCCAACTGCGATGCCATCTAGTAGCCATGTCTGCAAGCTAGGTGTCATGGACAGTAGCATTGTAGAGAAAGTAGGAACTACTTGAAATTAAAGTCTGCAGTCCTTACTTGAATTAAGACAGATAACACACACTTATACAGTCATCACAATTAACACCGGCTATCAGACAGATTCTACACACACCCAAAGTAGGCTATACGGGGCTACATGACCGCGTTGTCGTAGCCCCTAAACTAAGGAACCAACCAACCATCGCATAAACATTAATTTTCGACTTTAGAAACAATTCAACATAATTATTAGTGAATAAAAAACCATGTTCAGTCTGAAAATGCCATAATGCCACTCCAATGCCTGTGCAATACCTGTTTGATATCTCAATATGGTGGAATAACGCTATGTGTGACTGTTCTTACAACGTTGTTCCATAGCAGACATAGCATACGTGAACAATAATGCCAGAAATAATTTTCTAATCTATTCCATTACACAGACATTTGTTGTTAATGCATTTTAGGAGCTTGGGTTATCTTGAACATCAGTCTTGTGTAGTTGGGTGTGTTCTGTACTTGTCTAATAACCTGTATTTATGTGGTGACTGTAGTAGTGTGTGTAATAACTCTATTAGGGACAAGAACGAAGTAGGCGCCCCAGGACTTGAAGAAATATATTATCCCTGCATTTGCCTGGAGGGAGTGTGGAAAAACCAAACTCAGAATAGCCCCGGTCAGCACCTGATTCCATTTTTTTTTCATTTATTTATTTATTTATTTATCTATCGTATGGCTTTTAGAGCCGGGAGTGTCCGAGGACATGTTCGGCTCGCCAGAGGCTGTAGCTGCTTCAAACGGACAACCATAGGGTGAGCTACAAGTTCCGTTCAATTTCAAGTAGTTCCAACTTTCGCTACCAGATGTCACTGAAACCTAGTGGTAAACGTTGGAACTTTGATAGAGCGTTGGAATGAAATATAACCTAGAAATTTAGCTTCGCACAAGTTAAGTCTGTGGAAGGATCTTTTACTTGACATATATCTATGTCATGGGACCACCGACTTTACTTCCCCTCCGAAGGAAGGCATAATGAAGGATTTTAACGCTCTTAAAAATCCGACGACCTCGGCCGGGTTTGAACCCGCTATCTTGGACACAGCAGTTCAGCATGCTACCAACTACGCCACCGAAGTCGCTGCCGGGATACAAAGCTGCAATCTCTGGAGCTGCCTTCGCGGCCGTGGTGCACGATTTAACTAGCTAGGCTATGCCGCGGGACATTACACAGAGAATACATTTATTCCATCTACATAACATTATATCAAACTATAATTTCCATTTATTATTGTTATCTAGTACACGTATGGACTCTACAAATAGCCAAGAAATATAATTCTGGTCTCAGGGCTGGAACGGGGTACACTCAACATCATGAGGCAAAACTGAGAAGAAGAAGTGGGTTCGATTCCCACCTCAGCCATCCTGAAAGTGGTTTTTCATGGTTTCTCACTTCAACTCCGTGCGAATGCCTGCCACGTTCGCCTCCTTCCCAACCCTCATCTGAATTACAACTACACACACTAATATAGCCATCACAATAACACAGGTTATCAGACCAATTTCACACACACCAGGTACACGGGGCTACGTGACCGCGATGTCTCAGGACCCTTAAATAAATCAATAACAACACACACTCACCAACCCGGCTTTGCATTAACCACATAGGACAGTACCGCAAGGCGTTGTTCCACTTACCTGGTTTGGAGTCTGTTTAGCAGGGATATTCTTCCCACATCGATTTACACACGCCTCTTCCTGATCCGTCAACTTGTTGCGATTAATATCCTTCCACTCACTCACGTTTACTTTACGTTTTTTGATCTGTTCAATCGATTTCCTCTACTAGGACTCAACACAACATCTCCGACGCTCGCCAAGTTTTACACACCATTCTGCTCTATAGCGTTTTTCTGACTCTCGCCAAATTTATAGCCTAGCAACGAGGTGCTTAAAAATGTCATTTGGCTGTCTTTTCCACGTCAGCGCGCGGAGAATGTCTCTTACATCATTGTTCGGCCATACACTCAATTTGCCATAAAATGTGCTATACGGCGTTGTTCGTTGGCGAGC
Organism: Meconema thalassinum; assembly: GCA_946902985.2. Taxonomy (NCBI): domain Eukaryota; kingdom Metazoa; phylum Arthropoda; class Insecta; order Orthoptera; family Tettigoniidae; genus Meconema; species Meconema thalassinum. Next base: position 355,733,875 of record OX336388.2, on the reverse strand, counting down.
TTCAATTTACAATTGAATCGGTCGGTGGAGAAAGGAACTAAGTCATATTTTCGCATTTTTCAAGAGAAGGAAAATACTATTTTCTCACCTCATTACAACAGTCGTGTTCTCCTAATTTTTAGCCTATTTTCAACTTTGAAAAAATAGGCTTATAAGATCACCCTTTGTCCGTGTGTGTGTGCGTGCGTGCGTGTGTGAAAAAATAGGCTTATGAGATCACCTTTTGTCCGTGTGTGTGTGCGTGCGTTTGTGTGTGTGTGTGTGAGGTGTGTGTGCGCCCCCTAATAACTTTTAAACGGCTGGAGCGACTTCAATGAAACTCGGTAGGTTCATAGCACTATACTGGACGACCCCGACCGTGCCCTTTAAATTTTGTTTCGTCTCACCAATCCAACATGGCGGCTGTGCGAATTATTTCACCAGCATTAAATATCTCCGAAACTATTACCGATATCACCCTGGAATTTTTTGCGGTGATAAAGGGAACTACTAAAAGTTCACCTATGTGACTTTTGAAAAACTGGTAACTACAAAACCAACATGGCGGCCACGCAAATATGCGACTTTTAAATAGACGTTTCTCACGATTTAACCAACCAAACGCAGTAAAACTTGGTACAGTATATGTTTATACACATTTTAATGCACCGACATCTAACTTCATTCAATTGTTTACATAACCACAAGATGGCGGATGTGCGAAATATTTCACCGGCATTCTATACCTCTGAATATATTAGCGGTATCACCCTGGAATTTTGTACGGAGATAAAGGGCACCACTGGAAGTTCATCTATAAGGCCTTCAAAAACCGGTTAACTACAAAACGAACATGGCGGCCAAGCGAATTTTAAAATTTTAAATAGACCTCTCTCGCGATTTATTGTTCCAAACGCAATGAAATCTGGTACAGGAAATGTTTATACACATTGTAATGCACTGGCATCTAATTTAGTTCAATTCTTTACATAACCTCAAGATGGCGGCTTTGCGAATTTTAAAATTAAGTTTTATTTCTTGTGTTGTAATCATGCGATCGATGTGAAGGTTTGAATAATGAACCTACGCAATAATTTGCCTTTAATGGTACATGACTCTATGGCCCATACCTTTAACGATCCAACATGGCGGCCATCCGAAATATTTAGACGGCTCTGAATATCTACGAATCTATTACAGCAATCAAACAGAAATTGTGTATGTTGATAGTGGCAATTAACATAAGTAGGATATATGAAAATAGGCTGTATAGTTCTTCACGGAACTACTTGTTTTGTTCTCGACGTTTTGTAATATTATATACAGTTATGAATTAAATAAAGTGCAACACATTTGAAAAATAATGTTTTGAAAAAATGGACGTAATTCTTTTCTCCACTCGCTGGCAGTTTTCATGCAATGATTCAGTTTATTTATGTTTCAATGCTACAAAAGGATGTGAGTAAGTGACTGTTAGTATCAACATGAGTCATATTAACTAATTCTCTCTGCTGACTCGGAAGACGCGTGGGTTCGAGCCCCACCGTCGGCTGTCCTTGAAATGGTTTTCTGTGGTTTCCCATCTTCAACACCAGGCAAATGCTGGGACAGTACCTTCTGACAGGCCACGGTCGCTTCCTTCCACATCCTTGCCCACTTTCATCCATTCATCTCATCTCCCACGAGCGTCGACTAGAATTACCTGCACTCTCAGGAGGCTACACGAAAAAAAAAAACTAATTCCGATATATATGGCTCAAAATAAATAGCACAATAACACAGGTAAGACTTCTCGCTGAAAATGTCTTAGTAACTATTTTGGGAAAGAAAAAACAAAATATCACCTTCTTTTAGTATATTAACAACCCTAAACTATTCAATCTGAGAGAGGAATGAAAATCCAACATAACATTCAAGTTCCTTTCATGACAGGAGGGTGTCTCTTGCCCACCACAAAGCATATACGTGAAAAAATGAAAAAAGTTATAAAATGGACTTAGTTACTTTCTCCACCGACCTATTCAATTCTACAGTAGTTTAGGATTTATTGTTTAAGAAAATCACAGCAACAGTAGCTACACCTAATGAGATTAGTTGGGGAAGTGAGACTCTTGACGAGACTGTCATTTCTCAGTCTTGCAACATAGTTGTTTGTTGTTGATTGAGCCTTAAGTCTTTTAACTGGTTTGATGCAGCCCTCCATTCCTCCCTGTCCTGACCTAATCGTTTCATCTCTACATAGCTACCACAACCTACATCCGTAGCAATCTGTTTAACATATTCCAACTTTGGTCCTCGACCCTTCCTTCCTTAACTAAGCTTGCTATTCCTGGGTGACGTAGTATGTGTCCTACCAACCTATCTCTTCTCTTCATTAGCAGTCACCAGAAACATCTCTCCTCACCCACTCGTCTTAATACCTCTTCAATTGTTACCCAATCTACCCATCTGATCTTCATAATTCTCCTGTAACACCACATTTCAAACGCTTGTATTTTCCCCTTTCCTGCTGCACCAATAATCCAAGTTTCATTTCCATAGAGCGCCACGCTCCAGACGAAGGCTTTCAAAAATGACTCCCTAATACCTAAATCTATATTTGATGTCCACAGATTCCTTTTCTGTAGAAATGCTTTCCTTCCCTGAGCCAATCTACTCCTTATAACCTCTTTGCTTCGTCCATCACTGGATATTTTGCTTCTTAAGTAACAGAAGTCTGCTACTTCCTTTAGCTTTTCACCTGCCAATTTGATGTCCATAGAGGTTCCTGATTTATTTCGGCTGCATTCCAATATTTTTGTTTTGCATTTATTGATTTTCATCATGAATTCTTTCCTCAAGACGGAGTCCATACCATTCTAAAAAAAAGTCCTCTCGGCACGCCGGAAGGCGGAGGTAGATTTCACCGGGCAAACTTGGGGATAGGCGAAAATAGGCAGAATATGCAGGTTTTCGTAGAAGGATCAGACCTCATTGATTGCGAGAAAGATTTTTATAATTGGAGCTTAATTAACTTTGTTTTTCGTATTTTATGCATATTTTAATATTGCCTTATGGGGACGGTAACCTTCTTGTCATTTGGGGTCCACTTTTATACTTGTGGTCACACTGTCCTTATGCAATCTTTCGACACTGATGTGTAACTATCTAACGGTCTGTTACGTATTCACCCAAAATTTTATCTCCCGCAGATATTTTGGTTGGTTCCTCAGTTTAGGGGCTGCGACAACGCGGTCATATAACCCCGTGAACTTTGAGTGAGTGTAGAATCTGTCTGATAAACGGTGTGAATTGTGATGGCTGTATTAGTCTGCAATTCAGGTAAGGACTGCAGACGGTCAATTTCAAGCAGTAGTTCCTAATGTTGCTACCAGATACTACTGTCAACGACACCTAGCTGTGAACTTGGCTACTAGATGCCACCGCAACCAGCAACTCACAACGAACGTTGGAACTTCCCCTCCAAAGGAAAGCATACTGAGGGATTTTTAGCGCTCTTAGAAAATCCGACGACTCCGACCGGCTTTGAACCCGCGACCTTGGGCATAGAAGTTCAGCATGCTACCAGTTACGTCACCGAAGCCGCTTCACACTTAGTCAGATGGAAATCTGAATCTAATCTCGCGCAAGTGCGTTGTCATGGCAACGTCTGATGGCGCATCCCTCTTCAATTTAGTAGTGTTGCCATGGCAACCTCTGATAGCTCTTGGCATTTTCTTATAATTCCGAAATCATTTTTCTCATCCCTTGGTGTAATGGTGGGTCATATCAAAAATTCTTTCAGACAAAAGTTTTAGGTAATTATTAGGGGAATATTGTCCATTTTGTACGGTTTTGATATTGTGCCTATTAAGAGAGATATGATTAATGTTTCCCGAAAAACCCACTTTTTCCCACCCCTTTGGTCAATGGTTGGTGCTATAAAAAATCTTCAAACATAAATTTTTGGACTTTATCCGACACATAGTATGAACTTTGAACGGATTCGATATTTCACATATTAAGAGAGTTATAGCAATATTTCACTTTTTCGAAAAATGCCCCCCATTTTCACCCCCTTCGACCGATTTAGCCCAGTAACGAACTCGATCGAGATTTTATAGGTATACATATTCGGTAAAAAATTCAAAGTGATTGATGAAAAACTACGGCAGTTATCGTGTCCACAAGAAACTGGTATATATATATATATATATATATATATATATATAAACTTTTGAACTGACGGTTGTTTTGGGGTCTGGGGGATGTGAAACGCGTAGATATGTCGAAATTTTCCGGAAGTCGAAACGTGGTACCCATTGCAATAGTTAGCTTTCTAATGAAATCTACCTAACTCATTCAAATCCTCTGGCGTGTCGGCCAAGATGACGATGTCATCAGCAAATCTCTGAGTTGAAATTATTTCTTCTTGAATCTTCACTCCCACATTGCATTTTTCTCCAATTTCCTTCATTGATTGTTCAATGTAAAGATTGAAAAGTATGGGTGATAAGTTGGAGACTTGCCTTACGCCTTTCTGAATACCAGCTTCTCTCTCATGTCCTTCAGCTCGAATGACTGCTGTCTGGTTTCTGTACAGATTGTAGATCACCCTCCTATCCCTGTAATTTATTCCAATCGTTTTCAAAATGTCAAACAATGTAACCCAATTAACGTTGTCAAAATCCTTTTCGAAGTCTACTAATGCCATGAACGTTCTCTTGTCTTTCCATATTCTACCTTCCAAAATCAGCCTAAGACTTAGTACAGCTTCCCTTGTTCATACATTTCTCCTGAAACCAAACTGGTCTTCACCCAACACCGTTTCTATCAGTCTTTCCATCCTCTTGTAGATTATTTTAGATAGATCTTTGAAGCACGAGTTATCAAGCTGAATTTAGTAGGTGATGTATATAAAATAGTCTTATTTTCGGATGCTTAATGCTTTCGTATTTTACTAGTAATAGTTGCTACACTTTCTAAGTTTTTGTCCGCTTGGTAGTGTTTTGTAGAGCTATTGTGTCTTGCATAGATTTGGATCTGAAGATACTCGCTCCACGAGCGAAACATGTCTCCCTGTTCTGTAGTTCAAAAAATATATGTAATTCTTTTCAGGTTATTTACTATATCCCAGTAAATTGGAATTGCATTGTGTTGGACCGACTGAAATGTTGTATATCAAATGACAAGTACTGCACTGTAGTTTCGTGACGAACTAAAGAGCCTACTTTTCATGAAATGTAAGATTCATGCCAATGAATAATGTATATATCAGATATGAAATGTTACATTGGATCTATCAGCACTCGTAAAATAATGTTGGCAACAGTGTCATGTATGAGTTGCTTAGAATTAATCTCGAACATTATGATCTATTATTGTCCCAATTTTGGATCCATTTGCTAATATAGAAGTTTCATGTATTTAAAAATTGACCTATCAGCAATCTTAGAAACATGTTGGCAGCACTGACATGTATCAGTTATTACAAATTTATCTAGAATGTCAGGTACTATACGTGTACAAAATTTAGAGCTGTTGGCTTGCATACGTTATGATATATTGGAATTATGATTTTAAAAAAGTCTAGAGAGAGCACTTATTGCTAGTTGACAGCCCTGATGGCTCTTAAGGATAATTGTAGTCATATCTGTTATGGTACACAAAGCACATACGAAATTTGGTTGAAATCCTATTAATAGTATAGAAGTTACATTCATTTAAATGTTGGACCTATCAGCAGGTTTAGAATCATATTGGCAACACTGCCATATATGGGCTCCTGAAAATAATTCTGGTATGTCATTATCTCTGTGTGTGCCAATTTTGGAACAGCTCGCATGCATAACTTCTGTGATATACCACATAGATTACAATTGTGATTTTTCAGCAGTTGGTAGCACTGATGTCATTTTCAGATATGACCGTGACATATTCAGGTATAGATCTTTATCCATACCAAATACATTGGTTTTGATAGCTGCAGTAGTTTAGGAGTTGATATGGGGAACACACAGACAGACAGGCAGACACAGAAGGACAGACAGACACACATTTGCCCGGATTGACCTCATAAGTCTACTTTTTCCTCATGTGTACAAAATGTGAAAAGTAGGCTCGCCTAAAGCCTAAAGCCTATAGAAAAGTAAAAGGTGAAGCTACACTCTTATGTCACAATCCCAATTAGTCAAGTGTTCCATGTACAGTATGTTGTTTTAAGGGGCCTAACATCTAGGTTATCGGCGATGTACAGTATATAGCCTGAAATAGATACCTTGGGCCACTTCGTGATGCAGCGGCTAACATTATTGGGTGTCGCCCCGGAGGTCTAGGATAGCCCCTGGCAACGTCGGGATTAGAACCTACGATCATTAGACTTGATGCAGCTGCCCACGCGGTCGTGGTGCACGATTTCTCGATCCATGGTACGCCTTGGGGTATTTTGCAATTTAATTGATCGATCATGAATACTTCTTAGTCTCTATTTACTGGAATAGAGGTAAATGTTAATTGAGGAACGAGTATTATGTTCGCGAATATCTTGATTGAGTGTATACCTTTAATTAGTATGTTCAAAGTTGTCTGAAATTTAATGATCGTGAGTAATTATCATCATTCATATCATCATATTTACAGGACTCCCGGAGCGAACTTTCAGCAAACTCGCGTGTCATATTTACAAAATATTGGATGAATCACCGTTGTCGTTAATCGATTTCTGATAGCTTAATCTAGACCATCCGAGTCTTCTGTAGATGTGGTAGGACTTGCCATGATAGAGATTTGAATATCAATAATGACTGGGCAGATTCCTATCTCGTTCGTTGGTATCTTTATTAGTATAATTCATAGCGAAGCGCTGATCGGAATGATTACATCTCATCAGTAGGTCAGGAGATGGCAACTCAGGAAGCGCAGACAGTGTAATATTACGATGGAGATTAAGAGGTACTGATCTGATCTCTCGTGGCTCTAGGCGCTGTCTTCATTGCTCAGGCGCCGGCCGTGTTTGTAACACGATCAGAAATAGAACACTTTCTCGGTAGTGCTAGAGTAACTCTCCTTGTCTCCTACTCGTCTTCCCCTTACGCACTGGTTCTCAAACTATTCAGTCTGTGGACACCCCTCTTCGAAAACAATAAAATGGGGTCACCTTCTGAGTTGTCCGGCTCAGTGGCTAAATGGTTAGCGCGCTAGGCTTTGGCCCGAAGTGCCCCGGGTTCGATTCCCGGCCGTGCCATCAGGGATTTTAATCTCCTGGGGTTAATTCTCGTGGCTCGGGAACTGAGTATATGTGCCGTCTTCATCATCACTTGATCCTCATTAAGATGTGCAGGTCGTCCCCGGGCGTCAACTAGAAAGACCTGCACTCAGCCTCTCCGGAGGCCACACGAGCATTCATTCACCTGCTGAGTTTTGAAATCTACGAGTAAAAAAGCACGTGTGTTTGAGTCATCATACTCTTGACTGGTTTGATGCAGCTCTCCATGCCTCGATGTCCTGCGCTAATCGCTTCATCTCTGCATAGCTACCGCACCTTGCATCCGAGGCAATCTGTTTAACATATTCTAATCTTGGTTTTCCTCTACAGTTCTTGTCCTCAACCATTCTTTCCATTACAAACTTTGATATTCCTGGATGTCCTAGTACGTGTCCTTCCAACCTACCTTTCTCTTCACTAGCAGTCGCCAGAAACATCTCTCCTCTCCAACTCGTCTTAATACCTCTTCATTTGTAACCCTATCTAACCATCTGATCTTCATCATTCTCCTGTAACACCACATTTGAAACGCTTCAATTCTCATTTCTACTGCACCAACAATCCAAGTTTCACTTCCATAGAGTGCCACGCTCTAGGCAGAGGATTTCAAATATGGCATCGATGTCAACAGATTCCTTTTCTGTAGAAATGCTTTCCTTGCCTGAGCCATTGGCGTCACTAGGGGGGTGCGCGAGGTGTGGACCGCACCGGGTGACTCCATCACAAGAGGTGACACCAAAATTAGGGTGGTTCGTAAAAATTTCATTGTCAGGTGAGAAGACGAGAGATGCTGGACTAAGAGAGTGATGCTTGTGTGTATTCGTATTGATCGTTTCCATTCTGAACTCCAGATCAGATCAAGAGCCATCAAGGAAGTAGCAGCCATGTTTGAGGCTGTTCAAGCCAAGAGTTTGATATCAGCCACTGAAGAAGAGTTACTGGTGTGCATTCCAAAATTAAACACTTTCTATGATGAGTTATCAGAGGAAGAGCTTTTATTAGAAATACCAAGGCTGAGAAGGCACCTGAAGGCAGCAGAGATTGATCTCGAAGAAGTCAAAGATTGGTCAGTACTTGACGTTTTGAAATTCATAGCTGAATGGGACTTCCTAGAATCTCTCCCACATCCCTCAGTGAGCCTACAATTATTTCTTACGATCTGTGTGTCTGTGGCTTCATGTGAGAGGAGTTTTTCAAATCATCATCACTGGCACGACAGCCCTCTGTGGGCCTTGGCCTTCTGAAATTTTCCCCATTCTTTCCTGTTAAGTGCTGAGCTCCTCCAATTCTTGATTCCAATTGTCTAGAGTCCGGCTATTTCTTCTTCAGTTTTCATAACAAGAGTTTTTTACGGATTGGGTTGTTGGCCCAACGCCAACCCCCAGCAATCCTGGAGGGACGATGTTTTCTTTCAGAGTTGTCTCCCTTAGCTGGTGGGTCCCCAATTTTAAGCGTCGGGAACTCGCTTTTTTCGCCCTTACATGACTTAGCCGCGCACACAAAGTGTACCCGTTGCCCAGAGGCCATGGCGTGGACATGCATGTATCGGACTTGGTAGGAATAAATGGCATTTCCTGTGTTTTATTAGTACGCTTCCACCAGCAGGAAGTGAACCCACAGGGCCACATACTACCCCTTCGACCTCCGGAGTTTTTCAAAGCTAAAGTTTATAAAGAACTATTTGCGATCTACCATGGGACAGTCAAGGCTTTCTGAACTTGCAATATCATCAATTGAAAGTGATTTGGCGAAAGGAGTTGATTTCGATGAAGGAATTAACAAGTTTGCAGCTCTAAAGGCCAGGAAAGGAAAGTTTTTATTTAGTTGAGATTTAATATTACATAAAATTTAATGTTAAAATAACAATTAAAAAAGTAATATATTTTCTATGTAGATTTTAGTTCTTAACTTCTTACAATCTTTTACCAACCAACCTTGAATTAATTTCTTCTTCTATTGCCTTTGTAAATATAGAACCTATGTTTATAAACGTTACTAAGGATTCTGTATGTTTCCGTTATTTGGCACTGGTGGACTCGGAGGAGGTTTATGGGGTGTCGTGAGGGTGGTGACACCAATCCTAGTGACGCCACTGGCCTGAGCCAACCTACTTTTTATATCCGCTTTGCTTCGCACATCACTGGTTATTTTGCTTCCTAAGTAACGGAAGTCTCCTACTTCCTTTAGCCTTAGTAGGATAAATAAGCCGGTTCTGGCACAGGGGCTAATGGGCAAGATGGCCGCCGCGCGCAATCACTCTATGTTATTCTTATGGAGGGGTCATTCAGAGCTGGCACAGGGGCTATTGGGCAAAATGGCCGCCACGGCCTGAGACCGTGGATTACGTCACAGGGAGAGGTCGGCCGTGTAGTTGCCAAATGGAATATTTATTATTATTATTATTATTATTATTAGGTAATTGTTAATTGATCATGTATAATCAAGACCAGCCTTATATTGTCCACTTTTTGGTGTAGTGGCTAGCATTCTTGGAGGTCATTCCTGAGGTTCGAATCCCGGCTCTGCCAAGAAATTTAATTTCTGGTCTCATGAGTGGAACGGGGTACACTCAGCCTTGTGAGGCAAAACTGACAAGAGCTGGCTTTTGATTCATACCTCAACAATTCTGCCTAACCCAACTTCACCTAACCTAACCTAACCTAACCTAACCTAACCTAACCTATCCTAACCTAACTTCAAAGTCAAAGCAAATATAAAAGCAAATGTGAAAGCACACATAATAAACTAAGTTATAACCTAACCTAACTTCACCTAACCTAACCTCACCTAACCTGTCCTAACCTAACCTAACGTAACCTACCTAATTTAAAATTGCAAGCGAAAAAAATTTAGCAAAAAGTATGAGAAAAAAGTGAGAGCAAATGTAAGAGCACAAATAATAAACTTAGTTATAACCTAACCACACCTAACCTAACCTAACCTAACCTAACATAACCAAACTTCAAAGTGAGAGCAAAAATGTAAGAGCAAATGAGAGAGCACAAATAATAAACTTAGTTATAACCTAACCTAACCTAACCCACAGAAACCTCATTTAAAGATTTTAGATTTTATGTTTTAACATTTTAGATTTTTGATTTTTTCATTTTACATTTTTTAGATTTTACATTTTACATTTTTGATTTTTTGTATTTTAGATGTTAGTTTTTTTTAGATTTTACATTTTAAATTTAAGATTTTTTGATTTTAGATTTTACTTTTTACATTTTCCGAAAAGAGTAAACTACTAGGTCACATACCTAACCTCACCAAACCTAACTTTGCCAAACCTAACTTAAGCTAATTCAAAGGCTAATGCACATACACAAAGTATATAAGGGTACAAGCAACTATCCTTATGCTAGTTTTATAGGTTACTGTACAATATGATAACTACCCCAACCGTTTTTTTTTTCATTTGTTGTTTACACATATGACAATTTTCCAATTCCCCATTTTCATTTTTTTAAATGTTAGTTTTAAGTTTTTCAATTTCATAACATGGAAACATGGATTTTGCATTATGTTGTTTACACATTTATCAATTTCACAATTTCCCATTTACAGTTCTTAAAATGTCAGTTTAAAGTTTTTCAATTTCATGATATAGAAACATGGATTTTCCAATTTGTTGTTTACACATTTGTCAATTTACCAAATTCCCATTTACAGTTTTTAAAATTTCAGTTTAATGGTTTTTTTTTATTTTGTCAATATGGAAACATGGATTTTCCAATTTGTGTTTTACATGTTCATTTTGCATTAGGAGTGGAGAGAGGTGAGTAGTAATAAAAAATGTACAAGCAGTTTCCATACGGTACAATATTTTTTTATTTAAATACATGTACACTATTTACACATAATACATTTTTATATATATTCCTTATTGTTATAAATTGTACACTTGTTTTTATTTTGTTTTCTATTTTATTTATTTTTGATTATGAATGCCATTTCTTATTTTGTTTTATTTTTATTTTTGTAGTGCTATTGTTTTATTTCCTAAATTGTTTTGTTTTATGTATTTGCTAGTTGCAGGCAGAAGATTTTGATATTCATAACTTAACTCTTTAAGCATGGTTAATGATTGAGTAATGACCATAGGCATGTGTACCTATACCATCAGCATCAATCACTCTTTTATCATCACCAGGACACAAAGCAATTTTGTTTAGTCTTATAGATGATATGTCATGTTGTTTAGAAGCGATAATGTTCATTGGTATTCTTTTTACATTGTTTTTCATGACACAATCCTTATAATCTTGAAAGCTTATACAATTTTTGACAACACCTCTGTTAATACCTTTAATCTTTTTGATTTCTTTACCATTTATGTCTAATGCGTACATTTTAGCTCTAAGTCCAACAAATGCTTTTATAATTTGTCCACAAGCCTCGTCTTTAAATTTCCCCAACGTTTTCTTGTTTGATGTAGAGTAACATATGTGATTAGTAGGATAATCTGATGTGTCCAGGTGTTGTAGGAAATCCAACTTGTCTTGATATACATCTGGGGTGTTAACCAAATATATGAACGAGTCAGTATCCATATACATGAGTTTAAGATTGTTCATGCCATAATAGGGTAGCAGGACATCATAGTGGTGGGAATACATGAGAGTTTTTGAAATATCCAGTATACACATTCCAATATATATAGGCTTATTGAATACAATGTTACGTTTAGACATGTGGAAAGCAGCTAGGTTAGGGCCATAAATTGTTCTGTCGATAAATGTCGGATTTGCTATTAGCTTTTCTGCCTTTTTGCTGTCAGTCACAAGACGTATGTCTATTCTTTTACGGATATTTTCCATTGTTTTCCCAAAAATGGCATTGTTGAATAATTTGTACAGATTTTTCTCAAAATCATTTTTGGCTTGTTTTCGAAGGTTGTTATTAAAATCAACGTATGCCTTTAACCAAGGTCTTTGTTTAAACTTTAACACACGATGAATTTTTATCAATTTTATTCCATGATCTAAAGCCTGTTTTAATGCCATGTAGTGAACAACATATCGCCTTCGATTTCCAAGATGAGGAATTAGTTTTTTCAGAGACGAATCCTTAGGTTGTGTACACTCTGGTAGGAAAGGTAAATCGTTGTGTAGATCATGAAGGTCAGATGGGTAATCAACATCAACGTCTAGAATGTATCCCACAGGATCGTCTTTCTTTAGTTTTTCTAGATCAACAGTATCTGGAGAAACCCACTGAAATCCACCATAAGGAAGGGAGTGACACATAGCCCACCCGTATTGGTTGTTGGCATCATCATAGGTAATAAACTGCGATGGTTTCTCAGAATCATAGGTTTCCATGTATTTATTGTTAGCTTCAGCATACCGATGAGACACCTGGCATATGCCTCCACGTATTCCAGACTCGATTAAAAGAATCTGATCGTAATCCTGTAGCAATTCCAGTTCAATGCCTGTGTAAAGGAGCATTGCCTCGAAACTTAAACCAGGCGAAGTAAAAAAGTGTGCAGCATCCACTCGGTGTGTTTCTAGTGTTTTGTTTCTAAAGGTTTCAAAGCTGTCTGCAAGAAGGAGTACATCTGAAGTTAGGTAGAGGTCACTATATTCCCCTAGAGTTTTAATGTTGAACTGATTCCAGACACTTTTGGCATGTTCATAGTCTTCTTGACTAACATCTTCTTGACTTAATTTGTTAAAGAATGCCTCTTTTGGAGGTAAACACGTTTCACTTAACTTTTCCCATGAGTCAATGTAGTCATAACAAAATACCCCTTTACGAGTCATGAGCATTGCATTTTCTTTTCCAAAGTACTTGTCTGTTTCAGGGTATGATGTTAAGTTGGAAACTAAGTTTTCCAAACTACTCGGCATTAACCGAAACGTATCCACAAATCTAAGCTTAACATTTCCTACATATTTGGTAAAGGAAATGTACTTTTCTTTGGAGTTAGCGATAACATCCACTCTCTCAGTAGTACATCCCAATTGCTTTACAATGAAATTTGCGTCGTAGCCACTCATATTATGTAGAAACACAGGAACGGGGTTTCGTGTTTTACACCTCAAATTACAGTTATTGTGAGCACTTCCACGGTATTCCCCTGTAATATGGCAGTGGTCTCGAACTTTCCAGTCCTCTTTGGTGAATGGTTTTCGACACAAATAACAGGTTTCAGAACATTGGAACTCTGCTTCTTGAGCCTGAGTTAAGGCCTTTGGAACATTTAAGCTGTAAAGTCTATCAATTTCATTAGCTATTGAGATCAAACAGTCCATAAACTTTTCTGCAGCGTCAGGTCCACGATAAATAACAGGTTGGCTTGGAAGATTTGTCTTTATGTGTTCCACAGCGGGTGATGGTTTAACGTATATACCAAAGCTCATAGGAACATGACTCTGGTATGGCACTGTATAACTTGCTTCAGGATTGGGCAAACATGTTTGATAGGGTAAGAGTATACTTTCGAAATCTGCATAGATAACGTAAGGTATTCTTAGCATTTTTTCCACGTTTAAAAATTTGACAATGGGGTTTTTAATAGGCATTTCAACCCTAGCAATGTCATGCTGGACACACAAAGCTCTATGTTCTTTCAATTTTTCCATTCCTTGTTGTCCATATTGATTATCAAAGTGAGTGAAACACCGTTTACACGTATATATCTTATGTTCACGGCGGGTAATCTGATGTGCTACTAGTTTATCAAAATCTTTGATAAAGACGTAGTGGTTCTGGCCGGATGATGAACTTAGCAGAAGGAGGTCGCGATGGTCTTGCATCTCTTGATCCACAACCTTTAGAGGGAACAATTTGTTGTCTTGTTCCAATCCAAATACATTAATGGATATATCGTTGGCTTTTTCAAATTTGGGAATGTCAACTAGCGATGTAGGAAACGATATTACAGAAAAATCATACTTGTTGTCCAGGTCCTTGTATTTACTAATGCGATGAGCATTCTTTTTAACCAGTTTTGCTAAAATGGCATACATAAAACACTTTTCATCATTCAAATTTTCAGGATTAATGCAGGCTTTTCTTGCTTGTATAGCTGCTGGTAATGGAATATATGTGCTTCCACGCAAGGGATTGTACTTATTTATTTTCAATCGTACTCCTTCCACTGCTAACAAAGCCCAATTACTGCCTTTTAGCTCAGATTCCTCCATTTCCGTAGTTAACTTTGTAAATTGTGTTTCCAAGAAACTACTTAAGTCCGTTTCCAAAAATAGGGCCTGATTTCGTGTTTTAAATGCACGATCTGTAATTTCATTGGTAGATGTATGAATGAATCTACATTCAGCCACAAGATTAACTTTTATCGACTTGTGCATTGCTAGTTCTTTCTGCATAGCTTGTATTATTTGCTGTTTGGACTCTTTAAGGTATGAATTTAAATCCTTGCACGTATCGCAACGAATGAAATAGGATTTAAGTCGACCTCCAAAAGATGTCTCATATTCAATAAGTCCATTTTTGTCAGGGACCAATGACAGTAGGTAATGTTTTGTAGGCTCTGCTTTTTGTCTTTTAGCTACCGACACAACATTACAACATTCTTCATGACGACGTCCATTGTAGGCATTGTTGAATGTACTACCACAGGTCTTGCACTCATGAAATTCACCACACGATACTTCATGTCGCTTCCTATGATAGTCTCGAAGAAAAGTCTTTCCACACTCTTTACACATATAGCTAGGAATGGCTTCTTCCATTATGATTGTTGATTTCTGCAAACAGCTGCTTACTGCGTATCACAGGGCTAGAGGTTGGTCAGTGAGACGGTCTTTCACGATGTGAACACCGTGAGAGGTAGTAGTCAACTGGTGATATTCTTGTGAAGGGTCCACTAATATACCCCTAGTCTAGACCAACAGCTCTTTACAGCGTATGACAAGGCTGTATACTGGACAGTGAGACGGTCTTTCACGATGTGAACACTGTAACAAGTAGTAGTCAACTGATTATATACTTGCTAAGGGTTCTCTAATATACAATAGTCAAGACCCACAGCTACTTACTGAGTAGTACAAGGCTGTACAATAGTTGTTTTAACAGTCTTTCACGATGTGGTCACTGTGAATGGTGGTAGTCAACTGATGATATTCTTGATAAGGGTCCTCTAATATGCCCCTGGTTAAGGGTAACAGCTGTTCACTGCTTATGACAAGGCTAAAGACTGGTTGCTTCAACGGTCTTTCACAATGTAAACACTGTGACAGGTAGTAGTCAACTGAAAATATTCTTATGGCCTACTCAAAGGTTATCAGGTACTTACTGCATATCAAAAGGCTGTACACTCATGTGTGTTAGGCACTCTTTCTTGCTAAGGACCCCAATATTCCCTACACAAGGCTATACATGTTAGTTCTAAACACTTAGTGGTTAATTGTATATTCAATTTTTGTACAAAGCATATACGAGCACGTTTTTATGAGGTAAAACTTTGTTAAATAACTGCATGCGACACGCAAAGTATGTTGCCGCTATCTAGCGGTGACTATGAGAACTACTTGAACGACCAGCATGCTCTCCACTACTGTTATTTTTTGTCCTAGCGAATTGAAATTTATTTTGGTGGTAGATGGGGTCAGGGGCAGTCATTTACGTCAAACAAACATTTTTGTAAACTTTCTAGTTTCCAAAATATAAAAATTTCAAAATTGAACTTTTTTCAAAAAAATGTAAAAAATAAAAAAGTTTTATTATAAAAAATAAAGGACATAGAGGCCATTCTTTTAAGCCCATAGAACACTTTTTAGAATGTTTAGTTTTATGAAAAATCGCCTACTTTCCCAGTTGAACTTTTTTCATTTTAGTCATACAGACCTGGAACTTGGTACGACGGTAGAGGGGACAAAGGCCATTCGTTTATGTCAAACAAATGTTTTTGTAAACTTTTTAATTTTGGAAATATAACCAATTTTGGAAATATGTTTTGGAAAATTTGAAAAATACACTATTTTTGGACTGAGAGTGGTATAGAAGTAGGTGTTGGAGTTAACATATGTCTTTTCAGGATTTTTAGTTTAATGATATAGCCTAGTTTCCAAATAATTTTTGAAAAATTTGAAAAATACACTATTTCTTTTGACTAGGCATGGGATAGAGGTAAGTGTAAGAGTTGAGAGTCATTGATAAACCTTTGAGTATTTTGTTTTTTTTTTATAAATTTTGTGTGTTGTTGTTGTTGTTGTTGCTGCTTACAAACATGGCTGTAAGCATTTTACAGCCATAAAAAAAAGGACTGACATACTTTCCAAGACCAAATAAGCCCCCACAAGCAAGAGCAAATATAAAAGAGCTAATACAAAAGCCAACAAAAGCCAACAAAAAGCCAACAAAAGCCAACAAAAGCCAACATAAGCCAACAGAAACTGACCAAAAAAAGCCAACAAAAAACTGACCAAAAAAAAGCCATGTAGCATGCTGGTAGTTGAGTGAGTTGTTATATTGACCGATAGGTAGCAGGCTGGTAGTTGAGGAGTATTGCTATCGACCGCTAGATAGCATGCTGGTCGTTCAGTGACCGAGTGTTGAAATGGAGCGCTAGGTAGCATGCTGGTCGTTCAAGTAGTTCTCATAGTCACCGCTAGATAGCGGCAACATACTTTGCGTGTCGCATGCAGTTATTTAACAAAGTTTTACCTCATAAAAACGTGCTCGTATATGCTTTGTACAAAAATTGAATATACAATTAACCACTAAGTGTTTAGAACTAACATGTATAGCCTTGTGTAGGGAATATTGGGGTCCTTAGCAAGAAAGAGTGCCTAACACACATGAGTGTACAGCCTTTTGATATGCAGTAAGTACCTGATAACCTTTGAGTAGGCCATAAGAATATTTTCAGTTGACTACTACCTGTCACAGTGTTTACATTGTGAAAGACCGTTGAAGCAACCAGTCTTTAGCCTTGTCATAAGCAGTGAACAGCTGTTACCCTTAACCAGGGGCATATTAGAGGACCCTTATCAAGAATATCATCAGTTGACTACCACCATTCACAGTGACCACATCGTGAAAGACTGTTAAAACAACTATTGTACAGCCTTGTACTACTCAGTAAGTAGCTGTGGGTCTTGACTATTGTATATTAGAGAACCCTTAGCAAGTATATAATCAGTTGACTACTACTTGTTACAGTGTTCACATCGTGAAAGACCGTCTCACTGTCCAGTATACAGCCTTGTCATACGCTGTAAAGAGCTGTTGGTCTAGACTAGGGGTATATTAGTGGACCCTTCACAAGAATATCACCAGTTGACTACTACCTCTCACGGTGTTCACATCGTGAAAGACCGTCTCACTGACCAACCTCTAGCCCTGTGATACGCAGTAAGCAGCTGTTTGCAGAAATCAACAATCATAATGGAAGAAGCCATTCCTAGCTATATGTGTAAAGAGTGTGGAAAGACTTTTCTTCGAGACTATCATAGGAAGCGACATGAAGTATCGTGTGGTGAATTTCATGAGTGCAAGACCTGTGGTAGTACATTCAACAATGCCTACAATGGACGTCGTCATGAAGAATGTTGTAATGTTGTGTCGGTAGCTAAAAGACAAAAAGCAGAGCCTACAAAACATTACCTACTGTCATTGGTCCCTGACAAAAATGGACTTATTGAATATGAGACATCTTTTGGAGGTCGACTTAAATCCTATTTCATTCGTTGCGATACGTGCAAGGATTTAAATTCATACCTTAAAGAGTCCAAACAGCAAATAATACAAGCTATGCAGAAAGAACTAGCAATGCACAAGTCGATAAAAGTTAATCTTGTGGCTGAATGTAGATTCATTCATACATCTACCAATGAAATTACAGATCGTGCATTTAAAACACGAAATCAGGCCCTATTTTTGGAAACGGACTTAAGTAGTTTCTTGGAAACACAATTTACAAAGTTAACTACGGAAATGGAGGAATCTGAGCTAAAAGGCAGTAATTGGGCTTTGTTAGCAGTGGAAGGAGTACGATTGAAAATAAATAAGTACAATCCCTTGCGTGGAAGCACATATATTCCATTACCAGCAGCTATACAAGCAAGAAAAGCCTGCATTAATCCTGAAAATTTGAATGATGAAAAGTGTTTTATGTATGCCATTTTAGCAAAACTGGTTAAAAAGAATGCTCATCGCATTAGTAAATACAAGGACCTGGACAACAAGTATGATTTTTCTGTAATATCGTTTCCTACATCGCTAGTTGACATTCCCAAATTTGAAAAAGCCAACGATATATCCATTAATGTATTTGGATTGGAACAAGACAACAAATTGTTCCCTCTAAAGGTTGTGGATCAAGAGATGCAAGACCATCGCGACCTCCTTCTGCTAAGTTCATCATCCGGCCAGAACCACTACGTCTTTATCAAAGATTTTGATAAACTAGTAGCACATCAGATTACCCGCCGTGAACATAAGATATATACGTGTAAACGGTGTTTTACTCACTTTGATAATCAATATGGACAACAAGGAATGGAAAAATTGAAAGAACATAGAGCTTTGTGTGTCCAGCATGACATTGCTAGGGTTGAAATGCCTATTAAAAACCCCATTGTCAAATTTTTAAACGTGGAAAAAATGCTAAGAATACCTTACGTTATCTATGCAGATTTCGAAAGTATACTCTTACCCTATCAAACATGTTTGCCCAATCCTGAAGCAAGTTATACAGTGCCATACCAGAGTCATGTTCCTATGAGCTTTGGTATATACGTTAAACCATCACCCGCTGTGGAACACATAAAGACAAATCTTCCAAGCCAACCTGTTATTTATCGTGGACCTGACGCTGCAGAAAAGTTTATGGACTGTTTGATCTCAATAGCTAATGAAATTGATAGACTTTACAGCTTAAATGTTCCAAAGGCCTTAACTCAGGCTCAAGAAGCAGAGTTCCAATGTTCTGAAACCTGTTATTTGTGTCGAAAACCATTCACCAAAGAGGACTGGAAAGTTCGAGACCACTGCCATATTACAGGGGAATACCGTGGAAGTGCTCACAATAACTGTAATTTGAGGTGTAAAACACGAAACCCCGTTCCTGTGTTTCTACATAATATGAGTGGCTACGACGCAAATTTCATTGTAAAGCAATTGGGATGTACTACTGAGAGAGTGGATGTTATCGCTAACTCCAAAGAAAAGTACATTTCCTTTACCAAATATGTAGGAAATGTTAAGCTTAGATTTGTGGATACGTTTCGGTTAATGCCGAGTAGTTTGGAAAACTTAGTTTCCAACTTAACATCATACCCTGAAACAGACAAGTACTTTGGAAAAGAAAATGCAATGCTCATGACTCGTAAAGGGGTATTTTGTTATGACTACATTGACTCATGGGAAAAGTTAAGTGAAACGTGTTTACCTCCAAAAGAGGCATTCTTTAACAAATTAAGTCAAGAAGATGTTAGTCAAGAAGACTATGAACATGCCAAAAGTGTCTGGAATCAGTTCAACATTAAAACTCTAGGGGAATATAGTGACCTCTACCTAACTTCAGATGTACTCCTTCTTGCAGACAGCTTTGAAACCTTTAGAAACAAAACACTAGAAACACACCGAGTGGATGCTGCACACTTTTTTACTTCGCCTGGTTTAAGTTTCGAGGCAATGCTCCTTTACACAGGCATTGAACTGGAATTGCTACAGGATTACGATCAGATTCTTTTAATCGAGTCTGGAATACGTGGAGGCATATGCCAGGTGTCTCATCGGTATGCTGAAGCTAACAATAAATACATGGAAACCTATGATTCTGAGAAACCATCGCAGTTTATTACCTATGATGATGCCAACAACCAATACGGGTGGGCTATGTGTCACTCCCTTCCTTATGGTGGATTTCAGTGGGTTTCTCCAGATACTGTTGATCTAGAAAAACTAAAGAAAGACGATCCTGTGGGATACATTCTAGACGTTGATGTTGATTACCCATCTGACCTTCATGATCTACACAACGATTTACCTTTCCTACCAGAGTGTACACAACCTAAGGATTCGTCTCTGAAAAAACTAATTCCTCATCTTGGAAATCGAAGGCGATATGTTGTTCACTACATGGCATTAAAACAGGCTTTAGATCATGGAATAAAATTGATAAAAATTCATCGTGTGTTAAAGTTTAAACAAAGACCTTGGTTAAAGGCATACGTTGATTTTAATAACAACCTTCGAAAACAAGCCAAAAATGATTTTGAGAAAAATCTGTACAAATTATTCAACAATGCCATTTTTGGGAAAACAATGGAAAATATCCGTAAAAGAATAGACATACGTCTTGTGACTGACAGCAAAAAGGCAGAAAAGCTAATAGCAAATCCGACATTTATCGACAGAACAATTTATGGCCCTAACCTAGCTGCTTTCCACATGTCTAAACGTAACATTGTATTCAATAAGCCTATATATATTGGAATGTGTATACTGGATATTTCAAAAACTCTCATGTATTCCCACCACTATGATGTCCTGCTACCCTATTATGGCATGAACAATCTTAAACTCATGTATATGGATACTGACTCGTTCATATATTTGGTTAACACCCCAGATGTATATCAAGACAAGTTGGATTTCCTACAACACCTGGACACATCAGATTATCCTACTAATCACATATGTTACTCTACATCAAACAAGAAAACGTTGGGGAAATTTAAAGACGAGGCTTGTGGACAAATTATATGATGATGATGATAATTGTTGTTTTAAGGGGCCTAACATCTAGGTTATCGGCCCCTGCCGGACAAATTATAAAAGCATTTGTTGGACTTAGAGCTAAAATGTACGCATTAGACATAAATGGTAAAGAAATCAAAAAGATTAAAGGTATTAACAGAGGTGTTGTCAAAAATTGTATAAGCTTTCAAGATTATAAGGATTGTGTCATGAAAAACAATGTAAAAAGAATACCAATGAACATTATCGCTTCTAAACAACATGACATATCATCTATAAGACTAAACAAAATTGCTTTGTGTCCTGGTGATGATAAAAGAGTGATTGATGCTGATGGTATAGGTACACATGCCTATGGTCATTACTCAATCATTAACCATGCTTAAAGAGTTAAGTTATGAATATCAAAATCTTCTGCCTGCAACTAGCAAATACATAAAACAAAACAATTTAGGAAATAAAACAATAGCACTACAAAAATAAAAATAAAACAAAATAAGAAATGGCATTCATAATCAAAAATAAATAAAATAGAAAACAAAATAAAAACAAGTGTACAATTTATAACAATAAGGAATATATATAAAAATGTATTATGTGTAAATAGTGTACATGTATTTAAATAAAAAAATATTGTACCGTAT
Organism: Meconema thalassinum; assembly: GCA_946902985.2. Lineage (NCBI taxonomy): Eukaryota > Metazoa > Arthropoda > Insecta > Orthoptera > Tettigoniidae > Meconema > Meconema thalassinum. The sequence goes on along the minus strand of OX336388.2, from coordinate 355,712,332 downwards.
GGAAACTGCTTGTACATTTTTTATTACTACTCACCTCTCTCCACTCCTAATGCAAAATGAACATGTAAAACACAAATTGGAAAATCCATGTTTCCATATTGACAAAATAAAAAAAAACCATTAAACTGAAATTTTAAAAACTGTAAATGGGAATTTGGTAAATTGACAAATGTGTAAACAACAAATTGGAAAATCCATGTTTCTATATCATGAAATTGAAAAACTTTAAACTGACATTTTAAGAACTGTAAATGGGAAATTGTGAAATTGATAAATGTGTAAACAACATAATGCAAAATCCATGTTTCCATGTTATGAAATTGAAAAACTTAAAACTAACATTTAAAAAAATGAAAATGGGGAATTGGAAAATTGTCATATGTGTAAACAACAAATGAAAAAAAAAAACGGTTGGGGTAGTTATCATATTGTACAGTAACCTATAAAACTAGCATAAGGATAGTTGCTTGTACCCTTATATACTTTGTGTATGTGCATTAGCCTTTGAATTAGCTTAAGTTAGGTTTGGCAAAGTTAGGTTTGGTGAGGTTAGGTATGTGACCTAGTAGTTTACTCTTTTCGGAAAATGTAAAAAGTAAAATCTAAAATCAAAAAATCTTAAATTTAAAATGTAAAATCTAAAAAAAACTAACATCTAAAATACAAAAAATCAAAAATGTAAAATGTAAAATCTAAAAAATGTAAAATGAAAAAATCAAAAATCTAAAATGTTAAAACATAAAATCTAAAATCTTTAAATGAGGTTTCTGTGGGTTAGGTTAGGTTAGGTTATAACTAAGTTTATTATTTGTGCTCTCTCATTTGCTCTTACATTTTTGCTCTCACTTTGAAGTTTGGTTATGTTAGGTTAGGTTAGGTTAGGTTAGGTGTGGTTAGGTTATAACTAAGTTTATTATTTGTGCTCTTACATTTGCTCTCACTTTTTTCTCATACTTTTTGCTAAATTTTTTTCGCTTGCAATTTTAAATTAGGTAGGTTACGTTAGGTTAGGTTAGGACAGGTTAGGTGAGGTTAGGTTAGGTGAAGTTAGGTTAGGTTATAACTTAGTTTATTATGTGTGCTTTCACATTTGCTTTTATATTTGCTTTGACTTTGAAGTTAGGTTAGGATAGGTTAGGTTAGGTTAGGTTAGGTTAGGTTAGGTTAGGTTAGGTGAAGTTGGGTTAGGCAGAATTGTTGAGGTATGAATCAAAAGCCAGCTCTTGTCAGTTTTGCCTCACAAGGCTGAGTGTACCCCGTTCCACTCATGAGACCAGAAATTAAATTTCTTGGCAGAGCCGGGATTCGAACCTCAGGAATGACCTCCAAGAATGCTAGCCACTACACCAAAAAGTGGACAATATAAGGCTGGTCTTGATTATACATGATCAATTAACAATTACCTAATAATAATAATAATAATAATAATAAATATTCCATTTGGCAACTACACGGCCGACCTCTCCCTGTGACGTAATCCACGGTCTCAGGCCGTGGCGGCCATTTTGCCCAATAGCCCCTGTGCCAGCTCTGAATGACCCCTCCATAAGAATAACATAGAGTGATTGCGCGCGGCGGCCATCTTGCCCATTAGCCCCTGTGCCAGAACCGGCTTATTTATCCTACTAGCCTTTCATCTGCCAATTTGACGTCCATAGGGGTTTCTGATTTATTTCGCCTGCATTCCGTTATTTCTATTTTACATTTATTAATTTTCATCATGAATTCTTTGCTTCAATAGAGAGTCCAAACCATTTAATAACTCATTCAACCCGCAAGAGGAATCCTTCAGACTCTTTCTGTCGAACAAACAACCTTCTCTGTATGAAGGAATGCAGTGTTGGCCCTATAGTGGTGCCTCTTGGATACCCCTAGTCTTGTAACAAGTAGTGCACGGTTTCCTTCTCTGTAATTAAGGACGTGAAATTTAACGCCATTGATTTTGTCCGTAACGAATTCAGGCAGTAAAGTAAAAACTAAGCTCACTGAAGACGTAATTGCTTCGTGTCCGAATGTAACTGTCGGCAGTCTCGGTCAATGGACAGCTGTAGTGGACATTACAATTCATTTGCCAACTATGTGGAGCAGGGGTAGACAAACAGTCCTCGACATTTTCGAGATATAATCCCACGGGTAGATCTCGTGTGAAGTGAAGGGGTTGAAATGGGTGGCGTATCCAAACGGCATGCAACCCAAGAGAATATTATTGCACCCTCTTGAAAAATATATGGAAATCAGCGCTGCTTTTTCATCTTTTCACTACCGTAGTACAGACCGAATCTCAGACTGGAATCAAGTGAATTGGTTGGTTGGTTCCCTAGTTTAGGGGCTGCGACAACGTGGTCAAGTAGCCCCGTGTACTTTGGGTGTGTGTAGAATTTGTCTGATAACCAGTGTTAATTGTAATGGCTGTATTAGTGTGTGTTATCTGTGATTCAGGTATAAGGACTGCAGACGATGATTTTTTTCAAGTAGTTCCTACTTTTTCCACCATATGCTACCGTCCACGACACTTAGCTGCGGACGTGGCTACTAAATGCCATCGCAGTCAGCACTTGGTGGCAAACGTTGGAACTAATAAAGCATCATCAAACTAACCTACAAATTTTAGCTTCCACGAGTGCAGTTAGTGGAAGGTTCTTTTTCTATGACATGGGACCGCCGGCTTTACTTCCCCTCCGAAGGAGGGATTTTAACGCTCTTAAAAATCCGATGACTTCTGCCAGGTTTGAACCCGCGATCTTGGGCATAGAAACTCAACATGCTACCAACTACGCCACCGAAGCCACTTCAGGTGTTTTAGTTATGTTGTTAAGTCGTTTTAGGGGCTTAGGTGGGTTACCAGACGTCCGGAAAATTCCGGACATGTCCTACAATTCAAACGATTGTCCGAGGTCCGAGAGGAATTTCCTTAGCCCTGAAGCAGGCGCATGTCATTTTGTTTCACGTTTGGTCGCGTGGGGGACAAGTGTCACCCAAATTATTTGCGATATTTATCTGTAAAATAGACTTGTTTTTAGATTAATCGTAGTCGGTAGCATGCTGAACTGCTGTGCCCAAGATAGCGGGTTCAAACCCGGCCGAAGTCGTCGGATTTTTAAGAGCGTTAAAAATCCTTCAGTATGCCTTCCTTCGGAGGGGAAGTAAATCCGGCGGTCCCATGTCATAGATTTATGACATGTAAAAGATCCTTTCACAGACTAAACTAGTGTAAAGCAAAATTGTTAGGTTAGATTTCGTCAGAACGCTCTATCAAAGTTCCAACGTTCACCACTAAGTATCATTGATATCTGGTGGCAAAAGTTGGAACTATTTTAAATTGAACGGAACTTGTAGCTCGCCGTTTTGGGTGTCCGCTGGAAGCAGCTACAGACTCAGGTGAGCCGAACATGTCCTCGGACACTCCCGGCACTAAAAGCCATACGATAAATAAATAAGTAAATAAATAAATAAATAAATAACCGATAATATGATGGACATCTATAGTCTAAAGGTTTGTTATAATGCAATTACTGTACTCGAAACATGGTTCATTAAAATATACTTCCTATTTACGAAATAATTCCACAATTTTACAATTGTTTGCAAACGTATGGATATACTGTCTATATTCAAATTCGGATGTTAGTCCTTACTTTAAACTTTGATAATATACTCCATAATAACTGTTCTAAATAATAATAAGTAATAAAGTAATAAATTAAAAATAAATAAAATAAATTTTAAAAAAATTACAAATAAATAAATAAAATAAAATTGCAAATAAAGATAAATAAAATTAAATAAGTCGCCTCCGTAGCGTAGCGGTCAGCATGGTAAGCTGTCTCCCCGGAGGTCCTGGGTTCGATTCCCGGCGCTGCCACGAAATTTGAAAAATGGTATGAGAACTGGAACGGGGTCTACTCAGCCTCGGATGACCCAAATGAGTAGAGGAGGTTCAATTCCCACCTCGGCCATCCTCGAAGTGGTTTTCCGTGGTTTCCCACTTCGTCTTCGGGCAAATGCCGGGATGGTTCCTACTGTAAGGCCACGGCCGCCTCCTTCCCACTTCCTTGCCTAACCGTCCCACTCTTCCCATCCATTCATCAGGCCCCCTGTTCACTTTGCAGGTGAGGCCACCTGGGTATAGTGCTGGTCACACACCCCAGTTGTATCAGTGACTCAGAGTCTCAAGCTCCAGGACACTGCCCTCAGTGGCGGTAGAGGTGGGATCCCTCGCTTAGTCCGTGGGAAAAGCCAACCCTGGAGGGTAAAACGATAGCGAAAAAAACCTGTTCTTTATAATTAATGAGCAACAATTCTATTGGAATCTGACATAGCCACCAACAATGGTATGTCATTCTTTATATTTGCAACTATACACCCGTGGTCGCATGGGAGACACCTATCACCCACCTTTGTTGAAGAGTTTCTGATTGCTAAACAAATGAAGAAAACAACATACAGTAATAATTGTTATCAGCAATTGTTGCCAATAATTAACTTGGAAGCGACCAGAAGTTACGAGGGCCTGGAACGGACAAAATGACAACTGCATAAAATAACTAGTAGTTCCGTGAAGAACTCAACAGCCTATTTTCATTATATCCTACTAATATTAATTGCCTCTATCAACATACAAAATTTCAGATTGATTGCTGTAATAGGCCTATATTCGTAGGTCTTGAGACCGTCTAAATATTTCAGAAGGCCGCCATGTAGGATTTTTATATACTGTATGTCGACCATGTGCTGTTAGATGAAGGCTAATGCATAGGTTTATTATTCAAACTTCAATCGCATGATTAGGACACAAGAAATAAAAACGAAATGTTAAAATTTCGCACAGCCGCCATCTTGAGGTTATGAAACAAGTTGAAATAAATTAGATGTCAGTGGATTAAAATTTGTATAAGTATTTACCGTATCAAGTTTCACTGCGCTCGAGTGGTTAAATTGCGAGAAACGTCCATTTAAATATTTAAATTTCGCGTCGCCGCCATGTTGGATTTGTGCCCACCATGTTATTGAAAGTCCCATAGGTGAACTTATGCTTATAGCCTCTATCAACATACAAAATATTAGGTTGATTGCTGTCATGGATTAGTAGATATTGAGATCCGTCTAAATATTTCGGATGGTCGCCATGTTGGATTCTTATATATGTAGGCCATAGAGTTATTTACTATTAAATGACGAATTTGTGTAGGTTCGTTACTCAAACGTTGACTTCGATCGAATGATTAGGACACACGAAATAATAACTTAATTTTGAAATTTCGCACAGCCGCCATCTTAAGATTATGTAAACAATATTCATTTAAATTAGATGTCAGTGCATTACAATGTATGTAAACATTTGCTGTACCATGTTTCACTGCGCTAGGATGGTTAAATCGCGGCAAAAGTCTATTTAAATGTTTTAACTTTGCTTGGCTGCCATGTTCGTTCTGTAGTTAACAGGTTTTTGAAAGTCGCATAGGTGAACTTCTAGCCGTGCCCTTTATCACCATACAGAATTTCAGGGTGATATGAGTAACAGTTTCGGTGATATATAATGCCGGTGAAACATTTCGCACAGCCGCCATGTTGGATTGGTGAGGCGTAATAACATTTGAAGGGCACGGTCGGGGTTGTACAAAATAGTGTTATGTCCTTACCGTGTTTTATTGAAATCGTCCCTGCCGTTCATATTTTATTAGACACACACACACACATACACACACACACACACACACACACACACGGAAAATTGTGATCTCATAAGCCTATTATTTCATAAATTAAAATAGGCTAAAAATTACCTGGGTGTCACCTGTCTCCCACGCGCCTGCTCTAAGTTTAAATTCGTAAATGGCCTCCATTTATGGAAACCTACATTTAAAAACAGATCAGTAGTTCGAAAACGAGTCGACTTCGGTGGCGTAGTCAGTAGCATGCTGAGCTGCTATGCACAAGATCGTGGGCTCTAACCCATCGGAACCAGTGTATCTCACATGCAGTTCATTTCTGGCACTGCCAAGTGTAAGGCAGTTCTACGATGCCTAAAGTAAAAGCAACTACAATTTATCGTCTGCAGCAGTATGTTGCAGGATTTAAGGATAATTTTACTTCTGATGGGGGCGTTCTGTTCTGCCAACCATGTAGGAAAGCAATCAAGGCTGAACAGCGATCTCAATTTACACAACACCTCAAGGGCAAGAAACATATTGCCGCATTTTCGCGCCTTCAGAAGAAGTGTTTCGCGGTAATCGTCGGTCATTTGTGATGGGCAACCTGAAGATGTATGTATCTCGTCGTATTGTAATGCTTCACCAGGTAGTGAGACAGAAAAAATTGCATTCTTGAGTACTACATATTGTTTATATTCACTTTAATAAACTAAATTATAATTAAATATTATTACTTTTTGTCACATAATTTATGTTTTTAATACATAAAACATAAATATCCTCCCGATTTTCATCACCTAAAAATCCGAGCCATAGTTATAACTATAGGTCTACCCATACATTTAGCCTACTTGTTCTTCACTGAACATCTTGTTTAACATATCCGTTTATCTACAGTAAGTTAACATTTTACCTAGGACCCCAGAAATAATAACATTTCTCACCCCTTTAATTGGCAGTATCTTGGGGTGAACATGCGATTCTAGATTTGATATATTTCTAAGCACCTGGATCCAGGTGCTCTCTGACCGGATAAAGTTAAACAATGATTGGTTGGTAGGTTCCTCAGTTCAGGGGCTGCAACAACGCGGTCATGTAGCCTCGTGTACTTGGGTGTGTGTAGAATCTGTCTGATAACCTGTGTTAAATGTGATGGCTGTATTATTGTGTGTTATCTGTAATTCAGATAAGGACTGCAGACGATTAATTTCAAGTAGATCCTACTTTTGCTACCAAATGCTACCGTCAACGGCATCTAGCCGCGAACTTAGCTACTAGATGCCCCCGTGAATGGCACCTGGCGGTTAATCTTGGAACTAATAGAGCGTTAATCAAATCTAACGCACACAATTAGCTTCACACAATTGTAGTTATTGGAAGGTTCTTTTACATGCTATAAATCTACGATATGGGCTAGCCGGCTTTACTTCCCCATCCGAAGGAAGGCATACTGAGGGATTTTAACGCTCTTAAAAGATCCGACGACTTCAGGCGGGTTTGAACCCACGATCTTGGGCATAGAAGCTCAGCTTGCTACCAACTACGCCGCCGAAGCGATCGTGGATCATCGAAAAAGTCAGGGAATAACAATTTTGAATTTTGTCCCCAAGGAATTTGTTAAGAGTCATAAATCTACAGGGATAAAACTGTCACAGTATTTTCATTTGAAACTGGTTTGCCTTTCATCGTCCAGTCTGCAAACCTCTGTTTGCGAGCAAGTCACGTCCATGATGCCCTCTTAGCAGTTAGCATTGTGGCCTCCTCTGCTGTGTAGACCTCTCACTTTGAAATGGTTAAACACTAAATCCGTCGCCTCCTAGGTCTACCTATAATTCTCTTTCCCTCTACATCCGAACTCATTAACTTCTTGGGTAATCTCTCCTCCCCCATTCTCCTAATATGACTGCATCATCTGAGTCGGCTCATACGAACAACTTCATCTAGTGTGTGCATTTCTAACTTAGGCTTTAACTCTTCATTACGAGTACCTTCCTGCCATTGCTCCAGGGGCAATTTTTTGTCACATATATACACAGACATTAAAAACCAATATACCTACTTGTACTTAAAATGTACTATTGTTAATAAGCGACGTATGGCAACGTTGCATAGCAAGGCTACGGTAGAGCGATGTGAACAGTGTGACAATCAGTTTGCTCCGATCTTATGTGTAACAACATAACCTCTTATTACTCTGCAGTGCCTTCGCTTTTATGAACGTACCATAGAGCAGCAACAAGTGCCCTTGAAGAGTGTGACAAACGTTTTTTCACTAACTTTTATACCCTTATCAAACTTTTGGCAAATTTGCCTCTCTCTGTAGTTACCGGTACTGAAGAACGGAGTTTGAGTTGGTTGAAAACATACTTTAGAAATTCTACTTCTGATAACAGACTCAACGGTCTAGTATTGTTATCTATTCACCGAGACATACATATCACTGACGATGAAGTTATAAACCGATTTGGTAATTCTTCAAGAAACCTTGACTTTATAAAATGTGCAAGTAGTAAATAAAGACAGTAACATTAATTCTTTCCATGTAAACACTATCAAGTGAGCAAGATTGAATTAATAAAAAGTATCATAAAATGGTCTTAGTTTTGTTTGGCATTAACCAAACACAAAACATCACAACAATTGGGTTGAAAAAGGGATGCCAGATAGCCAAATTATACAAAAGTTCCCCGGGGAGGACCCCGGACCCCCTATTCTTTGGGGCCTATACCATGCTCCGTAACCCCCGTTTGGGCACGGCCCGAAATAAAACTCTATTTACGCCCCTGCATTACTCCGATCTATTTGTCCCAGCAATCATTCGTGCTACCCTCATATCAGTTACCTCTAGCTTATTGATAAAGATATCCTGAATCTACCCAGCTCTCACTCCCATTCAGCAAGGTCGGTCTAAATACTGAGTGATGTAGAGAGAGTTTAGTCACTACACTATCTTCCTTCTTACAGAATACTGTAGATCACAACTGAGAACTTACTGCATTGGCTCTTCCACACCTAGACTCTATTTCCTTCCCTATACTACCTCCTGGTGGCCTTGGTGGCGTAGTTGGTAGCATGCTGAGCTTCTATGCCCAAGGTCGCGGGTTCAAACCTGGCCGAAGTCTTTGGATTTTTAAGAGCGTCAAAAATCCCTCTGTATGCCTTCCTTCGGGGCGGGGGAAGTAAAGCCGTCGGTCCCATGTCATAGATTTATGGCAATGATAAAGAACCTTCCACTAACTACACTTGTGTGAAGCTAAATTCTAGGTTAGATTTGACTGACGCTCTTAAGTACCGACGTTCGTCGCCAGGAGCGGACTGCGGTGGTATTTAGTAACCAAGTTCAGAACTAGTTGGTCGTTGACGGTGGCGTTTGGTAGCAAAAGTTGGAACTACTTGCAAATCGAATGTCTGCAGTCCATACTTGAATTAAAAACAGATAACACACACTTTTACGGCCATCACAATTAACACCGGTTATCAGACAGATTCTATACACACCCAAAGTACACGGGGCTACTATACCGCGTTGTCGTAGCCCCTAAACTTAGGAACCAACCAACCATAATACCATCCTGGGAGAATACAAAGCCCAAGTACTTAAAATGCTCTTTAATTATGAAACAACGGTCACTCTTTTTGATGTGTAACATCTTTCCACGTGGTTGCTGGATATTTTTGTGGGGAGTGATCTTGAAAAATGGGACGGAAATAGATCGGATGGAAGTATGTAAGACGCACTGCCAGCTGGTAGCAGCCCGGAGGGATGCGATCCAGCTGGCAGTGGCACCGTGTGGAATGTTTATCACACACGGATTACTTAAAGGTTTGGAGGCGCCATTACAGATATTTCTACAATAAATCATCTTCAAGTTGTCGTCCCTTGGTGTAAAAATATTCATTATACCGTATTTGCTGAAAACAATTATGATTTATTAAGAGTCTGATTTTCAATCTCTGGATAAAAGTGATGGGCATCCGCTCCCCGAGTAACTTTGCTCAACACTTTCATACTGAACGGTAAACGCACATGCAACTCAAGTGTCAACTGATTGAAAGACAAACCGCATGTTAAAATTCTTCGTATCAGTATTTAAATGATGATATGCTTTAATATGGAACATTGTAACTAGTCGGCAAAGCCGGTATTATGTTTCTGCACAATGGCTATTCAGATATTAACCCACATTGCGGTAATGCAGCGATCAATGTAATATATTGTGACCGTTTGACGGACGTCCCACGACCACACAAGTGCGCATCCGAACAACAGTCGAGCACAAGACTCAAAAATATCTTGGGGTTAACTGTGAGCAAACAACAAAGTTGTAGAATGAAAAATAAAAGCTCTGCTATTTCCCAGATGCACACTACAGCAAGGATAGAAGGCATATTTCAAGAATCATGAATGACCACAGTATCAGTTAAGATAAAATTTGCATCAATTTAATTGATCCATTCAACCATCCTAATCTTTACAAAGGGCATCCTCAGGAAGAATACTAAACACCAATCTGAAAAAAATAACATCCTGCGCTCCCCCTGGGATCCTATACTATTTAATCTTAGGCGTAGAATAACGTTCCAAAAAATGCACAGAAATCATCGATTTTTTAACATTCCCGTTGGTTAGAATTCCCATGAAATTAATAGTCCATCATGGTATTCCATTATATTTCAAACGTTATTTACAGTATTCAAGATGTGTGGATCACTGATCGTCCTATTAAACACTTGAATAAAATTATATTTCTAAAGTTCTACCCTTTTCCATATTTCCAAAAGTCATGGACAATCCTATCGGATATTCTCTTCCATGAAACGAGAAGAAATTCCATAACATTACTAGAATTTTTAATTACGCAACTTAATGCAAGTCAGATCAAGTCGAACCAGGGTTGCTCCATTAGAAATATAATACAGTTTAAATTTCATTAATTCCACAAAGGAATATTCATATTAGAATTTGTAAATTATGGATCTGTGATTTATCCTCAATAATAAATAAATTATGGGATTAATTATTCTGTGATGCTGGTTGAAACTCAACCTTATTATACCAATTAATTTCAAACACTTATGGATGATTCGTAGCTATTTCAAAATTTTCATCGGAACATGAGGCCGCATTTTAAATGCCCCATTTCTCTATGCACTTTATCAATTTGATTTATTTCATAATATCACAATATGGCAAAATTATTAGGCATTTTAATCTATCATTCAACAAGAAAACATTTAATTATGGTTAGAGCAAGTTAAAGCAGAATCTAGAATTCCGCTGATGACAAGATCCGGATAGTTTGCAACTGTGGCACTACCCTTCGTTTGAGTATTATGAGGCATCATCCTCCAAATTCCAACATTTCATTGTTTTCAACAACTGTAATTCTTTTACACTTTATTTTCGCATATTGAACTTCCACCCAGTCATATTTACTCTATTTAATGGATTATCATAAGTATTAATGGGACAAACATGCTCGCACGCATTCCCAATTCAACTCATCACCTTACCAGATTTATCATATGGATGTTATAAGTAACTGTATCCAATTAACGTGTTCAATTATCCGCTTGTCACCATAACAAAAATCCTCCTAATTGATACACCTTGCTCTAATAACAAAACTACGTTACGATTGCTTTATCATTCCAATGTGCATTAATTCAGTATTTATTTCTCATTTCTCCTATATCATTAACTCATATTTGTTTAATTAACATCACATAAATTTTCCAAACTCATCCATTAATTTATTGTATGTATGTCTACCCCTTATTATTCCCGTTTTCCAAAGGGGTCGGGGATGAGATGCGAAGGAACTCTTTGTGGCGATGGTTTTTACGGCCGGATGCCCTTCCTGACGCCAACCTGATGAGAGGAGTTAATGAGAGATGAAATGAATGATGGTGAATGAAACTGGGCAAGGATGTGGAAGGAAGCGGCCGTGGCCTGGCAGAAGGTACCGTCTCAGCATTTGCCTGGTGTTGAAAATGGGGAAAGCACGGAAAACCATTTCAAGGACGGCCGACGGTGGGGCTCGAACCCACGCGTCTACCGAGTCAGCAGAGCTTGGCCTCATGACCTAATGCTGCGCTTTAGCCAGCGTAGCCACTACTGTCGGTTCATCCATTAATTTATTATTATTATTTATTATTAAATATTAAATTCTCATGGGTAATTACCATGTTCTATTTTTCGTAAGATCCATTAAATTGTTATAAATATTCTTCCTTAATCCCACATGTAATTTCCAATACATGACCATTCCGCATTATCATTATTAAAGAAAATCCTGAACCACAAGAAAAATCGAATCATTTCACGATAAATGATAATCAGAACTCCTCAAAGACGAATCGAATACAAACGACAAAGGGTTACATTAAAAAAGACAATGTGCCATAAAAATATGCACGGAACTGTACAACAAAAAAATCAGGATGAAACTCCTGTCTAACTAGTACAGCCGGATGCCTTCGAAAAAATATACTCATTCTACGATATGCCTACCGTGGATATGCTATCTCAAAAAAATCGAAGAGTGGACAACATGAAAAGGCTCCATGCTTATGTTCCAGCATAATGTAGAAAATAAAGATTCATGGCGTGTAAAACGATTCCTACCTGGTTGAATGGTGTAGTCTATAATCTGATATTCACCGGTTACTGGATATTAAAAATAGAATATGGGGCTCACGTCCATTTCAGATGTTCTTGAAGAAGGCTCGTGCTCCGGTGGAATGCCCTTGGTCTGAGCATAAAGTCCCATGCGTTCCTCTGTACACGGAATGTGTACAGGTCACCTTCCTGGCTCCACTGGTCCAAGTCCCAAGTATCCACACATCGGTATCCATCGTACACCCAATTCAAATTTAGTACACCATAATAATGGCTTGACTCATGGTAGGTTCCACAAGTTCATAACGGTGTATCGCTACCATGACTTCCTGATCGAATTTTCTTAACACCATAGCTTCTGCTATGAAAAAACACGTGTCTAAAACTGTCACTGGTTTCACGACAATCACCCGGTGTTTTACCGTTCCGAAATATCTCCGAATAATCACAATAATGTTCCCGGTTACTTGCTCATAATCTTTCTGTAGTTATCGCAGTACACTTACACACCTGTTCAGCCTTATTTCCATGTTATTTGCTATCCAGTAATCTACCCTGGTAGAAGATATTATCTTCACATAACTCGGGTCAGGAGTTAGTTCCAGCTCGTGGGCTAAAATATGCTGTGAGCTCGGGTATTACCCAACACAACTTTGCACTGTCAAAAGTTGGTCCCATCTAGTAACAAGTAGTTCCGTGAAGAACTATACAGCCTATTTTCATATATCCTACTTATGTTAACTGCCTCTATCAACATACAAAATTTCAATTTGGTTGCTTGAACAGATTCGTGGATATTGAGAACCGACTAAATATTTCGGATGGTCGCCATGTTGGATTTTATATATGTAGGTCCTAAAGTTATGTACTGTTACATGAAGATTATTGTGTACGTGTGTCATTCAAACTTCAATCGCATGATTAGGACACAAGGAGTAAAAACGAGATTTTAAAATTTCGCACAGCTGCCATCTTGTGGTTATGGAAACAATTGAAATAAATTAGATGCCAGTGAATTAACATTCCTATAAAGATTTACTGCACCAAATTTCACTGCACTCGGATGGTTAAACTGCGAGAAACGTTCATGTGAATATTTATACTTCGCGTCGCCGCCATGTTGGATTTGTGATCATCAGATTATTTAAAGTCCTATAGGCGAACTTAAGTTCATAGCCCCTATGAACATTAAAAAAATTCAGTTTCATAGATTCGTAGATATTCAGAGCCGTCTAAATATTTCGGATGGTCGCCATGTTGGATTGTTAAATGTATAGGCCGAGAGTCATGTACCATTAAAGGAAAATTATTGTTTAGGTTTATTATTCAAACTTTCACTTCGATCGCATGATTACGACACAAGAAATAAAAACTTAATTTTCGAAATTCGCACAGCCGCCATCTTGAGATTATGTAAACAATTGAACTAAATTAGATACCAGTGCATTACAATGTGTATAAACATTTCCTGTACGAGATTTCATTGCGTTTGGAACATTAAATCGCGAGAAAGATCTATTTAAAATTTTCAAATTCGCTTGGCCGCCATGTTCGTTTTGTAATTAACCGGTTTTTGAAAGTCTTATAGATGAACTTCCAGTAGTGCCCTTTATCTCCGTACAAAATTTCAGGGTGATACCGCTAATAGTTTCAGAGATATAGAATGCCGGTGAAATATTTCGCACATCCTCCATCTTGTGGTTATGTAAACAATTGAACGAAGTTAGATGTCGGTGCATTACAATGTGTATAAACATATACTGTACCTAGTTTTATTGCGTTTGGTTGGTTAAATCGCGAGAAACGTCTATTTAAAAGTCGCGAATTTGCGTGGCCGCCATGTTGGTGTTGTAGTTACCAGTTTTTCAAAAGTTACACATATGAACTTCTAGTAGTTCCCTTTATCACCGTAATAAATTACAGGCTGATATCGGGAATAGTTTCGGAGATATTGAATGGTGGTGAAATATTTCGCACAGCCGCCATGTTGGATTGGTGATAAGTAACAAAATTTGAAGGGCACAGTCGGGGTCGCCCAGAATAGTGCTATGAACTTATCGCGTTTCATTGAAATCGCTCCAGCCGTTTAGATTTTATTAGGGGGACACACACACACACCTCACACACACACACACACGCACACACACACGGACAAAAGGTGATCTCATAAGCCTATTTTTTCAAAATTGAAAATAGGCTAAAAACTATCATGAGCGCATTGCGAACAATGTCTCATCCGTAGGCTACTTTTGGCTTCCATGTCCGGTACTTGTAACTTAAGATTGATTGAGCCGTCCGTTTATGCACGGATTACTGCACGAGAACGAATGTCACTCTCCTCACAGCTGCTTGCTTGACCCCTGCAGATTGCCAGGTGTTAGCATGCGTACGCGCATCGTCGTTCGCGCATCTCTTCCAACATGCACTCTGCGGCGGTGAAACTCAACTCATTCAGGCGCTCGCTTCAAATTCAAATACAACCGCGACAAAAACAACACGTCCATAACTGGCAAATGACGCTCCTTCAAATGGTCACAATATATCTATGTTTTTATACGGGAACTGAGGTAGCCTTTCAAGGACCACTATAGGAATTCCCTTTACTGTCAAGTAGGCGTATTCATAACTAATTTACAAATCAATTCCACGCAGGAACAGTATCGAAAAAAAGCAAAATAGTAATGGAGCATAAAAATACTTCCATATTATTACCGGCACGGATAATGAGTATCTGTCTTGTATTCTAAATTCCTATGGTTGTGATGGCTGTGTGGATAGCATCTTGGTCTGCGAATCATGAGATCTCAGGTTCGAACCCCAGTACCGGCAATTGTTTTTGCTACCGGATTATCGATTTAAATGATATCTATCATAACATTATGCGCCATTTTAATAGAATCTACATGCAATTACGATTTATCTAATTTTAATTGCAATAGTTTGCACCAAGCAGGAGTTGGGAGATTTGATTGTATTGAACATTATTTCTAGTAGTCTATAGATAGGCTAGAGACTATGGTTTCATTCCTCCTCTTAATTTACAATATAATATGTGATGTTTATTCAAACAAGTGTGAAAGTAGCATATCTCCAATTCAATCTATACATTCATCATAGTACCAGTATGCAAACGGAGAGTAAATTAACATTTTAAGAATATCCAAGCGTCGCCTCCGTAGCGTAGCGGTCAGCATGGTTAGATGCCGCCCCGGAGGTCCTAGGTTCGATTCCCGGCTCTGCCACGAAATTTTTGAAAAGTGGTGTGAGGACTGGAATGTGGTCTACTCAGCCTCGCGTGGCCCAAATTAGTAGAGGGGGTTCGATTCCCACCTCAGCCATCCTCGAAGTGGTTTTCCGTGGTTTCCCACTTCGTCTTCGGGCAAATGCCGGGATGGTACCTACTGTAAGGCCACGGCCGCCTCCTTCCCTCTTCCTAGCCTATCCATCCCACTCTTCCATCCCTTCCCATCCCTCATGAGGCCCCTGTTCGCTTTGCAGGTGAGGCCGCCTGGGCGAAGTGCTGATCACATCTCCCCGGTTGTATCCCCAACGACCAGATGTTCCCTGCTCCAGGACACTGCCCATAGAGGCGGTAGTGGTGAGTTCCCTCGCTGAGTTCGTGGGAACCACCAACCTAGAGGGTAAATTGACTAAAAGAAATGTCCAAGCTGTGTAGTATACGAGTAGGATAACATGGGAGATGACTTCGCATACATTTCATCTCAATTTCATAGTAGGTTAACATATCATATGCGACTACTGTAAGGATCGTTTTTTTTTATTTCGCCTTCTTTTCGATAATATATGATTTTCAAACCTTATATCATCTACCTGGGGGACATTATGAATTGGTCACTTCTGCACCGACCACACCGGTTATATTTGCTAAATCACGTAAATATGTGTTTTAATATTGCTCATTTCACAAGGGCAGCCATGTTCGACAAATTTTGGACAGCGTATCTAGTATGAAAGGTCGCCTCCGTAGCGTAGCGGTCAGCATGGTTAGCTGCCGCCCCGGAGGTCCTGGGTTCGATTCTCGGCTCTGCCACGAAATTTGAAAAGTGGTATGAGGACTGGAACGGGGTCTGCTCAGCCTCGGGTGTTCCAAATGAGTAGAGGGGGTTCGTTTCCCACCTCAGCCATCCTCGAAGTGGTTTTCCGTGGTTTCCCACTTCGTCTTCGGGCAAATGCCGGGATGGTACCTTCTTCAAGGCCACGGCCGCCTCCTTCCCTCTTCCTTGCCTGTCCATCCGGACCATCCATTACCTTCCCTCATGAGGCCCCTGTTCGCTATGCAGGCGAGGCCGCCTGGGCGAGGTGCCAATTACACCTCACAAGTTGTATCCACTCCGATTAGATGTTCCCAGCTCTAGGACACTGCCCTAGAGGCGGTAGTGGTGAGTTCCCTCGCTGAGCCCGTGGGTTCCACCAACCTGGAGGGTAAATGACTAAGAAGAAGAAGTATCTAGTATGCTAAACTGACGCAAAAGCGCTTACAACGAGGCGCAAACATTGTCGTCACTAGAATCAACATGTCCGATACAAAATACACCACACAATTATTGGATTAGGCAGAAACCATTGGTCTGGATGAAAATTATTGATGAGTGACTACCTCCACTGTGCGTGACAAAACCCAGGGGTGTTTATAATTTATATAGGCTACATAGTACCGTAAGTGCGGGAATGGCAATACAACAATTGACAGTAACTCACGCACAAAATGGCGGACACAGCTGGAATTTCACCTATATCAGTCGAGATCATATTTGGGATGGCGGGTGGGTTACAGAGAGCGAACGAGTATACATCTATTACTACATCATCTCAGGGGTAGATGATCTCGCAGTTCGGCCCCTAAAAAAAACCAATAACTATCATCTCTAGAATTTCTCCAGAACCATTATCTACAGGTATTTTGGCTAATTTTGGTACCGTACTTCAGGAAAGTTGGTTGGTTGGTTGGTACCTTAGTTTAGGGGCTGCGACAACGCGGTCATATAGCCCCGTGTACTTTGGGTGTGTGTAGAATCTGTCTGATAACCGGTGTTAATTGTTATGACTGTATTAGTGTGTGTTATCTGTTTAAATTCAAGTGAGGACTGCAGACATTGAATTTTTTCAAGTAGTTCCTACTTTTGCCTACAAACGCCACCGTCAACGACTACTATTTCAGAACGTGATTACCAGATGCCACCGCAGTCGTCTCCTGACGATGAACGTCGGAACCTAAGAGCATTTGCCGAATGTTTAACCTGTATTATAATTTAGCTACACACAAGTGTAATTAGTGGAAGGTTCTTTAACATGCTTTAAATCTATGACATGGGACCGTCGGCTTTACTTCCCTTCCGAAGGAAGGCATACTGAGGGATTTTAACGCTCTTAAAAAATCCGACGATTTCGGTCGGGTTTGAACCCGCGATCTTGGGCATAGAAGCTCAGCATGCTACCAACTACGCCACCGAAGCCGCTTCCGGAAAATTATCAAGGAGTGATCGTTCATTCATTCTTACCGAAAGTTCCACCTACCTGGCATATATCTTCTTAAGTTTCTTTCCTAGAAATTATTTACATATTGCCAATACATTTTTTTTCCTTTTCATATTACTGGATTTCTCAATTTTCTTCAAATAAAGGAGCACGGAAAGCATTATTATGCAGCTATTTTATACGGAAGTAATGTAATGATAACGATGCATTACTACTACAGCAATTAGTGGAACAGGTAATTGTAAATGCACAGTGAGAGGCACCGTGCTAGGTAAGGCGAGTCGCTAATTATAAACCGCTTTAAGTGGAAAATTATATTCACATACAAAGTGACTCAATCTAAAGGTAATTTTCCTACCGTATTTAATTTCAATACGATCCTATCTCTCTACACATCTCTACAACATTCTTATGTATGCGAAATAGACCGCGTGTTGACAAACAATTTCAAGTTTATAATTGGATTCACGTTCTAAAGCTTGCAGTCACTTCGCAGACTGGGTCACTGGCAACTTACCTCATTCTTTTTATCCCAGCGCCAAATATGAGAACCACGTTTTCAATGAAAATTATTGTCAGTTTGGTTGGTTGTTTCTTCAGTTTAGGGGCTGCGACAACGCCACCATGTAGCCTCGTGAACTTTGGGTGTGTGTAGAATCTGTTTGATAACTGGTGTTAATTGTGATGGCTGTATTAGTGTGTGTTATCTGTTTTAATTCAAGTAAGGACTGCAGACATTCAATTTTCAAGTACGGTAGTTCCTACCTTTGCTACCAAACGCCACCGTCAACGACAACTAGTTCTGAACTTGGTTACTAGATGCCATCGCAGTCGGTTCCTGGTGACGAACTTTGGAACCTAAGAGCGTTACCGGTAGTCAAATCTAAACTATAATTTAGCTTCACACAAGTGTAATTAGTGGTAAGTTCTTTTACATGTCTTAAATCTATGACATTGGTTACAATACATATTGACATACATGGCCCAATACTGAAGTTAATTTGCCGCCTACAGCTGATATCTGCTGCCTATTTAAGTGTCCCAAACTTTGTACTGGAAGTAGAAATCGTCCAAGATGGTGTTGAGGAAACAACGATACCGTACTTTAGAACTTGAGACTCCGAAAACTTTTTTTTGCCTGTTCTCTAACCATCAAACAATATATTTTTAAGACACTTCTCTTTTTTGTCTAACATAACATATCCAAAGATGATATGAATAAGATGAATCCAGTGGATCAGTGACTTACCCAAAATAGACACCAGACACCTAAGCATGATGAATGAAACGTAAATTGACTTACAAACAGATAACACACAATGACAAAATAAAACACACTACAAATCAAAAAAAACTGAATGTGATCTCGTGCAATGGCGTTATCATGGCAACGTCTGATAGCTCATCCCTCATCAATTTAGAAGCGTTGTCATGGTAAACTCTGATGTCTCTTGGCATTTTCTTATAATTCCGAAATCAATTTTCTCATCCCTTGGCGTAATGATAGGTCATATCAAAAATTCTTTCAGAAAAAAGTTTTAGGTACCGTAATTATTAGGGGAATATTGCCCATTTTGCACGGTTTTGATATTGTGCCTATTAAGAGAGATATGATTAATGTTTCCCGAAACACCCTTTCTTTTCCACCCCTTTGGTCAATGGTTGGTGATATCAAAAAACTTTAAAACATAAATTGTTGGCACTTATCCGACACATAGTATGAACTTGGAATGGATTCGATATTTCGTTTATTAAGAGAGTTATAGCGATATTTCACTTTTTTTTAGAAAAAAAAAGCCCCCCAATTTTCACCCCCTTCGACCGATTTTACCCATTAACAAACTCGACTGAGATTTTAAAGGGATACATATTATGTAAATAATTCAAAGTGATTGGTGCAAAATTACGGCAGTTATCGTGTCCACAAGATACTGATATATATCACACTACAAATCAAACTTCTTTTTAGGCAGGATTATTTTTACACACGCGTGAGCACACGAGGAGTGTTGGTCCCTTCATTTACAATCGAAACGTTCCATTGCCCTGTTGAATTGACATTAATCAACTTTTCTACCACTCGTAGCCGGTCTCCATTAGTCTTTTATTCAGTGGGGGTCATGTCCAATTCCATAGGGTAGATCCTATGAACGGGACAAACTAGATCACCAGTTTCAGCCATCGCCCTCAATATGGTACTGGTGCAGTTGGCGCGGCACATTTGTAATTCTGCATTTATTACTCGGAAAGTCGTTTCTACATAATTATTTATTTATTTATCGTATGGCTTTTAGTGCCGATCATGTCCGAGGACATATTCGGCTCGCCTGAGTCTGTAGCTGCTTCCAGCGGACACCCTTAGGTTGAGCTACATGTTCCGTTCAATTTCAATTTCTACTTTCTGAGGCATGGTTATAGAAGCTAATTCCATTTAAGAAGCACCATGTTCGCATTTTAATAACGCCATAATCGAAGTTTTAACTTTGAAGCAGTAAACTGACGAAAATATCAGTCGCCATGTTGATAAAAGTAGCAGTCAGTCTGAAGGACTAGACTTTGTATCATTTTAAATGCTACAAATGCTGAAAAATGCTAGAAAGGCTAGAGGCTTCTCGCTTCGCTCGAAGCCAAAGACTCTTGACATGTTAGAAAATTATCTGCATAATACTTATCTTGCTTTATAATACTTTACCTTGTTTCAAATTACTCGCGAACGGCAAGTGCAAACCAAGGGCCAAGCAAGGTCAAGCGCGCGGGATGCCGTCACGCTCTCCAGAGCGTGAGGGGACGTGCCCCTTCCATCCAGTCTAAAAACAATTATAGTGGGCGATGTAATGAAGATAGAGATATGCTCTCACGGACTTTTTTGTTGAACTTTTCGTGCTGACCAATTCTTACGCTCATAGTACATTGATATGTTTAACGGTTTGCCCAGCGTAAGCTTAAGAAGCGCACGGACGCCAAGTTTGTTTTCGACTTTTTGTCTGAAATCGTTACTGCTTGGCTTCCGTTGATCATACATAAATTATTTTCTACAGAATCTTTCCTCGAGATATCCTTTACAGAATGGTGAAAACCGCATCAAAATCCATCCAGTGGTTCTCGAGATTACCCATGACATCCAAGAATCGGGGACTTTTGTTTTATACTAACGAAGTAGAGATTGTCGGGAAACACATGCACCAAGCGGTACTATGACGTCACACACCTCAGTGCATCTGAGTACATTTCGTCCCGTCACCGTAACGTAACGCCAGACCCCAGCGTAACGACGAAGTCGACAAGATCATTTAAAATGATAAAATGCAATGCTGACTCAGTGCTGTCAGCTTCGTTTCACCGCACTCCCCTTTACCCACTTTCAATCTAGCGCCAAACCCAATCATGTTGCTGCTATAGGCCTATGAGCTATAGCATGCTTGCCACGGTGGGTGAGTGGTTAACGTGTCGGTCTACTAACCCCAAGCTTGCAGGTTCGCTCCTGACCGTGGTAAGTGATTTTTCAAAGGCGGCATAAATTTACGACACGCATGTCATACGATGTTGGCATGTCAAAGACCCCATTTGAATTCGGTAGGCCGTGTTCATAATGGCAAAATTAATCTCGGGATTTTCCGCCAACACAAAGTTTCTCATTTCTCTACTAGAAAGCGCTATAGTGTTCAAGGAGCTTAGATATCTAACCTCCTTGACTTTCATAGTGCTTGAAGGAACAACGAAATTCGACATGCAAGCTACACTCTGGGTGTCAAATAACAAAGCACCCGAGGCCATTCGATATTATTCTTATTCTTATTATTATTATTATTATTATTATTATTATTAGCTATAGCATAACAAAATCTAATATGAGCAGCAAGCGCAGCATAAGGGGTTAGGTCCCGTTACGCTCGTTATTATCCCCATACCCTTGAAATGCATACCCAAATAACTGTATTCCAAAAGAATACTGATAGTGACATGGTAGGTGGATACCAAAACCATTGGTCTATAAAGTTCCAATATGCGGAGCGTGTGAAGCGAGCGGTTCATAAGGGATTAGATCTGGTTATTCACTCAGCCTCTCTGGAGGCCACGCGATCATCATCATCATCATCACAAGACATATTGACATATATGGCCCAATACTGAAGTTAATTTGCCGCCTACAGCTGATATCTGCTGCCTATGTAAGTGTCCCAAAATGTGTACTAACCCCAAGCTTGCAGGTTCGCTCCTGACCGTGGTAAGTGATTTTTGAAAGGCGGCAAGAATTTACGACACGCATGTCATACGATGTTGGCATGTCAAAGAACCCATTTGAATTCAGTAGGCCGTGTTCATAATGGCAAAATAAATCTTTTTGATGTGTAACATCTTTCCCCTCGGTTGCTGGATAGTTTTGTGGGAGTGATTTTAAAAATTGGGGACGGAAGTGGATCGGAACAATCGAGCTAGCAGTGGTGGATCGAACGGAAGTATGCACTGCCCGCTCGATCGATCGAACGGAAGTGTACTAGCTGGCAGTGGTGGAAAACGGAAGTATGGACAGCCCGCTCGATCAATCGAACGGAAGTGTACTAGCTGGCAGTGGAGGAAAACGGTAGTATGCACTACCCGCTCGATCGATTGAACGGAAGTGTACTAGCTGGCAGTGGTGGAAAACGGAAGAATGCACTGCCCGCTCAATCGATCGATCCAGCGGGCAGTGGTAAGACCCAGCTGGCAGTGGTACGAGAAACAAAGAGCGCGCGGTGCCGGAAATTGATACCACGACGTACTCTCGGCCATGTGGAATGTATCTGACATACTGAACGGAAAACGCTCATGCGAACTCTGATGTCAAGTGATTGAAACAAAGCGCATGGTACATGTTCGAAGTCTTCGTATCACTATTTAAATGGTAAAATGCCTTAATATCAAACATTGTAAGTAGTCGGCATTGACGGTATTGTGTTTCTGCACAATGGCTATTCAAATATTAACCCACATAACGGTAATGCAGTCATCAATATAATATAATCGTTGTGGTTATACAAGAATTGAGGAAGCCTTCATGAACTATTACTGAATACATTCTCTTTACTCACAAGAGGGCCTATTCATAAGGCATTTTAAACTCAATTTCACGCAGGAACATTATCGAAACAAGCAAAATATAAATGAAACTTAATTCCGCAATGCAGTATTATTGGAACGTGGAAATAAGTCACCATCTTGTGCACAAAATTTGCGTAGTCGAAATAGCCAGGGGGTTAGTGCTTATGAATGTGAATCTAGAGATCTTGGGTTCGAATCCCGGGCGGGGTAGATATTTTTGCTACCAGATTATCATTTTAAACGATATTTATCATATCAATATGGCTCATTTTAACAGAATCCATATGAAATTACGTGTTGGTCTGTGAATGAAGAGGACCTGTTTATAAGGAATTTAATGTTATGAGCGGTGTCGCGTCAATTAATCTAGTTGATCCATATCGGATTCTTTATTTAGGCTAGTGCTGGTGGAAGCTACAAATCATCTAATAAAATGAGTTCCGTATTATAAACTACAATATATGTAAAACACTCCCTTTTACAATAGATTAATATTTGTCCCAATAATAGTATAAAATACCGGTGTATCAACAATTTCACGTGAGGTTTCTTCTAAGTCAGATGTTACACATCATATGCGACTACTGTAAGGCTCGCATTTTTTTCTTCTTCTTTCTTCAACACTATGTTTCAAATATTGTTTTTGCGTCATATTAATATACGGACTTCTAGCTTTCTCACGGTATATTATTTTTTCCAATAGACTGAGAACTGGGCATGGACGCTGCAATTTCTTGCACCATAAGTGGGGCTGGGTGGATTCTCCAATGTGTGAATGCAGTGAAGAGGAGCAGACGATGGACCATATTATCCTGCGCTGCCCTCTTCATGCCTATTCCGGAAGTCCCAGTGACCTGTTTCATCTTTCAGAAAGTGCTGTAGTGTGGTTGAAAAACTTGGACCTGGACTTATGAATTTCTTGTTATGATCACCATACGATTAAATAAATATTTTGTTTCCATATCTCACTTCTGACGCTACTTTCCTTACACTTTAGGGGCAGATGACCTAGCTGTTCTTACCCTTAAAACCCTAATAACTAACTTTCCTTATACTTTCTCGCAATCGAGAGCCTTATAAGTAAAAGCACCAAAGAATATTTTTATTTTTATTTCCATTAGACCAGTGGTTCCCAACCTTTGCCAGCTGACGCCCCCCTTTTCAGATACGGGTGGTCATCGCCCCCCTGCCCCGTCGCTTCTATAACCTCTTCGATAAAACGACGTGCAGGATACAGACCTAACCTAATGACGCTACATATTGGAATAATTATTTGTAAAAAAATAACGCACTCTATATTTATTACATACTAACTTCATTTCATCACAATACAAAGACCACACTTTTACAGTAAATCCTTAAATTATTCAACAAATGTCAGTGAGAGGGTTTGAAACTGTTTTCTCTTGGTAAGATCCGGTAAGATTGGTTTGATATTTGACAGAGCACAGCGGAGATCACTTGCAACATCAAGCCGACAGCTGGGTAGGTTATTGGATAAGGAATAACCCACCCCCCAAGGGAAGATGATTAAGAGAAGGAAGTAGATTTTGGATTGGAGAAAAAGGATAGAAAAATAGGAGGAGAGTCTTACAAAATTTATAAGTTTAGCTTTCAATACACTTAGAAGCGGTTGCCACCGCAAATCCGTTCTCGGATACCTAAAGTGGGTACGAGCTTGGTCGAAGCTGACTGGAACCGCAGCTAAGACTTGGGCGGTTTGCCAGAGAAAGGCTTTAGTGTATTTCCTCCCAAGCATGCATAAAAGTACTATGGGGAAGGGTGATGGTCTGGCCAGACAGATAGTAAAAGCTTTATTGAGTATGAATGAGAGCATGAACCTAGGAAGAGCTAGGAAAGCCAGGATCTTGCCTAACTGTAGTATCAGAGAAATGATGAATCCAAAAACAAATATTTAATTTATTTAACAATGCAAAGAAGTTGATATCTTTAACAATTAAATATGTTTCAATCTTATTAACAATTTGGGGTCGCAGACCTCCGACAACATTTAGAAATTGCTCCAGGCAAATAATAATTCTTAAGGTTTTAAACCTGGTACTAAAATCTTTGTAAGATTTTAAAAAGGCAATGAAATGATTAAAGTTTAAACATTAAATTGAGTACAAGGAGTGTACTATAAGAAATTTCTGAAAGAATATTCTAGAGAGTATAACAACTTCGAAAATAACAATAAGGAAAACATAAAGAATAAAATAGAAGTTCCGACAACTTCTTATATTTAAACAGAATTACTATATGAGAATTATACAAAAGAGGGCAGGTCACTTACTGTGAAACCTGAAGAGATAATCAAAAGGAAGGTTCTCGACCTCCTATATTTTAGATAGGAATCACGAGCCAAATGGGGCAGTTTCCATTTAGTGAGACCTAAAAATAACTCACACAAGAGTTGAAAGAATTGTTTTCCCTGATTTGAAGGGAGAAACAATGTAAGTTTGAAACGTGTATAAAACACGTAATTATACAGCAATTACTTAATGATAAACAAGCAAAATGGAAGGGCACTTCATAGAGTGACACCTTATTGAAACAGACCTAAATTTAAAAGTTTATTACGGATTGTTAGTAAGAGGTTAGGAAAGAGAAATAGGGGATTGAGGAAAAATGTTCATGGCCTTATTTAAATATAAACGGACGATCGCGACGCGGTAGAAAAGTTGAGCAAGCACTAGTTTTCACTATAGTTGGTTGAAATATATGAAAAGTTCACTGTGGAAACACAAAGTTTATGGGAAAGAAAGTTATTGCAATGATAACTGGTTTCACTAGGTAGGCGAGAGTCTATTTCTTGAGAAAGTTGTAAATTACAATTAAATGCGCCATATAAAATTCCAGCGGTGGACGAAAATTCACTATTGTAGTAATTTAGAAGTAAGATTCTTCAATTTTAAATAGCATTCTCACAAATAAGTGAGAAATACATGACGGGAGGACTTGCAGATAAAGTAAAAGATCTGGAAGGTTCCAGAACGATCTTAGTAGAAAAATGGGGCTAATGTAAATCCAACGGAGGAACTAGCTTGGTGAATTATAGACAGCGGGTATTAGATTATATCCCACGTAGCGAGAGGATTTCTCATTTAAATAGCTTAAGAAAAGCTCTTTTCTAGTAAGGTTGGCTTGTACGAACAAAAGCTCAACATGGCAAATCCCACGAAGAATGATTTTTGCCCCAAAATAAATAATCTCACACTGTCTATAAAAGTATCGTTAAAAGCACGTGAAAGTTAAAACCATGAAGATGAGGTTAAAACTTTAAGATGGTACTTATCTTGATTTCATGTTGAAGGCGAAGTTCCGTATGACGATAACTACTTTGCCAACATGGCGTAGAAGAGAGTATGCCTCTTGGTTTGAGGAGGCTGGCTCGAGAGGAGCCTTAACTGATCGAGTCAACTGCCGACTGAGAAGTGAGACCTGCTCAACGGAGCACGGAGGGTCCAAGGAAGGGAAAAAGAGTGGCGGATAGGAAACAAAAGGAGAACATATAAACATAACCAACCTATCAAAAATAAATGTTCTTCTTGATGAATGGTCTTCAAGGAGTTGATAGTAGGCGATGCTAGCGCAGCATGGTGAGTAAAGAAGTAGACGTAGTCCTCTTGCTCAAGGAGAAAATAGCTGGCGATGGTAACAGGATCTGGTGGCCAAATGGATAAGTAAGTCCTCTAGCACCAGGAAGAATTGAGGAGCTTCAGAGATTCGCTGCGAGATGACGCTAGGTGGGTCACAGAAGGTATATATCTAGAACAGACTCATGAAAAGCATAAGAGACAGGAACCAAAGAGAAAATAGAAGATCACTGTTGGTGTTTGACAAAGAGGAAAGAAAGAACATGCAAAAGCAATAAAAATTATCTCTCAGGTACCGTGTATTCAAAGAATACACCAACAGCGCTGCATATTTTTATGACACTCAGCGTTGAAAATCCTGACTCGCATAGATATGTCATTGAAAATGGGACAATGACACGCAATGCCACTTTGGCTATTTCAGGATACACTGCAAGACAGTTTAACCCAAAGATTTTGGGATCATCTCTCAGGCTTGATTTTGCTCCGTACTACACAGCAAATTCCTTATTTCACCTCCAACCTCTCGGATGGTTGGTTCTTAAGTTTAGGGGCTGCCACAACGCGGTCATGTAGCCCCGTGTACTTACGGTGTGTGTAGAATCTGTCTGATAACCGGTGTTTATTGTGATGACTGTATTAGTGTGTGTATCTGTTTTTTTAATTTAAGTACTGCAACTTAGAATTTTTCAAATAGTTCCTACTTTTGCAGCCAAGCGCCACCGTCAACGACTACTAGGCCAAGTTCAGAACTTAGCTACCAGACGCCACCACAGTCGGCTCTTGGCAACGAATGTAGAAACCTAAGAGCGTTGTTTACATTCTTAACCTATCCAATTTAGCTTCACGCAGGTGCAATTAGTAGAAGGTTCTTTAACATGCCATAAATCTATGACATGAGACCGCCGAACCTCTCGGATCAGCTCACCTTTGTGCCGACAGTTGGCAATCCCCAGCATTAGACGATAGATACAAACATACATGTTTAAGAAAGAGGCTGCTTTAGAAGCCGTATCTAAGAGACATGCAACGACAGCAAAATGGCTTGCTAGTGCTTCAAGTGGAACAAGAGGAATCCTATGTTCTAAAATACCGAAAGGATCTTTGATTCCCATTTCCGCTAAAATATTTTTCTTACTTACTTACTTACTTACTTACTTACTTACTTACTGGTCGGCGCAAAGAACCTCGGCCTCCTTTATCACCTGCCTCCATTCATCTCTATATTCCTTCTCCAGTTCCTGATTCCCAGACTCCTAAGGTCGTCTTTCACGTCCTCTATCCACCGTCTCCTGAGTCTTCCTCTTCTCATTCTCCCATCTGGTCTTTGTGTAAACACCTTTTTGACGATACGCGATCCTGGCATTCTCTGTTCGTGTCCTGCCCATCCTATCCTCCCCTGCTTAATTTTAGCAACAATATCTGCCTGTCCGAAGAGTTCCTGTAGTACCACATTTGTCCTTATTCTCCAACCTTCCTCCTTTCTCATTGGCCCGTATATTTTCCTCAATATCTTCCTTTCCCATCTTCGCAGCCAGTCTTCTTCTCTTCTATTCCGAACCCAACCATTCGATCCATACATAACCACAGGTCTTAGAATTGTAATGTAAATTCTTACTTTAGTATTCCTACTAACATTTCTGGATTTAAACATGCTTTGCAGAGCGTAATAGAATCTATTTCCACTTTTTATTCTTTCTTCTATTTCCACTGATGTTCTGTTATCCTCCGTTATTATTGAGTTTGCCACGGTGGGTGAGTGGATAACGTGTCGGTCTACTAACCCCAAGATTGCAGGTTCGCCCATGGCCATGGTAAGTGATTCTTGCAAGGCGGCAAAAATACGATACGCATGTCATACGATGTTGGGATGTCAAAGAACCCATTTGAATTCAGTAGGCCGAGTTCTTAATGGCAAAGTTAATCTCGGGAGTTTCCGCCTACACCAAGTTCCTCATTTCTCTACTAGAAACCGCTATAGTGTTCAAGGAGCTTAGATATCTAACATCTAACATTTCTAACAACGAAATTCGACATGCAAGCTACCCTCTGGGTGTCAAATGACAGAGCTTGCACCCGAGGCCATACGATATTATTATTATTATTATTATTATTATTATTATTATTATTATTATTATTATTAATATTATTATTATTATTATTATTATTATTATTATTATTATTATTATTATTATTATTATTATTGAGCCCAAATATTTGAATTCTTCTACTCTTTGATATTCTTTCCCATTTAATTTAATATACGGCTCTCTTCTTGCCTCTCTGGAGTCTCCCATCTTCATATACTTAGTTATTGTTGTTTTAAGGGGCGGAACTACGTCATCTGCCCCTCATATACTTAGTCTTAATCTTTTTCTAGATGTAGAATTTCCCTTCTTTTTCGGAACTTTTAAACTTACAAACTGAAATGTTTACATGTAATTTCTGCATATATGTTATATTTTAACACGTCCGTTTTTTCAAAATGTACTGAAGTTTAATTTTTCTGGATGGAAATGTTCATGAAAGTGCTCTTAAAATTATTCAATTTTTAAAAAAGATTCAAGAAAATTCAAAAAGACATGTATTTTATTCTGTGTCAAAGTAAGGAGACTGTTTTGAAGAACATCCCTCAAACGATTCTATTAGTTCCTGTTAATAGTCTCTGAGATAAATGTAAATAATAAGTTGGAAATTGTCATCTAGGCTCACAGGATGGAGCCACGTCATGTATCGGTAATTGTTTCCCGACGTTTCGGCTGTCATTGCAGCAGCCTTAATCATGTGTAGGTACGAGTTGGTGTCCGTACACCGGCCGCAAAATCCTACGATCTAAATAAGTTGGAAATTAGCATGCGCAGTTCATTTATTTAACGGTGTTAAGCCCTTTTAATCAATCATGATCACGTTATTCAATATTTTATGTTCGACTCTCACTATTATATGTCTGAAAACTGTATCATAATGATGGTCATTAAAACACTATTTTTCATTATGAAACAGTTTCTCCCACCAATCACAGCTCAAGAAACAGCTGTTTGACCAATTAGATAAGGATACCTTCGCGCATGCGCTCAAAATCCAACATGTCTATATATATTACCGAAAGTGCACCGTCCATATGTTCGCGTAAATAAACTGGTGAAAATGACACAAGAAATAGCACTGTACCTTAATATACCCAAACCCAATTTCTACACAGCGCGTTGATTTCAAACGACTACGGTGACAGTTTACTGAATACTGATCTGCACATATGGCACTGAAGCACACAGAGCGCATGCGTCGGTCGACCAGAGAGCTTGGAACATAGAGATATGCTACCTAGCGCACCACCCGATCACAAAATTCTAGTTACTGAGCAGATATTTATGAATATTTATGTTAAAACATATAATAAAGTTATAATTATCGTCGAACATAAACAGTCGTATGCAACTCGCCTATAATGGTAATTAATTATAGCCATTATAGGCTCGTTGCATAATGTACTATTAATGACACCTATATAGATTAATGATGGGAATCGAGACTGCCGTGTTCCTTTGCAAACAACCTTAGTGGCATGTAGATGATAAATTTCCGAATAAACTAAAACCCCCATGGAAAGAAATTATTCAAACCAAAAGCAATAATTCAGACGTTTTTCCACACTTTTCCCTGAGGCAAACTTTTTCTGGTCAAAAAAAACTTGCTAACAGCTATGGTAATACACAATATTTCTGGTTTGAAATTACTTGTTCTTATCTTCTGTATATTTAACAAATTAGTTTAAGTTATTTTCAAAGAAATGTCAATGCCATTGAAATCAGTTCTCTTTCCTGAATCTAGTAGTGCTCTTAGTTTTGTAACAATGCTGCCCATAACATCAGGAACTTCAGCGAGAGAGAGAACACACTGCCTCGAACTCTAAGTAGCATGTTCACTCGGACATCTAGCGTCTAAGCCTCGGTGGCGTAGTTGGTAGCATTCTGAGCTTCTATGCCCAAGATCGCGGGTTCAAACCTGGCCGAAGTCGTCGGATATTTTAAGAGCGTTAAAAAATCCCTCAGTATGTCTTCTTTCGGAGGGGAAGCAAAGCCGGAGGTCCCATGTCATAGATTTATGGCATGTTAAAGAACCTTCCACTAATTACACCTGTGTGAAGCTAAATTATAATATACTGTGCCCAACTCTAGGAATGGGTATTCCAAGATTCAGACACCTAGATATCAAGGGAAAGGCTACAGCCGCTTTTGAAAGTTGAGATATTTGAATATCGCGCTCCATTACTTCTAGAAGGGAATGGAAATTTTATGCAGCCAAGAGCATGTCAAGTGACGTAGCGAGTAGTAGCAGAGGTAGAGACTATTTGTTGATTAAATAGTTAGCCATGGAGTAGAGACTTGAGACTTGGATCAGATTACTGGCACGGCCAAATGAAAGAGAATGCACTTAGTATCAAGTAAATCGGACCAGGGATACCAGAGATATGAGGATTTCCAGATTTCAGCGTGATGCAGCGTGGACCTGACCGTTTTGAATAAAAGCCGGCCGGCCCAAGCAACATCAGCTCACTTCGAACCAAGCTCTTGCATGACAAGGTGCTGCCACGTTGAGCCAAGGCACATGGTTGCCGGATCTACGCAGAAGATATCTTTAAATTGTGATAGTCACAAAAGTGCTACGATACGCGTGGAACATAGTAAGTTTCCGGCAGAGAGAATCACTAAGGTGATTGTTATTTTTCTACGGACACTGGTGAAATACTTTATTTCTATATGGACATATGCTAGACTTTGTCTAGAAAGTACTTTGTCACAGTCCAGTAATAATAATTTAATACTTGGATATTTTAGTCCAATTAGTCAGTTTCATAAATCGTAACTTAATAACCACTCCGATCTTTCAGTATATTGAAGGCCAGTCTATCACGGTGTTGTTCATTAGCCGACAAAGGGAAACTATAAGTTGCTTCGCGCATGATAGATGGTGATAAGCCATGCCCAGGGAACGATCTTCAGAACAGCCTTTGATTGATTTAGACTGTCAGTGTTTTCTTGTACTGAAAAGATTACCGTGAGTTATGTTACAACTGACATATCACTTGGATCTGACCCCATTTAAGCAAACTGCTATGGACTTAATTGAAGCCAATATTAAAATGGATCAGCAGTTACTTCAAACTTCAAGAAATATCTCCACTATGTCGTGTTAGACAGATTGTGGGTATATAATGGAGGCCGATACAAGGATTAGACGTGCGTGTCCGATAGGGCATGTATCTGGATAAATCTGGTACAGACCAGGTTCACGACGCTTCAAGACCAACGAGAAATGTAAGCCACTTTTGACTTTATATTATGCCTAGCTAATTGGAACAAACTCATTTTCTGCAGATGACCAACACATTTGTTTTTCTTCGTATTTAAATCTTGCAATGATTTACGCAAGACATATTAGAGTTATTCTGAGTATTTTCAGCACTCAGAACAGTTTAGGATCGATGACCGAGCATAACGAACATTTATTTGAATGTTTCATATTTTTTGATAATCACGGTAATCAGCCGATGTAACTGTAAAAGTTCATAATTATTTTTGTTGAGAAATGGATATTTTATCCATATTCGAAGAATCGAACATGTGGATTCTCACATAATGAAATAATAATTAAATATATTTAAAATAATATAACTAATAATAATAATAATACTCCACTAATAATAATAATAATGATTTTCATAACTTTTCTAAATAATTCTTGGATCTTATATTTTCTAATAATCACATTTATTGAGAGAGAGCTTATGAAGTAGTTTAATCATTTCTAGTTTGGAACAGGTGCTTTTTCCGAAGGAGAGTGGTTAGCGCAAGCCCGCATTCAACCAACATTACAGTTCTGGTTGAACAGTTAATATTTGCAATGAGCAAAGTATATTTTTCAGATAACACGGAGAGGCATGAAACGGGAAGCAAATGATATTTGTATCAATTAGGATATTTTTGTATTTATATAAAATCATGACGTAAATACACATTCGAAAGTGAAATAAAGATTATCATAAGTATGGTAACTTCACGGGTTGAACTGAATGGTAAAATAAAATAAACTTGTAAGTTTATTAATCTTCCAGTGTTGATAACAAGCAGAGGCTTGATTTATTGTATAAATTTTGGGAAGAAAATTTATGTGTGTGGAGTAGTTGAAATGCCATTCCCAGGTGCGCATGTTTAAGTCGCAGGAATGAGGAGGTTTTTATTCGAGCATCAATCAAATAGCAGGTTCGATGACTCAGTGTTAAAGAAGGAGTATTGGAACTACACATTGCGTCGTATGAATGACCCAAAGGTTAATTCTTAAAAACCATCAGTTCTTATTTCAACTTTGTTTACGGATTCCATTAAGACTTTGATTTTGCTAGAACCCGGATTTGTCATGATAGTATTTTATTCTTCTTCAGAGGAAGACCCTTGCCGTTGTTGTTGGAATATTGTGTTCTTATAAAAATAATAGAATGGGCCACTGCCAATTAAAAATAATTCTATAACCACGAATAATTTGAAGGATGTTTTCAATCCTAGTGCCATGAACTAAATGAATTTATTATGAAGCTACAATTCTTATTTCCGCATTCTGTCGAAGAATTGCAAGTTGTGAAAGTTACTAAAATGGTCACAAATATAAATATTTTTCTTAATAATGATTCCAAGTGGAGAATCGAATAATTAAATGGTCCAACAATTTATTGATCAAGTTGATGATTCAGAAATCATATATTTTGTTAGGAACTTGAAGTTCATAATCGAGTCACTTCTCGAAACATTTAATGTCAGAAGAACAATTAATTTTGTTGTGCTTCGCACAGTTCTTCGATGCTATGCTCAAAGGTCAAATACTTTTCAGATGTTGTTATTAATATGTGTACATAATTTGTGTTGATTCAGAGATAATAATATTTTTTTGACAATATATTTTTGAAACTGGAAAAATAAGTGAAAGTTAAAAATTCTATGAACAATTATTCTACGAGTGTTAATATTATGTAAAAATTCAACCAGTGAACTACAGTATTTCCAGTAAAGACAATTAAATTTGAACTGGATTTAATCATAAATAACGGATATAATTTTGGAACACAGTCTACAGGACTGATAATCAGACTTGTGTCTCCAAAAATAATTGTCCAATGTGTTGGAAAATTTCTGTACATTGTGTAAATAGTAATGTGGGTCGCCACACATGAATGATGCTGCTTTGAGCATTTTATTTTGCAGTCAATTTTAAATTCAGAACAAAATTAGATAATTTTACATGATGTGTTATGCCCAGTTGAATCTCCTTCTATCCTTATTGTTGCATTGAGCCAAAAATCAGTAAAGCATTTTTTCATTTGATGTCGTTTTTGCGATTAGCTTTAACCCATCTGGCACCCCGGGATATTTTGACTCTCATGCTGACTGATTCTTGGTAAAATGCATATGTGGTCGTGCGGACTCCGGTCTAAACGGGTACAATACTGTAGGTTAAACATTCGACAAACGCTCTTAGGTTCCGACGTTCGTCGCCAGGAGCCGACTGCGGTGGCATCTGGTAATCAAGTTCTGAACTAGTAGTCGTT
Organism: Meconema thalassinum; assembly: GCA_946902985.2. Taxonomy (NCBI): domain Eukaryota; kingdom Metazoa; phylum Arthropoda; class Insecta; order Orthoptera; family Tettigoniidae; genus Meconema; species Meconema thalassinum. Next base: position 355,678,288 of record OX336388.2, on the reverse strand, counting down.
GACGGTGGCGTTTGGCGGCAAAATTAGGTACTATTGCAGCGGTCTGCAGTCCTCACTTGAATTGAAAACAGATAACACACACTAATAGAGTCATCACAAACACCGGTTATCAGACAGATTCTACACACACCCAAAGTACACGGATCTACATGACCGCGTTGTCGCAGCCCCTAAACTGAGGAACTGCCAACCAGTGTCTAAGCCAGTGCCGCTCAGCGTAGCAAATCTTGTACGCTGCTGTAGAATACTGGGGAAGTGGGATGGGCAAATACAGAGATAGCTGTCGGTATCAGTACCAGGGCTGGTACTTTTAATCGATTAGTTTCAGTTATCGATTAGCGGCTTCGGTGGCGTAGTTGGTAGCAAGACCAACTACAATACTCAGACCTTAATGCAGGTATCGAAAGTGTGAAAATGGCGAATGCGGAAGCCCGAGATATTGTTTGTTTACATTCGTTGCTGGGATACAATAGTAGCTTTGATTAGCTTCGTTTGATGAAAGTTGGATAAACTATTGCTCATCTGTAATTGTTAGTGTCTTCAGTATGTCTGTTAAGTCCAGTTCGCGTTAATTTACTGCAATCGTGAGCAGATATGTGATAATACGCTTATTATGGACTGGTTCGTTTGTGTGATGATTGCTCAGTCGACCGATGGCATTGTGTCATTTACTGCAGATGTTGAAGTACCTAAGACTAAAGCATTAATTGAAGTGTCTCAAGAATATACACCGCAATGATTTGCTATTTAGTGACAATATAATATTAGCTTTTCAGTACCGGTAGTGTCGAACTTAAGTACGTAAAGGGAAAACGCAATGTGCATCTATGGCAAGACCAAACTGTTGACGTTATCTTGAACGCTCAGCTTCATGTGCCTCCGTAAAGTCTCTTACCAGTCTAGCAGATGTTCTACACTGCCTTGTATACACGCCAAATATTACAGAGAACTTCTGTTTTATTGGTTAAGGAAGATGTTTCCCCTGTGCCAAACATTGAACCCATTGTCTTCCGTCATTATTAATACTTTTGTGATTCTTACAGCTTGCAAGTTATTTTTTATTATGATGTGTGTAATAAAGTGTTGTGAGTAACTAGCCAATTATGTACTTATATTACGAGATGGTTTGCCGCGATAATTCCGTAAGAGGGAGATGGTGCTTTACTACCTACATTACTTTACTAAATCTAATATTTCCAGCGTACAACTATTACAAACGGTAACAGCGAATGTTTAATAGGTTAGATGGTAACATATTATCGTGTCCTTTGTGTGTGGTAATCTCTATAATTATGTTCAGATATCCACACGACTACTTCTTTGCATATTTCAATCAACGACTTCGGTGTGATGTTTTAGCCGAGATTTTAGACAATTCTACGAGAGGTCTTAATTGAATTGTATCTCTGTAGCGTTGGTTCGATTATTTCAGGCAACTAATCTCATTCCGATTGTGTACACAAATACTCTGCATGTGCTGGGACAGCACTTCAGTAATCGGGTACTTTCTTCTCTCCTACTTCAGAATCTGTTTGATTTTATGCTAATAATATTAATCTATAATTACTGAACTTAAATACAAATCGTGATAACTCGCCAAAAAGCTTCTTATTCAACCACAGAAACAGTGAGACTATTGTAGCTGCCCCTTGGGCGAAGACGAAGAAACCTATAATTCGAGGCCAGCACTATATAGATAAATTAAGTCAGGTAAGTCTAAATTATTGATGCATATTTCTTCGGAACCTAGTCTCGTCTTGTGATATCTTTTATGCTCTTAGGTGAGTAAAAATAATAATTTACACGAACTGTGACAAGCCCGATGACATGATCTTAGCTATTGGTAGGGCAACCATCGCCGCCATGTTTTTTCTACATTAAGGTCTGAGTATTGTAGTTGGTCTTGTTGGTAGAATGCTGAACTGCTGTTCCCAAGATAGCGGATTCAAACCCGGCCGAAGTCGTCGGATTTTTTAAGAGCGTTAAAAATCCTTCAGTATGCCTTCCTTCGGAGGGGAAGTAAAGCCGGCGGTCCCATGTCATAGATTTATGGCATATAAAAGATCCTTCCACAGACTAAACTTGTGTGGAGCTTAATTTCTAGGTTAGATTTCGTTGGAACCCTCTATCAAAGTTCCAACCTTCACTACTAGGTTTCATTGACATCTGGTGGCGAAAGTTGTAACTACTTCAAATTGAACGGAACGTGTAGCTCACCCTCTAGGTGTCCACTGGAAGCAGCTACAGACTCCGCCTAGCCAAACATGTCCTCGGACACGCCCGGCACTAAAAGCCATACGATAAATAAATAAATAAATAAATAAATAAATAAATAAATAAATAAATAAATAAATAAATAAATAAATAATAAGTTATCGAATAATAGAATAGTCGAAGCAGAAAAGTCGATTAATTACTAAAAATAACGATTAATCGGTTGGTTGAATAATCGATTAGCCTATTTGTTTTGCCGATTAATCAATATATTTCGCTCATATCACTACGCTCGTACAGGAGCAAAACAGACATTTAATTAATTAAAATATATTGTGTCATATATTTTCAAATAATGTCACTTACCTTCTTTGAAAAACTAGGCTCAAACAAAGTAAAACAAAAATGTTCCTCTCCTAAATTATAAACATTGAACAAGAATTCAAAGTCTTTGCTGAAAAATCTTCCTCTTCCTATTTTCGAAACCCTGCCCAATTTGTTTGATGTGTGTCCTTCCACTGTCATTGACTCTTATTTGGTTATTGTTAACATAAACAAGGAAGGACACTTTGTATATTTAGGCAAAAAGTACCTTTTATGTTCGACCCTTACTATTATATGTCTGAAAACTGTATCATAATGATGGTCATTATAACACTATTTTTCATTATGAAACAGTTTCTCCCACCAATCACAGCTCAAGAAACAGCTGTTTGACCAATTAGATAAGGATACCTTCGCGCATGCGCTAAAAATCCAACATGTCTATATAAATTACCGAAAGTGCACCGTCCATATGTTCGCGTAAATAAACTGGTGAAAATGAGACAAGAAATAGCACTGTACCTTAAAATACCCAAACCCAATTTCTACACTGCGCGTTGATTTCAAACGACTACGGTGACAGTTTTACTGAATACTGGTTCACGATCTGCACATATGGCACTGAAGCACACAGAGCGCATGCGTCGGTCGACCAGAGAGCTTGGAACACAGAGATATGCTACCTAGCGCACCACCCGATTACAAAATTCTAGTTACTGAACAGATATTTATGAATATTTATGTTAAAACATATAATAAAGTTATAATTATTGTCGAACATAAACAGTCGTATGCAACTCGCCTATAATGGTAATTAAGACACTCGTATGGAAATTATAAAACTCGCATACGCTCGTTTTATAAAAAGAATACTCGTGTCTTATTTATAGCCATTATAGGCTCGTTGCATAATGTACTATTATAGATTTCTATACATCACTCCGAAAATAAGCGTAACTAAACTTACGCGAAGACCTCTCATTTAAACTGATCATATCTCGTGTCTACTAATCAATTAATCGATTTTGCAGTTAGCTGATTATTCTATCATTCGGTTAGTCGATCAATCCATTGAACGGTGTCGATAAATCGATTGTTCATTTCGATTAACTTCAAATTATTCGATAGATTATTACCAGCTCTACAGCTGTACATGGAGCTAAATAACCACCAAGTCCAAGCCCCTCAAATGAAACAACAACGTCTATGGCTCACTAACGTACTATGCAGCAGTCAGCAAAAACCTACAAGGTCGCAACTGCTGCGTTACATCGGCAATATTTGCCAATGGAACTTGGTTCCCGAAATACCTCGTATTTTGTGTCTTGTGTTTAAGAGTATTAAGCTATTATTTGTATAGTCTTGAAGCCGTTCTTTCAGTGTTGCCTGTACAAACTGTCAGTTGTGTGACAGTTGGTCTGTCACAATACTTCTATTACCCCATAATTGCGTCAATCACCAAAGCCCGGGCAATGGAAAGCAGTGTAATCGCTGAGAAGATTGAAGATGTGTGATCACCTTGGTTTTGGTCAGTGAACGGACATATAGAGACTCAAGTATGATATCTTTGTTTTTATAGTGTTTGACTACTTAAGTTCCTTGTTTTTAATTCTGTTATAATAACAATTGGATGGTGACGCCATTAAGACTTGAGATAGACTGGATTACGCTAGCACATGAAAATTAACTCCCCGTCTCGCTTTTAATGTCATTATATATATACGGTTATCCAACCGAGGTGACGGATTTTCCTTTAATATCAAAATAGGAAAGACATTATTTTATTTTCATTATTCAGTTTCCAATGATTTTCTTGTCGCCGTCCTCATCTCTAGGGGTATTTTCTTAAGTGTGACCACGTGTATTTTGGTGATATATGTATTTTTCCCTTTTCTTAAATATAGGATATTTTGTCTGCATTATCTATCCTTGTATAGTAATGGATTTTAAAACCACCCTCTACACCCAGGGCCACTTCTACTCTAGATTTTAAACCACCCTCTTCGTCTAGGGTCCACTTCCACTCTCGAAGCAAGTTCTCCGTTATCCCTGTCTACCTCCTTTTCTTTCTGATTCTCTTTATTCGGGGGCTGATAAGGTAAGGGGGGTTACAAGTTGTAACTCATCAGTTGGTCAACACGAATTAGCCCAATGACTGGGGAGGGGTACATTGTACCTCTACTTAGTATAAAACGAAGTCTCCGATTCTTGGATGCCACGGGTAATCTCGAGAATTACTGGATGGATTTTGATGCGATTTTCTCCATTCTGTAAAGGATATCTCGAAGACGGTTTCTGTAGAAAATAATTTATTTATGATCAAAGGAAGCCGAGCAGTAACGATTTCACTGGAAAAGTCGAAAAAAGAACCTGGAGTCCGTGCGGTTTTTAAGCTTACGCTGGGCAAACCGTTAAAAATATCAATATACTGAGTATATGAATTGTTCAGCATGAAAAGTTCTACAAAAAAGTCCCCGAGAGCATATTTCTATCTTCAATATATCGCCCACTATAAGTGTTTTTAAGTTTTCCTTTCTTCCAAACAATCACCATTCAGTTACTGAGGCGACAGTTTACGAGCTAGCCAGGGGCAAGCCTATCACCCCAGTTACAGCCAAGCTAGCGGGCAAGACTATTACCACAGCTACAGTCATCAGCAAACAGTTGAGTCGTGTTGAGTTAAGACTTCTGAGAAGAGTGGTCGTGTTTTCAGTTTCCCTGGAAGTGCAACTCGGCTTTTCTTCATTTCGCCCGTGAACTTTTCGTTCCTCAAAATACACAGTCAAGTTAAGATTGGACGGAAGGAGGATTTGTGTTTCATGCATCTCGCCATTCTTAAAATACGTCTGACAAGAATCCGTTGCACTTGCATCTCCATGATAATATAATGAATAGTCCAGTCAGAGATTTTAACCCATTATGCCGAGACGTAAAACGGACATAGTGAACCCTTTTAACCTCTGATGGTTAAATGATTCGATGTTTTATTTCTTCAATTAATAAATACTTCTACAAGCATCATGAAAATAGCCAGACGGAGATGAGGAAATTTCAAGCAGTTGCTGGAGACAGGGGGGACATACCTGAAGCTGTTTGACAAAAGGCTAAATACTTAGGATTGTGAAAAGAATGACCATAGCTATGATTCAGAAGGACAGGTGGTGGCCGCCTCAAAATAGAAGCGACGCGCAGTGAGACATGCTGCTGGTATGTTCATTGTGATATTCGCGCCTAGAAGGAAGATGATGCAGTAACGTGAGTGGCTGATGAGCATGCTAGACACTCCTACTAAGCCAAGGTCTGATAAAAACCGCCAAGTTACAGAAAATGTGGGAACCAATGAGAGAAGAATGCCTATTTAGCGCGGCAGGTCTAGCGTGGGCACGCTCGGCTAGCATTCACGCGGGAGATCGCCTAGACAACATCTCTACGATCGATTCTAGGATTAATGGGCATATTCTTGACCTGCGCTATTTTTCGAGTTCAGTGATATTTATTTCATTCTTGTATCACTATTATTTTGTGAAATTTTTATCTAATTTCCCCCTCTATCTACACCTAGGGCTGGTTCATTTATAAGCGGTGTGAAGAGCCAAGACATAGCTTATTATTACTTTGTGTGTCGTGGACACAGGTAGACTATTACTCTGTGCGTCTACGGACGTAGGCTGTTATTTTGTGTGTCAGTGGACACAGGCTTTTATACTTTGCGCGTCTAAGGACGTTGACATTTATACTTTGCGTGTCATGAAGGACACAGAAATTATTATTAAAAGTGTTAAATTCAGTGTTAGATAGTCACAGTACGGTACTATATTTGTAGGGACAGTATCTTCGATAATTCGCCAACAGACTGCTTTGGGGAAAGAAGTACCCGAACGGCGAATTTAGTAGTCAGACATCAAGTGTATAATAATTTAATTTTTGAATCAGCACGAGAGATGACATCATTGACCATGGAGGAAGCCTGGAAATATCAAGACTCCATCAAGATGGTTGAGATGAGATAAGAAGGATCCAGTTGGGAGATGGCTGCGGATGTTCGTTGACGGGTGGCTGACTGAGGATGAGTACTGAATAATATTTATTATTATCTGATAAGTTAACTTATGGTGTATGGGACATATTTTGTTTTGTAAATAATTTGCTTGTGTGATTTACGTAGTCTATTTAGTTTTGGTCTGACACACCTTTTGCATGGAAACAGCTCGCATATATTATTAGTAGAAGGTTCTTTTCTTGTTTGTTGTTGTAACTAACGTAGCTATGTGGACGACCGTGTTTGCATATGTTACGCGATGCGGTTAAAAACGTCTCTCGGAGATATGTTGTGTTTCAGAAGTAGGACTGAAGTAAAATAATTATACAGTAGATTGGAGGGTAATTAATTTCTTTTGTTTTATTATTGATCAGATTCAATGAGATTATTGCCTTTGGAGCAATGTGATTTGTGACGAAGAGCAGTCAGCTCTATCGTAGGTTTATATTTTTTTAATTGTCGGCGAGCATCCATTCAGCCGATCTGTGTGAAAAAACGTATTGTCATTCCCAAATGTGTGTGTGTGAGTGTGTGTATTTGTGTCATTACAAGCGGGAATTTCAGCGTAGACTGATTTCTGGCAGCTTGATGACAAATCCATATTGTGACCTCGCGAGGGCAATTCTGGATATTTTGATTAATGTCTGACCATATGTTGAAGTGGTTGAGTTTGTTGCTGTTGATTCCTTGAGATAACGGCACAGCTGGTCAGGTATTTATACACACTGGAGTGGGACAATGACAGGTGAATGAGGAAGAGGGGAGAAGTTTCACAATACGGACTGAAGGTTGCCAGCCAGGTCATTAGTGGAGAGTGCCTGTGTGGCTCCGTGATAACTTTAAATACAGAATTAAGAACTGATCAATGATAAAAATTTGTTTAAATAAATGGGAGTTGCCTACGAATCACGATAATCTCCGAAGCGTTAGCTTAACATGCAGTTTTGTTCATATAAAGTAATGTCAGCCAGTCAGGCTTTTGTTGTTGTTGATTTATTCCATGTTTATATTTCATTCAGTGACCCGTGAGTCACGTGCTATGCTGTATTTCCTTGTTCGTGTTGAGCAATTTGGCCAGTGTTGGCAGCTCAAAGTCAAGTGCGTCTTCGCGCTAATGAGGGTCCCGAGAGAGATTCCTGTAAATAGTAGATTTAGTGCGTGTGTCAGCATTACTTTTTTAAGGGTTTATTAATGTCATGTTCCATATCCATAAACGTTGATTTACGAGATGATTGTTCGTAAGCATCGTGGCTGTTAACCCGTTGTAAACGAACAGTCATCCAAAGTACTCATTCCTCGTAGTTAGTCATTACGCACACATAAAACCCAAATTGCAAGGTAGTGGAACCAGGATCCACATTTTAAATAAAAGGGGAGATCCGTCTGACTCCTCAAATTTTTAGATATTCCGATCATGGGAAATTCAGGGAGGATTTGTTTTATATTTTTATTGTTGTTTATTTCTTTTTATGCACTATTAGTCATTAAATCATGTTATTATTTTACATCTTGTCTCCTTTCTTTCTTGATTTATAGTTTATATCCTATGACCCTTACCTCAGTAGAGCATGTTGTTTGGCGAACGTAAACATCACATAGGAACTGAGCGCGACCCCTTGATTAAGATTTCTTACATTAAACACTGCTTTTCTGAAGGGTTCAATAGGTCTTAGTTCATTGACATCGAAAAAAAAAAAGGCATTATCACGTAATGCATCCATAACTGATCCCGGGCGAAGCCAGAGAGGGTTGCTGATATAATGTATGAATGTATGTATATCCACCCCTTGTGGGACTGGTTTCACCAACACCATTTCATCACTAAAGGTTCTTTACCTTTGGACGAGCATTTCATCTAATAGAAACGCTCGTTAACTTACCACTATCAAGGAAATGGCCAAATCCGACCACTCAACTCTCTAAAGCATCTCTAAAGTGGAGGGAAAAAGCCGAATTCTACCTCTCCCATCCCTCAATGGCGGTTTATTTTTCAAGTTAAACACAATTTTTCTTCCGTATGAATATGAACTCTATGTTTATCACAATGAAATTATGAAATATCATACATGTTTAATACCAAGAAATATTAATACGGAAATAAAAGAAGCTTATCTGAAGTGGGATTCAAACTCCTTCGAGCTCTGCATTGTTAACTCAGAGTCTACAACGCAACCGCTTACGTTACTAAGACAACGGGGAGAACATGCCCTATTTAGCCAATTAAACACAACTGCCAGTTCTCCTAAATACTTTGTTCATATCATTTTAAGCTTTTACCAAGAATAAGGCCTTCTGTATTTCGATTGCTTTATAATTATGTTCCAGAAAATCGCAAGGAAGCATCGCAAAAAACGATCAGTGCCACACGCTTCTTGATTTGTCCGTCATGTTTCTCCAGGATGAAACCAAGTCTACGCATGCGCGAGAGCCGTTAAGTGTATTTAAGGTGCAGTACAGGGTGTTTGAAAAAGAAATCCCTAGTTTTAATATATATTAGAATCTGTACAAAGTGACATACACTATTCTAGTTTGTGGTGTGTGATTCATCAACTCTCCAAGTTTTGATTTATCAGTAGGTTTTATTTCATGTAACAGTTGCAATTTGTAGGGCCGCAAATTAAGTCTTTTACGTACAACGTCACACACAGTACCTTGAGGCACTCCTAATTGTAGACTACGTCTGACGAATGACTTCTTCGGATCTGTTCAACAACATTTTCTGAAGTTCTCGGTCTACCTGGTGATTTTGCTTTTAAATTACTACCGGTTTCCTTGAAAGACTTTAGCCAATGACGGATAGTTTTTGCTGCAGGTAGTTCACCACCATACTGACGTCTAAAATTACGTTGCACTGTTATAACTGACTCAGTTTTCACAAGCCGAATAACACACTGCGCTTTCTGTTGCGGAGTACATATTGCTACTGAGTTGCTCTGCACTGCACTGCACTGCATGCACGCCTAGACTGAACTGAGAAAACAGAGGAAACAAACAGCTCTGGGGCCGTCACAAGGTCAAGCAGACCTGCCAACTGCTGGGGAGCCAAACTTGGAGAGTTGATGAATCGCACACCACAAACTAGAATAGTGTATGTCACTTTGTAGAGATTCCAGGACATGTTAAAACTAGGGAGTTCTTTTTCAAACACCCTGTATTAGGAAACCGAATGGCCTCGTGAAATACATCAACGATAATCACGCATTTACTCTCGTATTTAAGGTAAATAGTAATTAACTAATCGATACTAGTTGGTGAAAACGGCCCTTTAAGTCTGTGACATAATGCTAATGCTACCCACGTAATCTACGGCAGGGATGTGTTTTGAGGTGAAACTATTCTTCAGGCTGAGGCGAATCACAGTGAGCAAATTGTTTAGAACTTTTACTATGCAGTTTTCCCTTTACATCCAGAACACTTGTTACCGTTTATAATCCTCGGGATGGTCTTTGCAGTCACACTCATATGACACGCTGTCGTCGTCGTCGTCGTAGTAGTCGCCTTTGCGTTTGCTATCTTCTCCTCCGCACTGTGAGATGCATGATTTACAACAGCACACAGTGATAAGGCCAATGATCAATAGCAATAGCAGAATTGTTGTGGTCACACCCAATACCCACCAGAGTGTAGAACCTTCATCTCCGTCACCAATAATGCTCGCCTTGTGCTGAGGATTACAATGATTGCCTAATATCCTTAACTCATTCTCATGAATACTGTTCCCTTCCTGTTCATCATCGTCTTCGTCTCCGTTTTCTTCCTCTTCCTCAATAATGGAGTAATTGCCGTTCTGTTCATGACCTCGGTGGGACATACAGTTGCAGCCGTGCTGCTTCATCTTTCCATGGCTCTGGCAGTTAGCGGGGCAGTGGCAGGTTGCTCCCTCCCGCACGTGTCTCTTGATTGTGCCGTGCTGTCCTCTTAGGCCATCAGCCAACTGGATTATGTTCAGCGAATCACTCTGATGACCATTCTCACGATCCACTGAAAAGAATAATAATAATAATAATAATAATTAGAACATCACTGACCAAATCACGAAAACACCATCCCAGGACATCTGTGGAACGAATTATGTTACCGAGACATATGGGTGGGAGAGGAATTGTTGATATAAACAACCAAGTAGCTCGACAGATCTATGAACTAAGAAAATACTTCTGTTCTGTTATCGAACCATTCGATGCTGCACGAGGCTGTCACAGAAGCAGATGATTCAACTCCACTACTCTTAAGTCAGCAAGAGACTCAAATTCAGGTGCGCAGTGATTTGGATAGATTCAATGCCTGGTTGTCCAAGCCACTACACGGATGACATCCCAATGAAGTCATCCAAACTCACGTCGACAAGCTAGCGTCGAACATTTGGTTGATTTCTGGGCAGATGTTTCCTGAAACAGATGGCTTTATGATGGCTATTCAGGACCAGGTTGCCCCTACGAGGAACTACCTAACGTTCATAATCAAGGATGCATCTGCGCAATATAACCATTGCAGATACGGTTGCCCAACATCTGAGACTGTTCAGCATATTATATCAGGTTGTTGCCATTTTGCAGGGACAGAATATAGGAAGAGACATGATTTTGTTGCCAAGATAGTACATCAAGAATTGGCTATACAACTTCAACTGCTGAGCCAAGAGAACGTGCCGTGCTACAAATATGCTCCTGAAAGTGTACTGGAAAATGACAGCTTTACGTTGTACTGGGATCGTACTGTATTGACAGACCAATCGGCTGTGCACAACAGACCTGATTTGGTTCTTGTTGACAAATGCATGAAGCACACCACCTTCATAGATGTGGCGATCCCAAACAGTGGCAACATGCTAACAAAGCATGTTGGAAAGCTGTCAAAATACAGAGAGCTTTCAGAACTGATAAGGAAGCAATGGCACATGCCACAAGTCAGGACAGTTCCTATTATTATCTCCAGCACTGTGATTCCCAACAACTTAAGGAATCGTTCACGGCGTTGAAATTAGATCCAGGTCTTTTCAAACTGATGCAGAAAACAGTCATACTGTCTACGTGTCGCGTAGTAAGGCTGTGCTTGGGCAAACAGGCCTGAAGCAGTGAGGGAAATATGAAGCTACTACTCAATGCAGTCACCAAGAATTTGCTCCTTGTGATATGTATGGTATCTGGGATTGTAAATGTTTTCTTTCCAGCAAATACTGAGAATGTGTAAGCGCATGCGCAAACTAAATAATAATAATAAACAAATCCAAATCCTTCTCAATGAATTTCAAACTCAGGCATTACAGTACGGTAGTGAGACCATCAGTACTATATGCCTCAGAATGCCTAAATATGGTCAGAAAAGGACAACTCCGGAAGATTTTGCAAAAAATCATTGGCCCTATTAATGAGGAAGGCACGTATAGAATCAAGCACAACAATGAACTGTATGGACAACTGGAAAGCATTCTAACAGCTATGAGGAAGAGGAGGTTGATCTTCTATGGTCATACCTCCAGAATCTCTAGAGGGAAAGCAACAAACGCCAAGTGGACGAAACTAGTCAGAAAAGACCTTGAACAATTGGATATTGATCCCAGTAACATCTACAACAGGAATACATACAGAACTTTGATCAGAACATCAGACTCTCCCCGGTCACTAAGGCAAAAGCAGTGCGTCCAGGAGTAGGTGTGAAATGGACTCAGGAGCGGAAGGACATTCACAGTGCCAGAATGAAGGAATACTGGGCTAGGAGGACCAAGGAAGATGCAGTCCAAGCTGATCATCATTTCCTGCCTGTAAGCTACATTTGAAATACCTTATTTGTACTGCCTGAATATTGCTACCAACAGCATGGTTCATTCTTAACTTACAGTAACAAGTTAGTTAGTTAGTTATTGTTGTTTTAAGGGGCGGAACTACGAGGTCATCTGCCCCTCTTAACACAGATTAAAGAATATAAATTTTGAATTGAATTTAAAATTTTGAAGTGGACATCTGAATTTAAAAAGACCAAAATTTAATAAAACAAAAACTTAAATAAAAATAAAAATTATAAAAATAAACAAAATTTACGGAAAAACAATAACATTATCATTCAAAAACGAACAAGTCGTTGAGTCTATGTTCACTGGAAAATTTAGATTGCTGGCCCTAACCCACTCTCACTTATAAAGCGGATAACGCGATCAGCAGCCACCGCGTCATCGGCTAGAGCAATAATAATAAATTCATTTTGCCCTTCAAAAGAGGAGTGAGTTTGTGTAAATCTAAACGGGGTTTTCGCATATCACTATTTTCTTTTGAATTAAAAACATAGATACTAAGATAATAATAAATTTGTTTTGCCTTTCAAATGAAAAAGGATTTAGCTTGATCGAAAGATACGTCGCTTTTCCTATTTCATTTTGAACTAATACTTGTAAAATAAAAATTTAAATAATAAATTCTTGCCTTTCAAACGGAAGCAAATCACGGTAAACTTTGACTAGCAGAGTTTGCTTTGTTATATCGTTTGAATTAAATTAATAAATTAAAACAAACAATAAATACATAATAATAAATATTTGTGCCTTTCAAAAAGAATAATCAAAGTGCGTTCTGATTTAGCAGACCTTACACTTGTATCCCCTTTTTGAATTAAAATTGAAACTAAACCTTTTTTTAATAAACAAAACAAAAACAGTGAATCGACCTTACCCTACGCCAAATAACATAGGAAGACGTTTCACACCTAATAACCAATCATCATTCTCAATTCAGAAGAAATATAATTTTACTAGCTTATATTGTGGAGAATCTAAACGGGATATCCACATATCATTAATCTTTCAATTTAATAATAATAAATAAGTTAATAATTTTCAATTATTCAATTAACTAGTCAATTAATTAATTAATTATAATCAATCACAATGTCTGAGACAGAATTGCTATCAAAATTTGAGTACGCTCAAATACAATTGCTACCCGAATTTAATGGAAGTACGTCTTTCAGTCTAGACTACTTTCTTGCGAGATGTGATAGTTTCTTAAATACTCACAGGAGAGCCAATGCAGTTCCCAACGCTAACATCATTAATAATTTTTTATTTAATGTTGTCAAATCGAAACTAAAAGGAGAAGCTAGTACTATTTTAGATCAGGATGCAAATTCTAGTTATGAGAAATTTAAAGAATAATTGATCAGGAAATTTGGTAACGTAAAAGATGAAAGACTGTTAGTTCAAGAAATTTCTAACTGCTTCCAAAAGAGAAGTGATGCTTACACAGATTATCACGACAGACTAGACGCTCTAGTCCTACAATGTTAAAGTTTATGCAAATTAAACTACAGGGATCAGATCCTAGAGCTCAAACTAAGAGAGCTAGACGATCTGAGTTTAAACACTTTCAAAGCCGGAATCTTAGAGCCATACCGAGCATATCTGCGCTATGCCCAAGTCACAGATTTAAGCCACGCACTGAGACATTGCAGGACTTTCGATAATGACCGAGCACACGAGAATTACATGGATCAATTGAGAGGGACACCGAAACATCCTCCTAATAACCATGCCAGTCACAGACCATTCACACAGTCGCCACCTAACAGATCCAATCAAGCGACACAACCACTAAACCATACTGCTCACAATCCGTTTGCATATCCAAGGCCACAAAGCCACTACTTTCCTCAACCACGTTCTTTCTCCAACCAACCTAACCAACAATTCATGAATCCTAACCCACTACCTAATTTCAGGCCCTTTCAAGGTTCGAACCCACCGACTCCCAAACCACAGAACCAACAACCCTCTAAACCAGTGAATCGACCTTACCCTACGCCAAATAACATAGGAAGACGTTTTACACCTAATAACCAAAGTTATCCTAAGCCTATGTCTGGTGTATCCACCATCCGAGGGAATGTAAATGCGCACGCAGAAGAAACCAACAATTGTGACTATGTACCACCAGAATACTTTCAGGGGGCATAATCGTCAGAATATTTTGAAGAAACACAACCGTATGAACACAAGTTCGAATACGACACAGTCCACCCATCCCCATACTCATTCAATGAAGATCACTCACAAAGTCAGGATTTTCTCCTGGCTCAGTCCTCTCAAGCGAAGACTTAAATAACATACGAAATGCTCCTAAATTACCATTCATCACTCTATTTGGTTTTAAAATTTTAATAGACAGTGGTGCTTGTAATTCTGTAATGAATCCGACAGTCACACAACAACACTTTGCAGAATATTTGTTCCAAGAACCGTTCTGTATACAATCAGTTCATTCGCAAACGATGGGCGAAGAAAACATACAATTCCCTATCTTTTCAGAATATGAAATTGACACTCCCGTAGACTTAAGAGTCATGCAATGGCATGATTATTTCGATGCGCTAATTGGCACAGATGATTTTGTCAAACTAGGTGCGAAGATAGATTATGAATCGAACCTAGTTACGCTAGCCAACAAAGACATACCATTCCATTTTCACTCGAGTAATAAGCGAATGAAACATTTTCAACCCGCAGTAGATGCACATAACACTGAGATTCCTGTCAACATCGAGAAAGGAGATGAGTATATTCTGAATTTTAAATATGGTGAAATGTATCACTTAGATGCCAAAAACTACCAAGTCATATACCCCACAGAAACACAATTAGAACAAGAGTTTAAGGAACCGATTTTAGTTGAGCCACTGGAAATGAACTCCATCACACACGGTGACATTCAAGAATATCCCCGCACAAAACTAGTAGTACCTGATTTTGACAAAGGAAAGATCAATCACGTTGCAGATACACTTTCTAGAATACAAGTAAATGGAACGACGAAACAGTCTCGAATGTAGCCATCCCCGGAGATGCCACATATCAAGACGAAATTGATAATGAAACCGTACACTCGAATTAGGAAGATCCTATCTTCACACTGAAAATATCAGAGCGTAATTTGAACCAAAACCGAAATCAAATTATCTTAAAATATGGTAATGTCCCCAAGGTTCTTGAACAGAAACTGTTCAAGAAATACACACGACACGTTATGATAGTAACACAGAAAAACCTACAACAAGATTTGAACAAACACTTACTTACAGTAATCAACACCTCAAACAAGTACGCCATTTACTTTAATGATCTACCCCTTGAAATCCCATTCATTAGAACATGCCAGAAATTATTCACGACAGAGCTAGTAATTAACAGAACAACTAAATTTTTAGAGGACATTGAATGTCCAGAAACACAGAAACAGTTAATTCTACAATATCATTCAATATATCACAATGGTATTATAGAAACGTTTGAACACTTTCGAACCAAGTACTATTGGCCACACTTAAAAGAACAAATTACAAATCTAGTAAATCAGTGTAACTTATGTCAGAGGAATACATATGAAAGACACCCTAATGAGGCATCAAACCGATGTTCTATAACAGCCGACTACCCATTTGCTCAGATTCATATTGATACTTTTCAATGTGTCACCTCGTCTCCAAAAAGTAATGAATATATTGAGAGACAAGGAAACCAGTTGAAAATCTTACATGAAAGTAAACCCGAACCAAAGATTCCAATTTCGAGCACTCCTATCAAATAGGTGAAAATGTATATGTCCTAGACCCTCTAACCAGAAATAGGAAACCCAGAAACCTATATAATGAAGACACAATAACCAAACTTGAAGAAAACCGAGTAAACTGCAAAATGAAAAATGGCAAGACCCATGTCAGAAATTTCCGTGACATTAAACCTAAAAGGAAATTTCTTCCCTACCCAGATTCCTACCATGATATGCCATCATCTATACCGAACCCATAACAACGTCAGGATTTTATGCTGACCCCATGGGATCTGTATTGGTAATCAATAATTACCATAAATTAATGTGTCATTTCAATCTTACTACTTTAAAAGATTCGTACAAAAATATTGATGATACTGTCTCTAGTCTTTTATTAAAAAGTAATAATACCTTTCCGCACTTAATATATGACCTAACTGAGATAACTAAAAATGCAAAAAAGGAATTAAATAAACTAATACCTAATACATCTAATAGAACTAAACGTGGTCTAATAAATGGATTAGGAAAAGTAATTAAGTTCATCTCTGGCAATCTAGACCAGGATGATTTAGATATTTTACAAAGTCAATTAGACATTCTAAAACAAAGCCGCACTAATGAAATTAAACATATAAATAAACTAGTATCATTCACAAATTCAATTGCTCAAAAATTTTATGATGAAATGAATCATGTTATTGGCAATATGAAGGTAATCCAAGGTATACTTCGAACAGAAGACTTCAAGATAAATCTACTAGAAAACATCCAATACGTGTTACTGTGCATCAACAAATTCCAAGAAATCATGCGAGTGTTTCAAGAGACCATTAGTCTCTCATTTCATGAAATGACAAATGTAAAATTGTTCTCAAGAAAAGACTTAACTAACATAGTCAAACATTTGTTATCAATCTACCCTACACAGAGTATGATCCATACTGATCAATACCATCAGTATGAAAACCTGAAATTGTCAAAGACTCAAGTCCTTATGCTGGACGAAGAAATAATTATAATTCTCTCCATGCCAATAATGGATGGAAACCAATACTAACTATATGATGTAACCCCTATACCCACAATTAATAATATTGTACTTGTCCCATTTTAAAATATTACCTACAAGGTCCAATTTTGAAATGGTCCACTGTACCATGTATTAAGAACACTCAAACTTATGTGTGTTTATATTATAACACCAGAAGCATAAATTGTAATTTAACAAACACTGCAGGATGTGAATTTGCTTCTGTAAAGAATAATGTAAAAATATTTAGACCCCTAAACAAGGAACACATTCTGTTCCTTACTAAAGATCCAGAGGTAATTCTACAAACGTGCCCAGAATCCCAGAAATCCATACAGATTTCAGGACCACAGGTAATTTATTCTAATGAATCTTGTCCTATTTCCAGTATGGGAATAACTTTACAACAAAAACCTACCAATTACATTCATACATTCCCATCCTTAAATATTCAGAATGAACCTGCAATAAAGAATGAAATTAAGTTTCACATTTCCCATTTAAATGTAATTGGTACAAAAATATTCGTATCTACCAATGTCATTCTTGTGATATTAATAACAGGTATTGTTATATTCATGTTCAGGAAAAGACTGTATAAATTATGTAAAACTGTAAAAGTTAGAAATAAGAAAAATGTAAATGAAAATGTTACTGAGGGCAGTAACGTTAAAGAAAGAGGGGAGGAGTTATATTCCTCGTCGGGAATAGAACCCGCAACCACCAATATTAATGGATTCAGCTTCGAAAAGCTATATTATTATTATTATTATTATTATTATTATTAATATGAGTGTCAGCCAAGTTGCAACAGGCAGTATGCATGTTACTTTCTTAATATTAGTGACTCGAGCTGTGTATAATCTGATAACTCAAAGTCCAGATGACGCACAAACTCGTGCCTTGCCAGCTATGAATAAATTCTCAGTATAATATTTAATCACAACTCGAGGTCCAAATGACACATACCCTTGTGCCTAGCAACCTATGAATAATTACAAAACAGCTCAGGGTCCAGATGAGACATAGCCTCGTGCTTGACAGAGTCCAGCCAGATATTTCCGTGACGTGTTCCCTACTCCAAACCTCCAGTAGTCCCTTCCATGTGTGTCCCCCTCTACTCTGGCAACTAGCCAGTAAGATTGTACTGTATCCCACCTAGAGGGATTGACATGTGACTTGTTTAATTCTAATAAAACCCTGGACTCACAGAGCTCCAGTCTCTTGTAACTCGGTAATCTTAAGACTAACCAACTAAACTGGTTGGCAGTCGGGCTTCATGCCTCAGCACTTGTAAATAACTTCAAATGTATTAGTGACTAGTCGAAACAATAAATAACAAAGTTGAACTCTTCGCTTCATTTGAAATAGATATCACTCAGACTCGTGAGAACCTGTGAGGACCTAGCTTAGCATGCTAGCCACGAAAAATTGTTAAGCTATACTCTGCTGGAATCCTGTCTAGGGATTCGAGTAACTTAACTGGGGGCCTGTCCGGGATTCGAGTCGAGTAACTTAACTCGCGCACCCCGCGAAGGTTTCTGATTAGTTAATCGATTTTACAATAGGTGGAACGCTAGTCGTTTCAACAATTGAAGATTATTGCTCATGTTCATTATTCAAATGTTCACTTTGACTGCATGATTAGTAAAGCCCTGCGCGGATGCGGATATCCGCAAATATTTTCTCCACGCGGATATAGTTTGCATTGCTGTGCGGATAGCGGGTACGCTGCGGATAATGTTTCGAGTAAATTTGCGGATAGTCTTTAGAATAATATTACATATTTTATATGCCACTCTACAGCTTCATGCTTAAAAGAGGAATACTCCTATAGCCTATTGCGTACGAAATATTCAGGCACGTATTGCACTTATACACGAGATCATTTTAGTCATATGCTTTCAACTACATTTTATTAAGTACCGTATGTTTGTAGTAGATGGTTTTGACATCTCATCATCATCATCAATTCTCACTGCCATTATTACGATACGTACGAGATATAATGCTGTTAATAAGCTTGTTAGTTCTTCGTGGTGACATCATTAACATTCCTCATGTCAGCTACTTCGCCATCCAAGCTATCCTGGAAGATCGGGATCCAGGTTTATCTGTAGATTTATTTCCAACTTGGCACTGAAGCACGTTGGCTGTGATATTGCAACATCAACGATGACATCAACTATGCGAACATGGATGGGTCCAGAAGCAGAAGGATGATGACTGACTTGGAATTTCCGGCCAAATGGCAATCCCTTTCTCCAAGCGTAAAGAGAAGTTCGCGTAGTGAATGTTACGGCGACCATGAGTATGAACATCATTTCGCCAATATGGATAAACTATCTATTAAAATAAAACAAGGTGAATATTCAATAGCGCGTGAAACAAAGTTCAAGTCAACGATATGACAGACATTCGGTTACGTTTTCAATGGAAACGAAAAGGTGAAAGATATAGTGATGTTTTACCTGTAAAAAAGTGTATTCATACTCAGGACACAAATCGGGCACATCAAACTTACCGAGGCACCAAGTGCGAAAGCAGCCAAAAAGTCTAGCCAATTTTTTGTCTAAAGTGGAGATCAAGGAACCAGAAGTGTCATCCAACTTGAAGTCCCTTGGAATGCCAACTTGAAGTTCCTTGCAATGAACGACTTTCTCCTCAAATGTCTAATTGTGTTCGTTTAACACGTTGTGCTTGATTAAATAAATTAAACATAATATTGAAATATCAGCGGATTTGGATAAAAGTCATGCGGATGTGGGTCGGAAGCGAATAAAAGTCATGCGGATGCGGGGTGGATGCGGATAACAGGCGTGCGGATGCGGGGCGGATACGGATAGCAGTCGTACGGATGCGGGGCGGATGCGGATAACGTTTTGTTTATCCGCGCAGGGCTCTAATGATTAGGACACAAAATAACTTAATTCTAAAATTTTGCACCGGCGCCATATTGCATTTATGAGAAAATTTGATTGAATTAGATACCAGTACAGTAGATTGAGTCTTGTATAAATATTTATCGTACCAAGTTTCACCGCGCTCGATTGAGTACATCT
The DNA here is from genome assembly GCA_946902985.2 of Meconema thalassinum. Lineage (NCBI taxonomy): Eukaryota > Metazoa > Arthropoda > Insecta > Orthoptera > Tettigoniidae > Meconema > Meconema thalassinum. Next base: position 355,658,083 of record OX336388.2, on the reverse strand, counting down.
CGATAAAATATCATTTAAATATCAAAACTTTGCTTGGCCGCCATGTCGGTTTTGTACTTAGCAGTTTTTGATCGTACAGAGTTGAAAGCGGCCGTCATTTCGGATTGGTGAAACGTATTTAAATTTGAAGGGCCCAATCGGCGTCCGCCAAAATGTCCTTAACAGAGTTACATTGAATTCGCTCCAGCCGTTTAGATTTTTAATACGAACACACACACGCGGCCAAGCCTATTTTTTTCACATGTTGAAAAATAGGCTAAAAATATGGGACTATATGTGGGGGGGGGGGGGAGGGGTAGTTGATTTCTGATAAGTAAGATTATAAATTTGCAGATAATCTATGAAAGGGTGGCTTCGGTGGCGTAGTCGGTAGCATGCTGAGCTTCTATGCCCATGATAGCGGGTTCAAACCCGGCCGAAGTCGTCAGATTTTTTAAGAGCGTTAAAATCCCTCATTATGCCTTCCTTCGGAGGGGAAGTAAAGCCGGCGGTCCCATGTCAAAGATTTATGTCCTGTTAAAGAACCTTCCACTAATTACACCTGTGTGAAGCTAAATTGTATAGGTTAAGAATGTAAACATCGCTCTTAGGTTCCTACGTTCGTTGCCAAGAGCCGACTGCGGTGGCGTCTAGTAGCTAAGTTCTGAACTAGGCCTAGTAGTCGTTGACCGTGGCGTTTGGCGGCAAAAGTAGGAACTATTTGAAAAATTCAAAGTTGCAGTCCTTACATGAATTAAAAAACAGATACACACACTAATACAGCCATCACAATTAACACCGGTTTTCAGACAGATTCTACACACACCCAAAGTACACGGGGTTACATGACCGCGTTGTCGCAGCCCCTAAACTGAGGAACCAACCAATCTATGAAAGGAAACCAAATTAAATATTTTTAAAATGTTTGGTTTTTAGTGAATATGCGTACTTTCAAAGTAACTTAGATGTGGTGTTGTTACCCTTGATTTACACCAGTGGTTCTCAACCGGTGTGCTGTGAGATTGGCCAGGTGTGCCGCGGTACTTGTGAGGGTGTTTTTAATTCGTTGTGCCCAACCAAGGAGCACGTTTGAACTTATTAGCACTTTTCCTTCTTCCCTTCCCAATATCTCTTCTCCTCTCGCTGTGTTCCCTTTTACGCTATTCTGTCCGCCCTGTATTTTGTCGGGTGGGCTTCTCAGAAAATGAGTGTTTGTGAATTAAAGTTCTGAATTTTCTTTTCGTCTTGAATGGGATCTTCCTGTCAGCCAATTTCATGTATGTTTTCATTGATTTCTTTTAGCCACTTGTTTTGATTTTCCATTGATAAGACTAGGTTGAAAATGTTCTTTGTGAGACTCTTATTATCCATTCTATAAAGGTGTCCGTAAAACTGTAACCGTTGTTTCCTTATGGTGCCTGTGTTTTTTTTTCTGTAACTTGATACATTTCATGTGATTTCATCCAAATTCCATTTTCACACTTACTGTAGGTCCTAAGATGAGTGGAATGACTATGCGTGATAGAGTGGACAATGTAAAAATAAGAGGAACATTGAAGGTTGTGGAAATATCTAAGAAGATACAAGAAAAGCGACTTGAATTGTACGGGCATGTGAGAAGAAGGGAGGAATCCTACGTGGGGAGGAAGATGCTAGACATGCAAATACAGGGAGTGAGAATGCGAGGCAGACCTAAACGAAGATGGATGGATTGTGTACAGGAGGACCTCCGAGAAAAACTGTTGTCAGGAGGGAATGTGCATGACCGACTTAAATGGAGGAGAGCTGTCATAAACATCGACCCCACATAGAAGTGGGAATGATGTAAAGAGAAAGAAGAAGAGGAGGTCCTAAGATTTTCCTGAGGATTTTCCTGTCACGCTTTTCGATAATTTTTATTCGAGATTTGCCACCGATTATAATAGTTTCAGATGCATATAGAGCTTCTGTTTTAACGACTGTGTTATAATGTCTTAATTTTGCCTTTGATGATATAGTTCGTTTATAGTATCTGTTCCAAGTAACTTTGTATGCTCTTACGAGGGAAGTTCCCCAGCTCGAACGACGAAAACCAACTGAAAGTGGGTTTAATGTATTCAGTCGTACCTATGTCAATAGCTATCAATGCCATTCATCTGTAAAATTCCGTGTTCAGTCGCCAGCGCCATCTAAGTATGTGATAATGTGATCACCGAGGCATTTGAGTTTGGACTATTGCAATGCGGGAACATTGTAAATAATGGAGTACGTCTACATGTTGTCCTTGTTAAGTGTGCGTACTGTTCCATTCCGCTGTGTGTTAATCAATTCATTGCAACTCCACATTTACACGTCGACGTCGAATGAAGGACAACACAGTATCTTCTATTGTGGGAAAGATGACTATGTCAACATGGTACTGCATGTGTTAAGATTTCTTGTTGCAAGCAAGTGTTCAACCTTTTGCCAGATGACACTGCACCACATCTGTTTCTTGTTAATATAATGGTCCGAATTGTCTGTTGCACGGTAGTTTCTGCTGCGAATTGTGTTTCTGCAATCTTTTTGTAATGTTACCACATACATGCTAAAGGTCTAACCAATGCTAAAGGTCTAACCAATTGCTAGGAATGGATTTTCCCTAATATAATAGTCCGAATTACTTGTTGCACGGTAGTTTCTGCAGAGAATTGTTTTCTGCAATCTTTGGACGCTGTAACTTCCAAACATTGATTGTACACTAATGCGGGGTTTAACAGATAAATGCCCGTGATAGGTAGTAGAACAGACATATCTTCGTCGGTTTTAGGAGTTCGAGCTAGGGTACCTTCCCTTGCTAGTAGTTTTATATCTCTTTCTCAGTTAGCTCGCTGATTTAACCCTGATGGTTCAATAATTTCACCTAAATATTTAAATTTTCCCATAGTTGGTGTTTAAAGGTTGATTTTTGTAACCTGATTTAGTCCCTTCCATATACTTTGTCTTCTCAAATTAAATTTAGAGTCCTGTTTTGGCTGCGAGGGGCTTATGATATTGCTAATAAAAGTAATTGGAATAATTTGACTGAATATTTATTTAAAAAAAAGAGCAACCTAATATATACCGGTAGTAATGTTCCGGAACTTATACTTATTTGCAGGATATGTCTTGGTTTTACGCCTTACAACAAGTTTGAGTTACCAATGAGAAACTTGAGCTTGTCGCTCCTTACTCTAAAGTTCAATTCGTGGTGGAATTGAAGGACGGATTGCACGCTTTTCCTGGGCAACTGTGAGAAGTCTCTCAAGTTTTTTGTTTTTATGTTTAGCCTATTACTGCCGAAACTCACACCTGGCACAAGAAGGTGGTGGAAAAATGCAATAAGGTATAAACAGCTTCCACTGCTATTAGATGATACTATTTCTTCGCTAACAACGAAAACTTGATAAGTGGGGGTTCACCATATTTAAGTTGAAGTGTTCGGTCTGCCTGAAGTTCTCAGAGCTGGTCTCCTTTTTCCAGTGAAAGTTGGACTAACTGGTGAAGGCAAGCTGTGAGCACGCTACGCGGAGACGCTCAGTCCCTTCTCGCATTAGTTAGTTATTGTTGTTTTAAGGGGAGGAACTACGAGGTCATTTGCCGCTCTTAACACAGATTAAAGTATACAAATTTGGAATGGAATTTAAAATTTAAAAATACCGAAAATTAATATAAAAATTAAATAAAACTAATAACATTGTTTACAACACGTACGTCAGTGTGCCGTGGTCACTTTCTTCAGTAGATAGTGTGCCGTAATAGTACATTATGCAACGAGCCTATAGTTTTATAATTTCCATACGAGTGTCTTAATTACCACTAGATGAAACCCGTCAAAACATGACGGACAATGGAAAACAAAATTACTGAAGAAGCTTCTTATATAAGTTACATTCTTTGTACGATTACTTTTTAGCACTATTGCAACTTTAAGGGCGTCAAAAGATAGCACTCTCAGCATTGCAATATATTGCTGGTCATGACTGAAAACGTGATGAGGTCATCATCATCTTGCACAGTTTCCAGCCACTGGCCGGGTCTGTTTGGAACACAAGTCTCTCCAACGTCTTCTGTCTTCCCACCATCTCTCAGCCTCCACCCTTGTCCAGTCTTCTCCCCTCTTCTTCACGATTTCTTCCTTCCCCTTCAGCCACCTGTCTCTCGGTCTCCCTCTTGGTCTCTTTCCTTCCCACTTCGTCTCGTGTATCCTCCTGGGTATCCTCTTCTCCTCCATTCGTTTTACATGTCCATACCATCTAAGTCTAGATTTCTCTATACCAGTCTGTAATTGTTCATCCTTCATTAATTCTCCGGTCCTCTCATTTCTTATTCTGTCCATCTTTGTAGCTCCAATACTGCTTCTCAAGAACCTCATCTCACTGGCCTGTATTTTGCTCTTCTCCCTTCCTTTCATAACCCAGGTCTCCGAGGCATACGTCAGGATAGGGACATAGTACGTCCGATATATGATCTTTTTGCTGTTCTGAGGGACATTCTTGCTCCATAACATGCTTCTCACACTCCTCCGGAATGCTTCTGCCTGTCTCCCCCGCTCATTTATTTCTCTATCGTTTCTTCCATTCTCTTGTATCAGGCTTCCCAGATACTTGAAACTCTCCACTTCCTTCAGCTGTTCCCCACCAATTGTTATTCCTGTTGTGGTACTTTCCTTCTTCCTTGTTGTGATCACCATCTCACTCTTATTTATGCTAAATTTCATCCCATAACCTTGTATTATTCCTTCCCACACGTCCAACTGTTCCTGTACCTCCTCCTCCTTGTTTCCCCAAATCATCAAATCATCTGCAAGCACCATTGCTTTCATCTTTCCTTCCCCAATTACTTGTGCCACTCGGGTCATTATGTCATCCTTCACCACAATGAAAAGTAACGGTGACAGTGCACTTCCTTGTTTCAGGCCGTTTCTCTGTTCCAACCAGTCCGATCTCTCTCCTCCCACTTTCACACAGCTCACGCTTCCCTTGTACATCTCCTTTATCTTCCTTATAGTCCATTTTTATATTCCTCTATCCTCTATCCTCCAGGGACTTCCATACTTTGTTTCTGCATTCACTGTCATATGCTTTCTCAATGTCCAGGAAGGCCATCAGTAGATCTGTTCCATACTCATAGCGCTGTTCTTGTAACTGCCTTACAGCAAAAATCAAATCCACTGTGGACCTTCCTGATCTGAAGCCATGTTGTTCTTCCGTCCTCCCTCCTTCTATCCTTGTCCTAATTATCCTTTCCAAAACTTTCTCAAACAACTTTGCACAATGACTCATCAGTGTTATTCCCCGATAGTTTCTGCAATCTGTTCTACTACCTTTCTTGAAGATCGGGACAATTATTCCCTTTTTCCAGTCCTCTGGGGTCTTCCTTTCCTTCCATGCTGTCTTCATCACTTGGTACAACCATTGTATCCCCACCTCTCCTGCTGCTCTCACCATCTCCACACTCAACTCATCCACACCCGGTGCTTTCCCTCCTTTCATCTTCCTCACTGCATCTTCCACTTCTTTCCATGTTAAGTCCTTTTCTGTTTGCAGTTCATCTACTGTACCTCTTCCCCGATTTCTTCCTCCTCGCCGTGGTTTCCATTTGGGTTCAGGAGTTCTTCAAAATATTCTTTCCACATTTTCTTCAGTTCTTCCCTATTTTCTATCTCTTGTCCCCTTTTGTTCACCATTCTAACATAATCCGTAGGATCCTTCCGCCTCTTATTCTTTACCATCCCAAACAGGACCTTTTTTGCACCTTCACTATCCTGCTGGTCATGACTGAAAACGTGATGAGGTAAATAGCCCAATACGTTCAAGAGTTTCTCCTTGAGCTTGATTGATTTTGATAAAGTAGGCCGAGCGAATAGGACATTGTTGCCTATTAAAAGAAAATGTACTGTACCTGTAAGTGTTTTATCGGAAGGTGTTAAATCAAGTCGTAGGATTTGAGCTCTCTGCCTAATATTACTGCACCTATTATATCCGAATCCAAGCTATTTCTTACAATTAATATATTACCATATATGAGTCCTTGGGAAACGTTCAGATTTCTAAGAAGCATATCTACGGCTCAAACGTTCGAAGTATGTGGAGGCGAATCTCTTAATTCCAAGGAATTGAAAAATTCAATAATAGGGAAATGAAGTAGCTGGCTTTCATCTTCAGTATCCAATCTGTTAACGCTGATGTATGTGTTTGAACTACTGGATATAAGTTCAATGACTTTTAAATTAATATCATTACATTGTAGCAGCTTGGCAAATATTTTATATTCCAGCAGATCAATTTTACCCTCACAACAGTAAAGACCAAAGTAACCACGCATAGATTTTACGCAAGAGAAATACAATGTAGAACAATGTTTACATTTGATCGTCAAGGACCTTACAGTACACTGTACTGCATAATATCTGGAATTGTTTCTGAAATGGCCTATTTATATTGGATTTTAAATGTGGCTTCGTATTATTCGATAACACTATAGTGTCCTGCAATAACGGAGCCGCTAAATATTAAATGGCAAATAATACTTCCATTGCCGAAATCAACTCCGTAGTTAGACTCAGTACTCTAAACAAATAATCATTAAACAATTGTCTTATACAATGAAGTTCAACATGACCGCCCAGAGACTTTCATACTCAACATTGTGGTGTTTGAAGCCATATTTTCAGTGTTGCCTTAGTAAACAAGAGTTTAGTGCTTTTCAGTCGGTCAACACGAATGTACCCAAAAGAGATGGGTTATGCCCTAATCCTGAAATAAATTACATGAGATTAATAAAACCCTAGGATGACCAGTTTCGATCGTCAAGCGATCATCATCAGATCCAATACACTTAGGCTATAAAATCTATGTTTGAAATACAGGTGAAAATATTTACAATATGTACAATTATTTAGTTGCAGTATTGGTACTGCAACTGTCAGTGTATGCTAAATGCAGTATATATGTTAGGTGAAATGCTAAATGGTGATGGCTATCCGGAGATTGTACTTTAGAGAGATTATATGGTTGTAAACTATGGTTAAATTATAAAATTTTAGGCTTACTACTTATCTGATTGTCTTCCGTACTACAGCTATTCGCAGTTTCCGTGCTCACTTGAACTCGCAGTCGACCGCACAGCGAGTTCAAGTGAGCACGGAAACTGCGAATAGCTGTAGTACGGAAGACAATCAGATAAGTAGTTAGCCTAAAATTTTATAATTTAACCATAGTTTACAACCATATAATCTCTCTAAAGTACAATCTCCGGATAGCCATCACCATTTAGCATTTCACCTAACATATATACTGCATTTAGCATACACTGACAGTTGCAGTACCAATACTGCAACTAAATAATTGTACATATTGTAAATATTTTCACCTGTATTTCAAACATAGATTTTATAGCCTTAGTGTATTGGATCTGATGATGATCGCTTGACGATCGAAACTGGTCATCCTAGGGTTTTATTAATCTCATGTAATTTATTTCAGGATTAGGGCATAACCCATCTCTTTTGGGTACATTCGTGTTGACCGACTGAAAAGCACTAAACTCTTGTTTCATACTCAAGTTGGTTGGTGAGGAGAATGCGATGAGACTGATCGCTTAAAATAAATTCCTTATAATTGTTCCTGCCAGCGAATTTTTTTGCAATAGCTTGAAAACGCAGCTCAGAATGACGTTCTTCATTTTGTTATAAACAGTACGAAACTGCTCTAAATAAGCAATTTCCATCACCTGTTATAGGTTATGGCAGTACATTTTGCAGGGGAACATAGAATCACTTCGCCAACTACTGGAATGACCATTGGCCTATACTCAATACTCACTTCGACAGTCACCCTAATGGAGGCAGTTTTTGAATTCTATGTCCCGTGCATGTCAAAAATCGTATTAACACATGGAGGTCCACCTATTCTTGTCTATCGCCCCCGGAGACTCGGGTTACATTTCCTGCTCTGCCAAGAAATTTAATTCTGGTCTCAGGGCAAAATCGGGGTACATTCAGTCTCTTGAGGTATAACTAAGAAGAGGACGGTTTAATTCCCACCTCGACAATCTTGGATGTGGTTTTCCGTGGTTTCCCACTTCCACTTAAGGCAAATACCGGGATGGTTCCTAACTTAAGGCCTTGGCCGTCTCCTTGCCATTTACCACCTTAATTACAAATACACACAGCCATGCAGCCATCACAATAACACAGGTTATCAGAGAAAATTTCACACATACACACCCAAGTACACGGGGCTGAGTGACCAAGATGTCGGAGCCCTTCAAACGAATTATATTTGCCAAGTGTCTCTCATGGCGAAAGCAATTGTGGACACGCGCGAGTGCCTGGAAAACTACTTTTTTCTTTAATAATTTAAGAGTATATCGACGATGCATAATTATAACTTTTAGTCTAGGACGCTAATAACTTGACCACCGAAGCATTGGGAAGAAATTGCAATATTAAGGTACATAAACAACCTAGCCTACACATTCAACTGTCGGTTAATGTTCCTCAACATTTCCCTTCTTAAATATTCCCCTCCTTTATAATTTTCCATCACGTGAAAACATGCCATGTCTTGTGTTTTAAATATATCGATGCAATGGTGTTGCCATCTGCTGTCAGTTAATGGAACTATATGGGCGATGTACTGCCATCTGTTGTCAGTTATAGGAACTGATTGCAGATATTTAAACGGCGTACTGTGGACAACAGTTTGCTCTTTTGATCACATGCTGCAATGCAATGGTAAAACGAAAATAAAACGTATTTAGAGGGAATGTAGAAATAAGTATCTTTAACAGACATAAAACCTTACTAATACTCCTTGATTAAACAATATTTCAGTGGTAAAAAAAAAAATACTGGCGAGGGCTAGGATCGAACCGGCACTTGTTGGAACCACAGTCGGTCGCCTTAAGCACATTGCTACTCTCGCACTCCTGTTTAGCAGCAGACGCAGCCATTCATTGTTTTCAAAAGCCGCTGTTTGAAGGAAATAATCAATTTCATTATCCAAATAAATCAATGTTGCACATTCGTATACGTTCATACTGTTATTATATTTTATTGTCAGAACTTGGTTAATGTATGTTTTCAATTACATGGAAGCTTATTAAATAACTTACATTTTAATGGACTTCTCACCGCCATTTTGTCATGACCCCAGGCGGATTGTGCGCATGCGTGAGGGCCAAGAATTCTGCTATTTTCTATATTAATTTAAAAATATACCGTAAAATATTTGTTTATTTTAGAGACACTCTGCAAATCTAGAGGCCAAGAGCTTTCGATGGAGTGCTCTACGAAGTTAATCGGTTCTGTCGTTTTCTCAATCTCGTGGTAACAAAGATCACCTTACTGTTTTAAATATATAGATTATAGGCGAGTTGCATACGATGATTATGTTCGACGATAATTATAACATTATTATATGTTTTAACATAAATATTCATAAATATCTGTGGGATTCAGTAACGTCAGTTAGTGAACAGAGCGAGCTGGGTCAAAGAATTTCGAAAGCAGAGACCATTTACTTTGCTTGGCAATGCTATTGTTTACAGCCTGCATGATATCTAGTGCCGATGAGAAGAAGCATTCACTAATATTGTCACCGAAGTCGTTTGAAAGCAATGCGCCGTGTAGAAATTGGAGTTCGAGGTATTAAGGTACAGTGCTATTTCTTGTCTCATATTCGCCAGTTTATTTACGTGAACATATGGGACGGTGCACTTTCCATGTCGGTAATTTATGTAGAAGGATGCTGTGTTGCTAACTTCTGGACGTAGATTCATAAATTTCTTGCATATGTCATAGTATTTTCTTGCTACCGTAAAGGTTCGTGCTGATTTTGTCTTTGTATTTGGGATTGTAACTACAATGGTTGATCCGATAACCAATTTTAACTTTCAAATCATGTAATTCAGGTCCGACATGTTGGATTTTGAGCGCATGCGCGAAGCTATCCTTACCTAATTGTTCAATGAATGAGCTCTGATTGGCTGGAGAAACTGTTTCATAATGAAGAATAGTACTATAATGACCCTCATTTTGATACAGGTTTCTGACATACAGTATAATATTTACATTTCGACATCGTCGAACATAAACTAAAGAAGAACTCGAATACCACTGATGTAGACTGTCATTTTACTGTATAACCTACACGATTTCTAAGGCATATCATAATCTCATACAAAATGCCTTAATTTAGAACAGCCTATACCATAATAGACTAGTGATTTTCAAATCTGATAGCATGCACCTCCATTTGTTAGCCTCCGTTTTGCTCTGGTGGTCCAGGTTCTAATCCGGGCTCTGCCAAGGAATTTAATTCTGGTGTGAGAGCTGGGACGAGATCCTTTCGGCCTCGTGAGGCAAAACTGAGAAGGAGTGGGTTCGATTTCCTACCTCAGCCATCATGTATCAGGTTTTCCCCACTTCTACTCCAGGAAATGCTGGAATGGTTTCTAACTTAGGGCCACGGCCGCTTCCTTCCCAATTCTCACCTAAAGTACAAATACACACACTACTAGTATTTAAGTGGTTACGTGTAAGAGAGGGCCATGAGACCTAATTTTCCCACTAATAAAGACATGAAATACATAAAATAAAATAAATACTTGAAAACATAACGGAGACAATAAAGAAGAGGCGTTTGTTATTTTTCGGACATTTATATAAAATGAATGATAGCAGGTTAACCAAACAGATTTTTAAATATATCTGGAAAAAGAAATCGACAACAGCCTGGTTTCAAGAAGTAAAGAAAGATTTAGAAAACAACAATGTAAGAGAAGAAGATGCACTAGAGATAAATTTTCAAAAAAAAAAAGGTATTTGGAATTGAAGTACTCGAAGGAAGGCAATATAAGAAAACAGGCTCAAAATGGTCGGAAGAGAGAAAGAAGACACTGATTGAAAAGATGAAGGAGAAGAAAGAAAACAAGATGTTCAGTAAAGAACATATAGCCTACTTTCTCCTAAATGCAAGGGTATTGTTATAACTCTTTGACCTCTGACCGGGTCAGGAATGGAATGAATGAAGCCCCCAACTAGCGGCGAGGATATGAAGTGTGCCGGCTGCCGAAGCCTGTCGCACTCCTCTTGGGCAATGACTAAATGAATGACAGATGAAATGAAATGATAGTGGAGAGTGTTGCTGGAATGAAATTGTGACAGGGAAAACCGGAGTACCCGGAGAAAAACCTGTCTGCCTCCGTTTTGTCCAGCACAGATCTCACATGGCGTGACCGGGATTTGAACCACGGACCCAGCGGTGAGAGGCCGGCGTGCTGCCGCCTAAGCCACGGAGGCTCTTCAAATTATTAGGATGGTCGTAATTTGATTTAAGCTTTTAACATTTGGGTGGCCGTCATTCCGTTTCCGTCAAGATGGCGGTGATATAAAACATGACACTGAGGTGCCCTTTGCTAGTGCTACCTCTGTACCAAATTTCGTTCAATGCGGTTTCACCGTGTTTGAATTGTTAGGGGAAATCGATCTGCACACATACTTGGCCACCATCTGCAAACTATTGGGCTGATGATCTTGCAGTTTGGTCAGAATGTGCTTCCCACATAAAGATATGTAGTTGCAAAATTTGGTAGGGACTAGATTATTAGGTTGGTAGTAATTACATTATAGCTTTTAACATTTGGGTGGCCGCGATTACGTTTCCGTCAAGATGGCGGTGATATAAAACATGATACTGAGGTGCCCTTTGCTAGTGCTACCTCTGTACCAAATTTCGTTCCATTCGGTTTCACCGTGTTCGAATTAATAGGGGGAATCGATTTTCACACAAAGATGGCCGCCATCCGCAAAATATTAGGCTAATGACCTATTAGATTTGTCAAAGGATGGTACCTTCATAAAGGTATGTTGAAACAACATTTGGTAGACATCGGTTGATTAGGTTAATCGTAATTTGATTTAAGCTTTGAACATTTGTGTGGCCGCCATTACGTTTCCGTCAAGATGACGGCGATATAAAACATGACACTGTGGTGCCCTTTGCTAGTGCTACCTCTGTACCGAATTTCGTTCCATTCGGTTTCACCGTGTTTGAATTAATAGGGGGAATCGATTTTGACACAAAGATGGCCGCCATCCGCAAAGTATTAGGCTAATGACCTATTAATTTGGTCAAAGGATGCTTCCTCCTTAAAGGTATTTTGTTGAAAAATTTGGTAGAGATCGGATGATTAGGTAAGTAGTAATTTGATTTAAACTTTGAACATTTGAGTGGCCGCCATTACGTTTCCGTCAAGATGGCGTTGATATAAAACATGATATTGAGGTGCCCTTTTCTAGTACTATCTCTGTACCAAATTTCGTTCCATTCGGTTTCACCGTGTTCGAATTAATAGGGGAATCGATTTTCACACAAAGATGGCCGTCATCCACAAACTATTAGGCTGATGACCTATCAGTTTGGGCAGGGGATGCTCCCCTCATAAGGGTATGTTGTTGCAAAATTTGGTAGAGATCGGATGATTAGGTTAGTCGTAATTTGATTTAAGCTTTGAACATTTGTGTGGCCGCCATTACGTTTCCGTCAAGATGGCAGCGATATAAAACATGACACTGAGGTGTCCTTTGCTAGTGCTACCTTTGTACCAAATTTCGTTCAATTCGCGTTCACCGTGTTCGAATTGATAGGGGGACAGACATTCAGAGTACACACACTCACACACACACACACACACACACAGACTCATACACACACACAAACAGACACACTTTTTTTCGCCCTGTGTTGATCTCATAAGTCTACTTTCATTTTTTGCAAAAATCGAAAGTAGACTAACAAAGGACTAAACATTGAAATTTGTTCGTGGTCCTCAGAAGGCCCTAACGGAGAAAGAAGAAGAAAATAAATACTACACTTGAATCGTCCAGTTGCAAAACTTGTTTAATCCGATAACCTAGATGTTAGGCCCCTTAAAACAACAATTATCATCATCATCATCATCAACCACTTGTGAATAAGAATCATTTTCATGAGAACGTTTCTCTCGACTTTGCCTCACTTATCTTTTGTGTTTGTTGTTTTCTACTTTTTGCTTTGCGTTTTTTGGTTTTAGGTTTTGTGTTTGCATTGTGCTTTTGCTTTTGAATTTTACTTTTTGCTTTTATTTCTTGGTTTTATATTTGTTTTCTGCTTTTGCTTTTTTTAGAATTTTGCTTTTTGCTTTGTGTTTCTTGTTTTTTTCTTTTCTGCTTTTGCTTTTTTTTTTTAATTTTGCGTTTTGCTGCGTGATTTTTGTTGTTGGTTTTGTGTTTGTTCTCTGGAAAATCAAAATAAAATAAAATAAAATAAAATAAAACAAAATTAACAAAACAAAATTAATATAAAACAAAACACAATAAAACAAAATAAACAAAACAAAATAAAAAATACAAAAAATAAAACAAAACAATTTAAAACAAAGTAAAGTAAAGTAAAGTAAAATCAAATAATTAAATAAATAATCTTACGACATGATTCTTATTCACAAGTGGATTAAACGAGTTTTGCAACTGGACGACTCACTTAGTGGCCAAAAGTCAAGGGAAGACACGGAATATGTTATAATAATAATAATAATATCGTATGGCCTCGGGTGCCGGGTGCAAGCTCTGTTATTTGATACCCAGAGGGTAGCTTGCATGTCAAGTTTCGTTGTTCCTTTTAAAACTATGAAAGTCAAGGAAGTTAGATACCGTATCTAAGCTCCATGAACACTATAGCGCTTTCTAGTAGAGAAATGAGGAACTTTGTGTTGGCGGAAACTCCCGAGATTAATTTTGCCATTATGAACACGGACTACTGAATTCAAATGAGTTCTTTGACATGCCAACATAGTGTGGCATGGTGCCGTAATTTTTGCCGCCTTTTCAAAAATCACTTACCACGGCCAGGAGCGAACCTGCAAGCTTGGGGTTAGTAGACCGACACGCTGATCGCTCGCCCATTGTGGCAAGCTAATATGTTGTTAATAACGAGTTATTTTTATTTATCGTATGGCTTTTAGTGCCGGGAGTGTCCGAGGACATGTTCGGCTCGCCTGAGCCTGTAGCTGCTTCCAGCGGACACCCTAAAGGGTGAGCTACAAGTTCCGTTCAATTTCAAGTAATTCCAACTTTCGCCACCAGATATCAATGATACCTAGTGGTGAACGATTAATGAGTTGATTCACCGCGAGCCCTCAAAACGGCAGCAATACGGCGAGGCATCGACTCGATAAAAAAATGGGTTCCTGACTCGCAACATTCAACAGGTCGGAGATCTCCACTCACAGTAGCCCTTCGATCGCCTCGTATGGATCAGCTGAGGTGACGTCATGTCCGTTGGTTCAACACCTGTGGTCGTCCCGTGCGGCGGTTTACGTGGATGGTAATATTATCTCTGCAATGTTGAAGATACGCCCTTGACACTGTAGACCTCCGAAACCCGAATTCACGAGTAATTTCCGAAATGGTATGATCCATGCGCCGTGCGCCGGTGATGATCCCACGTTCGCTTTTCTTCGCTATCCTTTTACCCTCCAGGGTTGGCTTTTCCAACGGACTAAGCGAGGGATCCCACCTCTACCGCAACTGAGGGCAGTGTCCTGGACTCTGAGTCAGGGATACAAATGGGGTGTGTGACCAGCACTACTCCCTGGCGGCCTCACCTGCAAAGCCTGATGAAGGGATGGGAAGAGTGGGCCGGTTAGGCAAGGATGTGGAAAGGAGGCGGCCGTGGCCTTGCAGTAGGAACCATCCTGGCATTTGCCCGAAGACGAAGTGGGAAACCACGGAAAACCACTTCGAGGATGGCTGAGGTGGGAATCGAACCCCCTCTACTCATTTGGACCACCTGAGGCTGAGTAGACCCCGTTCCAGTCCTCATACCACTTTTCAAATTTCGTGACAGAGCCGGGAATCGAACCCAGGACCTTCGGGGCGACAGCTAACCATGTTGACCGCTACGCTACGGAGGCGACTCTGATAAAGGTAAGGACTAAAACTTACCGACATTGGGAGACTCTTGTCGTAGAGATCGGACAAATCTGTCCACTTTGTACAGCCACCGGTCAGCATTATGCCCTGCTTCATGTTTGGTAATTTGAGCTTGTCTTTGTACGACGAATCCTTTAACCGGATTTTCACGGAAAGGAAAGTGTACAGACCGATTCTCGCTTATGTTGAAAGAATGTAATCCACTAATAAGCGTGGTGCGAAGAAATATTAGTGGATAGAGCGTGTAAAACTTCTTCATGATTCCAATATCTCGTTTGTAAAACGAGTCACCACAGTTACATACCAGACAATGTAGCTATTGTTGGAAACAAGGAAACGATACCAGACTTTGGTGGTGGTGGTGATTGTTGTACTAACATTGAGGTCAACTGCCCCCAAGAGGCGGTATCACTGCCACCTTTAAGTTACACGTAAGAAGAACCCAATCACATTTGTTTATGGAATTGGACCTCGCTCATTGCAAACAGTAAGTGAGAAGAAAGATCTAGGAATCCTGTTTGACCGAGAGCTTGCTTTCACGTCTTGTCATGTGCAAAAGACAGTCTGGACGCTTAACGTATGTTAGGGTTTATAATAAGAAACACTAAGCCATTCATTAGGGCCAGGACGAGAACGCCAGCCAAGTACGGAGTTCCTGGCAGAAAACCTGCATTTAAATCCATTGAGAAAGTCCAAAAGAAATTCCTCAGATATTTACACCTCAAAATGACGGGCAATTAATTAGCCACACATGGTACCCTACGGTGAACTTTTGATGAATTTCAACATCCTCGCTTAACAACAAGATCAACCATAACATTCAACAAGAAGTTCCATGACGAACTTAAGAGCCTACTTTTCTTAGAATTTAAGATTCATGCCATTGATTAATCTATATGGATTTATCTAGAATAATGAGGAAATTAAGTTGGTAATATGGAAATTTCTAATTAGTTCGAAATACTGTATACCTGGCATAATATAGCCTAATAGAGAACTACAGTTGGCAGCCCTGTCACTGAATATATTCTTAGTTCCATCTCATAAGGTACAGAATACAAAATTTGGGCGAAGTCCATGGATAGCATGGACGTTACATGCAGTTAAACGTTGGATCTAACAGCGCGCGAAAAATCATGTTGGCAACAATGACATACCTGTATTGGTCGGAAATAATCTGAAATAATATGATATATTGTTATGTCAATTTTGAATGAAATCCATTAGTTAGTATAGAAGTTACATGCATTTTAAAATTGGACCTATCAGCAGGCTTAGAATCATGTTGGCAGTACTGGCGTATGCCTATATAAGTTACTCCAAATTAATCTAGAATGCCAGGTACTATGCGTGAGCAAAGTTTAGAGCTATTGGCTTGCATACTTTCTGATATATTGATATTAGGGTAACAAATATAGAGACAGTATTTATTAACAGTTGGCAGCCCTGGTTACTCTTAAGAATCGGCATGGTCATATCTGTTATGGTACACATATCACACACGAAATTTGGTTGAAATCCAAATGATAACATAGAAGTTACATGTATTTAAAGTTGGACCTCTCAGCAGGTTCAGAATCATGTTGGTAGCACTGACGTATATAAGTTACTCCAAATTAATATAGAATGTCAGGCACTATAAGTGTGCATAGTTTAAAACTGTCGGCTTGCGTACTTTCTGATATATGGGTATTTGGATTAATAAAATTGAGAGCATTTATTAACAGTTGGCAGCCCTGGTAGCTCTTACGAATACGCTCAGTCATATCTGTTTATGTACACTTAGCACATACGAAATTTGGTTGAAATCCAATTGATAGTGTATAAGTTATATGCATTTAAAATTTGGACCTATCAGCAGGCTTAATATCATTTTGGCGACACTGCCATGTATGGCCTCCTGGAAATTAAACTGCAATATTATTATCTATACGTGTGTCAATTTTGAAATAGCTCCCATTCATACCTTACAAGATATCCAACATGGAGCTCAAATTTCAATTGCGATTTTTCAGCAGTTGGTAGCATTGACATCATTTTCAAATATGGCCGTGAGATATTCAGGTATAGATCTTGACTCTTACCAAATTTTGTTTCGATAGCTGCAGCCGTTTAGGAGTTGATAGGGGGGGGGGGACACACACACACAGCCAGACAGACAGACAGGCAGACAGAAGGACAGACAGACAGACAGACACACATTTGCCCGATCTCATAAGTCTACTTTTTCCTCATTTTTGCACTTCACATAACAATTTACCTGTATGGAGGCTTCGCAGTATTTACAACGATGCAGTTCGTGTAAATTGGAAACTAGATTTCTGTCTCACAATTAGACCGTTCTTGGAAATTATAATCCAGTCACTGAATTCATACTTGAAATAAAATTAACTATCACACAAAACAGAATCAACAATGTATATATGTGGATAGACCTGTTCTCCTAGTTATTAAAGTTACCTTTTAGTTTTCAATGTAATAATTTCAAAACCTGTGTTTATATTTGACATTAGATAAAATTTAGATTTATTAGCCTATTTTCAATTTTGAAAAAATAGGCTTATGAGATCACCTTTTGTCCGTGTGTGTGTGCGTGTGTGTGTGTGTGTGTGTGTGTGTGATTCGTGTGTGTGTCCCCCCCTAATAAAATCTAAACGGCTGGAGCGATTTCAATGAAACTCGGTGTGTTCATAGCACTATTCCCGGCGACCTCGACCGTGCCCTTCAAATTTTGTTACGTCTCACCAATGCAAAATGGCGGCTGTGCGAAATATTTCACTAGCATTCAATATCTCCGAAACTATTACGGATATCGCCCTGAAATTGTGTACAGTGATAAAGGGTACTACTAGAAGTTCACCTATGAGACTTTCAAAAACCTGGTGACTACAAAACCAACATGGCGGTCAAGCGAAGTTGAGACTTTTAAATAGACTTTTCTCGCGATTTAACTATCCACACGTAATGAAACTTGGTACAGCAAATGTTTATACACATTGTAATGCACTGGAGTCTAATTTAGTTCAATTGTTTACATAACTTCAAAATGGCGGCTGTGCGAAATATTTCACTTACATTCTATATCTCCGAAACTATTACAGATATCACCCTGCAATTTAGTACGGTGATAAAGGGTACTGATACAAGTTTACCTATGTATATTTCATAAACTTGTAAAGTAGAAAACGAACATGGCGACCAAGCGAAGTTGAGACTTTTAAATAGACTTTTCTCACGATTTAACCATCCAAACGTAATGAAACTAGGTACAGCAAGTGTTTATACACATAGTAATGCACTGGAGTCTAATTTAGTTCAATTGTTTTCATAACCTCAAAATGGCGGCTGTGCGAAATATTTCACTGACATTCTATATCTCCGAAACTATTACAGATATTACCCTGCAATTTTGTACGGTGATAAAGGGTACTGGTACAAGTTTATCTATGTATACTTCATAAACTTGTAAAGTAAAAAACGAACATGGCGACCAAGCGAATTTGAAATATTTTAATAGACTTTTCTCGTGATTTAACTCTCTGAGCGCAGTGAAATGTGGTACAGTAAATGATTTTGCAGATTGTAATGCACTGCCATCTAATTTAAATCAATTGTTTACATAACCTCAATATGGCGGCTGTGCGAAATTT
Organism: Meconema thalassinum; assembly: GCA_946902985.2. Lineage (NCBI taxonomy): Eukaryota > Metazoa > Arthropoda > Insecta > Orthoptera > Tettigoniidae > Meconema > Meconema thalassinum. The sequence goes on along the minus strand of OX336388.2, from coordinate 355,639,477 downwards.
TTAAATTAAGTTTTTATTTCTTGTGTCGTAATCATGCGATCGAAGTGAAAGTTTGAATAATGAACCTAGGCAATAATTGTCCTTGAATGGTACATAATTCTATGGCCTATACATATAACAATCCTAAATGGCGAGCTTCCGAAATATTTAGACGGTTCTCAATATCTATGAATCTTTTACAGCAACCAAACTGAATTTTTTTATGTTCATAGAGACTATGAACATATGTTCACCTATAGGACTTTCATTAACCTGGTGAGCACAAATCCAACATGGTGGCGACGCGAAGTATAAATATTTAAATGGACGATTCTCGCGAATTAACTATCCGAGTGCTGTGAAACGTTGCACGTTAAATGCTTATACAAATGTTGATCCACTGGCATCTAATTTATTTCAATTGTTTGCATAATCACAAGATGGCTGCTGTGCGTAATTTTAAAATCTCGTTTTTACTTCTTGTGTTCTAATCATGCGATTGAAGTTTGAATACCACACGTACACAATAATCTTAATGTAATAGTACAAAAATAAAAATCCAACCTGGCGACAATCTGAAATATTTAGACGGTTCTCAATATCTACGAATCTGTTACAGCAATTAAACTGAAATTTTGTATGTTGTTAGAAGAAATTAACATGAGCAGGATATATGAAAATAGGCTGTATAGTTCTTTACGGAACTACTTGTTTTTTATATTATATTTAGATTAAGATTTTTAATACTATGCATTTTGTTCATTGTGATCTTCCTAGTTTTAAGAATTGCATTAAGATATTAATACTAAATGTAGAAATACCTGGACATGTATTTTACTGTGTAAGTGCACTGTTATTGGGGCGCACACTGAGCCCTGTTGTGTAGCGTCAACAAATAAATAAATACATAAATAAATAAATAAATAAATAAATAAACCTCGGCAAAAATTTGCTGTCAGTTACGCTGACAAGTACTGGCCCTCTGGGAGAGTCGTGGCTAACTGACCCAATGGCAGGGCTGGTTTTACAAATACGCCCCATTTTCCAACAAATGTTTTGCAATATCAGATTTTTCGACTTTATCTTTAGAGCAGGAATGTTTTATGATTAATTAGGAAAATATTTAAGTCTTGAATATTAATATCAGTTTAATTTGAGTAATTCATTATGCATTGTTGTAGGTTGTAGTGTATATCTGAATATCTGTAAGTGTATAATGAGTTGGTATATTGGCTTTCACGGCCGGTGAATTAAAACTCAGCAATTCTTCTAGGTTTGTGCCGTGAAAGCCAATATACCATCTTTTTGGAAGCCTTCATAGGGAGGTTAAGGCTGCTTGAGCTTTTAGTTCTCGTAGTCAAGTGGTGCAGTTGCACCTTATATAAAGGGAGGTGGCGCGCAGTTCGTCACTCCTGTGGGGTCCGGGCGGGGACACCAAGAGCCCGCCGATGAGCCTAGCTTGGTGTCCTAGGCGAAACCCCACACAAGACACGGCACAAACCTAGAAGAATTGCTGTATAATGAGTCTTAAATGGTTTAAACTTATTTAAATATCTCGTAGGCCTATTTATTTATAGTTTATATACACAAATTTAGAAACAGTTGATTCTCTCATTATTTTAATATAATAAAATAAAAATTACCTTTACAAAGACCTTTCTGAGGTCCAAATCCTCCCCCCTTTACGATGGTATGAAGAGAGGGCGGCAGAAACCCATGGGCCTAGGAGCGCATAAAATCTAAATCCGGCCCTGCCCAATGCCCAAAGAGAACTACTATACTCGCGTGTGGCGGAGCTCTTTCCGGTCTCCGAGGGAGTCTGTCATTTTGTGTAGGCTAAGCATATGCCATGCAAGGTTCACTCACTCGTACCTGATGAGAAGGGAGGTATTCACCGTGGACCACATTTTAACTGAGTGTGTGGTGGATCTTGCTGATCTAAGAAGAAACCTTGTTCACAGAAAACACTCGATCTTATATTAGCCGATGACATAGTGGCTGCTGATCGCGTCATCCGCTTTATAAGTGAGAATGGGTTAGGGCCAGCAATCTAAATGATCAAATGTGTATTGACTCAAAGAACAGGTTCTTTTCTTTTTAATATTTGATTTGCTTGCTTTTCGTACGTACCGTACTTATATAGGTCTATTGAAGGCTAGCAAACCGTGCTGCATCACGCCACCCCTACCAGTGTTCTGGTGTGGAAATGCGAAAATAGTTACAAATTACAGTCACGAGGACTATTTACTGAAAAAGGATTCCTTAGGCCCCTTAAAACAGTTATCACCATCATCATACAGTACAGGCAGTACATACCGTAACTGTAGGCCACTCTGTTAACTCAATATTAGGCCTCTGTGTAAGTGCAATGGTGTTGGGGTAGAACATTGAGGTTATCAGCTGCAATACGTGCTGGAACTTTAAAATTTTCTTTGACGTGCTCCGATCATTTTTCTACAGCGGTATGTGGCGAAAAATGGCACTATTGCTCCCTCAAGAACTCGGGTCAGCCGAAGTTTTCCGTAGTGCTCCGATCGTTTCCCTCCAGCGCTATGTGGCAAATGACTTCACTACTGCTCCCCACTTTTCTAACAGCTAATGAGATATGGTCAACGTCTTATACTTCACTTATTCCTTTCTCGTATCATTTCTTTTTCTATTCATTGGTGAATTACATGTGCCAGGAGAATTAGTCGTTTCTATCTTCTTTAGGAGCCAATGGCATGAATGTTGCGTCCATTATACTACTAAACACCACCACACAAAGTCTTCCCCAACTGTGATTTCAAAAATATTTTAAGCCTACTTTTCACATTTTGTTAAACTGAGGAAATAGTACATTATGCAACGAGCCTATTATGGCAATAATTAAGACACAAGTATGTTTATAAAATTAGCGTAGCGAGCTTTGTAATTTCCATTTACGTGTCTTAATTACCACTCTAGGCGAGTTGCATACGACTGTATATGTTCGACGATAATTATAACTTTATTATATGTTTTAACATACGAGTCCTCTAGTATCAAAACCGGCCAAGTCACTGAAGGCATATTTTTCAGTATGGATCAAAAACCTCTAGAGACAAAGCAATGGTGGTCACAAAAGATTTTATTGCATAGTTATATCCGTAATGGTTTAATATTTAAGTTCTGCTATTTTGAGAAATCTGATTCATAATGAACCCATCTTTTTTGCTAATAATAATTTTGACTTGGCCGTTTTTGTTGCAATTTGGTATAATTTTGGTCTTTTTTTTGTATAACTTTTCTTTTTAAATTCCAAACTCCAGTGAAAAAAGGCAATTAAATTAAAATAAATTGACATTGTAATTACCTGTCTTTATTGCAATAAAAACGATAGCATTCTGCTTAAATTGGATAGTAATATTATATGAAGATGAACATCAGAAAGCTGAGAAGAATACAAAGTAGGTATTATATCATTAAAAGTTAGTAGTTCACTTAGATCTTGAACACGGTAAAAGAAAATGAGTTACTTATTAAAATAGGAACAATATACACGGTACACTACACAACAATGACCGACAGTAGTGGCTACGCGGGCTAAAGCGCTGCGTTAGGTCAAGGGGCCAAGCTCTCTGCTGACTCGGTAGACGCGTGGGTTCGAGCCCCACCGTCGGCAGTCCTTGAAATGGTTTTCCGTGGTTTCCCCATTTTCAACACCAGGCAAATGCTGGGACAGTACCTTCTGACAGGCCACGGCCGCTTCCTTCCACATCCTTGCCCAGTTTCATTCATCTTCATCCATTCCACGCCCACGGGCGTCGATTAGAAAGACCTGCACTTGGCCTCTCAGGAGGCTACATGACAAAAAAAAAAAAAACGAGCATACGACAATGCGGTGAGTAGCCCGCGAATACGGAAGTCAGTGTTGCAAACGAACAAAATACAAATTATTATGACTTCGAAGAGTATACAATATAAGGAACAATGTTGCCTACTGATATTATCACATTCTTGCATAATCTAACAGCGCAAGATTCCAAACAATAATGCTGCGACATGAAGATTGCTACTCGTTCTTTGACATGGCCGGTTATGAAAGCACTGCCTGCATGACTTGGCCCATTTTGTTGCACGACCAAGAATTCAGTGCTCTGTAACATGAAGACATGGACGATTTTGAAGCATATTCCTGTTTCGCCTGATAGTGCTATACTTCTACTTCAAATTGATAACCTTAACTCATTTTCGTAACTTTTGTGACTTGGCCGGTTTTGATACTAGACGGCTCATACATATTCATAAATATCTGTGGGATTCAGTAACTTCAGTTAGTGGACAGAGCGCGCTGGGTGGTTTGCTGACTGAACAGAGCGCTTGCGTGGGTCAAAGAATTTCGAAAGCAGAGACCATTTACTTTGCTTGGCAATGCTATTGTTTACAGCCTGAATGATGTCTAGTGCCGATCAGAACTAGCATTCACTAATATTGTCACCGAAGTCGTTTGAAAGCAATGCGCTGTGTAGAAATTGGTGTTGGGGATATTAAGGTACAGTGCTATTTCCTGTCTCATAATCGCCAGTTTACTTACGCGAACATATGGGACGGTGCACTTTCCATGTCGGTAATTTATATAGAAGGATGCTGTGTTGCTAACTTCTGGACGTATATTCATAAATTTCTTGCATATGTCATAGTAAGTTCTTGTTACCGTAAAGGTTCGTGCTGATTTTGTCTTTGTGTTTGGGATTGTAACTACAATGGTTGATCCGATATCCAATTTGAACTGTCAAATCATGTAATTCATGTCCGACATGTTGGATTTTGAGCGCATGCGCGAAGCTATCCTTACCTAATTGGTCAATGAATGAGCTCTGATTGGCTGGAGAAACTGTCTAATAATGAAGAATAGTACCATAATAACCCTCATTATGATACAGTTTTCTGACATATAATATTTACATGTCGACATCGTCGAACATAAAAGGAGACTTATGACCTCGATCCGGGCAAATGTGTGTCTGTCTGTCCTTCTGTCTGTCTGACTGACTCCTAAACGGCTGCAGCTATCGTAACCAAATTTGGTATGAGTAAAGATCTTTACCAGAATATCTCGCGGCCTTACTTGAAAATGACATCAGTGCTACCAACTGCTGAAAAATCGCAACTGAAATTTGAACTCCATGTTGCATATCTCGGAAGGTAGGCATGGGAGCTATTCCAAAGTTGGCACACAAAGACTATACATAATAGGCTTGATATTTCAGTTTAATTTCCAGGAGGCCATACATGACAGTGTTGCGAACATGATTATACGGCCGCTAATAGGTCATATCGTTATATGCATGTAACTTCCACACTATCAATTCTATTTCAAACAAATTTCGTATGTACTAGGCCTATGTGTACCATAACAGATATGACTATGCGATTTCCTAAGAGCAACCAAAGCTGCCAACTGTTAATAAATGCTCTCTTTACTTTTTATCCTAATACAATATATATATCAGAAAATATTCAAGCCAACAGCTCGTAACTTTGCGTACGTATAGTACATGACCTTCTACATTAATTTGGAGAAACATACATACGTCAGTGCTGCCAACATGATTTAAACCTGCAGATAGGTCCAATTATTAAATACATGTAACTTCTATACTGATAAATGGATTTCATCCAAAATTGGCGCAATAGTTAGTTAGTTGTTGTTGTTTTAAGGAGCAGAACTACGAAGTCAAAATTGGCACAATAATAGATTATAATATTTCAGATTAATTCTAAGCAAAACATACATGTCAGTGTTGCCAACATAATTTTACTCGCGCTGAAAGATCCAATGTCTAATTGCGTGTAACGTCCATATTATTCATTGAACTTCAACCAAGTGTTGTATGTGCATTCTTAACTTAAGAGATGGATCTAAGAATAAATTCAGTCACAACGGCAACAAACTCTAGTGCTCTATTAGGCTACACTATTTCAGGTATACTTCGAACTAATTATAAATGCCAGTATTACCAACTTAATTTCGTCTGGTCTGATAATGTGTAGGCTGCTTCTAATTGGTGATTTTATTTGTTTCAGGCTTGAGAATAGCCCGAAACTACAAAAATTTTATGAACGTAATCCATGCATGATTAGATGAATTTCATACGGTCCATAATTATTAATTTGGGTGCCGAAACCCGGGAGTCGAGACGCCAACAACAAAACAAAATTGGGTCATTTTGTCCTCCGAAGGAGGCCAAAATGCCCAACTTCGGAGGATGGGCGCCAACGCAACTAAGGCGATCTTCAGCCCTGGAATCTTAAATTTTAAGAAAAGAAGGCTCTTTAGTTCGTCACGGAATTACTTGTTCCTATTAGTTTTTATTATTGCCCTTAAAATAAATAAATAAACGTAGTTTGATGAGTGTCAGTCGGTCAACTCGATTGTCTGAAAAACACCAATCTACGTTTATTAAGGCATCACTGAGAAATGGCTTCAAACATCATAATAAATAAATCAATAAATTAATAAATAAAAATAATAATAATAATAAATGAAGCTAACACGGAAAGACTTGAATGATGGTAAAGGTGGCACTCATGTAAAACAGATGATAATTTTGAAAGGTTTAAAATAACCCTGAAGCAGACTTCTAACAATGTAACAGCTGTCAAGAGGAAGTACGAAAAAAGCTGATTTACCCAGATTGCGAAAGATTCTGCAAAAAATAATACAATAAATATTTATAAAACCTTTAAAGAAATTAATTACAAAATATCGATCTTCCAATCTTGGATTTAGGGATGAGAAAGGGAAAATCGGACTCAATAATAAGGACAATTGTAATATTTTGAAAAACTCTTGAATTGCAAAGAGCCTGAAGAAAGATTAACATTGGGTCAAGCAAAAATAAAAAGCAGAGATTTGGACCCACCTGATGAGATGGAAATGGATGCAATCATTCAACATCTAAAAAATAATAAGGCCGCAGGAGAGGATATGATTGTGGTGGAACTGTGGAAGGGATCTGGAAGTCAAGTAAGAGAAGAACTGAGAGACATACTAAGAGAAATTTGGCAGTCGGAAAATAGTCCAGAAGAATGGAAAATTGCATTGATACACCCATTACATAAAAAGGTGATAAGAAAGATATGAACAATTACAGAGGCATCTCCCTGGTACCATTTACATATAAGATCCTTTCCAAAGCTCTTCAAAACAGGATTGAGCCTATCTATACTAATATAATAAAGCTGAAGAGTTTGTGTATTTGTGTGTTTAAACGCGCTAATCTCTGGAACTACCAGTCCGATTCGAATAATTCTCTTTTTATATGATAGCCTGATTCAAGAGGAATAGTTTAGGCTATATAGCATTAGGCTACACCTCTCAGGTAACCTTCAAGATTGATTTTTGTTCAGTAAGTCGGTAGAACAAGCGCTCCCGAACAGCTCTATCCGCATGCGCTGACGTTATGGTTAGTGATACGTACACCGTTTCACCTATCGGAACCAAAATTTGTATACTTACCCTTTGGAACCCTGATGGTAACACTGTCTGCGTGAAATTTCGGACAGACCACTCCATTCCTTGCATTTAGGCCCTTTGGCACAAATCTACACCGTTTCACCGATCAGAACCAAACTTTGTATACTTACCCTTTGGAACCCTGAGAGTAACACAGTCTGCATGAAATTTCGGACAGACCACTCCATTCCCTGCATTTAGGCCCTTTGGCACAAATCTACACCGTTTCACCGATCTGAACCAAAATTTGTATACTTACCCTTTGGAACCCTGCGAGTAACACTGCATACGTGAAATTTATGACAGACCAGTCCTTTCCCTGCATTTAGACCCTTTGTCACAAATTTACACCCTTTCACCAATCTGAACCAAATTTTGTATACTTACCCTTTGTAACCCTGCGAGTAACACTGCCTACATGAAATTTCGGACAGACCACTCCATTCCCTGCTTTTAGGCCCTTTGGCACAAATCTATACCGTTTCACCGATCTGAACCAAAATTTGTATACTTATCCTTAGGAACCCTGCGAGTAACACTGCATACGTGAAATTTATGACAGACCAGTCCATTCCCTGCATTTAGGCCCTTTGGCACACATCTACACCGTTTCACCGATCTGAACGGCAATTTGTATACTTACCCTTTCGAACCCTGCGAGTAACACAGTCTGCATGAAATTTTGGACAGACCTGTCCATTCCCTGCATTTAGGCCCTTCATCACAAATCTACACCGTTTCTCTTAATTACACCAAATTATACAGACACTTTGAAACCCTGCTGATAACACTGTTCACTTGATATTTTGGACAACGCTCCCCATTCCCTACATTTAGAATAACAGACAAAATTAACTTGAAAACCACGTATTAAGGCCCTAGAACCATTCATGTCCGTAGTAGTGTATTTGAATAAGTCTGTTGTTGACGGGCAGTTCGGGCTGCATCACGTCACCCCTACCAGTGTTCTGGTGCAGAATTGCGAAAATAGTTAAATCTTGCGATGCTTATACATTTCAGTCACGGGGAGTAATTAGTGCAAAAAGATTTCTTAGGCCCCTTTAAATAGTTATCATCATGAAAATATTATGCCTCTGTATAAGTGCAATGGTGTTGGTGCAGTACATTGAGGTTATCTGCTGCAATAAGAGATGATGGTGCTTTCAAATTTACCTTCATTTATTCCGAAACTTATCGTTAAGCGCTTTGTGGCGATAAATGATACTACTGCAACCTCAGTAGCTCGGGACAGCCGAAGTTTTCCAAAGTGTTCTGATTATTTTCCTACGGCGCTATGCGACAAAGGACGACTCTATTGGTCTCTATATTTTTAACAGCCAATGAGATATAGGCCCAAGGCAGTGTCTTTTGTTTCACTTACTACTCTTTCTATTTTTTTTTGTAAATTTGTTTGTAAATTACATGTGTCTGTGCTGTAGTAAGTAAATAGCTGTTTCCCTATTCATAATTATCATTACGGGATATTGACCTGAATGTTACGTCCATTATACTGTACTACTTATCACCCCCACTACAATCACCACCACCACCACCACCACCACAAAAAGATATATTTTTAAAATATTCGTTTCTGTTAGTTTAAGTATCATGTGCCAGTTCTGTAGTAGTATTCATTATCATCCATAAACAAATAAATCCACCGAGCGAAGCCGGGCACTACTGCTAGTACTTGATAAAGAAATAGGAGAATACCAAGGAGGGTTTAGAAAATTCCTCTCGGCACGCCGCGCCGGAAGGCGGAGGTAGTTTTCACCGGGCAAACTAGGGGATAGACTATAATAGGCAAAATATGCAGGTTTCCGTAGAAGGACCAGACCTCATTTATTGCGAGAAAGTATTTTACAATGTAATTGGAGCTCAATTAAATTTTCTTTTGTCTTACTATGCATATTTTTAACATTTTATTGTCTTATGGGGATGGTAACCTTCTTGTCATTTGGGGTCCATTTTTAGCCTATTTTCAATTTAGAAAAAAAAATAGGCTTACGGTATTAGATCACCTTTTGTCCGTGTGTCTGTCTGTGTGTGCATGTGTGATGGTGTGTATGTGTGTCCCTAATAACTTCTAAACGGCTGGAGCGATTTCAATGAAACTAAGTAACTTCATAGCCCAATTTCGGACGACCCCGACCGTGCCCTTCAAATTTTGTTACGTCTCACCAATCCAACATGGCGGCTGTGGGAAATATTTCACAAGCATTCAATATCTCCGAAACTATTACCGATATCACCCTGGAATTTTTTATGGTGATAAAGGGAACGGCTAGAAGTTCACCTATGTGACTTTTGAAAAACTGGAAAACTACCAAACCAATATGGCAGCCAAGCGAAGTTGCGACTTTTAAATAGACGTTTCTCGCGATTTAACCAACCAAACGCAATAAAACTTGGTACAGAATATGTTTATAGTTTATACACATGGTAATGTACCGACATCTAACTTCGTTCAATTGTTTACATAACCACAAGATGGCGGCTGTGCGAATTATTTCACCGGCATTCTATATCTCTGAAACTATTAGCGGTATCACCCTGAAATTTTGTACAGAGATACAAGGCACCACTAGAAGTTCATCTATAAGACTTTCAAAAACCAGTTAACTACAAAACGAACATGGCGGCCAAGGGAATTTAAACATTTTAAATAGACCTTTCTCGCGATTTATTGTTCCAAACTCAATGAAACTTGGAACAGAAAATGTTTATACACATTGTAATGCACTGGTATCTAATTTAGTTCAATTGTTTACATAACCTCAAGATGGCGGATGTGCGAATTTTAAAATTAAGTTTTTATTTCTTGTGTCGTAATCATGCGATCGAAGTGAAATTTGAATAATGAGCCTACGCAATAATTTTCCTTTAATGATACATGCCTCTATGGCCTATACATTTAACAATCCAACATGGGGACCACCCGAAATATTTAGACGGCTCTGAATATCTACGAATCTATTATAGCAATCAAACTGAATTTTTTAATGTTCAAGGGGGCTATGAACATAAGATTACCTATAGGACTTTCAATAACCTGGTGATCACAAATCCAACATGGCGGCGACGCGAAGTATAAATATTCACATGGACATTTATCGCAATGTAACCATCCGAGTGCAGTGAAACTTGGTACAGTAAATGCTTATACGAATGTTAATCCACTGGCATCTAATTTATTTCAATTGTTTCCTTAACCACAAGATGGAGCAGTGCGAAAATTTAAAATCTCGTTGTTACTTCTTGTGTCTTAATCATGCGATTTAAGTTTGAATGCTACAAGTACACAATAATCTTCATTTAACAGTACATAACTCTAGGACCTACATATATAATATCCAACATGGCGACCATCCGAAATATTTAGTCGGTTCTCAATATCTACGAATCTATTACTGCAATGAAACTGAAATTTTGTATGTTGATAGAGGCAATTAACATAAGTAGGATATATGAAAATAGGCTGTATAGTTCTTCACGGAACTACTTGTTTATACTTGTGGTATCACCGTCCTTATGCAAGGTTTGTAACTGATGTGTAACTATCTAACAGTCAGTTACTTCTTCACGTCAAATTTTATCTCCCGCAGAGATGTTGGTTGGTTCCTCAGTTTAGGGCAGCGACAACGCGGTCATGTAACCCCGTGTACTTTGGGTGTGTGTAGAATCTGTCTGATAAACGGTGTTAATTGTGATGGCTGTATTAGTCTGTAATTCAGGTAAGGACTGCAGACGGCCAATTTCAAGTAGTAGTTCCTAATGTTGGTAGCAAATATACCGTCAACGACACCTAGCTGTGAACTTGGCTACTAGATGACACCGCAACCAGCAACCTGCAAAGAACGTTGGACTTCCCCTCTGAAGGAAAGCATACTGAGGGATTTTCAGCGCTCTTTGAAATCCGATGACTTCGGCTGGCTTGTAACCCGCGACCTTGGGCATAGAAGTTCAGCATGCTACCAGATAGGCTACGTCACCGAAGCCGCTTCCCACATAGTCAGATGGAAAACTAAATAAGATCTCGTTGTCATGGCAACATCTGATAGCTCATCCCTCATCAATTTAGAAGCGTTGTCATGGTAGCCTATGATGGCTCTTGGCATTTTCTTCTAATTCCGAAATCATTTTTCTCATCCCTTGCCGTAATGGTGGGTTGTATCAATAATTCTTTCAGACAAAAGCTTTAGGTAATTATTAGGGGAATATCGTCCATCTTGTACGGTTTTGATATTGTGCCTATTAAGAGAGATATGTTTAATGTTTCCCGAAAAAAACACTTTTTCCACCCCATTGGTCAATGGTTGGTGCTATCAAAAAACTTTGTAAACATACATTTTTGGCACTTATCTGACTCATAATATGAACTTTGAAGGGATTCGATATTTCACATATTAAGAGAGTTATAGTGATATTTCACTTTTTCGAAAAAAAAGCCCCCCAAATTCACCCCCTTGTACCGATTTTTCCCATTAACGAACTCGACTGAGATTTTATAGGGATACATATTATGTAAAAAAAATCAAAGTGGAAATAAGTCACCATCTTGAGCACAAAATTTGCGTAGTCGAAATAGCCGTGGGGTTAGTGATTATGACTGTGATTCTAGAGATATTGGGTTCGAATCCCGGACGGAGTAGATATTTTAGCTACCAGATTATCATTTTAAACGATATTTATCATATCAATATGACTCATTTTAACAGAATCCATATGAAATTACGTGTTGGTCTGTGAATGAAGAGGACCGGTTTATAAGGAATTTAAGGTTATGAGTGGTGTCGCCTCTATTAATCTAGTTGATCCATATCGTATTCTTTATTTAGGCTAGTGCTGGTGGAAGATACAAATCATCTAAAAAATGAGTTCCGTGGTATAAAGTACAATATCTGTAAAACACTCCCTTTTACAATAGATTAATATTTGTGCCAATTATAGTATAAAAACCGGTGTATCAACAATTTCACGTGAGGTTTCTTCTATGTCAGATGTTACACATGTATATTTTGCTTGTTTCGATAATGTTCCTGCGTGAAATTGAGTTTAAAATACAGTATGAATAGGCCCTCTTGTGAGTAAAGAGAATGTATTCAGTAATAGTTCATGAAGGCTTGCTCAATTCTCGTATAACCACAACGATTATATTATATTGATGACTGCATTACCGTTATGTGGGTTAATATTTGAATTGCTATTGTGCAGAAACATAATACCGGCAATACCAACTACTTACAATGTTTGATATTAAGGCATTTTACCATTTAAATACTGATACGAAGACTTCGAACATGTACCATGTCATTTGTTTCAATCACTTGACACCAGAGTTCGCATGAGCGTTTTCCGTTCAGTATGTCATATACATTCCACATGGCCAAGAGTACGTCATGGTATCAATTTCTGACACCGCGCGCTGATTGTTTCTCGTACCACTGCCCGCTGGATCGAACGAGCGAGCGAGCGGGCAGTGCATACTTCCGTTTTCCACCACTGCCAGCTAGTACACTTCCGTTCGATCGATCGAGTGGGCAGTGCATACTTCCGTTTTCCACCACTGCCAGCTAGTACACTTCCGTTCGATTGATCGAGCGGGCAATGCATACTTCCGTTCTATCCACCACTGCCAGCTCGATCGTTCCGATCCACTTCCGTCCCCAATTTTCGAAATCACTCCCACAAAACTATCTAGCAACCGAGCGGAAAGATGTTACACATCCAAAAGTTTAAAATGTCGAGTAAAAATCTGCTCATGTACTGCTCGGTTCCAAGCTCTGTGAACTTGCGGGATGAAGAGCAGAGGCAGGGTAGGAGCAGGCGAGAATTGAGAAGCCTGTCGACAGCCCGCCGTGTTACCTGACATGCTCGTCTATTCCAATACTGCTAACATGGGCCTTTTCTGAAACCAGGGTGGCGTTGGGAATGAGTGACTGAGTCACCGACTAATGGGTTGGTTTTTTAGTTTTGGCACCTTAGTTATAACTGGATTAATAACTCACTTAGATGGTTCCAAGTTTCACAGGCCTTCGATGTAGTCCCCACCGTTGCGTACAACGTGTTCCCAGCGATGCGGAAGTCGTTGGATCCCGTTGGCACTGCCCAATCTATTGATGGTACGAAGAGAACGCTCGGCAGCCTGCTTAACGTCTTCAATGGTACGGAAGCGCTGCCATACTGTTCCCCGAGGGCAAACCGTTAATGCGGCGTACTATTGTTCGTTTCTGCAAGACCATCTCCGAGGAGCACCGAGTAGGAAACGGCGCCACCACATGGTTACACCGCCCACCGTTCTGCATGACAATGCTAGGGCCCACACAGCAGGCGTTGTGTCGGCATTGTTGGATCGCTGGGGCTGGGAGGTCCTCTATCACCCCCCATATTCTCCCGACATCAGTCCCTGCGACTCCCGACGATGAAGATGACAATGACGCGTACCATCAATAGATGGGGCAGTGCCAACGGGATCCAACGACTTCCGCATCGCTGGGAACACGTTGTACGCAACGGTGGGGACTACATCGAGGGCATGTGAAACTTGGAACCATCTAAGTGAGTTATTAATCCAGTTATAACTAAGGTGCCAAAACTAAAAAACCAACCTATGTATCTGCTTCTGTTACTACGCAAGGACCAAGAAACCGCATCACTCGTCACCACCACTCATAATACTCATAATAGTCTGCGATGCACATTCCTCTCAGGTCCACGCAGCTTAGACTCGAGCAGTACACTCTCCTAGATGTGCTAAGCTCGGGTCCAAGCTGCGTGAACCTGAGAGGAACGTGGATCGCTAACTATGAGAAGTGATGGTGACGAGTGATGAGGTTTCCCGGTCCGTGCATAGTCGGTGACTCACTCACTCATTCACAACACCACAGTGATTTGAGCAACAGCCCTATGTTAGCAGTATTGGAATAGAAAGGAATACCAGATGACAAGGTGGGCGTTGACAGACGCTTCTCTTCAAGCCTGACCTTCCCTGCCCCTTCCTCTCACCCCGCAAGTTCACAGAGCTTGGAACCGAGTAACTTAATGTTCTGGCTAAAGGAAATCATTTTTCCGATCAATATAAAATCACATTTACACATGTATAACTACAGCCACAAACTGAAAATCTCCTTTCCTCGTTTTTTTTTTTTTTTTTTTTTTTTTTATCATCACGGCACGCCGCCGCTTTTAACCAAGCAAACGAGAGGCCATCTTAATCCAATAATCCAATCCTTGCTGTTTGCTGCATCTCTTCGCTTACCCTGGCCACAGATTACCTACTGACCCTGGCACTGGAGCTCAACAAGTAGTTACTTCAATGACCAACAGAGCTCTCTATTCACAAACGGACCTGCGCTCCGGGCGGGAAACGCGGCAAGTAGCAGAAATGATACTGTAGTAGTTATATAAAAGTCTCATAGATGTCTCTGCGCGGCTAACTCAGACTATGAACGTGACAAATCCGCTGAATTCATCATTAAAGTTTTAAAGAAGAACCGTAGAGGAGGGACTAATTCCATTAGTAATTACTATGATATAAAGAGATAATATTTTACTATATGTTATTAATTAATAATTGCGCCTATGATATAGAAAATTAATCCTACAGAATAGTGTCGTTTTCTAATAATCGGTAGCATTATGGTTAGTCTATAAGAACTTGGACCATTAACTTATCCCGGGTTTCGGACCAAATACTTAATCATGGACCGTATGAAATTCATCTAATCATGAATGGATTACGTTCCTAAAATTTTTGTAGTTTCGGGCTATTCCCAAGCCTGAAACAAATGAAATTACGAATTTAAAGCAGCCATGAAATAATCTACACTTAAGCCTGTATCACACGACACTCGCTAGCATGGAAGCTTCTACCAGTACGGGTGTACACGCGTCTATTACCGTGTGATTTGTTCCTTCCATACTAGGTTCCATATAACTCACGAAATTGAACAGGTGCTATTTTTCCTGGCAGCTTGTATGGAAGTTTGAGTACAACAACCAATCGGATTGCTTTTCTCGTTCTAGTAGAGATCTTAGCGACAACATAAACAAATGTATTTGTTACGTAGGTAGGCCCTCGAATAAATACATCTGACGAAACTATATTTTCTCTAAACAGCGTCTGTGTGAAAAGCGCTTGCTATATCCAGTGAATACAGAATGTGTCATAATATTAATCTGGGATAAATTTTGAACTATTTAAATAGTATCCGTCCATGGTTTTAAACAGTATTTGTTGAGGTTAGCTAAAAAAAAAGTCATTTTGTTAACTCTGGAAGTTGGCAACCCTCTGCTCTTTGGTTTTTAAAAATAAAATCTACACTCCGGCGATCGCGTTACGTAAAATAAGTGTTCGTTGTGTCTGTTTTATTTATTCAATCGAACAATATAATAGAATCTAATAGAAGTTATCTAAAATATAAAAGAAGAAGATTACTTCAACAGTATTTAGGTAAAATAAAATTTTAATTGAGAGAAAACATGTTTCCTATCGTCCTCGTAGATCATGTAGACAAAACTAAGTTGCAATATAGTTGTACGACGTGAGGAGGATATAATAAAATACTTAAAAAGAAGTAATAATATTCTCCGTTGGATAGCCTTGAACCCGGGATCTTCAAAACACCAAGCGGGCGCTATACAACTTGTACACTTTTCCAACAGACTTTACCTCATTTTGTTACGTTTCTTATTAGTGCATATGGTTAAATATCCAATTATTTTAGTTAGATCTTAAATATTGATTGGAATGCATTCATTCAGTACCAGGCATGTTTTCAAATGTACTTAAAGCAAGTTTCATGTACGTTTTGCGTTAATAATGCAAATCGACTGTAAATTTTACCCCCAAACGACAAACGTCCTCCATGTTTTATTTCTTACAACTTGACGCACGAAATGCTGGCGTGTGATACACTTCAGCCATAATAGCAGGTGTACGGGCGAGGATGAACAGAATCATACAGGATTTTATACCAGCGATCAAAACAGCTTCCATGCTAGCGAGTGTCGTGTGATACGGGCTTTAATCAGACAAGCCGACGGTCGGAAAAAGTAGGTGACGGACAGCCACATCAATAGTGTGTAGGCCTGTCCAAGACCAACTACAATACTCAGATCTTAATGCAGGTCTCGAAAGTGTGAAAATGGCGTATGCTGAAGCCCCGGCATATTGTTTGTTTACATTCGTTGCTGGGATACAATATTAGCTTCGTTTGATGAAAGTTGGGATAAACTATTGCTCATCTGTAATTTTTAGTGTCTTCAGTATGTATGTTAACTCCAGTTCGCGTTAATGTACTGCAATCGTACGTAAATATGTGATAATACGCTTATTATGGACTGGTTCGATTGTGTGATGATTGTTCAGTCGACCGATGGCACTGTGTCATTTACTGCAGATGTTGAAGTACCTAAGACTAAAGCATTAATAGAAGTGTCTCAAGAATATTCACCGCAATGATTTGCTAGTTAGTGACAACATAATAATAGCTTAGCACACTTCAGTACCGGTAGTGTCGAACTTAAGTACGTAAAGGGAAAACGCAATGAGCATCTACGTCAAGACATTATCTTGAACGCTCAGCTTCATGTGCCTCCGTAAATCCTTACCAGTCTAGCAGATGTTCTACACTGCCTTGTATACACGCCAAATATTACAATGAACTTCTGTTTTATTGGTCAAGGAAGATGTTTCCCCTGTGCCAAACAGTGAACTCATAGTGTTCCGTCATTATTCATACTTTTGTGATTCTTACAGCTTGCAAGTTATTTTTTATTATGATGTGTGTAATAAAGTGTTGTGAGTAACTTGCCAATTATGTACTTATATTGCGAGATAGTGTGCCGCGATAATTCTGTAAGAGGGAGATGGTGCTTTCCTACCTACATCACTTTACTAAATCTACTATTTCCAGCGTACAACTATTCCAAATGGTAACAGCGAATGTTTAATAGGTTAGATGGTAACATATTATCGTGTCCTTTGTGTGTGGTAATCTCCATAATTATGTTCAGATATCCACACGACGACTTCTTTGCATATTTCAATCAATTAATTCGGTACGATGTTTTAGCCGAGATTTTAGACATTTCTACGAGAGGTCTTAGTTGAATTGTATCTCTATACCGTTGGTTCGATTATTTCAGGCAACTATTCTCATTCCGATTGTGTACACAAATACTCTTCATGTGCTGGGACAGCAATTCAGTAACCGGCTACTTTCTTCTCTCCTACTTCAGAATCTGTTTGATTTTATGCTAATACTATTAATCTAGAATTACTAAACTTAACCCTGTACTGCCCACTGTAACACTGAAGTCACATACCATATTTTCTTTATTTACTTAGCATGCACGCTAATATTCCGTCTTGGACCAATGTGACATTGAAGTCACAGTATGGCTACGCTAATTTCCGGTAGCTAAGCGACAATAGTTCAGATCCTTCCCACTAGATGTCTGCTATTTCGCCAGGCTGCACACATGTTTATGCTGACGTGGTGTTGTCTTAGTTTGATGATTGTTTGTTCTTCGTTTTTGTCATTAGTGTGAGAAATAAAATTTCATAAAGCAAAGGTAAGCCTTAGAGCATGTTTTTTTATGTGTTGTATAATAATGTGAGAGTCATTGTTGCTCATTTTACCGATAAAGTTTGCTTTGTAACTTGAAAGTCACATTGGGCAATGGCGAACTGTAACCTCACATTCCTTTATTTTGCTGCAGACTGATGGATCCCAGTCGTTTCTATGGTAAAGGCCGAGACAATGATATCAATTTGAGGGAAATAAATGGGTATGATTCTGAAGATTCTATCTTATCTGACTCCGATGATGAATTAGACTCTTTTACACCAACAGAGAATATAATTATTCCAGAAAGTGAGGATGAAGAAGGATTCGATGACAATATGTCAACAGAGACGATGTCGCAGCAGAAACTCAGAATTTAGCAAGTGTCAATATTGATCAAGTTGTGACAATACAGTGATATCAAATGGGATGAGTGGACCAAAGAATACAGTTTGGAAGGAGGTTAGCACACGCAGGGCAACTACTGTTTTGCCATGGAAAGATCAGCTGTCCCCAGGACCTGTATACCTCTTGATCCAATAAACTATTTCCGAAAATTGATGGACGACGATATCTTACAATCAGCAGTGGAACAAACAAATTTGTATTCTGTACTACGGAATCCAGCAAAGCCAATAAATGTAAGCAAACATGAAATTGAACAGTATTTTGGATGTTCTATGTATATGTCAATTTATGGTTTGCCAAACTCCCGTTCTTATTGGAAATCTGATACTTGAGTCCCAGTTGTTGCCGACACATTGAGTAGGAACAGGTCTTCACTTCAATGACAACTCAAAACTAGATCCAAATGATAAACTCTACAAAGTCAGGACCCTCTTGCAGGCTCTGGTTGAAAATTGTAATAACATACCAATTGACGAAAAGCTTTGTGTGGATGAGCAGATGATCCCTTTCAAGGGTCAACACAGCCTCAAACAGTATGTGAAGGGTAAGCCAAAGAAGTGGGGTTATAAGGCATTTTTGTTGTGTGATTCAAAGTTTTTTTTTTAATAATATGGAGATCTACTCAGGGAAGGCAGATCCCATTGTTGCCAGATGTGGGTGTATCAGGCAATGTAGTGATTCGATTGTCGACCATCATTCCAAAACACCGCTTTCATAAGTTGTACTTTGACAATTGGTTTACAAGTATTGAGTTGCAAGTATGTTTGGAGAAAGACGGAATCCAGTGCTTGGGAACAGTGCGTGCGAATAGACTAGAGGGCTGCAAATTTTCAGCCGATAAGGACATGAAAAAGAAGGGAAGAGGCAGTTTTGAGGAATATGTTGCGATCAAAGATGGTGTGACAGTAACGGCCGTAAAGTGGTATGACAACAAACCAGTTCACTTACTGAGCACTTTTGTCGGTGCTCATCCAGTGACGAAGGTACAGAGGTGGGACAGGTCAAAGAAGGAGAGGATAGAAGTTCCATGCCCTAGCATAGTACTTCTACACAACAAATTCATGGGAGGCGTGGACCTAATTGATTGCCTTATTGCTTTATATCGAACAGTTATCAGATTTAAAAAATGGTACCTGAAAATAGTGTTTCATTTGATGGATTTAGTAGTTGTAAATGCATGGCTATTGTACAGGAGGGACTGTGACTCATGCCAGATCAGAAAGAAAGATCAACTGAGCCTCTTGGAGTTCAAGGCAGCAGTTGCAGCCTGTCTTTGCCAGCATGGTAAAGTTACGCAAAAGAAGCGGGGAAGACCAAGCTTATCGTCAATGGAGCAGCAAATTGAAGAAAAGAAGAGGAAGTGCCCAAGTGCTCCAATGCCAGACAAAGAAGTCAGACTGGATGCGACAAGTCACTGGCCAAAATTTGTGGAAAAAAGGGGGCGCTGTAAGAAGCCTGGCTGTCCTGGAGTCCCCAAAGTAATTTGCGTAAAGTGTAAAGTGCATCTCTGCTTCACACCATCTGCAAACTGCTTCGTAGAATTTCACACGGAGTAGTGAAATATACATTCTGAATTTATTATGCCAATTCATATGAGTGATCTTGTTTCCACGTTTATGTCATACTTTCTAATTTTTTGGAATGTTATTGGTGATTCCCGAGGTAACTTTTGGTAACAGAACTGAAACGCACTGATTCCTCTGTGCAGCCTTATTCTCAAAACAAATATTGGCATTTGTCTTCCATATGGAAAGTTTTCTCAAATGTGACATTTCATCTATTTGACATTTAAAATTTATTATTTTCATGTGATTTGAATATTGTCTCTGTTCTAATTTTGTAAATTCTAAATAATGCTAAATATAGCAATTCTAATCTGGTGATAATAAAAACTTATGATTCCATTCATTAAATTTATACCATGACCTTCACCGCCCACTGTTACCTCAAAGTAACAAACCAATTTTCAAAACAGTAATTTTTGAAAAAATAGAAATTGATGTTTTTTGGGGCTATAGCACCCTTTAGTCTATAAATGTAGGGATCAATATTTTTTTTCTTGAAGAAATAATAATTAGGGCTATACAGGGTTAAATACAAATCGTGATAACTCGCCAAAGAAGCTTCTTATTCAACCACAGAAACAGTGAGACTATTGTAGCTGCCCCTTGGGTGAAGACGAAGAAACCTATAATTCGAGGCCAGCACTATATAGATAAATTGATTCAGGTAAGTCGAAATTATTGATGCATATTTCTTCGGAACCTAATCTCGTCTTGTGATATCTTTTATGCTCTTAGGTGAGTAAAAATAAGAATTTACACGAACTGTGACAACCCCGATGACATGATCTTAGCTATTGGTAGGGCAACCATCGCCGCCATGTTTTTTCTATATTAAGGTCTGAGGATTGTAGTTGGTCTTGGCCTGTCTGCGCAGCGCAGCTTGCTTGACGGTCTGGCTGGGCCGGACAATCGTAGAACTTTACTGCAAGGCGATCCTCCAAACCCTTTGTTAGCCTACTTTCGATTTTTGCAAAAAATGAAAGTAGACTTATGAGATCAACACAGGGCGAAAAAAGTGTGTCTGTATGTGTGTGTGTGAGTCTGTGTGTGTGTGTGTGTATGTGTCTGTGTGAGTCTGTGTGTGTATGTGTGTCTGTGTGAGTGTGTGTACTCTGAATGTCTGTCCCCCCCTATCAATTCGAACACGGTGAATGCGAATTGAACGAAATTTGGTACAAAGGTAGCACTAGCAAAGGACAACTCAGTGTCATGTTTTATATCGCCGCCATCTTGACGGAAACGTAATGGCGGCCACACAAATGTTCAAAGCTTAAATCAAATTACGACTAACCTAATCATCCGATCTCTACCAAATTTTGCGACAACATACCTTTATGGGGGGAGCATCCTTTGAGAAAACCAATAGGTCATCAGCGTAATAGTTAGCGGATGGCGGCCATCTTTGTGTGAAAATCGATTCCCCCTATTAATTCGAACACGGTGCAACCGAATGGAACGAAATTTGGTACAGAGGTAGTACTAACAAAAGGCACCTCAGTGTCATGTTTTATATCGCCGCCATCTTGACGGAAACGTAATGGCGGCCACAGAAATGTTCAAAGCTTAAATCAAATTACGACTAACCTAATCATCCGATCTCTACCAAATTTTGCAACAACATACCCTTATGGGGGGTGCATCTTTTGACCAAACTAATAGGTCATCAGCGTAATAGTTTGCGGATGGCGGCCATCTTTGTGTGAAAATCGATTCGCCCTATTAATTCGAACACGATGCAACCGAATGGAACGAAATTTGGTACAGATGTAGTACTAACAAAAGGCACCTCAGTGTCATGTATTATATCGCCGCCATCTTGACGGAAACGTAATGGCGGCCACACAAATGTTCAAAGCTTAAATCAAATTACGATTAACCTAATCATCCGATCTCTACCAAATTTTGCAACAACATACCTTTATAGAGGGAGCATCACTTGACCAATCTAATAGGTCATCAGCTTAATAGTTTGCGGATGGCGGCCATCTTTGTGTGAAAATCGATTCCCCCTATTAATTCAAACACGGTGCAACCGAATGGAACGAAATTTGATACAGAGGTAGTACTAACAAAAGGCACCTCAGTGTCATGTTTTATATCGCCGCCATCTTGACGGAAACGTAATGGCGGCCACACGAATGTTCAAAGCTTAAATCAAATTACGATTAACCTAATCATCCGATCTCTACCAAATATTGCAACAACATACCTTTATGGGGGGAGCATAATTTGACCAAACTAATAGGTCATCAGCGTAATAGTTTGCGGATGGCGGCCATCTTTGTGTGAAAATCAATTCCCCCTATTAATTCAAACACGGTGAAACCGAATGGAACGAAATTTGGTACAGAGGTAGCACTAGCAAAGGGCATCTCAGTGTCATGTTTTATATCGCCGCCATATTGACTGAAACGTAATGGCGGCCACACAAATGTTCAAAGCTTAAGTTAAATTACGACTAACATAACCATCCGATCTCTACCAAACTTTGCAACAACATACCTTTATGGAGGGAGCATCCTTTGACCAATCTAATAGGTTATTAGCCTAATAGTTTGCGGATGGTGGCCATCTTTATGTCAAAATTGATTCCCCCTATTAATTCGAACACGGTGGAACCGAATGGAACGAAATTTGGTACAGAGGTAGCACTAGCAAAGGGCACCTCAGTGTCATTTTTTATATCGCCGCCATCTTGACTGAAATGTAATGGCGGCCACACGAATGTTCAAAGCTTAAATCAAATTACGGTTAACCTATTCATCCGATCTCTACCAAATTTTGCAACAACATACCTTTATAGAGGGAGCATCACTTGACCAATCTAATAGGTCATCAGCGTAATAGTTTGCGGATGGCGGCCATCTTTGTGTGAAAATCGATTCCCCCGATTAATTCGAACACGGTGCAACCGAATGGAACGAAATTTGGTACAGAGGTAGTACTAACAAAAGGCACCTCAGTGTCATGTTTTATATCGCCGCCATCTTGAAGGAAACGTAATGGCGGTCACACAAATGTTCAAAGCTTAAATCAAATTACGACTAACCTAATCATCCGATCTCTACCAAATTTTGCAACAACATACCTTTATGGGGGGAGCATAATTTGACCAAACTAATAGGTCATCAGCGTAATGGTTTGCGGATGGCGGCCATCTTTGTGTGAAAATCGATTCCCCCTATTAATTCGAACACGGTGCAACCGCATGGAACGAAATTTGATACAGAGGTAGTACTAACAAAAGGCACCTCAGTGTCATGTTTTATATCGCCGCCATCTTGACGGAAACGTAATGGCGGCCACACGAATGTTCAACGCTTAAATCCAATTACGATTAACCTAATCATCCGATCTCTACCAAATTTTGCAACAACATACCTTTATGGGGGGAGCATAACTTGACCAAACTAATAGGTCATCAGCGTAATAGTGTGCGGATGGCGGCCATCTTTGTGTGAAAATCAATTCCCCCTATTAATTCAAACACGGTGAAACCGAATGGAACGAAATTTGGTACAGAGGTAGCACTAGCAAAGGGCATCTCAGTGTCATGTTTTATATCGCCGCCATATTGACAGAAACGTAATGGCGGCCACACAAATGTTCAAAGCTTAAGTTAAATTACGACTAACATAACCATCCGATCTCTACCAAACTTTGCAACAACATACCTTTATGGAGGGAGCATCCTTTGACCAATCTAATAGGTTATTAGCCTAATAGTTTGCGGATGGTGGCCATCTTTATGTCAAAATTGATTCCCCCTATTAATTCGAACACGGTGGAACCGAATGGAACGAAATTTGGTACAGAGGTAGCACTAGCAAAGGGCACCTCAGTGTCATTTTTTATATCGCCGCCATCTTGACTGAAATGTAATGGCGGCCACACGAATGTTCAAAGCTTAAATCAAATTACGATTAACCTATTCATCCGATCTCTACCAAATTTTGCAACTACATACCTTTATGGAGGGAGCATCCTTTGACCAATCTAATAGGTCATTCGCCTAATAGTTTGCGGATGGCGGCCATCTTTGTGTCAGAATCGATTCCCCCTATTAATTCAAACACGGTGAAACCGATTGGAACGAAATTTGGTACAGAGATAGCACTAGCAAAGGGCATCTCATTGTCATTATTAATATCGCCGCCATATTGACAGAAACGTAATGGCGGTCACACAAATGTTTAAAGCTTAAATCAAATTACGACTAACATAACCATCCGATCTCTACTAAACTTTGCAACAACATACCTTTATGGAGGGAGCATCCTTTGACTAATCTAATGGGTCATTAGCCTAATAGTTTGCAGGTGGCGGCCATCTTTATGTCAAAATTGATTCCCCCTATTAATTCGAACACGGTGGAACCGAATGAACGAAATTTGGTACAGAGGTAGCACTAGCAGAGGGCACCTCAGTGTCATGTTTTATATCACCGCTATCTTGACGGAACGTAATCGCGGCCACCCAAATGTTAAAAGCTAAAATGTAATTACGAGCAACCAAATAATCTAGTGTCTACCAAATTTTGCAACACCATATCTTTATGTGGGAAACATATTCTGACCAAATTGCAAGAACATCAGCCCAATAGTTTGCAGATGGTGACCAAGTATGTGTGCAAATCGATTCCGCCTATCAATTCAAACACGGTGAAACAAATTGAACGAAATTTGGTACAGAGGTAGCACTAGCAAAGGGCACCTCATATTCATGTTTAATATCCCTATAGCACGTTGTATTTCAACAAGCTACTACAACCAACATTCAATCATACTCCTTGAAAAGGACAAAGAGTTATAACAATACCCATGCATTTAGGAGAAAGTAGGCTATATGTTCTTTACTGAACATCTTGTTTTTCAATGATGTAGCCCTTGCGGGGGCTCTGGGCGATATCGTAAAGTGAAGACCACATCAATAGGTAATTTAAAAAATGGAAATTAGTTTTGTAAAAATGATAAAATAGTTACCATATTTTGAATGCACCACAGTACATTTTTTAGCCTACTTTTCACATTTTGCAATAAGAAGTTCCGTTACGAACTAAAGAGACTACTTTTCTTAAAATTTAAGATTCATGCCAATATATAATCTATATGGATCTATCTAAAATAATGACGAAATTAAGTTGCTAATATTGAAATTTCTAATTAGTTCGAAATACTGTATACCTGGTTTAATGTAGCCTAATAGAGTGCTACAGTTGGCAGCCCTGGCGACTGAATATATTCTTAGTTCCATCTCTTAAGGTACAGAATACAAAATTTGGTTGAAGTCCAATGAATAGCATGGACGTTACATGCAGTTAAACATTGGATCTAACAGCGCGCGTAAAATCATGTTGGCAAAAATGTCATGCATGTATTGGTCAGAAATAATCTGAAATAATATGATCTATTGTTATGCCAATTTTGAATGAAATCCATTAATTAGTATAGAAGTTACATGCATTTTAAAATTGGACTTATCAGCAGGCTTAGAATCATGTTGGCAGCACTAACGTATATTAGTTACTCCAAATTCATCTAGAATGCCAGGTACTATACGTGTGCAAAGTTTAGAGCTATTGGCTTGCATACATTCTGATATATTGATATTAGGGTAACAAAAATAGAGACAGCACATATTAACAGTTGGCAGCCCTGGTTGCTCTTAAGAATACGCATAGTCATATCTGTTATGGTACACATAGCACATACGAAATTTGGTTGAAATCCAAACGATAGTATGGAAGTTAAATGTATTTAAAGTTGGACCTCTCAGCAGGCTTAGTATCATGTTGGTAGCACTGACGTATATAAGTTACTCCAAATTAATATAGAATGTCAGGTACTATGTGTGCATAGTTTAAAGCTGTCGGCTTGCATACTTTCTGATATATTGGTATTTGGATAAACGAAATTAAGAGCATTTATTAACAGTTGGCAGCACTGGTGAGTCTTACGAATACGCTCAGTCATATCTGGTTATGTACACATACAACATACGAAATTTGGTTGAATTCCAATTGATAGTGTAGAAGTTATATGCATTTAAAAATTGGACCTATCAGCAGGCTTATAATCATTTTGGCAACACTGCCATGTATGGCCTCCTGGAAATTAACTCGCTTCTCTCCCGCAACTATACACTATAAGCGTTTGATCGAAAAATGTCAAAATTGGAACTGTCAAGTCAAACCTTTTTACTCTTCCCTCTCTCTCCTCTGCCTTTCTCTTTCTCATTTTTCTATTTTCGAAGACTGTTTGGGGGGGGGGCATGCTCTCCTCCTTCCTCCACCCCTCTCCCCCCTGGGACCGCCCCTGAAGTTGGTAGCTACTTATACTAGTAGATTCTCCATCGGATAGTTGGGTGAATGTCTCGAATGAAGCCAACTGATGTGTGGATGAGCAATGTCTTCATGTCATTGGTGTTAATTTACAATTTTCATGTAGCCTACTCTCACGGTAAATCGTTGCTTCTTCGTAGGTGAGTGTTATCATCGTGACGCCATGGTTAATATTGTTGGCTGTCACCCCTTAGGTCCAGGTTCTATTCCCGAATCTGTCAAGAAATTTAATTCTCGTCTGAAGCAAAACATACAAGAGGTGCTTTAAGTTCCCAACTCAATCATCCTGGAAGTGGTTTTCCATAGTTTCTCACTTCTAGTTCAGGCAAATGCTGAAATGGTACCTAAATTAAGGGCGTGGCCGCTTCCTTCAATGATCCTTGTCTCAATTACAAGTACACGCACTAATACAGCTGAGGTCTCTGAGGAGACCACACGAAAAAAAAAAGCCAATCAGCCATCACAATAACACAAGTCATCAGACAAATTACACACACGTCCTAGTACACGGGGATACATGAACACTATGTCGCAAAGCTCCTAAATGGTTAGATGACAACAATCTCTTTATCCAAACTAGGGAACAGTATTCAGTGACAGATTATACGAAGTCAACAACTGAACAGCAGAGCGTATTGGTGTTGGACCCTAAGTGGAACCACAAAGTTTCCACAAAATGATGTTCTGCGTTTTTGCGGTTGTCAGTAGTATTTTTTTAGACAATCTTTGAAAGATAGCGTTCTCTCAAGAGTTTCGGCCAATGTAAACAGTACTTATATAAAAAGAAATTTACAAATGTATACAAAATATTATTGTCTCACTCTGATGAATTAGTAGTTTGATTCACGACCTGTGAAGTCGGATTTTGAAGGGTGGCAAAACCCAATGGCACTCCTAGCAGATTACCTAAAGGTTCCACCAGGTGGCTTATGTCATACGATGATATTAATATATCAATAATACTAGCAGGTACCCGCGGCTTCGATCGCGATCAAGACACTGGGGACGATGCATTATTGCTGATAATTGGTCTATTCTATTATAGCAATCGCGGCTAGAGGTGGGTCCATTCTAATTCTGAAAATTTATGATACGTATAGTATATTGAACTGAGCAGCAAAGTGGGAAATTTATAGATTTGTGAACGTCTGCAGGGTACGATGTTACATTATGTGAACACATTTGAAAATTTCGTTTTTGATTTTGCCATCTTCTGCTGAGACATAACGATTTTGTTGTCCGGATACTCGTGAGCACGCCACATAAAGTTGCCCATGAGAAAAAATGATTTTGTCTAAATGTACACCTACTGCTGTTAAGTGTGTATCATTGCGCTTTGTTAATAGAAATTGCTAATATTGTGTGAAGAGGGAACTGCACTCCTGCACACTGGAATGGCAAATCTATCGGAATATGGGCAATTAAAAGTATTTTTCCTTAATCTATTCTGGGTGTGATTTTGCCACACTTATTGATGGTTTGAACGTCAACATGTCGCTATTGATAGACCTATAGCGAAATAACTCTCACCTTGGCCGCTGATGAACATTATGCAGTATCTTCCAGTGTTAGGCCTACATCCCAGGGATTGAAATTTCCCAACAACCCTTTTGCCTCACATGTCTCTCTAAGTAATTAAAATTACTGATTGTTGTTGTTTGAGTCTTCAGTTTTGTGACTGGTTTGATGCAGCCCTCCATACCTCCGTCTCCTGAGCTAATGGTTTCATTTCTACATAGCTACCACACCCTACATCCGAGGCAATCTGTTTAACCCTGGTCTACCCCTACAGTTCTTGTCCTCGACCCTCCCATCCATAACTAAGCTTGCTATTCCTGGGTGTCTTAATATGTGTCCTACCAACCTATCTCTTCTCTTCATTAGCAGTCGCCAGAAACATCTCTCCTCTCCCATTCATCTTAATACAGTAGCTCTTCATTTGTTACCCTATCTACCCATCTGATCGTCATCATTCTCCTGTAAAACCACATTTCAAACGCTTCAATTCTCCTCTTTTCTGCTGCACCATTAGCGCTCCAGACAAAAGCGTTCATAAATGACTTCCTAATACCTAAATGTATATTCGATGTCAACAGATTCCTTTTCTGTAGAAATGCTTTCCTTGCCTGAGCTAACCTACTTTTTATATCCTCTTTGCTTCGTCCATCACTGGATATTTTGCTTCCTAATTAACAGAAGTCTCCTACTTCCCGGAGCGTTTCGCCTGCCAATTCGACATCCATAGCGATTTTTGATTTCTTTCGAATGCATTCCAATTATTTTGTTTAACATTTATTGATTTTCATCATGAATTATTTCCTCAAGACGGAGTCCATACCATTCAAAAACTCGTTCAAATTCTCTGGCGTATCGGCCAAGATGACGATGTCATCAGCAAATCTCAGAGATGAAATTATTTCTCCTTGAATCTTCGCTCCCAATTTAAATTTTTCTCCAATTCCCTGATTATTGTATTTTTAGAGATCTTTGAAATGCGTTGCCCCATCAAATGGTGTAGATGCATTGTCAAAGGAAAACATTCCATGTTACGAACATGGGCCGCATAACCTGTACTGAAAGGCTATTCTGAACAGCAGATCCTTGATCTCAGATTTGCCAACATTTTATTGTATCTTTCCATGTGGTAATATCTCTGTACTTCAACATACAGAAGAGTGCTTTAGAAATCATGTCTTGTGTAAATTTTGGAAAAGATAGTGAGTGTGTTTTTACAGGAGTGGATACTCGCTCGTAGAAATTCATTTCAGTAATATAGACTGGCTCACAATTTTGTTAGTGCACATTGAGGTATGTGACAGCGGGATGCCTTAAATGCTACGGAAACGGCAATAGCCGCCACTGAGATTCGTTGCTACTGAAATAACGACCAGACTGATATTTGTACTTAACTATACGGGATTTGTGAGTCCAGTGTTTATGGAATTGAACGTAACTATATCGCTACCTTTATTTAGTAGCCGCTACTGTAGTGTTTAAAAATTAAAGGTGGTATTAGAAGGCGCTTTCCCTATTTTTTTAACCCCTGGCACTACAGCCCATGAAGGGCCTAGGTCTATCATGCGGCCGCTTCCCTGCCATTTGGCCTTCAGATATTGTGGTCACATGTGGTCAGTGCATCGTGTCACCTCGGCCGTAAATCTTGTTCTTCGTGACCGGGGCGCTGCCTCAGCTACTCAATTGTCCTCACGAAGCTGAGTGTACCCCGTTGCAGCCCTCACGTCAGTGTCTAAAATCTCTGACGGAGCCGGGAATCGAACCCGGGACCTCCTGATGAGAGGCAGGTTCGCTACCCTGTTCTTATTATGTTTATATATATCTTGAAAAAAATGGATTGGCATTGCCTCCTACAGGGATATATAGAAAATCGGATGTCATACCTTGAGTTACTGTTGCCATGGAAACGGACTTGCCATTAGTTCATAAGTTTATCAGAGCGAGATAGTTTTCTGCGAATATCTTTGAAACTGTTAGTTTTAGGGCCTTAAAATGTGGTTTTCGGCGTCCCGTAAGGACATACCAAGTATTGTTTCTTGCATCGATGTGCATAAAATGAGCTTAGTCCGGTCTTTATGCGACAACTTCGATATTTTGTCCCGGTTGAGTATTTTTGGTGACTTTTCAGTTATGTTACCCGTTCCGAGGGAAAAATGATTTATTTCCGGATGAAAGGCAGCCTATATGTTATCCCAGGGTATAAGGTGTCTCCATTTCAAATTTCATCCAAATCCGTCCAGCCGTTTTAGTGTCAAGAGGTAACAAACTAACACACACACACACACAGGCTTTCACAATTATAATATAATAGGGATATAGGGATTAATAATATTTTCTACAATCCCCATTTTATGGGTTCAGGGACGAGGTGAGGTAAGTTTCTATGTGGCAATGGTTTTCACGGCTCACGGTTGGATGAAATTCCTGATGCCATCCTCACCACAGGGCATGATGGCAAACGAAATGAAATAAAGCAAGGGGTTGGAAGTTGGAAGTACCGTCCTGAAAAACCATTTCATAGAGGCTGACTGTGGTATTTGAACCCTCTGGCCTTGCACGTCCATGCGCGCACCCATCCAGGTTACGATAACAATAATATATACAGTATACAATAATAATAATAATGTTATTGTGAAATGTATGAATTGAAGATAATCAATTTTTTTTTAAAGTATTTTGTATTTTGAAATGTATTTTAAAATACTATTTAGTATTTTGTATTTTCATAAATTTTATAAGTGTCTTTTGTATTTTGTATCTAAAATACTTTTGAGCGAGTATTTTGTATTTAGTATCGAAAATACAGTTTGGGAATATTGCCCAACTCTGGCTGGGGCCTTGTAGGCCTAGGCAGAAATCCGGCACTGTATACGCTGATGTCATGATTCTCACCGGGTGCGTGAAACCAAACAATATAAGAGATATCAGTTTCTCAGGCATAATATTTGATTCCGATTACAACCGTCAGGATTACCTCATCCTCCAGCCTAGCCTGCTACCAGGCGGTCAGACAGCGTACTAAATCTTAAGCGCGGGTGATTTGAACAGTATTTCACCACTAACTGGTACACCACCTGCCCCCTTTCCCCACCCCCTGAACCTGTACCCCTACCTTTGTAGCTAAATGTAGTAATATGATTTATGTCGGTGTAATTCATTTATTCCTGTTCCTTTTGATCTATTTTATTTAAGAGCAAATATTCAACCAAAGGCTCATAATAATGGATTATTATTATTAGACGACTTTACTTATTTTGCAACAAGATGTTCATTCAAGAACATATAGCCTACTTTCTCCTAAATGCATGGGTATTGTTATAACTCTTTGTCCTTTCCAAGGAGTATAATTGAATGTTGGTTGTAGCAGCTTGTTGAAATACAACGTGCTATACGGATACTAAACATGAATATGAGGTGCCCTTTGCTAATGCAACCTCTGTAAAAAAAATGCATTCAATTCGGTTTCACCGTGTTTGAATTGATATGGGGAATCGATTTGCACACATTCATGACCGCTATCTGCAAACTATTGGGATGATTACCTTGTAGTTTAGTCAAACGATGCTACCCACAAAAAGGTATGTTTTGCAAAATTTGGTAGAGATCAGATGATTAGGATGGTCATAATTTGATTTAAGCTTTTAACATTTGGGTGGCCGCCATTCCGTTTTCGTCAAGATGGCGGCGATATAAAATATGACACTGAGGTGCCCCCTGCTAGTGCTACCTCTGTGGCAAATTGAGTTCAATTCGGTTTCACCGTGTTTGAAAAGATAGGGGGAGTCGACTTGCACACATACATGGCCCACATCCGCAAATTATTGGGCTGATGACCTCGTAGTTAGGTCAATAGATTTTTTATACATAAAGATATAATGTTGCAAAATTTGGTAGAGATCAAATGATTAGGTTGGTCGTAATATGATTCAAGCTTTTAACATTTGGGTGGCTGCCATTACGTTTTCGTCAAGATGGCGGCAATATAAAACATGACACTGGAGGGCCCTTTGCCAGTGCTACCACTGTACCAAATTTCGTTCAATTAGGTTTCACCGTGTTTGAATTGATAGGAAGAATCGATTTGCACACATACATGGCGCCATCTGCAAACTCTTGGGTTGATGACCTTGTAGTCTACTCAAACGACGCTCTCCATATGAATATATGTTGTTGCAAAATTTGGTAGAGATCAGATGATTAGGTTAGCCCTAATATCGTTCAACTCGGTTTTACAGTATTTGAATTGATAGGGAGAATCGATTTGCACACATACATAGCCACCATATGCAAAATATTGGACTGATGACCTTGTAGCTTGATCATAGAACGCTTCTTACATAAAGGTATGTTGTTGCAAAATTTGGTAGAGATCAGATGATTAGGTTGGTCGTAGTTTGATTTAAGCTTTTTATATTTGGGTGGCCACCATTACGTTTCCGTCAAGATGGCGGCGATATAAAACATGACACTGAGGTGCCCTTTTCTAGTACTATCTCTGTACCAGATTTCGTTCCATTCGGTTTCACCGTGTTCGAATTAATAGGGGGAATCGATTTTCACACAAAGATGGCCGCCATCCGCAAACTATTAGGCTGGTGACCTATTAGTTTGGGCAAGGGATGCTCCCCTCATAAGGGTATGTTGTTGCAAAATTTGGTAGAGATCGGATGATTAGGTTAGTCGTAATTTGATTTAAGCTTTGAACATTTGTGTGGCCGCCATTACGTTTCCGTCAAGATGGCAGCGATATAAAACATGACACTGAGGTGTCCTTTGCTAGTGCTACCTTTGTACCAAATTTCGTTCAATTCGCGTTCACCGTGTTTGAAAAGATAGGGGGATCTATTTGCACCCATACATGGCCGCCATCCGCAAATTATTGGGCTGATAACCTTGTAGTTTAATCAAAGGATTTCTTATACATAAAGGTATATTGTTGCAAAATTTGGTACAGATCAGATGATTATGTTAGTCGTAATTTGATTCAAGTTTTTAACATTTGGATGACCGCCATTACGTTTTCGTCAAGATTTCTGCGATATAAAACATAACGCTGGAGTTCCCTTTGCGAGTGCTAACTCTGTACCAAATTTCGTTCAATTCGGTTGCACCGTGTTTGAATTGATGGGGGGATCGTTTTGCACACTTACATGGCCGCCATCTGCAAACGACCGTGTAGTTTGGTCAAAAGACGCTCGCCATATGAATATATGTTGTTGCAAAATTTGGTAGAGATCGGATGATTTGGTTAGTCGTAATTCGATTTAAGCTTTGAACATTTGGGTGGACGCCATTACGTCTCTGTCAAGATGGCGGCGATATAAAACATGACACTGAGGTGCTCTTTGCTAGTGATACCTCTGTACCAAAATTATATTCAATTCGGTTTCACAGTGTTTGAATTGATAGGAGGAATCGATTTGCTCACATTTATGGCCACCATCCGCAAATTATTGGGCTGATGACATTGTAGTTTAATCAAAAGATTTCTTATACATAAAGGTATATTGTTGAAAATTTGGTAGAGATCAGATGATTATGTTAGTCGTAATTTGAATCAAGTTTTACCATTTGGATGACCGCCATTACGTTTTCGTCAAGATGGCAGCGATATAAAACATAACGCTGGATTTCTCTTTGCTAGTGCTACCTTTTTACCAAATTTCGTTCAATTCGGTTGCACCGTGTTTGAATTGATAGGGGGGAATCGATTTGCACACATACATGGCTGCCATCTGCAAACGATTTGGCTGATGACCATGTAGTTTAGTCAAAAGACGCTCGCCATATAAATAAATGTTGTTGCAAAATTTGGTAGAGTTCGAATGATTAGGTTAGTCGTAATTTGATTTACGCTTTGAACATTTGGGTGGACGCCATTAAGTCTCGGTCAAGATGGCGGCGATATAAAACATGACACTGAGGTGCTCTTTGCTAGTGCTACATCAGTACCAAATTTTGTTCAATTCGGTTTCACCGTGTTTGAATTGCTAGGGGGAATCGATTTGCACAAAATTGCCGCCATCTGCAATCTATTGGGCTGATGATCATGTAGTTTTGTAAAAAATATGCTTCCCACATAACGGTATGTTGTTTCAAAATTTGGTAGAGATCATTGATTAGGTTGGTCGCAATTTGATTCAAGGTTTTAACATTTGGGTGGTCGCCATTATTTTTTCGTCAAGATGGCGGCAATATAGAACACGACTCTGAACTGTCCATTGCTAGTGCTACCTCTGTACCAAATTTCGTTCAATTCGGTTTCACAGTGTTTGATTTGATAGGGGAATCGATTTGCACACTCACATGGCCGCCATCTACAAACTGTTTGGCTGATGACCGTGTAGCTTAGTCAAAAGACGCTCGCCATATAAATATATGTTGTTGCAAAATTAGGTAGAGATCGGATGATTAGGTTAGTTGTAATTAGATTTAAGCTTTGAACATTTGGGTGGCCGCCATTGCGTTTCCGTCAAGGTGGCGGCGATATAAAGGATGACACTGAGGTGCCCTTTGCTAGTTCTACCTCTGTGCCAAATTTTGTTCAATTCGGTTTCACTGTGTTCGAATTGATAGGGGGGACAGACATTCAGAGTACACACTCTCACTCACACACACACAGACACACAATTTTTGGCCCTGTGTAGATCTCATAAGTCTACTTTCATTTTTTGCAAATATCGAAAGTAGGCTAATATGTACTGCCCCCACCCCGCTGGAATTTATTAACTGAAATAATTACCGAATGTAAGAGTTTCACTGACATGAAGCGACTCCAGGCAAAGAGAAGAGCCGCCATGAACGAAGTGGAACACATTATTATGTCGGTAAAAAGTGAGTGCAGATCCCAATCACATGGCATTACGGATTAATTAAAGGCAATTTATTAGTGTTCTTGCTGGGGTTCTGTTCTAGTCCAAGGTTAGTATTACACGAACGTGTTGCTTATATTTTAACCGCGGGTTACGGGCCTCTGTACGTGCTAGGTATATTTGTACGCCATTTTGGTTCTTTGTTCCAGTGCAAATTTCATATCTCAACAATCAAATACGAAACAAACACAAGCATCTCAGTCTAAAGAGATATCGCCGCCATTTTTGGAAACGATAACAAGTAGTTCCGTGAAGAACTATACAGCCTATTTTCATATATCCTACTTATGTTCATTGCCTCTATCTACATACAAAATTTCAGTTTGATTGCTGTAATAGATTCGTAGATATTGAGAACAGACTAAATATTTCGGATGGTCGCCATGTTGGATTTTATATATGTAGGTCCTAGAGTTATGTATTGTTACAGGAAGATTATTGTGTACTTGTAGCATTCAAACTTCAATCGCATGATTAGGACACAAGAAGTAACAAGGAGATTTTAAAATTTCGCACAGCTGCCATCTTGTGGTTGTGGAAACAAT
The DNA here is from genome assembly GCA_946902985.2 of Meconema thalassinum. Classification (NCBI taxonomy): domain Eukaryota; kingdom Metazoa; phylum Arthropoda; class Insecta; order Orthoptera; family Tettigoniidae; genus Meconema; species Meconema thalassinum. The sequence goes on along the minus strand of OX336388.2, from coordinate 355,604,202 downwards.
TGAAATAAATTAGATGCCAGGGGATTATCATTCGTATAAGGAATTACTGTACCAAGTTTCACTGCACTCGGATAGTTAAATTGCGAGAAACTTCTTTGTGAATATTTAAACTTCGCGTCGCCGCCATGTTGGATTTGTGATCACCAGGTTATTTAAAGTCCTATAGGTGAACTTAAGTTCATAGCCCATATGAACATAAAAAATCAGTTTGATTGCTATAATACACACATCAAAAAAAGTTTTGCATCACCTCGGTTCCAAGAGTTCCGGAACCGTTAAATACAAAGGGAATAGAGATCAACACAAACAACATTTCAGCTCGTTTTATTGCTCATGAGACCCACACATTGCATGTTGTACCATCATACAGCTAGACTTTCAGCATTTGTGGTCCAGATTGCAGTACACACCACTACCTCTAATACCCAGTAGCACGTCCTCTTGCATTGATGCATGCCTGTATTCGCCGTGGCATACTATCCACAAGTTCATCAAGACACTGTTGGTCCAAATTGTCCCACTCCTCAACGACAATTCGGCGTAAATCTCTCAGAGTGGTTGGTGGGTCAAGACGTCCATAAACAGCCCTTTTCAACATATCCCAGGCATGTTCGATAGGGTTCATGTCTGGCGAACATGCTGGCCACTGTAGTCGAGCGATGTCGTTATCTTGAAGGAACGCATTCACAAGATGTGCACGATGAGGTCGAGAATTGTCGTCCATGAAGACAAATGCCTCTCCAATATTCTGCCGATATGGTTGCACTATGGGTCGGAGGATGTCATTCAGGTATCGTAAAGCCGTTTCGGAGCCTTCCATGACCACCAGTGGCGTACGTCGGCCCCACATAATGCCACCCCAAAACATCAGGGAACCACCACCTTGCTGCACTCGCTGGACAGTGTGTCTAAGACGTTCAGCCTGACCAGGGTGCCTCCAAACACGTCTCCGACGATTGTCTGGTTGAAGGCATATGCGACACTCATCGGTGAAGAGAACGTGATGCCAATTCCGTGGGGTCCATTCAGCATGTTGTTGGGCCCATCTGTACCGCGCTGCATGGTGTCGGGGTTGCAAAGCTGGACCTCGCCATGGACGTCGGGAGTGAAGTTGCGCATCATGCAGCCTATTGCGCACAGTTTGAGTTGAAACACGACGTCCTGTGGCTGAACGAAACGCATTATTCAACATGGTGGCATTGCTGTCAGGGTTCCTCCGAGCGGCAATCCGTAAGTAGCGGTCATCCACTACAGTAGTAGCCCTTGGACGGCCTGAGCGAGGCCTGTCATCGACAGTTCCTGTATCTCTGTACCTCCTCCATGTCCGAACAACATCGCTTTGGTTCACTCTGAGACGCCTGGAAACTTCCCTTGTTGAGAGCCCTTCTTGACACAAAGTAACAATGCGGACGCGATCGAACTGCGGTATTGACCTTCTAGGCATGGTAGAACTACAGACAACATGAGCAGCGTACCTTCGTCCTGGTGGAATGACTGGAACTGATCGGCTGTCGTACCCCCTCCGTCTAATAGGCCCTGCTCATGCATGGTTGTTTACATCTTTGAGCAGTTTTAGTGACATCTATGAACAGTCAAAGGGACTGTATCTTGGATACAATATACACAGTCAACGTCTATATGCCGGAGATCTGGGAACCGAGGTGATGCAAAACTTTTTTTGATGTGTGTAGATTCAGAGCCGTCTAAATATTTCGGATGGTCGCCATGTTGGATTGTTAAATGTATAGGCCATATAGTCATGTACTGTACCCGAAAATCCGGAAAGGAGCCTGTTGGAATATCCACTGCCCCAGCTGGATTGCCTATTTCTAACAGCACCGGCAAATTACTACATTAGAAATCCTTTCCAACATGGTCTTTAGGGCTTTACATACAGCAGTTACAAAAATATTGTGGATCAACAACAAACTACACGGGGCACGCCTACCTTTACTTACCTTCTCGGGGACTGGGAATTCAGCTTCGCCTACAATACATCCACAATACTCTGCTCCTAATATTTAAAATGAATCACACGCCAACAACAACAAATAACGAACTGAACAAAATTTATTAACAATGGTGTAAACTAACCTAGTATAAACAAAATAACAATAAACTAATTTAACAATCAAATTAAAATAAAAACACGCAATCATTCACACTTCCTTTCTACTCCACATCTTACTACAATGCTGTGTAAAAATTATGAGCATAAGATTCTTGGCTTGTTTTAGGCCTACACTGCGTAAAAAAAGAAAACGTTTAATGATGGCTCTTACATTCGTAGCATTCCTGACACATGGTTTCATTCACTAGCCTGCGTTTGTAGAACGCACGTGCACTGGCCTTGTTTCATCAATGAAACACTAGCACCACGCTGCACTCGGAACTGTTTTACAATTTATCCAAGGCGGTGAGTGTCCACCTGTTCATATTATGACATCTCTCTCCAACTCTAACGGTGAATCATTCTAGCCAGCCCACATCGAGACTGCTTTTGAGTGCATTTATAAAACACGTAAAATTAACATTATGATCTTACAAAAATGCACATAACTTCTATGTTTCTTAAACAATCATCCTGAAAATTTGATACACTCTTTCATTCGCACCCCGTATTGTTCTAGACCAATTCGGTTCGACATTTGCTCTTAACAGTGAACAATCATTCATACCAAAAACATCCGCTCATAAAATGCACGCTATTCCAAAACAATTGATTAATAAATCCTACTAAATTATTTAAGTAATTAAATCATTTCCAAAGAATTATTTACATGTAATATGTTCATAATAATATCCATTATTTAGTGTTGCTAACACGTTACTTTCTAGATTCTGGCTTCTCGGTTACAATACAATTCTCAACTAATTATATACACTGGTTTTCCACATAATCATTCTAACATTCCGTAGTTTTGATACACTGCTTACACATCGTCTTATATAGGTTTCATTACATTGTCGGTATAATACAGTCGATTAATTAAAGTTAACTGTACGTAATTACATAACGTCGGGTTAAATAAAATTTAATAATTGTATTATAGGCATGAGTAGACAATCTTTCTCAAGTTGTATTTCCGCTAGAACCATTTGTCAACACAGCTAAATCGTTACTTCACATGAACTGGACTACTTGTATACAACGGTTCTTATCATGATCCATGCCTTCTTATCAAAGAACAATAATACTTTGACTTCCTTTAAAATGCGGAACCCCCTCGCACGAGCCTTCTTTATAGCTCGACAAATCCTCACATAACACTATATATGGCATAACCAATTATCATCCACTATGTTAAACAATAACCATAAACATATTAACATATCTTCTGTAGGAACTTCTCTCAAATAACGGCATGACCCTCAGTATCATTCCACATGACTACTGAACTACAATTATACATGCTTAAGTTCTTCAAACGAAACTTCCAATTGTAATGAACGATATTAGACAGTCGTGATTAACCTCCTAAAGTTGACTCCACAACAAGATAATTAACTGTTAACTCGTCTGTCGCAAATACATGTAATAAAAATAATACTCCTGTCTCATCTCACTTGTCAAGCTTTAAATTGTTTATCGTTGTAATATCATGTCCACAAAAAGACGTGATGTTACACAAATAGTGTAAAATAACACACATGTTATTTATAGTGTCAAATAGAATTCAATCTTGACCGGGATAAACTAGCTTTGAATTCCTATCCAAAGATTTGAATAATCTTCTATCAAAAGGTATTTCCTCTAACATATTAAATGAACATAGCTCTCACCTTTACAAATAATAAGAAGGTTTGTCAATATCGTAATGTTTTTCCACTCTACACAAAGAATGTGTGTAGGGATTAAGACTTCGGTCTTATCAAACGACTAGTATTTCTTAGATCGTCGACAATTTATGTACAATAATGATATAACAATATCATTCGATGTATCTTCTGTTCTTGAAGTTAGATGTTGTTACATTAAAGTGCTCAAATTAAATTTAATAAGAATTTAATTTGAAGCTATGACACAATGTCAGAATACTTGGTTTAGATAAATTATTAAAATTCGAGAGTCGAAATGACTAGTCTTCTATGAGGCAATATGATTCCTCAAACATTTTTTTAATGTCAGTTCCACAACTGATCCGTAGAATAAAATTGAAAAATAGATGAAAGGCAATCATCTCCTAAATAATCTTGAAGCATAAAATCTTAACACACATCTGAAGTGTACAATACATGAAAACACTGGAATACATGAAATGTGAAAATATGGAAATGTGGAGTAAGATCGTTGGCTCAGGATGTCACTAATCAAGCTCTATATTATAAATGAGATACACCGCTATCTTATTTGGTCGAAAACTTGAAGATCTATATAAGTATTCACACAATACTTTGATGTTTCCTCAGTTCAAGATACTGATTTGGATCTGCATTCGAACCTCCGATCTGCGACCTCAGAGATAGGAAACGTCCCTCTCTGGAATTCACCAACATTCGCCTTTGCTCGAACGACATCCTTCTGGCAAATTCTTCTGTGTTGCTGGGCTACCCTTAGCATCTTGACAAATCTCTTCTGTAGAGTCTTCATTCTCCGTCGTAAATATGTATCAGCCTCATCATTGGAATATAATTTATAGAAATATTCATATAAATGGTGAATGAAATATTTCCATTGCTAATTCATGTTACAATAGTGTTCGTAGACTGACGAAAATGTACAAGATGGACCGTACACTACGTCTGTATTCAAGAATACATCGTCTAACGAAGTTCCATCGTTGTATCTTAACTCCTGTTATCGAATATGTCTCTGGCGCATGACTATTTAGTTCATCATATCAACAATGTTAATTATGTTGAATGAAAACATTTGAAGAATAATAATAGTCATTCTGATACTGTTTATGTGTTGCGCCAATATTAAAAGTTCTCCGCTACTGTTCACTAGAACTGCGTTCGCCAACTTCACGTTGCAATTTAAAATGATATTCAGCTTTATTTCCAACACATTTGAAAATCTGTCTTAACAGGCTCATATTGTCGAAACGTTAAGTTTTAGAACGCTCGACTTTTCGCAGAATATAGTATGAGACCTGTTCTTTATAATATTCGCTTAGTTAAATTCAGATCTCAATTATATAAGAGATATAATTAATTCAATGTTCCTCACAACTTCACGTAAAATGGAAGTGCGGTAATCTCCTACGTTCCACCTAGCTATCCTCGCGTCTCCACAAGTCGACAGTCGGCGCACTCGGACAAAACCTTGGGATCTCCGTTAACCCAGTAAAAACACTTCCTCACTCTTCAAAGACTGCTGGAATAAGAACATAGATCCTTGGATCTCCCCCTCCAAGTCGAAATTTTGGCGGCCATATCAATCTCCCACCATAATTTTAGCGCGTGGATTGCTAATGCTTATTACTGCGTAGATTAACCGATCTGCGGTTTTTAAAGATTCAGACATAATTTCTTTTAATATTCTCTTCATTACGAAATAAGAAAATCTTCTTCTAATGGCCTAAATGCATAATTTCATCATATTATGTAGTTAAAGTTGATCCCGTCTTCCATAAGACCTCTTCTCATTGGCTCTGGGCTGGGATCCAATAGCATAATTTATAACAATATTTATAATATTAATTTCCAAACTCGCTGTTGCTATGCCAATTTTAGCCTTCTAGAAGCGTCTATTGTGCAAAGTATCACGTGATCGGGCTCTCCCACAGCCTCGAGCTTGTAACACTTCCCACCTGTGTCACACTTCTAGAAATTATATTTGCTGGTTAAATTTTATCATGGGGACGGAAAGTACTCTCATTTTGTCCCAAAATAATTCATTTTCCGGGGGCAGTACCATTAAAGGAAAATTATTGCGTAGGTTCATTATTCAAACTTTCACTTTGATCGCATGATTACGACACAAGAAATAAAAACTTAATTTTAAAATTCGCAAAGCCGCCATCTTGTGGTTATGTTAACAATTGAACCAAGTTAGATGTCTGTGCATTACAAAGTGTATAAGTACTGTACCAAGTTTTATTGCCTTTGGTTGGTTAAATCGCGAGTAACGTCTATTTAAAAGTCGCAAATTCGCGTGGCCGCCATGTTGGTTTTGTAATTACCAGTTTTTGAAGAGTCACATAGGTGAACTTCTGGTAGTTTCCTTTATCGCCGTAAAAAATCCAGGGTGATATCGGCAATAGTTTCGGAGATATTGAATGCTGGTGAAATACTTCGCACAACCGCCATGTTGGATTGGTGAGACGTAAGAAAATTTGAAGGGCACGGTCGGGGTCGTCCGGAATAGTGCTATGATCTTACCGAGTTTCATTGAAATCGCTCCAGCCGTTTAAAAGTGTTATTTTTTTTGTTGTCGCGTAGCCTCCTGAGAGACCGAGTGCAGGTCTTTCTAGTCGACGCCCGTGGGCGACCTGCGCGTCGGGATGAGAGATGGAATGGATGAAGATGAATGAAACTGGGCAAGTATGTGGAAGGAAGCGGCCGTGGCCTGTCAGAAGGTACTGTCCCAGCATTTGCCTGGAGTTGAAAATGGGAAACAACGGAAAACCATTTCAAGGACAGCCGACGGTGGGGCTCGAACCCACGCGTCTACCGAGTCAGCAGAGAGCTTGGCCCCATGACCTAACGCTGCGCTTTAGCCCGCGTAGCCACTACTGTCAGTGTTTAAAAGTTATTAGGGGTGGGGGGGCACACACACACCTCGCACACACACACACACACACACACGCACACACACACGGACAAAAGGAGATCTCATAAGCCTATTTTTTCAAAATTGAAAATAGGCTAAAAATGGTTTTTGAGCCAACTGCACGTTGTGTTACCAAGCTATCACCCATCCTAGTACTGACTACGCCCAATGTTGCCTAACTGCGGTATTGCTTTCCGCGGAAGATTATCCTAATTCACTAATTGCAAATTACATCGGTTTTCTGTGGGATTCGAGGCAGGGAAGTACACTAGGGTTTAAAGCTATGTATTCACTGGAAAACCAAATTTCAGATAGCCTACATATTTCAAATAAAACGTGGGAATACCTAACAATATTTATGGCAACAACGTGTCACGGTTTTCTGGTGTCCACGCCTGTCAGTTGCTGTGATGTCGGGAGGAGGTAGTCTTGTTAGCTGCTCCATGAATATTATTTTTTTATTTTATTTAGTCGATTTACCCTCTAGGTTGGTGGTTCCCACGGACTGAGCGAGGGAACTCACCACTATCACCTCTACGGGCAGTGTCCTGGAGCTTGGAAGATCTGATCGAAGGGATACAACCGGGGAGGTGTGATCAGCACGTCGCCCAGGCGGCCTCACCTGCAAAGCGAACAGGGGCCTCATGAGGGAGGGGAAGGGATGGAAGATAGGGATGGAGAGGCTAGGAAGAGGGAAGGAGGCGGCCGTGGCCTTACAGTAGGTACCATCCCGGCATTTGCCCGAAGACGAAGTGGGAAACCACGGAAAACCACTTCGAGAATGGCTGAGGTGAGAATCGAACCCCCTCTACTCATTTGGATCACCCGAGGCTGAGTAGACCCCGTTCCAGCACTCATACCACTTTTCAAATTTCGTGGCAGAGCCGGGAATCGAACCCAGGACCTCCGGGGCGGCAGCTAACCATGCTGACCGCTACGCTACGAAGGCGACATGAATATTAATAAGTAGAATTATTTCTTGTCCTAGAGAAATAAATTCAGAAAGGAAAAGCAGAAGCCTCTAGTTTTACGTAACTGTGTGATCTCGCAATCAGGGGCCAGGGAATCTCAATTTTTACGTGGAATCCGATCCACAGGGCGTGATATTTCATTTCAAAAATCTCACGTACATTAACCAGGATTCGGGCTGGGTCCTCTTTTGTGAGAGGCAAACAGCTTGGCCACGACACCTCCACGCCCCAATAGAGAAGGAGGTGGGTTTGGACCCACTTATTACAAAGGAAATATTTATTAAAGTGATCTTCGCATGTTAGATGGGTCACTTTTATTAATCTTATCCAAATGTCAAAACCGGATGTTAAGCTGATTTTGGAAATGATTAGACTGTAAATAGTTCAACAAGAAACTAATGTTCGAAGTCCAATTACCTGACAGTATAGAATGTCCGTTACATAAAGATACCAATCAAGCAGATATGCATGCTGTTCACTCTCATTTTCAAGGTTTCGAAGCAATTGATCAGACATAGCCACTAAGCTTTCCTGAATGTCATCACTAGGGCTCGGATTTTTAGGTAAATAAATATATTTTTATGTAAATACATATTTTAAGCATTTTTTTCTATAAATACATAAATTCCTGCTTTTCACTTATAAGCACATAAAAAGACATAATATTTACATTTTTTTAAAATCAGTATGCTAGATCTATCAGTTTATTGCATTTTTGTTCTGTGTTACTTCAACGGCGAAGAACCTGTGAGGTATCTTATCTTCATGCAGATCCTATGTCAGCTTGCAACTGTGTTATTCTTAACTTGTCGCTCCGTGCCACTCACTGTGGAAGCCAGGGATTTCCTTGCACCACGTGCTAGACCTCCTTCTCCCCCAGCTACCTGGAACCAGTGTCACTCACATGCAGTCCATTTCTAGATCTGTGAAGTGTAGAGCAGTTCCACCTTGCCTAAAGTAAAAACAACTACAAGTTATCACCTGATGCAGAATTTAAAGATAATTTTACTTCCGATGGGGGCGTTCAGTTCTGCCAACTATGTGGGAAAGCCATCAAGGCAGAACGGCGATCTCAAGTTACACAACACCTCAAAGGCCAGAAACATACTGCCGCAGTTTCGCGCCTTCAGAAGTGTTTCGCGATAATCGTCGGTCATTTGTGATGGACAACCTGAAGATGTATCTCGTTGTGTATTGTAATGCATCAGCAGTCGGTGAGACATAGAATAAATTGCATTCTTGAGTACTGCGTGTTGTTTATATTCAAAATAATAAACAACATTATAATTAAATATTTTTACTTTTTTGTTACATATTTCAGGTATTTTAATACATAAAAAATAAATATTTTTCCGATTTTTAGCACCTAAAAATCCGAGCCCTAGTCATCACAATCACACAGTTAATCAGACAAATTCCCAAGTCCTTTTTGGAGGATATTTTCTTCTCTCTCTTTAGAATTTTACGTAACTGGAGAAAACAATCAGGAGCACAAAAGTGAAATATATGTAATACCTCTTCAGTCATTACAAAACTACCTCCGCCAGATGGCGTGCTGCAAAATCACTAGTAGGCGGCATCGGTGGCATAGTTGGTAGCATGCTGAGCTTCTATGCCCAAGATCGTGGGTTCAAACCCGGCCGAAGCCGTCGGATTTTTTAAGAGCGTTAAAAATCCCTCCATATGCCTTCCTCCGGAGGGGAAGTAAAGCCGGCTGTCCCATGTCATAGATTCCACTAATTACACCTGTGTGAAGCTAAATTGGATAGATTAAGAATGTAAACAACGCTCTTTGGTTTCTACGTTCGTTGCCAAGAGCCGACTGCGGTGGCGTCTAGTAGCTAAGTTCTGAACTTGGCCTAGTAGTCGTTGACGGTGGCGCTTGGCGGCAAAAGTAGGAACTATTTGAAAAAATCTAAGTCGCAGTCTGTACTTAAATTAAAAAAACAGATAACACACATTAATACAGTCATCACAATTAACACCGGTTATCTGACAGATTCTACACACACCCAAAGTACACGGGGCTACATGACCGCGTTGTCGCAGCCCCTAAACTTAAGAATCAACCAACCAAAATCGCTAGTACCAGTGTTGGGGCGCCTGTCTCTGCATCTCTATTATTAATAATAATAATAATATTAATATTTATTTATTTATCGTATGGCTCTTAGTGCCGGGAGTGTCCGAGGACATGTTCGGCTCGCCTGAGTCTGTAGCTGCTTCCAGCGGACACCCTAAAGGGCGAGCTACAAGTTCCGTTCAATTTCAAGTAGTTCCAACTTTCGCCACCAGATATCAATGATACCTAGTGGTGAACGTTGGAACTTTGATAGAGCGTTCAGACGAAATCTAACCTAACAAATTTTGCTTTACACAAGTTTAGTCTGTGAAAGGATCTTTAACATGCCATAAATCTATGACATGGGACCGCCGGCTTTACTTCCCCTCCGAAGGAAGGCATACTGAAGGATTTTTAACGCTCTTAAAAAATCCGACGACTTCGGCCGGGTTTGAACCCGCTATCTTGGGCATAGCAGTTCAGCATGCTACCGACTACGCCTCGGATGGCGGGTGCAAGCTTTGCTATTTGACACCCAGAGGGTAGCTTTCATGTCGAATTACGTTGTTCCTTGACTATGAAAGTCAAGGAGGTTAGATGTTAGATATCTAATCTCCTTGAACACTATAGCGCTTTCTAGTAGAGAAATGAGGAACTTTGTGTTGGCGGAAACTCCAGAGATTAATTTTGCCATTATGAACTCGGCCTACTGAATTCAAATGGGTTCTTTGACATGCCATCGTCGTATGACATGCGTATCGTATTTTTGCCGCCTTTCAAAAATCACTTACCACGGTCAGGGGCGAACCTGCAATCTTGGGGTTAGTAGACCGACACGCTATCCACTCATTACTCAAATGTAGCCTCAATTGGTGATGCATTACGAGTATCAGGGACCGTCATGAACTACACATCCATCCTTCCTGATGCCCGTAACAATTTGTGTTTTATGTATGTTTGCACACATCAGATTATGAACGCCATCAAATCAATTTGTTCAAAAGCAAAGGCCCTGACACAATCCCAATTTCTCTTATCTCCAACCTCTAATTGTCCACCTATTTAATTTTTAGCCTATTTTCGATTTTTGCAAAAAATGAAAGTAGACTAATGAGATCAACACAGGGCGAAAAAATGTGTGTCTGGCTGTGTGTGTATGTGTGTGTGAGAGCCTGTGTGTGAGTGTGTGTACTCTGAATGTCTATCAATTCGAACACGGTGAATCCGAATTGAACGAAATTTGGTACAGAGGTAGTACTAGCAAAGGGCACCTCAGTGTCATGTTTTATATTGCCGCTATCTTGACGGAAACGTAATGGCGGCCACCCAAATGTTAAATGCATAAATCAAATTACGACCACCCTAACCATCTGATCTCTACTAAATCTTGCAACAGCATACCTTTATGTAGTAAGCATCTTCTGACCAAACGACAAGGTCATCAGCCCAATAGTTTACAGATAGCGGCGATGTATGTGTGCAAATCGATTCCCCCTATCAATTCAGACACGGTGAAACCGAATTGAACGAAATTTGGTACAGAGGTAGCACTTGCAAAAGGCAACTCAGTGTCATGTTTTATATCGTCGCCATCTTGACGGAAACGTAATGGCGGTCACCCAAATGTTAAAAGATTAAATCAAATTACGACCAACCTAATAATCTGATCTCTACCAAATTTTGCAACAACATACCTTTTTGTGGGAAGCAACTTTTGACAGAACTACAAGGTCATCAGCCCAATAGTTTGCAGATAGCAGCCATGTATGTGTGAAAATCGATTCACTATATCAATTCAAACACGATGAAACCGAATTGAACGAAATTTTGTACAGAGGTAGCACTAGCAAAGGGCACCTCATATTCATGTTAAATATCCGTATAGCACGTTCTATTTCAACAAGCTACTACAACCAACATTCAATTAAACTCTTTGAAAAGGACAAAGAGTTATAACAATACCCATGCATTTAGGAGAAAGTAGGCTATATGTTCTTTACTGAACATCTTGTTCTGTATAAAGAGGAGCATATCCGTCCCTCATCTATGTTCAACCGACAGTTGTGGCTTCGCGGGCTAAAGCGCTGCGTTAGGTCAAGGGGCCAAGCTCTCTGCTGACTCGGTAGACGCGTGGGTTCGAGCCCCACCGTCGGCTGTCCTTGAAATGGTTTTCCGTGGTTTCCCATTTTCAACACCAGGCAAATGCTGGGACAGTACCTTCTGACAGGCCACGGCCGCTTCCTTCCACATCCTTGCCCAGTTTCATTCATCTTCATCCATTCCATCTCTCATCCCGACGCGCAGGTCGCCCACGGGCGTCGACTAGAAAGACCTGCTCTCGGCCTCTCAGGGGGCTACACGAAAAAGAAGAAAGAAGAGATCTATGTTCAACCGTTCTTTGCTGTAGCTGTGTCTCGACTGTGGAATTCAACTCCAGCCGATATCAGAAATCAAAGAAATTTAAGGCTGCATGTCGAGATAACTACTGATTGACCCGTGTAAATGGTGATGGATGAAAGGACGTATGACTGAGCTAGGATAGGCTATTATTTAGGAAATTATAGAAAGGTTTGTAACATTGTCATTATTATTATTATTATTAATAATAATAATATTTGTATATTATTATCCATATGCCACATTCATTGCTATTTGTAATTTACATACATAATTTACTCTTAAATTAGCGGCTTCGGTGGCGTAGTTGGTAGCAAACCCGGCCGAAGTCGTCGGATTTTTTAAGAGCGTTAAAAATCCCTCAGTATGCCTTCCTTCAGAGGGGAAGTAAAGCCGGATGTCCCGTGTCATAGATGTATGGCATGTTAAAGAACCCTCCACTAATTACACCTGTGTGAAACTAAATTATATATAGGTTAAGAATTTAAACAACGCTCTTAGGTTCCTACGTTCGTTGCCAGGAGCCGACTGCGGTGGCGTCTAGTAGCTAAGTTCTGAACTAGTGGTCGTTGACGGTGGCGTTTGGCGGAAAAATTAGGAACTATTTGAAAAATTCAAAGTCTGTAGTCCTTACTTGAATAAAAATCAGATAACACACACTAATACAGTCATTACAATTAACACCGGTTATCAGACAGATTCTTCACACACCCAAAGTACACGGGGCTATATGACCACATTGTTGCACCCCCTAAACTGAGGAACCAACCAACCTTACTCTTAATTTACTTTTGAGGTATCGGTAACGGTATTTATTGTATTTAAAAATTGTCTCATAAGCGGTACCATATTGCGTGGTTAAGTGTAAGAGTGGGCCATGTGCCCTAACTTCGCCACTACTAAAGACAGGAAATAAAATAAATAAATAAATAAATAAATACGGGGCCAAAAAACGCACTCGTTGTAGTGACTTTAGACCGATAAATGTAATTTTCTCCCGTAGTGAAGCTGTTGAGGTAATAGTCCATGAACAAGTACCGTATGTGACTAACTAAATAAATTAAATATATTGAACCATCACCAATAATGTTTAAAAGGGGTATTGTAACACTACGGCATTGGTAAAGGCCAGTGATGATATACGCTCGGCCAAGACCAACTACAATTGGCTCAGCTACGAGTATGAATAAGCGTCAGCTTACTGAAGAATCTTATAACTTTTCGATTTCAGTAATCACAATATACTGTACTTCTCGCAAAGATGAAATCTTTTGGCTTATCTCACAGTGCTTCGTTGGCGTAGTTGGTAGCATGCTGAACTGCTGTGCCCAAGATAGCGGGTTCAAACCCGGACGAGGTCGTCGGATTTTTTAAGAGTGTTAAAAATCCTTCAGTATGCCTTCCTTCAGAGGGGAAGTAGAGCAGGCGTCCCATGTCATAGATATATGGCATGTATAAGATTCTTCCACAGACTATACTTGTATGAAGCTAAATTGTTAGGTTAGATTTCGTCGGAACGCTCTATCAAAGTTCCAACGTTCACGACTAGGTATCGTTGATATCTGGTGGCGAAAGTTGGAACTACTTGAAATTTAACGAAACTTCTAGCCAGGGGGTGTCAACCAGATAGGGATCATTTGGCACCATCGGTGTAGTAGCACGTGCCAGTCGTATGGAGCGCTGTATATCGTGTATATCGTGTTGCCAACATATGCATGATACAACGTTGTAATTAAATTGCAAACATATCACTATATTTAGTCAATAAATATACACATAATTCCTAATTGACATTTCCTTCCAATTATCTTGCTCACAGACGATAATTACGGCACTTATCATTAAATAAACATTATTTTTGTCGGTTGGCGGCATTGCCTTCCCGCACACTACTTCTGTTCTGTTCAAACATGGCGGTGTATTTACATTTCCTGTACATTACAGCAATATTTCTTCCCCAGAGTTTTCGATTGATTTCGCCTTAAATAGGGGCCGATAACGTAGATGTTAGGCCCCTTACAGCAACAATTATCAATATCAATCACCTTAAATACATGTGTTTCTTGATGTTCTGTGAAAAAGAAGTACCGTAATCTTGGCGTTTTCAATTGGATGTAACCTGTAAACCAGTACCGGTATTTCCATTTCTGTTGTAAGTACCGATAATGCATTATGTATTATTAAATTGATTTCTTAAGAGAGTGCTGATATTATCGATAGGATTCTTATGAGAGCCATGCATTATTATTTGTGGACTTCCGTAGTCGTAGAAAGCTAGATTTAATGACTTTAGCCTAATTTAATTATTTTTTGTTAGATTTTGTATTTCATGTTTTCTGTACCTCATTCTGTATATTTTGTATGTAGGTTATGGGAAAACATCACTCAGAATCTTGTGTTCTTGGCTGCAAAAGTAGAGGTTGGAGATACGCTCCTTTCATCGCTTCTCAGTCGATGACTCAAGGTATGTATCAATAATTAGGCTATTCTGTAATTATTTAGTCAGATTCCTTTTAAATTAAATTTAAAGTGATGATCCTCACGTCCTACATGGAGTAATCGCCACTGGGAGGGAGTATGGAACAACAACGCTCAGGACAGCTTCTGTCAGTGCGGGGAATCAAATCTCCAACCTCCAGAGTTGCTGCAGCCCCCCATTGGGGGCGCTATGCTCCCAGTTTATATCTTGGTTTAGAGTTCCCACATTTCTATACTCACGGCAGTGTCCACATGAAAACTCCACAAACAATACGATCTTGAAAAGGAAGCGTGCTAAAGCTTGAAAATGTGACGCATCTTGTTCTGCCCCTCGCTCTGAGCACTATACCGCTGTTGTGTGTTCAGAAACAGTCAGCAATGCTGTGATCATCCTACAGTCAGCTCTCAGCTGTAACTGTTTAAAAAGAAAATTAATTGTTTTGTAAAATAGTCTTTGGGACTACCTTGCCCGCCCTCTCGATAACCTCTGTCTCGCTGTCACTGGCAGTACTTGTAACTACTGTAGTTCTACATCTCAGCCCTAGATGGGTGAAGTGTGACCTTCACCGCCCGGAGTAGAATGCACTGTTTTATTAATTCATTCATTAATTTTGTACACTTGAATTAATCGTACAGCATGTGGGCTGTAACATGTAGGCCTACAATGACTACGATGCGACTAACATAACCTAATCAATTTGTAAGCGACTTGAAGTGTTCGAAACTTGTAATTACTGTCTAATTAGGTCTACTCACTCGGCCAATCTGAAAACTGCCATGTTTTAAGTTGTTTTTTTTTTTAGTAAGATCTCTTGATCCAAAACCTGACTTAATGAAGCTAGTTATTTTTATAATAATAAATTTATTAAAAAACAAAATATGCAGTATGAAATTACAACTAGTTTGAACAGAACTGAGACAGAGATAACCTCCTCTGCCCACACCACATCACGTGGTATCGATCACATCTTCTACCACATAAGGCACATACACAATTTAAGTCTGGCTGATGAAATCTTCTGTTACGGTATTACACACTTTGAAGTGGAAACCATGTACCGAGAATCTCGTTACCAGGTGCCTCAGCTCGTAGGAGCTCTCTGTCCAGTCCCGTGATGTCATCGCATCAGTCGCGTAAAATTCTTGCCAGATGCTATCTTTCTTAGACTTCATTTCCTGAACTAGTGTCTCAAAACCATGTGTTGTTGGCAAAAGCATCTGCAGTCTCAGTTCTTCAACAAAGGGAAGCTCACTTGAGAGTTCATAAACCAAACGAGAAAGAGTAAATCGGAAGAGGCATAAGACATGTGGTTCAATTTTGTTTTTTGTGTGGGGTGAGGTATACCTCCCACCTACACCCACTCCCCAAATATCAAGCTGGAGGAATTTTGGGTATTAGTGGCCCATGTGGACTCACATGTGGATTAGTTACATTAATCATAGGCTTAAAATTTTAGTTATTTATTGAAAGGTGAGGGTGGCAGTCCTATGGGTTGGATCAATCATAGATGTCCATTACATTAATAAATAGCTTCTGTGTTTCACTAAAATAAAGGTACCGTAGCGCTAAATGAACATAGAACGAGCGATAACATTCTCTATAATAGATGAATTAGCCAAAATACCTTATGAAACGATGAGAAATAAATCAAGGAGCGATGTTTTAATAGAGGTTTCCTCCTCTGCCGTCAGTGACCCACCCAGCCATCCCAAATAGGATCACAGCATATAGGCTATAGGCTAGCGAAAATTACAGCTGTGGGTGCCATTGTTCAAATCAATCATCTTCAAAACAGTACCATAACAGTACTGCCAAACAAAGAAGTGCCCAGTTTAGTCTCTAGTGCGCAGCACTCGGTTCACTGCTCTTAATTAGGCTAGTGTGTGCAATATTTTCACTTCTCTGTAATGATTTTTTCCCCCATGGCTGAAATGAGTTATTTTTGTGATTTGCTCTGTAATTATTATGCAGTATATCGCTCCGCTGTAATAAATATGTATTAATTTTTTCGTACAACATTGGTTTTGATAATGGTTACAGCCTAACGCATCCCGATGAACTTCTTTTTTTGATCAACAGTGATTTTGTATCCCAGTTCTTTTTATCAACAGTGATTTGGTATCTCGCATGTTGGCAGCAATGTGTGCGCCTTGGTGCATGCTGCTAGAGTGAGCGATGATGACAGTTGAACGAGATGCAAGCGCTGTCGAAACATGGCAGCCGTTTTTTAAATATCAATAAATAGAAAAACATATTTACGTACTTTAGCACATCATGAGGTTTGGTAGTGATCAGGGTTCATAATTTTAATATGTAATATCGCCCAGAAGATGAAACAAGGACACAAGGTATGTAAAAGTTACAATCATGTCTGCTGCAAGTATAATCCGCATTCCACTTACATTCAGAATTAAGGTAGCACTGAATGAAAGTAGAACGAGCGATAACATTCTCTTTAAGGGGCCGATTATATTCTTGGTAATTAGTGTCGATGATTTTCTGTAACAGCGAGATGGATACAAGACAAATATAATTGGTTTATTGTATGCCAAAGTAATGGTTGATATAGGCTAGCTAGTATATTTATTCCCACATGTTACTTTACCTAGGTATTAATTCTGAATGAAAGTAGAACACCAGCTTACACACTTGCATCAGACATGAATGTGACTTTTACATACCTTGTCTCCTTGTTTCATCTTCTGGGCGATATTACGTAGGCCTATTGAAATTAGGAACCCTGGTCACTACTGCACATCATATATGTGCTAAAGTACGGGGCGCCAGGAAATGTTCTCTGCAGATGCGAGAGGTTGCGTCATCAGTTTAGTTCGCAGCACGGTGTCCCTGATAGGGCGAAGGCCACGTGTGTGGGCTGTGAGCTGTCGAAATCGTCAGTGCGTATAGTTAGATTATTGGAAGAGTGCAACAGTATGTTATGAATGGCTGGGTGAGTATAAAGTTTACTGTTTGTTATGATACAAGCGACAGCCGTGCTACCAACGTGACTGGTGACTTAATCTCTCGCAGCAGCTTGTAGGCACTGCGGACAACATTCCCTGGCGCCCTGTATGTAAATATGTGTTTCTATATTTTGCTCTTTTAAAAACGGCTGCCATGTTCCGACAGCACTTGCATCTCATTCAACTGTCAACAAAGTCCACTCTAGCGGCACACACTGAGGCGCACAAATTGTTGCCAACATGTGGGATACAAAATCACTGTTGATAATAAAAAGTGGCATACAAAATCACTGTTGATAAAATAATCATTGATCTGGACGCGTTAGGCTGTAACCATTCTCAAAAACCATTGGAATGGACGAAACGAAGGTTAGAATGGTCAGGTGTTGGCGAGGTTGGTAGTACTGTTTTGATGATAGTTGATGTGAACAATGGCAGCCACAGCTGTAATTTTGCCTATATAAGTCGTGATTCTTTTTGGGATGGTTGGGTGGGTCACAGAGAGCGGAGGAGGAAACATCTATTTAAACTTCATTCCCTGATTTATTTCTCGTCGTTTCATAAGGTATTTTGGCTAATTTATGTACTATAGAGAATGTTATAGGTGTATTATCCAGAGTTGGGATCTGACAGTTCGGCGGAGAACTGTTGAACTAAAGGCAGCAGTGCCACGAATGCTGCTGTCCACCACGCGCATACTTCCATCCTCCCGCTCTTTTCCTCATGCTCATAATATCATTAGCACTGTTATTACATTTATTACTTTTTTATTCAGATGGTTTTCAAAATCTTAAACAAACCAATGCTTAAATCTGTTCGGTGCAAACTGTAAAACAAAATATTAGCCCGTCAAATTGAGGAGAGACCTAAATTATTGTAATGAATAGCAATAACAATATTACGAATACTATCATAAAGCAAAAATGATCAAAGCGAAACGACAACACGTGATTGTTTCCGTGATTTTTAGTTATTTATATTTCCTGTAGAATAAGTTTCAAGTCACAAGTAACACACAATTGTATTACAAAATATAGGCTCATTGTGTAGACTATTGGCAACTCAAACTAACACTTGGGGCGCTGCGGTCGGTCTGGATAAGTAGGGTAAACATACTCAATAACACGCCTTTGATATGGAACACTTTATATTTATCGGTTATAATCAGTAAATGCAGTCCCAAAAATAATGATAGTTTTATTTTTAATTGTATATATGTATAACTGTGCGATACACGTGAACTAATTGCATATTATCAAGCATCGGTTGTCTGCTGGTATTTGTTTTTGAGTAGTTCGAGTCATTGAGCTGTTACGTTTAAAAGCCATATTTGAGTTTGCTCACTGTACCATAGACTCTAGACATTATTTGATACTTGGTATGGCGAATGGATGAGTTTAACTTGTATTAAAACTCGGGGGAGACAGGAATTGCTTGATTTGGATCGTTAGCAGGTGGGTTTACTCTGCGAAGTCAAATTAGGCCTATATGACTTGTAGTGGAATGGCTCGGATATCGCAGAGCGAGGTGATGGCGGTTGGTAGGGTTATTGGAAATGAACTAGGGGATCGGGGAAGGATACCTGACTG
This sequence comes from Meconema thalassinum, assembly GCA_946902985.2. Lineage (NCBI taxonomy): Eukaryota > Metazoa > Arthropoda > Insecta > Orthoptera > Tettigoniidae > Meconema > Meconema thalassinum. Next base: position 355,585,023 of record OX336388.2, on the reverse strand, counting down.
ATGGAGCTTGGCTGTCTTGGTACTGCTTGGCTCGGCAGGACTGTGCTTGACTGTCTAGGTGCGGCTTGGCTCGGCGTAACAGTGAACAACCCGTCTGTCGTCAGTAAGTGTAGTGGTGAGTGGTCTAACCCGCTCCTGTTGCCCGTATTTATTTGGTATCGTCACCTTTCGGCTATTGCTATTTGCACCTTTTGGAAAGTGATGAAAACATATATCCGCAGCCCTCTTATACATCGACTTACAGCCGTAAACTGAGCAATATACTTTGCTTTTCTCATTTTTCACTCTATCAACGAGTAAAAGTTATTACTTATGTATAAAGACACGAAGAATTTACAACGATCTGCTTACCAATACAAGAAACCATAATACAAACAGTCACCACGTGACAAATGTACCCTACTTGGTACGTTTCTAATTTTTACCGCTAGATGTCATATCAAATAGCTGGAGTTGCCAATTAAGTCACCCTTTAGAAGACAGAAGCTAATCACAGTAGTCTTACTAATTACAAGAGCAGAGGCGGTAGCCTACGTTCCTGCGCGCGACTGAATGGAATTAATGGTTCGCCTGATGCTCAGAACTGACACTAACACTGCTACATACATAAATAACGGTCTCTAATGAATCATAAGTATAAATATAAGTATAAAGTATAAATAAGTATAACTCAAACAATTATAACTCATTAAAACAACAGATTATGAAACGCAGCAAGGTGAGTGTGCACTGGAGGCAACCAAACAAGCGACTGATCGGCGACAAGCAAGTGGTGAAATAGCATCATTCAAATTGGCAGCGCTGTATAGTTTCCATGGCAACAAGCCATGCGGGCGATCTAGTCGTCAGCTGTTTTTGCCCAGTGGTGCTGAATTGTCAGATTCCAACTCTGGAAAATACACCTATAGGTAGTGAGTTATTGTTCTTTCAAGGGGCGGAACTACGAGATCATCTGCCCCTTATGGAGAATGTTATCACTCGTGCTACTTTCATTCAGTGCTACCATAATACCACCTTGTGGTGTGGTAGCTGCCACTCCTAAGGTCCTGGGCTAGTTTCCAAGTAATTTAATTCTGGTCTGAGGGTTGGAACGACTCACAATCAGCTTCGTGAGCCAGAACTGAGAAGAGGTAGGTTCGATTCTCACCTCGGCCATCCAAGAAGTGGTTTTCCGTGGTTTCCCCACTTCCACTCCAGGCTAACGCTGGGATTGATCCTAACTTAAGGCAATGGCTGCCTCCTTTCCACTCGTCACCTGAATTACAAAAAGTAGGCTATACTGCTCGGGTTCATTTTCCATGTTCTGTGAACTTGCGGGGTGAGGAGAAAGAACAGGGGAGGGTCAGGCGAGAAGAGAAGGGCCTGTCAACTGCCCGCCGTGATATCTGGTATTCCTTTCTATTCCAATAATGCGAACTTAGGGCTGTTGCTCAAAACACTGTGGTGTTACGATTGAGTGAGTGAGCCACCGACCAATGTATTTGGTTCTGTACTATGCACGGACCAAGGAACCTCATCACTCGTCAACACCACTGCGATGCACATTTCTCTCAGGTTCACGCAGCTTAGACCCGAGCAGTACACACTACTACAGGTACTACAATAACACAGATTATCATACAAATCCTACATACTTCCAGATACATGGGGCTAAATGAATTAATATCAACAACACAATGATTCTACAATAAGTGATTCTTTTAAAATGTAGTTATAGTAGGTGCAACTATACACATATCAGCAAATTCAAGTTCTCCATTTGAAGCATTACATATTTTATTAAGTTTACTGCTTCAACATACAAACTTGCATGTGTTGTAGGAATTTGCTGTTCATCAGTGTTAGCCATGGCATAAAGGAGGGAAGAGGTTCATTATCCTGTGCTATAGCCTACTGTTATGCCTTGGCAAGAAAGAAGAAGGAAACATGCCTCAACACGTACTTTTAGGAGGACCAGATTTGATTTCTGTATTTTTGCTAAGTGTGATCTTGGCTCTCGCTGTTATTTTTCTTCGTTGACAACTTTTTAAATAAAACGATGATTTCTAGCAGTATTGAGGTTTTTCTTGTTTTTCATTGAAAGTCCTATTTCTCCTTTTCCCTTCACAGGATGTCATAGAATTTACTGTATTAGTGTGCGATGATTTTTTTTGATGTACTTACTGTATTTCACCCTGTAAAAATTGGTGAACTGGATATATTTTAAAAGGGAATATGAAATTAACTACTGTATAGACATTTTGTAATATCCAATTATTTTTCTGAAATTTCAGTCTCCCAATGAATTTGGCACTAAGTGCACTAACAATTTTAGTGTGATCTGGTTACACCACCTGTTTACTTAGCATTCTCTCTTAACATTTTACTGTTATTGTTAACAGCATCAAGCATTTTAAGATATGAATATTCTCCCTTCCCAGTACTTTTCCTTTGCAGTTTATTCTAATAACTGATTGGTTATAGGCCTAATTAGGCCTAATGTGGTTAATTGGAAGGGACCCTATTTTTAAGGTGAGTAGTAATATGCTGCAGGCCTTTTAGTAGCCTAATTCTTGTCACCAATGCAATATGCTCCAATTGCAACTGAAAGAAATGTAAACATGTAAATTATTGATGAGGTCATGTCCTAAAATAGGGGCAGATGACGTCGTAGTTCCGCCCGTTAAACAACAATAACTAACATGTCCTAAATGCTGTGATTGTTCATTTCAGAGTTCAGGAATTCACAATTTCCCACTTAGGTATTATTAAAAAAAATGTTATTGGTATTTTGATTGTGATTTATTTCTTGTTGATCATATGATTATCTCCTCACTTAAAAACGTGCTATAAGTATTGGGAAGATTGTGATTATCGGAACATTGAAGTGGATAGAGAATTTAGGACGAGAATATTTAGTGGAACGAGGGGAAGGGGTGGGGTAGGCTACCCGCACGGCCGTGCTACACATCAACTAGTACCACGGCCAAACACCAGACAGCGCTGAAGTCTTAGGTGCCAAGAATTAGCATGGCTGTCGGCTATCTGTAGTAGTAGGTAATCTGTGCTTCTAGCCAGGGGGTGTCAACCAGATAGGGATCATTTGGCACCATCGGTGTAGTAGCACGTGCCAGTCGTATGGAGCGCTGTATATCGTGTATATCGTGTTGCCAACATATGCATGATATTTATTTATTTATTTATTTATTTACATAGGTCCCAATGAGCCTGAGCTCGTGTTAGGGACAATCAAGTAACATAGTTACAGCATGGCATATATATAATTTTTGTAACATTATTGTTTAGTTTAATAGTAACTTAGATTGCTAGTGACTAACTTTACAGAGATAATACGGTATGATACATTGCATTGCTTAAGGCTATTGTACATTGGCTATTCATTCCTTAGTAGGAAGTCTTTTGTTTTCCTCTTAAATGTTTTTATAGAGAAACTTTCCCTTATGCCTAATGGTAGCGAGTTGTATTCTTTTATTATAGAGGACATAATTCCTTTAGTTCCAAATTTAATGGATTGGGAATGGCTGGTGAATATTTGATTTACTCCTCTTGTTGCATAGTGATGAATGTCATTTGCATGGGTAAAATGGATGTGTGTGTGTATCAATTTGTTTTCTAATTTGTATACAAATACTGTTGCTGACATAGCTATTTGTTTTTGCAGTGGCATAATTTTAGTTCCGGAGTACAATTCATTTGAGGGTGTGAGCCAAGGTAATCCAAAGATAGATTTTATGGCACGTTTCTGGAGTATCTCAAGTTCTTTTATCAGCTCCTTCTTACAATATCCCCATATGAAATTCATGTACATTAGATGTGAATGTATCAGAGCAAAGTATATATTTTTCAACTGTTGGCTAGTAAGACAGCTATATCTTAATCTGAAAATAATACCAATTAAAGGGCTGATTTTATGTTTTACATTTTCTACATGATTTTCCCAGGTTAGTGTACTATCTAGTGTGATACCTAAGTATGTTGCCGATTTAACCCTTTCTATTTCTTTGTTGGCTATGTTGACTATGTTTGTGGTCTCAATCTTGTATGATGGTTTATGGAAGAACAAATATTTTGTTTTAGTGATATTGATAACCATTTTGTGTGCTCTCAACCAATCCACCAGCTTATTGAGATCATAATTAATATTTAGCATAATTTCCTGTTCAGATGTTCCCAGATAGAGTATAAAAATATCATCTGCAAATAGTTTAAGCTTGCCTTTCAATTCTAATAATACTATATCATTAATATAGGCCAAGAAAAGAATTGGTCCTAAGACAGAACCTTGAGGTACTCCTGTGTCAATTCTCATTTGAGATCGTTTTACATTATCGATTGCAACATATTGTTTTCTGTTAGTGAGGTAGTTCTTGAACCAATCATGTGCCACTCCTCTGATGCCTGCAAATTCTAGTTTATTAAGAATAATCTTATGGTTAACCAGATCGAAGGCTTTTTGAAGGTCAATTAGTACACCAGCAGCTAGTTTGTTTTCATCTAATGCCTTTTCTACATCAGTTACTACTTCAAATATAGCACTATCAGCTCCTCTATTTGGAATAAACCCATATTGGCAGTTTGCAAAGTAATCATTTTTCATGAAGAAATTCATACGTCTTCGTTTAACAACGCTTTCTAGAACCTTGCTGATGGCAGATATAATATTAATGGGTCTGTAATTTGATGGGTGGGTTTTGTCCCCTTTTTTTGTAGATCGGGACCACCCTAGAGACTTTACAGGCATCGGGGAATATACCAGTCATCAGTGAAAGATTTATTATTTTGATAAGATATGGTGTAAGGCCCTCAAGACACAATTGTAGCATGACATTAGTAGTGTTGTCCTCACTTATATTGTTTTTGTGTTTTAGGGAGTTTATAATTGATTGTATTTCATTAGCATCAGTAGGTAACATAAAGATTGTCTTAGTGCTAGTAGTATTTTTATAGCTTGTAATGCCCGAGGTAGAACCGTTTCCTTGATTTTCCCATATACTGTTAGCAATATTGGCATAATATTTATTAATTTCATCACATATATTTTCCTTTTTTTCGACATTTGTGCCGTCGACTATAAGTTTGACAATTTCATTTTTCCCCTTCTTTGGTCTATTTAACATCTCATTAACAACACTCCACACTTCCCTCTGATTATTTGCATTTTGAATTTTTTTGGTCAAAGTAGTTTCTTTGTAGGTTTCTCTTAGGTTTTGTAACTTGGTTGCTAATAATTTTATATTCTTCTAAAATTTCTGCAGATGGATTTTTAACTTTGGTTTTTGTATATATCTTATCTTTCCTGTTTATTAGTGCTAAAAGATCTTGTGTGATCCAGGGTTTTATTGGTGGGGCACTTGGCTCCTTATTCGTATATTTCATAGTACAGGCTTCTATTCCTTTATTAATAAAATCACAGAATTTATTGTAGTAGTCATTGATGTTAGTTTCATTGCATACAAATTCTTGAGTTATTAAATATTTATTAAGTTTTTTGTAGTTTATTTTATCCTTTTCTATTGGCCTATCATCACATATTGAGTTCCTGTTTATCTTTTTGTTTCTCATTTCACAGATGAGTAAATGGTGATCACTCAAATCATTATCAATATTATAGACATCACATATTTTGTCACAGTCGTTCGCCAATACATGATCAATTAGAGTAGAGCTAGTTTGTGTTACACGAGTTGGATATTTTGTATTACATAAGACTAGACCGTATGATTTGACTAGGTTAATATAACTACTAGTATATCTGTCCCCAATTAATAGATCGATATTCATATCACCTAGTATTATAACAGGATTCGTTGAGTAAGAACTAATAATTACTTCGAGATCAGTTAGAAAGTGTGGAATGTTGCTTTTATGAGGGTTATAAGCAGTGATTATATTGTATTCTTGATGGCCTTTTCTCACAGTAATGTGCAGTATGCTGTGGGTGGAATTTATTTCCTTTACAAGGGTACTGCTACATTTGTTTGAAATATACAAAGATACTCCCCCGCCAGTTTGCTTTCTAACTATGTGATATGCAACATATTTCTTAATATTGAAAAACATTTTTGTTTGTTCTGTTAACCAATTTTCTGAGATTGCTAGGACATCTACACCTTTGATTCTGTCTAACATTATTTGGATATCATCGAACTTGTTTTTTATGCTATGTGCATTTATGTGTACGCATTTTAGTGTACTGGTATCGGTTATTATCTGTTTACTGTCCTTAATCTTATAATAATCGCTAAGTGTATTACAGTTACACTCGGTTAATTCTAGTGTATTATTATTAGCATTACCTAAAAAATTTAATTTCTGTAATTCTAGTTCCATATGGGATAATACTTAGTAGATATCTTACTATTACATTGATTTTAGTTTGAGAGGGCGAGTTCATCCAGTATTTCAGCACTTGATATAAGCTTTGAGGGTCCATTTTGATTTTTCCGAATGTATATTTTGCAGTCTCTGACCCAAGTTGCAAAGATTTTTCCCTGTTGTCTCAATTCACGGCACTTTTTGGCGATGGTTTCATTTCTTGGGGTCAGGTGTTCATTGATATATATATTACCACCATCACTGTAACCAATTTCACTCGTCTTCAGGGTCTTCTTTTGTCTTCTGCTACTGAGAATCTCTTCCTTCTTCCACCTATTATTTAATTTCACAATTATCGGTTGAGGCCCAGGCTTTGTTGACGGGAGACGGTGAGCTGCGTCTATGTTTGCCCTGGTGATTTCAACTCCTAACGTCTTGCCAATGTCCGAGATTTTGTGAAATACATCCTCCTCTCTTTCCGTGGGTATTCCATACACTATCAAGTTGTTCTTGCGCTGGTACTGTTTTAGTTCCTCCAATTCGTTGATAGCTCTAGATGCTGCCATTTCTGCGTCCTTGACGGTTTTTCTCTCTTTCTTCAGAGTTTCAATTTCCCGGTGGAGTTCATCATACTTTTCTGATAAGAAAGTTGCTAGTTTTCTTACCTCGTGGTTTTCTTCTCTCATCGCCGAAAGGGATTCCTCAAGTTTCTGGGAGAAAGATGCCATAACCTCTTTGAGGTTAGGTTGCGGGAGGCAGTCTTCCCGATTGCATGACCATTTGAAAGTATCATCTTTACGGAATTGTTGGTACGTGTCTTTACTCATTTTCATGCATGTTACATGAAACCAGCGTCCACACTCACCATCACATCCTACAGCCTGCTGATTGTTCTTGATCTTTTTGCCGCATGGAGCACAGTTGACCGTCATGATATTAAATGTTATATGACTTCTCTTTTAGCAAGTTATGTATTGTATTTCTCTTACGTATTTTACCTACACTGTTCACACAATATTTAACACTTTAGTCACTCGCGTAATCCTCGGTAAACCTGCGTAATTTCTTAATTTTGCTTACGTTTAGAATATAAACCTTTTACATATCCGCCATTTTGAACTTGCCTTGAACGTTGTAATTAAATTGCAAACATATCACTATATTTAGTCAATAAATATACACATAATTCCTAATTGACATTTCCTTGCAATTATCTTGCTCACAGACGATAATTACGGCACTTATCATTAAATAAACATTATTTTTGTCGGTTGGCGGCATTGCCTTCCCGCACACTACTTCTGTTCTGTTCAAACATGGCGGTGTATTTACATTTCCTGTACATTACAGCAATATTTCTTCCCCAGAGTTTTCGATTGATTTCGCCTTAAATAGGGGCCGATAACGTAGATGTTAGGCCCCTTACAGCAACAATTATCAATATCAATCACCTTAAATACATGTGTTTCTTGATGTTCTGTGAAAAAGAAGTACCGTAATCTTGGCGTTTTCAATTGGATGTAACCTGTAAACCAGTACCGGTATTTCCATTTCTGTTGTAAGTACCGATAATGCATTATGTATTATTAAATTGATTTCTTAAGAGAGTGCTGATATTATCGATAGGATTCTTATGAGAGCCATGCATTATTATTTGTGGACTTCCGTAGTCGTAGAAAGCTAGATTTAATGACTTTAGCCTAATTTAATTATTTTTTGTTAGATTTTGTATTTCATGTTTTCTGTACCTCATTCTGTATATTTTGTATGTAGGTTATGGGAAAACATCACTCAGAATCTTGTGTTCTTGGCTGCAAAAGTAGAGGTTGGAGATACGCTCCTTTCATCGCTTCTCAGTCGATGACTCAAGGTATGTATCAATAATTAGGCTATTCTGTAATTATTTAGTCAGATTCCTTTGATGGCACTTTTTAAATTAAATTTAAAGTGATGATCCTCACGTCCTACATGGAGTAATCGCCACTGGGAGGGAGTATGGAACAACAACGCTCAGGACAGCTTCTGTCAGTGCGGGGAATCAAATCTCCAACCTCCAGAGTTGCTGCAGCCCCCCATTGGGGGCGCTATGCTCCCAGTTTATATCTTGGTTTAGAGTTCCCACATTTCTATACTCACGGCAGTGTCCACATGAAAACTCCACAAACAATACGATCTTGAAAAGGAAGCGTGCTAAAGCTTGAAAATGTGACGCATCTTGTTCTGCCCCTCGCTCTGAGCACTATACCGCTGTTGTGTGTTCAGAAACAGTCAGCAATGCTGTGATCATCCTACAGTCAGCTCTCAGCTGTAACTGTTTAAAAAGAAAATTAATTGTTTTGTAAAATAGTCTTTGGGACTACCTTGCCCGCCCTCTCGATAACCTCTGTCTCGCTGTCACTGGCAGTACTTGTAACTACTGTAGTTCTACATCTCAGCCCTAGATGGGTGAAGTGTGACCTTCACCGCCCGGAGTAGAATGCACTGTTTTATTAATTCATTCATTAATTTTGTACACTTGAATTAATCGTACAGCATGTGGGCTGTAACATGTAGGCCTACAATGACTACGATGCGACTAACATAACCTAATCAATTTGTAAGCGACTTGAAGTGTTCGAAACTTGTAATTACTGTCTAATTAGGTCTACTCACTCGGCCAATCTGAAAACTGCCATGTTTTAAGTTTTTTTTTTTTTTGTAAGATCTCTTGATCCAAAACCTGACTTAATGAAGCTAGTTATTTTTATAATAATAAATGTATTAAAGCACAAAATATGCAGTATGAAATTACAACTAGTTTGAACAGAACTGAGACAGAGATAACCTCCTCTGCCCACACCACATCACGTGGTATCGATCACATCTTCTACCACATAGGGCACTTACACAATTTAAGTCTGGCTGATGAAATCTTCTGTTACGGTATTACACACTTTGAAGTGGAAACCATGTACCGAGAATCTCGTTACCAGGTGCCTCAGCTCGTAGGAGCTCTCTGTCCAGTCCCGTGATGTCATCGCATCAGTCGCGTAAATTTCTTGCCAGATGCTATCTTTCTTAGACTTCATTTCCTGAACTAGTGTCTCAAAACCATGTGTTGTTGGCAAAAGCATCTGCAGTCTCAGTTCTTCAACAAAGGGAAGCTCACTTGAGAGTTCATAAACCAAACGAGAAAGAGTAAATCGGAAGAGGCATAAGACATGTGGTTCAATTTTGTTTTTTGTGTGGGGTGAGGTATTGACGTCAGAAAAGTTGGATGGCGCAGCCACGCGGTAGAATGTTGAAGCTGTAACATTGTGACTGGTAGGTTTATTTTCATGGTGAAGCATTGATGTCGTGGTGGAAACAGAAAGGAATTTGTCAAATTCGAGGAGGTACTGCTCTGTATACGGTTGCAAATCGTATAAAATGGGTACGAAATCTCTTCACTAATTTCCTGTACAAAAAGTTCAGAGAGAAAGATGGGCTTCGGCGCTGTCAATTGGAAAACATGTGACACGTTACATGACAGTGTGCAGTCTGCATTTTTTGGAAGACGACTTCTTTCCACAGCGTAAGCACCGGTACTGTTGATTATTGATAGTTATTGTCTCTAATTTGTATTCACAAGGATTTAGCTACATCAAAAATACTGATAAACTTGTAGTTAATACTTCTGTGCCGTACATAGAACCGAATGTAATCCGCTCTTCGTAAACTAATTTTAGGGTTTCTTCCGATTGACAATAGTCGAATGGTTAGAAAAATTAAGAAAAATGCTGTTCCTAGCCTTAATTTGCCAGAGAATTTACATTCTTGCCTTTGAACAGCAAGTATGTAGCTCAATATTTGCAATATTGAAGTATAATTAGGCTTAGATTGTGTTTTTGTCTATGATCTCCTTACTGTTGAATTTAGTTAATTAATGTGTAAAATCTTAGTTTTAAGTACCGGATTGGTGACCCATCATCCCTGGCAGGCCGGTAACACCTATACTACTCAGGCAGATAGGTCACTTAGCCGTAATTTAGAAGTTATAGTGATGTTAAGTTTACATATGCGGTAATGTAGCAGGAGACCTGATCGGCCTAGGCTATTCTAACTTTAATTAGTTCCCATTTCAGGGTTTTTCACTTTTGGGTGCGAATAGTTGGTTTGAAAGTTGTACAACAGTAAGGAGAGAATGTTTTGTATAGGTTTATATTGGTATTATGGTTTATGTCGAGCTGAGGAGTGAATTTAATTTGGCTTAAAGTGTAGTTTTTGATCTGTTCCGTTTGCTTATGACAAGTTCAAATGGAGACTCCTGCTTTGTTAAATATGTGTATTTTAAATATTTAATTAAATATATTGATAACCGACAGTAGTGGCTACGCTGGCTAAAGCACAGCATTAGGTCATGGGGACAAGTTCTCTGCTGACTCGGTAGACGCGTGGGTTCGAGCCCCACCGTCGGCCGTCCTTGAAATGGTTTTCCGTGGTTTCCCATTTTCAACACCAGGCAAATGTTGGGACGGTACCTTCTGACAGGCCACGGCCGCTTCCTTTCACATCCTTGTCCAGTTTCATTCACCATCATTCATTTCATCTCTCATTAAATCCTCTCATGAGGTTGGCGTCAGGAAGGGCATCCGGCCGTAAAAACCATCGCCACAAAGACTTCCATCGCATCTCATCCCCGACCCCGTTGGTAAACGGGAATAATAAGGGGTAGACATACATACACAATTAAATATATTGATAAAGAGGATGCCTCCATTTTAACTTGCCTGTGGCAAGAGATTAATAAATTGGGGCGTGGTGGCTCAGCGGTCTAGCTGTATGCCTCTCACCAAGGCGGTCCGGGTTCGATTCCCGGTCAATGCATGTGAGATTTTCGAAGTGAAATGCCATGTCCTGTGGTTCGGATTCCACGTAAAAAAGGAGGTCCCGTGGCTCATGATCTCGCGATTAACGGTCACGTTAAACTACAAGCTTGCTTTTTAGATTAATAAATTTATATTCTTGCCTTTGAACAGCAAGTATGTAGGTCAATATTAGCAATATTGAAGTATGATTTGAGCATCCCAAGTAACGCTTCTTTGAACCCAAAACATTCATGCAAATTCAGGGTTGCTGGATTCAATTTATTATTAAGGAGTCGTCCTTTGTGTTACGTGAGATATATATATATTGTGAAATTAATAAAAACATCGATACCGCTAGGCTCCCAAGTACAGGCTTCATATATGTAACAGCAGACAGTAAATTAACTATCTACAGGTGGGTAATATTTTTAACTGGTAGTAATTAAGCACTGCATTTAAATTGATTATAAAAATATTTCTATCAATGAAAGAAAATATGTAGTATTTTGCCATCATAAATTAGAAGCCATAACAAACGCACACCCTATCACTGTCTTGCTTACTTCTCGTCACTATCTCGCCGCCATATTGCAAACAGCTGACCGTAAGCTCCTCCCCCGTTTCGGACGTCAATACCTCCCACCTACACCCACTCCCCAAATATCAAGCTGGAGGAATTTTGGGTATTAGTGACCCATGTGGACTCACATGTGGATTAGTTACATTAATCATAGGCTTAAAATTTTAGTTATTTATTGAAAGGTGAGGGTGGCAGTCCTATGGGTTGGATCAATCATAGATGTCCATTACATTAATAAATAGCTTCTGTGTTTCACTAAAATAAAGGTAGCGCTAAATGAACATAGAACGAGCGATAACATTCTCTATAATAGATGAATTAGCCAAAATACCTTATGAAACGATGAGAAATAAATCAAGGAGCGATGTTTTAATAGAGGTTTCCTCCTCTGCCGTCAGTGACCCACCCAGCCATCCCAAATAGGATCACAGCATATAGGCTATAGGCTAGCGAAAATTACAGCTGTGGGTGCCATTGTTCAAATCAATCATCTTCAAAACAGTACCATAACAGTACTGCCAAACAAAGAAGTGCCCAGTTTAGTCTCTAGTGCGCAGCACTCGGTTCACTGCTCTTAATTAGGCTAGTGTGTGCAATATTTTCACTTCTCTGTAATGATTTTTTTCCCCCATGGCTGAAATGAGTTATTTTTGTGATATGCTCTGTAATTATTATGCAGTATATCGCTCCGCTGTAATAAATATGTATTAATTTTTTCGTACAACATTGGTTTTGATAATGGTTACAGCCTAACGCATCCCGATGAACTTCTTTTTTTGATCAACAGTGATTTTGTATCCCAGTTCTTTTTATCAACAGTGATTTGGTATCTCGCATGTTGGCAGCAATGTGTGCGCCTTGGTGCATGCTGCTAGAGTGAGCGATGATGACAGTTGAACGAGATGCAAGCGCTGTCGAAACATGGCAGCCGTTTTTAAAATATCAATAAATAGAAAAACATATTTACGTACTTTAGCACATCATGAGGTTTGGTAGTGATCAGGGTTCCTAATTTTAATATGTAATATCGCCCAGAAGATGAAACAAGGACACAAGGTATGTAAAAGTTACATTCATGTCTGCTGCAAGTATAATCCGCATTCCACTTACATTCAGAATTAAGGTAGCACTGAATGAAAGTAGAACGAGCGATATCATTCTCTTTAAGGGGCCGATTATATTCTTGGTAATTAGTGTCGATGATTTTCTGTAACAGCGAGATGGATACAAGACAAATATAATTGGTTTATTGTATGCCAAAGTAATGGTTGATATAGGCTAGCTAGTATATTTATTCCCACATGTTACTTTACCTAGGTATTAATTCTGAATGAAAGTAGAACACCAGCTTACACACTTGCATCAGACATGAATGTGACTTTTACATACCTTGTCTCCTTGTTTCATCTTCTGGGCGATATTACGTAGGCCTATTGAAATTAGGAACCCTGGTCACTACTGCACATCATATATGTGCTTAAGTACGGGGCGCCAGGAAATGTTCTCTGCAGATGCGAGAGGTTGCGTCATCAGTTTAGTTCGCAGCACGGTGTCCCTGATAGGGCGAAGGCCACGTGTGTGGGCTGTGAGCTGTCGAAATCGTCAGTGCGTATAGTTAGATTATTGGAAGAGTGCAACAGTATGTTATGAATGGCTGGGTGAGTATAAAGTTTACTGTTTGTTATGATACAAGCGACAGCCGTGCTACCAACGTAACTGGTGACTTAATCTCTCGCAGCAGCTTGTAGGCACTGCGGACAACATTCCCTGGCGCCCTGTATGTAAATATGTGTTTCTATATTTTGCTCTTTTAAAAACGGCTGCCATGTTCCGACAGCACTTGCATCTCATTCAACTGTCAACAAAGTCCACTCCAGCGGCACACACTGAGGCGCACAAATTGTTGCCAACATGTGGGATACAAAATCACTGTTGATAATAAAAAGTGGCATACAAAATCACTGTTGATAAAATAATCATTGATCTGGACGCGTTAGGCTGTAACCATTCTCAAAAACCATTGGAATGGACGAAACGAAGGTTAGAATGGTCAGGTGTTGGCGAGGTTGGTAGTACTGTTTTGATGATAGTTGATGTGAACAATGGCAGCCACAGCTGTAATTTTGCCTATATAAGTCGTGATTCTTTTTGGGATGGTTGGGTGGGTCACAGAGAGCGGAGGAGGAAACATCTATTTAAACTTCATTCCCTGATTTATTTCTCGTCGTTTCATAAGGTATTTTGGCTAATTTATGTACTATAGAGAATGTTATAGGTGTATTATCCAGAGTTGGGATCTGACAGTTCGGCGGAGAACTGTTGAACTAAAGGCAGCAGTGCCACGAATGCTGCTGTCCACCACGCGCATACTTCCATCCTCCCGCTCTTTTCCTCATGCTCATAATATCATTAGCACTGTTATTACATTTATTACTTTTTTATTCAGATGGTTTTCAAAATCTTAAACAAACCAATGCTTAAATCTGTTCGGTGCAAACTGTAAAACAAAATATTAGCCCGTCAAATTGAGGAGAGACCTAAATTATTGTAATGAATAGCAATAACAATATTACGAATACTATCATAAAGCAAAAATGATCAAAGCGAAACGACAACACGTGATTGTTTCCGTGATTTTTAGTTATTTATATTTCCTGTAGAATAAGTTTCAAGTCACAAGTAACACACAATTGTATTACAAAATATAGGCTCATTGTGTAGACTATTGGCAACTCAAACTAACACTTGGGGCGCTGCGGTCGGTCTGGATAAGTAGGGTAAACATACTCAATAACACGCCTTTGATATGGAACACTTTATATTTATCGGTTATAATCAGTAAATGCAGTCCCAAAAATAATGATAGTTTTATTTTTAATTGTATATATGTATAACTGTGCGATACACGTGAACTAATTGCATATTATCAAGCATCGGTTGTCTGCTGGTATTTGTTTTTGAGTAGTTCGAGTCATTGAGCTGTTACGTTTAAAAGCCATATTTGAGTTTGCTCACTGTACCATAGACTCTAGACATTATTTGATACTTGGTATGGCGAATGGATGAGTTTAACTTGTATTAAAACTCGGGGGAGACAGGAATTGCTTGATTTGGATCGTTAGCAGGTGGGTTTACTCTGCGAAGTCAAATTAGGCCTATATGACTTGTAGTGGAATGGCTCGGATATCGCAGAGCGAGGTGATGGCGGTTGGTAGGGTTATTGGAAATGAACTAGGGGATCGGGGAAGGATACCTGACTGATGGAGCTTGGCTGTCTTGGTACTGCTTGGCTCGGCAGGACTGTGCTTGACTGTCTAGGTGCGGCTTGGCTCGGCGTAACAGTGAACAACCCGTCTGTCGTCAGTAAGTGTAGTGGTGAGTGGTCTAACCCGCTCCTGTTGCCCGTATTTATTTGGTATCGTCACCTTTCGGCTATTGCTATTTGCACCTTTTGGAAAGTGATGAAAACATATATCCGCAGCCCTCTTATACATCGACTTACAGCCGTAAACTGAGCAATATACTTTGCTTTTCTCATTTTTCACTCTATCAACGAGTAAAAGTTATTACTTATGTATAAAGACACGAAGAATTTACAACGATCTGCTTACCAATACAAGAAACCATAATACAAACAGTCACCACGTGACAAATGTACCCTACTTGGTAAGTTTCTAATTTTTACCGCTAGATGTCATATCAAATAGCTGGAGTTGCCAATTAAGTCACCCTTTAGAAGACAGAAGCTAATCACAGTAGTCTTACTAATTACAAGAGCAGAGGCGGTAGCCTACGTTCCTGCGCACGACTGAATGGAATTAATGGTTCGCCTGATGCTCAGAACTGACACTAACACTGCTACATACATAAATAACGGTCTCTAATAAATCATAAGTATAAATATAAGTATAAAGTATAAATAAGTATAACTCAAACAATTATAACTCATTAAAACAACAGATTATGAAACGCAGCAAGGTGAGTGTGCACTGGAGGCAACCAAACAAGCGACTGATCGGCGACAAGCAAGTGGTGAAATAGCATCATTCAAATTGGCAGCGCTGTATAGTTTCCATGGCAACAAGCCATGCGGGCGATCTAGTCGTCAGCTGTTTTTGCCCAGTGGTGCTGAATTGTCAGATTCCAACTCTGGAAAATACACCTATAGGTAGTGAGTTATTGTTCTTTCAAGGGGCGGAAC
Organism: Meconema thalassinum; assembly: GCA_946902985.2. NCBI lineage: Eukaryota > Metazoa > Arthropoda > Insecta > Orthoptera > Tettigoniidae > Meconema > Meconema thalassinum. The sequence goes on along the minus strand of OX336388.2, from coordinate 355,569,101 downwards.
TACGAGGTCATCTGCCCCTTATGGAGAATGTTATCACTCGTGCTACTTTCATTCAGTGCTACCATAATACCACCTTGTGGTGTGGTAGCTGCCACTCCTAAGGTCCTGGGCTAGTTTCCAAGTAATTTAATTCTGGTCTGAGGGTTGGAACGACTCACAATCAGCTTCGTGAGCCAGAACTGAGAAGAGGTAGGTTCGATTCTCACCTCGGCCATCCAAGAAGTGGTTTTCCGTGGTTTCCCCACTTCCACTCCAGGCTAACGCTGGGATTGATCCTAACTTAAGGCAATGGCTGCCTCCTTTCCACTCGTCACCTGAATTACAAAAAGTAGGCTATACTGCTCGGGTTCATTTTCCATGTTCTGTGAACTTGCGGGGTGAGGAGAAAGAACAGGGGAGGGTCAGGCGAGAAGAGAAGGGCCTGTCAACTGCCCGCCGTGATATCTGGTATTCCTTTCTATTCCAATAATGCTAACTTAGGGCTGTTGCTCAAAACACTGAGGTGTTACGAATGAGTGAGTGAGCCACCGACCAATGTATTTGGTTCTGTACTATGCACGGACCAAGGAACCTCATCACTCGTCAACACCACTGCGATGCACATTTCTCTCAGGTTCACGCAGCTTAGACCCGAGCAGTACACACTACTACAGGTACTACAATAACACAGATTATCATACAAATCCTACATACTTCCAGATACATGGGGCTAAATGAATTAATATCAACAACACAATGATTCTACAATAAGTGATTCTTTTAAAATGTAGTTATAGTAGGTGCAACTATACACATATCAGCAAATTCAAGTTCTCCATTTGAAGCATTACATATTTTATTAAGTTTACTGCTTCAACATACAAACTTGCATGTGTTGTAGGAATTTGCTGTTCATCAGTGTTAGCCATGGCATAAAGGAGGGAAGAGGTTCATTATCCTGTGCTATAGCCTACTGTTATGCCTTGGCAAGAAAGAAGAAGGGAACATGCCTCAACACGTACTTTTAGGAGGACCAGATTTGATTTCTGTATTTTTGCTAAGTGTGATCTTGGCTCTCGCTGTTATTTTTCTTCGTTGACAACTTTTTAAATAAAACGATGATTTCTAGCAGTATTGAGGTTTTTCTTGTTTTTCATTGAAAGTCCTATTATTCCTTTCCCCTTCACAGGATGCCATAGAATTTACTGTATTAGTGTGCGATGATTTTTTTTGATGTACTTACTGTATTTCACCCTGTAAAAATTGGTGAACTGGATATATTTTAAAAGGGAATATGAAATTAACTACTGTATAGACATTTTGTAATATCCAATTATTTTTCTGAAATTTCAGTCTCCCAATGAATTTGGCACTAAGTGCACTAACAATTTTAGTGTGATCTGGTTACACCACCTGTTTACTTAGCATTCTCTCTTAACATTTTACTGTTATTGTTAACAGCATCAAGCATTTTAAGATATGAATATTCTCCCTTCCCAGTACTTTTCCTTTGCAGTTTATTCTAATAACTGATTGGTTATAGGCCTAATTAGGCCTAATGTGGTTAATTGGAAGGGGACCCTATTTTTAAGGTGAGTAGTAATATGCTGCAGGCCTTTTAGTAGCCTAATTCTTGTCACCAATGCAATATGCTCCAATTGCAACTGAAAGAAATGTAAACATGTAAATTATTGATGAGGTCATGTCCTAAAATAGGGGCTGATGACGTCGCAGTTCCGCCCCTTAAACAACAATAACTAACTAACATGTCCTAAATGCTGTGATTGTTCATTTCAGAGTTCAGGAATTCACAATTTCCCACTTAGGTATTATTAAAAAAAAAATGTTATTGGTATTTTGATTGTGATTTATTTCTTGTTGATCATATGATTATCTCCTCACTTAAAAACGTGCTATAAGTATTGGGAAGATTGTGATTTTCGGAACATTGAAGTGGATAGAGAATTTAGGACGAGAATATTTAGTGGAACGAGGGGAAGGGGTGGGGTATGCTACCCGCACGGCCGTGCTACACATCAACTAGTACCACGGCCAAACACCAGACAGCGCTGAAGTCTTAGGTGCCAAGAATTAGCATGGCTGTCGGCTATCTGTAGTAGTAGGTAATCTGTGCTTCTAGCTCACCCTAAGGGTGTCCGCTGGAAGCAGCTACAGACTCAGGCGAGCCGAACATGTCTTCGGACACTCCCGGCACTAAAATACATACGATAAATAAAAAAATAAGAGTGCTATTTCTTGGTTTAAAATCGTTTAAAGTCGTACACAAAGAGTGATTCAGATGGCACCTCCTCAGACTGGAAATCGATAGTGAAATGCCTCAGTGGTCTGTCCTAGGCTCATTATCCTTTTCGTTTTACGTAAACGATGTTCGTATATAATTCCAAAATAGTTCTATTCATTCATATAGCCTATTCGCTGATGACCTCCGAGTTTATTTCCACCTTACACCGAACACTGCATTCGATCATACTTCTTAATTCCAATGAACACATCGACAGGTTTTGTGAATTGGCCCTAAATCATTAATCTTAACTGGAACATAATCTAAATCACAACTTATATCCATTGGATACTACATGCAGCTAGAGCAGTTGACGGCGTAGCCGTGCTCGTTAGTTCGTGCACCACAGCCGTGAGGGCATTTGCAGCAAGTCCGGAAGTTCGAATCACGGCACTGATAACGCCTATCCTGAGTGTGTTTTTCCCCAGGGTTTTCCACACTCCCTCCAGGAAAATGCCGGGATAGTACGGTACCTTATATTAAGTCCCGGGGCACCTACCTCATCCCTCTTCCTAATACATATTACACACACTACTACAGTCATCACATAAATACAGGTTATCAGACAAATTCAACACACACCCAACTACACGGGTCTGACGACCAAGATATCCCAAGATCCTAAAACGAATTAACAACAATAAATTGAAGTGCTTGAAATTCCACGAACGCATTTTGACACATAAAAAACACACAGAGACTCTGTTAAACAGCAGGCCTATCTCTACAATGCCTACCCTTTATAGGGCCAAAGACTGGGGGTATAAAATAATTATTATTTTTTGCACATTTGTAATTGGGGGTGATAGATGAGTAGGAATATGCAACAATTTTATAGGTGTGGATTCTATTTTATGAAATATGCCCATACCCGACAGTATGTTTTCTTAAATGAGCAATGGGGTATTAATTTCCCACCTCCAAATTATGATGGTACTGTGCTTATCACTCAATAGTGAGGTTAATTTAACATGATATAGTACTGTGTATACAAAACTCACATCACGCTCTATAATTTTAAAAAAATACGAGACTTACAGTAGTCACATATGATGTGTAATAATATCTGACATAGAAGAAACCTCACGTGAAATTGTTGATACACCGGTATTTCATACTATTATTGTACAAATATTAGGCTAATCTATTGTAAAAGGGAGTGTTTGACAGATATTGTAGTTTATAATACGGAACTCATTTTATTAGATGATTTGTAGCTTCCACCAGCACTAGCCTAAATAAAGAATACGATATGGATCAACTAGATTAATAGACGCGACACCGCTCATAACCTTAAATTCCTTATAAACAGGTCCTCTTCATTCACAGACCAACACGTAATTTCATATGGATTCTGTTAAAATGAGTCATATTGATATGATAAATATCGTTTAAAATGATAATCTGGTAACAAAAATATTTATCCCGTCCGGGATTCGAACCCAAGATCTCTAGATTTACAGCCATAAGCACTAACCCCACGGCTATTTCGACTACGCAAATTTTGTGCACAAGAAGGTGGCTTATTTCCACGTTCCAATAATACTGCATTACGGAATTAAGTTTCATTTATATTTTGCTTGTTTCGATAATGTTCCTGCGTGAAATTGAGTTTAAAATGCCTTATGAATAGGCCCTCTTGTGAGTAAAGAGAATGTATTCAGTAATAGTTCATGAAGGCTTGCTCAATTCTCGTATAACCACAACGATTATATTATATTGATGACTGCATTACCGTTGTGTGGGTTAATATTTGAATAGCCATTGTGCAAACACATAATACCGGCAATGCCGACTACTTACAATGTTTGATATTAAGGCATTTTACCATTTAAATACTGATACGAAGACTTCGAACATGTACCATGCCGTGTACCATGTCATTTGTTTCAATCACTTGACACCAGAGTTCGCATGAGCGTTTTCCGTTCAGTATGTCTATACATTCCACATAGCCGAGAGAACGTCATGGTATCAATTTCCGACACCGTGTGCTCATTGTTTCTCGTACCACTGCCAGCTGGGTCTTACCAATGCCCGCTGGATCGATCGATCGAATTGGCAGTGCATCTTATACTTCCGTTCGTTCCACCACTGCCAGCTAGTGCACTTCCGTTCGATTGATCGAGCGGGCAATGCATACTTCCGTTTTCCACCACTGCCAGCTAGTACACTTCCGTTCGATCGATCGAGCGGGCAGTGCATACTTCCGTTCGATCCTTCACTGCCAGCTCGATCTTTCCGATCCACTTCCGTCCCCAATTTTCAAAATCACTCCCACAAAACTATCCAGCAACCGAGGGGAAAGATGTTACACATCAAAAACGTAACTAACACGCAACACAAGGTCAGTGACCTATAACATCTTTGCCGAAAACTGCACAAAAGATATAAATGTGATTTTGGAATGTTAAAAATTAGTATATTCGGATAGAATCCAATAATTTCGAAATAGTATTTACTAAAAACACAGAAAATTAATTTTTAAAATCTTCTATTCTATGGCAAACACCCTCAACAGGATAACTATTTCCTTTCTAGCTGAAACATATTTACTCAAATGACCAAAACCAATATTAACATTGTATTTTTATTTAGTCAATTTACCCTCTAGGTTGGTGGTTCCCACGGACTCAGCGAGGGAACTCACCACTACCGCCTCTAAGGGCAGTCAGTGTCCTGGAGCTTGGAACATCTGGTAGGGATGGATACAACTGGGGAGCTGTGATCAGCACTTCGCCCAGGCGGCCTCACCTGCAAAGCGAACAGGGGCCTCATGAGGGATGGGAAGGGATGGAAGATAGGAAGGGAAAAAAAAGGAAGCTTGTAGTTTAACGTGACCGTTAATCTTGAGATCATGAGCCACGGGACCTCCTTTTTACGTGGAATCCGAACCACAGGACATGGCATTTCACTTCGAAAATCTCACATGCATTGACCGGGAATCGAACCCGGACCGCCTTGGTGAGAGGCATACAGCTAGACCGCTGAATGGAAGATAGGGATGGAGAGGCTAGGAAGAGGGAAGGAGGCGGCCATGGCCTTAAAGTAGGTACTGCCCCCGTAATTGAATTATATAGAGACCACGGTGGCTATATTTGAAATTATAAGGAGAGTTATGGCTGTCATAGTTATGACGTGGGTAGTCATGACGTAAGCACGGATGACGCAAATGTTATGCCAGCAAGCTACTTGAGCTGAGATTCTCAGTGACGTCAGCATTTAGTCGAGAATGTTCCAAGATTTACGACGCAGTCGCAGGAAACGAGGAATTCTGCTGAGGAAGAAACTATGCTATTGGAGGAGAGGCATGAACCAATCAACGATAGTTTAAAGGAAGACGGAGATTGCTGAAACTATGGTATTTTTATTACTTTTGGAATGCAGAATTGTGGAAATCCATTTGCAGTAAAAGCATTGATTTGGAATTTTGGTGAAATTTATTTTCAGTTTTTTAATTTTGAAAATCCGTCATGTATTAACGAAGTTGGAACTTTTAGCGATGACGCAGTATCACGCTTTGGAAGGGATGGAAACGCCCCTCGTGAAGTTAATAAAAGGGCTTGCGCAGAAGAGAGAAGCTCTTTCGTTCTCTGATCATTCTGAGATCTCATTCTCAGATCATCGAAGTCTATTGTGAAAGTTCTTTTCTTATACATTCATTATAGTGAGACGTCGAAGTGAACAGCAGTGAAAAGAATCGTCTTTATAACGCGTGGCGAGGCCACTATATTAACGAGATCCAAGTCAAACTAGGTGAAGTTGAAACGGACCTTAGAAAGCTTCTACAAGTTTAGCTTCGAACAGTTAGCGGTCACCGATAAGCTAATTGTATTGTGCTGTGCTTCATAAAGTAATAGAGAAAAGCTGAACAATTTCGACCGATTAGTTCGAAAGATATTAGCAGTTTTATACGACTGACTAAAGTGATTATCTCGCCACAAGAGAAGCACTTTTGTATAGCCAGAATCAACGCAACGGCTGACGCTGCGAGTGGCATAGAAAGACTTCAGATTGCTTGGTTACACAACGATACAGTATAATGGAGCAATTGAATACGGCAGTTTGTTCTTCTAACACTACAACCGAAGAGCAGATGGAGGGCTAAAGGGCTTATTGCAATTGGGACATACTTCAACGGAGTAAGATAGCGACATGGAACTTCGCTAATTGCTATTCCACACAAGCGAACATGCGGTGAATACCATCTACACCCATGTTTCGTAATTAAAGGCTGAATACCATCGAACAGCCATAGAAACAATTTCATACTCTGAATATGAATAATTTCTTCGGAAATTTCTACAAAACTTCATGGCGATTGTCTACTGGAACTTCAGGGAATTTTTCAAGAGAGGTCAGGGATATCCCGACTCACAAAGAAGATTATTGCCGGAAGGATGTCTATTCGTCTTCGAGGAGCAGAGCGATTCACGGAGAAGGAAGCAGTTCGATTCTCCGAGGGTGCTATTTCCTATTTCGAGGATGGAGCTCAGCTTTAACATGGTGAAATGGATCCATCAGCAGTCTTCTTTGGGGAATTTTCCTCTGGAACGTCAATCGGCAGATAAGGTAGTCGTGAACGTTTATTGTATTTGAGTTTACTAATGATGTTTGAGCAACCATTTTTCCCATATTTTTATCCTCATGTTTTTTTTTTCCCCTATTTTCTTGTTGAGATTCTTATTCTCAGTACACCTTGATGAGTTTTGCATTTTTCGACGATTTTATTAAGACATTGTTATGTCATGGGCATAGTTAATGATTTTGAATCAGTTGAGACTGATAGTTAGAATTTTCAGTAATTAATATTTTTGTAGTCACGATTTGACTGTAAGTTAATGATTTTTAATGGCAGATTTAAATTCAGACAGCGTGTCATTTTATTAAAGTAATTCTACCCCAGTTTAATTACTTTGACCAATTTTCTGTCATCATCAAGAAGGAAGAACATTTAAATGATTTTAGAGCGTTAAAATCTCTTACGTTGTCGACGATCTTGGAAATACTAGTCGTTATTTGAATTGATTGCAACAAAGACATTTATCGTCAGTTATGAATGAACATTGCATCATAGACACTTTTGTGAAAGAGTAACCTTAATAATGAATTATTGAATGCATTAAAGTCAAGAACTTTTGTTAGGAGTTTTTCTCAATTAGAGATTTATATAACGATGTTTGCATTCCCCAGTCTAATTGGATTCTATTCGACTACTTTGCATTTTAGTCGCACTTTATTTGAAGATAGTATTTTCATACTTCAATTTTTTTTTAAGATGTTAATCTTAAATTTTGATAGACCAGACAGGCGTATATAAGCGTATTCACTATTAAATTTGTTTGTGATTGGCAAGTTTTGACTTCATTTCGGTTCATGAATGAAATCCACGAAGGTTAAATAAAAACAGTTTTGAAACAATTAATGATTATAAAAATTTTTAAGTGGAACTATGAATGTATAATCGCTAGTGCAGCGCGTGTTGAAAGTCGCTGAGATATAATGCCCTTGAATATGAAGGAAGTTCCCACAGGAATTAATGTTAAAGAATTATTTGTGGAAGTTTTGTAAGTTGTGTGGAAGTTTAATGCCATATAGATTAATATATGATGATTTTGGGCATATTTTTAATGCAGTTTGTGCATTAACTTGTTAGCGAAGGATTTTCCGCTGGAGTAAGATTGTCATAGTTCGTTGAAAATAAATCAAGTGAATTACTGTTATAATTAACACGAGTTTTGAAAGAATTTGAGATAAGATTTTGAATGAAGGTTGCCGTCACAAATCATTATTAAAACCTTTATTAAACCAGATTGTGACATTAACATGTATAACTAACCTTCATTGGTCGATTATATTAAACACGATTATGAAAATTACCAACCGAATGAACATGTGGTTAATGTATTTATTAAATTAATAATTTAAACAATTTAAATGTTAATATTGTAAATAATTGCTGTAAATATTTTTGAAAATAATATGGAACGAGAGTGATGTTAAAGGCGTGCTTATAATATTTTTATTGTCTTTGACAAATATTATAAACAATTTCTAATTGTTATAAATAATTTTGTGATTTTGTTATAAACATTTAAGAGCTAATTAAACATTTGGATTAAACTTAACAAGTTTAAGGAATTAACATAATGATCCAATAGGATGTGAGCAAAGTACTTGAAAGATTTGCGTAAATAATGTGAGTTGTCTTGTAGACATTTAAAAGCTTGAGAGAGCAAGCTGTACTCTTACGTAACTTAGCACGTGAGAAGGGAGTCCATTCAACCAGTATGCAACAGGCTGGAGGGTAGCCCGCAGCTGTGCCAACATCTGGTTATCAGTGTGAGGTCGTCCACACTCTGGCCTTGCGACTATAAATACCATTCTCATGTTTATTAAAAGGAAACCAAATGCTCTATATATGTCACACCCTGACGTCCTTCTCCAATCCAATAGTGTTATTAATATTACGTTATTTGGAGCTCAAGGGAGCTAAAATGTTTTATATCATGTTGTATGATCATTTTTGCAAGTCCTACTGGAGGACGTAGTCAGATTGACTTGGGCTACTGATAGCCACGTTTATTTTGTTGTGTTATCAAAATCATTCCCTTTATTGGAAATAAAGCTTTTGTACAGTTCAAAGTTCTCGTCTTCGTTTTGGGTTCATTTTTAAATGTCATGGTGGAGGTTATTGTGTGAACAGACTTTTAGTGATCCTGTTGTCAACTCAAACCCCGAGATAATTAAGAGGTAAGTAACGGTAAGTATGAACCCCCGTCTATTTTGGTGTGTTCCACAATGATTTCCTGTGAACTTCTGTGCTCTTATCTCGATAGTATCTGTCAGTGCCATTTTCATTGATGTAGCTGAGCCGGTGCAATTGACTATTGGCAATCCGATTGAGGGGGCGGATATCTGACAGCCTACTATCCAGGTAAACGGGGACAGTACCATCCCGGCATTTGCCCGAAGACGAAGTGGGAAACCACGGAAAACCACTTCGAGGATGGCTGAGGTGGGAATCGAACCCCCTCTAATCATTTGGACCACCCGAGGCTGAGTAGACCCCGTTTCAGTCCTCATACCACTTTTCAAATTTCGTGGCAGAGCCGGGAATCGAACCCAGGACCTCCGGGGCGGCAGCTAACCATGCTGACTGCTACGCTACGGAGGCGACATATTAACATTATATTTCAATTATATACCAACATTTACAAATCTCTTATCTTCAATAAAGACACCTTTCTTCTGTAAAACAATGCATTGCATTCACTCAACACAACCGAACTGGCGAGCATGCGCACCGTGGAGACCACTGGGATATATGCTTCCCACCTTTGGTTTCTGATGACAGTTTACATCAAATTAATGGGTTTTCTATATTTCTGTGTAGCTAGCTTGTGGATGCATGTGGAACTGCTTGAAAAGAAAGGGGTGGGAAGATTCTCTCCCTAACACCGTTCTATAAATAGTCTACATGGTGGGAAGAGAGTATCCCAAGGACCTATAAAGGGACCAATGCCAATCACCACTACCAATACCTTAATAAACAAGAAGTTCCGTGACGAACTAGAGAGCCTACTTTTCTTAAAATTTAAGATTCGTGCCAATGATAAATATATATGGATCTATCTAAAATAATGACGAAATTAAGTTGGTAATATCGAAATGTCTAATCAGTTCGAAATACTGTATACCTGGCATAATGTAGCCTAATAGATCACCACAGTTGACAACCCTAGCGACTGAATATATTCTTAGGTCCATCTCTTAGGGTACAGAATACAAAATATGGTTGAAGTCCAATGGATAAAATGGACGTTACATGCAGTTAAACATTGGATCTAACAGCGTGCGTAAAATCATGTTGGCAACAATGTCATGCATGTATTGGTCAGAAATAATCTGAAATAATATGATCTATTGTTGTGCCAATTTTGAATGAAATCCACTAGTTAGTATAGAAGTTACATGCATTTTAAAATTGGACCTATCAGCCGGCTTAGAATCAAGTTGGCAGCACTGACGAATATTAGTTACTCCAAATTAATCTAGAATGCCAGGTACTATACATGTGCAAAGTTTAGAGCTATTGGCTTGCATACTTTCTGATATATTGATATTGGTGTAATAAAAATAGAGACAGCATTTGTTAACAGTTGGCAGTCCTGGTTGCTCTTAAGAATACGCATAGTCATATCTGTTATGGTACACAAAGCACATACGAAATGTGATTGAAATCCAAATGATAGTATGGAAGTTACATGTATTTAAAGTTGGACCTCTCAGCAGGCTTAGAATCATGTTGGTTGTACTGACGTATATAAGTTACTCCAAATTAATATAGAATGTCAGGTACTATGCGTGTGCATAGTTTAAAGCTGTCGGCTTGCATACTTTCTGATATATTGGTATTTGGATAAAAGAAATTGAGAGCATTTATTAACAGTTGGCAGCCCTGGTGGCTCTTAAGAATACGCTCAATTATATCTGTTTATGTACAGATAGCACATACGAAATTTGGTTGAATTCCAATTGACAGTGTAGAAGTTATATGCATTTAAAAATTGGACCTATCAGCAGGCTTATAATCATTTTGGCAACACTGCCATGTATGGACTCCTGGAAATTAAACTGAAATATTATTATCTATTTGTGTGCTAATTTTGAAATAGCGCCCATCCTTACCTTCCAAGATCTCCAACAAGGAGCTCAAATTTCAATTGCGATTTTTCTGCTGTTGGTAGCACTGACATCATTTTCAAATATGGGCTTGAGATATTCATGTATAGATCTTTACTCCTACCAAATTTTGTTTCGATTGCTGCAGCTGTTTAGGAGTTGATAGAGGGACACACACACATAGCCAGACAGACAGACAGATGGACAGACAGACAGAAAGACAGTCAGACAGACACACATTTGCCCGGATCGATCTCATAAGTCTACTTTTTCCTCATTATTGCAAAATGTGAAAAGTAGGCTAATAATCACATACAACTAACAAATCTTGACTATTGGTGCTAGTTTCATAACTTCTGAAAACTAAAAAAGTTTATATATTGTAAATACCGTACTTCATCACCCATACTTGTAGACATAGATTTAATAGCCTAATAAGGGTAAAGGATCTGATGATGATCCCTATTGGGGCGTGGTGGTGCAGCAGTCAAGCTATATCTCACCACGATAAAACGGTAAACCGGGTTCGATTCCCGGTCAATACACGTGAGATTTTCGAAGTGAAGTGCCATGTTCTGTGGTTCGGATTCCACGTAAAAAGGAGGTCCCGTGGCCCCGTGAGATTAACGGTCACGTAAAACTGCAAGCTTCCTTTTGATGATGATCGCTTGACGATCGACGCTGGTTGAAATCCAAATGATAGTATCGAAGTTACATGTATTTAAATTTGGACTTCTCAGCAAGCTTAGAATCACGGTTTTTTTTTTTTTTTTTTTTTTTTTCAGAAACACCCATTACAATTGGGTATAACTTTCTGTCGACCAAAATATTATGTGCACTCTAGTTTGAAGGTTGTTTGTGAAGTAACCAATAGACCTACATAAAATCCAAGATGGAGCCCATCACGCGTCATGGCGCGCCTCGCTCGGAAGTGATGGGCTCCATCTCAGCAACGCTGTACAGCATTCCCGGAGCGGCTAGCTGGTGAACCATCACAGTGAACCATGTCTTATTTCCCCGTACAAATGCAACTGATATAAAATAAGTGAATTAAATTACGTATTTCACAGTCATACAGCATACCTTCTTGATGTATAAGGATTACAATGCGACAAAGAACTACAATTTCCAACCGCCCCGAGCCGAGAAAAAGTTACCTTACAACAATGATAACAACTTTGTTTCTTGGACACACAAAATTTTGAAATTAGTAAACCAGTTATACAATATTCCAATGTATATTGTGTTAAAATTTGGATTCGATCTGATGACGGGTTTGTGAGATAATAATTCTTAAATGTGACGCATGGTTGAAACATGCTTAAAAACGGGCACTTTGTGTGTTCCAATTGCGATTTAAAAAAATATTAAAATTTAAATTAACAAGAAGTTCCGTGACGATCTAAAGAGTCTACTTTTCTTAAAATTTAAGATTCATGCCAATGATTAATCTATATGGATCTATCTAGAATAATGACGAAATTAAGTTGGTAATATCGAAATTTCTAATTAGTTGGAAATACTGTAGGCTATACCTGGCATAATGTAGCCTAATAGAGAACTACAGTTGGCAGCCCTGGTAACTAAATATATTCTTAGTTTCATCTCTTAAGGTACAGACTACAAAATTTGGTTGAAGTCCAATGGATAGCATGGACGTTACATGCAGTTAAACATTGAATCTAACAGCGCACGTAAAATCATGTTGGCAACAATGACATACCTGTATTGGTCAGAAATAATCTGAAATAATATGATCTCTTGTTGTGTCAATTTTGAATGAAATCCATTAGTTAGTATAGAAGTTACATGCATTTTAAAATTGGACCAATCAGCAGGCTTAGAATCATGTTGGCAGCACTGGCGTAGGCCTATATTAGTTACTCCAAATTAATCTAGAATGCCAGGTACTATACGTGTGCAAAGTTTAGAGCTATTGGCTTGCATACATTCTGATATATGTATATTAGGGTAACAAAAATAGAGACAGTATTTATTAACAGTTGGCAGCCCTGGTTACTCTTAAGACTAGGCATAGTCATTTCTGTTATGGTACACATAGCACACACGAAATTTGGTTGAAATCCAAATGATAGTATCGAAGTTACATGTATTTAAATTTGGACTTCTCAGCAAGCTTAGAATCATGTTGGTAGCACTGACGTATATAAGTTACTCCAAATTAATATAGAATGCCAGGTACTATACGTGTGCATAGTTTAAAGCTGTCGACTTGCATACTTTCTGATATATGGCTATTTGGATAAAAAATATTGAGAGCATTTATTAACAGTTGGCAGACCTGGTGGCTCTTAATAATACGCTCAGTCATATCTGTCTATGTACACATAGCACATACATAATTTGGTGGAAATCCAATTGATAGCGTAGAAGTTATATGCATTTAAAATGTGGACCTATCAGCAGGCTTATAATTATTTTGGCAACACTGCCATGTATGGCCTTCTGGAAATTAAATTGCAATATTATTATATATACGTGTGCCAATTTTGAAATAGCTCCCATTCATATCTTCCAAGATATCCAACATGGAGCTCAAATTTCAATTGCGATTTTTGAGCAGTTGGTAGCACTGACATCATTTTCAAATATGGCCGTGAGATATTCAGGTATAGATCTTTACTCCTACCAATTTTTGTTTCGAATGCTGCAGCCGTTTAGGAGTTGATAGGGGGGGGGGGACACACACACAGCTAGACAGACAGACAGAAGGACAGCCAGACTGACAGAAAGACAGATACACATTTGCCCGAACTCATAAGTCTTCTTTTCCCTCATTTGTGCAAAATGTGAAAAGTAGGCTAAAAATTCCAAACCTACATGAACTAACGTAGAATAGAACGACGAAAATGATGATGGTATTGGATTTTATGTAGGTCTATTGGTTACTTAAAAAACAACCTTCAAACTCGAGTGCACATAATATTTTGGTCGACAGAAGTCGTGTTGACCGACTGACTGGCTGCGTAGTACAGCGCCAGCGGTAATGTTCTCGCTTGCTGTGCCCAAGTTTGCAGGATCGAATTCTGGCGCAGTCATCTGGCATTTGCACGTGCGGGGGAGCCGTGTCAGTAGTTTTACTGGCACGTTAAAGATCCCCTTGGGGAAAAATTCCGGCACCCGGGCGTGGCGTCTCAAATTAGCCACAGTATTTAAAAGGGACGTCAAACCAGTAACATTATTATTGTTCACCGACTGAAAAGCATTACATTTAAAATTACAATGTTTAACAAATTTTAACATACATCACGTACAGAGGCAACACATCTACTCTACAGTAGCCTACTCGGAAGTCTTCACTTGAATATTGCGACTGGCTGCGTGGCTCAGCGGTAACGTCTCGCCTGCTGAGCTGAAGGTAGCGGGATCGAATCCTGGCGCAGTCAGTTTGTATTTGGGGGTGCGCAAATACGAGGTAGATTTACTGGCACGCTAAAGATCCCATTCGGGGCAGAATGCTGGCACCCTGGCGTCTCTAAAGGCCTCAGTAAATAACAGGGATGTCAATATGAAATGAAAACGACGATATCCCGTACATTTAAATGACATTGTGTTTATTGAAAGATTATGTATGAGTGGAAACATTCATCTATGACCAAAGGATGCCTACCAGATGAGCTCTTTGTTTTCTATTTCCTAGCACCTCCCATTCCAAACACTCTATCATATTCTTCACAAGAAGGGCGGGGGGAGGGGACTATTGGCGCTGCAACCCCGCACCGAAATCCCTAGAAAAAAACACTTTCAAAACAGCGATACTCATTGGCGTTATATTACCATGATTTTGTTTCATACTAAAATTCTCGACCTCAGTAATAAACTTCTCCGTATCAAATATTGTGTGGCGCAAAGAAACGTAAATCACAATAAATAACAGGACGCTACTGATGCGAGTAAACTGCTTGCGAAACAACACATGTGGTTTAGTTAGCGGGTATCCCGCTAGCTGGGGAGATGCCTCCCGAGGCGTGCTCTCCGTCCTGGCCGAGCAGTACACACTACTACAGATACTACAATAACACAGATTATCATACAAATCCTACACACTTCCAAATATACGGGGCTAAATGAATGTTATCAAAAGCCCTAAATGAATTAATATCAACAACTCAATAATAATAATAATAATATCGTATGGCCTCGGGTGCTTGGTGCAAGCTTTGCTATTTGACACCCAGAGGGTAGCTTGCATGTCGAATTTCGTATTTCCTTGACTATGAACGTCAAGGAGGTTAGATGTTAGATATCTAATCTCCTATTTCTCCTTTCCCCTTCACAACATGTCTTAGAATTTACTGTATTAGTGTGAGATGTTTTTTTTTATGAACTTACTGTATTTCACTCTGCAAAAATTGGTGAACTGGATGTATTTTAAAGGGAATATGAAATGTACTACTGTATAGAAATTTTGTAATATCCAATTATTTTTCTGAAATTTCAGTCTCCTAATGAATTTGGCACTAATTGCAGTAACAATTTTAGTGTGATCTGGTTACACCTCCTGTTTCCTTAGCATTCTCTCTGAACATTTTACTGTTATTGCTAACAGCATCAAGCATTTTAAGATATGAATGTTCTCCCTTCCCAGTACTTTTCCTTTGCAGTTTATTCTAATAAATAATTAGTTATAGGCCTAATTGGGCCTACTGTGGTTAATTGGAATGGACCATTCTTTTAGGTGAGTAATAATATGCTGCAGGCCTTTTAGTAGCCTAATTCTTGTCACCAATGCAATATGCTCCAATTGCAACTGAAAGAAATGTAAACATGTAAATTATTGATGAGGTCGTGTCCTAAAATAGGGGCAGATGGGCTCGTAGTTCCGCCCCTTAAAACAACAATAACTAACTAGCAAGTCCTAAATGCTGTGATTGTTCATTTCAGAGTTCTGGAATTCACAATTTCCCACTTTGGTATTATTTAAAAGAAAAAAAAAATTTATTGGTATTTTGAATGTGATTTATTTCTGTAGATCATATGATTATCTCCACACTTAAAAACGTGCTATAAGTATTGGGAAGATTGTGATTTTCGGAACATTGAAATGGGCAGAGCATTTAGGACGACAATATTTAGCGGAACAAAGGGAAGGAGTAGGGTAGGCTACCCGCACGGCCGTGCTACACGTCAACTAGTACCGTGGTCAAACACCAGACAGCGCTTAAGCCTTAGATGCCAAGAATTAGCATGGCTGTCGCCTATCTGTAGTATAAGGTAATCTGTGGCCCTGACTTGCGCTCCGGCGGGAGATGCGGCAAGTAGCAGACGTGAGCGCATTCAGTCGGCCCAGGGGGTGTCAACCAGATAGGGATTATTTGGTACCATCGGTGTAGTAGCGCGGCCAGACGTAAGGAGCGGATTAAGCGCTGTATATCGTCTTGCCAACATATGCATGATACACGTTTTAATTGAATTGCAAATATATCCCTATATTTAGTCAATAAATATACACATAATTCCTAATTGACATTTCCTTGCAATTATCTTGCTCACCGACGATAATTACGTCACTTATCATTAAATAAACATTATTTCTACTGGGTTGGCGGCATTGACCAACATGGACGCTCTGTTTATGTCGTGTTTGCTGTAAACAATATTGCCCGTATATTAATATTTTATAATAAGCTAATGTTGTGTTCTTTCTCATCTTTCTTTCATCAAATCGTCTTCTTGGTAATGAGAAGTGAACAGTTCTTCTTCTGCTACGCCAAGTAAGTACGCTTGTTTTAAGAGTTTAAGTGAAAACTTGTTTCTGTAGTGCCTGTGAAAAATATATCGTACCGGTAGCCTAGTTTTGAATTGATATTAGACGCAGTGTACAGGTGATATTCTACTTGACATATTAATTAACTTTCACTATTATTTATTCCACAGGTAGGCCTACCAAATTCTGTGAACAAACAAATCGTAAATTGCTGTTCTCGAAATAGCAGATGAATGTGGCAATTTGGCCTACTCTCCTGAGAAAGACCAGGTAAGAGTCTATGTTACCGTAATGTTTTCAACTTGATACATCTTGCAGAGATACATACAGTATCATGAGCCTATTGCATATGTGTACTCAAGTTCTTGAGGAGATCAGTTCTTGCACATGTTAGTTACTGGTGAAGTGGCAAGTATTCAGTTGGTCGAATGTGTAGTAATGCCATTACTGATGTAGAACTGTAATTACAGGTTCTAAAATCTTAACACACACTGGTCCTATGGGTGGCTGTGTGCTCTTGTTCTGTGGAGCAAAGTCCAACATTAAAATTTATTTCAGAGGTCTACATTTTGGTCCAAATATACAAATGAACTAAGCACCAAATGGTGAACGCATTTGTACTCTGAATTTGAAGCATATTAAGTTCATCAGAATGGTTTCATTTTATGCGTATGCTATGTTTATTTTTCTTCCCATCATTCCATAATTATTTTTAGAAAATTCAGCAGCTACAGCACTGTATTCATGCGTTGCAAAACTATTTCTCCTCTGGCAGAGGATTAAGAATAGAATTAGAAACGATGAGACATCTTTCAGAAGGGTGATACCTGCAGAAGCAGTAACAAAACCACTCACCAGACACATCAAAAATCTAGAAGATATGCTGGAGTTACCCTTAATTGTTGTGTAATAGAAACACACGTGGATTAGTTACATTAATCGCAGAATTAAAATTTTAGTTATTTTCTGAAAGGTGAGAGAGGCAATCTTCATCAATCATAGATGTCTATTACATTAATAAATAAGCTTCTGTGTCCAACTAAAATAAATCCTCATCAGTTTTGATGTGGTGTTAACTCATAAAACAGTGTAAAGAAGATTGGTTAATATGTTTATGTTCGACACTGGCGAAATGTAAATATTATGTCAGAAAACTGTATAATGAGGCTCATTATAGTACAAGTTTTCATTATGATACAGTTTCTCCCACCAATCAGAGCTCAAGAAACAGTTGTGTGACCAATTAGGTGAGGATAGCATCGTACCTGCGCTCACTTCCATGGCCCCCTATTTTAAATTTCACTGCGTGGCGAGTGTCATAGTGAGGTATTCCAGGAGGCCATGGTCAAATACAAGGTATTCTCTGCATCTCATGCGCTCTGTTCAGTATATAAAACTGGTGAAATCTCGACAGATATTTATGAATATTTATGTTCGAACATAAAATAGTTATAATTATCGTCGAACATAAACAGTCGTATGCAACTCATCTATAATTGTAATTAAGACACTCGCATGGAAATTATAAAACTTGTGTCTTAATTATTGTCATTATAGGCTCGTTGCATAATGTACTATTAAGTTACAAGGTGCACATATAATAAGCCACTACAACAGAGATCTGAGTGAAATCACATGAAATTTTATTAACAAATAGGTGCAGGCTAGAACTATTACCACTGTGTTGTATTGTTTCTTCCAGTATCACAGTAAACAATTTGTTCTAAAGGACTCTTCACCTTGTATTATGTTATATCGTGGGATAGATAGATACAAGATAAATATAATTCATTTATTATATGCCAATGTAATGGTTGACATACCTATAGGTAGTATTTTATTCCTACACGTTACTTACAATATTTTTCAACACGTAGGATGCTAATGTCTAAGCCAGTCACAGCTCGTGCTCAGTAGCGGCTGGAGTAGAAAATTAGTTGTGTGTAGAGATGGGCAGCAGTCGACTGAAAACAGTCGAATTAGTCGATAGTTAAAACAACTGCTTTTAAAAAACAGTCGAATGAATTCAACGACTACTCACCGTATCATAAACAAGTCGTTTGCAAACGACTGATCTCAAAACAATCGTTGGAAATCATTGGAATGAAACAAGTCGTTGGCAAACGACTAATTCCAAGCGAATGGAATCATTCGAATTGAAGTAGTCGTTGTAAACGACTGATCCCAAAGCAACCGTTGGAAATCATTGGAATGAAACAAGTCGTTGGCAAACGACTAATTCCAAGCGAATGGAATCAGTCGAATTGAAGTAGTCGTTGTAAACAACTGATCCCAAAGCAATCGTTGGAAATCATTGGAATGAAACAAGTCGTTGGCAAACGACTAATTCCAAGCGAATGGAATCATTCGAATTTAAGTAGTCGTTCTAATCAAACGACTTCTTCAGGATAACTTCATGCTACAATTCATTGTGCTGTATGTTTATTGTAGAGCTTTAATTAATAAGTTAAGTATACCTGTAGGTGCCTATAGTTTTATAGAGTTCGTTGATTCTTTCAATGAAATAGCCTAAATCCAGTTGTCCAAGTTATTGGAAATGTTAAGCATTCAATATTTAGGTTATGCTTGAACTCCTGGTTTTCTGGCCCATCATCCCAGGCAAGCCTCCCAGTCAGATGGATCATTTGACTGTAATTTTGAATTAGAGTAAGGTTGTAGTATGCGTGGTCAGATTTAGACAATAGCCTACTCCATGAAGGGGTCATGGCTACGCCTTCTATGTTTGTTTATTGAATAGAGTAACTGAAATGAGAGATGTATACTGATTTTAAGATTTGTGGAATGAGTTTATGAATTTTTAATAGAATTTAATGAAGTCTTCAGTAAAGTTGAAGGAGACATGATCGTGTTTAGACAATAGCCTACTCCATGAAGGGGTCATGACTATGCTTTCTATGTCTGTTTAAGGTGTAGTGTGGCTGAAATGAGGGAGGTTTACTGATTTTGGTGTTTGAGGAGTAGTCTTTTCGTTTATAATTTAGGTTTTGTGAAGCTCGTTGCGGAGTTGTTTTATGGATTTTATTGCTCTGCAAATGAAGTGTATTAGGGGGTTCTGGGTTTGGTTTAGCTGTAGTTTACAGGGTTATGGCTGAGAGTTGTTGTAGCAGGCCTAACAACTGTGTCAGAGCAGTGGCGAGCTGTGTGGGAGGGGGGGTTAGTGGCAAAGACATGAGGGCAGGGATGGAAGAGTTTATGTGTTTCCTCACAGTTGGCGCACTTAGGCTTATCTCGAGGTACCGTACAGATAGAGTGGTGATGTAAATCTCCAGCGGGTACTGTGAGGACAGCTTGACGGCTGTAGGTGCCTATAGTTTTATACAGTTTCTTGTTCGTAGATTCTTTCAATGAAATAGCCTACGTCCAGTTGTCCAAATATATATGTATGTCATTTCATTGGAACTCCTTAACACAGTCTATACACTTTTAATGAGAATTGGGTGCATTCTTGAATTATTACACAACTTGAACATGGGCTTACCAATTATGGCTTAGAGTTCTATTTATTTTATGATTGAATTTCATTCATTTATTCTACCGCGTGATAAATGAATTACAAGAAAATTATTATGAAATTCTCCCCATAGCGTGATGGTAATGATCGATGCAAACATAGAATAGATTTTCCAGGAAAATTAAATCAGAAAATATTTTATATTGGGATCCAATATTAATAGCATTTTAGCAAGTCGGAGGGTGTGTACGCTCAAATTGATTCTGGTTGTCAATTGGTTTGTAGAGATGGGCATCAGCAGTCGACTGACAAAAGTTAAAACCATCGACTTGTTTGACTGCTTTTAGAAAACAGTCGAATGAATTCAACGACTACTCACCGTAACATAAACAAGTCGTTTGCAAACGACTGAACTGATCCCAATTGTTTTAACATGCTCTGAGCGCTGGCATAGTTTTACGTTCTGGTCATAAATTGTTTGTATTCACATGGTTGCCAACATCTCCACTGAAAGTTCGCTCTCGTTACTGTTCTAAAGTGCTCTATTGTCGTGTCTCGTGTGTATTTATTCTAGGCTGTCGTGAAACAAGTAGGGTAGTCGTATTCATTCATTCCTATTCATGAGCTTAAATGGCACTCTGTCAAACGCATACATGTGTCAGAATCCAACAAAACACAAAATAACATAATGACTTGATTTTTTCTGCTGTTAATTCATTTTATGGGCTTGGGACATCTTGGTCATCAGCCCTATGCAGTTGGGTGTGGGTAGAATTGCTCCGATAATGCGATGACTGTAGTAGTGTGTGTAGCTTTATAAGGGACAGGCTTGGGGAGGTGCCCCAGGAGTTGAAATAAGGTACTACCGGATTTCCATCAGGAAAGGAATAAAATAAAATAATGTTGAGGCCCACAGGAGAGATCTGCAGAATATCTTGGCTGAGTAGACAGGGAATTTGTAACTGTTCCTGTTGGTATTTCAATTTCATTTTAGTACATATTATTAAAAATTCTTAAAAATAAATATCCCTAACTATGGCTGCCACCTTTCCAGTCCTCATCTGAATTACAGAAAGTATAGCCTACACACTACTACAGATACCACAATAACAGAGATTATCATATAAATCCTATACACTTCCAAATATATGGGGCTAAATGAATATGTTATCAAAAGCCCTAAAATTAATATCAAAAACACAATGATTCTACAATAAGAGATTCTTTTAAAATATAGTTATAGTAGGTGCAAACATACACATAACAGCAAATTCAAGTTCTCCATTTCAAGCATTACACATTTATTAAGTTAACTGTTTCAACATACAAACTTGCATGTGTTGTAGGAATTTGCGGTTCATCGGTGTCAGCCATGGCGTCAAGGAGGTAATAGGTCCATTATCATGTGCTGTAGCCTACCGTTATACCTTGGCAAGAAAGAAGAACATGCCTCAACACATACTTTTAAAAGGACCAGATTTGATTACTGTATTTTTGCTAAGTTTGATTTTCTCTCTCTGTTATTTTTTCTTCGTTGACAAACTTTTTAAATAAAACGATGATTTCTAGCAGTATTGAGTGTGTTTCTTGTTTTTCATTGAAAGTCCTATTTCTCCTTTCCCCTTCACAGCATGTCATAGAATTTACTGTATTAGTGTGCCATGAAATTTGTTTATGTACATGTACTTACTGTATTTCACCCTTCAAAATTGGTGGACTGGATATATTTTAAAGGGAATATCAAATGAACTACTGTATATACATTTTGTGATATCCAATTATTTTTCTGAAACTAATGAATTTGGCATTAATTACACTAACAATTTTAGTGTGATGAGGATCAGGTTACACCACCTATTTCCTTAGTATTCTCTCTTAAAATTTTCCTGTTATTGCGAACAGCATCAAGCATTTTAAGATATGAATATTCTCCCTTCCCAGTACTTTTACTTTCTAGTTTAATCTCGGAACTAATCGGTTATAATTGGGCCTACAGTGGTTAATTGGAAGGGACCATTTTTTTTAAATTGAGTAATAATATTCTGCAGACCTTATAGTAGCCTAATTCTTGTCAATGCAATATGCTCCAATTGCAACTGAAAGAAATGTAAACATGTAAATTATTGATGAGGTCATGTCCTAAATGCTGTGATTGCTCATTTCAAAGTTCCGGAATTCACAATTTCCCACTTTGGTATTATTAAAAAAAACTGTTATTGCTATTTTGAATGTGATTTATCTCGTGTAGATCATATTATTATCTCCACACTTAAAAACGTGTGCTATAAGTATTGGGAAGATTGTGATTTTCGGAACATTGAAGTGGGCAGAGCAGTTAGGACGAGAATATTTAGCGGAACGAGGGGAAGGGGTGGGGTAGGCTACCCGCACGGCCGTGCTCAACTAGTACCGCGGCCATACACCAGACAGCGCTGAAGTCTTAGGTGCCAAGAATTAGCATGGCTGTCGGCTATCTGTAGTAGTAGGTAATCTGTGAGTCGGCCGTGCGTGATACTGTAGTAGTTATATAAAAGACCCATAGATGTCTCTGCATGTCTAACTGAGACTATGAACGTCACAAATCCGCTGCATTCATCATTAAAGTTTTAAAGAAGAACCGTACAGGTGGGACTAATTCCATTAGTACCGGTAATTACTATGACATAAAGAGATAATATTTTACTATATATTGTTAGTTAATAATTGCGCCTATGATTTAGAAAATTAATGCTACAGAATAGTGTCGTTTCCTAATAATCGGTAGCATTATGGTTAGTCCATAAGATTTAGCCGTAAAAATATATAT
Source organism: Meconema thalassinum (assembly GCA_946902985.2). NCBI lineage: Eukaryota > Metazoa > Arthropoda > Insecta > Orthoptera > Tettigoniidae > Meconema > Meconema thalassinum. The sequence goes on along the minus strand of OX336388.2, from coordinate 355,546,129 downwards.
AATAATAAAAAACAAACATCACCTTATGATCTGGACTTAAACACAGCCCCCCTTTTCTTTTTCCCCAATAAACTTAAAATTCATATTAATCTCAGAGCGAGCAATAGAAGTTCCTTCGTCGCTTTGGCAATTGCGACAGTTGTTTTCCGTGGTTTCCGTGTTTTCTTTGTTTCATAAAAATTTCCGACATTTAAAATTATACATACGCACAATGAAGCAGTCACCCTTCTCCTCCACATCCCCCTTCCTGCATCTAACTCTCCCTTCTCAAAACAAAACTTCGCCCCCAGCACCCTTCTCCAAATTTCCCCCGCAATGCCCCAACCAAAAATTCTCACACACTTTCTTCCGAATCCTAAAACCAAACCGACCCATCACCAAAATTTCCACCTCTCCTAAACACCCTAACCCGTTGGCCCGAAGAGACGGCGAAACCGTCTAAGGGGGCCCGCCGCCGCAGGGGCAATAGCCATGCGGCGGAATGAAACGACTGCATATATATATATATATATATATATATATATATATATATATATATATATATATTTAGCCGTCATCTTATTTCTAGAGCGGACCACCCTCGCGCGATTGGGCGTGGGGGTGTCGCCCTCTTACATAAGAACCGCATTCCAATACGCATTCACGTCCCTCCTCCCCCACTCTCCTTCCCTGAGAGCCTCATCGCGACTCTCTACTTCCCCTCCCGCGTACTTCATGTCGCAACTGTATACACCCGTCCCCGCCGTCCCTTCCCCCGGGAGTTCCTAACCCATCTCCGTACCACCTTCCCCCATTTTATCGGACTTGCGGACCTCAACATGCACTCCCGATCGGCAACGGAACTGGCTGACTTCCACACTTATCTACAGGCGATAAACTCCACACTTGTAGCCATCCCCAAACATACTCGCCCTATCTCCAACACCACACCGGATGCAATTATTGCGCACAATCGCCTCGCTCACCTTCTAACTGTGGACGTCCTCCTCAGCATAGGAAGCGACCATCTCCCCGTTCTGGTCACCATACCAACACGACCCACTACCGTCACCCCTCCGCCGCCGATTCTTCGCCAGAACTTTAAAAAGGCAAACTGGCCTGCCTACAGAGATCACATCACCAACTCTCTCACCCCTCCCCTCCCGCATCTTGACTCTGCGGCCTCGGTCGACTCATACACCCGAGTTCTGGAATCCTCCCTAACAGACGCCTCATCCGTTCACATCCCCATCACCCCGTACTCACCCTCCCGCCCCCCGTTACCCCCCAAAGCCCTTCCTCTCCTCCGGCTCTCCCACAGATATCTAGCCCACTATAAAAGATCACGCGATCGCTATTTCCTCACCCTTCACCGTCAGACTATCCGCCAGGTGCATTTCTACATCCGCGCCTTTCACCGCCGTAACTGGGTCTCAGTCTGCAACTCTTTGCAAGGCCAACGCTCCTCCCTTGGCTCTTACTGGAAACGCTTAAACACCCTCACTGGACGCTCCCCCACACCCATCTATCCCATCATCCACCAGGGCACTGCCCCACCGGATCTGCCCTCCAAGCTGGAGATCTTTGCCCGTCGCTTCGAACGGTTCTTTAACGGTCATTTCGGCCTCACCTTCGATGACACCGACAACGATGCCGTCAACCCCATCTCAGATCGACACTATCTCCAGCCCAATCATCAACACCCCCATATCCCACACCCTATCAACGACCCCATCACCCCCATCGATATTCACCTCGCCCTTTCCCGTACCAAAAATACTGCCCCCGGTCCCGATCAACTCCGCTATCTCCACATCAAAGAGGCACCCCCTATCTTCTTCCAGCTCCTCGCCACCCTCTATACCTACCTCCTCAAAACCGGATTTTACCCAACGGCATGGCGCGCTGCCACCATGCTTCTCTTCCCCAAACCCAACAAACCACTCTCCGACCCCTCCTCCTATCGTCCCATCTGCCTCACAGCCGTCCTCTCCAAAATATTCGAAAAAATCCTAGTCCGCCGCACCTACCTCCATCCCAATTAACATCAGCTACTCCCCCTCTCCCAATGGGGCTTCCGGCCTGCCCTCTCCACCCATGACCAACTACTCCGTCTCACCACCCTCACAGCCGATAACATGAACCGCTTCCGCCCCACTCTCCTCCTCACCTTCGATTTTCAGAGTGCCTTCGACACCGTCTGGCACTCAGCTCTCCTTCTCAAACTCCACTATTACCACCTCCCTCATAATTTCATTCGCCTCATTGGAAACTTTCTCAGTCCCCGCACCGCCCGCATTTCTATCAATCGCACCCTCTCCCGCTCCTTCTCTCTAACTCAAGGCGTACCCCAAGGGTCAGTACTATCCCCTCTCCTCTACATCCATTTTGTCGGAGATATCCCCCAACCTCCGGCTCCCCTCCACCTCCTCCAGTTCGCAGACGACACTGCAATACTCGCTCCTTGCCCCTCCGTCGCGGCCATCAACAGACTGGTCCAACCATATCTCGACCGATTCACGGCCTGGTGTGATCGCTGGCATCTCAGTCTAAATACGGACAAGACCAAAGCCGTACTTTTCCGTCCCCGTCGTCATGCCAACTCGGCCACCCGCAACCCCAATCTTCTGACCCTACGTATCCACGATCACCGCCTTCACACTTCACCATCGCTACGCTACCTGGGCGTCATCTTTGATGAGCACTTCACCCTTCGTCCACATCTACGCGCACTTACGGCCTCTGCTCAGAAGCGCTCTCGCCTCATCACCAGGCTGATCGGAACCTCTTGGGGGCTGCATGCCTCAACGCTGTTCTACACATACAAGACCCTCATCCGCTCTTACATCACATATGGGCATGTTGTCTGGGCCGGCTGCGCCGCCAGCTACTTGCACCCCCTGGTAACCATGGAACGACGCATCGCCCGCATAGCCCTTCGCCTCCCCCCAATACACCCAAGTGAGGATCTGTACCGTCTAATGCCATTACCCCCCGTTACGACGTACATACACTTTCTTCAACTGCGCTACTTGAAGCGCGCTAGAAGAACGCAGAATCCTATTCTACGACAACTTGAGGCACTCCAGCTACGCAACCCAGTACACTCTAAACTAGGCCTACTCCACCTCAAGAGCCTCACCCCTGCCCCGGACTAATAGTCCTCTACAAAAAAAAATAAATAAATCACCATCACCTCAACATCAATCCATCCATACATACTCACATCTTACACCAACAGCTTATATTTCTTTTCTTCTCTTTTATATTTCTTTTCCTTCTATTTTATTTCGACTCTTTTCTCTTCTCTCTCTTTTCTACAATAACGCTTCAATTCTCATCTCCACCAACATCATCCATCACCTCCATCTCAGGAAACAAACGCATCCATTTCTATTATCGCATTCATTACAGAATAGTTCAAACAACAATTACCATATCTCATCACCCACACTCCCCTCAACGCACCTTTTACATCCCATCCCATACCATCTTCAAATACCCTCACATACCGTACACACGATCAACTCCTCGCAAACTCCACTCTTTCTCCACTTACTCCCACCCTCACTTCGCATCACCACAAGCCCCACCAATTGCTCCCATCTCATAATACATAATCATCCAAAAAAAAAACTCATCACCCACTCTAACTTCTACCTTCTGAAAACACCAAATGTCAACTCTCTTACAAAACCATTAAACTTAAAATCTCAAAATTCAACATCTAACACCTCCACCTACAATAGTACAATGCATTTAAGAGCATTTTTTCGTCAACACCAAAATTTTCAAAACTTCAATCTTAGCCAAGAGGTCAAATTATTTCTCCTTCTCCAACTTACACAATCCACCCCCACCCTTCTCCTATAACTCTCCACCTTCTATTAAATCCCCTCCTCAGGCCCAAGAGATGGTGCGGCCATCTATAGGGGCCCGCCCACCCTCGTTGGGTGGGAATGAAATGACCCTTTTATTATTATTATTTCTGACTATTCAGAGGAACGTCATTCTCGCCGAATATCTCCAGAAAGTATCTACGTCATCATCAAGTCATCGCCACGTCATCGCCACATCATCGCCATCGTCATAGCTCTAGAAGTTTCTGGATCCTTCGAGGCGACCCCGTCTGGCCACGTGGAGCTCACATCACGCCATTGCAGTCAGTGCACTTTCGTCTTCATAATTTCATACATTTAAACATCCACTACATCTACTCTTCGCATCGTAATTCTACTGAACTGGCTGGTGACATCGTAATAACAACTCTGCTTGCCTATCTACGTTTCTTCAAGGAGATTGACCAGAGCCAGCAGTTTTCTCATCGCCAGTGCACGCTACACAGAATACCTAGTGCTTGAAATACACTGCTACGTTCTTTCTGTGTAGCGCCTGTCAACATATAGCCTTCTTCTCGAGTACTGCTGTAGTGACAGCACGTTCATTTCTACTTCATTTTCTTCACGCAACATCATCCATATTACAATTACACTGACATACACACAGCTCGTCTGCGAAATATTTCTTTCCAGACTTACTCATTCATCATACACACAGCTTTCATTCACCCATTATCATTCAGTCCTCGCCAACGAGATATATTTCTCCTGACGTAGGCACTTCTTCGTCATATCCTCATCATCATCTTACGTTTTGTTGTCTATAATTCCCTTGCATTCCCTCTCACGTACCACTCCATTCCTTATTTTTGAAGGCGACATCATACCGCTGCGCCATCCAACCTTCCGTCCCACTTCACCTAGCGACCCATTCGACTCCTTCCTACACTTCTACCCATTGTCAGTCGACTTCCTTGGTTTCCTTGCTTCTTTCCTTTAATATTTCACCTACTCGCTTTCTTAAAACTCTCAACATCTCACCATGGGCAGAGGCAAGGAGAAAACTTCGCCACATCGCCAAGCACAGAAGAAAACCACTCCTACCCCATCCGGCCTTCCGGGGAACGTCGCCAACGCTCCACTCGCCCCTCAGGGAGGGGGGGCAATCCCCAAAAAAAATATCACGCCCAGGATTCCCACCTTACCACCCACTGGAACCCACTCCACCTCCCGGGTCTGGTGAGACTAACTCCGAGCCGTTCTGAAAAGCGGCCCGGATCTGATTCTTCCGATACTGAGGGGCAGCCCACCGCTCTCGCCAGAGGGTCCATGAAGGGATGGAGGAGGCTCCGTCCTCTTCCAGGCGGCACTGCAGTGTTTCTCCACCGCCCAAAGTTCATCCTTCTCCGAACGATCCACGATTACCTACCACCGCCCCTATCCCTAACTTTGCACTTTCAGACGCCGCACCAGCGTCTATCCCCTCAACCCTCCCATCCTACGCCTCCAAGGCTTCCGAACCCACTTACAAACATGTCTTCCTCTTTCGTGGACACACGCACGCTAACAAATACCTGTTCACCGACGCACTGCCCCGTGTGCTTGGCCACGCTAAATTCACCGCCACAGCTTCTACCAACGGCGTGTACGTAAAAACTGACGACGACGCCACGGCCACAGTACTGCACAGCCCAGACGTCGTTCTCGAACTGGGCCCAAACGTCACCGCGGAGCCTCTTCGCGCCCGCCAAACCCCCGCAGTCCTTCCCCCACCCCAGCGCCAACCTCACTTCTCGTGCGTCATCCGGGGTGTGGACCCCGACCTCACCGAGGAGGCAGTGCTCCAGGAACTTAAGCTAGAGCAGATTGATGTGAGGAAGGCTTTTCGCATCCGTAATGCAGACGGTCCGACCTGGACGGTGCGTATCCAGCTGGCCACCCAGGCGGAGGTCGACCGCCTTCTTACCACTGGGGTTTTTCTATACCGCTATCACCACCGTGTCGAGCCCTCCAAAGCACCGACCCCTGTCGCACTTCGTTGCAACCGGTGTCTTAAATATAACGCCCTTCCTACTGACCAATGCCGAGAACCCCCGCGCTGCGGTCACTGTTCCCAACCCGCGCACACCACCGGACGGTGCCCTAACCTCGCTCATCCCCCTCGTTGCAACCAATGCCACGAGCCCCATCCCACTTACTCCTATAAGTGTAAGGCCAAGCCTGCACCACTCCCCAACCGCCCTGAAACCGTGGCCCCGGTCAGGTCCATTGACCCTCCTACCGCACCCGCTCTTTCCCAATTCCCTCCCCCCACCATCGAGGATGTGATCAGGTTTATGGTCATATCCATTCAAAACATTCTGCCATACAACCGCCCTCTTATACTGACACAACTTCAGTACGCTGCTCAGCAGATCTTCGGGGTGCAATTCCATCCCTCTTTTTCGGGTCCACTAACTCACTTCACTTTCTTCCCCTACCCCCGCGTCACCGCAGTATAAACCGAAAATGGCCCAACAACAAACGAGGATCAGAACACCCCGCAACATCACCATCCTCTATCAGAACATCTGCTCCTTCAATGCCCGCCGCACACTATTGAGCCACACCTTATCCACCCTTCACGTCGATGTGGCACTTTTAAATGAAACGTTTCTTCGGAGCGATCACCACGCCCTACTCCCCGGATATACCCTTCTACGAGCAGACCGTCCCCATAACCTAGGCCGTGGTGGTTCTGCACTCGCCCACCGACCACGCTTACCCATCCGCCCACATATCCCCCCTCCCCCCCCCTCCATTTTCCAGAGAGCCTCATCGCCACGATTTATTTCCCATCCCACGTTCTCCATCTCGCAACGATATACACCCGTCCTCGCCATCCTCTTCCAAAGGTTTTTATTGCCCATGTGGCCGAATCCTTCCCCCACTTTATCATCATGGCCGATCTTAATCTACATGATCGCACGGCTACCGAACTCCGGAGCCTCGACATCTACCTCAACCACATCAACGCCTCGCTCGTCCCCATTCCACAACCCACGCGCCCATCCTCCCAAACCACTCCTGATGCCATCATAGCGCATAACTCCCTACTCCACCTCCTTCACGTTTCAGTCCTACCTCTCATTGGAGGCGATCATGCCCCTGTTTTATTATCTTTTCACATTCCCCATCGAAATGTACCCAACCCACCGCCCGTTATGGTTCAAAACTTCTGCTCGGCAAATTGGCCAGCTTATCGCCAGCAGATCACGGAAAGCTTGCGAACCGACACATTACCGCTCAGCTCCCAGGAAACTGTCGATGCCTACACGAATCATCTCCAGGATACGCTCCAACAAGCGGCACAACGCCACGTCCCCCTTACCCCATTGACCCCAAACCGACCACATATCCCACCCAAAGCTAGGCGACTACTAGCACTCTCCCACTCCTACCACAACTCTTACCTTCGCACCCGTGACCGTTACTTCCTGCAGCGGCATCGACAGACACTTCGCCAGGTAAAGTCGTACATAGAGGCTCACAAGCGGCGCTCCTGGCACAACACTTGCTCGAAGCTGAATGGAGTATCGCCCTCCCTTTCTCGCTTCTGGAGTCACCTCAACCGACTCACTGGAAAGACGTCCACCCCGCAGTACCCCATTGTCTATGACAACGTCGCACCACCTGACGACCCGGCAAAACTAGTTATATTTGCAAACAAATTTGCCCTGGTATTCCGAGACGCACCAGACCCAACCTTTCTATACGACGATGACGAGTTCATCTCCACGGTACCTCAACGTCCCTATCTGCAGCCATCACCCAACCATGCCCTCTCCCCCCACCCTCTAGACGACCCCATCACCCCCATCGACATAACCATCGCTCTCTCCCGTACCACTAACACCGCCCCTGGTCCCGACTCCATCCGATATCGCCACCTCAAGGAAGCACCACCCCCTTTCCTCGTCGCTCTAGCCCACCTCTATAACCATCTCCTTCGCACCGGTTTCTACCCTACCCCCTGGCGGCAAGCCACGATGCTCCTCTTCCCAAAACCAGATAAACCACTTTCCTCGACCGATTCCTACCGTCCCATCTGCCTGACCGCCGTCCTTTCAAAAACCTTCGAGAGAATCCTTACCAAGCGTATCCATACCCATCTCCACCGACACCAGCTCTTACCCCTCTCCCAATGCGGCTTCCGTCCCCACCTCTCCGCCCAAGACCAACTCCTCCGTCTCTCCACCCTCATTGCCGATAATTACAACCGCCCTGCTCCCACCCTTTTCATCGCCTTCGACTTCCAGAAGGCTTTTGACACCGTCTGGCACGATGCCCTCGTCCTCAAACTCCATTTCTTCCATCTCCCCCACACTTACCTCCGCTTCCTCAATACCTTTCTCCGCCACCGCACGGCACGAATCCGCATCAACGGCCACTACTCCCGCCCCATCCCTTTCGAACAGGGCGTCCCTCAGGGCTCCGTCCTCTCCCCACTTCTGTACGTCCTCTTCGTTGCTGTTATCCCCCAACCATCCCCTCCAATGCAATTATTGCAGTTCGCCGACGATACGGCAATAGTCGCGCCTTTTCCCACCGTCGCCCACATAAACACTCAAGTCCAATCCTATTTGGACCTATTCTCCTCCTGGTGTGGCAGATGGCACCTGCGCCTAAATTCCTCGAAGATGCAAACCATTCTCTTTCGCCCCCGTCGGAGGGCCTCTGTGCCTACACGAAATCCCGAAAACCTCAACATCCGCCTGCACAACCGTCGACTGGTCCCCGCCCGCACTGTTCGGTACCTTGGATTGGTCTTAGATGAGTTTTTCACCTTCCGACCTCACTTTAAACTAAAACTCCCAAATGCACGCAAGCGCGCATATCTACTGCGGCGATTGGCAGGGACCACTTGGGGCCTCAACGAGAAGTTATTAATATATACTTACAAAGTCTTAATACGCACTTTCTTAGTGTACGGGCATCCGGCATGGGCAGGATTCCCCGAATGCCCCCTTCGCCCCTATCTTGCACTGGAGCGCCGCCTCGCAAGGGTCGCCATGCGGTTGCCTTTTACATACCGAACGGCAGACCTGCTGGACAGGATGCCACTGCCACCGCTCACCACCTATATCGACCTCCGGCATCGCCGATATCTCTCGAGAGCGCGAAGAACCGGCAACCCAATTGTCACGCCACTCATCCAACAACCACATCGCGCCCCGGTGCGGACAAAATTGGGCATTTACAGTCTTTTGGCACTGCCTCCAGCCCCTGACTGAAAATGGCGTTGGGCGACAATCACGCAGTAACACGAGCCTCGCCCACCAGCTCTAGCACCGACGACACGGTCCACGTAGCAACCAATGGTTCTCACTTTCCACATCTCCATAACGCACATCTCACGCCGATATAACTTTTCATAACTCTTCAACTACTCATCCACATCATCTGCAACTCCCCCCCCCCCCCTTTCACTTCATTATATCGCCACAGTTTTCACATCGCCAGCAATATTATTTTCTTTTCCTTTTTCTCTCTTATTATCGTAACTTTTCTTTCTTCTCTCTCTCTATCTGTCTCATCCTCATCTCAACCAACATCAATCATTACCCCTTCCCACCATCATCATCATCATAAATATATATATATATATATGTATATATATCTGTATTTAAAAAAAATCATTCTTCATGTTCATCTTCTCACACATATACCAGCAAATCTAACAACTTCGTCCCCATCCCCTCCTTTACTCGTTGCCTTTTTCCTTTCACTACTCCCCTCAGCTCAACTTATCCATTCGCCACTGTCCTCAAATCACCAGTTTTATAATTCTTTCTCCCCGTCTCCTTACTGCCATACCACTTTCCTTCTCATCCCAGCAAACATCTTGCATTACTCCCTTCTCATCGCCATCATTCAAAAAAAAAAAAAATCTTACTTATGATCTAGACGTAATAACAGCCCCCCTCTTCTTCTTCTCCACCAAACTTATTTCGTTACAAATTTACACAAATCTCAGAGCAATAGAAGTTCCTTAGTCTGCTTTGGCACTTGCAGCATGTTGTTTCCGTGTTTTCTTTGTCTAAAAAATTTCCGACATTCCAAAATTATCCCTACACAAAATGAAGCAGTCACCCTTCTCTCCAACATCCCCATTCCTGCTCCTAACTCTTCCTGCTCAAAACAATACTTCACCCCCCGCGCCTTTCTCCAAATATCCCCACAATGCCTCCACAAACCATCCCCACACACTTTCTTCCAAATCCAAAAAACAACAACCCCCACCACCAAAATTCTCACCTCTCCCAAACACCTTAACTCCCTGGCCCGAAGAGACGGCGAAACCGTCTAAGGGGGCCCGCCGCCGCAGGGGCAATGGCCATGCGGCGGAATGAAACGACTGCTATATATATATCGCCACTTAAACCTAAGCAATACAATAAACCCAAAACTCGATCACAGGCGTCGCGACGCCGCCCAACCATTACCGACCATAATACACTCACATATCATTGTTATAATTGTCAAAGATTGTATCACGACGCGGCGAATTGCAGGCACGCTACTCGTTGCAACAGATGTGGCGATGGTTATCGCCACACTGACTGTACGGTGGCGAAGGACAGCCCCGCGTGTATAAACTGCGGGGGCAATCATGTCGCATCATATGCGGGTTGCCGATACATCAAAGACGCCATTAAACAGCGCTATAAAGCATTCACCCAGCATCGAACTCGCTCCATCATTCCAGCTCAACCTACACCCTCACTGCTATCTCTTCCACTAAGCCCCCCTAAAGCCGCAAACGCCACTGCACTTACACAACTGCTGAGCTTACTCCAACAGCTATCAACCATCGCCATATAAAATCACTCAACTAACTTACTGAAGCGACTGCTGATAGGCCACGACCGAGCGAACTACATTAACAACTAGTGCCGCTGCGAGTCGGACGGTTAATAGCCCTGTCGCTGACCCATGTACGAACCCGCAGCTCATCAGGCACATACTACAACTTTTACTCTCAAATATCCTGCGATAATAATCAAAGTAAAGTAAAATAAATCTACTCGACAGCAATCACCTATGGACTAAATTCTCCCTCAAATACATTATCTCGTAATGCATTGAGGGAGTCACTCTTAAATCGCCATAAAAATCTTATGTATCTTAAAACTAAATCATCGCCGATTAATAACGGAGTGAAAGGAGCCCAATAGGGCACCAGACTCCTATCACTTTTCTATCGCTATTGTGATTTTGACTGAAAGAGAGTAAGAGAGTCTCGTCACTCGCTCTGTTACTAAGTCAACATCGGCCAGTCACTCTGACGGATTATTTATTCGTGTGGAATAATTTTTTCAGTGCTCCAGTAGCGGCTTTCCAGGTGCATCAGGTACAGCCCGGCTGCACTAACATTTCTTAAAACAATTGTCTATCATTTTTTGAATCCCTATATTTTCTCTTTAAAACCTACCTTATTCGTTAAAAAGAACGAAGAGTGCGCTTTATATGTTGTGATTACACAACCGGCGTAGCGCTTATACTTAATTAAGCAAGCACCACAGTCCGTTTCCTTCGATTGTGCCTTGTGGTCTGAGTGCAGCCTTGCCAATGCTCACAGCAGTAGGGGCTGACTTGTGACGTATAACTGAACGGTTGCCATGACAACGCGCCACACCGCCTGCAGTATGTATACCGAAGTTTTCCGCTAGGTGCAGCCCTTCGAGCTACTGGAATAGTTGGCTTCATCGCACGAGCTGTGACGATGTCATCCGAACGCACCCGATATAACCCGCGCTCATCGCCCCTCGACATGAAGGAAAGAACGGAAGGAGATGCCTTCGCTGCGCTGCCTAATGCAAGCTGCTGAAGCCTAAACGGCACGCCTGCTTTGGGGAGCAAGAAAATGACTCTTCCTATGCTTAAAGCCGTAAACCACTTCAACTAGTCTTGGATTTTAGTGACATAAAACTGCAATGACAAGTCAAGATGTTTTCTTGGATAGGGGCGGAATACACTCCGTACATCACGGTACTTGGCACAAATAAGCTGCGTTATCGTTTTAAAAGCCAATTTAATTAGAAATATGAGAGCACCTTTGCAAGGCAAGTTTTGTAATAAAGACGCGGCAAAACGTAATAATACGTTGAAACACTGATTACATTGAATACAGGTGTCTGAAGGTGCGAGTTATACCAAAGGAGGAACATCTTGGGAACTAATGATGCCGAACTAATTACGGTATTTACACCAAATTGGTTTTTAAGTTCTTATTGGTGTTGAGACATTCATCAGTTTTTAGGCCTAATTTCGAGTACAGCCACTTTCACTCATTGTTCGTACACATTTTGATATTCAAGAATACGAACCTTAAAATTAATAAACAGAACACTTAAAAAAGGACCCATCAAGCCTCCGTGGCTTAGGCGGCAGCACGCCAGCCTCTCACCGCTGGGTCCGTGGTTCAAATCCCGGTCACTCCATGTGAGATCTGTGCTGGACAAAACGGAGGCAGACAGGTTTTTCTCCGGGTACTCTGGTTTTCCCTGTCAAAATTTCATTCCAGCAACACTCTCCACTACCATTTCATTTCATCTGTCATTCATTTAATCATTGCCCCAGAGGAGTGCGTCAGGCCCCGGCAGCCGGCACAGTCCGTATCCTCGCCGCTAGATGGGGGCTTCATTCATTCCATTCCTGACCCGGTCGGAGACTGAAAGCAGGCTGTGGATTTCATTCATTCATTTGCACAAAAATACGGTATGGCCTATACTTTTTGGTACCGTACTGTATTTTGTTTGTGGGGGTAGAAACTTAGCCTCGAATTGATTCATTACGTCGGCCTACCATAATTATTGACCGACAGCTGTTTGATAACTAGGGATTTGCAGAGAAATTGCTTTTTCTTTTTTGTATGTAGGGTAGGCTAAACATGCTGAGATTAGAATTGAAGATGTGAGAAAAGGCTGGAAAGATATCCTGCAAGAATAACTCAGAAAACACCACGCACAATGCCTCATGCAAGTCACGGAACACCGAATACAGGATAAGGTTACGCCCACTTTGGGTGCAGCGCTTGGCTTCACTCAAACGAGCTCAGGGCATCTCCTCTTATTCTTTCCTCCATGCCCCTCAACCATTGCTGCCAATGTTAGTATCTCAATCACGCTAAAACACAGTCACGCAATAGTACATTATGCAACGAGCCTATAATGGCTATAATTAAGACACGAGTATTTTTTATAAAACGAGCGTATGCGAGTTTTATAATTTCCATACGAGTGTCTTAATTACCATTATAGGCGAGTTGCATACGACTGTTTATGTTCGACGATAATTATAACTTTATTATATGTTTTAACATAAATATTCATAAATATCTGTTGAGAGTCAGCTACTGGAATTTTGTGATCGCAGAGCGAGCGTTGGGTGTTATATCTCTGCCTTTCAAGAGCTTTGAACGACCGACGCATGCGCTCTGTGTGTTTGCAATGCCATATGCAAACCATATGTTTACATCTGCCGTCCCTCAGTAATATTGTCACCGGTGTCAGTTGAAGACAATGCGCTGTGTAGAAATTAGAGTTGGTGATTTTAAGGTACAGTGCTATTTCTTGTCTTATATTCGCCAGTTTATTTACGCGAACATATGGACGGTGGGTATTCCATGTCGGTAATTTATTATAGTTCGATGTTGTGTTTATGTCCGACATGTTGGATTTTGAGCGCATGCGCGAAGTTATCGTTACCTAATTGGTCAATGAACGAGCTCTGATTGGCTGGAGAAACTGTATCATAATGGAAAACAGTGTTATAATGGCCATCATTATGATACAGTTATCTGACACATAATAGTGAGGGTCGAACATAAAGACATATTTACTAGTATATTTTGTCGCGAGAGTTGTGGCTACTGTTCCAACAGCTGTAACAAGAAGCTTGTTATAAATTTGAACGTGTGGTGTACGAAGTATTCTTTTATAGTAAAAATTGTGCTGTTAAATTGTGATTCGTGGCCGTGTGGCTCATTAATTGTGAGTGAAGTGTAAATAGAATAAGCGCTTTAGAAGAGCACACAATAGCACAGCTAAAAGAGTAAGCTCTTGGCGTTTTTATAGTTACTGTGTTAAGCATAATATAAATATAGGTGTATGTTTGGAGGGGGAGTGCGTTTGAAATCCAGTTATAAATATAAGTACGAGTATGTAGAGTGAAAGGTCGTTCTTTAGGCATATAGTATTTAAATCTTTTCTTATAGTGTGAAATAATAGTGTTCCCTCCAAGGCGTGTTATATCATGGAACCGCCCGTAGATTTACTTTGTATTTCAAGAGAATCTCCGTTTTTTTTTATGGAAGGAGGAGGATAAAAAAGAAATGTTATCAAGCAATCAACCCAACCACTTTTGACATACCAGATTTCCTCCTAGCTAGATGACCCAACACACCTATTCAACATGCATACGTTTACTGCACACGAGCGTGTGTTGGACTGCACTGAACTTAAGCCCCACGAGCCGCCGCTGCGAGTGCTCTTTTAGTGGAGGTACTCTCTGTGAACCAAGTGAACTCGTGTGCGCCATCTTCTCAACCGCTTCATCTCTCGGCCTTCTCAGACCACGTGTCACCGTGTGCGCCGCCATTTTGTGCCGTTTTCTTGCCCATTCAACATGTCGAGTGAGGATAATTCGCCCCCTCCGCTTGTGCTTACTCAAAGCATTTTCGAATCGCCTCCATCGCCTTCCATGGAAACGCAACAAATTAAGTGCCCTCGACAAGCGGAGGACCTCGAACCTAACGCAGAAATACCCCGCAAACGTGTCTGTGGCCCCGCATCTACTACGTCATCTGGATCCACATATACCACGCAGACATCTTCAACGGCGACTTTGGGGGACTCGGTGAGTGGAATATCTTCTTTAATGGATCGACCTATTGTGGCACCCTCTACCTTGCCACCTCCCTCACAGTTCCCCCAACCTCCGCCAGCTCAGCCAGCCTACATGCCTGGTCCCGTGCGAAGTAACGCAGCCGCCGCCATGAACCCCGCCCTTCATCCGCAAGTCAGACAGAGAAGCATCGTCTCCCCCCTCCCCATTCCACGTCATCAAGATGACAGAGATCGACCTACAGAAAGCCAACCCCCGCTCCCTCTACACCATCCTGTCTTCCTTCACCCCCGACATCGCCTCTTATAAGCTCGAGCTGCAGCGTACCCGTGAGGGCTACAACATCAAGACTTGCAAGCCGTTCTATTCCCATCGCCTACGGCGTCGACCAACTATACACCGACGAAGAAATCGCCCAGCAACTCCAGCTACAGGGTTTCAACATATTCAAGGTCACCCGCATTCGGAACGCCGCTGATATCACATCCCTTGTTCGCATCTTGAGTCGCGACACATGCACCCTGGACCCTCTCCTGCGTGATGGCCAGTACTCTATGCTCGTCGCCACCGAGTGGAACCATCCCGAGCCTCCGCCCCGCAGCGCATCCGATGTGACAAATGCCAGCGGTACGACCACGCCCCGGGAGCCCCCTGCATCCAGCCACAGGTATGTGGAATATGTAGCCAGGAGCACCCAACTTCTTTATGTGCAAATCGTACTTCTCCCAAGTGTATAAACTGTTCCCAGCTCCATCCCGCCTTCAGCTTCAAATGCCGCAGCCGCCCCGCTCCCCTTCCCTCTGAACCTGAAACTGTCATTCCCGTCATATCCCATGATCCACCTACCCCCGCCCTTTCCTCTGTCCTCCCCTCCCCCAGTACTGAAAACATCTTACGCTTCCTTACTATGGTCCTCCAAAATTGCCTCCCTTTCCAACGCCCCCTCATCTCCCAACACATTCAAACAGCCGCCCGGTTGGTGTTTATCACCCATCTTGATATAGCCTATGCGGGCAATAGAATGCACTTTGCATTCTTCCCGCTAACCGCTGCTCCTCTCCATTAATCATGCAATAGCGTTTAAGTTATTCTATGATAACATTTGTTCTATCTCTGCCAACCGGCCGACCCTAGACCTTGCCCTTCACCACCACTCCCCGGATGCTGTAGTTCTTAACGAGACCTTTCTCCTTCCCACCCAACAGCTAGACCTACCTCCGTATACTCTTTACCGTGCTGACCGCCCTCATTTTGCAACCCAAGGAGGTGTAGCTGTTGGCATCCACCGTAATCTTACAGTCACCCAACATCATTACAATTTTCCCAACCATTTCTCCGAATATTTAATTTTAGAAGTCTCCGCTCCTTTACCATCGTTACTCTCTATCTCCCCCCTCGTAACCCTCCTCCCCTCGATTTTCTCACATACATTGATCATACTTTTCGTAACTATATTCTTGTCGCCGATATCAACATTCACTCTTATACCGTCGCTCAAACCCAAGCTTTTCACGCCCTTCTTCGCAGCATCCGAGGAGCCAACATCCCCTTCCCTTCCCCCACTCGTCCCATTTCCAATACTACCCCTGATATTATCCTGATGTCTCCCATGCTCAGCGTTTCTCCTATCGTTCGCATCCTCCCTTCCATTGGCAGCGACCATGTCCCAGCCCTCATCACCATTCCCAACATTTTTCCCCGCTCCACTGTCAAACCCCCACCTCCTCCCTCCCGCAGTTTCACTAATACCGATTGGCCCGCCTACCGTACTACTATCACATCACTTCTCTCCCATCCTACCGCCCCACTTTCTCTTCCTAACCTTCAAGTCCTTATCCATGAAACTGAATCTGCTATTCTCACCGCCGATCGTCTCCACATACCACGCCGCTCCTTTCATCCTACTAAGCCTCTCATCCCACCCAAAGCCCTTCGTCTCCTTAACATCGCTCATGACTATTATCGTGCCTATGTCCGTACCCGTGATCCTAACTCTCTCCGCCAACACCGCCTTCACTTACGTCACGCCAAATCGTTCATCAACGCCATCAAACGCTCCTATTGGCATACCGCCTGTACTAATCTCTCCCACACTTCTGACCCTTCCCAATTCTGGTCCACTTTTCGTCGCCTTACCAAAACCCAACCTCCCCGTCCCACTTACCCCGTTCGTATCCCCACCTTCGTCCCTACCACCGATCTTGCTAAAGCAGACCTCTTCACCAATCATTATACCACCGTGTTCTCTCCCGTCCCCAACCCTAAATTCATTCACCCCGACTCTGCTCTCCTCCATTGCCTCAATGACCCCACTCACACCCCTTCCCTTCTTCCCTCTTTCGATCACTTTGCCCATATCGATTACAATCACCCTCTCAACCGCCCTATCACGCCCGAAGAAATCTCTCTCGTCCTTCGCCATCGCAAACCCACCGCCCCGGGCGCTGACACCATTACCTATCGCCACATCCAAGAAGCCCCACCAGTCCTTCTCCACGTCCTCAGCGCTATTTATACCACTATTCTCTATACCGGTCATTACCCCTCTCACTGGTGCCACGCTTCCATTCTACTTTTCCTCAAACCAAAGAAACCCCCCTCTGATCCCCACTCTTATCGTCCCATCAGCCTTCTCCCCGTCTTATCGAAAATCCTCGAACTTATCCTCGCCAAACGCATCTGCTCCTACCTAGAATCTCTCCACCTTCTCCCTGAATCCCAAGCAGGTTTCCGTGCCCGACGCTCCACCCATGACCACCTCTTCCATCTCAGCTCTTCCCTTCTTTCCTATGTTAAACCTCGCTTTACCACCGCTCTACTTTGTCTCGATGTCGAGAAAGCCTTTGATACCGTCTACCACCCCGTCCTCATGTATAAACTCCGTCATCATTTCTTACCCCCTTCGTTATTCGTCTTATCTTCCAATTCCTTCATCATCGTACTGCTTCCGTCCGTATTCGCAACACCTCCTTTTCTACCTTCTCTCTCCACGCTGGTGTCCCTCAGGGATCACCTCTCTCCCTCCTCCTCTACCCCCTTTTCACTTATGACATTCCCCACCCACCACCGCCTCTTCGTCTGTACCAATTCGCCGATGACCTTGCCATTCTTGCCCTTGCCTGCTCCGCCCCTAAGCTCACCCGTCTCATTCAATCCTATCTTTCTGACCTGGAATCATGGCTCCTTTCCTCCCATATCACCGTTAATGCCCGCAAGACCCAACTCGTCGTTTTGCGTAAAAAATCCCGTGTCACCCGTCCCCGTAACAAAGTCACTCTCACCCTTCACTACGTCCCTATTCCCGAATCCACTACCGCTGTCTATTTAGGCATTACTTTCCAAAATAATCTTCGCTGGCAACATCACCTCAACACCCTCTGCCGCCGTGCCTACCACCGTATCACCGCTATCCGCTCCCTCACAGGACACACCTGGGGCCTTAAGTCCCCCCCAAATCATCAACATCTACCAAGTTTTTATTTGCCCTCTCCTTCTCAATGCCTCCCTCACCAGGATTACTGCCCCACAACCCCTCTACTTCAAGCTCCACCGCCTAGACCGTCTCGCCATTCGCATTGCCTATCACCTCAAACAAGATACCCCTTCTGCCCGTTTTGCCCCCTACTGTACCTTCCCAACTATTCCCAGCCATATTCACTCCCTTCGTTTAAAGTACCTCACCCGCGCCCAACGCTCTTCCCTACCATTTTTTACTGAAGCTCTTCCTCTCTCTCCTCTCGCTCAAGATATCCTCCACGACCGCCGCACACCCGCCAACTCTCATCTTCCCCCCCCCCCCCACCCATTACTTGATAACTTCCACCCCACCCCCGTGCCTGCCCTCATCCCTGCCTTCTTCTTCTTCTTCCTGCTTCTCCTGAAGCTAGATCTCCAATTTGACCTCAGGGGTGTCGGCCCTTCTGGCCTGCCCTTAGTGCAGCGAGTTTCTTTTCGGCGCATAGCCTGCTCCTGGCTCCATTTCTCCACATGCAGATCTCCGAATCCCTTTTCAGTGCACACCACCATCTTCGTTGACCCTCTAACTGTTCTCCGTCTTCGCATCCCAGTGTTTTACAAGTGCTCCGTCTCCATCTCTAATAACTAGTGCTCCGATCTTTCACCTCCACAGTGTTTATTCGAACGTGCTTTTCTGTGCTCCCCAGTGCTTTGCTCAATGACGCAATGCCGTCTACCTTGTGCACGCTCTAAGTGTCCATCTATCACAGTTTTGTTTCTTCTTCTATGAACTATGGTTTGACTTTTCGTTCAGTGTTTATGTTCATGTATATTGATTTCTTTTTCCCCCGTTCCAGGACGAACATTTTAAGAACTTTTGGACTTTTATTTTCTGTGTAAAGAACCACACAGACACTGTTTATATTTACTTTGTATTTTACCCACACCTTGTATATCTGTATATATTTTTGCTCAATAAACGGGGATTGTTTGGGGGGTTACTCCTTGGTGGGGTGTGGTGGGGGGCCTTTTCCCTGGGGCGCTTCCTGGGTCGCGGTGACCTCTGCGCCAGCAACTTCACTCAACCCTTTCATATACGTGTGCCCTAGCACACTCCCCTCCCACTTAATTTTTTTCTCTCCATTTTACTTTACCCTACGGCCAAAGGGCTACTTGTTTAGCCGACGGCCCGCCCTCGCCCTTTGTCGGGGCGGGGGAATGAAACAACGCATCACAGACACAGACAGCGTCTCGTCTCCCGGGTTTCGGCACCCAAATTTTGAAATATGGACCGTATGAAATTCATCTAATCATGCATGGATTACGATCCTAAAATTTTTGTAGTTTAGGGCTATTCCCAAGCCTGAAACAAACAAATTCACAAATTAGAAGCAGCTATGAAATACCCTACACATTATCAGACCAGACCAGCCGACGGTCGGAAAATGTAGCTGATGGGCAGGCTGTTCGATAGTGTGTAGGCCTATCTGCCGACAAATTCGGTCTGGCTGGGCCGGACGATCGTAGCACTTTACTGCAAGGCGATCCTCCAAACCCTCTGTTAGATAGATTTCATTAGAAAGCTAGCTATTGCAATGGGTACCATGTTTCGACTTCCGGAAAATTTCGACATATCTTCGCGTTTCACATCCCCTACACCCCAAAATCACCGTCAGTTCAAGAGTTTATATATAATTTATTATATCACTTACTTGTGGACACGATAACTACCGCAATTTTGCACCAATCACTTTGAAAATTTAACATAATATGTATCCCAATAAAATCTCAGTCGAGTTCGTAAATGGGCACAATCGGTCGACGGGGGTGAAAATGAGGGGCTTTTTTCGAAAAAGTGAAATATCGCTATAACTCTCTTAATATTTGAAATATCGAATCCATTCAAAGTTCATATTATGTGTCGAATAAGGCCCAAAAATTTATGTTTGAAAAGTTTTTTGTTAGCACCAACCATTGACCAAAGGGGTGTGAAAAAGTGGGTTTTTCGGGAAACATTAATCATATCTCTCTCAATAGGCACTGTATCAAAACCGTACAGAATGGGCAATATTCCCCTAATAATTACCTAAAACTTTTGTCTGAAAGAATTTTGATATGACCAACCATTACGCCAAGGGATGAGCAAAATGATTTCGGAATTATAAGAAAATGCCAAGAGCCATCAGAGGTTGCCATGAAAACACTACTGGTTGGTTCCTCAGTTTAGGGGCTGCGACAACGTGGTCATGTAGCCCCGTGTATTTTTCGTGTGTGTAGAATCTGTCTGATAACCGGTGTTATTTGTGATGGCTGTATTAGTGTGTGTTATCTGTAATTCAGGTAAGGACTGCAGACGATCAATTTCAAGCAGTTCCTACTATTGCTACCAAATGCTACTGTCAATGACACCTAGCCGCAAACTTGACTACTAGATGCTACCGCAACCAGCATCTGACGACGAACGTTGGAATTTAGAGAGCGTTAATCCAATCTAACCTTCAAAATTTAGCTTCACACAATTGTAGTTAGTGGAAGGTTCTTTAAAATGCCATTAAATCTATGACAGGGCCCTCCGGCTTTACTTACCCTCCGAAGGAAGGCATACTGAGGGATTTTAACGCTCTTAAAATATTCGACGACTTCAGCTGGGTTTGAACCCGCAATCTGTATCAGCCTTATACTCTACAGTATGAGTTGAAGGATGAATTTGTTGATAAGAAGAATCTATAAGTTGATGAGGATAAGTAGATTTCTTAGTTGAAAAAATTAATAAAATTATAAATCTGAGAATTACTACACAAAAGGTAGTTTTAAATAAATCAAATTAAATAAAATGAAACTGTAGAATTTTTAAATGGCAAAGGCTAAAGACAGTTAATATTGTAACTTTCAGTCGGTCAACACTAACACTAATTAATTCCAATTACTGGAATATGTGAAAAATGATTAAGGTATATGTTGCGGACTATTGTTTCACTCGTCAAGCGAGCATCATCAGATCCAAATCTGCAAGACAAATAGCTCTAAAAAACACTACAGTGACACCCATAGATAGTCTCTGCCCTCCAAAAACAAAATCGTACAAGAAACCCCGTCAGAAAACTTAATGTCATGCTTTATCTTGCCGCCATCTATACCAAAACTTAATGGTGGCCACCCAAATGTTCAAAATTAAAGTCAAATTACAACTAAACTAATCATCGGATCTCTACCAAATTTGGTAAAAAACATACCTTTATATAGGCGGGTTCTGCGCCCAAACTATCAGGTCAGAAGCCGTACCATTTCAAGATGGTAGCCGTGTGAATCATGCATTATAATCCATGGCTTAGGACCCACCAATTCCGATTATTATCGAACAGATGGTGGTTTAAGCTTTCCAAAACGACGTGATCCGTAGGATATTACAATTTTATATTAGAATATTATACTGTAGCAGTGACTTAAAGGAGCTAAGCCGTCTCAGTCACATGACAAGATGGCAGCTTACCATTATAGCCTACTGATAGAAATAATACAAAAGTTGTATGAAATGGTTTATAATGAAGGTGTACTGCACCGAAGAAATCGTTTAAGTACTACGGACATGTTTGGCTCTGTGGTAGAGCGTTGGTCTCTCACGTGGTCAGCAGGGGTTCGAAACCTACTAGAGTTAGATTATTGGCCTACTTTCAAATTTTTCAAAAATTAGAAGTAGACTTATGAGATCTACACGGGTCAAAACTTGTCAGTCTGACTGTGTGTGAGTGTGTATATCTGCCCCCCCCCCCCCTTATCAATTCAAACACGACGAAACTGAACCAAATTTAGTACGGAGGGAGCACTAGCAAAGGACACCTTAGTGTCATGTATTATATCGCCACCATCTTGACGGAAACGTAATGGCGGTCACTCAAATGTTCAAAGCTTAAATCAAATAGCGACTAACCTAATCATCTGATCTCTACTAAAGTTTTCAACAATATACCTTTAAGTGGGAAGCGTCTTTTGCCCAAAATTCAAGGTCATCATCCAAATAGTTTGAAGACGGTGGCCATGTATGTGTGCAAATTGATCCCCGTTATCAATTCAAACACGACGAAACCAAATCGAACCAACTTTGGTACAGAGGTAGCACTAGCAAAGGACAACTCAGTATCATGTTGTATATCGCCGCCATCATAACGAAAAAGAAATAGCACCCCCCCCCCCCCCCCCTTCCCTCCTATATATTCTGAGCTTAAATCAAATTACGACTAACCTAATCATCCGATCTCAACCAAATTTTTCAACAATATACCTTAATGTGGGAAGCGTCTTTTGCCCAAACAACAAGCTCATCAACCAAATAGTTTCAAGATGGTTGATCTATGGTTCATGCAAGTACGAGGCACGTCCAGAAAGTAAGTTCCGTTTGGTAATAAAATTAAATTGTGTACAAATACAGAAAAAATATTTATTGCACAACATTCTACACCTCTTAAACTACTTTTCCACATAACTGCCGAACTTTTGCAGGCAATTGTCATAGTGTGGCACAAATTTTTGGATACCTTCTACATAGAAGTTTGCCGCCTGTGTCTTCAACCAGTTGGAAACATCATTTTCCGAGGTGTCAAGATTTGTTTCGGCTTAACCTTTGCTGGGGATGAAGTGTGCCTCCATTCCATTGATTGCCACTTACTTTCAGGGGTGTCGTAAGAAACCCAAGTTTCATCTCCTGTGACTATCTGTGTCAGAAATTCTTCGCCGCCTTCATTGTAACGGGTCAAAAACTGAAGTGCACTACCCATCCGTTTTATTTTGTGTTGCTCCGTAAGAATCTTTGGTACCCAACGTCGGCAAAGTTTACGAAAGTTCAGTTTTTCGGTAACAATTTCATGAATTAGTGATCGTGAGATTTGGGGAAATTCCATAGCGAGAGCACTAATTGTAAACCTGCGGTTTTCCCGGATCTTGTCATCAATCGCGTGAACCAGTTCTTCTGTAACCTCTGCAGCGGAACGTACGACTAGTTGAAGACACAGGCGGCACACGTCTATGAAGAAGGTATACAAAAACTCGTGCCACGCTACGACAAATGCCTGCAACATTTCGGCAGTTATGTGGAAAAGTAGTTTAAGGGTTGTAGAATTTTGTGCAATAAATATTTTTTTCTGTATCTGTACACAATTTAATGTTATTATCAAACGGAACTTACTTTCTGGACGTACTTCGTATTATAGCCTAACCGTAACTTACGATTCAAGAAGGCCTGGCCTCACCAAATCCGCTTAACGTGCATAGGGAGGTTTAAACTATCATCAAGGAGGTGACAGGTAGGATTTTATAATAGAATATTAAACCGTAGCAGGAACTTAGAGTTCAGGCTGGCCGTGCCGTATCGTGCTGGGCCGTGCCGTCCCGTTGGGTCAAAATGGAGGCTATTGTTTGCTCGCTAGTCCATATTTCAGTAACTTTGTAAGTTTATATCATTTCAGGAATGTACTGAAAGAAAATACGTATTTAGTATCAAATGGTTTATAACAAGTAGTTCCGTGACGAACTGGAGAGCCAACTTTTCTTAAAATTTAAGATTAATGCCAATCTACATAGACCTATCTAGAATAATGACGAAATCAAGTTGGTAACACAAACCTTTCTAAGTACTACAGTTTGAAATACACCTGAAATAATGTATCCTATAAGAGTAACTTACTACAGTTGGCAGCCCTGGTGACTCTGAATATATTCTTAGTTCCATCTCTTAAGGTATAGAATGCACATACAAAATTTGGTTGAAATCTAATGGATATTATGGACGTTACATGCTGTTTGATATTGGATTTATTAGTGCGCGTAAAATCATGTTGGGAGCAATGTCATGAATGTGATGTCAGAATTAATCAGAAATATTACGATCTATTATAGAGCCAATTTTGGATAAAATCCATTTTTTAGTATAGAAGTTACATGTAAATAAATATTGAAGCTATCAGAAAGCTCAGAATCATGTTGGCAGCACTGAGGTATATTAATTACTTCAAATTAATCTAGAATGTCAGGCACTATACGTGTGCATAGTTTAGAGCTGATTGCTTAACAAATAGAGAGAGCATTTATTTACAGTTGGCAGCCCTGCTGGTTCTTACGAGCACGCGTAGTTATAACTGTTATGGTACACAAAGCACATACGAAATTTGCTTGGAATCCATTTGTTAGTATAGAAGTTATAAGCATTTAAAAACTGGACCTATCAGCAGGCTTAGAATCGTGTTAGCAGCACTGATATAAGTTACACCAAAATAAGGTGGAATGTCAGGTACTATACGTGTGCAAAGTTTAGAGCTGTTGGCTTGGATACTTTCTGATATATTGATATTAGGGTTAAAACATAGAGAGAGCATTTATTAACAGTTGGCAGCCCTAGTAGCTCTTTAAAATACGCACAGTCATATCTGTTGTTGTACACATAGCACATACGAAATTTGGTTGTAATCAAATCGATAGTATAGAAGTTACATGCGTTTAGAAATCGGACCTATCGGAAGGCTTAGAATCATGTTGGTAAACTCGCATGTATGGACTTCTGAAAATTAATCTGAACTATTACTATCTATATGTGTGTCAAATAGTGTGTGGAATAGTTCGCATGCATAACTTCTGAGATATCCAACAGAGCAAAATTTTAAATTGCGATTTGTCAGCAGATGGTAGCACTGACGTCAATTTCAAATATGGCCGTGAGATATTCAGGTATAGATCTTTATTCATGCCAAATTTGGTTTTGATAGCTGCAGCCGTTTAGGAGTTGATAGGGGGGGGGACACTAGTTTTACGTGACCGTTAAGCTTGTGATTATGAGCCACGGGACCTCCATTTTACGTGGAATCCGAACCTCATGACATGGCATTTCACTTCGAAAATCTCACATGGCCCACCTTGGTGAGAGGCGAATAGATTGACCGCTGCGCCACCTCGCCCCAGACACGCATTTCTTTTTTCACATTTTTTCAAAATGAGAAAAGTAGGCTAAAAACGGCAGAAGACGTAATGAAATCGTTCATTCCAAGTCAAAATATGTTATGCAGTTATACCAAACCAATTGTTAACCTTGTGTTAGTCTGGGCAAGTGTAGCGTAGTAGCAGCGTCGTAGTCTCTTAGTCTAGAGTTCCGTGGATCGAATTCAAGCAATTTCATTTTTTTACTTGATTCTTTTTGAATTTATTTATTTAAAATACTCACACGTTATAATGTTAAGCATATTTTAAAGTGTGTATTTGCAATCAAAATTATTATCTACTGTACTTATAACAGCACACATTTCAACACTTGACTACAACGATTAAAATCGTTGTCCTTGATCCGCGGTAGAGTCTATTGTTGTAGAATCTTTAGGGGCTTTTCGGCATCATGGTCATGCATCACCGTGTACTTGGGTGTATGTAGAACTTGTCTGAAAACCTGTATCACTGTGATGTCAGTAGACATGCCAGTGTGTGTATTTTTATACGAGAAGGTATTTGGGTAGGAAGCTGTTGTTGTTGTTGTTTCATTTGAGATGCATGGACATCATGGTCATTTATCCCCGTGTATTTGCGTGAGTGTTGAATTTTGTCTGATAACCTGTGTTATTGTGACGGCTGTATTAGTGTATAAATAAACCAGGTGAGGATTCAATCAATCAACGTACAATATCCGTATAGCACATTATACTTCGACATTCAATTATACTCTTTGAAAAGGACGAAGAGTTATACAGATGACGACACTATTTTTGGCCGGTCAATCCCGGTTTCAAAGTCGTACAGAGGACAGTCAGTGAGCCTCAGGCATGTAAAATTTATACGTGAGTTTTCAGTTGCGCCGAAAGCAACTCGCATATCAGTTGCAAATGCCCGAGGTTCGTCACCTGTCCTCTGTACGACTTTGAAACCGGGACTCACCGGTCAAAAACCGTGGCGTGAACTGTAACTATACCCATGCATTTAGGAGAAAGTAGGCTACATGTTCTTTACTGATCATCTTGTTTTACTTGAATTCCTTAATATTTATTGTTTTAATAACTACTCAGACGTTATAAAATTAAGCGTTACCGGATATTGTGCATTTTACAATGGGAAATATATATTTCATTAAAAGTCCGGGCTGTTGAAACTGGATTTTGATAGCGGCTGACACCGTATTCCCTTTCTGATATTCCGCTCTAGGAACATAAATTGCTCAGCTCTCCACATACAGATGGTGGAAGGATAATTTGGATTTCCTCGAACGGTGGGGTCAATAACACACCATTGTTCATTTCTTTCACATCGGTTATGTACAGTTGTCTTTTGTGTAATACCATGGAATGTTGTTTTGGCGAGTGATCATTTTTGAGATTGTGCATAATTATCATCTTTACCTAGAAGATCCTATGAATATATAGCACTTTTTGAGAGTAAGCAGTGATTACTGAGGTAGAGCGGGTGGCTTTGCAAATCCCTGGCCTCATGAGGTATATTACAATTTTGTAATAGTTCAACTTCTAGACATGACCGCGCTTCTATTACCTTTGAGTGACGTACAGATGAGTGGCAGTTCCTTGTATGATGATGATTGAGTCTTCAGTCTTTTGACTGGTTTGATGCAGCTCTCCATACCTCCCTGTCCTGAGCTAAACGCTTCATCTCTACATAGCTACCACACCCTACATCCGAGGCAATCTGTTTAACATATTCTAACCTTGGTCAACCCCAACAGTTCTTGTCCTCGACCCTTCCTTCCATAACTAAGCTTGCTATTCCTGGGTGTCTTAGTAGTGACCTACTAACCTATATCTTCTCTTCATTAGCAGTCGCCAGAAACATCTCTCCTCTCCCACTCGTCTTAATACCTCTTCGTTTGTAACTCTATCTACCCATCTGATCTTCATCATTCTCCTGTAACACCACATTTCAAAAGCTTCAATTCTCCTCTTTTCTGCTGCACCAATAGTCCAAGTTTCACTTCCATATAGCGCCACGCTCCAGACAAAGGCTTTCAAAAATTACTTCCTAATACCCAAATCTATATTCGAAATCAACAGACTCCTTTTTTGTAGAAATGTTTTCCTTGCCTGAGCCAACCTACCGTTTATATCCTCTTTGCTTCGTCAATCACTGGTCATTCTGCTTCCTAAGTAACAGAAGTCTCCTACTTCCTTCAGCTTTTCACCTGCCAATTTGATCTCCATAGAGGTTTCTGATTTATTTCTGCTGCATTCCAGTATTTTTGTTTTACATTAGGCGTAGTCGGTAGCATGCTGAACTTCTGCGCCCAAGATAGCGGGTTCAAACCCGGCCGAAGTCGTCGGATTTTTTAAGAGCGTTAAAAATCCGTCAGTATGCCTTCCTTCGGAGGGGAAGTAAAGCCGGCGGTCCCATGTCATAGATTTATGGCATGTAAAAGATCCTTTCAGAGACTAAACTTGTGCAAAGTAAAATTGTTAGGTTAGATTTCATCAGAACGCTCTATCAAAGTTCCAACGTTCACCACTAGGTATCATTGATATCTGGTGGGGAAAGTTGGAACTACTTGAAATTGAAAGGAACTTGTAGCTCACCCTTTAGGGTGTCCGCTGGAAGCAGCTACAAACTCAGGCGAGCCGAACATGTCCTCGGACACTCCCGGCACTAAAAGCCATACGATAAATAAATAAATCCGTAAGACGGAGTCCATACCAGTCAAAAACTCATTCAAATCCTCAGGCTTGTCGGTCAAGATGACGATGTCATCAGCAAATCTCAGCGTTGAAATTATTTCTCCTTGAAGCTTCACTCCCACTTTAAATTTTTCTCCAATTTCCTTCATTGCTTGTTCCTTGTATAAGAATAGCGTAAGTCGATCCTTGCTTACTAATGGCTCCGTTAGAGGCTACTGCCGGCAACGAGGAAACAAATATAACCATTACCCCCTGGCCCGACTGTGGACAATTCTTTGTAAATCGTCGCGGAGTTTCTATCCACATAAGAAGAGCCCATCCTGATGTAAATCGAACTGTTCTCGTACAACGCCCGACCCAATCCACACAGTATGAATGGACCAATCCTGAATTATCTCAAAATGAACAGCAGGAGCTAGCACCCAGTGCCCACTGAGCAAATACAAACAAGAACTATTTGTTTATATTGCTGCTAGGATTTCGACTAGAACAAGAAAAGTAATTCGATTGGTTGTTGTACTCAGTCTCCCATGAAAACTGCCGGGAACGAACATTAAATTATAGTCTATTCCTTGATAAGGACAAGGAGTTACAACTGTACCCATACATACCCTTCACTTGGCAAATGCAGTATCTTGGATGTAAAATTACTAGTTCATGGAATATGTGCTGGTAAAAAGGTATAAAGAACAGACATTGGTGGAAAATTTGACATTTTATTTATTGGCCCTTTTTGAGATGTATCTTACAGGATACATTGCCAAGTTTGCAAACTAGAAAAAAATAACTGGAGTTTCAGACTGCATGAATTTAATCAGCTTTCATTACTACAGATATTGGAGAAAGATATTAGAATATTTACCAATTAACCCAAAATATAATAAATTACCATGATTAACAATAATATTAAACGTTCTTGGGTACGGCGAGGCATAGTAGATCTATCATTCGCAGCTGTCGACTGCTTGAAACACAAAGAAGACCAGCATTTTCCTCAACTTCAGCCTAATTTTCATTTTCCTCATTATCTGCACCTTGATCTCCATGTTCATTTCCATTCATAACAACAGACATATTTGTAAAGGCATTACTGAGTCAGGATCATCACTTAGGCCAACTGGTAGCCCTACTCCTTCTTCCAAGTACATCATGCCTTCTCCCTCAAGTTCAAAATTAGGAGTTCTCTGCTTTTTCTGAGGTTTGAAATAAACTGCTTTCATCTGGATTTCCATTTGAATCTTCTTCTGTATCAGATTCTGCCCCTTGAACTGGCAGCGTTGACAAAATCTTCTCGGCACGTGAATTATAAAAACATTTCTGAAAGAAATACCGTATGTAAACACACATTCATTAAAACTATTTTCAATGAATATAAGATACGAAAATGAAAATAATTAATGTATATCTAACAAAGTGAATGAGCCTCCATTCTTACTGGGTAGGATAGTCATACATCTAAAGAGATGAGATTAGAGTTTTGAATCTCCCAGGACCTGGCAAAGTATCCCCTGAGATACACAATTTATAAAGACTCAAACAATTATTATAATGATATACAAGGGTTACATAAAGGCAATAGTTAAAGGCCTCATTATTTAAATATATATTGATACCTTTATTCGTAAAATATAATGAACAACTATTTACAAAATTAATATTACATACCTCTGAATCACATAATCTGTTTATGTGGGTAGCCATCTTGAAGACTTCTTGCTTGCCTTGTTATTCTATCTAGTTCCGCCACAGTTCCTGAGAGGGCAGCACATTATATATATGTAGGTCAATGTTGTGTCCAGCAAGATACATCGCCAAGAGGAGCCAAAATTTGAACATTTTAGATGCCAAACAGGAAGAAAAATATGTATCTCATAGGATACATTGCCAAGTTTAGGGAGAAAGTAGGCTATATATTCTTTGCTCAATATCTTGGTTTTCACATATTCCAGTAATTATAATTATTTGTGTAGACCGACTGAAAGTTACAATATTAAATTGTCAATAAGGCAACACTGAGAAATGGAACCAAAACCAAAGGCTAAAGAGAATAGATTGATTCATTTGCTACATATTATAGTACTGTTCTTTTTTTCTTTTTTGGGTGAGGAGAACAAGGTCCTCTCAAAAACATTTGCCAGTCGAGTTCGTGGCACTCACAAATGTTCCTGGTCTGTTCTTCAAATAGTTTCTGAAAATTTTTTGAACTTTTTTACTCCCAGCTAAATCCATAGGAGTGGCTCCGGTAATGTCCTTCTTTTGAATGTTAGTTTTGAAAGAAAGTAGAACTTGCACACATTCCACGTGACCTTTCAAGGCAGCGAGATGTAAGGACGTTTGACCCACATTATTCTCGACATCACCGAATGCTCCTTGCTCAAGTAACAGCCGCGTTGTTTGTAATTGTCCTAAGCTTGCTGCTAAATGTAGTGCTGTCTGATCATTTGAATCCACCGCGTTGATGTAGGCACAATTTTGCACAAGTACCTCCACGACTGCAAAGTGATTGTTGGCTACTGCTGAATGTAAAGCTGTCCTTCCATAGATGTCTTGTGAGTTAATGTCAACTATTTCATCCAGTAGAGCATTAATTCCTTCGAGGCTACCAGAGATTGCCGCCAGATGCAGAGGTGTCCTTCCCTCATCATCAACAGCCTCCTTGTTCGCGCCATGCTGCACCAACAGTCGCACCAAACCTGCACGATTGCTCGATGCAGCGGAGTGGAGTGGGGTGTTTCCAGTCCTGTTTCTAATGCTAAGATCAGCACCTTGCGTTAATAACAAGTGTGCTACTTCTATGTGACCCCAGTGTGCAGCTACGTGCAGTGGAGTATTTCCGACGTTGTTCTTTGCCTGGAGACTAGCATTCTGCTTTAAAAGTTGCTCTATAGCCTCTACCTGGTTCCATCTAGCTGCCTCATGCAGAGGGGTATTTCCCAAGCTGTCCCGAGCACAACTATTAGCACCACGCTCCAACAATACTTTCAATGCTTCTACTCGTCCGTAGCGAGTAGCGTCGTGCAACGGGGATTGGCCCAAATTGTTGGTGACTCGCAGGTCAGCTCCGCGGTCTAGGAGCACTCGAACAGACTTAACATGACCGAGCGCTACAGCACTGTGTAGTGGTGTGTACCCTTCGTCTTGCAGATGTCGAACATCCTTCTTGTTCTTCACCAGAACTGAAGTCAATTCGGTGTATCCTTCAGTAAAAGAAAAATTCAGTGCTCTCTGAATTTGGGAAGCCCTAAGTTTGTGACTTCTACCATCGGGATCCTTTAACACATGATTTATTATATTCCACAAGTTTCTGCTTTTGGCTTGTGCTATCAATGTTGGCATATCTTTATGTTTTGCACCACGCTGTAATAGGCAAATGGCAATGTCCCACGAGCGAATTCTGTTAGCGTACCGCAAAGGTCGCCAGCCCTGCAGGTAGTCTGCAACTTGTACAATACTTCCTGCCTCCAGAAGCAACTTAACTAGATGGACACAATTATGGTAGACTGCTAGATGGAGGGCCAAACGACCACCCTTATCTCGCTGATTCACGTCAGCTCCCTTCAGTAACTGAGTGCGAACACGATCTGCACTCCTCTTCAGCACGGCCTGGTGGAGTTCGCAACCATCTGACAACATTTCATCAAGAAAGATTTGCACTTGCTCGAATTTGGGCTCCAATAACTTCTTAAGCATCCATTTTATTTGATCTTGTTTTCTAAGTAAATAAAACAGATCGACTATAGATTTACGAAGTATATTTACGAATGTGAATTCATTCTGATATTTGAATAAATACTCCTCACAAACTTTCTGAAACCACTTAGCAGCTAAGAATTCACAAAATGTGAAATGAACAAATTTTGGCTTCCCATCAACGACAGCTTCTATAATTCCTGACTTCTCTTTTACTAAGTTTTCTATGAATTTTGGATCAAAGCCAATTACACCAGTTGCTTTCAAATCTTCATCTTTGAATAGAACTGACACGGCACATTTCATGTGATTGTCCATGAAGTACTCGTCTTCTCGCCTGACTGTGTCAAGTACAGAGGTTTGGTTTATATTGATCCCATACTTCTCGTAATAGATTTCTCGTTTTCTATTTAGGAAAGTATCATATATGTGGCATAGACTGAAGTTTGTTATTGCATAATTGTCTGATGCAAGGAGCTTGACTGCGTCCACAGTCATAAGGGCATGAAGAGGCACGTCACAGATATGTCGGTTCTCTCTCAAGTTCATGAGACTCATAATCTGCATTGCTTCATCATATCCCTGCTGTGGCAAGTGGTGCCGCAGGAATCTGACTTGCTCTTCCTCAGTGAAAGGCTCTAATATTAAAGTCAATGCGAACAACTCTCTCTGGAGGACCTCCTGAAGCAAAGTACGGGATGTCACCCATAAATGGTGCACACGAGTCTGCAACAGAAGTCGAACTAAGCATAGAACTTGATTCATATATGTGGGCGAAACTTCATCTACAGCATCCAGTATTACCACAATCTTACCAGTTCTCTCCAGGCTATCACGCAATGTCACCCTTGATAGATCTTTACACGTAGAATTTTCCCCATGAACAGCTTCATACACGATTTGATGTACATGTTCTATGTCCATCCTCTCCGGTGAAAGTTTCCTCAGAGTGGAGGAAAAGTTATTGAGAGACACGTGCACTACCCACATATCTGGACTCCTTCTTTTGATGTCAGTTGCTAGATGAAGCAAGAGACTTGTCTTACCCATGCCTGGTTCACCAGTGACCAGTCGCAAGCGCTCTCGCCAGTCATCTGGCAGTATTTCTCCATGACAACAATTCGTTTCCGCTACGCACTGGCTACTCATTCTATCAACATACCGCCTAGGAGTATCCTCGCTACCCACTGTCTCCTTCCAAACAAGTCCTCCACCTCCATACGCTACCCAATGCACATTCTTTGCATCCTTAAGTTCTTCACATATTTCTTCAAATAACTTCCTATCAATGTGATCAGAGACAGTGCCAGAAGATTTGGACATGATAACACACCGAGCTCCTGGCAGTTGACGATCAGGAGGGAAAGCCGACACAGCGAACATGTCCTTAGGATGAGTGTTCAGCAACACCTCCTCGCGCAACAGTATCTGATGGCAAAGAGTGCGCGGGATGTAGAAGCCCTCTAGCACTGGTAAGGTGCTCCCTATTGTTATTTGACCACCTGCTATAATAATACCCATCGCCCTGGTATCCAAGAACTGAGCCAACACATCTGCTGAACAGAGAGCATCTAAGCGAACCCGCACCCCTTGGAAATCTACCAAACTACTAAGAACTTGTAACTGAGATTCTTCCGTTAAATTATCATACAACCAGATGTCCTCTTCGTGTTTCACAGTTGATGACAGCTTTCTTCCGGACACTAATACTACCTTACAGAGGCCTGGTTGTACATTTAACACCATTTGGTCTACGTTGTAACTGTCGTCCATGTTTATAATCAAAACTTCACAGAAGCCTCTTTCACACAACAATGATGCATGCTCCTTCCTTTCAACAAAATCACAAGCGTTCATCAACAAGTAGCGTGCCTTGTAGTTATCCTCCAATTCGGACCATAGCTTCAGACACCTCACATCGCCTTCCACCCCAGAAACAACAATGTTCACGTACATCTCCCTATTGGAGCTTCTTTTCTGAAAGTAAGAACTGAAGGATTTCTTAAATCTGAAATTTAGTTTTTGTAAAGTTTCTGTTAGGTATGAGTTCATGTCTTTCATGAGAAGAGAATACCAGATTGGAGAGCGTTCAGTGATGAATGCGTCACCATCATTCCACCAGTCCTCGAGAGTTTTGAGGAAGGGTAGACCGAGAGCTCGCTTGGTAAAGTGTGTTACTTCCTCTTCTACCAGTCTTCCCAAAACAGACGCATTGGTTTGCCCACTGAAGATTCTGAGCCTCCGCAGAAACGTGTGATAATTATCTTCGTCTTTAGCACAGTTACACAGATTCCAGACATCGGAGTCATTGGGAGAAAATGAAAATACTGCTGCATCCTCACCGCCAGTGCTGAGAACTGTCTCTAGTTTTGTCATCTCGTCTGAAGGGCAGTTGCTGCTGAGATGATCCACTGCACAATTTGTAAATATTATGAAGGTAAAGTCCTCGGCGTGGCACCCGCAGAACAGAGCATTGTCCTTGGTCGCAAGATCCATGATCTCACGATAAGACTGGTAATATTTTAAAAGACTGAAGTCTCCTTTATCCTGCAGCAGCTGGCTCGTCATCACTTTCCGCGGCTTCTCTTTGTGTTTCAGTTGAATGCACAAAATATGTGCCCTCTTACAATCTTTGGTCTGTACTTTCAGGAATATGTCGTCAAATTTTCCGAGCCCATCCACGTTGCTGCCCAGCAGGAAAGTGTCTGCCCAGGGGAGTATGCGCAATAGGATGAGCCCCACCAGACCATACTCGAACTGCTGTCCCTTGGTTGTGGCAGCACCTCCGACCTTCCTGTACACGACCCTGGAACAAACAGCATTACAGAAGTTACCTTCATGGCGTCAAAAGGCAAGGAACGAATTTAACTTTCTGAATAGCAATAATAATAATGGTGTTGAAGTAGTGCACCTGCCTCGCACCCGGAGGCCCCGGGGTAGATTCCCAGCTCTGTCCGTGATTTCAGAAACTGACGCGAGGACTGGAACGAGGTGCACTCGGCCGCGTGAGGACAATTGAGTAGCTGTCTGACAGTGAGGCAGCGCCCCGGTCACAGAGACCAAGATTAATGGCCGGGGGACCCGACGCGCTGACCACGCGACACCCCATAATCTACAGACTAAATGGCTGGGCAGTGGTCGCTTGGTAGCCCAGGGCCCTTCATGGGCTCTAGCGCTACGGGATTTTGGGTTAATAATAATAATAATACTGTAATTACACCATTACAATACTGTCATAAATCGGAATGCCTTTATGCAGCGAAATGCTTATTTCAAAGCAAAAATAGAGAAATTGAATAATTGGATAAAAAAGGAAAAGAAAATACAAAGGAAAATTCTAGGACAAGGAAGAAGTAATAAAATGCAATAGAGAAGTAGTTCAGTTAAGAACTAAATAGCCTATTTACATAAATTACAGAGATATTTTCAATTCCAAAGCTCTCCCACCTATTAAATGCATTTTCCACACGATGGACCAAATAGTTTTAAGAACAACAATATCAAACTCAATGTCCAAACATTGTAGTTATTTCAGGCAATGAACATTAAAATAATTTAGTACAACCAAATGGTCTTGCTATTGTACTACAGTAGTATTTTTCCTTTCATCTTCATCGTTACACAAGATGTCACACCATCACTCGAAAATATGTTTTCAAAGACACACGGTGAGGATAATCTACATTACATGAATACAAGAATAATTTTGTACCAGTTGATGGTGCTGGCTTATCAACTTACCGAGAGACCGTTTCAATAAAACAACAGAAGAATGTGTTCCTTTTCAGAAATAATTATGCGTGAAACCCGTGGTTTACGATACCCACATTTGAAAATTGGGACTTATAACCTCGGGTTTTCATCCCTCACAACAATTACAATCACCACTACAATAAAAATTGACACCCCGTTAAGAAAATATAACTTCCAGTATTGGTTAATTATGATTTCTGTAACGAGATACACCTCTTAATTTGAAGAAACGTCTGTACAGGGTCTTTCATATAAGGTAAGAACGCCAAGCGACAGTTTTATTATCCGCTGCTGCGGTGGCCTTGGCCGAACTTGTGGCACCCCTGCTTTAAGGACACTACGTACTCTTGCATGATGAAAAAAATCGATTTTTTTGGTTTTGGCGCCTTAAAACTCTTCATTCTTTTCTGAATCCAAATATATATAGTTTGTTGGGGTTTTGATGTCTACAACTACCTTAAATTCGTTTTTTAAAATTAGCGTCCCATGCTCTGAATAATACACTTTTAACTTTGCTAGCTGTTTTCCGTTAATACTCATTTTTCATGTTTAGGTACCAATAACTAGGAAACCATTTAAGATAGAGGGCTAATTTTTTTACATTAATTTGCCTAATGGAGTACTTGAATGTTAACCTATTTTCATTTCCAAAACATAGTAGGCATGGATTGGGAAGAGAAAAATTCATACATATTTTTGAATAAATTTAAAAAGAAAGAGTTCGGATTTTTTTCTTGCATTCTGTTCCAATAATAATGAAACAAAGTGGTTACTCATCTGCCATGATCCATTCCAAGTAAGTGAACAAAATTTGAGAATATTTGAATGAAAAACAACTGAGAAATGCGTACCTGAAGCAACTTATACAACATTTTTTTGAAAATGTATCTGTCGAAATTTGTATTCATTTCACACATCCTATAAAAGCAAAGTAGCACTACATGGTCAAAAACTGCTCAGAATATACCGCTTCTTATATGTGACAAGAATCATAGCTGTACCTTTAGCATAAACCCAGAAAATACTTAGTAATACTTAGTAAAGTGATGCCACAAAAATAGACTTTTTCATCGTGTAAGAGTACGTGGTGACTTAAAGCGTGTGTACAGTCCTATATGAAATAACACCTTATAATAGATGCTGGAAGTGTCGTCCTCCCTGGGTAATAGGCTACAGGCCAAATCTGGTAGCCACATTCCGACTGACGCGAGTGAGTTCTGCTTCTGTAATGTTTCTTATCTTTTATTTGCTGTCTTTTATTGAGCACTGAGCCAGTAGTGTCAAACTTATTTTCAATTACGTGAATCTGTGCTAGTGAAAGTGGCACTTCATCGGGAAATTACTGAACAAATGCATCACGTACCCGCCGAGCTGACTCGTACTTAAAATAAGTTTTACATACAAAAATACGATGTTGCAATGAAAATTGTCTCACCATGTTAGCATCTGAGGTTCAGACTGGCGACCTGCACGCTTATTGCAAGGACAATTAGGCCTATGTACTATGCGTGCTCTTTCAATACTACAGCAGGGGGCCGTGGCACGCCACAAGCTCGGCCAAGGCCACTGCAGGAGTGGATAACAAATCCGCCGCTCGCCGTTCTTACTTTATATGAAAGACCCTGTTCATGTTGAGCATACGAGAAGCCCCATCTTCTTAATGCTATATACCTTGCACTAGCATAACTGCCGACCAGCAGGACAGGAGTTGGAGATAACGCAATCTTTGGTTCGTTGGCTGTCAAAACATCAATATTGCTTTGATGACATCCGTAGTACAGTCAGCAATCATATGTGATACCTATCTTTAGAGCCACGGTTTTGGGCAACTACAGTCACTCCGGGTAGGGGACCAGTCCTACAAGAGGGTCCATGAATTTAAGTACCTAGGATCGCTTTTCACGGAGAACTCATCATGTGAGGCAGAAATCAACGCCAGGATCCAAGCAGAAAACCGAACTCTCGACAGCTTAACACAGCTTCTTCGGTCCAGATGTATCTCCAGACAGTTCAAAATTCGTATGTATAAAACTCTGATCCAACCCGTTGTACTATATGGATGTAAGACATGGAGTATCCGAAAACAGGACTTTCATAAACTACTCGTATTTGAGAGAAAAATTCTTCTGAAGATCTTCGGACCGGTGAGGGATGTACACACGGTTGAAAGGAGGATTAGACACAATTATGAAGTGGAAGACCTGTACCATGATGCCAACATAGCTGGAATCATCAAAACCAGAAGACTGCAGTAGGCTGGACATGTATCCCGGATGGAAGACCACCGATGGCCACGGAAGCTACTGGATTTCATCCCCACAGGGAGGAGACCACCAGGGAGACCACGGAAGCGGTGGAGTGATGGACTCCATGAAGATCTGCAACCGGCAGCGATAAGTGTGGACAGTTGGCGGAGTGCAGCTATGGATAGGAGACGGTGGAGGAGGAAACTTGTAGCAGCGCGCGGTCCGCTGGGCCTGATCGCGAAGAAGAAGACGAAGATCTTTAGAGCCCTACGTGGATAAACAAAACCTTATCCGCATCCGCACGTTTATCCGAATCTACTGGCATTACAATAATAATTATAATTAGATAAGGTATTAAAGCAACACCTTTAGACATTTGAGGAGAAAGTCATTCCCTTAGCCTTTGGTTGTCATGTGCTATGTTTAAAATGAATGTTATACAGCCATAATTCCCAGTTCGGAATGTTAGCTGTGCTTAGTGACATAATTTGAATGAGATTAGCGTAAATCATCATCTTACATTTGTCATGAAAAAACATACGGCAACGGGAAAAGATATGTCATAAACATCCGGGTTCTAGTATTGATATTCAACAAGTTCGGATTGTATTCTAAACATTATCCGCAAATTTACTTCAATCATCATCCGCAACTTATCCGCTATCCGCATAGCCAAGCAAACTATATCCGCATGGCAAAAAATGTTGCGGATATCCGCATCCGCGCAGGGATTTACCTATCTTCGGCTTGGCTCTTCCCTCATCAACCTGGCATCTTCATCGATAAGATTTTGCTCGTCCCTTGGCGTAAGGGTGGGTCATATCAAAACAAAAGTTTTAGGTAATATATAGAGGAATATTGACAATTTCAAACGGTTTTCATATTTCGCCTATTAAGGGAGGTATGATGTTTTCAGTTTTAAAAATCAATTTTTCCCACCCCTTTGATCAATGGTTGGTGCTATCAAAAAACTTTACGGAGATAATCCTTTGGCCCTCGTCCGAAAAATAGTATTAACTTTGAATGGATTATATTGATTTATATTTTAAGAGAGTTATAGCGATATTTCAATTTTTCAAAAAAGGCTCCCCATTTCCTCCTCCCCCAGGGGCTCACATCTAGTGGGACGTGGGTTTGCGATCACGGGTCCCAGCTGAGTCCGGCATTGCTTCCACTTACTTGTGCCGAGCTCCTCTCTGACTTCTTTCCTGTCGACCTCACTTGGTCAACTCTTGTTCTCTTCCGACCCCGACGGTATTAGGGTATCCGAGGCGTAGGGAGTCTCTTCCTTTCCCGCCTTAATTGGCCCTCGTCTCATCTTTACTGATTCCCTCCTTCTGCGAGGGGTCAGCCTTCTTTTTCTTTTCATGTTATCTCCTGCCTTCTGCTCAAGGCCCTCAAGGAGGCCGGGTGTATGTAGCCCCACCACTTCTGGTGCACCCTCTACTTCCTCAGGGGCTCACGGCTGGTGAGTTCGGGAGTTGGCGACCCCGAGGGATTCCTGAGCTGGGTCCGTTTTTCCCTTTTGTCCCTTACCTTTGGGGCAGACCCTCTCCTCTTTCACTTTCCTATCTGCCTTTCATGGCTCTCCTTCCTTCCAAGTCCCTCAAACCGCGTTCTTTGAGGGTTGAGGGCATTTCTTTCCTCCTGTCCTTTATTTGCCTTATTCTCCTTTAGTTTTCCATTTCTTCTTCTAGTATATAGGTTAGTAGTTAGTTTTAGTTTTAAGTTTGCATTTCATTTTCATCTTCACGATCACCCAAACCATCAGGGGCCGATAACCTAGATGTTAGGCCCCTTAAAACAGCAATTATCATCATCATCACCATTTCCTCCTCCTTGGTCCGATTTTGCCCATTAACGAACTCGATCTAGATTTTATAAGGTAATATGTTACGTATAAATTTGAAAGTGATTGTTGGAAAATGGCGGTAATTATCGTGCCTACAAACAAATTATATATAGAGAGATAGACCACTCTTAATAAATTAAAAGCCTTAGCAGAAGACGTTGCTCCCATTAAAGAACGAAAGAAACATGCATGGTGGAATGAGGATTGTGATATAGCAATTCTACGCCGGCATACAGCTTGGTTGAATGACCAACAACAAAAAACTGAAAGCTCTAGGGAAGAATTAATCAATGCTAGGCGGTTAACGGCCAAAGAAATCAGGGGGGTTTAAAGGGAATATCAGAAGGAAACATTAAAATCTATTGATGGAGCTTTCAATCGCCATAGGACATTTAAACAAAACCAATCAAAATTTACTCTCCCTACACTTTTGATGAAGGATACGAACGGGCAGGTGGCCCATAATGATTATGACAATGAAATAATTTTGGCTGATTACTTCATAAAATTACTTACTAGTGATGAATCTAAAGATTCTTTTGAATTTGATCCCTATCCCAGAAATAAACACCGCTGGGAAAGATCATACCGTCGGTTACGATGAAGTGCGTACAGCGATTGATTCACTTAAGAATGTTAAAGCGGCAGGAGAGAATAAAGTAGTAGCAGAACTTTGGAAGAATGCTAATGTACAGACTATTCATAACCTACATAAACATCTTATTGACATTTGGAATACAGAAAAATTGCCTGAAGAGTGGAATATTGCAATTATACACCCCATACACAAAAAGGGCGATCGATCTGATCCTAGCAATTATCGGGGAATATCGTTGCTGGATGCCACGTATAAGATTTTTTCAATGATTTTATATTCCAGAATTCACGAACAACTTGTTAATGAACATGGTGAATATCAGGGTGGTTTCCGTCCAGGACGAAGCTTTCCAGATCAAATTATCAGCCTCAAATGGATTATAAAACATTACAGGATTAGGAGCAAAGATTTAGTGATCACTTTCGTTGATTTTCAAAAAGCATATGATAGTATCC
The DNA here is from genome assembly GCA_946902985.2 of Meconema thalassinum. Taxonomy (NCBI): domain Eukaryota; kingdom Metazoa; phylum Arthropoda; class Insecta; order Orthoptera; family Tettigoniidae; genus Meconema; species Meconema thalassinum. Next base: position 355,505,733 of record OX336388.2, on the reverse strand, counting down.
ATCGCGAATCTCTATTAAATGTCCTTACTGAATTTGGTTTATATCGAAAACGTGTTAACCTTATTGCGGTCACTCTTAAGAATACTAAATCTAGAGTTAGGTTTAGGAGTGAAACCTCTGAGTCATTTGAAATCCATACTGGTCTTCGGCAGGGAGATGGATTATCTCCATTGTTGTTTAATTGTGTGCTGGAAAAAATTATGCGTCAATGGAATAAGGTTTGTCCACCGAATGTGAAGATTGGAAAAAATATTCGACTAAATTGGCTCGCCCTTGCAGATGATCTAGCATTATTAGCAAGTAGTATGAAGAAGCTAAATTTCAGGTAGAGGAATTGGAACGATTAGCAGCAAAGGTTGGGTTGAAAATTTATTTTGAGCAAACAGAAATGATGCCATCTTTTCAAGTTGACTCATCACATATTGTACTGCATAATGCCCAGAAAATAAAGATTGTGAAACAATTTAAATATCTTGGTGAGATCATCACTTGGAATGCCAATGAAGGAGCATCAATAGATAGTAGAACATTAACATTGCGACGAGCACAACAGATTGCCTGGCCAACATAATAAACAGTCTCTTTCGATTAATGCTAAACTTGGACATTATTTCTCCGTCGTTAAGCCAGAAGCAACATATGCAAGTGAAACTTTATTTAAACTAAATACCCGATCAACAACTGACAAACTACAGAAGGTTGATAGACGGATTCTTCGGACAATAATTTAAAAAAACACCAGATTGAGGGCCAGTGGAGACTTTTGCCCAATTCAATACTTTACAAGGAAAATGAATCTATCATTGACACGATGCGAAAACGAAGGATTGCGTTTTTTGGACACATATTCCGCTTGCCAAATATTAGACTCCTGAAACAACATTTTTGACTTCTTTTGGAACACTAAAACAACAATCACTTGGTTTAAAGAAATTCAAATGGATTTTGACCAATTGAAAATTACTAAGCATCAAATTGAACATCGAGACGAGAAACGGCTTCTGAATAACAAATACACTCGACTAACATTCAAAATTTCACAGCGTAAGCAATATGTTATATCTGCAGAAGAACGGGCTGCGAGATCTTCCACAATGAAGAAGTGTTGGGAAAGAAAAAAATTATGAAGTATTAAGAACTGAACTTAGTATTTGAAGACTATGTAAAGGTTTGATTTTGGTGCTCCAATGTAGGCGTAAACAGTGTAAATAAATAAATAAATAGAGAGAGAGATAAACTCTAGGGGATGTGAAACGCGAAGATATGTCGAAGTTTTCCGGATCGTATCTCTTAAGTTCTGTTATTATAATAAGTTATAAATAGTTATAGTATTAGTATTATATACCTATTAGTACTCTTATTTTATAGATGAAAATTCTTACGTGTCCTATATCAAAAATGTATTGTATACGTGTATTTGATCAAATGGAATTAATAAAATCTATCTATCTATATATATATCATGGTAACCATTGTCAAAATTGTCAAAATGAAATCTACCTAAAATGGCTATTTGTTAGCCTATTTTCATTTATGAAAAAAAATAGGCTTATGAGATCACCTTTTGTCCGTGTGTCTGTGTGTGCGTGTGTGTGATTCGTGTGTGTTCCCCCCCCCCCCCCCTAATAAAATCTAAACAGCTGGAGTGATTTCAATGAAACTTGCTGAGTTCAAAGCACTATTCCAGGCGACCCCGACCTTCAAATTTTGTTACGTCTCACCAATCCAACATGGCGGCTGTGCGAAATACTTAACCAGCATTCAATATCTCCGAAACTATTACCGATATCACCATAGAATTTTGTATGGTGATTAAGGGAACTACTAAAAGTTCACTTATGTGACCTTTGAAAACCTGGTAACTACAAAACCAACATGGCGGCCAAGCGAATTTGCGACATTTAAATAGACGTTTCTCACGATTTAACCGACCAAACGCAATGAAACTTGGTACAGTATAAGTTAATATACATTGTAATGCACCGACATCTAACTTCGTTCAATTGTTTACATAACCTCAATATGGTGGCTGTACGAAATATTTCACCGGCATTCTATATCTCTGAAACTATTACCGGTATCAACCCTGAAATTTTGCACGAAGATAAAGGGCACTACTGGAAGTTCATCTATGAGACCTTAAAAAAACGGTTAACTACAAAACGAACATGGCAGCCAAGCGAAGTTGAAAGTTTAAATAGACTTTTCTCGCGATTTAATTATCAAAACGCAATGAAACTTGGTACAGCAAATGTTTATACACATTGTAATGCACTGGTAACTAATTTAGTTCAATTGTTTACATAACCTCAAGATGGCGGCTGTGTGATTTTTGTAAATTGAGTTTCTGTTTCTTGTGTCGTAATCATGCGATCGAAGAGAAAGTTTGAATAATGAACCTACGCAATAATTTTCCTTTAAAGGTACATGACTCTATGGCCTATACATATAACAATCCATCATGGCGACCATCCGGAATATTTAGACGGTTCTCAATATCTACGAATCTACTACAGCAATCAAACTGTTGTTTTTTTTTTATGTTCATGGGGGATATGAACTTAAGTTCACCTATAGGACTTTCAATAACCTGGTGATCACAAATCCAACATGGCGGCGACGCGAAGTATACATATTCACATGGTCGTTTCTCGCAATTTAACAATCCAAGTGCAGTGAAACTTGGTACAGTAAATCCTTATAGAAATGTTAATCCACTGGCACCTGATTTATTTCAATTGTTTCCATAACAACAAGATGGCAGCTGTGCGAAATTTTAAAAGCTCATTTTTACTTCTTGTGTCCTAATCATGTGATTGAAGTTTGAGTACTATACGTACACAATAATTTTCATGTAACAGTACATAACTCTAAGCCCTACATATATAAAAGTCCGACATGGCGACCATCCGAAATATTCAGACGGTTCTCAATATCTACGAATCTATTACAGCAATCAAACTGAAATTTAGTATGTTGATAGAGGCAATTAACATTAGTAGGATATATGAAAATAGGCTGTATAGTTCTTCACGGAACTACTTGTTATTCTTGCATCCACGATTATGGCCGATAAAACGATGATTTTGGATTTTATTTCAGGAATATTCTACGGGGTTTTATTTATTCCTTTTGCAGTAAGAGCAACAAGGTTATGTTTACATACCGGTATATTACTATTGGTTCATATCGTTTCGCCACTAATTTCTTCTCGCGCTTGACCATCATGATAACAAATACGTTTTCAGAAGTGTTTCATTATATGAATAATATAATATATATTTTATGTTCGACGATGTCGATATGTAAAAATTATATGTCAGAAAACTGTATCATAATGGGTGTCATTAATGTACAACTTTTCATTATAATACAGTTTTTCCAACCAATCAGAGCTCAATATTTCATTCTTTGACCAATTAGGTAAGGATAGCGTGTGACATGCACTGAAAATCCAACATATCGGACATGAATTACATGATTTGGAAGTTGACAATGATCAACCATTGTAGTTACAATGCATAAACAAACTGGGCAATATTGCAAAAGAAATAGCACTGTACCTTAATATGCGCAACTCCAATTTCTACACGTTCGTAAGATTTCGCCAACAATTTTAGTGAATGCAGTTGTTGACATAAACACACCATAACGTCATGGAGGAAGCAAAGCAGGTGTATGACATTAGTTTCACGGAAATTATAATCCAGCTCCCTGTTCAATGAATGGATTTCGTATGCGAAACTTTTCCGCCAGATACCGTTACTGTTCTATTTGGGACTAAATTGATTTGCCTTCCGTTGACATTCTATACGCATTGAATTTGAAGAATAACCAGTTGATAATACGATACATTTTAATTTTAAAGCGTTTGTAAAAGCCTTTTTTGTGTGTGTGTGTGTGTGTTATTTGACTAAAATTACAAAATGATCATACATAGTACCTGTGCGCTAACTGTTGGTGCAACATCAGGATAAACAATGTTTCAAAGCTTTGGGATCCGTTATTGGGTAGAGATCAAATGCTGATCCCACAAAATTCCCAACAAGGAGAAGCCAACCGACAGAATATCGACAGATATTTATGAATATTTATGTCGAACATAAACTCAGTCGCATGCAACTCGCCTATAATGGTAATTAAGACACTCGTATGGAAATTACAAAACTCGCCTCGCTCGTTTTATAAACATACTCGTGTCTTAATTATTGCCATTATAGGCTCGTTTCATAATGTAGGCTACTGGTTTCGTTTTCCATTGATTTCTCCTCGTTTTTCTTCTTTTGTCTTTTCTATACGATAGACGTTATTTCAACGATGTGAGTGAAAAAGAAAAGAAAACATCTCGGTTGGCCTAATTCTGTCCGTTAAATCCGAAGTCCGTTGAATCGAGGTTCGCTAAATGGAGGGTTTAATGTTTTTGTTTCCTCAAAAAATTATATTTAATTAAGGGCACCGGTAGTCTTGATCTGATATAATTAGACAACTCATCCGCGATGTGTGATTCTTCTTGATAAAAAAATACATTTCATTGGGAAAACATACGTGAACTTCATAGGGTCCGGTGGAGTTTCCCTGTAGACATTCCCCAATAAGTTCCCAACATTAGGGGAGCTGACACTTACCTGTTGGGCGTGTTGGCTGTCGAGACCAGGTCCATCTGGAACAGAGGAATGCACAGTACTGCTATTATTTCTTTATAGACCCTGTACTCGGAAAACTATTGGCTGTCATATGAAGGGTTGCAGAAGTTCTGTGAAGAACTAAAGAGCCAATTTTTCTTAAAATTAGAATTCAGTATCAACGATGTATAATCTTACAGTATTCTAAGGGATTATTTTGGTGTCTCTGTCATTTAAGATTTGTTCAAAATATACCTAAAATATTGAGGCCCATTAGAGCACTTCAAATTGGTTTTATTCTTTACTTACAGTAGATTATGAGATATTGTGAGTCTAGAGTTCAAATGCCCAGAGAGTGTTAATAGATGGGGTTGAAAATGACCACTAATTTTACCAATAATAATACGAATTCGGGTTCAGTACCTAACGTAAGGCCACGGCCGCCTCCTTCCCTCCCACTCTTCCCATCCCTTCACCGGCCCCTGCTTGCTTTGCAGGTGAGGCCGCTTGGGCGACGTGCTAGTCAAACTCCCCAGTTGTATCCCCGACTCAGAGTCTTAGGCTCCAGGACACTGCCCTCAGTGGCGGTAGAGGTGGGATCCCTCGCTTTGTCCGTGCGAAAAGACAACCTTGGAGGGTAAACGATAAAGAAATAAAGAAGGAAATACAATCGTAAAACAGTATTGGCAACTCCAGCTATCTGATATGACATCTAGCGGTAAAAATTAGAAACTTACCAAGTAGGGTACATTTGTCACGTGGTGACTGTTTGTATATGATTTCTTGTATTGGTAAGCAGATCATGGTAAATTGTTCGTGTTTTTATACATAAGTAATAAGTTTTACTCGTTGATAGAGTGAAAAATGAGTAAAAGCAAAGTGTATTGCTCAGTTTACGGCTGTAAGTCGATGTATAAGAGGGCTGCGGATATACGTTTTCATCACTTTCCAAAAGATGCAAATAGCAATAGCCGAAATGTGATGATACCTAATAATAATACCTTTCCACCCCGGGAAGGATCTAACACTTGTCGAGGTAGACAGACAGAAGACCTGCGACGTAAAGCCAGCGAAGGTTATTCAGTTTAAAAACAGCTGTTACGATGGGCGCGCTGGTAAGATTGAAGTTACTTGAATAATTAATTAAATAATTAATTATTGGCTGCTTGGTAGGGAGAAGGGATGAGTTTAACTTGTATTAAAACTCGGGGGGCGACAGGAATTGCTTGATTTGGATGGTTAAAAGGTGGGTTTGGTGTTGAATATTTGAATGGTAGCGGAATCACTCATTCTACAGTGCCCACGGGGAGGCAAATTAGGCCTATATGACTCGTAGTGGAATAGCTCGAATATCGAAGAACTTAGCGATTACGAGGTGTAGGCTTGGCGGAAAGGCTGGCGGATCATCAGTTTGACATCAATTCACGATATACGTCGGAGCTTGGAACAGTGGCGTCTGGTTTGCGTGGATGCTAGTCTCGGAATGATAAAAGTAGCACAGCTTCGGTGTGTTATTTATTTGTTTATGTACCGTATTTCTCTATTTGAATGTCCTCGGCGTTGACTCAGGACCGACATTTACATTATATTGCGCATAATAGAACCGAAATAATGTCCGAAGTGTAGCCCTGTGTAAATTTGAATCAGCTGATCTACATCAACCATAAAAACTGATGCTTGATAATATGCAAATGACACCAAAAAATCCAGTGGAACACACAAATTAGATCACGAGTATCGCACAGTTATACATATATACAATTAAAAATAAGACTGTCATTGCTTTAGAGACCACATTTACTGATTATAACCGAAAAATAAAAAGTGTTCCATATCAAACGCGTGTTATTGAGTATTTTAAACCCTACTTATCCAGACCGACCGCAGCGCCCCAAGTGTTAGTTTGAGTTGCCAATAGTAAAGCCATCATTACTTCCGACTTGACGTTTCAGTGTTACCCTAGAGCTATCTAGCGGTCAGATGGAAAATCACTTTAACTTGCCAATCACAGGCAGCCATTCAAAGCGATATATCACGACAAATTGAGTTTCGTTCGCGATGTCGCGATTTAGCGAACGAAACTCTAGCCTAGCACTGAAACGTCAAGTCGGAAGTAATGATGGCTTTACTTTGGATCATACAATTTGCTATATTTTGTCACAGTATATATATTCTAAACACTAATCGATATCAAAGAGACCAATTCGTTGTGTAGTGGCTAGCCTTCTTGGCTGTAGCCCCGGAGGTCCATGTTCGATTCCCAGCTTTGCTAAGAAATTTTAATTTTGATGTGTGGGCAGGTACGGGGTACATTCAGCCTCGTGAGGAAAAACTGAGGTTTCCATCTTGGCCATCCTGGAAGTGGATTTCCGTGGTCCCTCCCACTTCAGCGCATATGTTAGAATGATTCCTAACTTGCGGTCACGGCCGCCTCTTTCTAATCCTATCCCCCCCCCCCAATTTACAAATACACACACTAGTACAGCCATCACAATAACACAGGTTATTGGGGGCGTGGTGGCGCAGTGTTTGCCTCTTACCAAGGCGAGACCGGATTTGATTCCAAATGCATGTGAGATTTTCGAAGTGAAATGCCGTGTCCTGTGGTTCGGATTCCACGTAATAAGGACGTCCCGTAGCTAATGATCGCAAGATTAACGGTCGCGTAAACCTACAAGCTTCATTCCTTAACACTGGTTATCACACAAATTCCACACACAAATACACGGGGCTATATGACCACGATGTTTTAGACCCTAAAATAAGCAACAACAAAATAGATCTAAGAGCCGAAACCGCTTGTTATCGGCAGGTATCTTAGGTAAGCATCATATTATTTGCTGGACTTGCAACTGTTCAGGGGCGTTTATAAGGGGGGAGCTGAGGGGGCACCAGTCCCCCCCCCCCCGAAAAAAACAATAAAAAATAAGCAAGTGATGTTTTGATAAAAGCATAAAATAATTGTACATTTGGTTGTACCCTAATCTTAACTTATTAGCTAAGTTATAATAGTACATTATGCAACGAGCCTTTAATGGCTATAATTAAGAGACGAGTATATTTATAAAACGAGCGTATGCGAGTTTTATAATTTCCATACGAGTGTCTTAATTACCATTATAGGCGAGTTGCATACGACTGATATGTTCCACTATAATTATTATAACTATTTTATGTTCGAAGATAAATATTCATAAATATCTGTCGAGATTTCGCCTGTTTTATGTACTGAACAGAGCGCATGGGACGCAGAGAATGCCTTGTATTTGACCATGACCTCCTCAATTACTCTACTATGACACTAGGCTACGCAGTTTAGAAGGCCTTGGAACTCCACGCAGGTGCGATGCTAACCTTATCTAATTGGTCAAACAACTGTTTCTTGAGCTGTGATTGGTGGGAAAAACTGTTTCATAATGAACAAGTAGTTCCGTGAAGAGCTATACAGCCTACTTTTCATGCCAATGATTATTCTACAGAATATGAACCTATCTAGAATAATGACGAAATTAAGTTGCTAATATCGAAATTTCCAATTAGTTCGAAATACTGTACACCTGGCATAATGTATCCTAATAGAGCACTACAGTTGGCAGCCCTGATGACTGAATATATTCTTAGTTCCGTCTCTTACGCTACTAAATACAAAATTTGGTTGAAGTCCACTGGATAGCATGGACGTTACATGCAGTTAAACATTGGATCTAACAGCGCGCGTAAAATCATGTTGGCAACAATGTCATGCATGTATTGGTCAGAAATAATCTGAAATAATATGATCTATTGTTGGGCCAATTTTGAATGAAATCCATTAGTTAGTATAGAAGTTACATGCATTTTAAAATTGGACCTATCAGCAGGCTTAGAATCATGTTGGCAGCACTGACGTATATTAGTTACTTCAAATTCGTCTAGAATGCCAGGTACTATACGTGTGCAAAGTTTAGAGCTATTGGCTTGCATACTTTCTGATATATTGATATTAGGGTAACAATAATAGGGACAGCACATATTAACAGTTGGCAGCCCTGGTTGCTCCTTAGAATACGCATAGTCAAATCTGTTATGGTACACATAGCACATACGAAATTTGGTTGAAATCCAAATGATAGTATGGAAGTTACATGTATTTAAAGTTGGACCTGTCAGCAGGCTTAGAATCATGTTGGTAGCACTGACGTATATAAGTTACTCCAAATTAATATAGAATGTCAGGTACTATACGTGTGCATAGTTTAAAGCTGTCGGCTTGCATACTTTCTGATATATTGGTATTTGGATAAAATAAATTAGGAGCATTTATTAACAGTTGGCAGCCCTGGTAGGTCTTAAGAATACGCTCAGTCATATCTGGTTATGTACACATACAACATACGAAATTTGGTTGAATTCCACTTGATAGTGTAGAAGTTATATGCATTTAAAAATTGGACCTATCAGGAGGCTTATAATCATTTTGGCAACACTGCCATGTTTGGCCTCCTGGAAATTAAACTGAAATATTATGATCTGTACGTGTGCCAATTTTGAAATAGTTCCCATTCATACTTTCCAAGATATCCAACATGGAGCTCAAATTTCAATTGTGATTTTTTAGCAGTTGGTAGCACTGACATCATTTTCAAATATGGCCGTGAGATATTCAGGTATAGATCTTTACTCCTACCAAATTTTGTTTCGATTGCTGCAGCCGTTTAGGAGTTGATAGGGGGGGACACACACACAGCCAGACAGACAGACAGAAGGACAGACAGACAGACAGACAGACACACATTTGCCCGATCTCATAAGTCTACTTTTTCCTCATTTTTGCAAAATGTGAAAAGTAGGCTAAGAATAGTGTTATAATGACCATCATTATGATACAGTTTTCAGACTCATAATAGTCAGGGTCAAACATAAACATTATTAAGATTGTAATTAGACTACCTCATGGTATGGTGGCTAGCATTTTTGGCTGCCGCCCCGGAGGTCCAAATTCGATTCCCGGCTATGCCAAGAAATGCTTATTTTGGTCTGAGGGCTGGAACGGGGTACACTCAGCCTTATGAGGCATAACTGTGAATTCCACGGTACGGTACTTTTCAGAAATTAAAAAATTAAAAAAAAAACAACCACCTCATCATCTCTCTGCTTAATAAATTGACAAATATTTAGATATTTGCCATTCTTACTCCATAGACCATAATAAAAAAAATCATTGTATGTATGTCTACCCCTTTTTATTCCCGTTTTTCCAACGGGGTCCGGGATGAGATGCGATGGAAGTCTTTGTGGCGATGGTTTTTACGGCTGGATGCCCTTCCTGACGCCACCCTCAGGAGAGGAGTTAATGAGAGATGAAATGAATGATGGTGAATGAAACTGGGCAAGGATGTGGAAGGAAGCGGCCGTGGCCTGTCAGAAGGTACCGTCCCAGCATTTGCCTGGTGTTGAAAATGGGAAACCACGGAAAACCATTTCAAGGACGGCCGACGGTGGGGCTCGAACCCACGCGTCTACCGAGTCAGCAGAGAGCTTGGCCCCATGACCTAATGCTGCGCTTTAGCCAGCGTAGCCACTACTGTCGGTTATAATAAAAAATTCATTAAATATAAAATTTTATTTTGTGTTGTGTTGAATTTTACAACTTTTTTTGTATTGCCGCTAATTGTAGGCTATATAAACTTAGAATTTTACAATTAACTCTCTTCTAAAATAATTACACAAAGTTATATGCTCTAAGATATGGGTTGATATTTCTGGGTAATTTGCGGTAACAATCCCCTGATAATACTCACAATTTTCCAGGATAGTCAGCCCCCCTCGAGAGAAAATTGTATATACGCCCCTGTGAACTGATCAAATGTTTACTCTACTTACCAGTGATTGTTCAGCTTGAAAGATGGATGACTGAAACAGGTTTCCGTCTCGACCGTGCGACAGTCTGCTCACCCGACATCTCACTGATAAGTTATCAACAGTGCATTATCTCACCACATACAGTATTTTATATCGACCATTGAACAACAGAACAAAACATATTAGTCACACAGTGCTCCAGGTTCGCTAGTGACGTGAACTTTCCAGTACAGACGGTGTCCCCAAGGCTAAATTGTCGAATTATTTCACTAGCATCACCATCATCCTTGATATTCACGTAATAAAAGGAAGTAGACTTCGCCAGTAAACGAATACCCACGGACACAGCCGAGCCACAACCATTCTCACCAGAGGAAGGTGAAACGCCGGCTTCAAGCAATGTCGGCTCTAGACCAGAGGTCCTCAAAGTCTAAAGGGGCGTGCCCCCTTTAGGGGGCGCAGTGAGTTATAAAGGGGGGGGGGGCACCGGCTCTGATAGAAATATTTATATTTCATATTCTGTAACCAGGCGCGGATTCAAGAGGAGGGGGGGGGGGTCACGGGGGTCATGACCCCCCCCCAAACGGGAGACCAAATTTTTTTGCAAACTCAAAAAACGAAAACACAAGAACCAGACAAACTTTAAATGGAAAACTGTTTTTTTTTTTTCATTTTATTCAATACTGAAAATATCTTTATTGCAATTATTATGTTCTGTTACAAGTGTACATATTTACAACTTCATACCTGTTATATAAAAACGATTATTTATATAACAAAATCAACTCGTCTATTTTGTTTAGCAAACCTTGTGATTACCGAATCGATGTTTATAGTGATGTCACGGTGAATGTGCAGCAATGCACGAATAGGAATTTGGGGATTTTTTTGCACCGAAAAATTTTGCCGACGTCCAAACTGCAAGCCTGGTTGGCAATTTAAGCTGTGACTTTCCCCCTTTGTCGGTACCAACTCAACTTGCCGAAACTGTAACGTACCTTGATACTTTTCTCGAAGCTCGATGTAAAAGTCGCAAAACACGCCGTTGCAATTTGTACGAATATTTTTGGTGCGCTAAACGCATCAAATTTCTATCCATGTAGCTTGCAAAAAAATTGGTCTGGTTTTGTACATTTGGTTATTTTGTGATTGCGTTTTTAGTGATACCATTTTTCAACAATTTCGATTCTCTGACCCCCCCCCCCCCCAAAGCCAAACTCTAGATCCGCGCCTGTCTGTAACAAATATATCCTCATATCCATGAACCTATCATAGACAGGAAGCTTCCATGACCATTCAAGAATAATAAACTCGTACTTTTGCTGTCTCATTTCACAAGAACTGACCAGTAGATCGTGCTAGTAGGAATTCTGAAAAGAGGTGTAGAGTAACATTTCCCACACAGCATCCTTTCATCCGCTACCCCCAAACACCCACTAATGACAATAAACCGCTTGACTATGTGACTGCCACTTCCTTACAAGAATAGATTCTTCTACACAGAGTTTAGTTTGGATGTATCGGAGACCCTCGCTAGCCCGCTTGCCCTCGGCGCGAGCCTGTCTCCCGCCAGGCACTTTGCCGTTATGCGGCGCTTGCCCGGCATTGAGTCATTGGGTATAGGAATTTGTACTTAAATTTGTACTTCAATGTGATCCTTGACCAATATTTTGACGAACTGACTTACGGAGAGCGATTGTCAACTTATTTTCAACAAGATTCTGCCACTGTTCACACTGACGAAGCATCCATGACAGAATTGCGTCGATTTTTGGTACTAGGATTATAAGTCGGAACGTGTGGCCCCCCACGAAGCCCAGACTTATCACCATGTGACTTTTATTTGTGGGGAACGCTTAAAAATAGAGAGTATGCGAGAAACCCTCCACTATAAATGAGCTTAAAGACTATATTACAGCTGAAATACAGTCAATCGGTGCTGATGAACTTCAGAGAGTACATGCCAGTTTCATAAAAAGGTGCCAGCGATGTGTAGCAGTGAATGGTGAACATTTTCAGCACCAGCTGTGAACTAGGTAAGTACAAATTCCTATACTCAATGACTCAGTGCAACGCCGGCGCCGCATAACGGCAAAGTGCGTGGCGGGAGACAGGCTCGCGCCACGGGCGAGCGGGCTAGTGAGGGTCTCCGATACATCCAAACTAATCTCTCTGTATTTCTACAATTGACGACTCGAATTCAGCCAGCCCTTTGAAGTCAGTTCAAAGATATTGAGTGAACAGGTGAATTCTAGTGTGTGTTCAGTGGAAATGGTTAGCCCAATTTACAATAAACTGATAAACTGAAGGATAAGTGGCCTATTACAGGCCGGACGTTTGTTTTAGGCGAGTGAAAAATCTTAATGGAAGACTGGAGGCGAGTTACTACAGTATCTGTGTTGTTATCAGCTGCCCCAAGCGGTCCGATGATTGACAAAGCTGTTTCACACTACTGCTGAAGTACAGTCATTGGCAAATATAATGACGTTCTGTTCGTAACTACGTAACGTGTACTTCCGCGTCACACAATACTTCGACGTGGACTGTACTGTCTGCTCATGTCTGGAATTCCATTACATCAGATCGGTGGTGACAAGTGTGAAGCGATAGGGTGAGAGAGTGAGTGTGTGTAGGCTCACCCACAGATTTCAAGGTCAAGGGCAATCATCTAAAACAAACGTCCGGCCTGTACTTAGTTCCTATTGTCCCTCGTGGAACATAGGGCATCAATGAAGCATCTCCATCTGGTCCTGTTTGCATTGCAGACAACCTCTTCACCTCGCTCCAGGTCTTACCCTCCTCTATAGCCTCCAAGTGTACAGATCTGCGCCACGTTTTTTTGTGGGGTCACCCTCTCCGCCTCGTACCCTGTGGATTACAATCCAGTGCCTCTCTCTCTCAATGGCTTCATTTCCTTTCCTCAGGGTACGTCCGACCCATTTCCATTTCCGTCGATTTATTTGTATGGCCATCTCAGTTTCACCCGTCCTTCACCAAAGTTCTTGGTTGGAGATTACTTCCGACCAGTAGATTCTTAGGGTCTTTGTTAAGCAGCGGTTGACAAAGGTCTGCAAAGTGATCGGGAAGGCGGTGCGCAGAACACAACGCTACCATTACGTCATGCCTCACTTCCATCCCACCAATCACAGTCAGTCTTGAGAATCTGAGCTAGTGTGTTGTCAGGGAAGCGAAGTGATTATATCGTAATACTAGCAGTAGTGCCCGGCTTCGCCCGGTGGATTTATTTGTTTTATGGATGATATTGAATACTACTACAGAACTACCGGGTGAGTTAGTCGAGGTCGTTAAGGCGTGGCTGCAGGCAGTCGCTCACATCCGGGAGGCGAGGAGGTTCGAATCCCCCCGCTGGCAACCTTAAAGATGGTTTTCTGTGGTTTCCCATCTTCCTTCCAGGTAAATGCCAGGGTTGGTCTCTAACTATAGGCCACAGCCGCTACCTTCCAATTCCTTGTCCTTACATTATCACTTTCCTCCCCAGACAACACTCCACACGCGACGGTACTTGTAGCTCACCTAATTGGTGTCCGTATAGAAGAAGCTACAAAACTCTGGCGAGCCGAACATGTCCTCGGACACTCCCGGCACTAAAAGCCATACGCTAAAGAAAACTACAGAACTGGCACATGATATCTAAGCTACCAGAATATATATATATATATATATATATATATATATATATATATATATATATATATATATGCTATATATATATATTCAAATATAACTTTTTGTGGTGGCGGTGGTGGTGGTGGTGGTTGTAGTGAGGGTGATAAGCAGTACAGTATGATGGACGTAACATTTATATCATTTTCCCCTAATGATAATAATGATAATAATGAATAGGGAAACGGCTATTTACTAACTACAGCACTGACATATGTAATTTACAAACAAATTTCTAAAAAATGATTAGAAAGAGGAGTAAGTTAAATAAAAGACACTGCCTAGGGCCTATATCTCATTGTCTGTTAGAAATGTAGAGACCAATAGTGTCGTCTTTTGTCGCATGGCACCGCAGGAAAATAATGAGAACACTTTGGAAAACTTCGGCTGTCCTGAACTCCTGAGACAGCAATAGTATCATTTATGGCCACATAGCACTCAACGATAAGTTTCGGAATAAATTACGGTAAATTTGAAAGCACCAACGCTTATTGCAGCTGATAACCTCACTGTATTGCACCAACACCATTGCACTTAACCGATGCATAATAAGTTTATGATGATAACTGTTTTAAGGGGCGAAAGAAATCATTTTGCACTAATTACTCCCCGTGACTGCAATTTATAAGCAGCGCAAGATTTATCTATTTTCGCAATTCTGCACCAGAACACTGGTAGGGGCAAGGTGATGCAGCCCGAATTGCCAGTCAACAATAGACTTATTAAAATACTCTTACAGTTACACTACTACGGACATGAATGATTCTAGGGCCTTAATACATGGTTTTCAAGTTCAGTTTGTTTGTTATTCTAAATGTTGGGAATGGAGAGCGTTGTCCAAAATATCAAGTGGACAGTGTTACCAGCAGGGTTTCAAAATGTATGTATAATTTGGTGCAATTAGGAGGAACGGTGTAGATTTGTGATAAAGGGCCTAAATGCAGGAAATGGAGTGGTCTGTCCGAAATTTAAAGTGGACAGTGTCACCCGCAGGGTTCCAAAGGGTAAGTGTACAAAATGGGATTCAGATTGGTGAAACGGTGTAGATTTGTGCCAATGGACCTAAATGCAAGGAATGGAGTGGTCTGTCCGAAATTTCAAGCAGACAGTGTTACTCGTCGGGTTCCAATGTGGAAGTATGTGAAATTTGGTTCAGATCGGTGAAACGGTGTAGATTTGTGCCAAAGGGCCTAAATGCAGGGAATGGAGTGGTCTGTCCGTAATTTAATGCTGACAGTGTTACTCGCAGGGTTCCAAAGGGTAAGTATACAAATTTTGGTCCAGATCTGTGAAACGGTGTAGATTTGTGCCAAAGGACCTAAATGAAGGGAATGAAGTGGTCTGTCCAAAATTTCATGCAGAGAGTGTTCCTCGTAGGGTTCCAAAGGGTAAGTATAGGCCTACACATTTTGGTTCAGATCGGTGAAACGGTGTAGATTTGTGTCAAAGGGCCTAAATGCAGGGAATTGAGTGGTCTGTCCGAAATTTAAAGTGGACAGAGTTACCCGCAGTGTTCCAAAGGCTGTGAATACAAATTTTGGTTCAGATCGGTGAAACGGTGTAGATTTGTGCCAAAGGGCCTAAATGCGGGGAATGGAGTGGTCTGTCCGAATTTTCACGTAGATTGTGTTACTCGCAGGGTTCCAAAGGGTTGGTTGGTTCTTCAGTTTAGGGGCTGCGACAATGCAGTCATGTAGCCCCGTGTACTTTGGGTGTGTGTAGAATCTGTCTGATAACCGGTGTTAATTGTGATGGCTGTATTAGTGTGTGTATCTGTTTTTTAATTCAAGTAAGGACTGCAACTTTGAATTGTTCAAATAGTTCCTACTTTTGCCGCCAAACGCCACCGTCAACGACTACTAGGCTTAGTTCAGAACTTAGCTACTAGACGCCACCGCAGTCGGCTCTTGGAAACGAACGTAGAAACCTAAGAGCGTTGTTTACATTCCTAATCTATACATTTTAGCTTCATACAGAAATTAGTGGAATGTTCTTTAACATGCCATAAATCTATGACATGGGACCGCTGGCTTTACTTCCCCTCCGAAGGAAGGCATTCTGAGGGATTTTTGACGCTCTTAAAAAATCGGACTTCAGCCGGGTTTGAACCCGCTATCTTGGGCATAGAAGGTCAGCATGCTACCAACTACGCCACCGAAGCAGCTACGGTTCCAAAGGGTAAGTATACAAATTTTGGTTCTGAATGGTGAAACGGTGTGGATTTGAGCCAAAGGGCCTAAATGCAGGGAATGGGGTGGTCTGTCCGAAATTTAACATAGCCTAAACTATTCCTCTTGAATCTGGCTATCATATGAAAAAAGAATTTTTCGAATCCGACTGGTAGTTCCAGAGATTAGTGCGTTTAAACACACAAACACATACACAAATACACAAACTCTTCAGCTTTATTATATTAGTATAGACTAGCGGACCCGTGCGAGAAATCTCGCATGTTCATAAACCACACTTTCCCCAAAAGATTTATAATGAGACACTTAAGGAGAAGGGTTATGTTTTTATTTCAACCAAATGATTATAGAACACTATTTACATTTCAGGATAAAGGAAAGACCTCAGAATGTTAATATGCCATGAAACAGGCGTCACAGCGGTCCGTGGACAGCAATTATGGAGCGTATTTTCCTATATCAACGGTGTTTGCAAATCGTACACTTCGTACAATTTTTTAAAGTAATTTTTTTTAAGAAATTATAGATATTTCAGAAATTATAGTGCAATAAGTCACTGCTAATGTCTATTCTCTTTCATTTGAATGCTCATTTGTCACGTTCGGTCGCTTGTGAGTGCCGCAGGAGGGATGCATACTACTGAAATAATATATATGATTTAAAGATCCAGTGGAAGTGATTGTGTACATTTCGAGTGCTATGGAAGCAGAGGGAAGTAAACGACAGGCAATTCGGAGAAATAGTTTACAAAGTGCACGAAAACTAAAAGTCTAAAGCAGCGTGAAAGAGACTACTCGATGAGGTAAGCGACTTGCCACACCGCAGGAACGCTTTGCAGCAGGTTGTGGTGTGGGGACTCGGACCTGGTGGACCTGTTGCAACAGTGGACATGTATCTCTGTCTCTCTCTGCGCAAATCCCAGAGAGTGGTAAAAAGAAAGTGCTAGTGCTTGCCCTCCTAGGGGCAGATGACCTCGTAGTTCCGCCCCTTAAAACAACAATAACTAACTAACTACTTACTAACTGCTTGCCCTCCTTCGGAAATATTCAGTCCTAATAAAGAACAAGAATAGGAGGGGGGGGGGGGGTAGATATTTCATGTTTTAGAAGGTGGGGGGGGGGGGGGGGGAATGAAAAAGTTTTAAAACCCCTGCTCAAGACCGTGCATTTCATGGAGGAAAGAACCGGATGTAGAAAAATACTATTCATTCGCCCATAAAATATGCGTATCGGTATTGTATCGGTGCGTACAGTAGCCTATATTGTTATTTAGTAACACGGCTTCGGTGGCAGATCCGGTAGCATGCTGAACTGCTATGCCCAAGATCGCAGGTTCAAACTCGCCGCTAGGTGTCGGTGACAGTGGCTCATCTTTCTGTAACGAACCACGAATATTACTTTTTTAGGAAAGTCAAATGCACGGCTTCTATAATTTACGAAAAATAAGCTACAGAATGTAATGCCATTAGATAATGATTGCTGTCATAGCCCAGCATACCAATCATCTTTTCAATCGCCTGTATGACACGAGAAATAAGAAAAATTCGGTTTTAAAATTTTGAACTTATGCATCTTGAATGTTTTATAACAATTGAACATCATTATACTATAAGCTCTGAATAAAGATTCACTGTGTCAGGTTTAATTGCGCTCGGGTGATTAGATCGCCAGAAAATGTTTTTAAATACTGTTTTTGAAAATTACTTTGCCACCATAATGTTCAGGCCTATGTACTTCTCAGGATTTGGAAAGTCACATATTTTTTGTCCTTACTTAACCCTCTTCTAACACCATAAGACAATAAGTTTGTTGACTTAAATAGTTTCAGAGATATTGGGAACCGGTGTAATGTATCATATGGACGCCATGTTTGATTATGTTATATTATATAGAGTTATATGCCAGCAGATAAATATTATAATCGTGGTTCATTATACCAACCTACATTTCTATCGCTAGTTCAGGACACAAGAAAATTAAACGTGATTTTTAAAATTTAGCACCGCCACCTTTATTAAGTTCTCCGAGAAGGTGAATTATTACACGCCAATATGAAATGAAAATCCACAGCCTGCTTCCAGTCTCCGACCGGGTCAGGAATGGAATGAATGAAGCCCCCATCTAGCGGCGAGGATATGGACTGTGCCGGCTGCCGAGGCCTGACGCACTCCTCTGGGGCAATGCTTACATGAATGACAGATGAAATGAAATGATAGTGGAGAGTGTTGCTGGAATGAAATTTTGACAGGGAAAACCGGAGTTTCTGGAGAAAAACCTGTCTGCCTCCGCTTTGTCCAGCACAGATCTCACATGGAGTGACCGGGATTTGAACCACGGACCCAGCGGTGAGAGGCCGGCGTGCTGCCGCCTAAGCCACGGAGGCTGTTATTAGACGCCAATATATTAAGACTTAAATGAAGATTTACCGTACTAAGATTCCCTGCGCTCGGATAATTAACCCGGAGAAAAATTCACATAAATATTTAAATATCGCGTCGCCGCCATGTTGGTTGTGTTCAACAGGTTACTGAACGGCTCATATGTGGACTTATGTTCATAGTCTATATCAACTCGATCAAATTAAAGCAAATAAATAAATATAAAAATAAAATTTTAAAAGTAATATAAAAAATGAAAGAATTTTTTAAAATATAAAATAAAAATAGAATCAAATTTTAAAAAAAAATACTGTACCCATTCGAGGATCGGTACAAGATGCGAACTGATGACCACTAGGGGAAATAAAGAGATTTTACAACAGAACTAAGGAGAGATTCTCTGGAAGCAAGAACCGGAGAAGGCTGATGGTCAAATTAAAATTAAAGGAAATCATAAATAGCCATTATAACAGAGTTATATGACATCTTAAAAGCTGAGAACCTATTAAAGAGAACAGGAATGAAGGCTTGCAGTGACTCGTATAAACAAATGAGTCAAGAGCTCACGCAGCAAGTTGTGACTGCTTTACGAGGATATTAATGCCAAACTAATGGACGGACTTTTTCCGTGTTTATGAGAGCAATACGGCGAGGGAAATCCCTCAGTAATACCATGTTATTAGGAAATTTTACGTGGGCGACATGACGTAGCCCGGTTTATAATCATAAAAGAGCGAATAACTTTTAATCAAGTTTAACAGTGAAAACAGATTAATGAATCTAAATTAGAATGCGAATTTATAGAGTACAAGCTGTACCCAGCATGCGTTGCAATGCCAATCAAGGAAAGTGTTGGCGTTGTAATATTGTTTCTTGAAGTGCTTTTGGATACACAATATTTTGTTCAATTTCCGTTAACTGCCTCTAAGCTATCATAAAATGGATTTACTAATTTAGAAGCATTCGTGGTAGCGTGCACAACAACTCACCAAAGTTTCAGCACAATCGGATGAATGGTATGGGAACGAAGATGGAACTTTTTTGAAACGCTTCGCGCGGCGCACTCATTCGTTGCATCTACTCGTGCGCTACCTATTGTAAAATGGATTTGCTAAGTCAGAAACCCTCCTTGAAGTGTACTCAACATCTCACCCAATTTCCATCGCTATCGGACGAATGGTATTTTATGAACGCATACGGGACTTTGTTGAAACGCTTCGCGCGTTGTCATTCTTTTGTTGCATCTACTCGGGCGCTACCTATTGTAAAATGGTTTTACTTAGCTAGAAACATTCCTTGGAGTGTACTCAACATCTCACCCAATTTTCATCGCAATCAGACGAATAGTATATGAACGCATACAGAACTTTGTTGAACGCTTCGCACTTCGTTGCTCATTTGTTGTATCTACTCGTGCGCTACCTATTGTAAAGTGGATTTACTAAATCAGAATCCTTCCTTGGAGTGTGCTCAATATCTCACCCATGATTCATTGCTATCGGACGAATGGTATATGAACGCATACGGGATTTTGTTGAAATACTTCGCGCGTCGTCGCTCATTTGTTGAATCTACTCGTGCGCTACCTATTGTAAAATGGATTTACTAAGTCAGAAACCTTCCTTGGAGTGTACTCAACATCTCACCCAAGTTTCATCGCAATCGGATGAATGGTATATGAACTTATACGAGACTTTTTAAAACGCTTCGCGCGTCGGCACTCATTTGTTGAATCTACTCGTGCGCTACCTATTGTAAAGTGGATTTACTAAGCTAGAATTCTTCCTTGGATTGTGCTCAATATCTCACCCAAGTTTCATCGCTATCGGACGAATGGTAGGCTATATGAATGCACACCGGGCTTTGTTGAAACGCTTCGCGCGTCGTTGCTCAATTGTTGTATCTATCCGTGCGCTATCTGGGTAGATTATTAGCTTGGGAATAACCTAACCCTCAAGGGAAGAGGATGAAAAAAAAGGAAGTGGGTTTGGGACCGCAGAAAAAGGATGGAGAAGGAAGAGAGTTTGACATAAGTTATAACTAAGAGTTCTTGCTCAAATGCAACAAGTGGTGAACACCCTATCAATAGATTTATTTTTATTAACGAGGGCATGAACCTAGGAAGAGTTAGGGAAGACAGGATTTTGCCTAACCGTTATGTTTGAGAAATGATAAATCAAAGAACAAATCTTAAATTTATTTAACAATATAAAAGGAAGTAGTTTTTGTAACAAATATATAATTTTGATTTTGTATAAACAATTGGGGTCCCAGACCTCCGAAAACATTTAAAGCTTGCGCCAGGCAATTAACAATTCTTTTGGTTTCAAACCTTTTATATACTTTAAAATCTTCGTAAGATTTTGAAATGACGAAGATAAATAAATGAAAAATTTTAAGATAACTAACGTAATTAAAGTTAGACAATAAATCAAGTACAAGGTGTGTACTTTAAGAATTTCTAGGTAAATATCTTAGAAAAAGTAACAACTTCGAAAGTAACAACAACAACAACAACAACAAAAAGCAGGAAGAATAAAATAGAAGTTTCTATAACTTCTTATATTAATACATAGCTTCGTGGGTAGATTATACATATAGGGCAGGTCACTTATTGTGAAACCTGAAGAGAAAAATTGAAAGGAAGTTTCGAGAATTCCTATGTTTAAGTAGGGATCACGAGAAAATGGGGCAAGTTTCCCTTTCGTGAAACCTAGAGTTGACATAAATCAAAATGGCGGATATGTAATAGGTTTGTATTCTAAACGTGGGGGATTAGCGTTGCTTCACGTCCGTAGGTTTAACCTTAAAGTACCCTACACGTGTCCCCTGGGTGGTGCTAAGAAAGCAACAGTGATTCAGATGCCGCCGTACTGCCCTTCAGGGCCTCACGGCCACAACTCCGTAACACCTAATAGTCCTTTTAAGGACGTACAGTTTCAAACACAGACAATTGGCTCACAACTAACAATATGCCAATTAAACATCGAAGGCATCAGTAGAGCTAAGAGTGAATACCTTGCTAAGATCTTAGAGGACAACGCAGTTGACATTGTAGTATTGCAGGAAACGCACACGGAAAATGACGAACAGTTGTTAGCTCGAGGAAGAATACCTGGATACAAACCGATAGTAATGCAACACCATGCTCAGTATGGTATCGCCACTTACATTAAGAGCGATATATACCAGTACACTGTCCATCCAATCAGTGATTGTCACACTTTCTTCTCCACATCAGTACAAATAGAGAATACTGTGGTCACAAATATATATAAACCTCCATCCACATCCTGGCCTGACCCTATATCTATAGTCCCTACTAACGAAAATATTATCATAGGGGATTTCAACAGTCATCATACATCTTGGGGCTACTGTCAGAATGACGAAAATGGGACTAAACTGACGGAATGGGCTGAAGTACATAACCTTACCCAGATGTATGACCCTAAAGACAGAGGCACATTTCACTCAGCTCGATGGAACCAAGATTACTCACCTGATTTATGCTTTGTTTCCAATAGCCTTTCAACTCCCGTACCTCGCATTCGGCGACAAGTGCTTCAAGACTTTCCCCATAGTCAGCATAGGCCAGTAATATACAAAATTGGAGTACAGATTCCTGTTATTCATTCCACACCTCGTCCTCGCTGGAACTTTCTGAAGGCAGATTGGGAAACCTATGCAAAATACTCAGATGCCAACATTAGATGGATTCAAGCGGTACCTGAAAACTACTTAAGGTTCATAGGTCTAATAAAAGCAGCAGCCAAACGATCTATTCCGAGAGGCTTCAGGAAGGAGTATATACCAGGATGGAATGAGGAGTCCAACAGACTGAAAGAAGAGTATAATGAAAATAGCAGCAGGGAGAAAGCTACTGAACTTCTACAATCACTTGACAGAGGTAGAAGAGAGAGATGGATAAATACTGTTGAAGGTTTAAACTTCACGCATTCCAGCAGGAAGGCGTGGTCTCTGATACGGAAACTAGATTCCGCTTCCATACCATCGAAAACACCTACATCTATTAATGTAAATGCGATAGCTAACCATATTGTCCAAACCTCTAGAACAGCAAAGAACAAGAAGTTCAACCGGTTGGTGAAAACAAAGCTTAGGCAAGCCATACGCTCAGCTCAGCCACATGATACATATTCGAGACCCTTCTCTGTACAGGAAGTGGAAGAAGGTTTAATCTCTCTTCAAAATGGAAAAGCTGCAGGATTAGATGGGATTTATCCAGAATTATTAAAGAACTGTGGTCCAGCTACAAAACGATGGTTGACTATGTTTTTCAGCTGTATACTAGAATCAGGAAAGTTACCTGCAATCTTCAAGAAGACCAAAATCATTGCCCTTTTAAAACCAGGGAAAGACCCGAACTTACCTCAAAGTTACCGTCCAATAGCATTGCTATCTGTGACATTCAAGCTCCTGGAAAGATTGATCCTGAATAGAATAGCGCCAGCGATTGAGGCACTGATCCCAATTGAACAAGCAGGATTCCGACCTGGCCGTGATTGCAGTGACCAAGTTCTTTCCCTGACCACCTTTGTGGAAGCTGGGTTTGAGAAGAAACTGAAGAGCGTATCAGCCTTTCTGGATCTCACAGCAGCATATGATACTGTTTGGAAGGAGGGATTGCTATTGAAATTGATCAAGGCTGTTCCTTGTTTAAAGATTATGAACTTGTTAGACAACATGCTAAGAAACAGATTGTTCCAAGTCTACTCTGAGCAGAACAAAAGCCGATTCCGTAAACTGAATAATGGCCTGCCGCAAGGTTCTGTTCTCTCACCCATTCTTTTTAATCTGTACACCCATGATCTTCCGAAAACAGTAGCCCGCAAGTTCATGTATGCGGACGATATCAACCTCACTGTTCAACATGCTAATTTCGCAGAAGCTGAGGCCGTTCTCACCCAAGACCTCAAAGTCCTGGATGACTTTTTCAAAAAATGGCGCTTACAACCAAATCCTCAGAAAAGTGAGATAACTGCTTTCCATCTGGACAACAGGCATGCAAATTACCATCCTAGAGTCAATTTTAGAGATAAAGAATTACAGTATAATAGCACCCCTAAATATCTGGGAATGACTTTGGATAGATCTCTGACCTACAAAACCCATCTGTGTAAATCTGCTGCGAAATTGAAGAGCCACAATAACCTCCTTCAGCGCCTGGCTGGAACATCATGGGGAGCGGATGCCAACACTCTGAGAACAACTGCTCTTGCGCTAATCTATTCTTCAGCCGAGTTTTGCTCTGGGGTATGGCTTAATAGCTGCCACACTCAACGGGTGGATGTTCAGCTCCGACAGAGCATGCGTATTGTATCTGGAACACTACTTCCTACTCCAGTCCAGTGGTTACCAGTGCTGAGTAATATCGCACCTCCTCATATCAGAAGGCAGAAAAATCTGGTTCATCTTTGGTCGAGAGTGCAAAATAACAAGGCCCTCCCAATACATGAAGACATGAAACATCTTGGCCCATCTAGATTGAAATCCCGTAAACCTGCATGGAAAACTGCCTTGGATTTAACAAGCAGAAATTTTAAACCTAATGAAAATTGGCGGGTTGAGTGGACAACATCTACGCCACCAGGCATCGTGAACGTTGAGGATCCTCACATAAAACTTGCTGGCTTCAATCTGCCCAGACATACCTGGACTAGACTCAATCGTATTAGATGTGGCTTGGGAAGATGTGCTTCTGTTCTCCACAAATGGGGTTGGAAAGACTCACCGAATTGCGATTGCGCTGACATTCCACAGACAATGGAGCACTTAGTACTGGAATGTCCTCTCCGAGTTTTTCCAGGAAGTCTGGAGGACCTGCATTCTGCTACAACCGAGGCTGTCAAATGGATCAACGAGTTGGACGTTGATTTATAATAATTTTTTTATCTGCTTTATAATTTATATAATTTGTTAGTATTATTGCTGTGTTATATGAATCTGTATTTATGTAGGTGATTGTGTTGTGTTAACATCATACGATAAATAAAAATAATTCTAAACGTAAGCAAAATTAAGAAATTACGCAGGTTTACCGAGGATTACGCGAGTGACTAAAGTGTTAAATATTGTGTGAACAGTGTAGGTAAAATACGTAACAGAAATGCAATACATAACTTGCTAAAAGAGAAGTCATATAACATTTAATATCATGACGGTCAACTGTGCTCCATGCGGCAAAAAGATCAAGAACAATCAGCAGGCTGTAGGATGTGATGGTGAGTGTGGACGCTGGTTTCATGTAACATGCATGAAAATGAGTAAAGACACGTACCAACAATTCCGGAAAGATGATACTTTCAAATGGCCATGCAATCGGGAAGACTGCCTCTCGCAACCTAACCTCAAAGAGGTTATGGCATCTTTCTCCCAGAAACTTGAGGAATCCCTTTCGGCGATGAGAGAAGAAAACCACGAGGTAAGAAAACTAGCAACTTTCTTATCAGAAATGTATGATGAAGTCCACCGGGAAATTGAAACTCTGAAGAAAGAGAGAAAAACCGTCAAGGACGCAGAAATGGCAGCATCTAGAGCTATCAACGAATTGGAGGAACTAAAACAGTACCAGCGCAAGAACAACTTGATAGTGTATGGAATACCCACTGAAAGAGAGGAGGATGTATTTCACAAAATCTCGGACATTGGCAAGACGTTAGGAGTTGAAATCACCAGGGCAAACATAAACGCAGCTCACCGCCTCCCGTCAACAAAGCCTGGGCCTCAACCGATAATTGTGAAATTAAATAATAGGTGGAAGAAGGAAGAGATTCTCAGTAGCAGAAGACAAAAGAAGACCCTGAAGACGAGTGAAATTGGTTACAGTGATGGTGGTAATATATATATATCAATGAACACCTGACCCCAAGAAATGAAACCATCGCCAAAAAGTGCCGTGAATTGAGACAACAGGGAAAAATCTTTGCAACTTGGGTCAGAGACTGCAAAATATACATTCGGAAAAATCAAAATGGACCCTCAAAGCTTATATCAAGTGCTGAAATACTGGATGAACTCGCCCTCTCAAACTAAAATCTATGTAATAGTAAGATATCTACTAAGTATTATCCCATATGGAAATAAAATTACAGAAATTAAATTTTTTGGGTAATGCAAATAATAATACACTAGAATTAACCGAGTGTAACTGTAATACACTTAGCGATTATTATAAGATTAAGGACAGTAAACAGATAATAACCGATACCAGTATACTAAAATGCGTACACATAAATGCACATAGCATAAAAAACAAGTTCGATGATATCCAAATAATGTTAGACAGAATCAAAGGTGTAGATGTCCTAGCAATCTCAGAAAATTGGTTAACAGAACAAACAAAAATGTTTTTCAATATTAAGAAATATGTTGCATATCACATAGTTAGAAAGCAAACTGGAGGGGGAGTATCTTTGTATATTTCAAACAAATGTAGCAGTACCCTTGTAAAGGAAATAAATTCCACCCACAGCATACTGCACATTACTGTGAGAAAAGGCCATCAAGAATACAATATAATCACTGCTTATAACCCTCATAAAAGCAACATTCCACACTTTCTAACTGATCTCGAAGTAATTATTAGTTCTTACTCAACGAATCCTGTTATAATACTAGGTGATATGAATATCGATCTATTATTTGGGGACAGATATACTAGTAGTTATATTAACCTAGTCAAATCATACGGTCTAGTCTTATGTAATACAAAATATCCAACTCGTGTAATACAAACTAGCTCAACTCTAATTGATCATGTATTGGTGAACGACTGTGACAAAATATGTAATGTCTATAATATTGATAATGATTTGAGTGATCACCATTTACTCATCTGTGAAATGAGAAACAAAAAGATAAACAGGAACTCAATATGTGATGATAGGCCAATAGAAAAGGATAAAATAAACTACAAAAAACTTAATAAATATTTAATAACTCAAGAATTTGTATGCAATGAAACTAACATCAATGACTACTACAATAAATTCTGTGATTTTATTAATAAAGGAATAGAAGCCAGTACTATGAAGTATACGAATAAGGAGCCAAGTGCCCCACCAATAAAACCCTGGATCACACAAGATCTTTTAGCACTAATACACAGGAAAGATAAGATATATACAAAATCCAAAGTTAAAAATCTATCTGCAGAAATTTTAGAAGAATATAAAATTATTAGCAACCAAGTTACAAAACTTAAGAGAAACCTACAAAGAAACTACTTGGACCAAAAAATTCAAAATGCAAATAATCAGAGGGAAGTGTGAAGTGTTGTTAATGAGATGTTAAATAGACCAAAGAAGGGGAAAAATGAAATTGTCAAACTTATAGTCGACGGCACAAATGTCGAAAAAAAGGAAAATATATGTGATGAAATTAATAAATATTATGTCAATATTGCTAACAGTATATGGGAAAATCAAGGAAACGGTTCTACCTCCGACATTACAAGCTATAAAAATACTACTAGCACTAAGACAATCTTTATGTTACCTACTGATGCTAATGAAATACAATCAATTATAAACTCCCTAAAACACAAAAACAATATAAGTGAGGACAACACTACTAATGTCATGTTACATTGTGGTGTTTGAAGCCATATTTTCAGTGTTGCCTTAGTAAACAAGTGTTTAGTGCTTTTCAGTCGGCCAACACGAATGTACCCAAAAGAGATGGGTTATGCCCTAATCCTGAAATAAATTACGTGAGATTATTAATCGTACATTCGTGTTGACCGACTGAAAAGCACTAAACACTTGTCATGCTACAATTGTGTCTTGAGGGCCTTACGCCATATCTTGTCAAAATAATAAATCTTTCACTGATGACTGGTATATTTCCCGATGCCTGCAAAGTCTCTAGGGTGGTCCCGATCTACAAAAAAGGAGACAAAACCCACCCATCAAATTACAGACCCATTAATAATATATCTGCCATCAGCAAGGTTCTAGAAAGCGTTGTTAAACGAAGACTTATGAATTTCTTCATGAAAAATGATTACTTTGCAAACTGCCAATATGGGTTTATTCCAAATAGAGGAGCTGATAGTGCTATATTTGAAGTAGTAACTGATGTAGAAAAGGCATTAGATGAAAACAAACTAGCTGCTGGTGTACTAATTGACCTTCAAAAAGCCTTCGATCTGGTTAACCATAAGATTCTCCTTAATAAACTAGAATTTGCAGGCATCAGAGGAGTGGCACATGATTGGTTCAAGAACTACCTCACTAACAGAAAACAATATGTTGCAATCGATAATGTAAAAGGATCTCAAATGAGAATTGACACAGGAGTACCTCAAGGTTCTGTCTTAGGACCAATTCTTTTCTTGGCCTATATTAATGATATAGTATTATTAGAATTGAAAGGCAAGCTTAAACTATTTGCAGATTATATTTTTATACTCTATCTGGGAACATCTGAACAGGAAATTATGCTAAATATTAATTATGATCTCAATAAGCTGGTGGATTGGTAGAGAGCACACAAAATGGTTATCAATATCACTAAAACAAAATATTTATTCTTCCATAAACCATCATACAAGATTGAGACCACAAACATAGTCAACATAGCCAACAAAGAAATAGAAAGGGTTAAATCGGCAACATACTTAGGTATCACACTAGATAGTACACTAACCTGGGAAAATCATGTAGAAAATGTAAAACATAAAATCAGCCCTTTAATTGGTATTATTTTCAGATTAAGATATAGCTGTCGTACTAGCCAAAAATTGAAAAATATATACTTTGCTCTGATACATTCACATCTAATGTACATGAATTTCATATGGGGATATTGCAAGAAGGAGCTGATAAAAGAACTTGAGATACTCCAGAAACGTGCTATAAAATCTATCTTTGGATTACCTTGGCTCACACCCTCAAATGAATTGTACTCAAGAACTAAAATTATGCCACTGCAAAAACAAATAGCTATGTCAGCAACAGTATTTGTTTACAAATTATAAAACAAATTGATACACACACACATCCATTTTACCCATGCAAATGACATTCATTATTATGCAACAAGAGGGGTAAATCAAATATTCACCAGCCATTCCCAATCCATTAAATTTGGAACTAAAGGAATTATGTCCTCTATAATAAAAGAATACAACTCGCTACCATTAGGCATAAGGGAAAGTTTCTCTATAAAAACATTTAAGAGGAAAACAAAAGACTTCCTCTTAAGGAATGAATAGCCAATGTACAATAGCCTTAAGCAATGCAATGTATCATACCGTATTATCTCTGTAAAGTTAGTCACTAGCAATCTAAGTTACTATTAAACTAAACAATAATGTTACAAAAATTATATATACTAGGTGAAACCCGTCAAAACATGACGGACAATGGAAAACAAATTTACTGAAGAAGCTTCTTATATAAGTTACATTCTTTGTACGATTACTTTTTAGCACTATTGCAACTTTAAGGGCGTCAAAAGATAGCACTCTCAGCATTGCAACATATTGCTGGTCATGACTGAAAACGTGATGAGGTCATCATCATCTTGCACAGTTTCCAACCACTGGCCGGGTCTGTTTGGAACACAAGCCTCTCCAACGTCTTCTGTCTTCCCACCATCTCTCAGCCTCCACCCTTGTCCAGTCTTCTCCTCTCTTCTTCACGCTTTCTTCCACCCCCTTCAGCCACCTGTCTCTCGGTCTCCCTCTTGGTCTCTTTCCTTCCCACTTCGTCTCGTGGTTCCTCCTAGGTATCCTCATCTCCTCCATTCGTTTTACATGTCCATACCATCTAAGTCTAGATTTCTCTATACCATCCTGTAATGGTTCCTCCTTCATTAATTCTCTGGTCCTCTCATTTCTTATTCTGTCCCTCTTTGTAGCTCCAATACTGCTTCTCAAGAGCGTCATCTCACTGGCCTGTATTTTGCTCTTCTCCCTTCCTTTCATAACCCAGGTCTCCGAGGCATACGTCAGGATAGGGACATAGTACGTCCAATATATGATCTTTTTGCTGATCTGAGGGACATCCTTGCTCCATAACATGCTTCTCACACTCCTCCGGAATGCTTCTGCCTGTCTCCCCCGCTCATTTATTTCTCTATCGTTTCTTCCATTCTCTTGTATCAGGCTTCCCAGATACTTGAAACTCTCTACTTTCTTCAGCTGTTCCCCACCAATTGTTATTCCTGTTGTGGTTCTTTCCTTCTTCCTTGTTGTGATCACCATCTCACTCTTATTTATGCTAAATTTCATCCCATAACCTTGTATTATTCCTTCCCACACGTCCAACTGTTCCTGTACCTCCTCCTCCTTGTTTCCCCAAATCATCAAATCATCTGCAAGCACCATTGCTTTCATCTTTCCTTCCCCAATTACTTGTGCCACACGGGTCATTATGTCATCCATCACCACAATGAAAATAACGGTGACAGTGCACTTCCTTGTTTCAGGCCGTTTCTCTGTTCCAACCAGTCCGATCTCTCTCCTCCCACTTTCACACAGCTCACGCTTCCCTTGTACATCTCCTTTATCCTCCTTATAGTCCATTTTTCTATTCCTCTATCCTCCAGGGACTTCCATACTTTGTTTCTGCATACACTGTCATATGCTTTCTCAATGTCCAGGAAGACCAATAGTAGATCTGTTCCATACTCATAGTGCTGTTCTTGTAACTGCCCTACAGCGAAAATCAAACCACTGTGGACCTTCCTGCTCTGAAGCCATGTTGTTCTTCCCTCATCCCTCCATTTCTCCTTGTCCTAATTCTCCTTTCCAAAACTTTCTCAAACATCTTTGCACAATGACTCATCAGTGTTATTCCCCGATAGTTTCTGCATTCTATTCTACTACCTTTCTTGCAGATCGGGACAATTATTCCCTTTTTCCAGTCCTCTGGGGTCCTCCCTATCCTCCAGGGACTTCCATACTTTGTTTCTGCATACACTGTCATATGCTTTCTCAATGTCCAGGAAGTCCATCAGTAGATCTGTTCCATACTCATAGTGCTGTTCTTGTAACTGCCTTACAGCGAAAATCAAACCACTGTGGACCTTCCTGCTCTGAAGCCATGTTGTTCTTCCCTCATCCCTCCATCTATCCTTGTCCTAATTCTCCTTTCCAAAACTTTCTCAAACATCTTTGCACAATGACTCATCAGTGTTATTCCCCGATAGTTTCTGCATTCTGTTCTACTACCTTTCTTGCAGATCGGGACAATTATTCCCTTTTTCCAGTCCTCTGGGGTCTTCCTTTCCTTCCGTGCTGTCTTCATCACTCGGTACAACCATTGTATCCCCACCTCTCCTGCTGCTCTCACCATCTCCACACTCAACTCTTCCACACCCGGTGCCTTCCCTCCTTTCACCTTCCTCACTGCATCTTCCACTTCTTTCCATGTTAAGTCCATTTCTGTTTGCAGTTCATCTACTGTACCTCTTCCCCGATTACTTCCTCCTCGCCGTGGTTTCCATTTGGGTTCAGGAGTTCTTCTAAATATTCTTTCCACATATTTTTCAGTTCTTCCCTATTTTCTATCTCTTGTCCCCTTTTGTTCACCATTCTAACATAATCCGTAGGATCCTTCCGCCTCTTATTCTTTATCATCCCATACAGGACCTTTTTTGTACCTTCACTATCCTGCTGGTCATGACTTAAAACGTGATGAGGTAAATAGCCCAATACGTTCAAGGGTTTCTCCTTGAGCTTGATTGATTGTGATAAAGTAGGCCGAGCGAATAGGACATTGTTGCCTAGTAAAAGAAAATGTACTGTACCTGCAAGTGTTTTATCGGAAGGTGTTAAATCAAGTCGTAGGATTTGAGCTCTCTGCCTAATATTACTGCACCTATTATATCCGAATCCAAGCAATTTCTTACATAATTATTACAATTAATATATTACCATATATGAGTCCTTGGTAAACGTTCAGATTTCTAAGGAGCATAACTATGGCTCATACGTTCGGAGTATGTGGAGGCGAATCACTTAATTCCAAGGAATTGAAAAATTCAATAATAGGGAAATGAAGTAGCTGGCTTTCATCTTCAGTATCCAATCTGTTAACGCTGATGTATGTGTTTGAACTACTGGATATAAGTTCAATGACTTTTAAATTAATATCATTACATTGTTGCAGCTTGGCAAATATGTTATATTCCAGCAGATCAATTTTACCCTCACAACAGTAAAGACCAAAGTAACCACGCATAGTTTTTACGCAAGAGAAATACAATGTAGAACATTGTTTACATTTGATCGTCAAAGACCTTACAGTACACTGTACTGCATAATATCTGGAATTGTTTCTGAAATGGCCTATTTATATTGGATTTTAAATGTGGCTTCGTATTATTCGATAAAACTATAGTGTCCTGCAATAACGGAGCCGCTAAATATTAAATGGCAAATAGTACTTCCATTGCCGAAATCAACTGCGTAGTTAGACTCAGTACTCTAAACAAATAATCATTAAACAATTGTGTTATACAATGAAGTTTAAAATGACCGTCCAGAGACTTTCATACTGAAGTTGGTTGGTGAGGAGAATGCGATGAGACTGATCGCTTAAAATAAATTCCTTATAATTGTTCCTGCCAGCGAAATTTTTTGCAATAGCTTGAAAACGCAGCTCAGAATGACGTTCTTCATTTTGTTATAAACAGTACGAAGCTGCTCTAAATAAGCAATTTCCATTACCTGTTATAGGTTATGGCAGTACATTTTGCAGGGGAACATAGAATCACTTCGCCAACTACTGGAAGGACCATAGGCCTATACTCAATACTCACTTCGGCAGTCACCCTAATGGAGGCAGTTTTTGAATTCTATGTCCCGTGCAAGTCAAAAATCGTATTAACACATGTGGGCCCACCTATTCTTGTCTATCGCCCCGGAGACCCGGGTTACATTTCCTGCTCTGCCAAGAAATTTAATTCTGGTCTGAGGGCAAAAACGGGGCACATTCAGTCTCTTGAGGTATAACTAAGAAGAGGAAGGTTTAATTCCCACCTCGACAATCTTGGATGTGGTTTTCCGTGGTTTCCCACTTCCACTTAAGGCAATACCGGGATGGTTCCTAACTTAAGGCCTTGGCCGTCTCCTTGCCATTTACCACCTTAATTACAAATACACACAGTAATGCAGCCATCACAATAACACAGGTTATGAGAGAAAATTTCACACATACACACCCAAGTACACGGGGCTGAGTGACCACGATGTCGGAGCCCTTCAAACGAATTATGTTTGCCAAGTGTCTCTCATGGCGAAAGCAATTGTGGACACGCGCGAGTGCCTGGAAAACTACTTTTTTTCTTTAATAATTTAAGAGTATGTCGACGATGATTATTATAACTTTTAGTCTAGGACGCTAATAACTTGACCACCGAAGCATTGGGAAGAAATTGCAATATTAAGGTACATAAACAACATAGCCTAAACATTCAACTGTCGGTTAATGTTCCTCAAAATTTCCCTTCTTAAATATTCCCCTCCTTTATAATTCTCCATCACGTGAAAACGTGCCATGTCTTGTGTTTTAAATATATTGATGCAATGGTGCTGCCATCTGCTGTCAGTTACTGGAACTATATGGGCGATGTACTGCCATTTGTAGTCAGTTATAGGAACTGATTGCAGATATTTAAACGGCGTACTGAGGACAACAGTTTGCTCTTTAGTTCACATGCTGTAATGCAATGGTAAAACGGAAATGAAACGTATTGAGAGGGAATGTAGAAATATGCATCTTTAACAGGCATAACACCTTTCTAATACTCCTTGATT
Organism: Meconema thalassinum; assembly: GCA_946902985.2. Classification (NCBI taxonomy): domain Eukaryota; kingdom Metazoa; phylum Arthropoda; class Insecta; order Orthoptera; family Tettigoniidae; genus Meconema; species Meconema thalassinum. The sequence goes on along the minus strand of OX336388.2, from coordinate 355,472,229 downwards.
AAACAATATTTCAGTGGTAAAAAAAAAAATGTTGGCGAGGGCTGGGATCGAACCGGTGAACCTTGGAACCACAATCAGTCGCCTTAACCACATAGCTACTTTTTTTTTTTTTTATTAGCTCTTTACAGAATTACAGAATTTTCAGATATGATAAATACCAGACTAATACATCACAAGAAATCCAGATAGTGTCCATATTTATCGTATAATTGTCCACTTTCACTAAGCTTCCAACGCTCTTTTTGCAGGTGATACCTGAGATCCAGGAAAGAGAAATGTTGATCATTGTCCATCACGAAGTGTACATATTGGCCCATTATCCACACAATGGCAGTCTGTTTAATTTGGGGGAAGGCGGTCACCGACAAACGAACCAACTTCCTGTCATCAAGGTCATTCGAGGGCACATTTAATAGTTGACATACTTTTCCCTTACACCACAGCCACGTGGAGGCAACTCGCGTGCATGATGTGAAGCGGTGTATCGCCGTATCAGTTTGACCACATATAGTACACCATGGGTAAGCTTCAAGATGGATGGTATATCGCCGTAGAGCGGTTGGGATGAGATCGTTGAGGAAGATAAAAACTTGGGAGTGTACAGCAGAAGAAATGAACATAGCCCCAAAATTTTTCCAAACAGTGGGCCAATGGACATAGAGGGTGGTGGCCTCTATTCGCGGTTTGGAGTGTACCACTTGCCGCAACATGTTATAGATACTTTTCGTCGTTGGAACAATCCCTGATGGCATTTGGCGAACAGTTTCCAGAAGGTGCTGTTGATGGTCCCTAAATATCTTCGGCAAAGCTCTATCACAACCACGGGCTGTGTTTCGAATATCTTTGTATAGCGCTTTCGTAAAAGTGTCATGTTGGGAAAGAATGGTGATATCGTTCTTGCAGAGGAGTGCACGGCATTTCATGCCATGAGCTGTTAGCCCTAGCCCGCCTTGCCGGGATGGGAGATACAACTGTTCCCGTTGTACTCGGAACAAAAATCCTTGCCATATAAACCAACCTGTATATTTTGCCAATTGGCTCTCAAACATTTTGGGAAGTGGGAAAAGTTGTGCGACATACCATATTTTAGAGAGCGCAAACACGTTGAGGACCATGACCCGTTGCACTATATTGAGGTTTCTTTGACCAAATTGGATCAGGACTCCCCTAACTTTGGCAATGACCTTAGTCCAGTTAACTTGCACTGTGTCCAGAAGCGATTGCTTCCAGGTAATGCCAAGAATTTTCACCTCATTTACTATCCGGAACCAGGGCTGTGGGGTAATCACTGAGTTAGTATTGAGCGGAAGCAAAGCAGTTTTCTGGGGGTTCGATTGTGCTCCAGAGGCGATATGGTAGAGCTGAAGGACGCTATCGATGTGGGAGATGTCTTCTTCATTGCGGATCAATATTGATACGTCATCAGCATAGGCGCACATTCCAAAAACATGTGTGGACAGTTTGTAACCCTGTAGCTTCACCTGGGTAGTCCGAATGAACGGTTCAAGGCCAATGACAAAAAGTAGCTACTCGCGCACTTTTGTTCTGCCGCAGACGCAGCCATACATTATCTTCAAAAGCCGCTGTCTGAAGGAAATAATCCATTTCATTATTCAAATAAATCAATGTTGCACATTCGTATACGTTCATACTGTTATTATATTTTATTGTCAGAACTTGGTTAATGTATGTTTTCAATTACATGGAAGCTTATTAAATAACTTACATTTTAATGGACTTCTCACCGCCATTTTGTCATGACCCCAGGCGGATTGTGCGCTTGCGTGAGGGGCTAGAATTCTGCTATTTTCTATATTAATTCAAAAATATACCATTATATATTTGTTTATTTTAGAGACACTCTGCAAATCTAGAGGCCAAGAGCTTTCGTTAGAGTGCTCTACGAAGTAAATCGGTTCTGCCGTTCTCTCAATCTCGTGGTAACAAAAATCACCTTACTGTTTTAAATATATAGATAGATGCCATGCTGTAACTATGTTACTTGATTGTCCCTAACACGAGGTCAGGCTCATTGGGACCTATGTAAATAAATAAATATATAAATAAATAAACTCACTTATGAGTTGAAAGAATTGTATTCCCTAATTAGAAGGGAGAAACAATATAATTTAAAGCGTGTACTAGACACGAAGTTTTACAGACATTAATTTGTGATACATAAAGCGAGAGAGGGAGGGCACTTATTGAGAGTGACACCTCATTGAAAAAAAGACTTAAAGTAACAATTTTTATTATTTTGGTTTGTTAGTAAAGGGTGAGGAAAAGATCAAATGGGATTGTGGAAAAGTGTTCATGGCCGTATTTATTGTACACGGACGAGCGCGACGCGGATGAAATGTTGAACAAACACTGTTTTCACTGTAGTCTGTTGAAATAGATGAAAAGTTCACTGTAGTAGCACAAAAAGTTTATGGCAAAGAAAGTTATTGCAATGATAGAAAATAACTAGTTACACGAGAGTCTATTGCTTGAGAAACTTGTAGGTTATAGTTGGATGCACAGAAAAGAAATCCCAACGGAGGAAGAAAATTCAGTTATTGATTAGCCGTTCATAAGGAAGATTCCTTAGTTTGAAAAAGTATTCCCATATGTGAGTGGAAAATACATGACAGTATGTGTTAGGTTCACTTCTCAATAAATCACATAGACTCCTCTAGAATGCATATTTTATTATTTGTTGTGGAAAGGTTCACAATTCACACGATGCACACCATATTGTTTTGACACTGAACTTCACTGATCAAAGACTATGTCAAAGATACTGCACTACACTCTTGTGCTTGCTGCCAACTCAACGTTCTCCCACCTGGAGTTGTGGAAACAACTCAACAAAACAATAACATAACATTTTTTTTCTTTTTCTCAAAATAAATGAACACAGAAATAAATAAGTCACTCAAAATATCTCTTTGGTTTAACCACCACTCTCCCACTACTGGTTTTGATGAGATCAGAAGTGTTAGTAGATGGTTTAACCGTCTTTGGACTTTTCTCCTTCTTCTCATTTTCATTCCGCTCAACTTGCAGTCTTAAAGCATGATCTTCTCCAGATGTCACTTCAAGTGGCTACACCCTCTGTACTGGCCTCAGTAGCTCTCCTTTTGTAGTCGCCAAGCGAACAACTCTCACGACACTACCTTTGCCAGGGATGACCTCTGTCACTCTTGCCAGCGGCCAGTCTAGTCTCTTCGTGTTGTCACTGGCTACCAGTACTACTTCACCTACGCAGGGTTTGTGATGGCTTTTCCTAATGTGGATCTTCTGTATTAGCTGTCCAAGATATTCATTCCTGAATCTTACCCTTAATGTTTCCTTTACTTTCTGTCTGTACCTGAATCTTCTGTCAAGTTTTATGTCCTCTATCATGTCGATATCGGGCATTCCAATCTCCTTGACTTGCTGTAGGAACATTGCAGGGGTGATAGCCATCAAGTCTTCTCCATCATTGAACAGGTAAGTAAGTGGTCGTGAATTCATGACAGCTTCAATGTCACACAGAACAGTCATCATTTCTTGGTACGACAGACATGACTTTCCCAGAACTTTCCTGAGCATTTGTTTGAGGACACCAATCAGCCTCTCCCACCATCCTCCCCACCCTGCTGCAGAGGGAGGATTGAATTTCCATTTTATTTGGTGTACAGAACTATATTCAGCAATTTTATCCCACTGAATTGTCTCCAACATATTGCAGGTGCCTTGAAAGTTTGTCCCATTGTCACTATAGACAATCATTGGCCTTCCACGTCTCGACACGAAGCGCCGAAAAGCTTCGAGGAATGTTGCAGTAGCCAAAGATGTTACTAGCTCCAGGTGTACTGCACGAAAAACTGCACACGTGAACAAACAGACCCAGGCTTTGTCTCCACCTTTCAAAATCAGAGGCCCGGCAAAGTCGACCCCTGTTATTTCAAAAATTGAGGCTTGTCTTACTCTGTCTATGGGGAGATGAGTTTGTTCTGCTTCAAGAGGTTTTCCATGGTACCTTCTGCAGACAACACATGTTTTAATTGCACCATTCACCGTTCTCCTTCCTCCAAGGATCCAATATTTCTGTCTGAGCCCATTGAGCAGAATCTGGGGTCCAGCATGACATAAGTCTTTGTGCTTCTCCCTAATGAGAGCGTGAACTGTTGTATGCTTCGCAGGAAGGATAGCAGGACAACGGAAAGCATAATCATCTTTGAGCGATATAATTTTTGTTTTCAGTCTCATCACTGCCTCATCATCCATGAAAACACATAGTGAGTTGAATCTTTCATCCTTTTCACCAACAAAACACTCCTTTTGTATGAACTTCAACACGACTTTTTCTGCTTCTGTGGTTTCTTCAATGGATAGTTCGGTAGTTCCTCTATTATTTTTCTGTCGACAATTATACAGAAACCTCAAGATCCATCCTATCATACGAACTGTTCTACGGAAACTTGAGAAATAGTCAAGGTGCCATTCTTGGGTATTGGACTTGTCTTCTAACACCATCATAGTGTTGACATTCTTTTTTCTTTCTTGGAAGACTTCATCATCGTTTGTTGAAATTTCGGGACTAGGCCATTGTGTAGTGGATTGTTTTAGCCATTTTGGCCCTTCCCACCATCTCTGTTGAAGTAACTGTTTTGTGCTACATCCCCTTGATGCCAGGTCAGCCGGATTCATGGTTCCTGGAACATGACGCCACTGTTCTATTCTGGACAGTCTTCGAATTTATTGCACCCTGTTCCACACGAAGGTCCCCCAAGGTTCGTCTAACGTGATCCAGGACAACACTGTCGACGAGTCACTCCAATAATAAGTAACGATTTCTTTTGCAGTTAATGTTGGCAGTACTGACGTCACTAGTCGAACCCCTATTGTAGCTGCTAATAATTCCAGGCGTGTTATGGTGATACTCTTCTTGGGTGCCACTCTTGTCTTGGCTTGTACAAATCGTAGCTCTATATTGTCAACCCTCTGTATTCGCAAGAATATAACTGCAGCATACGCAGTTTGACTGGCGTCGCAGAACACATGAAGAGATATATCTTCAACCGACTGGACACTACCGATCAAACATCTAGGAATCTTTATCTCAGACAACTGAGGTAGTTCTGCCAACCACTTCATGAATCTTCTCTTTGTTGTTTGGTCTACTCTGGTGTCCCAACCCAAGTCAGTGGCCCATAGTTCTTGCAAGATTAATTTTGGATAGAGAAATACCGGACATGAGAAGCCAATAGGGTCAAACACTTTACGTACAGCTCCTAGTATAGCTCTTTTGGTGATTACATCATATTTGAAATCGTTAACATGAGTTAGATTCAGTTCAATGGTATCTTCTCCTTTATTCCAAATGAGCCCTAGCACATGAGTAAGATTTTCAGCTGTACCATCCTGAGAATACTCCCACCCTCGGAGATTGAAAGATTCCTTATCCATTATTATGCTTGCCTCTCGCATGAATGAATGAATGAAGGTCATTTCTGTTGTTAACACTAATAGCACAGTTATCCACATAAAAACATTCTTCCAATCTTTCTATTGTTGAAGTTGAGTAGGAACTATTATCGACTGTTTGTCTCTTCAACTCGTTCAAGTGGAGTTTGATGGTTGCTGAAAATAGGAACGGAGAACATGCAAGTCCAAAGACAACTCTATTGTGACGGAACACTTCTACCTTCCCTGTACTTTCCTCCTCCCACCAAAGGAATCTCAGAAAATCATGGTCTCTAGGATTAACACTTATTTGAAGAAATGCTTTTTCTACATCGGCCGTCACACCGATCTCATTTTCTCTGAACTTCAGTAGTGAACTAGGGACCAATTCTATGAAGTTAGGCCCTTTTTCAATACATTCGTTCAGAGATGGAGCGTTTCTCTGCTTCGCCGAGGCATCAAAAACAGGCCTTATCTTGGTGGTGCTGTTTTCTTTGAAGACAGGTCGGTGAGGTAGATAGTGTCCACCATTCTTCAGTTCTTCTTCAGGTACCCTCTCGATGATTCCTTGCTCCAACCAACTTCGTAAGACATTATCGTACTCCTGATAATGTTGTTCAGCTTGTAGTTTCTTTGTAGTGATTTCTAATCTGTGCTGAGCAATTTCTCTGTTGTCAGGGGGAGGTGGATGTTGTTCACTCCAAGGCAGACACACTTCATATCTGTTATCTTTATTCAGTCGTGCAGTCTCAAGGAAGTTATTTCTGACACGCTCATTCCTCTCGACAGTAGATTCTTTCACAACAGGGTCAGTAATTCCAAGAATTTCTAAGTCCCAGAGATCAGAAATTCTTGTATGTTGGGAAAACAATGATGACACTAATAATGATGCCGAATCCCTTTGGGCCTTGTTACCTATGACTTTTCCCATTAGTGTCCACCCTAGGGAAGTCTCCACCAAAACTAGACCACATTTTAGTTGATGTTTCCTCCCAGTGAGCAGTTCACCCGCCTTATCGGCCCCAATCAGAATCTGCACAGGCCCTCGCTCTCGTACATCAGTTAAACATATTTTCAGATTCCTTATCTCCTCACTCCAAGAACCATTCTTAATATATGGGACATCTTCACAAATAATCTCTTGGCTTAAAACTTCCAGCTCCTTGGAATAGTTTCCCTCCAATCGCTTTAAACTTACTCTGTAACAGTCGTGTTTTGCTTCTCGATAACGTACTCCACCAAACAAGGAACGTATTAACGTTTCCTTCCTGATTGACTGATACCCCATTTCTTCGGCTAGGTCACGTGCAATGTAGGATTTAGTAGACCCAGTATCAATGACAGCTCGTACAGTTTTTTGTTTACCCTTTCCTTTAACGACAACTGCCAGGGTTTGGAAGTACACCTCAGGAGAACAAGACACATTAGCTAAAGCCTTATCCACATTATTGCCATCCTGGTGAACCAAATTCCTGTCTCCCTCGTAATTCTGTTTGGACACACTTTCATTTTATTTGTCACGGAGCTTATAACACATTAATACCACATGTTTACCACCACAAACAATGCATCTGACAATCGATTTACAAGCTCTACTTGCATGTCCCTTCTTTAAACAATTGAAGCAACAGTGTTTATCAGTTAAGATTTTCCTTTTCTCCCCTACAGTCATTTTTGAGCTTTAATGCACACTGGGCTCGAATGAGGTTTAAGACAAAAAACACACTCCTGTCTCTTAGAAACATCAGCAAACAAAGCAGAAGCAGTAGGTATATTTGGTTCAATGACATCCCTTGGTTTCTTGTCTCCCTTAATCTTAGATCCTTGGGATGGGCTAATATTAAACCCTTTCATAGCCAATGAAATTCTTTCTTCACTTACTACTTCATTTTGATGAAAAGCCATGAGCTGCTGCAAATGATTTTTGGATACGGAATCACACCTGAAGGAAGTATTCCTCTGCCATGCTCTTAATAGGTCTTCTGGCATAGATGATTCAATTAGGGGATACAGCATTGCAGTACATTTTCCTGTAGTAACGCCTAAACTTTCCAGCGATCTGAGATGTGACTTTAATTTATCATACAAGCTACTCAGTGTTGGACTTTCTTTGGAATTGACTGCATTCGTCAGTACTAATTTGAGCAATTCACGAACATAAACTTCCACCTGCAAGTCCTCTCTACCAAATCGAGCTTGAAGACTATCTATAGTTTTGTCATAATTCTCGGCAGTGGGTGGAAAACTAGTAACTAATTCATATGCTCTGGAACCTTCTGTCATAGCCAGAATTAAATATTGGAATTTATCTTCCTTCCCAATGTCCTCATCCTCGTGAATTTTACGGAACTGACTCCAAAAACATAACCAATCAATTATTTCACCAGAAAATTTCTTAAATTCTATTCTTGGAAGTCTATATTTCTTTTTATCACAAACATTGTCATTCACTACACTTTGTGTAGGGGTAATGGAAACAACGGGATTCATAAAACGTGTTGCTTTTGTTCTACAGCTAAGGAAGTTGTGTTTGTAATCATCAGCTGATTCACATTCCGTTTCTATTTCGTCATCATCACGCTCGTCGTCTATCATCTGTTGAAATATTAATTCATCTAAATTAGAGATATCATCATACTTCTCTTGAAGGATTTCAAGTTGCACTTGCACTTTTTCAGTTTCAGTTTGATCATCTTCTAACGAGGCCATTAGTTGATTGTGTGAGCGCGTAAATAACCGCCGCTTTACGGTTCTTTCTTTAGCGAATCTTTCCATCTTCTTTATTCACGGAAGCCTTTTACTATGAATGAATCGTGTCACTGGTCGCCATAAAATGTTAGGTTCACTTCTCAATAAATCACATAGATTCCTCTAGAATGCATATTTTATTATTTGTTGTGGAAAGGTTCACAGTTCACACGATACACACCATATTGTTTGACACTGAACTTCACTGATCAAAGACTATGTCAAAGATACTGCACTACACTCTTGTGCTTGCTGCCAACTCAACAGTATGACTGGTAGTTAGAGTGCAAGTTCTGGAAGGTTCCAGAGCAATGATGACTTGTTTAAATTGGGTAGAGAATCCCTAGGCGGAAAGCTAGATTATATAGACAGTGGGTATTTTGGAAATATCCCTCGATGTGAGATAGCATCTCAGAAAATCTTTCATGTTGAAAGTTAGGCCTGATAGTTTAAGTAAGATCAAGAAGATCTCTTGAAAGCAGTTATTTTCACATAGCAACTTTCACTGTCTATAAAATCCAAATAAAAGCATTGAGCCATTAAAAGACGATGAGAATGAGGTTAAAACCTAAAGTCGGTACTTATCTTTGCTTCATGAAGAAGGCGATGATCCTTTTCACGGTTGATACTAAAATTCTAACATGGCGTAGAATTTAAAAGAGTGCCTCTTGAGTTGAGGAGGCGAGCTCTAGTTAAGCTCTATCTGACTGAGTCGACTTCCGACGTACAAGTGAGGGCTGCTAGACGCAGCGAAAGCACACCAGCCTAGACGGCATGTTCAACAAGAAGTTGAGTGCACTGTGTGGATGAGCAGTTGCTCACGACGCGGAGACAAGTCGAGACGAAGTGTAGAAATGTAGTGACCGAGCGGGCTGGCTGCGCGCCCGGAGGAGAGAGCAGTAGGAGGAGGGGAGAAGAGGTGGAAGCGGGAGAGTGAGGGGAGGAACAAAGAGGTTACACATAAACATGAAACAACTTTACAAAAATATATTTTTTTTCTTGGAGCGGCGTCTTCATGGAGTAGTTGGTTGGTGAAGAACACGACGCCCAGCGGATTAGTGTAAAAGTCTTCATGGTTTGAAGCAATAGAAGTTCGGAAGGCAGCGATGGGACGCTGTCAGGCTGATTCAGCGGAATATACGTTTCTGTAAAAAACTGACAGAAAAAATAAACAAATGCACGGGGCAAACGGGAGGTAACAGTTCGATGTTGGTGTGTGCGGGAAAGAAATTTAAATAAACGGACTGATATAAAGTAATGAACAGCAAAAGCTAATTCTTTCTTTCCGTGTATTTCCAAAAATACACCATGTTGGAGGACAACAGCAAACACCAGCAAAGAACAAGAACACAATATGAAAGAGGTCTTATAATAAACAAATGGGTAGTATAGATCATTCTTTCTCTGACTCTTCCCTTCCCTCCTGGGTAACAATCGGTCAATACTCCAAAGATCTATGCTAGAGAGAGAAAGGAAAAAGGGGGTGGCATTTATGAGGAACTGACCAGGTGTAAGTGGAAGCAAGATATCAGGGTTATTAGAATGCGGGGGCGACGGGCGCGAATTAACAATGCTGTCAATCACAAAGTAGCTAGAAGCTGCGAGAAATAAAGCTCTAGTAAAGATCGCGGCAAGATGCGAAAGGAGAGTTAACAAATTTAAACAAAGCGTATAGAAACAAGTACATCGATTAAGGATAAGAATATACCAAATAAACAAAGGAACTATGCGAGTAGAAGGCAAGAACGCCATAGGTAACAACAATCTAATAGCCATCAACAATGACCTTAAGTTATAATAAGCATCAAAAGGGTTAATCAGAGAAATACTTAAGTCATCAAGAAACGTGACGTAACAAGTATAAATGCAAAAACACATCGAGTGTAACGACGAGAAAAAACAAGTTTGTTTAACAATGAGCAATAAAAGTGCAAAATATGTAAGCAAGGTGCAATACATGAGCGCATAAAAAATATGCAACGATGTTATGAAACAAGGATCGAAACAGCTATAGGATAAGTGTGCGAACGAGTGGGAGAGATAGGTAAGAACGACCTTGACCCACATAGTACAGCGAGATAACGAATATACACACATCAAAAAAAGTGTTGCATCACCTCGGTTCCAAGAGTTCCGGAACCGTTAAATACAAAGGGAATAGAGATGAACACAAACAATATTTCAGCTCGTTTTATTGCTCATGAGACCCACACATTGCATGTTGTACCATCATACAGCTAGACTTTCAGCATTTGTGGTCCAGATTGCAGTACACACCACTACCTCTAATACCCAGTAGCACGTCCTCTTGCATTGATGCATGCCTGTATTCGCCGTGGCATACTATCCACAAGTTCATCAAGACACTGTTGGTCCAAATTGTCCCACTCCTCAACGACAATTCGGCGTAAATCTCTCAGAGTGGTTGGTGGGTCAAGACGTCCATAAACAGCCCTTTTCAACATATCCCAGGCATGTTCGATAGGGTTCATGTCTGGCGAACATGCTGGCCACTGTAGTCGAGCGATGTCGTTATCTTGAAGGAACGCATTCACAAGATGTGCACGATGAGGTCGAGAATTGTCGTCCATGAAGACAAATGCCTCTCCAATATTCTGCCGATATGGTTGCACTATGGGTCGGAGGATGTCATTCAGGTATCGTAAAGTCGTTTCGGAGCCTTCCATGACCACCAGTGGCGTACGTCGGCCCCACATAATGCCACCCCAAAACATCAGGGAACCACCACCTTGCTGCACTCGCTGGACAGTGTGTCTAAGACGTTCAGCCTGACCACGGTGCCTCCAAACACGTCTCCGACGATTGTCTGGTTGAAGGCATATGCGACACTCATCGGTGAAGAGAACGTGATGCCAATTCCGTGGGGTCCATTCAGCATGTTGTTGGGCCCATCTGTACCGCGCTGCATGGTGTCGGGGTTGCAAAGCTGGACCTCGCCATGGACGTCGGGAGTGAAGTTGCGCATCATGCAGCCTATTGCGCACAGTTTGAGTTGAAACACGACGTCCTGTGGCTGAACGAAACGCATTATTCAACATGGTGGCATTGCTGTCAGGGTTCCTCCGAGCGGCAATCCGTAAGTAGCGGTCATCCACTACAGTAGTAGCCCTTGGGCGGCCTGAGCGAGGCCTGTCATCGACAGTTCCTGTATCTCTGTACTGTGCCCTTGGCCTATGTCTTAGGCCATGGACACATTATGTCACTGGAGTACTTATATGGGGCAATGTCATGATGTTAATGAGAATGAAATCATCATTATGTAATGATCATAAGAAATAACTAGGATCTTTCTGCCGTAGTGAGACCACATATACTGTATATGGCTTGGCAGTTCTGACAGGGAGAAATTTATGGTTTTCACACAATGGACAGAGCAGGTGCATTCCAAGTCGCTTGCCTGCAAGTTTCAGAGCAGGAGCACCCCAGCGAATTCTGAGAATCTTGCCAAAACGCAGTAACTATCTCAAGTTAGCACGCAGTAGATGCCTGACTCCGCCCTTAAAGAGTACGCTTCAGTTAGTTACAAGAGATCAAGGCATTACAGGAATGATCTGAAACGCCCATGATGAATCTAATTATTATCAAGAATTTTGGGAATGCGGTAACGGATTAAATATCTCTGTGTTCATCGAATGAAAGTAGTCCCTGCGCAAGGAAATCTGACAACGTCGAGTGTGTGAGAGAGAGAACATAGCGTCCTTCAACAAGAAATTAGTTCTACCCAAGCGCTGATGATATAAACTTAGCCTATGATCGAGTTCCGTCGTGAATCATATGATTAGCAAGGCCATATTTTTGTGTATAAATTAAGGTACCTGATTACTGTAGCCTATGATTGTGAAGGGAGCATTTGGTGTCGTATGTGCAAAACTGTGAATTGGCAACCATTTTGTCATATATGTGGGTGAAGTCTGACAGGGACATTGTTCATCTTTCAGCCAACGTTAGTGGATGCGGGCCATATGTAGCACCACGCCAGGCATTAATGTACGAGACGCATAGTCCATTGTTCGGCTGATGCGAAATAATATTAAAAATGAATACTAAGTTGTGAATATGTATAACAGAAAGGAAAGATGTGAAATCATATATAATTCGAGTGAAAATATATAACAGAAAAATATATCCGCCATGAGTGTGTAGCCCACTAATGTGTAATCTTTTTTTTTAGTGGTGCATAAATTTAATCAAATATGTGTGTGTGTGCATTTTAAAAGGGTGCTGGCTTATAGCGACCTAGTGATAATGGAGGGTTGCAGTGATATTATCGAGTGGTTCTACATCATCGTGATGGGATTCGAACCGGCCATGGAGGTCATGTGTTAAGTTATACTGTTGCGGGCCTCTGGTCCAACTCTTGCAAATGATGAAGGAAGTCTTCAATATGATAAGTACCTTTTGATTATATTTTAAAGCGTCAAATAATTCATGGATTTTATCGCCATAATGTTAGCATGTTATTTGTTTTCTTTTGATTTGTTTTATCTTGTGTGTACAATGACCGTGTCAATGGCGACCATAGTTGTGCATCTGAAGGAGCTGGGTACGCTCATAAGGATTAGGGATCAGAATAATTATTTTAATGAATTAAAAGTGCCTAACTTAACGTAAGGATGTTGCTAGGTAATCGTATCCGTACATAAAACACATGGTAGAATTCCCTATTTTATTTATAGATGTGTGTTAGAAATATCCCCTGTGTTTTCGACCCAAATAGAACGAACGAAGCATGGTATTTCGATAGGTGCCCTTTCCAGGCAAAATCTCATTATTTCGTGTAATTGACCAGAGATAGTAATTTATGTATTTACATACCGGATGAATTAATAGCCGATGATTTTTTTTGGGACGATATTTAAAGGACCATGGTGTATTGTGATGGATGATATGGAGTATTATGGTGTAGCAATGAGTAAAGTTTATAGGACAGTTTACAAAGGCGTGAATTATGTCAGATGAGAGGTAGTATGATAAGTTTACAATGATATGAGTGACGGCTGACCCAGCCTCACCAATTGTTATATTAGTTTTTATTGAACGCGTGTGATATTTAAGGCCATACAGGTAAGATGTTGTAAGGAGGAATCTACGATGAAATAAGATAAAATAGATAATGATGCCAGGTAATAAGACCTGAGGGAAGATGTCGGATGAAAGTATGATAAGTTGTATGTGTAAGGTAGTGGCCATCAAGCGCAGATAAAATAATGCTATAATTAATCTATATCCAAATGAGAGCGTCCCGCTCCACATTTAGAATACTAAGATCCAGTCCGATCAGCTGGTGAGAATACAGTCAAATATTAGCCCGGGGGAAGGGGTGAAGATTTGCATTTCTACCTTTCACGGTCAAGGTCAGCCAGCAGGCGAGGCCAGTCCATTGTCACTTGCCACAAAGAGAAGGAGGGGTCCACTCTGGACTCGGGTGTTTGCCGCAGCGATTCATTTAAATTTTTCTTATGTTTGGTCCCAAGTTTAATATTCACGTAAGGGTATGTTAGGTCACTACCCTGATGCCTCCAATCGATAGCGTTTCTTTTACTGGTCATTTTGATATAAGGGACGGTTTTGTCTGTTGACCATACAGTCCCGGGTTCGATATCCTTTTGTTGTGCCTGGTCCAGACGCTATTTTTAAACGGGTACTAGATAGGCAATAACCTTGCGGTCCCGTGTTCGAAATCCTTTTATTCATACCTGGTCGATCAGTCTTTTTAAATGGGTACTAGCTAGACAGTGACCTTAGAGTCCTGTGTTCATGAATAATTATTTTCGGTCCTGGAAAATAATTATTATTAGTTTTTTTTATAGTTAATATTGGTTCAAAATTATCTTGAGATTTCTTTTTCTCGATAATTGTTGAACGGACCATGCTTTGTTCTATTGTAACCTCGTTCTGCGAGATAAGGCATTCAAGGTAAGAAATGTGTAGGTAGCGAATACCCCTAAATACATATTGACCCTATTGAATAATCCGCTAAGAACATGTTTGTGCCATGTCTATCTTTTTCAGGGGTCGCGGCTTCAAATACATTCACCGTTGCTTAACATAACACTGATACAAGGTATTTCTTCTGTGCCATGTCTATCTTTTTCAGGGGTCGCGGCTTCAAATACATTCACCGTTGCCTAACGTGACTCTGACACGATACGATTACTTTAATAATGTTTGGTTGGAATTATTAATTGTTTTTCATGTTTATCCAACCCAAGTTTGAAAGGCAAATGATTAGTCATCATTTTTTTATGATGCTATTTTTGTCTGTTTTTAAGGCATTTTTCTTAGTTTGTTTATTATATATCCATGAATTATTTGACAAGGCATCGAGTGCTTGGTTCGAGAATGTATCACGTCGAACGCAAGGGCCGAAGCCAGGCTTATCATATTGCTAATATGTTAATGTAATATGTGACAATTTGTAAGGGTGTTTCAAGGCTAAGTAAATTCAATGGCTTCATTGATTCAGCTAATTTGTTTTAAAGCTAAGACGTCCAAAGTAACGTCGGGATTGAACATTAAGATTCCGTACGGAAAGGCTTCCATGATTAATTTACAAGAGTATGTAAATAAGATGCATAAATCATATTCATGTTCGCAGATAGAAATACATAATTAATGCCATGAAGGTTAAGATTTGATATGAGGGTAAACTTTTATTTAACGCAGGGATTCTAGTAAATGTTAATTAAACGCCATTAATAATTAAATAAGCCAATGGCTAGGCTATAATGTATACTTCGGAATGGCCATGGATGTCTCTGATATTTGAACATACCATGTATCTGAAATGTAATTGGATGATATTAGACTCAATGATTATTATGTTTACTCAGATTAATGATTGATTAATTCCGTATAAATGGATTTCTTTTTCTTAATCCATACTGTTGTTACAGTTGACCGGACCCTCTTGATCCATCATCTCTTAATAACTTAACCTTCTTATGATATCTTATCATCGTAATTAATAAATTTGATTTTGGCAATTAATGCTAATTGGTGTTAACCAGATTTCATTTTTGATTCATTTTCTTTGCTTTTTGCCATATGATTGGTTTTTATTTGTCAATAAATTTGATTGTAATCATACATCATAACTACTATGATAAGTATTAATTGATGCTGATTAGCATTTAATTGGTGGTTTTTGGACATTAATTAGTCCATTGTTTATATTTTTGATTTTGACTTAATTTTATTGATTCCGTATTTGATTTATTTTACCTGTGAGGTATTATTATTATTATTATTATTATTTTAAATTTCATTTCTACTATTTTTGGTTTTATTTCATTTATTTGTTTTTGCTGTACTGGTGTTGGTGCATTAAATTTGTTTATTCTCATTCAGAATCTGTGTGTGATGAATTTTATTCAGCCCTAGTGATCTTCCTATAATATCCAGAACAGTTTCATATTCAAGCTAGTGTACCGTTCATGCCCCGACGACAGAGTCCTGTTCTGAAGGCCTTGTGCAAGGGTACATGGCAAAGGATAGATTATTCTCTATTCTTCTTCGATTTTTCTATTCTGGAAGATCCTAGTGGTTAACATACACAGATGCACCCGGGTTTTGTGCTTGTTTGATTAAGTTTGGCTTGCCTACTCGTTTGGCATGTTAATTATTTTTTTTTGACTTTATGCTGAGCGGGTAAACGCTGGAAGATACCCATAAGTCACTTATCAATTCAAACCCGAATCCAAACCGTATTCCATTCATTTCATACCCGTTATTTTTCCGTGAGGATCAGCCTTGCCCTTTTTCCGCTTGCCACATTCATTTAATACCAAACCCTGTTCTCCCCACCACCAGTGTAAAGTGCAAAATGGCGCCCAACGGTGTGACTTAAGCTTGAAACAATAGCAGCCCAACATAAGGTCGAAATGGAGCTCAATTAATTGAATGAGAGTTACTGTAATTAAATTTTCATTTATATAAATTTTTATAGTATCATACAGTAATCTCAAGGAGTCCCTTGCAATTTTTATAGCATTGAGCATCCATCAGATAGTTAATTAAGGCTCATTAGTGGCCTGATGAGAAACATTAATCACTTTAATTAATGTTTGATTAAATTAAATTAATTAATTAATTTTTCTTTGAGTGATAAGTCAAATATTTAATGACACCAATGGATTACAATCAAATTTTGAATCGTTTTACTGTTGCAATATCACTGTAGGTGATTGCAAATTCGAAGGATAGGGGAAGGAAGCCTTGAAAGCTTTGAAATACACTTACATTGCATGGTGTGTTGATGTGTATATTTGCATGAGTTGGGACAAGCCCGCATATTCTCCTATTGATAATTATGTCATCGACAGAGGACCTGATGGTCGTATTGCAAGAATTTAAGGACAGTAGTTATAAGCAGATGCAGGAAATAAAAGACAGTAATCAGGAACTTAGAGTTAGTACTGAACAGCAATTGTCACAGATGCAGAGAAATATAGAACATGTAGGCCACATTTGCAATCAGAGTACTGAGCAAATAGAAATTCATATGGTCACGATCGAGAACGAGATCAAGAACGTGTCTCAGAGAATGGCTAGTATGGAAATTCGAGTCCAAGCGCAGGTAGCGAAATGTGAAGTGGGAATTGCAGCAACTCAGGCAGATGTCGACAAGCTGAGAGATGAGAATAAGTCAACGCAAGCCAAGATAGGAGTGATCGAGACCGACATTTCTACATTTAAGGACGAGATTAAGGATTCATTGCAGCTCATACGAGATGATATGAATGGCCAACATGACGAATGTAAGAAATCATGGGAAAAGGATAAGGAAGGATTGAAGAGAGATGTCGAATTAGCATACGATGACATGAGCCAGGAGGCTAAGGAAGAAAGGATAGCTGTACTCCGTAAATTAGAAGAGAGCAAATTAAAGATGAATAAGGTCGAGATGGAGCTTTTGTCAAGGATGGAACGACAAGAAAATAAACAAGTCAAAAGCGACCTCAAGATGCTGATCCAAGAAGAGGTCATCGCCGACTTACAAAAAGGATTGGCCAAGTCCATTACAGAAACCCGTATGGAAGGGAAAGTAGGATTTCAGGAGCATACGACCATAGATGAGGGGATGGAACCTCACAGTCAGGAATTCAGGGGTCGTACTTCGACACCCGTCGAGTCTAACGCAGCTGCTCAGGTCATTCACGTTATAAAAATGAGTGATGACCGGCCGAACAAATTTTCAGGGAACAATAACTTTACTCCTAAGAGTTTCCTCAGAGAATTGATGGAATACATCAAAGAAAGCAAGATCTCAGAAGACCGACAGTTAAGGACAGTGGAGAAACTGTTGACTGGACACGCGTTACAATGGTTCCGTAGCTTCAGGTATACCTTTGACACTATGGGAGAATTCCGTGAAGCATTTCTGAAGAAGTATTGGAGCCTTGCCTCGCAACAGAACCTGAGGATGGAACTATACGCGCGCCGCTATAGTACCACATCACCCACAAAATATTCAGAATATTTCATCACACAGCTACACCGGATGAAAGAGTTGGATATGCCTCCATCAGAAGAAGAGATGATCACCGCCATTGAGAAGCAACTGCCAGTCGGGGTTCAACAGATCATGGCGGCAGCGAACGTACGGACAGCGGTACATGCCGAGGAGATATTAAGAAACCTCGATGAGACGACGATCCACAGTCCACAAAGATCAGGTCGAATGACTGAAAATGTAAACGTGGTCGGCCTAGAAGAAGCACCTAGACGACGCATGAAAGACCAAAGTACAGACGCCATGGACATGAGGCAGAACTGGGAACGTCGGGAATACCAAGATCAAGAACTGAGGCCCCCGTGGTATAGTAACCGAGGTAATAATAACTGGAGGTCGTCCCAAAGACAAAATGAACCATGGAGAGGACATCGTGGATCATACAGGCCGTATAACAAGAGAGGTGGGCGTTTTCAACGCGGAAGGCCACCGTGGGACCAAAACAGAGAGCCAGAAGTGAGATGGGACTTGCCAGATGACCACAGAGAGGAAATGGAAAGGTGGCACAGCGATTCGGAGCGGTATTTGGCAGAATTACGTGCCAAAGAATCGGCCGAACAAAGTAAGAAAGACAGATGGAACAGGGGAATGAATGATCGAAGGGATCCAGATGTCATCGAACAGGGAGCTGAGAGCCTGGAACTCCAGAATGCCCGGAGGAACAGCAATCAATCATCCGGAGGTACACCAGATAGGAATGGCAACAACGAGAAAAAAAAAACGCCAATTTTAGAAGATGGGAACGTCGCTAGTGCACAGAACAGTCACAATGCAAAGCATATGGTAGTAGCGCAGATCAGTGATTGGGTCATCAAAGAAGAGGATTTGACGGAGGACACAACAGGGCCAAAGATTAATACAATTAGAGAATTACCCATAATTTACGCCCGAGTGGGAGGTCTAACGGTACGATGTATGGTAGATACGGGTGCCAGCATCAGTATAGCTTCCCAAGCATTAGTTAAAGAGTTGGAGAGATTGGGGAAGGTTCCCGTGATGCCAATTTCTAACATCACAGTCAAGGGCATTATCCCAGACAAGTCCGCAGTCTGTAAGTTCCAAGCATTGTTGGACATTACACTGCAAGGACATAATATGCCGCATTCGTTCATCATAATGAACAAGATAAATTATAACATTATCTTGGGAGCGGACTTCATTCGAGAATATAAAGCAGTCATCAACCTATATGAAAACACCATTTGTTTTAAAGATATTGGAGAGGAAAATCATTTGGACATGCAATTAAATACGGATATTCCAAGAGATGGCGAAGAGATATGGACATTGTGCACCACTGAAGAGATGGAAGCATATGAGAAAATCGACGAAAGGTTAAGGGATATTGAGGATGATTTAATGGAACCTGAATCCTGGGTCATGGCGCTAGAAGAATTGGAAGACAGAATTACTGACGCTTTTGAGGAGAAGGCTCGTGAAGCAAAGATAAATGAGGAGAACAGGATCAAATTGATGGACATGTTAAAGCGACACGAACCGGTTTTTAATTCTAAACCCGGTAAGATAGAACATTTCAAGTACCAAATGCAGGTCAACGATTGGTCACCGTTTAGGAAAAAGCCTTATCCGATAGCCGAAAAACATATGAATGAGGTGAAAGAAACCATCAAGCAAATGGAGGATGCTGGAGTCATAGTTAAGATGGCTACCCCATTCGTGAGTCCGTTGGTTGTAGTCAAGAAACCCAATGGCTCTGTTCGAATATGTCTGGACGCCAGGACAATTAATGAACGATTGATTCCTGAATATGACCAAGCTCCAGCGATCAAAGAGGTCATAAACAAATTCCAGAACAAGATATATTTTTCATCAATAGACTTGACTAGTAGCTATCACCATTTGGAACTGGATGACAAGTCAAGGTTATTGACTGGATTCCTATTTAATCAGCAAACTTATGCATTTCAAAGATTACCATTCGGTATCAAAACAGCAGGTTCGGCACTCATACGAGCGTTAGACCGGAACCTGACGTCGGAAGTCAAGGATGCCACTGTAAGATATGTCGATGACATACTCTTGGCGTCTGATAATTTGGATGATCACCTCACGAATTTAGAGAAATTACTAGACAATTTGGAGAAAGCCAATTTCAAAATTAACATCCAAAAATCTCATTTTTGCCAGAAGGAGGTACTCTATTTAGGCCACATCATCGATGGTGAAGGAGTACGCCCAAATCCTGCGAAACTAGAGGCTATTCGGAACTTTCCTAAACCAAACAGGGTAAAACACGTCCGCCAATTTCTGGGCATTTGCAATTTCTTTGCAAATCATTGTCCCGGGTATACTGAGGCTGTGGCGCCACTACAGGATATGCTTCGTAAGAACAGCAAATGGGCATGGAAGGAAGAATGCGACGCGGCTTTTCGGAAAACGAAGGAATTACTAATCAATAGCATTAAATTGGGTTACCCGGATTTCTCAAGAAAATTTATAATTCAAACCGACGCCTCACGGATTGGAATTGGATGCATGCTGTACCAAGAGGATCCAAACAACCCTCGAGAACGATCTTACTTGGCATTTTCTAGCCGTAAGCTAAAGACACACGAGCGGAATTACACAGTAACGGAATTGGAACTTCTATCCATCATTTTTGCTTTACAACAATGGAGGAAGACTGTCTATGGTTTCGAGATTTTGATAAGAACCGACCACAAGAGCCTTATCTTCCTATTGAAAACTCCCATGGCTAGCGAGCGAGTGAACAGATGGTCGTTGTATGTTCAACAGTTCAATATTGACATTGAACACTGCCCAGGAAGATTCAATGTGATACCCGACGCATTAAGTCGAAACCCAGAACGAGGAGAAGGAGTAGTATCTGTACATCAAGTCGAGCTCACTCAGGCAGATCAGGAATTTTTGGTTAAACTGGGAGAAATTCAGGCTGAACAAGTTAAGGATCCGTGGATGAATATGATCATCGATTATTTAAGAGGAAGATTGCAACGAGGAACGCCCGCGTATTTGGAAGCGGAGAAAATTTCGACGAGCTATATTTGGTATAATAACCTGCTGCACAAGTACGTGGATCCCGATCGCGTGAAATCAAGGATTGTGGTGCCACCTTCTTTACAGAGAGGTCTAGTCTGGCACGCACATAGCATATCTGGACATGGAGGAATCGATAAGACAAGTGCTCTTATTCAAGAAGCATTTGTATGGCCCAAATTAAGGGAAACCATTCGCAGTGTTTTGAAGACCTGTGACAAATGTCAAAGGGTTAAGCCAAACTCATTCCTCATGAAGCAATATCCCAAACCTCTACTGCCACAGAAGCCGTGCGAACTGGTCGCCATGGACGGTTATGGTCCATTACCGAAAGGCAGAAGAGGATGCAAATACATTCTCGTCAGCATCGATGTATTTACAAAATACGTGGTGTTATGTCCAGTTCAGAAGTTAAACACTAAACAGGTACTGAACAGAATTAAGGCAAGGGTAATTCCAACGTTAGGGAAGATGGAATTCTGTCTTACGGACCACGGCAGTTATTTCACTAGTGCCGAGTTTAGGAGTGAGATGGTGAGGTTAGATGTCCGGCACGTGTTGAGTTCAGTGCGCCATCCTGAGGGAAATCCATCAGAAAGAATAATGCGGGAGATCGCAAAATATTGCCGAATTTACTGTTCTGATCAGCATTGGAAGTGGGTCGACGTATTACACATAATGGAATTCTGTATAAACAATACGATCCATGAGAGCACAGGACAGATCCCCACGGTCCTTCACTTAAATCGATGTCCGGATCGACCGTGGAAGAACATCTTGCCTTGTCCGTTGGACGCTCGACCAAGCCATGAATTAACCATACAGGCCACGGCAACTTATTTGAAGAAACAAGCTGATCGTCGATTACGTAGAGTGCGTAATAAAAGATTTCACCGTCCTTTGGAATTGGAAGAATTGGTCTTGGTGAAACGACCAGCAGTGTCCGATCCAGCGAAGCGAATATACTCAAAATTTTGCGAGATATTCTATGGACCATACCGAGTCATAAAGGTGATTGGAAATAATGCTTATAAAGTGAAACACCTACGCACTGGAGTCGAGTCTGTCTATAACGCACAGAATCTAAAACTGTACTATCCCGCCGAAGAAGATGAGGTCCATCACCAAGTCAACGTAGTGGAGAAGAAAGAAGAAGGGGATGATCCGGTCCAAGTAGAAGAACCATCGGAAGGAGAAGAAGAGATCCAGCGAACAAATAATCACGACTGTCAATGGATAACGCTGCGTGAAGAATTTGATAATGCTAAGGGAGAGTGAACTAAGGATAAATGCAGAATTTAAAGCTGAGAATAAGAGGCTGCTTGAAGAATTTCACGATCCGAATTAATTTAGAGTCCATCAGAAAGCCAACTTCGAAAGAAGGTCGATGAGGAAGACATGACATTGTTAAAATGGATTATGTTGCCGAGTATTGTTGAATTGTAAAAACTCTTCGTAACCTCAGCAGTTTTTCCAAACTAAGAAGGAGGGAGATGTGCCCTTGGCCTATGTCTTAGGCCATGGACACATTATGTCACTGGAGTACTTATATGGGGCAATGTCATGATGTTAATGAGAATGAAATCATCATTATGTAATGATCATAAGAAATAACTAGGATCTTTCTGCCGTAGTGAGACCACATATACTGTATATGGCTTGGCAGTTCTGACAGGGAGAAATTTATGGTTTTCACACAATGGACAGAGCAGGTGCATTCCAAGTCGCTTGCCTGCAAGTTTCAGAGCAGGAGCACCCCAGCGAATTCTGAGAATCTTGCCAAAACGCAGTAACTATCTCAAGTTAGCACGCAGTAGATGCCTGACTCCGCCCTTAAAGAGTACGCTTCAGTTAGTTACAAGAGATCAAGGCATTACAGGAATGATCTGAAACGCCCATGATGAATCTAATTATTATCAAGAATTTTGGGAATGCGGTAACGGATTAAATATCTCTGTGTTCATCGAATGAAAGTAGTCCCTGCGCAAGGAAATCTGACAACGTCGAGTGTGTGAGAGAGAGAACATAGCGTCCTTCAACAAGAAATTAGTTCTACCCAAGCGCTGATGATATAAACTTAGCCTATGATCGAGTTCCGTCGTGAATCATATGATTAGCAAGGCCATATTTTTGTGTATAAATTAAGGTACCTGATTACTGTAGCCTATGATTGTGAAGGGAGCATTTGGTGTCGTATGTGCAAAACTGTGAATTGGCAACCATTTTGTCATATATGTGGGTGAAGTCTGACAGGGACATTGTTCATCTTTCAGCCAACGTTAGTGGATGCGGGCCATATGTAGCACCACGCCAGGCATTAATGTACGAGACGCATAGTCCATTGTTCGGCTGATGCGAAATAATATTAAAAATGAATACTAAGTTGTGAATATGTATAACAGAAAGGAAAGATGTGAAATCATATATAATTCGAGTGAAAATATATAACAGAAAAATATATCCGCCATGAGTGTGTAGCCCACTAATGTGTAATCTTTTTTTTTAGTGGTGCATAAATTTAATCAAATATGTGTGTGTGTGCATTTTAAAAGGGTGCTGGCTTATAGCGACCTAGTGATAATGGAGGGTTGCAGTGATATTATCGAGTGGTTCTACATCATCGTGATGGGATTCGAACCGGCCATGGAGGTCATGTGTTAAGTTATACTGTTGCGGGCCTCTGGTCCAACTCTTGCAAATGATGAAGGAAGTCTTCAATATGATAAGTACCTTTTGATTATATTTTAAAGCGTCAAATAATTCATGGATTTTATCGCCATAATGTTAGCATGTTATTTGTTTTCTTTTGATTTGTTTTATCTTGTGTGTACAATGACCGTGTCAATGGCGACCATAGTTGTGCATCTGAAGGAGCTGGGTACGCTCATAAGGATTAGGGATCAGAATAATTATTTTAATGAATTAAAAGTGCCTAACTTAACGTAAGGATGTTGCTAGGTAATCGTATCCGTACATAAAACACATGGTAGAATTCCCTATTTTATTTATAGATGTGTGTTAGAAATATCCCCTGTGTTTTCGACCCAAATAGAACGAACGAAGCATGGTATTTCGATAGGTGCCCTTTCCAGGCAAAATCTCATTATTTCGTGTAATTGACCAGAGATAGTAATTTATGTATTTACATACCGGATGAATTAATAGCCGATGATTTTTTTTGGGACGATATTTAAAGGACCATGGTGTATTGTGATGGATGATATGGAGTATTATGGTGTAGCAATGAGTAAAGTTTATAGGACAGTTTACAAAGGCGTGAATTATGTCAGATGAGAGGTAGTATGATAAGTTTACAATGATATGAGTGACGGCTGACCCAGCCTCACCAATTGTTATATTAGTTTTTATTGAACGCGTGTGATATTTAAGGCCATACAGGTAAGATGTTGTAAGGAGGAATCTACGATGAAATAAGATAAAATAGATAATGATGCCAGGTAATAAGACCTGAGGGAAGATGTCGGATGAAAGTATGATAAGTTGTATGTGTAAGGTAGTGGCCATCAAGCGCAGATAAAATAATGCTATAATTAATCTATATCCAAATGAGAGCGTCCCGCTCCACATTTAGAATACTAAGATCCAGTCCGATCAGCTGGTGAGAATACAGTCAAATATTAGCCCGGGGGAAGGGGTGAAGATTTGCATTTCTACCTTTCACGGTCAAGGTCAGCCAGCAGGCGAGGCCAGTCCATTGTCACTTGCCACAAAGAGAAGGAGGGGTCCACTCTGGACTCGGGTGTTTGCCGCAGCGATTCATTTAAATTTTTCTTATGTTTGGTCCCAAGTTTAATATTCACGTAAGGGTATGTTAGGTCACTACCCTGATGCCTCCAATCGATAGCGTTTCTTTTACTGGTCATTTTGATATAAGGGACGGTTTTGTCTGTTGACCATACAGTCCCGGGTTCGATATCCTTTTGTTGTGCCTGGTCCAGACGCTATTTTTAAACGGGTACTAGATAGGCAATAACCTTGCGGTCCCGTGTTCGAAATCCTTTTATTCATACCTGGTCGATCAGTCTTTTTAAATGGGTACTAGCTAGACAGTGACCTTAGAGTCCTGTGTTCATGAATAATTATTTTCGGTCCTGGAAAATAATTATTATTAGTTTTTTTTATAGTTAATATTGGTTCAAAATTATCTTGAGATTTCTTTTTCTCGATAATTGTTGAACGGACCATGCTTTGTTCTATTGTAACCTCGTTCTGCGAGATAAGGCATTCAAGGTAAGAAATGTGTAGGTAGCGAATACCCCTAAATACATATTGACCCTATTGAATAATCCGCTAAGAACATGTTTGTGCCATGTCTATCTTTTTCAGGGGTCGCGGCTTCAAATACATTCACCGTTGCTTAACATAACACTGATACAAGGTATTTCTTCTGTGCCATGTCTATCTTTTTCAGGGGTCGCGGCTTCAAATACATTCACCGTTGCCTAACGTGACTCTGACACGATACGATTACTTTAATAATGTTTGGTTGGAATTATTAATTGTTTTTCATGTTTATCCAACCCAAGTTTGAAAGGCAAATGATTAGTCATCATTTTTTTATGATGCTATTTTTGTCTGTTTTTAAGGCATTTTTCTTAGTTTGTTTATTATATATCCATGAATTATTTGACAAGGCATCGAGTGCTTGGTTCGAGAATGTATCACGTCGAACGCAAGGGCCGAAGCCAGGCTTATCATATTGCTAATATGTTAATGTAATATGTGACAATTTGTAAGGGTGTTTCAAGGCTAAGTAAATTCAATGGCTTCATTGATTCAGCTAATTTGTTTTAAAGCTAAGACGTCCAAAGTAACGTCGGGATTGAACATTAAGATTCCGTACGGAAAGGCTTCCATGATTAATTTACAAGAGTATGTAAATAAGATGCATAAATCATATTCATGTTCGCAGATAGAAATACATAATTAATGCCATGAAGGTTAAGATTTGATATGAGGGTAAACTTTTATTTAACGCAGGGATTCTAGTAAATGTTAATTAAACGCCATTAATAATTAAATAAGCCAATGGCTAGGCTATAATGTATACTTCGGAATGGCCATGGATGTCTCTGATATTTGAACATACCATGTATCTGAAATGTAATTGGATGATATTAGACTCAATGATTATTATGTTTACTCAGATTAATGATTGATTAATTCCGTATAAATGGATTTCTTTTTCTTAATCCATACTGTTGTTACAGTTGACCGGACCCTCTTGATCCATCATCTCTTAATAACTTAACCTTCTTATGATATCTTATCATCGTAATTAATAAATTTGATTTTGGCAATTAATGCTAATTGGTGTTAACCAGATTTCATTTTTGATTCATTTTCTTTGCTTTTTGCCATATGATTGGTTTTTATTTGTCAATAAATTTGATTGTAATCATACATCATAACTACTATGATAAGTATTAATTGATGCTGATTAGCATTTAATTGGTGGTTTTTGGACATTAATTAGTCCATTGTTTATATTTTTGATTTTGACTTAATTTTATTGATTCCGTATTTGATTTATTTTACCTGTGAGGTATTATTATTATTATTATTATTATTTTAAATTTCATTTCTACTATTTTTGGTTTTATTTCATTTATTTGTTTTTGCTGTACTGGTGTTGGTGCATTAAATTTGTTTATTCTCATTCAGAATCTGTGTGTGATGAATTTTATTCAGCCCTAGTGATCTTCCTATAATATCCAGAACAGTTTCATATTCAAGCTAGTGTACCGTTCATGCCCCGACGACAGAGTCCTGTTCTGAAGGCCTTGTGCAAGGGTACAGTACCTCCTCCATGTCCGAACAACATCGCTTTGGTTCACTCTGAGACGCCTGGAAACTTCCCTTGTTGAGAGCCCTTCTTGACACAAAGTAACAATGCGGACGCGATCGAACTGCGGTATTGACCTTCTAGGCATGGTAGAACTACAGACAACATGAGCAGCGTACCTTCGTCCTGGTGGAATGACTGGAACTGATCGGCTGTCGTACCCCCTCCGTCTAATAGGCCCTGCTCATGCATGGTTGTTTACATCTTTGAGCAGTTTTAGTGACATCTATGAACAGTCAAAGGGACTGTATCTTGGATACAATATACACAGTCAACGTCTATATGCCGGAGATCTGGGAACCGAGGTGATGCAAAACTTTTTTTGATGTGTGTAAATATCTGAAAGAGTCCTTGACCAGAACAAGTTTATTTTGGGAAGTAGGTGAGCAGCTTCTGAAATTACGGGAGCAACTCGCAAGACAATGGTTGGCAGTCAGCCAAAGTTGAGATAAGGAAAATTTGCTCTGACCTTTGTCAAGCATAGAGAAAGTAAACGGCAGCTTGGCCTTACCCGAGCTTGTATACAAACATGATTAACAAACAAGCAGTTCAAAATAAACAAACAAAGCGAGAGCAATCAGCCGAGACTTAAAGTGGAACTTCAAGTGACACGTCATGCAGTCATCCGTAGCTGGGGCGTGAAAAACCAATTTAAAGACATATGAAACAAAGTAAGTAATCAATTTCGCATAATTTTGAGGATCACGGAATCCGACAATTTTCAAAAGAAAAAAGCTTAATTCTTCTGAACAAAGAAGAGAAGCAGGGACATTGAGAAGGAGTTTATGCGTAAGAATAGTTATTCTAGATGCTAGAGAACTCAGATTTTCAAGCGGTTTCAAAAGCGGCTTCCGAGTGTGAGGAAGGGGGAAGGAGGCGGCCGTGGCCATCCTAATAAATAGCGAGAGAGTGAAACATAGCTTACAGCGAAATGATGGTGACCTATAGCCATGGTTTTACACAAGGGGAAGATAGTTTTCGACAGAAAGTATAAACAATTACCTGCCAAAAAAATGACATGAGAAGGTAAACGAAATGACACAAGGCGAGGCGAACTTGAATTGCCATTTTGTGCGGAGATAAGGCAAAACCATTTAAACAACTTTCAAAGGTGACGTAGTTGTTTACAATGAGACATCGTTTCGGCAAGTGTTTTTCAAATGTATTGAGATCAGAAACATAAGCGTTCTCTTTTTCAGAAAAGGGATTTATATCGGCAGTAACAAAATGACATTGCGATTTGGTTTGAAGACTGGGATGTTGGATTTCACCAGTAATGACCCAACCAAAATCAGTGTCTCTGGCGACCACGTTTGAAGATAGCCTACGGGTTTGTTTACGAAGGCAATTCCAGAAAATATTGGCACTGAAAAGTATATCAATGGGGACTTGAGCATTAAACTGAGGTTCAGCTAACCTTAAATGCGAAGGAATCTTTAAACCGGAAGTATCAATAGAGCTGCTAGGAGTGTCCTTGCCAATACTGGTAAGAATGAGACAGTTTAAGTTAAGATTGGTGTTTCTTTCACAAATGTCTCTGATTTTCAATTTTGAAGATTGCAAGGCTTGAGTTTTCAAATTGTCAATGCCGGATACATTGATGGAAGTAGGTGATGAAGAAAGACCTAGTTTTTCAATTAACGATTGCGAAACAAAGTTGTGAGTTGAAGCGGAGTCAAGAAGACCGCGGGTTCGAAACCAATTTCCAAATTTATCTTGGATTTCGAATTGTACAGCGGACAAAAGGACTTGCGCACTGTGAGAAGTTTCGGCGTTAGAAATGCAGGAAGAAGCATTAGTTTGTTCGGAGCTGCTCTGCATGGAGTTTGAAGAAGCAGATACTAGTGACCTCGATTGATCATGAAAGTGCAATAAAGAATGATGCGATCTTTTGCAATGAAAACAGAGGTTGGAAGACGTACAATTAGAAGAAGAATGCTTAGGTGACAAGCAGTTATGGCAATATTTATTGTTGAAGACAAACTTCCTTCTGTCTTCAACAGACAATTCTTTAAAGGATTTGCACGAGTACAAAGCGTGAGAAACCTTGCAGAATGTACAATTTAAAGATTTGTTGAGCGGCATAATATGTTCTCTTGGATGGTTGAAAGAAGCAGAACGGGTTTGCTTGTTCTCGACAGATGGGTGCTGATGACCATTTGAAGAGACAAGTTTTTTTTATCCAGAATGTGACACAGATGACTCGTTTCGACATTTTCGCACTGAAATGAGAGTGCTGTAAGGACTTGGCACCGGCTGTTCAGAATCGAGATTAAGTGTTCGAAAGAATGCTCATCCTTGCGAGTGAGTTCGATTTCCCAAGCCTTTAATGTAGAAAAATCAAATCTGGATGTAGCTAGATAAATAAGGACGGTGTCCCAAGTTTGGACTGGCTGCTTGAGTTGATATAACGCTCTAACATTTAATTGCATGCAGTCTAACAGGTCTCTTAAAGAGGTGACGTCATTAGGTTTTACGACTGGCAGGTTGAACAGACAGCGAATGTGGCGAGCAACACACAAACGTACATTCCCATATCTCTAAGGATATTAAAGGCGATGTGGTAGTTATCTGCGATTAAAGGCAGTGACTACACCAAGGCCAAGGCCTGGCTTTCCAAGGACGAACGCAAGAAATAGAACTTGTGGATGTCGAGAATGTCTGTGTTTTCATGGATAAGGGAGCAGTTAAGTTCGTAAAAGGAATACCATTCACCTTCCTGGCCTGAGAAGTGAGGTAGAGTTATCTTAGGAAGTAACGGTTTAGGTTTGTCCTTCTGAACTGAAGCGGGTGCGAACTTGGCCGGATTGATGACCCTATTGTCCGGTTCTGAGATACTGCGGATCAGTTGGTGGGCCTTGGAAATCCCTTCAAAATACAAGGGTTCAACCTCGTCCCGATCCGATTGAAGTTCTGAGCAAGCGGATTCAATGTCGGTTTGAATTTGATCATAGTAATCGTAGGACCGTTCGTACAACTTAAGGCGTTGTGTCAAGACGTCTAGATCACAATCGGCGGGATTTATTTTGTTTAGAAAATTTCTAAATCTGATGAGTTGCCCTTTGTAGGAAAACGTCTGGCAATGAGAGTTTCTTCCTTTTCAGTTGGCATGTTGAAAATAGGTAAATTGAAGTATAACTTACGAAACTGTAGCGAGATTTTGAAAATGCTGTCAGGTTGGCAGCAGAAGACAGGTTGCAAGTAAGACAGGCTGAAGAGGACAGGAACGACCTCTATCACCTTCACCAGCTTTGCACTGCGAAGTTATAGCTGAAATATTCAAAGAAGGTATTAATAATTTGCAAAATATTGTCAAATGGACTTTGAACAATAAATAACGAATGGATTCTCATAAATAGACTCAGAATGGATTCTCCCGGGTATCTGGGACCACATTTTGGGTAGATTATTAGCTTGGGAATATCCTAACCCCCAAGGGAAGATTATGAAAAAAAAGGAAGTGGGTTTCGGACCGGAGATATAGGAAGAGAGTTTGGCATAAGTTATAACTAAGAGTTCTTGCTCAAATGCAACAAGTGGTGAACACCCTATCAATAGATTTATTTTTACTAACGAGGGCATGAACCTAGGAAGAGTTAGGGAAGACAGGATCTTGCCTAACCGATATGTTTGAGAAATGATAAATCAAAGAACAAATCTTAAATTTATTTAACAATATAAAAGGAAGTAGTTTTTGTAACAAATATATAATTTTGATTTTGTATAAACAATTGGGGTCGCAGACCTCCGAAAACATTTAAAGCTTGCGCCAGGCAATTAACAATTCTTTTGGTTTCAAACCTTTTATATACTTTAAAATCTTCGTAAGATTTTGAAATGAAGATAAATAAATGAAAAATTTTAAGATAACTAACGTAATTAAAGTTAGACAATAAATCAAGTACAAGGTGTGTACTTTAAGAGTTTCTAGGTAAATATCTCAGAAAAAGTAACAACTACGAAAGTAACAACAACAAAAAGCAGGAAGAATAAAATAGAATTTTCCATAACTTCTTATATTAATACATAACTTCGTGGGTAGATTATACATATAGGGCCGGTCACTTATCGTGAAACCTGAAGAGAAAAATCGAAAGGAAGTTTCTATAATTCCTATGTTTAAGTAGGGATCACGAGAAAATGGGGCAAGTTTCCCTTTCGTGAAACCTAGAGATAACTCACTTATGAGTTGAAAGAATTGTATTCCCTAATTTGAAGGGAGAAACAATATAATTTAAAGCGTGTACTAGACAGGAAGTTTTACAGACATTAATTTGTGATACATAAAGCGAGAAAGGGAGGGCACTTATTGAGGGTGACACCTCATTGAAAAAAGACTTAATGTAACAATTTTTATTATTTTGGTTTGTTAGTAAAGGGTGAGGAAAAGATCAAATGGGATTGTGGAAAAGTCTTCATGGCCGTATTTATTGTACACGGACGAGCGCGACGCGGATGAAATGTTGAACAAACACTGTTTACACTATAGTCTGTTGAAATAGATGAAAAGTTCACTGTAGTAGCACAAAAAGTTTATGGCAAAGAAAGTTATTGCAATGATAGAAAATAACTAGTTACACGAGAGTCTATTGCTTGAGAAACTTGTAGGTTATAGTTGGATGCACAGAAAAGAAATCCCAACGGAGGAAGAAAATTTAGTTATTGATTAGCCGTTCATAAGGAAGATTCCTTAGTATGAAAAAGTATTCCCATATGTGAGTGGAAAATACATGACAGTATGAGTGCAAGTTCTGGAAGGTTCCAGAGCAATGATGACTTGTTTAAATTGGGTAGAGAATCCCTCGGCGGAAAGCTAGATTATATAGACAGTGGGTATTTTGGAAATATCTCAGAAAATCTTTCATGTTGAAAGTTAGGCCTGATAGTTTAAGTAATATCAAGAAGATCTCTTGAAAGCAGTTATTTTCACATAGCAACTTTCACTGTCTATAAAATCCAAATAAAAGCATTGAGCCATTAAAAGACGATGAGAATGAGGTTAAAACCTTAAGTCGGTACTTATCTTTGCTTCATGTAGAAGGCGATGATCCTATTGACCGTTGATACTAAAATTATAACATGGCGTAGAATTTAAAAGAGTGCCTCTTGAGTTGAGGAGGCGAGCTTTAGTTAAGCTCTAACTGACTGAGTCGACTTCCGACGTACAAGTGAGGGCTGCTAGACGCAGCGAAAGCACACCAGCCTAGACGGCATGTTCAACAAGAAGTTGAGTGCACTGTGAGGATGAGCAGTTGCTCACGACGCGGAGACAAGTCGAGACGAAGTGTAGAAGTGAAGTGACCGAGCGGGCTGGCTGCGCGCCCGGAGGAGAGAGCAGTAGGAGGAGGGGAGAAGAGGGGGAAGCGGGCGAGTGAGGGGAGGAACAAAGAGGTTACACATAAACATGCAACAACTTTACAAAAATAATTTTTTTCTTGGAGCGGTGTCTTCATGGAGTAGTTGGTTGGTGAAGAACATGACGCCCAGCGGATTAGTGTAGAAGTCTTCATGTTTTGAAGCAATGGAAGTTCGGAAGGCAGCGATGGGACGCTGTCAGGCTGGTTCAGCGGAATATCCGTTTCTGTAAAAAACTGACAGAAAAATAAACAAATGCACGGGGAAAACGGGAGGTAACAGTTCGATGTTGGTGTGTGCGCGAAAGAAATTTAAATAAACGGACTGATATAAAGTAATGAACAGCAAAAGCTAATTCTTTCTTTCCGTGTATTTCCAAAAATACACCACTATCTAAGCCAGAATCCTTCCTTGGGGTGTACTCAACATCTCATCCAAGTTTCTTCGCAATCGGATGAATGGTATATGAACGTATTGTACCCATTCGTCATCAAATGGAACATGTGTTCGTTTCCCAGCTAACTCACGGTCTTTCGAGGCATGGGGCGTTCAACCAACTATACGAGCACATATTCAGGATTTGAGTCTGTCAGGTGACTACTCTACTTGAAAGAAACAACATATTCCTAAGTATAACATTTAATGGTCGTAATTCATGGCAAAACAAAACAAAACACAAAAAAATACTTTACACTTATTTCCCACAACAAAAATCAAAATTATCTGTGAGTCTCTTGTCATCAAGTTTGGTGCTCCACCGCACTCAAGTCTATCTTAAACATCCTATTGTTGATACTCTTTGACATTTGCGAGTGTCCATATTGTTCTTCAGTGGCACAATTTAACACAAATTGGAATGTCACAACACAACAAACACAAATTATAATTAAATGACATTAAATCTGCAATTATGAAACATTTATCCGTTTTACACGGAACATTTACTTTAAATAACATTAGCTTATGCCTTGTTTAATAAGTGTTGTCCTTCTGCGCGTATCGTATTCTTTTCCCATAAGTTTCAAACGCTGAAGTGGTACACTTTCCCATCCAAAAAACACATAGTTATAGATATTTTATAGCTTCACCATACAACGATTTTCTGGGTCTGGTCATAACATTATCGTTACAAACGTGTCATATCATTCAAATTACGCTACCCGTATGTATAAATTAGTGTGGACTGGGTAAATACTCTTTACAAAATTGCTTCTATTTATTTGGTTCAGTTAATTTCTCCTCAGAGAATAACTGGGCCAAATGTTATCCTATTACTTCATTCCAACATTGCATATGTATGGAAACAGTGCATCTAATTCAATTGATACCATCATATCAAGCACATCTTAATTACTTTTCGAAATTTCGAGATTCTTCGGTGTCCCACTACCATCTTAAAATAAAAGGATCTGGTCTATTGACTTCCTTTCGTGCGAACAATGGATTAGTCATGGGCCGTCCTATGCAAGATGGCTGCCGGGTTAGTGGACTATACCTGCTACCCCGCCTGACTTCCCGCACGGTCATGTGTTCACTCAAAGGTGCAGCCGTGCTAGAGGTACCCTGAATGGATCGTGTCATTACGAATTGAGTCAATCTAATTATTTAATACCTACATTTAGAGTATTTAATGGGCTCATCTCGGCTCCTAATTACTATTCAAGGCAAGGGATGGATCACGAAATAGCTTTGCCGTTCTGTGGTCGTCATCAGTGACTTTGCGCGCGTCTCAGATGAGTTTCACTGTTATCTCACTGGACGGGCATGCATATAACAAGAGGAAATCAACGTTTCCTACACGAAGAACCTCTAAGGGCAGATCAATTAATATATCGGCCTACCTAGGGTGTCGAGCAGTTATCCCTGGTGGCGAAGACTCTGCTAACAGTGGATACAGACAGACTCTGTCCCAACTCTGTTGCGAATACACATGTATGCTCTAAGGCAATACTATATCTTAGCTTCGAAGATTTAGCCGACTAGATTCGACAACGCGCGAACTATTTTCGGATGATCCCCGCAACTTATTGACGTAAATCTCTTGATTCTACGTTACCTGCTCGCTGATCGCGGCTCAAACCATATTTCTTACAGATGACTCAATTCTTAAAGCACTTACGTCCTCTATACATTTACTCATAAACCAAAGTTCTACGTAGCTCCAAAACAAGTATAAATTTACTGGCATACATTGACTATCTTAATGGCTCTCAAATACAACCCTGTAGAATATACCATAATAAAACATTTATTTAACATTTCAATGACACTGAAAAGCTCTCTTTATCTCGATATTTACCTTTCTTTCTTTCTTTCTTTCTTTCTTTCTTTCTTACTTACTTTTCACAATAACACAGTATTCTTACGCTAGATATGACACACTTTGCACGTACTATAGGCCTGACATGCCGATTTATATACTTATTATTGTTACCGACCCCAGATTATTATTATTATTATTATTATTATTATTATTATTATTATTATTTAACGTTGCCGTTACTTTCATCAATGTCTTACGCCTAAATGGCCGTAAGCATGTCATCCTCAAAGCCATATTTTTACCAAAATACGAGGGATGTGATTTCGTACACAAATGACTGTTAATTCTTAATCGTTGAGGGAATGCTTCGTTGTATGGTGAGCTATTAAATCATATCAACATATTAAATTTGTACTCACTTTCATTCTAGCTGGGTTAGTCCAGCATGCCAGCCATTCGCCTGCCATAATGCTTGTTTTAAGCCATCATGATATTTTTTCACACGACACATTGCATAGACTTTACACATGGTAATTATATTTTTCACTACTGGCATTTTCACTTTAACACAATACACATTCTTTTACCATATAAACATAAACACTTTTAAAGATCACTGTAATATAACTTTATACATAATTCTCGCACACGGATCCTTGATCGGATTCCCACTATCGCCTGACCACAGAGATGCGATGCAGCTAACTTCTGACAACCGCTGGTTTCCTTGAAAGTCTATCTTGCGTGTGTGTGTTCGTCTCCCGTCACCTACAGTTTATGTCTCCTCTACTGCAAAGTTGTTCAATCCTAGGTCACAACTACTTGAGATGCCTTCCAGGTTCCCGTAACTGTAGTGTTCATTACAATCATATGTTTTATTTTACCCATGATAACACTTCCCGTGGTTATGTTCATTGTCTGTAAACATCATCCTAAATTATCTCTACGCTGTACTGATTCTATACTCGCGTATACTGTTGCTTATACGTCTGCTGTAGACTAATTATTATATGATGCAGAATTACTGTTATTAAGCTGCATGATGCACCTTTCAGTGTTCACTGCTAGTACATTTGAGCGTCAATACTTTATAAATTCCGCGCACTTTCTTGCGTGATCCGACAGCGTGTCACCATACGAGTTGAGTCAAGACGAACTGACTCTCTGCTCCAGCTTCCCCCATATAAAGCTTCCTGTTGAAAAGTAGTTCTCTGGATTCCCAGGAGCGACTCTCTTCTTAAAATAATACATTCTCAGACAAAGTGAGGTATGATCCTTATTCGTCTATTCATGGAGGTTCCAAATTCACTCGCGTGCAGGCAATTGATATTTGTTTTATCTATGATATTTTTAATTATTAGTCCTAATTTGATTTGATTGGCTTCGGCCAATTAATTATAATTAATTGCTTTCTTCCACGGCGTCATGATGCTACTCCGGTTCTTTCCCTATTGCTACATTACAAATCCTGCCTCTGCCGCGGATTAGGTCTGTGCATAGGTTCCTTTATAGGTGCAGGCTTTAATTTAGGCGTGAGGACACTCCTAAATTATCATTCCTAGAATACATGCATCTGGGTGTAAGTTTCATCTCAATTCATTGCTCCATTTGGTCGTAATTAATTAATTTCTGTGGGCGACCACCCCCACTCCGCTTCTTTGCCTTGTAAGACTGTGGTTCCCAAAGCCATTAATCTTTGGTCGCTCCCCCAGTGCAGACGAAAAATAGTTCCTTGGCGTCACCTAGTAACGCCCTCTTGCTAACCACGATTTTTCAACTGTCAAGTTGTCCCGATTCCTTGAGCTCTTAGCATCTTAAACGTACAAAGGCTAGTATTTTCTGCAATAATCCGCCTTTAATGCTATAATATTCCCGTTCTGGCCGTGAAATCATGCTGTTATAATTATATGCAGTGTTCCTCGGGTTCACTGCGGCTGTTCCCTCTCAGAGATCAATGATTCGATTCTTCGCAGAATCATGGGCCTGGTCTTTTTGTGATAAAGACCCCGGTTCGATGCTAGTCAGCCGTGTCCAATTGGGCACAGTACACGGGACTTTTTTAAAACGCTTCGCGCGTCGTCACTCATTTGTTGAATCTACTCGTGCGCTACCTATTGTATAGTGGATTTACTAAGCTCGAATTCTTCCTTGGATTGTGCTCAATATCTCACCCAAGTTTCATCGCTATAGGACGAATGGTATATGAACGCATACGGGACTTTGTTGAAACGCTTCGCGCGTCGTTGCTCATTTGTTGTATCTATTCGTGCGCTATCTAAGCCAGAATCCTTCCTTGGAGTGTACTCAACATCTCACACAAGTTTCATCGCAATCGGATGAATGGTATATGAACGTATACAGGACTTTTTTTAAACGCATCGCGCGTCGTCGCTCATTTGTTGAATCTAATCGTGCGCTACCTATTGTAAAGTGGATTTACTAAGCCAGAATTCTTACTTGGAGTGTGCTCAATATCTCACCCAAGTTTAATCGCTATCGGACGAATGGTATATGAACGCATACGGGAGCTTGTTGAAACGCTTCGTGCGTAGTCGCTCATTTGTTGAATCTACTCGTGCGCTACATATTGTAAAATGGATTTACTAAGCTAGAAACCTTCCTTGGAGTGTACTCAACATCTCACCCAAGTTTCATCGCAATCGGATGAATGGTATATGAACGCATAGGAGACATACACACCCACAGACAGACAGACAGAAAAAACTATCACGGAGCATTGATTTATTTATATATATACAAGCTGTACCCGGCATGCGTTGCAATGCCAATCAAAGAAAGTGCTGGCGTTTTAATTTTGTTTTTGAAGTTTTCGATTTCCCTTAACTGCCTCTAAACTATCATAAAATGGATTTACTAATTTAGAAATATTCGTGGGAACGTGCACAACAACTCACCAAAGTTTCATCGCAATCGGATGTATGGCATATGAACGAATACGGGATTTTGTTTAAACGATTCGTGCGCTGTCACTCATTCGTTGTTTCTACTCGTGCGCTACCCACAATGAAATGGATTTACTAAGTTTGAAACCTTCACATAAGTGTACACAACAACTCATCAATGTGGGGGATGTCACCCAATTAATGCATCTCAATTCATTTTGTTGTAACGCTTAGCGCGTCGTCTCACATTTGTTGCATCTTCTCGTGCGCTACCTATTGTGAAATGGATTTACTAAATAGAAAATCTAATGCATCTCTGGCGAGTACACAACAACTCATCATAAGTTTCAAAAATGGAACGAGCCTCGGACAGGATGGATTTAATAGACGACGACACGGCTGTACACACGGACTAAGATTTGGAACTTTAAACCTAAGAACGCTGACGGGGAAGGTGGAGGAGATAGTGGATATGATGGAAAGAAGGAAGTTGGATTTATTGGGATTGGCAGAAACAAAGTGGAAAGGGGAAGGAAGGAGAGTAATGAGAAAAAGCTATAGACTGTACTGGAGTGGGAACGAAGAGGGAAAGAGGAATGGAGTATGAGTAGTAGTACGAGATGTTTTAAAAGAAGAAGTGAGGAGAATAAGTGATAGGATGATGAAAGTGAAAGTAGCACTGAGGGGAGAGACCGTAGAAATAGCGCAAGTGTATGCTCCACAAGTAGGCTGCGCCTCTGAAGAGAAGGAGGAGTTTGAAGAGGAATTGCAGAAGCAGCTGGTAAGAAGAAATATGATTGTTATGGGGGACCTCAATGCCCATGTAGTAAGAGAAAGACAAGGTTATGAAAGTGTTCTAGGACCAGAGGGTTGGGGCGGAAGAAATGAGGAAGGAAAGAGACTGTTGGACTTCTGCCAGAGGAACAGCCTGCTAGTTGGGAACTCCTGGTTTAAGAAAAGAGAGAGCCACACAATCACGTGGTACAGTGATGACTTGACCAGGAAGTCGGTGGTCGACTATATACTGTATGAGAAAGAACTAAAAAAGAACATCACGGACATCAAGGTTATACCATCGGAGAACCTGGATAGCGACCATCGATTGCTGGTAATGAACCTGAGAGGGAGTAAGGAGAAGAAAGGGACTGAGAACCAGGAAAGACGTATAAGGATATGGAAACTGAAAGAAGGGGATAAAAGGGTCGAGTACCTGAAAATGGTAAAGGAAGGAATTCCAACAGATGAAGAAAGAGGGGTGGAAGAGGAATGGGCTAGATTTAAGAAGACACTAGTAGGTGCAGCAGAAGCAGTATGTGGGAGGACAAGTAGTAAGAAGAGGTGGAAGGAAACACCATGGTGGAATGAGAAGACAAAAGATATAGTAAGGGAAAAGAATAGAACTTTTAGGAGGTGGTATCAAAATAGGACGGTATAGACAAGGTAATAGTACCAGGAAAGAAAGAAGGAGGCGAAGAGAGTAGTGGCTGAGGAGAGAAGAAAGTGGATGGAAGAGTGGACAAAGATGATGGAGGAGGATAGTGAAGGTACAAAAAGGTCCTGTATGGGATGGTAAAAAAAATAAGAGGCGGAAGGATCCTAAGGATTATGTTAGAATGGTGAACAAAAGGGGACAAGAGATAGAAAATAGGGAAGAACTGAAGAAAATGTGGAAAGAATATTTTGAAGAACTTCTGAACCCAAATGGAAAAGATGGTGAGGAGGAAGAAATCGGGGAAGAGGAAGATGAATTGCAAACAGAAAAGGACTTAACATGGAAAGAAGTGGAAGATGCAGTGAACAAGATGAAAGGAGGGAAGGCACCGGGTGTGGATGAGTTGAGTGTGGAGATGGTGAGAGCAGCAGGAGAGGTGGGGATACAGTGGCTGTACCGAGTGATGAGGACAGCATGGAAGGAAAGGAAGACCCCAGAGGACTGGAAAAAAGGAATCATTGTCCCGATCTTCAAGAAAGGTAGTAGAACAGATTGCAGAAACTATCGGGGAATAACACTGATGAGTCATTGTGCAAAGATCTTCGAGAAAGTTTTGGAAAAGAGAATTAGGAGAAGGATAGAAGGAGGGATGAGGGAAGAACAACATGGCTTCAGAGCAGGAAGGTCCACAGTGGATTTGATTTTTGCTGTAAGGCAGTTACAAGAACAGCACTATGAGTATGGAACAGTTCTACTGATGGCCTTCCTGGACATTGAGAAAGCATATGACAGTGTATGCAGAAACAAAGTATGGAAGTCCCTGGAGGATAGAGGAGTAGAGAAATGGACTATAAAGAGGATAAAGGAGATGTACAAGGGAAGCGTGAGCTGTGTGAAAGTGGGAGGAGAGAGATCAGACTGGTTGGAACAGAGAAACGGCCTGAAACAAGGAAGTGCACTGTCACCGTTACTTTTCATTGTGGTGATGGATGACATAATGACCCGAGTGGCACAAGTAATTGGGGACGGAAAGATGAAAACAATGGTGTTTGCAGATGATTTGATGATTGGGGGAAACAAGGAGGAGGAGGTACAGGAACAGTTGGACGTGTGGGAAGGAATACTACAAGGATATGGGATGAAATTTAGCATAAATAAGAGTGAGATGGTGATCACAACAAGGAAGAAGGAAAGAACCGCAACGGGAATAACAATTGGTGGGGAACAGCTGAAGAAAGTGGAGAGTTTCAAGTATCTGGGAAGCCTGATACAAGATAATAGAAGAAACGATAGAGAAATAAATGAGCGGGGGAGGCAGGCAGAAGCATTTCGGAGGAGTGTGAGAAGCATGTTATGGAGCAAGGATGTCCCTCAGAACAGCAAAAAGATCATATATCGGACGTACTATGTCCCTATCCTGACGTATGCCTCGGAGACCTGGGTTATGAAAGGAAGGGAGAAGAGCAAAATACAGGCCAGTGAGATGAGGTTCTTGAGAAGCAGTATTGGAGCTACAAAGATGGACAGAATAAGAAATGAAAGGACCAGAGAATTAATGAAGGAGGAACCATTACGGGATGGTATAGAGAAATCTAGACTTAGATGGTATGGACATGTAAAACGAATGGAGGAGAAGAGGATACCCAGGAGAGTACATGAGACGAAGTGGGAAGGAAAGAGACCGAGGGGAAGACCGAGAGACAGGTGGCTGAAGGGGGTGGAAGAAAGCGTGAAGAAGAGAGGAGAAGACTGGAGAAGGGTGGAGGCTGAGAGATGGTGGGAAGACAGAAGACGTTGGAGAGGCTTGTGTTCCAAACAGACCCGGCCAGTGGCTGGAAACTGTGCAAGATGATGATGATGAGTTATATTTGTTTCTTTTCTCCCGATGGAGTTTGCTTTTCTTAAATATTGCTGTTTCTGTGCGGTAAGAAACATAGCGTCGCAGAACATTTGGACACGAACATTGTGGTACCACGTGATCATTGAATTTATGATTTTATATTCATATTGAACCTTTCTTCCTGCATATAATTCGCTCTGATTATTCGATCTTGGTGCGATAATGCACGATTTGAAATTGCTTCGTAAAATTACAAACACGTGGACGATCGTAATTTATAACGGTCATGTTGAAGACGCCACCCTAACTATTCTGGAATAACGTATTTAACCTCTTGATTCTTATGGACAAATGCACCTTTATTAAAAGTGAATATTGAAATGTCTTGAAATCGATGTGATTTTTAGATGGGGTTTCTTTTCATGTAATTTTCGGGCTGCATAAACTTTTCTTTTCATTGTAGTCGGCTGGTTATGCCATTGTTTTAAGTACCTCGTGGAACCAGGCCCTTTAGGCCTGAAGCCTTCTGCTTCGTCATTGCTTACTTGCATAGCAAGTTTCTTTCTTGAGAACTACGGTTATTCATGTAAGCCCTCCCGGGCCTATATATTTATAAATTATGCCACTAGTTTGGGAACACGTGGTCGTGTTGTAAAGTAGTTTCATTGGTTCCTCATGCCACGTTTATCCCCCCTTTACTGCCTCGGTTGGCAGGTTGTTGTAACTTGTTCCCGCTCTCCCGAGCCTTATTTTATTAATCGCTAGAATTTATTTCTTACGGTTTTGCCATGCCTGCGGTACGGCCAGCTTAAGGGGAACCTCCAAATCTTTTCTTTCTTCCCCAAGAGTTTAATTTATGACACGCCCCAATACCTTATGTACTCCCCTTTATTTGAATATATTTGTTATTGTTTTGAAGTTAGAACATGATTCTCCTAAAATCCAGCACGTCCCTAAACCACCCTTTGGGTACGTCCAGCTTTCCACTCCATGGGTATTCTACCCAAGTCCCCCTTTTCCCGGAGTCTTCCAGGTTGCATAAAAAAATCTAGACTCATGGGCAATTAAGGGGGGCTGTCCTGCGCTCCCTTCGGTGGGGGACGACATACAGAACAACTCATCAAAGTTTCATCGCAATCGATGAATGGTATATGAACGCATACGCAATTTTGTTCAAACGCTTCGCGCGTCGTCACTCATTTGTTGCATATACGCGTGCGCTACCTATTGAGAAATGGATTTACTAAGTCGAAAACCTTCCCTGGCTTGTACACAAAAATAATTAACGTTTCATGGCAATCGGATGAATGGCATATGAACCAATACGGGACTTTGTTTAAACGATTCGTGCGTTGTCACACATTTGTTGAATCTACTCCTGTGCTACCTATTGTGAAATGGATTTACTACGTTAAAAACGTTCACATGAGTGTACACAACAGCTCTCCAAAGTTTCTTCCCTATCGATGAATGTTATAAGATCGCATACGGGATTTTGTTGAAACGCTTCGCGCGTCGTCAATCATTTGTTGCATCTACTCATGCGCTACCTATTGTGAAGTGGATTTACTAAATCAAAACCCCTTCCCTGGAGTGTACTCAAGGATTCACCAAGCTTCATTGCAATCGGATGATTGGCATATGAACGCATACGTGACTTAGATAAAACAATTGTCGTGCCATCGCTCATTTGTTGAATCTACCTGTGCGCTACCTATTGTAAAATGCATGTACTAAGCCAGAAACCTTCCCTGGCGTGTATACAACATCTAACCCAAGTTTCATCGCTATCGGATGAATGGTATATGACCGCATACGGGACTTTATTGAAACGCTTCGCGCGTCGTCACTCATTTGTTGAATCTACACGTGCGCTGCCTATTGTAAAATGGATTTACTAAGCCAGAAACCTTCCTTGGAGTGTACTCAACATCTCTCCCAAGTTTCATCGAAATCGAATAAATGGTATGTGAACGCATACGGTAAATTATTGAAACGCATCGCGCGTCGTCACTCATTTGTTGAATCTACACGTGCGCTACCTAATGTAAAATGGAATTACTAATCCAGAAACCATCCTTGGGGTGTACTCAATATCTCACCCAAGTTTCATAGCAATTGGATGAATACTATGTAAACGCATACGGGACTTTATTGAAACGCTTCGCGCGTCGTCGCTCATTTGTTGAATCTACTCGTGCGCTACCTATTGTAAAGTGGATTTACTAAGCCAGAAACCTTCCTTGGAGTGGTGTACACAACATCTAACCCAAGTTTCATCACTATCGGACGAATGGTATGTGACCGCATACGGGACTTGATTGTAACGCTTCGCGCGTCGTCGTTCAATTGTTGAATCTACACGTGCGATGCCTATCGAAAAATGGATTTACAAAGCCAGAAACCTTCCTTGGAGTGGTGTACTCAACATCTCTCCCAAGTTTCATCGAAATCGAATGAATGGTATGTGAACGCATACAGCACTTTATTGAAACGCTTCGCGCGTCGTCACCCATTTGTTGAATCTACTCGTGTGCTACCTATTCTAAAATGGATTTACTAATCCAGAAACCTTCCTTGTGGTGTACTCAACATCTCGCCCAAGTTTCATCGCAATCGGATGAATACTATGTGAACGCATACGGGACTTTATTGAAACGCTTCGCGCATCGTCGCTCATTTGTTGAATATGCACGTGCGCTACCTATTGTAAAATGGATTTACTAAGCCAGAAACCTTCCTTGGATTGTACTCAACATCTAAACCAAATTTCATCGTAATCGAATGAATGGTATGTGAACGCATAGGAGACATACCCACCCACCCACCCACATACAAACTATCTCGTACATTGATTTTTATATATATATAGATAGATTTAAACGCCGTAATATTTGAATAGTTAAGAAGCGCTGATAAAGAATGACATCATTGAAGCTCGGCGAGTGGATACGCGAAAGGATGGAGGTAAAGAGTGAGGCCCCGTGAGAGGAATAATTAAATCGTGAATTAATTAAAAATAACGGGATGAACAAATTGAGTTCCGCAAAATGTTTTACGGACATTTAAAGTGTCTGCTACATGTAGATAATTTTTACAAAGAAATTGGAGCAGGAAATAAAAAATTAGGCCCCGGTGGCAATTAGGGTACTACTGTAGTTTCTCAACCAAACCAGATAAATAGCCTGCTGAAGCAGAGCTAAGTCAGTCATCTGGTACGCCTTGCAGAGGCCTATTACATTCATCGGGTGCGCTCTGAGGCAGAGCCACGTTGGTTCAA
Source organism: Meconema thalassinum (assembly GCA_946902985.2). Classification (NCBI taxonomy): domain Eukaryota; kingdom Metazoa; phylum Arthropoda; class Insecta; order Orthoptera; family Tettigoniidae; genus Meconema; species Meconema thalassinum. Next base: position 355,428,556 of record OX336388.2, on the reverse strand, counting down.
AGGCATCTTCGTGTAAGCCTCGGAGGGGACGTTACACTGATTCAATCATCGAACCCGAGTGACGGTACATTACAGAATTCAGTTACTTCGTGAGCTCTGAAGTAGAGCCAGACTGAAAAAATATACTAATGAACGTCTGTTCAAGACCCGAATTGGGTAACGTTAGGCAGTAATATTAGAAGGACTTAGGTCAAGCCAACGTTGAAACAGTTCTAAAACTCGTGTGAGTTAAATACGAAATACAAGCAAACGATAGGCAGTTTATGGACCTTGAAGGAAGGCCAAGATTTAAGTACAAATCGGTTCGCGACCAGTGCAACCTAATTTACGACAAGTTCTGAATCACAGTTGCTAAGGACGATAACACCTTGAATTGAATAGAGGGTTACAAGGCTCCGTGAGAGATAGACTTTGTGATAAAAGACTATAAACCGGAGGGTTTTTAAATAGGAAATTCACCGTAGAGGGAAAAGAAGGGATACGAGACGGACTCGAAGCCCAGGGAGGGCAACATAAGAGATCCAAAGGACGTAACTTCAAGTAGGAAAACCGCCAGGGGACTAGGAAAGAATACTTTGCCTGCCACTGAGATGCGATACAAAGACTAGTTATACGTTCAGTATAACAGAAATGTGGATAAATTAGTAGGACATTACACAGATCAAGCGTAAATGTGCGCAGTGTAAGAATCGTGTGTGAAGTGAATAATTATAAATAAAAGTGTTATTTTTAATTCCCAAGTGTATATGGGAATTTTAGGTGATTTTGGTAAATAATGTGTGTTCAAGAAATATATATTGTTACGGCTGTGAGATTCTTTCGTCGAATCGCCGCGTGAGTCACAGCCGCCTCGGGCTATGCTCTGCCTCTGTGTGTTACCTGCGCCTTACGCAACGGGACTGCGAGGACAAAAGAGACCGTCTAGAAGATTCGTGATCCAGGTAGTGATGGAAATCTCGAGAAGCCGTGAATCCTGGACGATTCTAGAAGCATTCATTGAGTCACCAGCCTGCTATATAAGCGGCCTCACCCGCGAAAGAGGACAGTGTTTTTGAGCGAGTGCGACAATAGTTGATGACGCGACGTGCGAAACCCAAGTGAGGCTATTGCATGCAGTGAAGTGCTGTGTGAATTGCGAAACCCAGTGAGATTCTTTCTGAGCCTGCGGAGCAGTGTGTAGCAGACTCGTAAGTAGCCTAACGGTAGATTGTGTACTCAAGGAAGTGTACAGGTATTTCGGTGAGTGACAGACTGGCCGGACACAGGCCTGCCTAATTAGTGAACGGACAGCTGCTCGTGAGAGTGAAAGGGGAGTGTTCTCAGTCAGAGAGGACCTAGAGTGAGATACTAATATGCTTGTATCTGCTTATTGTGTGGTGAAATGTAACTTGCTAAGACCTGCAATAAAACTACTTTTTCTTTAAAAAGACCACTGTGTTGTGCTTCTACCCACCGTAATCCAGTTAACGAACTTGCCACTAGGGGTGGCACGTTACAATATGTTAAAGAATAGGGAGTGTAAAGATCATAGTGTGATCATGTTTGTGTAAACGTATGCTAAAGATGGGTGAAGCCATTCATAAATGGAGTCGACCACCAGACTCAGGAAAGGGGTGAGTAATGGAATACTTTCATTACATATGTGGAATTACACACCATTATGAATTGTATGTGTATGACCACAAATGTGTGGTTTGTTAAAATTTGTGAAGGGTTTTGTTATACCTGTTCCATATGTAAAACCCGTATAAGATGAAAGAAAAACAGTTAAAGACATCTTGAAGGGGGGGACCGAGTATATTTAAGCCATAGGTGGGCCTTTGCACACCTTAATTAATGATTAATTGATCGTAGGTGGGTTCTATACACCTTTATAAATAATTGAGCTGTTGGTGGGCCTGTATACACCTTAAATAAGTAAATTGAAAGAAAATTTGTGAAGGGTTTTATACACCTTAAATAAGTAAATTGAAAGATAGGAAGACCTAAGTAACGCGATAAAAGGTAGGCGTTAAAGTTGAAAGAATTGAATGAATGGGTATCCAAGCTGATAATTGTGCCATAAAGAGCTAAAATAAACGGTTAAACTCAGGCTGGGAGTTAATTTGTAATTCGTTAGCATGCATTGATCGAGAAATGTATTACAAAAGTCAAATCGTCGAATGTTATATTTGTATCAGGGTGGACACATATATTCCCACTCCTGAAATTGTTGATTATTCTCACGTAGCAAGGGCACGTGGAGAAATGTTGTATTGAATGTAAGTCTGGGTGGAGAACACTTTTAATGCGGATAGCCGGTCATGGTGAAATTGATTCCAGGCGTGTGCTATGTCCCGCATTGTCGGACGGTCTGGAGCATTGCGACTCCCACCGTACTGTCGTTATATTTTATTTCTCACGCCAGTATTCTTGTTGATCATAGGTGGGTTTTGTACACCTTAAGCTAAAGGCTTCAAATGACCAAAAGTAATCAGCTGTCTCCGACCATCAATGCGCAGCGAAATGAATATACTTGATGTTATAAATGATTGATATGCAAAGTAATTGCAAGTTAATAATGATTGTGATCTGATTGGATAAACCAAATATAAGTAATAGGTGAGATGGAGTTGAATATGAAAGCCTTAATGGGAAGTGAGGTTTGTTGTGGTAATAAATTACTCTTGACGGGCCAGCCTATGAGGAGGGGGAGGAATGGCCTTGTTCTCTAGGCCAAGCAACTCAAAGGAGCCATTGAATGGGGTCTTTGTGAACAAACGCAGACGGGAAGGCGTCTGGCGAGCAGTATTGGCAATAAAATAAATGAAGATATTAAATAATTAAGGGTTATTGCTACCATGCTATAAACTTTATATTTGAGAAGCTGTAGGTTGGACTAACGTCACCAGCAAAAAAATTATAATTTTGTTTTGAATTTTAATGTTATTATATTATACTAGAGAAATAATCGGTCCCTACCTTAAAGAGATGACAGACGGGTAAGTGGAACATAATGATTGTAAGCTCAGATGGGAGTGTGAGCCCACAGAAGTCTTACAAAATGGTGCGTAATTTGACATTATAAAGCATGAGAAGGAAAGAAATGCAGAGGTTTGGGATTCAAATCTCTGACATGTGTTGTGTAATTTGTACAGTGTATTGCAAGGGATATCTATTGCCTGATACAAGTAAAGATATAAACTCAGAATGAAACCGAGATAAATAAAGCCTATAAATTGAAATTGTTATGAATTTATACGGGAATATGACTGAATAAACACAGTAATGTTTACCAGCTTTGAATAAATTTAAGATAATGGTAAATGTATTTAATTAAACAAAGATTGATGTTCTGGACAAGACTTGGAAGTCCAGAAATTAAGCAAGATGTTTCTTATTGATTTTGAGGCCATTTAAAGCTATTATTGTTGTGCATAATTGTTTAATATTTGTTGATATCATAACTTGCATTGTCTTAATGTATGATTTTTCTTTGTGGGTGCTTCCCTTTGATAATTAAACTAATTTTTAAAGTAACTTGTGATTATTTATGTAGTCTTGTCTAACCTCATATTGCTCAATATCCGAATGTATGTGTCATGCGGTGGGATGAACGTAACACCCCCGAACCGTTGAGCTACGCTGGATCATGACCATGCATTCTCCGTAATCATTTACGGGTACAATACATACAATAAAATGAAACATATTCTCAACAAATCACTGATTCGAAGAAATGTTAATAAATTTATAGGGTTTCAGGAAAAACCTAGCTCAATAACCAAGGTTATCTGGTCTGAAGAAAGAAAGAAAGAAAGAAAGAAAGAAAGAGGAGACTCAGCGAACGCATAAAGAAATTCTGGGAGGAGAAGAAGAGATTGGCAGGTCGGCCGATTTTTCAACGTGATCCAAAGTAGGCCAAAATCGACAAAAGAAGAGAAAATAAAACATACAATAAAAATCAATGTTTTAAAAAATATAAAATTAAAATTTCAATTTCAATTTAAACATTGAAAAATAATAGTACATTGTGCAACGAGCCTATAATGGCAATAATTTAGACACGAGTATGTTTATAAAACGAGCGTAATTGAGTTTTATTATTTCCATACGAGTGTCTTAATTACCATTGTAGGCGAGTTGCATACGACTCTTTATGTTCGACGATAATTATAACTTTATTATATGTTTTAACATAAATATTCATAAATATCTGTTGAGATTCAGTCACTTGAATTTTGTGATCGGAGTGCAAGCACTGAGTTTGATCTCTGTTTTCGAAGTTCTCTGACCGACCGACGCATGTTTTGGCTATGTCAAACTGTCACCGAAGTAATTCGAAAGCAATGCGCTGTGTAGAAATTGGAGTTAGGGTTATTAAGGTACAGTGCTATATCTTGTCTCATAATCACCAGTTTATTTACGCGAACATATGGACGGTACACTTTCCATGTCGGTAATTTATATAGACATGTTGGATTTTGAGCGCATGCATGAAGGTATCCTTACCTAATTGGTCAAATAACTGTTTCTTGAGCTCTGATTGGTGGGAGAAACTGTATCATAATGAAAACGTGTACTATAATGAGCCTCATTATGATAGAGTTCTCTGACACATAATGTTTACATTTCGACATCGTCAAACATAAAATTAATTAATTGTTAAATTTAAAAAAATATATAAATACAAGCTGTACCCGGCATGCGTTGCAATGCCAATCAAAGAAAGTGTTGGGGTTGTAATTTTGTTCCTTGAAGTGCTTTTGGATACACAATATTATTTTCAATTTCCGTTAACTGCCTCTAAACTATTGTGAAATGGATTTTCTAAATTAGAAACATTCGTGGGAGCGTGCACAACAACTCACCAACGTTTCATCGCAATCGGATGAATGACATATGGCCCATACGGGATGTTGTTTAAATGATTCGTGCGCTGTCACTCATTTGACAAATCTACTCGTGCGCCACCTACTGTGAAATGGATTTACTAAGTTACAAACTTTCTCGTAAGTGTACACAACAACTCATCACAGTTTCATCGCATTCAATGAATGGTATATGAACACATACGGGATTTTGTTGAAACGCTTCGCGCGTCTTCGCTCATTTGTTACATCTACTCGTGCGCTACCAACATTGTAAAATGGATTTACTAAGTCGAAGACATTCCCTGGCGTGTACACAACAACTCATCAAAGTTTCATCGCAATCGGATGAATGGCATATGAACGCATACGGGATTTTGTTTAAACGATTCGCGCGCCATCAATCATTTGTTGGTTGGTTGGTTGGTTCCTTAGTTTAGGGGCTGCGACAACGCGGTCATGTAGCCCCGTGTACTTTGGGTGTGTGTAGAATCTGTCTGATAACCGGTGTTAATTGTGATGACTGTATTAGTGTGTGTATCTGTTTTTTAATTCAAGTAGAGACTGCAACTTTGAATTTTCAAATAGTTCCTACTTTTGCCGCCAAACGCCACCGTCAACGACTACTAGGCCTAGTTCAGAACTATCTACTAGACGCCACCGCAGTCGGCTCTTGGCAACGAACGTAGCAACCTAAGAGCGTTGTTTACATCCTTAACCTATCCAATTTAGTTTCACACAGGTGTAATTAGTGGAAAGATCTTTAACATGCCATAAATCTATGACATGGGACCGCCGGCTTTACTTCCCCTCCGAAGGAAGGCATACTGAGGGATTTTTAACGCTCTTAAAAAATCCGACGGCTTCGGCCGGGTTTGAACCCGCTATCTTGGGCATAGAAGCTCAGCATGCTACCAACTACGCCACCGAAGCCGCCGAAATCATTTGTTGAATCTACCCATACGCTACCTGTTCTAAAATGTACTTACTAAGCCTGAAACCTTCCCTGGAGTGTACTTAACGAGTCATCCCAGTTTCATCGCAATCGGTTGAATGATATATGAGCGCAAACGGGACTACGTTGAAATGATTCGCGCAGCATCGACCATTTGTTGAATCTACTCGTGCGCTATCTATTAAAATGGTTTTACTAAGCCAGAAACCTTTCCTGGAGTCTACACAACAATTCACCAAAGTTTCTTCGCAATCGGATAAATGGTATCCTATATGAACGCACACAGGACTTTGTTGAAACGATTCGCGCGTCATCTTTCCTTTGTTGAATCTACTCGTGTGCTACCTATTGTAAAATGGATTTACTAAGCCAGACTCCTCTCCTAGTGTGTGCACAACAATTCACCAAAGTTTCATCGCAATCGGATGAATGGTATATGAACGCATACGGTACTTTATTGAAACGATTCACGCGCCGTTGCTCATTTGTTGAATCTACTCGTGCGCTACCTATCGTAAAATGGATTTATTAAGCCAGATTTTTACCTGGAGAGGCCACAACATCTCACCCAAGTTTCATTGCTATTGGACGGAAGGTATATGAACGCATATGGGACTTTGTTGAAACGCATCGCGCGTCGTCGCTTATTTGTTGAATCTTCTCAAGCGTTACCTGTTTTAAAATGGATTGAGTAAGCCATAAACGTTTTCTGGAGCGGACAAAATATCTCATCCAAGTTTCATTGTTATTTATTTATTTATTTATTTATCGTATGGCTTTTAGTGCCGGGAGTGTCCGAGGACATGTTCGGCTCGCCTGAGTCTGTAGCTGCTTCCAGCGGGCACCCTAAAGGGTGGTATATGAACGCATACGGGAATTTGTTGAAACGCTTCGCACCACGTCGCTCATTTGTTGAATCTACTCATGCGCTAGCTGTTGTAAAATGGATTTACTAAGCCAGAAACCCTCCCAAGAGTGGACATAACATCTCACCCAAGTTTCATTGCTATTGGACGGATGGTATATGAACGCATACGGGAATTTGTTGAAACGCTTTGCGCGTCGTCGCTCATTTGTCGAATCTACTCGTGCGCTGCCTATTGTAAAATGGATTTACTAAGTCAGAAACCTTCCTTGAGGTGTACGCAACATCTGACCCAAGTTTCCTTGCTATCGGACGAATGGTATATGAACGCATACGGGACGTTTTTGAAACGATTCACACGTCGTTGCTCATTTGTCGAATCTACTCGTGTGCTGCCTATTGGGTCCAATTGGGATTATAAACCATACAGGGACCCACTCAAACAAACTTACATGTTGTTTATTTTCTATGAGCCGTTATTGAAATGTCCAAACAATACAAAGCTCTACGATGCAAGTGATATTTGCATGTTTTGAAGCCGACGTCAAATACCAAGAATTCGACAACACCGCCATTTATGGTACAAAAATATAACTATGAATTATTCTCAGAAAGTCAATTGTTCAAGAACTTTTCAGAAGAAACAACTGCCAAGAGAAGGAGCTTGGGAAAATTAGGAGGTGGGACTTGAGATTTTACTAAGGCTAGCGGTTTCCATGACGACAGTTTTCGTTTTGTTGACTGTACCTTGTGGTTCTAAAACTGTGTTCATCCAACATTTTGGTCGCTGCGCCACCTACCGGGTCCAATTGTGTGAATCTAAACCATACAGGGACCCATCTTAATATACATTAAAAATTTCATCAAAATCGGTCCATTCGTTCAGGAGGAGTTCAGTCACATACACACGTGTCGAAGAATTATCTTCTACTATACAGGGTGATTCACCTAAAACTTGCAGTGTAAATATTTCTGAAATGGAAGGTGATATTGATATGCGGTTTTAACCTAATGAAATTGTAACCAAGGGCTCGTATTTGTAGCTGATACACTGATATTTATAATTTTTAGAAAGTGGTTTTATTTACAACAAATACAATGTTTTAAATGGAACAATACCCATTGACATTAAAAAAAATAAAAGTAGAACAAATTAGAATACCAATGGTGTTTTGTGCACGATTCTAGTGCAAGTAGTTTACGAGATATTGATTGTTATTCGAAAATTGTACGCACTAACAACCAAGTGCTTAGTGGCGAGGTTACGATGTTGTTATGTTTGTTGAGGTTGTGGTTTATGTACACTGAGTGCACTGCGACTTTCCAGTCAGTTATTGTGTGATACTTCAAGTAGTAGGACGTGCTTGCAGGATGAGATTTACCATTGCAGAAAAAGCCGACATGCTCATGGTTTATGGCGAATGTAGGAAGAATGCCGTTCGTTCTTGTACCGTGTACGCGGAAACATATTTCATTAGACGTCAACCATCTCGGCAATTATTTGTGATCCTTTTCAATCAATTACGTGAAAGTGGTAGTATAACGCCTAGAAAACGTAACAGAGGCAAACAAGTGACTGGAGAAGAGGGAGAAATTAAGGTTCTGGCTGCTGTTGCAGTAGATCCACAAATTAGTTCCCGTGCAATTGCACATGGAAGCGGCATGAGTCAGGCAAGTGTACTACGCATTCTCCACCGTCATAAGTTCCATCCGTATCACATCTCTCTCCATCAAGTGCTGCATGGTAATGATTTTGAGAATCGTGTTAACTTTTGTACATGGGCATTAAGACGTGATACTCCAGATTCGTCATGTATCTTGTTTACTGATGAAGCAACATTTTCTAATCATGGCCAAGTCAATCTTAGAAACATGCACTATTGGTCTGTTGAAAATCCCCGTTGGCTGCGTCAAGTAGAACGACAGCGTCCATGGAGTGTAAACGTCTGGTGTGGAATAGTGAACCATCACATCATAGGTCCCTTTTTCGTAGAAGGAACACTGAATTCGTGCAAGTACCTCAACCTCCTAACAGACCATCTTCCACAGATGTTAGAATACGTTCCGCTTCAGACTAGGAGGAACCTGTGGTATCAACATGATGCCTGTCCGGCCCATAGTGCACGAATTACTACAGATTATCTTCACGGATTGTTTCCAAATCGTTGGATTGGACGAAGGGGACCTGTACTTTGGCCGGCCCGTTCACCAGATTTGACTCCTTTAGACTTTTTTCTGTGGGGGAAGCTAAAAGACACTGTCTACAAGGACATACCAACTACACCAGATGATATGAAACGGCGTATTACTGCTGCCTGTGCTGAAATTTCCTCTGAAATGCTAGAACGTGTGCAGCAATCTTTACATAGCAGACTGGAAGCTTGTATTGAGGCTGGTGGTCGTCCTTTTGAACACAAGCTTTGAGGGTACACTGTAGTAGTGGTTTTGTGGGGGTTCAAAACCCTCCACCTCCACACCCTCCACACAAGATGGCGGCGGTGCGATATCTCTCGAACTTATGGTTGGATTTTAACAAATGAGGTGTCATTGAACTCGGGCTGACACCCCCTTTCCAATGGACAACATATTTCAACCCCAAAATAAAACCTACCCCTACTAGGGGGGTGAAATTGTTTTTTTTTTTTAGAATCTCTCTTTCCAATTGCAACATGTGAGAGTTTGAATGCTAATATGGAATGAAAAGTTGTTCTACACAAGAGACATGTGTGCGGTGGAAAGCCACTATGAATTAGCATGCCCACTCAGGGCTTTTGAAGAGGGTGGGGGAGCGGTTCCTTGTTGACGAGTCCCTGTGGACGGGTCATTGTTGACGAGTCCTTGTTGACGGGTCCTTGTTGACGAGTCCTTGTGGACAAGTCCTTGTGGACGAGTCCTTGTCCCTTTGGACTGATCCCTTTGGACGGGTCCCTTTGGCCTGGTTCCTACGGACTAGCCCATGAATTTATTTAAATTATGTTAAAGGGCCTAACTACATTTGTGTGTGTGTGTGTGTTGAATTGACGTTGTTCACTAATCCCCCACTACTATAATGGGATAACGATATGAAAGGAAAGTGATGAAATACATGTGAACATACAAGGGATCTAACTTGGTGGATGGATGTGTTCTAACAAGTCATTTGTAGTTGAAAGAGAATAATACATGTTCTTAAGATGTTAAAACTGAGGAGATGGCACGTGCAGTAAGACGTCTTGTTACTTCCTGTGTCATATTACAGACATGACAGAGAGCGTGCAGATCTGTTGCTATTACTAACACTGCAGTAATTTGAAACCGCAAGTGTTCATTAAGACAATGGATGATGATCATGCAAAGTTAGCAGTTATTGGATATTACACAGGTGTTCCTTCCGGTGTCATGTTGCTGACATACCAGAGAGCGCACACTGCTGTTGCTATGACTGACGCTGCAGTAATTTGAAACCCCATATGTTGATTAAGACAATGGGTGATGATCATGCAAAGTCAGCAGTCATTGAATACCACACAGGTGTTCCTAGTGTACTTTGGACTCTCAACTGTATTGGGAAAGGAATTGCAATGATCTGCAAAAAACTGCTGACACGAGCGATGAGAGTTTATATATGAGGGGTGTCATATATCTCCCTACTGTCAGTCTTTATTACTCGCTTTGAGTGAACAGTGCTCTATTACTGCTCAAGAGTTGTAAAGCCGTTTTGGTAGAAAATCATTAAATTATTTTGCAAAGTAAGTACTTATTATTAATGGATTGTAGTCTTTTATTACTAATTGATGTTGAAGTTATTGATTGGAATGTATTTATTGATTGATTGATTGATTTGTTTGCAGATAATTGGGTACTTGTAGGATACCAGATTCCTACAATCTGTTCATTCAGTGGCATCAGTTGATCAATTATAAAAAGGTAAGCGCCCCTCTAATAACTTTTAAACAGTTAGAGTGATATTTTCCAATGTTCACCACTACATGTCAGTGAAAATGGTATATTTGGCAGTCAAACGTTGGAACTACTTGACCATGATGTGTAAAGCTAATTTTGTAGGTTAGATTTTGATTACCACTCTATTAAGTTCGAATGTTCATTGCTAGGTGTCAGTGACAGAGGGAATATTTAAAGTCTTAACCTCAGTTCACTTAACTTTACCTAACTTAACCTTGTCATGTGACATGTTTTACAAGTTTAAACTTGTTTTAAGACTGACTATGACGTCACACTTAGATCACTTAACTGACGATCGCTGGTTTCCAATATGTGACATGTTCTACAAGCTTAGACTTGTTTTAAGACTGACTATGACGTCACACTTAGCTCACTTAACTAGTGATCGCTGGTTTCTATCACGTGACATGTTCTACAAGTTTAGACTTGTTTTAAGATTGGTTATGACGTCACACTTAGCTCACTTAACTGGTGATCACTGGTTTCTATCACTCTATCATATTCCAATGTTCACCGCTAGGTGTCAGTGACAGTGGTATATAGTAACCCCCAGTTAGAACTACATGAAGTTAGACTTGCTAGGAGTTCACAGATCGATTTAAATACCCTGCTATAACCATTGACTGGAATATAATTAAACTATTTATATTGTAAATTTTGTTTTATCTTTTACTAACATTGATTATTTCTTTCTTTTATAGATAACTTGGAAAGTAATCATCATGTTCAAGTGTGGTGACTGTAAGAAACAGTTCTCAAGACCTGACAACCTTCAACGTCATGCAAGTACAAAACATAATCAGAAAATGTTTGTGTGCAGTCATTGTGCTACCACATTTAACAGGCAAGATAGTCTTACACGACATGTAAATTTAATGCATGTCAGTTCAGCACCATTTTCGTGTTCAGTTTGCGAACTTGGTTTTTCTGATGTAAAGCGATATCAATCCCACAAGGTTGAAGTGCATGGAGTACAACAGGAATTGAAATATGTAAAACCATCAACTAGCACGGAACCTTTAAATGAATGTGATGCTCAAAAGCGTAAACGTTCTCAAGATTGTGAAAATAGTTGTGCAACAAAAAGAAAAAAGAATGGTGAACCTTCAATAACACATTGTGATGTATGTAATATTGATATACCTTCTTCAATCATTCATGGACATTTACGCAGTATTCAACATAAAAATAACACTTGCCATGAAAGAAATTCTGGAAATGTTCAACAAATTGGTAGTGCATTTAAAAGTCGAATTGCTAGTTATAGACTTCATAGTGAAGAAAAAACTCAAAGTATTGAATCATTTTTAAAAAATGTTCAACCTACTGTGTGTGGCTTAGTAGAAAATGTTTTATTAGAGCATAAAACAATTAAAATGAATTTTGAACTTTTTGGCCTCTATGTAAAAACTGGGAGCGAAGGTGAAATTACAGATATCAAATCCTTTAATACAAAAAACATAATTGTTAGCGAATCAACTAATATTAGTGATATATACCAAAATATTTCAAGTGCTATCATTGTGAAGAGTGAAGAGTTCCAGGAAAGGGAGTCAGGCTGGGCGTTAGTTGAAGTACTTTATTTAGAAACCAACATGAATAAATATAATCCCCTTCGAGCATCATCATACGTTGATTTGCCAGGATGGATCAAACGTAAGCACGCTTGTGTAAACGTTATGAATAATGATGACGCATGCTTTGCATGGGCTGTAACCTCAGCTCTCCATCCAGCAGTGGGACATTTGGAGAGAACGTCATCTTATCCTCACTATTCTTCAGTGTTAGATTTAAAAGAAATAGAATTTCCTATGGCGATAAAAGACATTCAACGTTTTGAAGAGCTGAACAATGTAAGTATTAATGTTTATGAAATTGAAAATAAGAGTATAGTAGGCCCTCTATATTATACTCAGGAAAAAAAGGATGCTCATGTAAATTTACTATACATAACTGAAGGTGAAAACGCCCACTATTGTTGGATAAAACATTTAAGTAGACTTGTTGGTAGTCAAGTATCAAAACATAAATCTAAGAAGTGGTTGTGTGATGGCTGTTTGCTCTATTTCAGAAAAGAGGACCAACTAACTCAACATCAAAAATGGGGGTGTAATCATGTTCGTACGGTATTACCGACTCCTAAAAATAACATTCTAAAATTTAAGGATTATGAGAAACAGCTTCGAGTACCATTTGTTATATATGCTGACTTCGAGGCTTTGCTAAAACCATTTAATACATGTTCATCAAATCCAGCCCAACCTTTCACCAACACAACTCACATTCATGAACCTTTTAGCTTTGCATATTATATTAAATGTAGTTATGATGACTCTTTAAATAAGTTTGAGCTCTATAGAGGACCTGATGCACCTAAAGTTTTTATGGAAAGGCTTGAGAAAGATGCCATTCGTATATCCTCTATTTTAAATACGATCATTCCAATGGAGTCACTAACTTCCTCAGAGCAAATGAATTTTGAAACTGAAACTAATTGTTTTATATGTGGTGAATGTTTATATTCAGACAGGGTTCGCGATCATGACCATTTAACAGGAAAATATCGTGGTGCTGCTCACCAAGAATGTAATTTAAATTATAGAGTAAGTAAATTCATTCCGGTCATTCTACACAACGGTAGCAAATACGATAACCACTTTATCGTTAAAGAATTTGGAGCTTCAGATGTGAAAATTGATGTGATTGCGAATAATAAGGAACAATACATATCGTTCACAAAATACATCAAAACTAGCAATAAAAAAACATTAAACTGCGATTTTTACATTCATTCCGCTTTATGCCGAGTAGTCTTGATAAGCTGGCTAGTAATTTAAAATCAGATCAGTTTCATGAAATTCATCGTGTCTTTCCTAAAGAAGAGGATTTTAATTTGATTCGTCAAAAGGGTATATTCCCTTATGAATATATTAACTGTGTGGAACGTCTTGAGGAGTGTTGTTTACCACCGAAAGATGCATTTTACAGTTCCTTAAACACAAGTCATATCAGTGATCAGGAATATTTACATGCACAACGTGTATGGACACAGTTCCACATTCAAACTTTAGGAGAATTTTCAGACATATATTTGAAGACAGATGTGTTGTTATTAGCAGATGTTTTTGAAAATTTTCGGAATGTTTGTATGAAAACTTATGATCTTGATCCTTGTCAGTATTTCACTGCTCCTGGGTTAAGTTTCAGTTCAATGTTGAAAAAAACGAAAGTAAATTTAGAATTAATGACTGATATAGACATGATCAATTTTATAAAATCATCAATTCGAGGTGGATTAAGCCAATGTAGTGGACGGTACTCTAAAGCGAATAATAAATACATGCCTAGCTACAACCCTTGTGAAGAGTCAAAGTATATTGTCTACCTCGATGCAAATAACCAATATGGTTGGGCTATGAGTCAATATCTACCACTGAAAGATTTTCGCTGGCTGACACAACCTGAAATTGATGTCTTACATGTTGACACTCTTAATGATAACGATGATAAAGGATATATTTTAGAGGTAAATCTTGAGTACCCTAAAGAGTTACATGATGATCATAATGATTTACCATTTTGTCCTGAGAATATGAAATCTCCATACATTTCATCACGAACAAAAATGTTAATTGCTAATGTAAATGATAAATGTAAATATGTAATACATTATCAAAACTTGAAACAGTGTCTACAGCATGGATTAAAATTAACTAAAATTCATCGCGTATTGCAATTTCAACAGTCAGCATGGCTCAAACCGTATATTGATCTAAACAATAATTTAAGAACACAGTCAACAAACGCGTTTGAAAAGGATTTTTATAAACTCATGAATAATAGTGTTTTTGGAAAGACTATGGAGAATGTTGATAAACGAGTTGATGTAAAGCTGATAACAAAGTGGGAGAATGATGGTAAAAGGTATGGTGCGAGCAACTTAATAAGCAAGCCTAACTTTCATAACTGTTCAATTATTCATGAGGATTTAGTTGTAATACAAATGAATCGTCTTAAAGTAACTTACAACAAACCCATATATGTGGGATACACCATTCTGGAATTGTCAAAAACACTTATGTATGAATTTCACTATGATTATGTAAAGAAAAACTATCTTGATAATGCTAAATTACTCTACACAGACACAGATTCTTTTATTTATGAGTTTAAAACTGATGATTTTTATGATGATATCAAAACTGAGCTAAATAGGTTTGATACAAGTGACTATCCAGAGGATAATATTTACCATTTACCTCTAGTAAACAAAAAGGTTCTTGGGAAATTTAAGGATGAATGTGCTGGTGTTATTATAGACACCTTTGTAGGCACAAAATCTAAATCATACAGCTATATGACAATTGATGATGTAGTAGTAAAAAAATTAAAAGGAGTGAAAAAGAATGTTGTTAGTAAAGAGTTAGATATAAGTGATTATAAGAACTGTATAGTTAGTAACCCACCTGTATTATATAAGAAAATGTGTGTATTTAGAAGTAAAAATCATCAGCTACATACCAATTTGTTGAACAAAGTTGCTTTAAGTAATGAAGACAACAAACGATTCATTATACCCAACACATTTAATACTCTTGCTTGGGGAAACAGTCGTATTGACGACTATTACTTTACTTAAGTCTAATGATCACTATATTGTAATATTTGTAGTGTGTTTTATATTGTAATATTTTTTTTTTGTAAAAACTGTAAGTAGAATGTATAATGTTAGGCTACAGTAGTTTAGTAAAAATAAGATAAGTAATACATTTTAGTGTAAAATGTTTTGCTTTTGTATATTACAAAAATGATTTTAAAAAATTTACTGAATGTGTGAACTAAACAAGGGGAATGTAAAAAATGTAAAGTGGAAATTGTAAAATATCCATGTGTGAAAAAGTGAAATGGCTATCACCATTTTAAAATTAAAAAGACATTGTAATCTGGTAAACCTTGTTTTTTATTTCACAACAACTAAAATGTATAGAATGTGTAAACCAAACAAGGGAATGTAAAAAATGAAAAGTGGAAATTGTAAATATTCATGTGTGAAAAATGAAATGGCTATCACCATTTTTTTAAAATTAAAAGATATAGTGATTCAGTGAACCTTATTTATATTTCACAAAAAAATGTACAGAATGTGTGAACTAAACAAGGGGAATGTAAAAAAATGTAAAGTGGAAATTGTAAATATTCATGTGTGAAAAAATGAAAATGAAGAAATGACTATCACCATTTTTAGAATTAAAAGACATTGTGATCTGGTAAACCTTGTTTTTTATTTCACAACAACAAAAATGTACAGAATGTTTAAACTAAACAAGGGGAATGTAAAAAAATGTAAAGTGGAAATTGTAAATATTCATGTGTGAAAAAATGAAATGGCTATCACCATTTTTTAAAATAAAAGACATTGTGATCTTGTAAACCTTGTTTTTATTTCACAACAAATAGAGCTTTACTAAAATAGAATACAAAGAAAATACCAATTCCTCAATCCTTTTCAATGTCCATGTCCACTCATTATCAACTTTCCTTTTATAACACTAATCACAATGACGACTGCCAACCTCTCTCCCACTGAGACATCACAGAATGTCAAAAGTTGTTTAGCTTTTCAACGATACTTTATCCGCTACACGTCTTAATGCAGAATGACTGTGGTGATAAGAAAGGTGCATGCTTGATCCAAAGGATTAATAGGTATATCACTATGCTGCAAAGGTTCTTCAAGACATGTTCCAGGACTACACAAATAATAACCAGGTAGGTAGATTTCGAAAGTCAAGTATTGAATTACTTTGTTAATGATGCCATTGCCAGTACAGGTCTGGCATATCCTTTTCCATCGATGGTAAAAAGGTTTGATCTTCCTCCTCTTCTGTGGATGATGTTTGTTGTTGTTGCTTTTTTTCTTCATTACTCCCGTGGTATGAGGAAACAAAGTCTTTACACTGACTTTTATGACCATGATACACTTTGACTAGCTGACAAGTAGCACACTGTCGCATAGAGGGTATTTTTGCCATAGCCACTTGCTTATGGTGATCATAATCTGTACATGGTTGCAATTCACTTAACACAGGGTCTTGAGTCCATGATTTTGGTACATGTTGCCAGATTTCTTTCACTGCATTTGCTGCGACATAATAAATGAATGATTTTGGAAGAGCCAATAATTCTTCTTTAGTAAAACTGTCTAGTTTCTTTTTACACACAAAGAACTTTCCAATCGCTTTATCGGTAGCATCCCCTTTCTCCATGGTATCACGTTGATGTTTACACGTCGCTTGTAGAAATCTCACTGGTGTCATTCACAGGTAAACCTTTAGTTTTAATTTTATTTAACAACTCCCAGCAGGCATTGGTGGATAGCCAATGAAACAATTGCCACACCTGTGCCAAGGCTTTATGGGTAATATTGTCACAGGGGCAGCGATCCATGAGTGTTTGCAGCGATGGACAGCTCATGTCCATTAAATCGATACATTGACAGTAAGACGCTAAAAATGGTTGTAGCCATTGACGTTTTTCACTACCTTTCACAAATATTACATGGGCAGAAGACAAGTGGGCTTTCATGACCATGTCCAGGTGCTTATATGAAATGGTTCCTCGCTTCCAGTCTAGTTGCATATGAGTTTCAATCCACTGGGTTTGTTTACGGTCTTTATCACACAACAAATCAAACGCATAAGGTGGTTTAAACACCAAATGAGTAGCTTGTGATATCCAAAAAGTGGAACAATCGATGATGGCCACTTCTTTAAATATAAATTTGTTATCTCCAATTTTAAACCCTTGACAGTCGACAATCAGTGTACGCAACATGTTCACTCTTGTCTGGATCAAGTCCAACTGACTACAGACTGACAATTGTTCAGTAAGGTGTACCCATGTCATTTACTTACATTCCATTCTAGTAAAAGAAAAGAAAAACATCGAGTAGTCACTATAGAGGTTAGGATATGACAGGGGGGGGCATAAGAAATAATAATATAACAACAACAACAACCAATTTTTTTTATTTCATTATTTTATTAGCATAACAAGTTTTACATTCTTTTTTCATTCTAGGATAGAGGCGGTACCATCTCATACAACAAAAAAGTCTTTTGTGTTTATAGTGTCCATAACACCGATGATATCCCAATGTCTCTAAACTGGATGTTTTTGACTGTGAGCTGCTCACTGAAGCACTGCCGGCACCATAAAGTCCACACGTATCATAACTTTTTTCATCACTCAGAGGCATGAGTGAGGGGTAACTTGAATGACAGGGTATATTACCCACCTCCATTCTGCACAGGTAGGGGCAGGCAGGTGACCAGCGCTGATGTTCCTGCATGGGTTCATCGCTCTCTTGTCATTGGTCTAAGATGATGGGACAAAACACACATTTCACTTCATCTCTTCTTTTTAAATAGTAGAATCCAGCGGCTGCTAAGGCTTGAGGGTTTATAAAAGGCACCGGCCACGTCGCAAAGGTCTTGAAACGTTGTTCCTCAGATTTTAAATTCATGGATGTAACTTCTCTTGAGGCTTGAAAGCAAGACATGACTGAGTGGTTTAATGTGTGTTGACCTGCTATTTATACACTTGTCACTTGGTTGGACAGTGGATAATAGTTGACTTATTTGTGATGAATAATCAAACAGTAGGCCGTGGTATTGGCTGGAACATTGTCATGCGTTTCAAAATCTAGTCGAATGTCAATATTGGATGGTTTGACAGTCTCTTCCAAGTAGGAACAGTCAAAGACAATCAGTGGCGCCCTTGTCTTAAAAGCTTGGGGTGACAACATTGGACAATTCTCTTTTTGATAATACGACCATCTAAATTTAGAAAACAAGTCGTACAGGGGGGCAAACTTATTTTTTGAAAAATCTAAATCCAGCCCTTCATAGGGAAACACAGCGCCGTTGAGTAAAAGACGTGCATTTCTCAATTGCAGGTGATCAAATTGCGTGACATCTTTGGTTTGTTGATACTTGCGATTCGTTTGAAAACCCACAATCATGTAGAGAGGTCTCTCTGTATAGCGGGCTGTTTTTATAGACCAACTGTGTGTGTTGGTGGTGGGCAATAACGGGTACTCATGGAGTGCCCAGCTTCTAAATTCCATGGGTAGAGGTATATCTCTCTTTACCATTTTGAGTATGTCCAGTTTTTTGCTATCGTTAAGGGTCACATGAGGCACTTTCCATAGCAGGCGTTGCAGTTGAATTTTTGAATCAATGGGGGCATTGTCGACTCCCTTGAGTGCATTATTATCACTCCTGTCTCTCACTAGATAAAGCACTTGTCTTGCGTTGACCACAATGCGCTGGTGATCTTCAGCAAAGCCTAAAATCAGTTTAAGAGGTAAATATCCAGTGAAGGTGCCATCGGTGTGTACCATCCAGTCATTGGTCGAGTCAGGGCACCAACCCGCCATGCAAAGTGTTTTAGCTTCTTCCTCACTATAAGAGGGATATAGTTTCATGACACTGGAAATACCCACATTTCGAGTGCTATCCACCACGATATCGTTAATGACATATCGTACTTCAGAAAACAGGAAGGCAAAAGCATGGTTGGCTAACTTGGATGTAGTGGGTGTAGAACCATCGGCTTTGGTGAGTCGACCTTCAATCTGAATAACACTTTCATGCGGTAGGGTGTAAATATCTTGGTTGTTGATAACAAATTGAATTTCATCATTGTTATTGAGTCCAGGTGTTTGAGCTTGATAAGAATGCAGATCAATTCTTACCACTCCTGGTTGCTCCTCGATGTGGTTCGCTACCTCTAGAATAGAATTCATCGCTGGGGTTAATGTGGTAACCCAAATGCTGTAAAATCTGCTTGTTCTGAGATGTTAACGTGTATTCACGTGGTAAACAACTAACACCATTCCTAGACGGTGCTGTTGCTTTATATACAAACTTCATAGTGGTTTTAGCACCAACTTGTAAGTCACTGGTGTGGTAGAATCTAGATCAATGAGTTGTTGCTCTCTATTGATCAGTCTTAATGTTATATTACTAATACCATCGACAGCCACAGAATGAAAAAGCACCACTGGAGGGTTTTCACGAATAATATAACCATTGGGCGATGTTATAATAAAGTCATAAAGCGAATGCGACGGTTCTTGATTGGTGTACACTTGACTAATAATATTACACGTCACCGACACATGATGGTCCTCAATGAATTTCACTTCATGGTCTGTTTCATGTTTTTGTTGGGCTCTAACACACGTGGTTTAAATCCTAGTAATGGACCAATGGAATCGGGGTGAGTTTTAAAGTCAATTTTGAATGTAGAAAAAATACTGCAGTGATGAGTGTTGGTATTTCCTACAAGTTCAAACTTGCGCGTTCCATCGAGAAATGACTTTAAACCATATTCATTGATCAACACCACATAAATGTGTTCATAAATGTCATCTATCGTATATCCACCAGAGTTCAGGGTGAGCACAGAATCATCATAGTAAAACTTGTTGTTCACATTTTCACGTATGTTGTATATTCGATTGTACGTTTCAAGAGAAACAAGTCCTAAACCATAAGGTTTTTCACTCAATTCGATAGGTGGGTAAAAGTCTAGACTCACTTCAGGTCCACGTCCATGCAGTGTAAACGTCTTACTTGCCGCCGACATACTGTTGACGTTTTTGCTTATGTTGCGTCTTATATAAAAAAATTAAACACAAACGTCCACACTGTTGGCTGTTAAACGTTTGCTCACGTTTCACATTATAATATATTTTGATCCTGTTTCCAAAATAGGCCACTAGTTCCATGGGCGGGGGCAAATTCCCAAAACTGTCAAAGTACCATACAGTAGATCCCTCTTTGACATAAGCTACATAATGTGTTCCAGGTCCTCGGTGATCATCCAAATTGATAACAGCACATTCATGTTTCCCGGGTTGTGAGGGTAATTGGATTCGCATAAACACACCTCGAAAATGAGAAAGCTTCAGTTGTTTAGCATAGCTTTCCACTTGCTGATGCGTCAGGGCATGTCTTGCTATGGTTGAGGTTAAAGATGTTTTTATTTTATTTCGAAAAGGTGAAATTCCAAATCCTTGTTGATAAAAGGCTGGCTTCAAATTGACATTTCTAGCCCCCATAGCAATGGCCTCCATTGTTTCATTGTGTCGCTGACTTTCATTGAGTTGTTGCTTGCCCTGTTGCACGGCTTTAATGGTTTTTGCCACTGCACTGGCGCCGCCTAAAAGTGAACCTAGAGCAGCCAGACCGGCGAATAATGCAGGTAAAAATCCCGCTCTTTTGGGGACGGGGATCACTCGCCCTTGTTTTGAACCCTGTCGTTGACGTTTTGGAATGACATGTCTCTGTGCTACTCGAAGAGCTTTCCTTATGGTCAACACATTATTTTTTCTTTTTTTCTTTCGTAAGGGCTTGTCTACGAATGTCATAAGCCCAGGCTTTGCCAAGGACAGGCTCATATTTTTTGTCTTTCTCACCACATATCTTTGTTTCACCATGATGATGATGATGATGACCAACAACCTTTCACAAGAAAGTTTAAGTCACAACTAACATTAGATTGTTATTTCATGGCTGTATATTCCAATTCTACATAAAGTGGGAAATCATTTATGGTTTTTCCAGCTTGCTTTTCATTCCATGTCAACAGGAGATGAAAGGATAATTCGTCTCCTGCATTGACCATTTCATGGTTATGGACCAACATCCTATGACCATTTATCTCTATTTGTAAATGGTTCTCATCAGGTATGGCATATTTGATGTGAATGGTTCCATTATAGTGTAGTCGATAGTGGCTTAAACCCGAAGCAAGCACATAGGTCAAGTGCTGGTCATGAACTAGCGGTATATGGTTTCTCTCATTCACAGGTTTTACATTTGTCAAATGCACTAAAAATACAGATGGGATAAATTTATAAAGCCTTTTCATTTCATAGGTCACGTATCGCTTGGTACAGACATCATTATCTTCTTGTGGGTCTTCCACGTGAATAATGCGGTGATGATTAGCGCTATAGCCATCCACCGTAAGCTGAGGCACTTTATCATAAAACTCATACACCTTGTTATCCACATACTTTTTTGTAGTAACGTCTGTAGACACTTGAGGATGTTTTACATGAGTTAACCGCTTTCCTTTAAAGTCATAATCTCCTTGTTTTGTGCGTGGCACTACTGACCTATCCACATAGTGTTTATTAGCAGGATCTGTTTCTTGTTTAGGATCATGTATGGGAACAGACCTAGCTTTGACCATCAACGCACGTCCAAAGACATCCATCGTCAACCTGTAATACGAGTCTACTGTTTCTATGACGAGGCTCGGTCCGATGTATATAGACAGCCTGCTAGCCTCTCTAAGCCTTAGTTGAAATGAAGCTAATTAAGCACCAAGAGTCATTCCCTGTGAGGGACATGGTTTCCCATCTCTGCCCCACATCACGTGAACAACGCCATGGTTCACTGTTTCCATCTTCCATTCGCTGCATCATTGTGGGACCTTCCGGCTGTGGAAAGACCAATCTTTTGCTGACACTTATTACAGCGCCCAATGGTCTGTGTTTTCAAAATATTTATATTTTCGCAAAATCTCTCTACCAACCCCTCTACGTGTTTCTGGATCAAGTCATGTCTGGATTAAAAAATGAGAATATGGGGTATTTTACATTTTCCACGCAAGAAAATGTTATTTCACCGGATGAGGTAAAGCCTGATTCACTCTTGATTTTCGATGATGTATCCACTGAACGACAAGGTATCATTCAAAGCTATTTCAGCATGGGTCGACACAAACATATCGATTGCTTCTATCTTGGACAAACGTATTCTAAAATGTCCAAACAGTTGATTCGTGACAATGCCAATGTCATTGTTTTATTTCGCCAGGACGAGAGGAACAGTCGTTACATTTATAATGAACATGTGAATCCGGATATGACCTTTCAAATGTTTACAGAATTGTGTGGCAAGTGCTGGAACACACAACGTCATGCCTGTTTAGTGATTGACAAACAAAGTGAACTCAACCAAGGGCGGTATCGCTTAGGGTTTGATCATTTTATTGCTATTTAAGGCACTGTATCATTCCCTCTCAAGTCATTTGTCGCGACATCATGGCGTTAGCAGAGAGTCAATTGAAAAAGCATATTATTAGAGCAAAAAATACTATTCGCCAAAAGTTTCGTCAATTGAAACGATCGCGTGCGGATCATGCTTTGTTTATTCAACAACATTTAGCACCTCCGCTAAAAGCTATGTTGAAACCCTCTATCAAGCCATCTGAAACGCTACCTACCGTTTCACAAGCCAGTCAGACGCACCACGAGGACTCTGAGGAAGAGAAAGAGGAAGATGAAGAGGAACAGGAAGATTTAACTAGTGTTAGCGAAGTTGAGGATAATGAGGAACAAGTGTTTACGCCTCAAAAAAAGGCATCACCCCTTGCAGAGTTTTTAAGAAAAAGGAAATCCTTGGCCATGGTCGAAACCCCTTGCCCTTCCAGATCGTCTCCATTTTCACAACTCTTGGCCACTCCTCAACATAAAGCTCAACTGAAAAACATTTTAATAAAATATTATGGATCAACACTGGAACCCTATTTCACCAATCTATTTGTTGGAAACACAGATACCACATATGGCGTTCGCTATGAGGATGATAGTTTTAAAATTGGTGATTCATCGATTAAATTTAGTCGTACTGAAGCTGTCATTAAAAAGATCAACTATAAATTAACACCAGGACTGTTAAAGCTACTATTCTCTCGGACTCCCTCATCCCTTATACGCCAGAGGACCTTGGTAAATATAAATCCATTTTATTGGATACCCATGCTCACAAAAGACAGTATGATCCCACTCAACAAGTGAATGCTAATATATCCCAAAAATATAAAACCATCATTGCAAAAATGTTCCCCACTAATCAAAGTGGTCGTCGTAAAGTGTCCGCTTCAGGGGTGACATTTAAACCATTAAAACCCCTTGTGGATGTTACCTACTGGCACAATCCAAATAAACTCGTCCAGCGACTACAGCTGTTGCATGCTTCACGTCAAGCCGGCCATACTGGTCACGATTGGGAAATTCAAGAAATTGAGGAAGAACTTCGAAATGCCAAAATTATTGTTTAAGCCCTCACCCATTAAAATGGGTATTGCTCACGAGTTGCATCGTCCAGCTAGACGTCACTATCAGCGACTCAAGGTGATTTCACAAGGTGTGGATGAACTTTGGCAAGCAGACTTGGTTGAAATGATTCCCTATGCTAACGTTAACGATGGTGTACGCTATATGTTGACGGTCATTGATGTTTATTCCAAAATGGCGTTTGTTGAACCTGTGCGTCGCAAGTCTAGTCCACTAGTCACCAAAGCCTTTCAACATATTATTCAACAATCTAAACGTCAACCTCAGCTGCTACAAACCGACCAGGGAAAAGAATTTTTCAACAAGGAATTCTCCAGTTTTCTCAAATCTAAGGATATTCACCATTACACCACGTACAGCAATCTCAAAGCCAGCGTGGTCGAGTGGTTCAACCGAACATTGAAAACCCATATGTGGAAAGCGTTTACCGCTCAGGGCACTTATCGCTGGTTGGACTTATTACCTGAGTTAGTGTCACGTTACAACGACACCAAACACAGAACCACTGGGACCAAGCCACGACTTGTAACTAAAAATATTCCACAACTGGATAAACTGTTTAACCCCATAAAAACAGCAGACCCTAAACGTCATCGCCTTAACATTGGGGACCATGTTCGTGTGAGCAAATTCAAGTCCGTCTTCGACAAGGGCTACACATCAAATTGGGGGACAGAACTATTTCGAATTCGTCAAGTCAACCTGAACAGTCCAGTCACCTATTTACTCGAGGACCTCAACCATCAACCCATAAAAGGCAGGTTTTATCTTCAAGAACTTCAAAAGACAGCGTTTCCTAAACATTACCTTGTGAAAAAAGTGTTGAAACAAAAAGGAAATAAACTATATGTAAAATGGTTGGGATTTAGCTCAGCCTTTAATTCTTGGATTAATAAATTACATGTTGTGTGAACCTGTGTGTCTTGTATTTATTTATTTACTCATGTTGTACTTAACCTACAGTCCTATGTACAGTCCTCAGCTATACATGTATTATGAGCAAATACATATTTCTTTCTCTCTTCACCTGTGTTCTCTCTTACACTAACTCTCCCCCCTTCACCTCTCACCACTGTCAAAACAGGTTGTGACTTGTTAGCTCTTATCGTGCACGTGTACAGGTGAACACCTGTGTGTTAGATCATATTACACATGAACTTGCATTTTCTCACGTATGAAGCAAAACAGGATGTGACTTGTTTCACAAGGAGGAAGGTAATAAGGTCATTTCACACGTGTTCACATGTATTTCGTCACTTTCCTTTCATATCGTTATCCCATTATAGTAGTAGTGAACAACGTCAATTCAACACACACACACACAAATGTAGTTAGGCCCTTTAACATAATTTAAATAAATTCATGGGCTAGTCCGTAGGAACCAGGCCAAAGGGACCCGTCCAAAGGGATCAGTCCAAAGGGATAAGGACTCGTCCACAAGGACTTGTCCACAAGGACTCGTCAACAAGGACCCGTCAACAAGGACTCGTCAACAATGACCCGTCCACAGGGACTCGTCAACAAGGAACCGCTCCCCCACCCTCTTCAAAAGCCCTGAGTGGGCATGCTAATTCATAGTGGCTTTCCACCGCACACATATCTCTTGTGTAGAACAACTTTTCATTCCATATTAGCATTCAAACTCTCACATGTTGCAATTGGAAAGAGAGATTCTCAAAAAAAAAAATACAATTTCACCCCCCTAGTAGGGGTAGGTTTTATTTTGGGGTTGAAATATGTTGTCCATTGGAAAGGGGGTGTCAGCCCGAGTTCAATGACACCTCATTTGTTAAAATCCAACCATAAGTTCGAGAGATATCGCACCGCCGCCATCTTGTGTGGAGGGTGTGGAGGTGGAGGGTTTTGAACCCCCACAAAACCACTACTCACTGTACTTGTCAGAAACCGCAGAATTACTTCATTCACATTTGTTTTTCTTTAGTTTGTCCTAGGCATTGTCCCATTGTGTACAAATAACAATATCTCGTAAACTACTTGCACTAGAATCGTGCAAAAGACACCATTGGAATTCTAATGTGTTCTACTTTTATTTTTTTAATGTCAATGAGTATTGTTCCATTTAAAAAATTGTAATTGTTGTAAATAAAACCACTTTCTAAAAATTATAAAAATCAGTGTATCAGCTACAAATACGAGCCCTTGGTTACAATTTCATTAGGTTAAAACCGCATATCAATATCACCTTCCATTTCAGAAATATTTACAGTGCAAGTTTTAGGTGAATCACCCGGTATATTTGTCAAATACCACTCACTCACTCATTCATTCATCACGAAATCTCAGAAACCACCGAACGGATTGGAATGAAATTTGTTATGCCACTTCCTCAAGGGCCGCAAACGCCCACTAAGAAGGATTTTTTGGATATTCAGGTTCGAAAAGGGTGTTAAGGGGGGTAGACCTGCATTTCATTGAATAGCAATATCTCACGAGTGGTTTCATTTGCTGATGTGATGCTCGGCATATAAACTAATCATTAAATATAAGCAGACATATGTCTGAGGGTTTTTCGATGTGGTGTATTATTATGAGGTGAAAGGGCTGAAAAGTGGGGGTTGAAGGATTCCTAACGGAGCGTGTAGGCCTATCTGTTAAACGACATACCGGTAGGCGAGAAATTTGAAATTCAGAGAAAAAAATCAGCTTAAAAAATAAGTAAATCGTTGTTCAACCGTTTTTTTTTCATAAATTCAAATTAAGGGGCCAGTGGGGGTGGGGTGAAATTCTGGGGGGGGGGGGGGAAGGAGAGAAAATGTCCTAACTGACTGACTAACTCACTCACTCATCAAACTCAGTTTAAGGGGCCCATGAGGAGGGGTGACATTCTGGTAAAAATAATTTAAAGAAAATGTCCTGACTGACTCGCTCACTCATCACGCCCAGCGAAAACTATTAAAGTTGGAAACATGAAATTTTGGGAATATGATCGCTATATGTCGAAAACGTCAACTATGGAATGATTTTTGTTTATTCGGGTTTTAAAGGGGTGTTAATGGGGTAAACATGCATTTCATCGAATAACGATATCTCATGAGTTGTTTCTTTGGGGATGTGATATTCGGTATATAAACTAATCATTAAAAATAATCAGACATATACGGTATCTAAGGGTTTATCTATGCGGTGTATATTATGAGGTGAAAGGGGTGAAAATTGGGGGTTGAGGGATTCTTAACGGAGCGTGTATCTCTTAAACGACATTGGCGAGAAGTTTGAAATTCGGCGAAAAAAAAACAGCTTAAAGTATAAGTAAATGGGTATTTGTCCGTTTTTTTCATATATCCGATTTAAGGGGCCCTTGGAGAGGGGTGAAATTCTGGGGAAAAAAAAACAGGAAAGAAAGTGTCCTAACTCACTCACTCATCAAACTCAGGGGGGAAGAACAGCTCCAAAATAAGTAAATAGGTGTTCGACAGTTTTTTTTTTCATAATCCAATTTAAGGGGTTCATGAGAGGGGTGAAATTCTGAAAAATAAATGAAAGGAAAATGTCCTGACTTACTCTCTCACTCATCATCGCCCAG
Source organism: Meconema thalassinum (assembly GCA_946902985.2). Classification (NCBI taxonomy): domain Eukaryota; kingdom Metazoa; phylum Arthropoda; class Insecta; order Orthoptera; family Tettigoniidae; genus Meconema; species Meconema thalassinum. Next base: position 355,401,241 of record OX336388.2, on the reverse strand, counting down.
CCAAAATTATTGAAGTTAGAAACATGAAATGTTGGGGTTATGTTCGTTGTATGTCGAAAACGTCCACTAAGGAAGGATTTTTGGATATTCAGGTTCTAAAGGGGTGTTAAGGGGGTAGACGTGCATTTAATTGAATAACACTATCTCCCGATTGGTTTCCTTGGGGATGGGATACTCAGCATATAAACTCATCATTAAGAATAAGAAGACACATGTCTGAGGGTTTTTCGATGTGCTGTATATTATGAGGTGTATGTGTGAAAAGTGGGGGTTGAAGGATTCCTAACGGAGCAAGTATCTCTTAAAAGACAGAGGCAAAAAGTATGAATCTCAGGGAGGAAAATCAGCTTGAAAAAGTAGTAATTAGGTGTTCGATCGTTTTTTCATTAATCCAATTTAAGGGGCCCATGGGAAGGCGTGAAATTCTGGGTAAAGAACTCCACTAAGGAAGGATTTTTGGATATTCACTCATCATCACCCAGCAAACCTATTGTAGTTAGAAACTTGAATTTGGGGATAAGTTCGTTGTATGTCGAAAATGTCCACTAAGGATGGATTTTTGGATATTCATGTTCTGAAGGGGGGGGGGGGGGGGGGGGTTCAACTTGCATTTCATTGAATAACAATATCTCACGAGTTGTTTCATTTGGGGATGTGATATTCGGCATATAAACTAATCATTAAAAAAAAAAAGCAGACATATGTCTAAGGGTTTATCGATATGGTGTATATTATGAGGTGAAAGGGGTGAAAATTGGGGGTTGAAGGATTCTTAACGGAGCATGTATCTCTTATTCGACATAGGCGATAAGTTTGAAATTCAGCGGAAAAAGCAGCTAAAAAAATAAGTTAATAGGTGCTCGACCGTTTCTTCATAAATCCAATTTAAGGGGCCCATGGGGAGGGGTGAAATTCTGGGGGAAAGAAAACAGGAAAGAAAGTGTCCTAACTGATTGACTCACTTACTCACTCATGAAATTCAGCCTGAAAAACAGCTTAAAATATGTAAATAAGTGTTCGACCGTTCTTTTCATAAATCCAATTTAAGGGGTTCATGGGGAGGGGTGAAATTCTCAAAAATAAATGAAAGAAATCTCACTCCCTCATCATCGCCCAGACAAAATTATTGAAGTTAGAAACATGACATTTTGGGGATATGTTCGTTGTATGTCGAAAACGTCCACTAAGGAAAGCGTTTTGGATATTCAGGTTCTAAAGAGGTGTTAAGGCGGTGAACGTGCATTTCATTGAATAACAATATCTCACGAGTGGTTTCGTTTGGCGATGTGATACTTGGCATATATACCAATCATTAAAAACAAGCTGACACATGTCTAATGGTTTTTCGATGTGATGTATATTATGAGGTGGGGGTTGAAAGATTCCTAACGGAGCGTGTATCTCTTAAACGACATAGGCGAGGAGTTTGAAACTCGGAGGAAATCAATCAGCTTAAAAATAAATAAATAAATAAATAAATAAATAAATAAAATAAATAGGTGTTCGACCGTTTTTTTAATCCAATTTAAGGGGCCTATGGGGAGGGGTGAAATTCTGGAAGAAAAACTTCCACTAAGGAAGGATTTTTGTATGTTCACTCTCATCGACCAACCAAAACTATTAAAGTTAGAAGAATGATATTTTGGGTATATGTTTGTTGTGTGTCGAAAACGTCTACTAAGGAGGGATTTTTGGATATTCAGGTTCTAAAGGGGTGTTAACGGGGTTAAACCTGCATTTCATTGAATAACAATATGACACGACTATGACGCGAGCGAAGCCACGGGCACCTGCTAGTATAAAGATAAAATAAGAAAATAAATTAAGACACAAAATAAAAATAAATATACTGTATATAAGAAATGGAATTAATTATAAATATGAAATAAAATATTAAAAAAGAGAATAAATAAATATAATAAAAATAAAAATATTGAATAAATACATAAATCAAAATAAAATAAATATAAAATATAAAAATGAAGATAAAAATAAAATTATAAAATATAAAAAATAAATAAATATAAAAGAATTAAGAAATTAAATACGGTACTATTGATATAAAATAAATAACTAAATAAAAGTATGAGAATAAAAGTAAATATAATAAAAATCAAATAATAATACAAAAATATATAAATACAAATTAATAAATAGACAAAATATAAATAAAAATAAATATAAAAATCAATCAATCAATGTTAAAATTAAATTTTATTTCTCGTGGCCTAAGCATGCGATCGAAGTCAATGTTTGAATAATGAGCCTACGCAACAATCCTCATCTAATAGTACATAACTCTATGGCCTACATATAAGCTATTAAAATCCAACATGGGACCATCCGAAATATTTAGACGGTTCTCAATATCTATTAATCTATGACAGCAATCAAACTGAAATGTTGTATGTTGATAGAGGCTATAAACATAAGTTCACCTATGCAACTTTCAATAACCTGATGAGCACAAATCCAACATGGTGGTAACGCAAAATTTAAGTATTTAAATGAACGTTTCTCACGATTTAACCATCCAAGCGCAGTGAAACTTGGTACGATCAATGCTTATACAAATTTTAATCCACTGGCATCTAATGTATTTCAATTGTTTTCATAACCACAAGATGGCGGCTGTGCGAATTTTTTAAATTTCGTTTTTATTTCTTGTGTCCTAATCATGCGATTGAAGTTTGAATAATACACCTAACAATAATCTTCATGTAATAGTACATAAATTTAAGGCCTACAAATATAAAAATCCAACATGGCGACCATCCCAAATATTTAGACGGTTCTCAATATCTACAAATCTATTACAGCAATCAAACTGAAATTTTGTATTTTGGCAGAGGCAATTAACGTAAGTAGGATATATGAAAATAGGCTATTTAGTTCTTCATGGAACTACTTGTTTTTTTAGAAATCATGGCCTACATGTCGGATGGTTTACTGGCTTGTAATATCTCCTTCAACAGTTCATGAATGATAGAAAGAAAATGAGATGGATAAACCACTGAACAGGTAATTGGGTGATTGGATATTGGGATTCTTCTGTGCCTTGGAAAATCTCAATTGGAAATGGGTGTCAATAATAGACAAATACATACGGTACCATTAAAAAGTACTTCAAAATACAATAATATATTATCAATACAGTTTTATGTACAAATATTTAAAAGCATTTATCTGAAATGGAATTCCATTTTAATATTAATACACTGTAGCCTAATGTTGAAAAAATTAAAAAAGAATTAAAAAAAAAGACTGGCTGCTATACCAACGAAAGGAAGTTTACACAAGACCCATTATGGGTGATCTTTGAGATATGTAACTCAGAGTGAAACCAGTAGGCCACATTTCACTCTTTTAGAAAACTGAAAACTGCAAGCACCTGAAGAAATCTTCATTTTTACAATTACCAGGATTTCCTTTCCTGAGTTTTTGTGCACCTTATTACATATACTCAACTTGATGAGAAACATGCATCTCCAATATGACATGATGAAGGATAGAATGATTTTAACAGTACCATATCAGCAAAAAATTATGTATCCATAATTACATCAATTGACAATAGCCATCTGAAATACACTTTTCACAGAGATATACAATTTTATGTACGGTATAATAGAATGCCAGCATTCCAAATCATTGATCAAAAAAACGAACAAATTTCACCTTTTGCACTTCCTCTCTCACATTAATTCTTACTTACATTAATGTTTAAATTTTACCATAATTATGTAGTAACAACTATTTTTGGATCCTGTTCTCTTCTGTTGTAACCTCATCAGTGCTCAAATACCATGAATGGCAAAGCATGAATGAAGTCTATTAGCCTATGACTTACCACTTCACATGCAATAGTCTTAAGGTCTGAACAAAATCAAGAACAAATCTAGTTGGCACTTATGGCTAAGTGGGTTATTGTTTTGTTAGACCTATAAATGTAGGCTTACAGTATGTATAAATGTAGACATAATGTGTGTCTAAATATAATTTTCCTGTAAAGATAAAATTGAGGTTGGTCAACAATGGTAGTCAAACAATAAATCCACAAGAAGCAGGAACATTAAAAGCATGGTTATTCCTAGACGAGATTGTGCTGCTGGGTGAAAGTGAGGTACGGTACAAGAATATTGTTGAACATATGGAATGAAAGACAAGGTTATGAGAGTGTTCTAGGACCAGAGGGTTGGGGCAGAAGAAATGAGGAAGGAAAGAGACTGTTGGACTTCTGCCAGAGGAACAGCCAGCTAGTTGGGAACTCCTGGTTTGAGAAAAGAGAGAGCCACACAATCACGTGGTACAGTGATGACTTGACCAGGAAGTCGGTGGTCGACTATATACTGTATGAGAAAGAACTAAATAAGAACATCACGGACATCAAGGTTATACCATCGGAGAACCTGGATAGCGACCATCGATTGCTGGTAATGAACCTGAGAGGGAGAAAGGAGAAGAAAGGGACTGAGAACCAGGAAAGACGTACAAGGATATGGAAACTGAAAGAAGGGGATAGAAAGGTCGAGTACCTCAAAATGGTAAAGGAAGGAATTCCAACAGATGAAGAAAGAGGGGTGGAAGAGGAATGGGCTAGATTTAAGAAGACACTAGTAGGTGCAGCAGAAGCAGTATGTGGGAGGACACGTAGTAAAAAGAGGTGGAAGGAAACACCATGGTGGAATGAGAAGACAAAAGATATAGTAAGGGAAAAGAAAAGAGCCTTTAGGAGGTGGTATCAAAATAGGACGGTAGAGACAAGGTAAGAGTACCAGGAAAGAAAGAAGGAGGCGAAGAGAGTAGTGGCTGAGGAGAGAAGAAAGTGGATGGAAGAGTGGACAAAGATGATGAAGGAGGATAGTGAAGGTACAAAAAAGGTCCTGTATGGGATGGTAAAAAAAAAGAGGTGGAAGGATCCTACGGATTATGTTAGAATGGTGAACAAAAGGGGACAAGAGATAGAAAATAGGGAAGAACTGAAGAAATGTGGAAAGAATATTTTGAAGAACTTCTGAACCCAAATGGAAAAGATGGTGAGGAGGAAGAAATCGGGGAAGAGGAAGATGAACTGCAAACACAAAAGGACTTAACGTGGAAAGAAGTGGAAGATGCAGTGAACAAGATGAAAGGAGGGAAGGCACCGGGTGTGGATGAGTTGAGTGTGGAGATGGTGAGAGCAGCAGGAGAGGTAGGGATACAGTGGTTGTACCGAGTGATGAGGACAGCATGGAAGGAAAGGAAGACACCAGAGGACTGGAAAAAAGGAATAATTGTCCCGATCTTCAAGAAAGGTAGTAGAACAGATTGCAGAAACTATCGGGGAATAACACTGATGAGTCATTGTGCAAAGATCTTCGAGAAAGTTTTGGAAAAGAGAATTAGGACAAGGATAGAAGGAGGGATGAGGGAAGAACAACATGGCTTCAGAGCAGGAAGGTCCACAGTGGATTTGATATTTGCTGTAAGGCAGTTACAAGAACAGCACTATGAGTATGGAACAGATCTACTGATGGCCTTCCTGGACATTGAGAAGGCATATGACAGTGTATGCAGAAACAAAGTATGGAAGTCCCTGGAGGATAGAGGAGTAGAGAAATGGACTATAAAGAGGATAAAGGAGATGTACAAGGGAAGCGTGAGCTGTGTGAAAGTGGGAGGAGAGAGATCAGACTGGTTGGAACAGAGAAACGGCCTGAAACAAGGAAGTGCACTGTCACCGTTACTTTTCATTGAGGTGAAGGATGACATAATGACCCGAGTGGCACAAGTAATTGGGGAAGGAAAGATGAAAGCAATGGTGTTTGCAGATGATTTGATGATTTGGGAAAACAAGGAGGAGGAGGTACGGGAACTGTTGGACGTGTGGGAAGGAATAATACAAGGATATGGGATGGAGTTTAGCATAAATAAGAGTGAGATGGTGATAACAACAAGGAAGAAGGAAAGAACCACAACGGGAATAACAATTGGTGGGGAACAGCTGAAGAAAGTGGAGAGTTTCAAGTATCTGGGAAGCCTGATACAAGATAATGGGAGAAACGATAGAGAAATAAATGAGCGGGGGAGGCAGGCAGAAGCATTTCGGAGGAGTGTGAGAAGCATGTTATGGAGCAAGGATGTCCCTCAGAACAGCAAAAAGATCATATATCGGACGTAATATGTCCCTATCCTGACGTATGCCTCGGAGACCTGGGTTATGAAAGGAAGGGAGAAGAGCAAAATACAGGCCAGTGAGATGAGGTTCTTGAGAAGCAGTATTGGAGCTACAAAGATGGACAGAATAAGAAATGAGAGGACCAGAGAATTAATGGAGGAACCATTACAGGATGGTATAGAGAAATCTAGACTTAGATGGTATGGACATGTAAAACAAATGGAGGAGAAGAGGATACCCAGGAGAGTACACGAGACGAAATGGGAAGGAAAGAGACCGAGAGGAAGACCGAGAGACAGGTGGCTGAAGGGGGTGGAAGAAAGCATGAAGAAGAGAGGAGAAGACTGGACAAGGGTGGAGGCTGAGAGATGGTGGGAAGACAGAAGACGTTGGAGAGGCTTGTGTTCCAAACAGACCCGGCCAGTGGCTGGAAACTGTGCAAGATGAAGAAGAAGACATGGAATGAAAGGACTGAAGAATGGGACTGAAAATTAAGAAAGAAAAGAGTAGAACTATCATTCTTACATGAAGATCAAGACGTGGAAGGAGTGGTATAACAGTCCAGCGGGAACCATTAAATACTATCAACAGTTTCATGTGTGGTATCCTAAAATGGAAGAATGACACTGGAGATACAGTAAGTAAGAAGGTGCGGTTAGCAGCCAATCTTTACTTATGAAGCAGACACTTGGGGTAACAACCAAACCAGAGAAGATTAAAATCCAGGCAATTCCTAAGTAGTATGGAATGTTGGTCAAGACGAGACAGAACCAATTAAGGAATACAACCACAAATGAAACAATAGGTGAATCGGAGTGGAAGAGAGAGTCCTAATTGTTGTAATCAAGATTGCAGTAGTTTGGACGTGTGGAAAGAATAGATGGCTCAGGAATCCTGAAGCTGATTCTAGAGCTGAAGGTTAGAGGGAAAAGACCAAAAGGTAGACCCAGGTAACAATGGGGTGAACAAATTGGCCAAGATCTAACAAAATGTCTTTGAAAACAAATGGTGGAGAACCAGGCAGAGATAAATGATCCACAACTCAATCCAGATTTGGACATGAGGACCAGTTGATGAAGTCCCAAATCCAGGGATGGTGGAAGACAAGTGAGTATTCTTACCCCCACCATCCAATATCTAATGTTCATAATATTAATTTTTTGGTCTGCTGGGACCTCAGATGAAAGTTAAAAAAATATTCTTCTTTTGCAAATTTAATTCAGAAATGCAGGGGTTATAAGTTAAACATGATTGTATGTATCTGCAACATATTCTGTTCCAAGTACTGCAAGCACAGTTTATATCAAATGTAAATTGATTTAACCTAGAAGTTGAAGCCAAAATGGTCATATAAATACCCTAATAAGAAAGGCAGCCAATGACGGAATAAACACAATGTGAACTTTTAAATGGTATCAAATGGTAACTTTGATCTTTAGTTTAGGCACCCAAATACTGATTGTGCTAATTTAAGAAGGAGGAGAAGAAGCTGGTGATAATTGTACTTGTGTGCAGCATGTATCCTGAACAATGAGTGAAATCGTAACAACTGGTGGGGCGAGGGAGAGTCGATATTTATATGGATATTGATTTGTAAACCTTTTAAGATTTTCAAATAAAAACAAAATTAAGCTTACCTCGAAGAATATTTCTAAGATGGTATAACACTATGGTCACTGCTTTTCTTCACTGAGTAACATTTATCTGCCACATTATGTCCAGAAGTGACCCATTTTTTTGGCAACGGTAGTTGCATCCCACAATTTTATACGAGGTGTTTGTAATCGGGTACTGTCAAGTATTTGTGAACAAGCATTTCTTTCAATTGTTTTCATGCTATGAGCATGAAGACTCCACCATCACCATACTGGACACTTTGTCAAATTTAGGATTTTTAGACTTTCCCTGCACATAGTCACTGTATTCGGTACCAGTACTGACTCTTATTTGCTTGATCATATTTATAACAGTTAGTAGACCAGTGGCGACTGGTAATAAGGTTGCTGTGTTGCACAACGACCAGATGAATTCAAGAAAAACAATTAAAACCGTAATAAAAGTTTTAGTAATAAAAGCCGTACATTTCCTTTTATATGTATAGGAATGCATAATTTTGTTCTTTAATAATTTAGGAAATATTATAGTAAGTTACTGTGAGCTACCTGACAAAGTGAAGCGCATCAACTGTCTAGGTGCGCTCCTCCGTTTGGTCGTTGCCAGGCCCAAGCACCGACCAGATCTCAATAGTGAAGGGTGCGGCAGAGATGCTAAACCTAGTAAGTCCTATCCGAACAGTTAACTCGGCTGGTCGTTGCCCGCTGATTGCAACAAGGGAGCCGAGGCGCGGACAGAGACATCCGAGATGCTTCGTCAACTGCCAATACTATGTCTTGCAATGTAATTTGCGCATACTTGTGACATTCGTGGTTCATTCTCGCCCCAGTATATAACTTACGTTGTTTTGTTCTCGTGAAGGTTTTCAGGTAGACGAACATATAATCCATTTAATCCGATGACAATGTGATGTTCTCTGAACTGCAGCATTCGTAATGAATGAGGTACATCCATTTCACCGCACAATTGAATACAGTTTTCTCTGATATGAAGCAGTCTTTTACCCTACCACCTTAATGAAAATAGTTGAACACCCAAAACAATTATACGCCAGCCGCCACTGAGTTAAACTAGTTTTACCACACATTTCACTGCTTAGTTCTCAAAGGTTTACTACTGAGGTGCGCAAATTATTAGACTCGGTACCAGTTTTCCAAAATGCATTTTTACTTTTCATGGATTAATGGACCAGCAAACTACAGGCTGTGGAGTTGAAGTTTTTAAGAACTATGATTCAAAAGACAAGGAGGGACAAAATAAAACATGATGATAAACGGCATCTTGTTCAAGTAGTAGTAATGAGATCTGTGTTGAAGCCAGGCTGAAATCGTTCGGTCATCTCAAAAGAATGGACACAGAAAGAACAGCTAGAGTGTGGTTTGAGTAAGAACTGAAAGGCAAAAGACCAAGAGGTCGACCGAGGAAGAGAAGGATCGACCAGGTTAGAAATAATCTTCCAGGGAGAGGTCTGGATTTGCAGCAGGTCATGGAGGGAGGGACATTCTTGGAGAGAACGAAATGGAGAGCGCTCATTCGCCGCACCCGGGACACTGGAGCCAGTTCATGATGATGATGATGATGGATTAATGCACTAAATATGTTTGTAAGGCGCTGAAATGACTTCAAATGTTTAACCAAGGGTCTTAATTATATTTTAAGAAAATCAAAATAAAATGATCTTTTAGAATTTCAACTAACAGAGAAGCCTTGCTAATGCAAAATGCCACACGTTTTGAATCGATTACTTCACTCTACTTCTCGTGTGAATTTAGGACAGAGGGATTTGGAGTCTTTTTACTTATGATCCACACTTGAACTATTAATTTAAATCAACTGACTTGGAGGGTACATTCTAAAGTCAATTTATTTATTTATCGTATGGCTTTTAGTGCTGAGAGTGTCCGAGGACATGTTCGGCTCACCTGAGTCAGTAGCTGCTTCCTTCGGACAACCTTAGGGTGAGCTACAAGTCCCGTTCAATTTCAAGTAGTTCTGACTTTTGCTACCAGATATCAATGATACCTAGTGTTGAACGCTGGAACTTTGATAGAGCGTTCCGACGAAATCTAACCTAACAATTTAGCTTCACACATGTTTGGTCTGTGGAAGGATTTTTTACATGCCATAAATCTATGACATGGGACCTCCGGCTTTACTTCTCCTCCAAAGGAAGGCATACTGACGGATTTTTAACGCTCTTAAAATATCCGACGACTTTGGTCGGGTTTGAACCCGCTATCTTGGGCACAGAAGTTCAGCATGCTACCAACTACGCCACGGAAGTCAAAGAAAAACAGAAAACGGACCCAACTCAGGTACCCCTCTGAATCCCCAATTCTGAAAGTTTCTAGACGCAGCTCCTTATGGGAAAAGAAATAAGTCCATGGAGGAGGAAACATTACTACATGGTGGCCACTACTCCTGGAAAACTCCTCGATTTTTATTAGGTCTGGAAAACTCCTGGAAAATGATGAAAAATTTGAAAACTCCTGGAAAATAGCCACTGTTAATTAATTATAAAATTCTTTCCATCCTAAATCATACCCCCGCTGCGGTTTTCGGTGAGTACTCTATCGTTAACGAAAGAAATTTCCTCAGGCTACCTGTTTCCGTGTGGGAGAACACGCGATAGTCTTTTTGTAAAGCATATTGAGTATAGACAACTTCACCGCAATAAAATTGCAGGCGGCATTCTTTTCACTTTTTTTATGCAGATATTTCAGTCACAAAGGCTTTTTTAAAACAACAATTAAATCATTTGTGTGTAGGCTTGCGTATCAATAACACAATTTTTGTCAACATCTGCATAAGTAAACCAAACAAAACAGCTTTAGTTTGGTCTTGAAGTAGGCAAGCCCCCCCAGACTCGAGCTTATTTTTAAGTCTGGAAAAATGAGAATTACTCCTGAAAATTCCTGGAAAACTCCTGGAAAATAGTTGACCGACTTGAGTTGCCACCATGTTACTAAGAACAGTAATAAAAGGTACCAGCAGTTGGTCAATAAAATGACTTTGAATGAAAAAATTGTGACTGATTTAAATTCTTCATTTGATTCTAATAATTAATTTCCATTTGACAAAACAAGTTTATAACAAAAAATGCCTCTCTTGGAATTGTAAAATTCAACATTATAAAATAATAGTCTTGCCTGCAGCCCTTTATGCAGCCGAGACACTTAATCTACAACATAAAACACTGAGAAATCAATTGGAGATTAAGAAACGCAAAATCATGCAAAAAATTTTGGGACCAAGAATCAAAGAAGGAATTCACCTTCCGAAACCTAATGCTGACGTCTATTTAAAAATTACTAAAATCACAGACACAATCCGTATGAGAAGGATCCGATTCATGGGACATTTGGACAGAATGGACCCGACTAGGTTAACAAATAAAATCTATACGTTTTTGCAGGAAAAGGCAGCAAGGTCCATTTGGTACAAACAGACGGAAAAGGACTTGGCTGAACTAGGTTTTCCCAATCTCAAGGATCGAGAGGAAATTAGGAAAATTACTCATATACGGGGTTTTGAGGGGGAAGAGAGAGATGACCTACCAGACACGTCTGGTCGCAGCAACGAAGATTCGCTCAATCGTTGAGCATGAAGAGTTATTGGGCAAACATCAAGGCGAATAAGTGTTGATTCAGCGTGGTCCTAGGAGACCCATTCGCACAGAAGAAGAATTTGCACACCTCTGTACTGTACTGAAAAAAAGTATGGCAGGCCTATGAAGAATGGCATGTCAATTTCATTGTCAGCTGCTATTATAATTATGAACATTACCAGATGTGGAATCGTCACATTGCACATGGCGATACTGCCATTCGACAATTTCAATACACAATCTTCTTCTCCTTCCTCTCTCGAATTGACCTACTTAGGACCATGTTTATTCAACTGGAGGGTCTTGATCTTCGCGCAGTATTGACGCATTTTCTGCCGGTTTAACTCCTTTCTTTCTTTCACAATCTATTATTATGTTTTGTGGTTTATCCTTGGTGTTTTATAATGAAAGGATTCTCTCCTGGGAAATTTTAGATGGGAGGGAAGAATTCTTTGCTTGAGATAAAATCTTCAGTTTGGGAGACTTCCTCTTATCCCCCAACAATTTACCATCTTGATCCTGATATTAGAACTAATTATGCTGGGGTGTCACTTAAAATAAGGCAACATAATGAAAGATATTGGTACTGTAGGTCTAATGTTACTCTAGTGTGTTAATAAGTACAAGTAAGAAATGAACCAACTGAACTTGTGTACAAATAAGATTCTGGTAGAATTGAAGTGCAAGATCCAAAAATGTTACATTAAAGCCTAGATTACAGTCTTCCTTACAAGAATGCAAATGAGTGATCACTAGAACAGTAAGGTATATTCTCAAGAATATACAATTATTATTTTTGTAATAAAATATGGGTACAATGCTTTACATTTGTCACAATATTTGATTCCTCAGTACAAAGCAATTTTGGTACAAATGGAAAATTGTATATTTACAGGAGACAGAAAAATACACAGGCTGAAATACTACTGAAACTTAAATGTTACCTGGTTACATATCTTAACCAATTTTATTTTGCCTCATTTAATTTTCCGGTACTTGAAGAATCCAAAAAGAGTTGTAATTGGTATCACATAATGTAACAAATGATACCATATCAAATATTTTGGTATCCTCATACAGGGCCATAATGCTGCAATTCACATGAAATCTTAAAGGCACATACAAAACATACTGATACTAGATATTAAATAATAAATAACTTGACAGAAGATCCTCCCCCTTCCACGTTAACTGAAGACTATTCTCTCCTATATTTTATTTGTCTTCTTTCTAACCCATATAAGGCTTGTATCAGTTTATTTTCAGGAACTGGTACATGGGCAAATAAACTCTGTTTACTGCTGCCATTTCTGATGGAAACCATTTAAAATTGTTCTCCACTGTTGTTAGGGTATATGTTAACAAAGTTAATTGCCATAAATCTCAAACCAACGAATAGGAGTAACGGTAGCCTACTTTTTGATATTTGCTAGATAAAATAAGAAAATATGTCATCTCATTTCTATGGTGTATACCGGTAGTACCATACCGTTTAAATATTTGCTTTGGTGCAGGTATAATTTAATTTAACATGCTTAGCCTATGTGTGCGTTCAAGAGGATTTACATTGTTATTCGTGTTGATAGCTCAGAACAGGAGAGCATTTTTTAATGTGCTGTTGGCTAATAAATTCTATATAGCCTTAGGTCTGATTACACAAGTTACCAGTACTTCTCTAAATATTTATTGTAATGCCTAAGGCCTCATTATGTCCTATTATCAATAGCTTTTCCTATTTTAGTTTGAGCACCTGAGAAATCCTCATGTATCAATAGAGGTAGGCTATGGTATGTCTATAATGGTACTGAGAAAACCCTCCATTATCTTATCTACAAACTTTAATTTTTCTTTCTTCCTTCCATCAACACAATAACTCACATGTTCTAGTACATCCCTTGCCAATCCCATTAATTGATCAACTGCCTATAATCTTTCACTCATCGCATCAGGAGCCAGGAAATGGAATTATATCAAACTCTTAAGACACTAAAAGCCTCCGTGGCTTAGGCGGCAGCACGCCGGCCTCTCACCACTGGGTCCGTGGTTCAAATCCCGGTCACTCCATGTGAGATCTGTGCTGGACAAAACGGAGGCAGACAGGTTTTTCTCCGGGTACTCCGGTTTTCCCTGTCAAAATTTCATTCCAGCAACACTCTCCACTATCATTTCATTTCATCTGTCATTCATTTAATCATTGCCCCCGAGGAGTGCGTCAGGCCTCGGCAGCCGGCACAGTTCATATCCTCGCCGCTAGATGGGGGCTTCATTCATTCCATTCCTGACCCGGTCGGAGACTGGAAGCAGGCTGTGGATTTTCATTTTCTTAAGACACTGAACTGTCCTTGAGTCCTCTTGCATCTCCTTCATGTATGAAGGCCAACTTACATGAATAATGAGCAAACATGTATGTTTTAGAGAATCTTGCAAACTGAGAAATTGCTCCATTATCTTATGTACAAATGTTCACTCTTTATGCCTCCAAGTAGCAGAATATTACAAAATAAAAATAAAAACATACGGTACGGTACCTGTAGTGTCAAAAGTTTTCATCAGACCTACAGATCAACACAAATCAACAAAACCTTTAACAACACACCATACCAACTCCTTCAAGAATGCCAAGCAAATTACATATGAACCATCTAGTATCTAGAATTATTTTGTATGTGTTTTCTCTTTTAACTTCACAAGATTACAGTTTTCATTCATTTTTTATTTGCTGTTTACAGTGCAGTGTATAACTAATTCACGTTCAATTGATGATTAGGGCCAAGATTTGTAGGTTATAAACAATTTGATTCCCTTTTAGCCAACAGCAGTACCGTATTAACTGGGTGAGTTAGCCGTGGTCGTTACAGTGTGGCTGCAGGCAGTTGCTCACATCCGGTAGGCGAGGAGGTTTGAATCCCCCTGCCGGCAACCTTGAAGATGGTCTTCTGTGGTTTCCCATCTTCTTTCCAGGCAAATGCCGGGGTTGGTCCCTAACTATAGGCCACAGCCGCTACCTTCCAATTCCTCGTCCTTACATACACCCTTTCCTCCCTAGACAACACTCCACACGCGATGGTACTTGTAGCTCACCCCATGGGTGTCCGCATAGAAGTGGCTACAAACTCTGGCAAGTCGAATGTCCTCGAACACTCCCGGCACTAAAAGCCATACCCTAAAGAAAAAAGTACCGTATTCATTTTACATTTAACTTAATTACCCATTTTACGGTAGGACTATTTCATGCAAGTCACATAGCCTAGTTAAAATGGCTAATATGATGTTTAAATCTGGGGAGGGGGCAATGCTAAAACTTTTGTTATTAATACAAAGTAATAGCAGAATTTAAAAAATACAATAATATAACAATAAAAATATAAACCGGTACATGATTACCATTAACTATAAAAATTATATAAAAATTATAAACATCTTACGTTAATGAAATGTGTTGCCGCAGTTGAATTCATTTTGTGAACTTTATTGTGGTAAAATAACAATAATCATTTTAGAGTTTCCTGGTTACATCAACTACAGATTCTTCAGTTTTTTTGTTTGTTTAAAAACATTTCAATAAGTTAAGTTAGCCTACATCCAAGTAGGGTCTTCCAGGCCAAAACCTTACAAAGAATTTTGAAGAAGTGCTGAATCAGTCAGGTCCAAATTGTGTTAGTGTAGGCCTGCTTCTAAAAGTAAATAAGTTTGTTTCAATGAAGGCTTTCAAAACAGTTTAGTGTTTGAGAACCATGGAAATTACATTAAAATACCATACCGGTACCTATATTTTAATAGAAATATAGAAAATTGGTAGTTTCAGTGTAAGACTACAGTAAGATACACTTTGAAATCTATTTTAGGCTGCAGGCACTGTATTGAAAAAATAAATACCATATAGATTTTAAAAAATAACCTAAAACTCCAGGCCCTGCTGGTAACCTATGGCATACCTTTAGAAAGAAGCATTGAGTGTCCCAGGATTCCACTGTCAGCAAAGGACTAGTAAGAGGGATTATGCTAGCAAGTTACCACAGAAGTGCAACATTACACAGAGGTGGATTTTCACCCTTATTTTTTACATATTGTCCCAACTAAGGTAACCCAAAAATTGTCACGCGAGGACTGGCGCCATGGGTAAATCTGACCCGACCATAAATAATATAGAAATAACTTGAGTGTTCAAAAAGCTATGGACATGTTCCTTTTGCAGGCTGAAGTTCAAGGCTAGGAGGAAGGTCCAGTAAGCGACAAGAAATAAGGGCTGACCAAAACAAAAATATAGAGCATTATTTAAGCCTCGGATTGAAAACACCCATGCGCCAGTCCTCGCGGGTTATATCCTAAAATGTCAACCATGAAACGGAAAAACAGTCCTCAAACACCAACCCTCATAGGATTGACAGAATCTTAGAATAATTCTGGAGCTGGGAAGAGAAAGGGAGAATCTGCAATAAGATTACATACAATATTCACCCTTTCAGCTGGGAGGAGAAAGGGTGAATCTGCAAAAAGATTACATACGATATTTGCCCTTTCTCTTCCCAGCTCCTGAATTAATATTGTAAATTTCAGTCGGTCAACAGAAAATAATTCCAATTACTGGAATATAAACTTTTTTTTTATAAAAAATAAAATATTTAAAAATAAATAAATACATAAATAAATTACATGTGATTAAGATATAAATACTGTACATTGTTATGGACTATTGAAGAAGCAGAAAACTAAGGGATGACATGTTTCGCTCTCCATACGAGCATCATCAGATCCAAATTTACAAGACTAATAATGGCTCTACAAAACACTACCAAACCTAGTGACACCCACAGATAGTCTCTGCCCTCCAAAAGCAAAAATATCAAAAGCATGTCAGAACATTTAATAAGTGCAGAAATTATTACTAATAAATATCAAGGCATTAAGCAACCGAAAAGAGAACTATTTGCTTCAACATTGCAAAACTTAGAAACGACGATTCCATCGACAAAACAGTCATCCTCCCCCAACTAATCGATGAAGGTGTAGCTACTTTGAAAGTACGGTTAATATAACTGTTAAAAACTGAAGTGCCTTAAAAAGAAATTGTATTAATATCTTGTGATTAGCATTGTGGGTTTAAATAGTGTTTGGTAGAGTAATTTTGTTGTCTTATATACAAGATAGATTTAACTGATTTGGGTTAGAGAAGCTTGAGTGGGAAACATTAAGTAAGAGAAGGGAGAAAAACAGACTTGTAGGGTTATATAGAGTGTATACAGGAGAGGAAGCATGGGGGGAAATCCGTGAGAGGCTACAATTGGAAAGAAATTATATTGGCAGGACAGACTACAAATTCAAAATTGGATGACACTTTAGCAGAAGTGATTGGGGTAAATTTTCATTCATTGGGAAGGGTATGAAGGAATGGAACAGTTTACAAAGGGCGGTTTTGATCCCTTTCCAAAATCAATCCAGATATTCAAGAGCAGAGTAGACAAAATCAGGTAAAAGAAAGAAGTGGTATAACTTAGTGCTGTATTCCTAGAAACATTACACGTGCTATGTAATTCCTACAGCAGTTGTGTGAGGGGAGTTCAATCAATGTGTAAATAGTACATTAAGTTACTGTATTCTTTTAATATTGTGTAGTGTTTGTAAATTATGTACCTCATTTGCCACCGAGGTTGACACCTCATTGCAAATAAAGTAATTTTGATTTGATTTGATCTAATGATGTTCACTTGACGAACGAAACATGTCATCCTTGTAACACCCTTGTAATCTGTGCAAATAATTATTAATCACATGTAGATTTTTGTTTCCAGATATAATCTCATATAATTATGATGCCTAAGTTAATTGGGCATTAATTCATGTTGACTGACTTAATGTCTCAATCAATTTGTTAACAAGATAACACTGAAAAATTGGTTCAATGTTTTCTATACGATAATGTAAATACAGTAGAGTGTCGAAATTCCGAACTAATTGGGACTGGGAGGGGTTCCGATTTCCGATTTGTTTGGATTTTCGAACATAACCTAGAAATTCCTAGTTACACTAAAAATGTTAAGATAAATAAAAATAATCACTTTGTGTACTTACATATGTACATACATATTGCATTTTGATTTATTTGTATCTTTAAATCCAGAAAAATAGACTGGCCCGCCCGCTGGGGGGAAGGGTAGTGGATGGTTCAAAACAAACACACCCAAGGTCATTGTTCTCTCACAGCGCCGTGCAAAATACAGTTCACATGTTTGTAGCAGGCGTTCGGATTTTTGACGTTTCAGATTTTTGGCGTTCGGAATTTTTGACGCTCTACTGTAACTTAGTTTCTCCCAATAAATCACATAAAGCTGAAGCATTCTGAAAATCAGAATCTCCTGAGACACAATAAATCAATGGACAGGAAAAGGAAGATAGAAACACGGATAATGGTCAATCACAGTGACAGGAAAATGCAGGCAGAGGGGAAGAGAAATGGAAAAGACACATAACCTACTCCACAACTGCTCTTATATATGCCACAGGCAAACATAGTATGTTGTACTTACTGTGGGTTAGTTCCATGTTCCCCACAATAAATACATTTCTAGTTGTGATATTTTTTTTTTTACCTAACCAAGATTGTCCGCTGTTCACACAGAAATAGTCTACTAAACAAATGCTAGTGTAAATCATGAGTACAGCCCAGATGTTCAGGTATTAATCAGTGGCGAAGCCAGGCGAGGATCTAGAGTCTGGCTTTGGGGGCGGGGGTCACAGAATCGAAATTGTTAGTGCACACATTATAATAATTTATAGCGGCTTCGGTGGCGTAGTCGGTAGCATGCTGAACTGCTATGCCCAAGATAGTGGGTTCAAACCCGGCCGAAGTCGTCGGATTTTTTAAGAGCGTTAAAATCCTTCAGTATGTCTTCCTTCGGAGGGGAAGTAAAGCCGGCGGTCCCATGTCATAGATTTATGGCATGTAAAAGATCCTTTCACAGACTAAACTTGTGTAAAGCAAAATTTGTTAGGTTAGATTTCGTCAGAACGCTCTATCAAAGTTCCAACGTTCACCACTAGGTATCATTGATATCTGGTGGCGAAAGTTGGAACTACTTGAAATTGAACGGAACTTGTAGCTCATCCTTTATATAGGGTATCCGCTGGAAGCAGCTACAGACTCAGGCGAGCCGAACATGTCCTCGGACACTCCCGGCACTAAAAGCCATACGATAAATAAATAAATAAATAAATAAATAAAATAATAATTTATAATTTCCAATTATTCATGAATATGATAATATAATAACATGTTATAATATTACATTTTCTCGAATATCGTAGGTTATAATAAATTATAATATGACATAATAATAATAATATATATTGTCGACCATATAATTTACCCAATTTTGTGTGGTCAAGTGGTGGTATGCAGCTGAAATTAAATTACATATTCATTTCCTGTTTTTTTTTTTTCTTGAATGAGACGTTGTTCAATTTTATATAGTTCTTCACTTGCGTCCATACCATTTCGATGGGGTTAAGTCACTGTGGTATGGTGGCAAGCAAGGAACATTTCTCTGCTGTGATAGTCTACATTGTCTATTACTAGGATAGATCCCTCGGGAACATTGGGCAACAATTGCTCGGCGAACCACTTTTCATACACTTCACCTGTCGTTTCGTCATGGGTGTCTGCCGTGTTCTTTTGGCACAGAAACCTAACTCTGTACCATTAACGAACCCTTGTTCATTCCCGGGACGAACAAAGGCAAACTACGGAAACCACTTCGAGGATGGCTGAGGTAGGAATCGAACCCGCCTCTTCTCAATTTTGTCTCATGAAGTTGAGTACACCCCGTTCCAGCCCTCAGACCAGAATTAAAGCTTGCCACGGTGGGTGAGTGGTTATAGTGTCGGACTACCAACCCCAAGATTGCAGGTTCGCCCCTGGCCATGGTAAGTGATTTTTGAAGGCGACAAAAATCACGATACTCATGTCATACGTTGTTGGCATGTTATAAAGAACCCATTTGAATTCAGTAGGCCGTGTTCAATGGCAAAATTAATCTCGGGATTTTCCGCCAACACAAAGTTCCTCCATTCTCTACTTGAAAGCGCTGTTGTGTCAAGGAGTTTAGATATCTAACCTCCTTGACTTTCATAGCGTTCAAAGGAACGACGAAATTCGACATGCAAGCTACCCTCTGGGTGTCAATTAACAAAGCTTGCACCAGGCACCCGAGGCCATACGATATTATTATTATACCAGAATTAAATTTCTTGGCAGAGCCGGGATTCAATCCCAGGCCTCCACGGTGACAGTATAGTGACAGCCAAGAATGCTACGCAACGAGGCGGCCAATTTATAAAGAACTCAAGCTCCACTTCATTTCACAGTTTAACTTCACCTACCCTCCATAAAACGCAGTTGGGGATATACGCATCACCTGAGTAAACAAACGTCCACTTAGTCAGCGGTTGGTTGGGCGGGAGGACTTCGCGAAATGCGATAACTTATGAATGCTATCTGATATCAAGCTCTGGTTTGTTTTAAAAACTATTTCAGACATTAATGAACATTTCTTCTCGCTTAGGCACTGACATAAAGTCAACAGCAAAAACGTTTCTCGCTACATAACTTTTTTGTGACACCATCCCAGGTTTTTCAAGTAACATTTAAGAAAAAAATCATAACTTTCTTATTATGAAAATAATTACTGCTCTGAGAAATAGGACATCTTCTACCAACATCAGGCAATCTAAAAATAAATTATTGATCTGTTGCGATCATTAGTTCACTATCTATGGGGTGATACGTTTTATATCTACAAAAATATAGATTGGCGCTAAAATATCGTAATTGTGAAAATTGGGCCATGTGTTAATTATTTATGGCTTTTATTTTTACATCATCATAAAGAGTGGAACTTTCTCTATAAGACCACTCAAACATTTTATTAGATTTTCCACTTTCAATTATTGGGAAATGGCAACATAGCCGGGGTAGAAGAGGATGAAGCGAATTGCAGGACATAGGAGTGCTAGTGAGAGGCAATTACTCCATTTAATTCCATACTGTCTTTTAAGGTAGAGACGCACTATAGACATGTCAGTTCATATATTATAGATAACCTTTCTTAATGAGCTCTTTCCATTATTATGTCATTCTTCAAAATGTAACATTTCTTAAGCAAAGAAAATTGACATTTCATTCACTTAGAAATAAATTCGAATTACCATACAAGTATTTTGAAAATCTCAAAAATTACTACTTTATGTCTAAATAAAAGAACAACATTCAATTCCAGGAAAAGCAACATTTAATATTTTTGCTTTTTTCTCAATGTTCTATTATTTAAAAAAAAAATGCATAGCACTGATCAAACATGAACCTTTACTTAAAGTCAGAGTAATTCGGGCATTTTGAATATAAATTCATTACTCCTGGAACTTATTATTTTCAAATTAAGAATTTTTTATGTGCTCCATTATTTCTTTTCTTGTAACGGCTACACAAAAATGCAATACTACATGGAACTTCTTTTCTACACCATACTTGCGATAAACTGCTCATATGCAGATGCAGACTATTCTATTAATGCCTAATATTCCAGGCACTAATTATGAGAAATACCGGTAAATTAAATTTTGCTTGCACTGCTGCAGGCATTCATGACTGACGTTGATAGCAAGTAGGTCATGTTCATAATGGCAAAATTAATCTCAGGATTTTCCGCCAACACAAAAGTTCCTTTCTCTACTAGAAAGTGCTATAGTGTCAAGGAGCTTAGATATCTAACCTCCTTTACTTTCATAGTGCTCCAAGGAACAACAAAATTCGACATGCAAGCTGCCCTCTGGGCGCAAATAACAAAGCCTGCACCCGGCACCCGAGGTCATATAATATTATTATTTTATTATATCGTGAAATATAAGACTTTATTCAACAGTAACAGACTTTGTTAACAAAAGAAAATTTTTAAATCATTAAGTAGAAAAGATCTGTGCCGAATGCAGTCGCTACATGCAGTAATGCGGAAGGCCATGGGTCCAGGCTATCTCATGACTATGTCGATGAGTGGCTTCAAACACCACCATTGGCCGCCCTTGAAACAATTCTCCCTGGCATCACATATTCAAATGAAGGAAAATGCTGAGATGGTACCTTCCAATAGACATGGCCATTTACTTTCAACTCCTTACTCAGGTTCATTCATTTCAACCACTAATGAGGTTGGTATCAAGAAAGGCATCCACCCATAAAATCAATCCACCATATACAGTAGAAATTCATCTCACCTCACCCCAAACCCTGTGAAAACAGGAATGATAAGAGATAAAAAATACATTACGTAGAATATTTCTGTGTGATTTATAGGACATACCATATCAAGAATTATTTACTCTCACATCCTGAATTATGGCAATTTAGCATATAATACATGAAAAAAAACTGCTGCACCTTCGTTCAATTCTGAGGCTCCATTAAGAAGGCATAAATACACCTAGTATAAAAGTGGACAATACACTGTTCTGGATAAAACAATATTATCACCTAATATGTAAAACTCAAATGAAAACTCAGAAAACAAATTTTCATTTGCTAGCTGTCTGCTTTCAAACTCCCAATTATGGCACACTTCCTTTGGAATGATGTTAGCAGGGTTAATGAACTATGTTCCTGATCCTGCACTAAGGCAAGAGGTTTGATAGGCAAAGTCTTACTGTCACCCAGAGGTGACAGATCGTTTGGTCACACCGATGTCTGAGTGATTCCTGCTGAAATCCAATTTCTCTGATTGAGTTTCTTCAGTTCTGAACTTTCAAGCTCTGAATCCTCAAGGTCACAAAGGTTAGTCGAAAGGTCACTCGTACTTGTACACCCCCCCAGTAAAGAAGCTCGTTCTCCAAGCACAGTGATCACTGAACTGTCTTCATCCTCACCATTGCACCGCCTGTTACTAGGAAATCCATAAGGCACTATATCTTCTTCAGTCTCAGTCTCTTTGAATTGAGGAAGGTTGTGCAAGTTGACAAGATAATCTTCTCCACCACTGTCCAAATACTCGGAGTCGCCCACATACTCGGATTCTTGGTCCTCATTCAGTGTATCGATATCTCGTACTGGATCCAAGGGTCCCAACACTAAAACAATATACAAGTCACATTTTTTTAGAGGGATCTTCAAGTACAGATATATTGAATAAGATGTTTAGTAAAGAACATATAGCCTAATATGTATATTAAGGCTTTCACGGCCCGGATTACTATATAAATAATTCATGCTTTTTTGGGCTAATGCCGTGTGAAATTAAATTAGAACCATACGTTTCGGAGAAACCTTGCATCCTTTTTCGATGGAATTCATTGCTCTTGCTGCGGTAGACGTGTGAGCTATGAGCCAATTGGGTGTTTTATAAAGCTACTGTGTACTAAATAGGAATCTCTGTTTCGCGGGCTTATAGGCCGTGTTCTAAGGACATTTTGTCATCCTGACGTTTTGCTGAAGACTGCATTCAGCATGTTCACAGTTTACATTAAGCGAGGTAAAACAAATAAACAGAAGATATATAAACGGTCAACAACCCACACATAGAGGCTACCATAGCAACGGCGTACCACATAAAAGTAATGCATCTTCTGTTGCAACTTCTCGTCTACGACGGCCAATGAGGGCAGGCTTGAGGGGATTAAGAACTGGAAGCCTAGGGTTGTTTATTTGTTTTACCTCACTTAATGTAACCTGTGAACATGCTGAACGCAGTCGTCAGCGAAACATCAGGATGACAAAATGTCCTTAGAACACGGCCTATAAGCCCGCGAAACGGAGATTTCTATTTCAACGCAGGTCGTGAAAGTCTACATTTTTACTACTGTGTACTGTATATCGTATTGTATAGTGTTTTATTGTGAATATGTATAGTGTTGTAATGCCTTATGTGAAATATTTGTTACGTGAACGTGTATATCTGCAAAATACGTACATAAAGTGCAGGAAATCGTGCACTAGAACAAGACAAAAGTTTCGAGTGAAATTTCCAGGAATCGGACAATAAAACAATTGGCTAAGAGATTCAAACGTACAGGAGTATTCGACGTACAGGTTCAGTAAACAATAAAAATAGACGTAAAGGTCATTATTTCCTTACTGAAGCTAAATTAACTGGAGTAACCGGAAACTTCATAAGGAGATGCCGATTATGTTTGGTAGTGGATGGGGAACAGTTTCAGCATCTACTGTAAACATAGTGAGTAAAAATGCAAGATACTGATTTTAAGCACCATATTCTGCCGTACAATACTGTTGATCATCACCTTTTTTGTTATTAGGCTATAATTTAGTTTCTTTCAATTTTATTCTTGTTGTTTTGTTTAGATTAATATTTGTAATATAGTAGCGAGTTAGCCGTGTGGTTAGGGGTGTGCAGCTCTAAGCTTGCAATCGGGAGATAGTGGGTACGAGCCCCATTGTCGGCAGCCCTGATTCGATCGAACAGAAAATAAAACAGACACACAACAGTAATATGGATAGTGCTTCAGAACTTATGTTGCCGGCGGAACTGAGCACGTGCTCCACTCCGGGCGAGCATGCAGCACAGGACGACACTCTTCTTTCCTGTGTGCTAACCTTGAAAATTTTTAGATTACTAAGATGTAATATAAACGATACTTGTATGCAATAACAAAGGTAAATCAATTGGCTGATATTGTAGCAAGCTATTATGACGAAAAATATATATGTTCAGAGTTCCTTCATGACAAAAGGTGAGGTAACAAAACCAGTGTAGGGGGATTTTCCGTTAAAAGTAAAAGCCCGTAAGACCCATAGTCTTTTCACAATGCTGGATGCTCTATAGCTAGTGTGCGACTGAAAATCATCTATACATAGCGCCTTGTGGTGTAGTGGCTAGCATTATTGACTTTCAGCCTTCAGGTCCCCATTTTAATTCTTGGCTTCACCAAGAAATATAATTCTGGTCTAAGGACTTAAATGGTGTAATTTCTGCCTTATGAAGATAACTGAGGAGAGCTGGGTTTAATTTCCTAACTGAAGCCATGCCATCTCCTTTCATTCATATATCTGATTACAAACATCCATACTTGAATAGACATCACGGAAATACAGGTTGTTAGATTCTACCCACACTCAAATACATGGGGCTCATAACAATGATGTCACAAGATCCCAAATAAAACAAGAACAACAACAACAACATATACCTAGCTGGACAACACATTAAAATTATAGTATCAAACTATAAGATAACGGCCAGGAAAATTCTGATGTACCATACCTGGAGGGAGGACTAGGCTCCCGTGGTGAGTATTTGACTCATTGCTCTCGTTGCTGTGAAAGCTCGAAGAATCTGGCACTTCACTGCCAGGTACTTCGGTGATATTGGGCAGTGGGTTCTGGCTGCGATTTACCCAGTCGGAACAATCCCAGTGATAACCTGTAGCAATAATAGAAACTGATCTGTATAAAATGACACAAATTAAGTAACATACATCTAATATAAGTTATGGTAAGTATCGTTAAAATGAAACATACACTGATGTCTAGAAACAAACACAGTCTGTATTAGGCATTGTTCAGTTCACACCACAGTTAATGGCTGGTGAGCCCCGATTGCGCAGTTGTACAGAGGACATGTGGAGAACCTCACGCATATGCAATTGATATGCGAGTTGCTTTCTGTGCAATTGAAAACTCCCGTATCAAATGCACATGCGTGAGGCTCAGAGACTGGTTGGTTCCTCAGTTTTGGGGCTGCGACAACGTGGTCATGTAGCCCTGTGTACTTTGGGTGTGTGTAGAATCTGTCTGATAACCAGTATTAATTGTGATGACTGTATTAATGTGTGTTATCTGTTTTCAATTCAAGTGAGGACTGCAGACATTGAATTTTTTCAAGTAGTTCCTACTTTTGCTGCCAAACGCCACTGTCAACGACTACTAGTTCAGAACTTGATTACCAGATGCCACCGCAGTCGGCTCGTGGCGACGAACGTTGGAACCTAAGAGCGTTTGTTGAATGTTTAACCTATATATAATTTAGCTTCACACAGCTGTAATTAGTGGAAGGTTCTTTAACATGCCATAAATCTATGACATGGGACCGCCGGCCTTACTTCCCCTCCAAAGGAAGGCAACTGAGGGATTTTTAACGCTCTTAAAAAATCCGACGACTTCGGCCGGGTTTGAACCCGCAATCTTGGGCATAGAAGCTCAGCATGCTACCAACTACACAACCGAAGTCGCAGGCTCAGAGACTGTTCTCTGTACAACTGTGAAACCGGGTCTGACCGGCCAAAAACTGTGGCATAAACTGTACACATTTTACAATAACGACAGTCCAAGGGAGTCTCCACTGATCAGCCACTTATCCCAATTCTAAACAAGTTTCCCTATTCCGTTTATGAAGAAGGACACTGGTTGCTTGTGAAACCACACCATTGTTGACAGCTGACTTGAGGGTTGTATGGCGATTGCCCTTCACCGTCATGTTCGTAGCTGCAATCTTTCCCCAAGTCAGTGCAAGAACCTGATGAGATCCACCGTGCATTTCCGCTCACATCGAAACTTGTCACACCTCTTGAATATTGTGCTTCGCCTGGGTCATGCGTCCCCTGTACATGACTTCTATTCGACCACAGGATTTCACTTACCTAAATACCTTCTTTGCCCATGAATTGAATCACAACCCATTTTACTTGTTTGGACAGATCCACCACACACCACTGCGCATCACCTATTTCCGTTACTCAGGAAACACCTGACACTGTCTGACCAAATTCTGTGCTGTTACAACACATACTATGCCACTTGTGGTCACCCCATCAACTATTTGCAGTGTTGCCAACATTGTTTATGTTTCCCTTGAACAATTTTTTTATTGATGTGCAGTATTTATTTATTGATCGATTGTTTGATGTATTTAATTATGTCAGAAAAGAGTAAATTACCTTGAAGTACAAATTGGCACTATGAGTGCTATGGATCTTCACATGTATAAAACGAAGTCCCCAATTCTTGGATGCAACAGGTATTCTCGAGAACCACTGGCTGGATTTTGATGCGGTTTTCACCATTCTGTAAGGGATTTCTCGAGGAAGGTTTCTGTAGAAAAACCATTCATTTGTGACCAAATGAAGCCGAGCAGTAACGATTTCAGTGAATCGAGTTGAAGAAAAACCTGCCGTCCGTGAGACTTTTAAGCTAACACTGAATAAACCGTTAAAAATATCTACAGTATATACTATGATGGTAAGAATTGTGCAGGATGAAAAGTTGTACAAAACAGTCCGTGACAGCATATCTCTAAGTTTAATACATCGCCCACTATAAGTGTTTTTACGTTTTCATTTCTTCCAACCAACTCCATTTGGTGGAAATTTAAATTACTAGCTTTGGAGTGTTTTTGTGAGCTAGCGAGCTTATTACCTAGGCTTCAGCCAGCATCAAACTGTCGAGTCATATTGAGTTAAGACTTCAGAGAAGGGTATATGTGTTTGGTTTTCGCTGTTCACCTCGGCTTTTCTGAATTGTGTCTGGGACCTGACGACTATGCGCTTTTTAGCCTACTTTTCACATTTTGCAAAAATGAGAAAAAAGTAGACTTATGAGATCGGGCAAATGTGTGTCTGTCTGTCTGCCTGTCGGTCTGTCTGTCTGTCCTTCTGTCTGTCTGTCTGGCTGTGTGTGTGTCCCCCCCTATCAACTCCTAAACGGCTGCAGCAATCGAAACAAAATTTGGTAGGAGTAAAGATCTACACCTGAATATCTCACGGCCATATTTGAAAATGATGTCAGTGCTACCAACTGCTAAAAAATCGCAATTGAAATTTGAGCTCCATGTTGGATATCTTGGAAAGTATGAATGGGAGCTATTTCAAAATTGGCACACGTACAGACCATAATATTTCAGTTTAATTTCCAGGAGGCCAAACATGGCAGTGTTGCCAAAATGATTATAAGCCTCCTGATAGGTCCAATTTTTAAATGCATATAACTTCTACACTATCAATTGGAATTCAACCAAATTTCGTATGTTGTATGTGTACATAACCAGATATGACTGAGCGTATTCTTAAGACCTACCAGGGCTGCCAACTGTTAATAAATGCTCCTAATTTATTTTATCCAAATACCAATATATCAGAAAGTATGCAAGCCGACAGCTTTAAACTATGCACACGTATAGTACCTGACATTCTATATTAATTTGGAGTAACTTATATACGTCAGTGCTACCAACATGATTCTAAGCCTGCTGACAGGTCCAACTTTAAATACATGCAACTTCCATACTATCATTTGGATTTCAACCAAATTTCGTATGTGTTATGTGTACCATAACAGATATGACTATGCGTATTCTAAGGAGCAACCAGGGCTGCCAACTTTTAATATGTGCTGTCCCTATTTTTGTTACCCTAATATCAATATATCAGAAAGTATGCAAGCCAATAGCTCTAAAATTTGCACACGTATAGTACCTGGCATTCTAGATGAATTTGGAGTAACTAATATACGCCAGTGCTGCCATCATGATTCTAAGCCTGCTGATAGGTCCAATTTCAAAATGCATGTAACTTCTATACTAACTAATGGATTTCATTCAAAATTGGCACAACAATAGATCACATTATTTCAGATTATATCTGACCAATACATGCATGACATTGTTGCCAACATGATTTCACGCGCGCTGTTAGATCCAATGTTTAACTGCATGTAACGTCCATGCGATTCATTGGACTTCAACCAAATTTTGTATTTTGTACCTTAAGAGATGGAACTAAGAATATATTCAGTCATCAGGGCTGCTAACTGTAGTGCTCTATTAGGATACATTATGCCAGGTATACAGTATTTCGAACTAATTGGAAATTTCGATTTTAGCAACTTAATTTCGTCATTATTCTAGATAGGTTCATATTCTGTAGAATAATCATTGGCATGAAAAGTAGGCTGTATAGTTCTTAACGGAACTTCTTGTTAAGTTTACGCTGGGCAAACCATTAAAGATACCGGGCAAAGCTAGTATTTTTACAAACGATTACATAAGAGTTGACGAGAGGTGTCCATATAAAGTATGGATCTCCTTCACAAAGCCATAGATGTCTCTATACTGGCTGCAGTTACTTGGTAGATTTCTAATAATAAAAATGTTATTGGCTATACATCTCTTCTAACTGCTGCGGATTTTAGTGACGCCAGGGTGCCGGAATTTCACTCTGAAGGGGATCTTTAATGTGCCAGTAAATCAACTGACACGGCTCCCTCATATTTGCACACCCTCAAATACCAGCTGACTGCACCAAGATTCGAACCTGCAACCTTGGGAAAAGCAGGCGAGGACGTTACCGTTGAGTCACACAGCCAGTCTGCAGATATCTGGAGGTGGGATGCATACCAGGCAATAAACTTTATCAAGCGGTGTAAATCAAACAACCTGTAATGAGTCTGAAGGTCTCATTTAGGGTGAAAACATTTTGGGATTATGCTCTAAAGTTATACAAAGTATGAACCCAAATGTTTACAAGATGTCTAGTATATATTATTCATGGACTCAGGAGAATGAATGCTGTCAGCCATTCCCAAGAATTAACAGGTTTCCCATTTCAACTCCAACTGGAATGGTGGTTTTCTTAAGCCAATGACTACTTTCTACTCAATCTTAACCCTATCAATTTCTTAGATACCACACCAGTGAAGACACCAAATTACACAAACTTCAAAGGACATAGGGCTAATGACTACCATGTCTCACATAATCAATAAAATCACAGCCCCACAGAAACACAGGTTATTAAACAAATTCATCATACATCCAAGTACATGGAACTGGTGACCTAGATGTACACAGCCTACGAAATATCATAAGAATCAACAAAGAATTAATTATTGTGAAAGGGAATTTTTAATTTTATAATTAATTAGTTTTAATTACCCATTGTGCTGGGCTCATAGAGTAAAGAAAGGCAGACTAGTAATGGTGTCCACAGATTGGATACAGACCTAGATCCTTGTACGGGAAGGGTGAGACGGGGGTAAGAGAAAGGTGGGTGGGGAAGGAGAGTTACCAGGAGCTTCCCTGGACTTGGGCACAAGATGGTGACTCACCTCAGAGCCCCTTATGGCGAGAAGGTGAGTGGGTGAGTGGATAGAAATTTGTATTGTGGAACAATCGTCAAAAGGGGTACGATGGATCCAAGTGTAAATGGGTACAGAGAGTCACTAAGAGTTAGTGGATTTGCAGGCTATGCTGGCTGCATAACCACATTGGTAGGCAGTGCTTTTTTTCTTTAAAAAATTTAAGGAGTACTCTCAGTTGTAGTCGACGAGACAACATGATCTTGCAATTTCGGCAATTTGCAAAGTCCGGTCATTGTTTGTGTTGAAATCATTTAATTTTCAGCTCTTTCGGTGCCTGGGTGGATGTTAAATAGTTCGTTATTTTCTTCATCCTTCAAACTAACCACATGCACAAAATAACAACCTAACCGCCTCCAAACACTAGCCTGCGTGCTTATAAGAATGGAGTGCCGAGTTGCCGACCAAGAGAAACTGATTCGATAGATCGATTTAAATCGAATGTTTAAGGGGTACGCGTACCCCCGCATTTCCCCTGAAAAAAAAAAAAAAGGACTGTGGGTAAGTAATGAATTAGAGGCGAGGTCAGTATAGAATGTTGGGCAGAGCTTAACAGTAGAGTTGTTAAAAGACATTGCTTGACATGAGCAGTCTTGGTATCGTACTGTTAGTGTCATATAATCATTAGACAACCTACCTCCCAAGAGTCGAGGATCATCATCAACTGAGCTGTTGGAAGAAGCCGAGGTTCCTCCAATTTGCAACCCTCGACCTGGTCGGCCAGTTGGCATCATTCCCCTTGGCAAGTCTGGTAGAGCTGCATGTTTCAGGTCTGTACACAAATGGATAAGTTACCCTCTCATACATTGACATGTTTAGAATATTCCCCATATAAAATGTAGCAAAACACAGAAAGAGAATATAGCATTCAACATCAAGCTATGGATGCACCCTAGATTCTAAACTGGATCTTTACAAATATCTGCTCTTTCTTGATAGAAAAGACCATGTAAAGTTTTGAAGCCATTCTTTCAGTGTTGCCTGTACAAACTGTCATTTGTAGCTCTCAGTTGATCAAGATGGATAATGTAGACGGACTGACTGAAGATCTACAAATGACAGAAAAGATCATATTGCAACATAGAGATAATTTTTACTTTCAACTGACAGATTTCCCTCAGAGAATCAATAAGTAGGGCTCGGATTTTTAGGTAAATAAATATTTTTTTATGTAAATACATATTTTAAGCATTTTTTCTATAAATACATAAATTCCTGCTTTTCACTTATTAGCACATAAAAAGACATAATATTTACATTTTTTAAAATCAGTATGCTAGATCTTTCAGTTTATTGCATTTTTGTTCTGTGTTACTTCAACGGGGAAGAACCTGTGAGCTATCTAATCTTCATGCAGAGCGAATGTCAGCTTGCAACTGTGTTATTCTTAACTTGTCGCCCCGTGCCACTCATTGTGGAAGCCAAGGATTTCCTTGTCCATAGGCATATTGTACCTCATGCCAGACCTCCCCCTCCCCCAGCTACCTGGAACCAGTGTGTCTCACATACAGTTCATTTCTGGCACTGTAAAGTTTAAGGCAGTTCTACGATGCCTAAAATAAAAACAACTAAAAGTTATCGTCTGTTGCAGAATTTGAAGATAATTTTACTTCTAATGGGGACGTTCTATTCTGCCAACCATGTGGGAAAGTAATCAAGGCTAAACAGTGATCTCAAGTTACATCTCACCTCAAGGGCAAGAAACATATTGCCACAGTTTCACGCCTTCAGAATAAGTGTTTCGCGATAATCGTAGGTCATTTGTGATGGACAACCTGAAGATGTATCTCGTTGTGTATTGTAATGCTTCAGCAGTCAGTGAGACATGGAATAAATTGCATTCGTGAGTACTGCATATTCATCATCATCATCTTAAACAGCTCCAGTTACCCGGGTGCTGTGAACGAGTCCTCTTCATTTCTTTCTATCCATGAATAGTTGGTCTTCTTGAGTGCTCTCCCAATCCAGCCCTTTGTCGGCCAAGTCACCCTTAATCTGGTCTATCCATTTCCTTTTAGGTCTTTCAACACATCTTCTTCCTTTGATGTTCATATTAATAAACTAAATTATAATTAATATTTTTACTTTTTTTTCCCTATATTTAAGGTATTTTTAATACATAAAAAAAAATTTTTTTCCGATTTTTAGCACCTAAAAATCCAAGCCCTATAAATAAGTTACTCCAGAGAAATGAACAGATGATGGAGATAAGTAGAATAAGCTTATATCAATATCAAACCAGGGAGGATATGCAACTTTATAATACAGTATTGCCTTTCTAGGGACAGGTTAGGCTACCCATAAATTTATTACCCTAATCAATTAAGGCATTAAATATCCTTACTGTTGCAAGTTTTTGATTAAATATTCCTGATGTTCAAATTAACAAGATTTTCAACCAGCTATCTTCAGGGATTTCTATAAGTATCTGCTTATTTCTACACAATTCTTAGCTTATTACCATATCCTACACTACTCTCTTTGAATCCAATTTAAAATCCATGGTTTCTAGCAGTATACCTTACTTTTGAACAAAACCAATAAAGGACAAGCAGCATAATCATGAATTGACAATAAGCAAATGGGGAGAGGGAAAGCTTACTGTACTGAGTAAACAGGTCTAGCATGCTCCCAATACTGATTTCACTTACCATTCTTTATCTTATTCGAGTCGGAATAGGTACCCATCTGAATCTGTTCTACAGCTTCAGCCCAGGAAGGTTTGTGTTTGCTGTCCGAGTTGACTGTAACTGGATTATGGGAGGAAGGGAGAAGGCTGTTTAGATTCCGTACATAATCAGGGGGGACATTTTCCAGCTCATCCCCTGCTGAACCGTAACTACGCAGTGTGTCCAGATTGTTGTAGAGGGCAGGAACAGGGTCGTTATTAGTGGAAGGGGTATAGGACGCAGGGCGGGGTGGGCACTGGGGAGGGACCTGCAAACAAAACAAAGGACTCTGAGAAAGAACATAAAATAATAAAGAAATAAACAGAGAGCTCACATGCCTTAAACATCATGCTATGCTTCTACAAGTTGCTTACATGCAGGGGCGTATATAAAAAAAAAAAATTCGAGGGGGGGGGGCTGACTATCCTGGAAAATTGTGAGTATTCTCAGGGGATTATCACCGCAAAATACCCAGAAATATCAACCAATATCTTAGAGCAAAAGGTAGTACAGCATATTGGGGAGGAAGAAATGAAAGCAATGGTGTTTGCAGATGACTTGATGATCTGGGGAAACAAGGTGAGAGATGTACAGGAGCAACTCAATGCATGGGACGAAGTAGTGTCATCCTATGGAATGAAGTTTTCGACGCAAAAGAGTGAAGTGGTGATAACAACACGTGAGAAGGAGCGAGTATACTCGGAGATAAAGTTAGGCCGAGAGCAGTTGAAGAGAGTGCAGAACTTCAAGTATCTGGGAAGTGTCATTGAAGAAAATGGGGGAAATGCCTTGGAATTAGATGAAAGAGGAAGGTGTGCTGATGGAATCTTCAAGAGTGTTAGAGGCCTGATATGGAGTAAGGATGTGCCACAGAAATGTAAAGGGATCATGTACAAGACTTACTTTGTGCCGATCCTAACGTATGGATCAGAAACTTGGGTGATGAGGGAGAGAGATAAAAGCAGAATACAAGCAGTGGAAATGAAGTTTCAGAGGAGTCGTATAGGTGTAACGAGAATGGACAGAGTCAGAGAAATATTAAAGGAAGAACCCCTACAGGACAGGATTGAAAAATCAAGGCTACACAGTGGTATGGACACGTGAAAAGAATGGGAGGAGAGAGAATACCATGGATAATATTGGAAATGGAGTGGAAGAAAGAGAGACCTAGAGAAAGACCAAGGGATAGGTGGATAAAGGGGGTGAAGAAAAGTGTCGAGAGAAAAGGAGTTAATTGGACAACAGTGACAGAAGAGAAGTGGTGGATGGACAGAAAACGATGGAGAGGCTTGTGCTCCAAGCAGACCCAACTGCTCTAGTTGATGATGATGATCTTAGAGCATATAACTTTGTTTAATTATCTTAGATAAGAGTTAATTGTAAAATTCTATGTTTATATAGTTACAATTAGTGGCAATACAAAAAAATGTAAAATACCAACAAAAAAAACCAAAAAAACAAAAAAAACCCTGGCACTATCCAGCCCATGACGGGCTAAGGCCGACCAAGCGACCGCTGCCCAGCCATTTGGCCTGCAGATATTGGGGTGACGCGTGATCAGCGCGACGGGTCCCCTCGGCCGTTAATTTTGGTATTCGTGATCGGGGCGCTGTCTCACTGTCAGACAGCTACTCAATTGTCCTCACGAGGCTGAGTGCACCCCGTTCCAACCCTCATGTCAGTTTTAAAATCCCTGACGGAGCCGGGGATCGAACCCGGGGCCTCCGGGTGAGAGGCAGGCGCGCTACCCCAACACCACGGGGCCGGCAATGTAAAATACAACACAACACAAATAAAAGGTTATACTTAATGAATTTTCTATTATGGGCTATGGAGTATGAATGGCAAATATCTAAATATTTGTCAATTTATTAAGCAGAGAGATGAAGAGGTGGTTGTTTTTTTTTTTTTTTTACAAATTTCTCAAAAGTACCATACTGTGGAATTCTCAGTTTTGCCTCACAAGGCTGAATGTACCCCTTTCCAGCCCTCAGACAAGAATTAAAATTTCTCGGCAAAGCCGGATATCGAATTCGGTCCTCCGGGGCGGAAGCCAAGAATGCTAGCCACTATACCACGAGGTAGTCTAATTTCAATCTTAATATTGTTTATAACTTAGCCAATAAGTTATCATTAGGGTACCGGTACAACCATATTTACAATTATTTTATGCTATTAACAAAACAACACTTCCTTAATTTTTATGTTTTTTTTTGGGGGGGGGGGGGAAGCTGGAGCCCCCACAGCTCCCCCCTTAGATACGCCCCTGCTTACATGTGTAAAACAAAATAATAACATGCTGGCATAATGAAAGCTTTCTAACTTGCATCAGTAAGGGAAATACATGTAATGATAATATCAAAACCAGAAACAATTGTAATGATGTTGTTGGTTCATTTAGAGGCTTTGCGACATCATGGTCATGTAGTCCCATGTACTTGGGTGTGTGTAATTTGTCTGATAACCTGTGTTATTGTGATGGCTGTATTAGTGAATGTTGGGAAGGAGGCAGCATTGGCCTTAATTTAAGAACCATCCCGGTATTTGCCTGGAGTAGAAGTGGGAAACCATGGAAAACCACTTCCGGGATGGCTGAGGTGGAAATCGAACCTGCCTCTTCTCAGTTTTGCCTCATGAGGCTGAGTATACACCATTAGGCGGAAAATTGATAATTCTTATTCTTCATACACCATTCCAGCCCTCAGACAAGAGTTAAATTTCTTGACAGAGCCAGAAATTGAACCTGGGCCTCTGCTGGGACATGCAAGAATGCTAGCCACTATGCCATGAGGTGGATCAATTTTGTGATCATTCTGTGATGATGAAGAACAGAGAAACAAAAACAGCTTATTTGAAAAATGAATACCGGTACCATTTGACTGTTGACCTTATGTCCAGTCCCGAGACACCTATCACTATCCTTGACCTAATAAATACAGTTTCACACACTACAACAGTCACCATAGGAACACAGGTTATCAGATTAGAGATTAAGGAAAGTAAAATCCTGAAAAATCTTACAACCAAGACTTAAAAACAGAATTTATCACCCTAAACCCAATATTGTGAAATACAGTATTTTAACAAATTCCCAAAATCAAAGATTAAATGTGA
This sequence comes from Meconema thalassinum, assembly GCA_946902985.2. Taxonomy (NCBI): domain Eukaryota; kingdom Metazoa; phylum Arthropoda; class Insecta; order Orthoptera; family Tettigoniidae; genus Meconema; species Meconema thalassinum. Next base: position 355,365,956 of record OX336388.2, on the reverse strand, counting down.
ATTAGAAGGCATGTTCAATCCACGAGTTGTTCATAGGATATTGCTCATGAATGTGACTTTTCACTGATGTCTCAGTCTCATTCATGGCTGGGATTGTATGGAAGCTATTGAGGTATGGCTTTCAGGGCACAGCATTATAGTGCTGCCTTGGATTTCTGTGGTTTCCACCCGCATAGGCTAATCTATGGTGGTTCTTTATAATTAATTTTTATTAATGCAGCCAATGGCCATGTACTTTTCTTTTCAGGATGGGTCAGGGAAGGGATATTGGAAGGAAATCGGACGAGGACCTATTGAAAGGAACCGTCCCGGCATTTGCCTGGTGGTGAAAATGGGAAACCACGAAAACCATTCTCAGGACGGCCGAGGTGGGATTCGAACCCACGCTCTCCCGATGCCAGTGAGGCACGAGGTAGTGCGTTAGCGCTCTCGGCCACCGAGGCCAGTATGGTGGTCCTTTATGAGGATCCAATCAGCCTCCCGGCTGCCTGACTAACAGTTCAAGTGGATATCTTGAATACATGTTGATTATTATAAAGAAATTTTAAAATGAAGATCAATTTAGAACAAGGGGATGTGTTTTTTAGAGCCAAAATATTCTTCTTCTTCTGCATGAATGGGTTACCTTGGACCATGCAAATCAACATTTTTTCAGCCTTCCTTCATGCCCAGTAGTTCATTCTTAAAGACTGTCAAAGTTTCTGTTCAGCCATCCATGTACTTTGTGCAAGTTTCTGTTCTTCATTCTCAAATCCGTGTTTGAATGATATTTCTGATTTCGTCTCAATCTTGTAAATTTGGTAATCCTAATTCAAGAAAGTCTTCTCAGTAAGTTTGTACCACTTTGGTCAAGTAGCTTTGTTTTTCAGAAATTTAAATTTTTTATGGGAAAATCTATTAGGATTCATTATTTCTGAATGTCCTGTAAATTGTATTCGTCGCTTATGGATTGTATCTGTCATTTTGTGAATTCATTGATGAAAAATGTTTCTTTCTTTTTCATTTTCATTGGGAATTTATTGATATATTTAACAATTGAGTTTAGGGTAATAAATTCCATTTCTAAGTCTTGATTCTAAACTGTTCCTTTACTTAATCTCTAATCGTTCCTTTAATCACCAAAAGATTCTATGTACATATATATATATATTTTTTTAAATATATGTTGTAAATCCTGTGTTTCAAAATCAAGTTGTCACATTCTAACAGTGAAATATACTGAGCAATATTAATGTATTTCATAAAGTTAGTGAAACCATTAACTTTAAGAAAACTCTCCTGAATATTATTCTAAAAGTCAGATAGAACCCTCTGATGCTCATGTCTAAAAGTCCTCACTGTTCTTCAATAAGTTAATAATAATCAAACAAAGTCAGTCATGAAATATGGATTTAGCTGCATAGAATAACTGTTCTCTGATTATTGCAATCCATTGGTGAGCCTTTCCTCAAGAGGGGGATGAGGGCGATGAATATCGATTCACACCACTCAATTGTCTCCCACAGTTCATAACACATCCATCCCTAACTTTCCCATGACCTTGATATTTCTGTTGTTACTCCATTTCCACTAGGGAATTTCTAATTCTTGAGTTCTTATAGGTTTTACTCTGATCTTATGACACATGGTTCTTTATCATCTGATGATAATGGTTCAACTACTGATAATGCAGATCCTATTAGGGTTTCTATTGCTTCTGCTCTCCCATAAAATACTGTACATCCAAGTTGCCCTCCTCGATTGTTATATTTAAGAGATGCCAGTACCTTGAGTCTGTAGCAGCAGAGTATCAAGAAGGCAGTGCGAGAGTAGAAATATCAAGTAGACAGTGAAGAACAAAAAGAGAGTCTTGGAATTGTTATGTATTATGAAGTTCATTGTGACATTACTGAATTTTAAGAATAGAGTATCAAGAAGGCAGTGTGAGAGTAGAAATATCAAGTAGGCAGTGAAGAATAAAAAAATAGTCTTCGAATTGTTATGTATTATGAGAGTGTGAATAATAAAGATTTTTGTGTGTTGATGAATGTCAAGAATAATAAAAACGGTAACAAGTCTGTTAAAAAGTACCAGTAGCTAATATGTTATACAATTGTTTCTGGCGATGCAAGATGCACTAGAAGAAAACTAAGATACTGCCAGGGAAATCAAAAGTAAAATGACAGAGCAGCAAGAGGGTATAAATGCATAATTATGATTTCAAGGCCCAGTTATGACACCAATAATACACATAAAATGTCACTCTGTCATGCTCTGTGCCAACTATATAGAGTAATCGATTTGACATTACTGCAAGTACCAAAAAATAAAACAGTAATAGGGTAAAATGGAAGGTATTATTAAATATTTACCTGAGTGATTTCCAAATTACTCAGTTTTGATCCTCTCTTGAACTCATGATCACTTGGACGGGCAGAATTGAGCACAATGTCTTTATGAGTGTCATTATTAATATTATTTGCTCTTTCTCGAGAACGTTTTACCCGGAATCGTCGGTATATAATAAAGAGGCACACGACTAAAAAAATTATCATCACTGCTACAAAAATTCCAACTAGTTCTTCCCACGTGACATTATATATGCTGGATGTAATTGGTGTGGAATAGAGGACCGTACCACAATGATGCCCAGTCACATTTGGGGGACACAAACAACGGTAGGTACCAGGTTCATTGTGACAAACTCCACCATTTAAACAAGGACCTCTAAGTTCACCGTTGCACTCATCAAAATCAACTTTACACAAATTACCCGAAAAGCCACGACACTTGCAAATTGGTCCCGTGTCTCCTTCTTCACATATTCCATCATTGAGGCATGGATTTGGACTACAGTAGCGCCCATACTCACACCGTTTACCACTGAGGTGTGGTAGGCACTCACACGTAAAATCATTCCCCGTAGGCACTATCTTACACCGGCCCCCATATAGACAGGGATTTGAAGCACAGGGGTCGGTATCCAATTCACATGATGATCCAATGAACCTTGGATAACACAAACACTTGAAGTCATCTCCTCCAAGATCCTTGCATGTCCCCCCATTAAGGCAAGGCTGAGAGCCACAAACTCCCACCGGAACCAACACAGTCGATGGATCACAACTAAACTCTACATTTGCAAAGTGTTTGAGCACGGCTACACTGCTAGGACCACTCATATGTAGAGGCACTGAAACTCTGGCGATGCGAACATCGTCCATACAACCGAAGAAGCCACGCTGAACATCATCGAAGCCTAGTATGGTGGGATGTTGGCGCACTTCTGCACCGAGGTATAGTTCATCCGACTGAAGGTTGAGAACACTGTTGATGCCGGGAGCAGAGCCGTGAGCCACATGCTTTCCATCGACAACCACTCTTGCATTGTTACTCTCCCGTTCCAGCTTCACTTCATGCCACTGGCCATCGCTCACCAATACACTGCCCACATTGACCACTCCTTCACCACTTCCAAGATCAAACCGGTACTGCACTACACCATTCACAACCTGAAACATAATGAACCTATCATAAAATCAATTTCAATTGCAGTTATTTCTGAAACAAAGAAAAAGCTTCAGGGATCCAAGGAGACAAATTATTTACAGTTTTAAAGTGGTGTTCAACGAAATGTTAGAGCACAGGCAGGGGTGATGTTTATAGTTCACAAGAGATTACGATCAAAAATTGATAGCTATACTTTTTGGAATGAAAGGATCATTCAAGTAAGAATAAAACTATCCAGAGGATATTTGACAGTTATAGGGTATATGCACAGGTATATGCATGTGCATTTCTACTGAAAAGACTAAAGTAATGGCCTTTAAGGGTAAGAACCCTATCCCCAGTAAAATTTGTCTGGATGGTTAAATATTAGAAAGAGTTAACGAATTCAAGTATTTAGGATATCATTTATCTTTTCAAGAAGAACGAGACACAACTGCAAAAATAACTAATTATACCAGAACAACAGGAATCATCAATCACGTCATGAAGCCATCTCTTGTCCAAAGGCATACACGCTTGCGTTTGTATAACACATTAGCCAGACCAACCCTATGCTATGGCAGCGAGGCATGGACAATAAGATCTCAGGACATCTCCAGACTCACAGCACGTGAAATGACCTTTAAGCGCCGAACAGCAGGCTATACTAAATGGGATCATAAGAGAAACGAGGATGTGCTGAAGATACAAAAAAGTGAAACCAATAACTACATACATTTGTGACTACCAAGAGAACTGGAAGCATCATGTCCAAAGGATGGAACCTGGAAGATTACCAAAGGAGATCCTTCGCTACCAGCCACGGGGAAATAGATCGATAGGAAGTCCGATGAAGAGATGGAGGGAAAGTGCAAGACCGTAACGGGACATTTGGCCCAATACTTGGAAGGATGATGATGATAAAATCATAATAAAAAGACAGAAAAAATCCACAGCCTGCTTCCAGTCTCCGACCGGGTCAGGAATGGAATGAATGAAGCCCCCATCTAGCGGCGAGGACATGTATTGTGCCGGCTGCCGAGGCCTGACGCACTCCTCTGGGGCAATGATTAAATGAATGACAGATGAAATGAAATGAAATGATAGTGGAGAGTGTTGCTGGAATGAAATTTTGACAGGGAAAACCGGAGTACCCGGAGAAAAACCTGTCTGCCTCCGTTTTGTCCAGCACAGATCTCACATGGAGTGGCCGGGAGTTGAACCACGGACCCAGCGGTGAGAGGCCAGCGTGCTGCCGCCTAAGCCACGGAGGCTTAATAAAAAGACAGAATACAGGCAATTTTATCAAGTAGGCAAGGGTAAATTGGAGAGAAAGAAACACAAGGTGATGGAGACTTTCATGGTGAGACACAATTAAGAGTGAAAGCAAGCTGTATGCATTGAAAGCCATGCACTGGAGTGCTCTGTGATAGAAAAATCCCAATCTGAAGTTCAAAATATTTTGATTTGCCCATTTGCCCTGTATGGAGATGAGTACTTATCAACAACACAAAACTACTGAAAACTATGTTAGGAAGATGCATATGCTGCGCTGTTTGGGCTTCACTCATCTTGACCATATCATTCGTTATACCCATCCACAGTGGTGACTGCTTATTTTTATAATGTTTAAGACTAATATGATAGGCTTAACTTAAGATAATTATTATAGCTGGGCTAAATTGAGATATTAGACTCGGGCATTACGAACACATTACACAATACAATCGAATACTACCCCAAAGATGTGCACACGCTGAAAACAGACCATCCATTCTGACCGCTCAAAATCGTAACCGTCATAACCAATAAGCCCGTAGTGTTGGTTTAAATTCAAACAATAGCAAGACTTGAGGATCTCAATCGACATCCTCAGAGCACCATTAAACAGATCAAACCTGTCCCTTCCCCCTCAAGGGCTCCCATACATTTTTAAAGCTATAAACACATGCTTTGAGGATGCAAGGCTTCCTTCCTCAGATTTCTACTCCGGGCGGTGAAGGTTACAAGTACTAGTACTGACAGTGACAGTGAGACAGAGCTTATCGAGAGGGCACGCAAGGTAGCCCCAAGGACTATTTTACAAAACAATCAATTTAGTTTTTTAAAACAGTTACAGATGAGAGCTGACTGTAGGATGATCCTCACGTCCTACATAAAGGAAACACCACTGCCCATCCATGAAAAACTAGAAGAAAGACATCTTCAGTGGTACAGTCATATCTTGCAAGCAGCACCTACTATAGCCAGTATTGCAGTATTGTTGATGGTCAATGTGCCTGTGGAGAAATCCAGACTTCACAACACCTGCTCACGTGCAAAGATCTTAATGACACCTGCAGCCAGGCAGACCTTATGTTGTCCACAGACCGAGGGATAAGAGCTGCAGAGTTCTGGAAAGGAAGAATTTAGTGTGTCTCACGGACACGGAAATTTAAGTAAGTAAGTTGATGGTCAGTTATTAAGGGGCAAGCTGAAATAGCATTGGTAAGATATCATCATCATAGACATGTTCAGTCGACACCTACAGTAAAACGATTTTAAGTGGAGAGTCATAATCCAGCAAGCTGACTGTGGGGAAAATACCAAGATGAAGGAAATTAAAGTTGAAGGAAAAGGAGAAGAATAATAAGAGAGGATGAGTACTGTAACTTACCAGGCCAAGTACACTATTTTCACACCTTAGAACAAGATTTCAAAATAATATATAAGTATATAACTTATATTTTGATTTAAATCACAGTCAGTGTTATAAGAAGAACAGAGAGACGGTGAGAAACCTATCACCAAGATTTCCAGTAATTGCAATGTTTGATGCTGCAAACAAGCTTAGGCTAATCAAATAACGTGCATCAGGCTGTTTAAAGCACAATATTGAGATACTGTACCTCCAAAATATTATAATCCACCTTTCCAGCAGCATACATTAGACTGCCAGTTGGTTGCACAGTTCGTATTCTGAGGGACAAAATCATTTGGTTCTCCAGAATTGTCTTCAGTTGAGACTTGTCCACTTTATACTGTGCGTAGCTTTTACCGCTGAAAGACACTGGATTACGTGGGATATAACATGACTCATCGTGACACTTGGAGATATCAATATCACAAGTTGCTCCGGCAAACCCTTCACGACACTGACACGAATATCCTTGAGGTGAAGCATCTGGTATGCAGAGCTTGAAGGAAGGGCATGGCTCTCTTGCACACTCGTTGACAACGATTTCACAGCGATCACCTGCAATAGAAGGTTTCAATAGACCTGATAAATGAATAGAAAAATTCCATATGATTGTAAACATATACAGTAGAGAGTCAATAATCCGAACGTCAAAAATTCGAATGCCCGCTTTTAACATGTGAACTGTATTTTGAACGGCGCTGTGAGGGAACAATGACTTTGGGAGTGTTTGTTTTGAACCATCCACTCCCCTTACCCCCAGCGGGCCAGTCTATTTTTAACCCTGTCAGTTCAGTTTCTTCACTTGTTCAGTAGTGTAGTTGTACAGGGTCATAATCTATGTGCGCCCCAATAAACATGCCAAAGTAAGCCGGCTGTGACTGGCGCAGATCGTGAGCGCGCTTATGCGATTCAGCCAGTGGTTGGCGTGCTCCGCTGATTCATATCGTCAGTTCACACATGTTTTGTCATTCATATGGACGTGTATCTGAAAAGCTTAGATGTTGGTGTTGCACGTTTAGTGAGTATTGTGATTACTGTGATTGTTGGTCATGCCTAGACACCAATTCACACTGCGCAAACGTGTGTAAATCCATAATTCGTATATGAAAAGCAGAAAATCTTGTTCTGAAACTAGACAAAAATTTCGAATCAAGTTTCCAGGAAGACCTGTGCCTAATGCCAGTACAATTAGGAGGCTCGCTAAATGATTCAAAGAAACAGGCTCCGTAAGTAATAAAAGAGTTGACAGACATTGTTCCATCAGAAGATGTCAGGTGTGTGTTACAAGAGAGGGAGGACATTTTCAGCATCGCCTATGAGCACTGCAAGTACACATTATTGAACATGTTTGGTAAAAGTGTGAAAGTGCGCGCCAACCACTGAGTGTGCGCACCCGCGATCTGCACCAGTCAAAGCCAGCTTAGCTTGCCGTGTTAATCGGGGCGCACATAGATAATGACCCTGTAGTTTCATTTTATGGTTCGTAGTGAGTACATAATTTTTCTGGATTTAAAGATACAAATAAATCAAAGTTCAATATGTATGTACATATGTAAAGTGTTTAATTTTATTTATCTTAACATTTTTAGTGTAACTAGGAATTTCTAGGTTATGTTCAAAATCCGAACAAATCGGAAAGCCCCCTCCAGTCCTAATTAGTTTGGATTTTCGATGCTCTACCGTACAAAAAAATCTTAATTGAAAATACAGCACAGAAAAAATGGCGAGACTTTTGTGTATGTATTTATTTTCCTTTGATATGCTCTTTTATGCTTAATACATATTATATTAAACAAATGAAAATAAATTTATGAAAAGCTACAGAAAATACTGGTGTTCTTTTTCTTTATAATAACCAAACAAATTACTATTGTTAAATATCCAGTATTGGTAGTAGCATACATTTTATTTACTGTAATATAAAACATTGAATTGGAAATTATGAGAATATCAATTTTTGTACAAGTTAGAAGCAATATTTAGCAGTTGCTTTCTAATTTTATTTTGGGCCCTTTACTTGCTGTAAAGGCAGTGTAATTATTAGCACAAAATTTTCTTTTCGATTTTCTCAAAATAAAAATAATATAAACGTAGGATTTGAAACTTGCATCGAGATTAGTTAGTTATCTGCCCCTTGCATTGAGATTAATAAATATCCAAAACCTATAGACATTTTAAGCATACGTTAAATTAACTCTTCTACTTTTTTTTTTACATACTAATGGAGAAACTCAGCACCTATGTTGTAATCAGTCAACTGGTAACTCAGCACTTAGAAGGTCAAAATGTCCAAGCATATACCATATATACCCGAATACCACCCACACATTTTTATACAAAATCGGACGTGGAAAATCGGGGTGTGGGTATTAATTGAGTCATCCGAATTTTAAAGATTTAAATTGCCCGCCACGCGCGAATATCCGTTACAAGGTGCTTGTTCGAGTGTACTTGTTTAATTCCATCTAGTGGCTATTTTGTCGCGCAAGCCTAACACAAGTGTCAGTTTCGTTAGTTGCGTGAAAGCATGGCATCAGTAAACGTAAAACAAGTGTTCGAAATAGCTGACATGAAATCTCGCCATAGGTCGTACACTGCAAAGTACTTTATAAAAGTCGGTTGGTATTAGAAACAAATCTTTCGTATTCCAGGTAGTTGCCGCGTAACATTGTGTAATCTTGAACTTGGCGCACACACTGGAATGTTACAACTTCGCTGCTGTTTAAACCATACTAGCAGATCTTGCTCTATGTTGTTGCATTTCCCGGTTTAATTTTCTTGCAGTTTGCCGAAGTATTCCCGGCAGAAGACAAGATCTCTTCTCTTTTTGCTATGATGCCGTTCAAAGTAGATGGCGGCATTCTGAACTCCTTCGGCAGAGCAACACGCGAAAGAGTAGACGACTCCACTTGCCTTATATTGACCACTTTTTCTTTAATCGAAAGTGCCTTTCTTTTGATGCCTTACATCTGAGATCAACACATTTTCAAAATGATTTGAAAACTTTACTTCACTGATGCAATTCTCGTAATTTCAATAATGTTATGCTACGCTTGGCTTACAAGTTAGAACACACAGAACAACAATGAAAGCTTGTGTTTTCCATCCCCCCCCCCTCACATATGTTTCAAGGTTAACACTGTCCAATGAGTTGGCGTGTCATGCCGTGATGTCATGTAGCCTTGACGTAGTTCGCCCGGTCAGATGATCACAGGAGACCCGCGAACACTCGGAACTGCTGTATTCTTTCACTCGGAACACCGGAAATATCTTTCGAGGAGATTGGCGAGTTTTGATTCTAACAGTCAGTGTCTTCAGTGAACGTCTTATACTTTAAGGGGATACAAAATCTGAACTATTTAACCAGGAAAAACTCTTATGTAGGAACACTCTACGGGAAAAATATACATGTATCTTATGGGACCGATCACGGGTTCGAGAATATCGGACGTCTTTAGTGGAAAAACTTTTTATGCGGGAACTTCTTAACCGAGTTTTACTATATTACAGTATTAATAGTATACTTTTTTGTTTAAAATAAAGTATCAAAAACAAACAAGAAGTTGTTTTTTTTAAATTTCCATACAAAAATGAGGGTGCGGGGATTATTCGGGGGTGGGTAAAATTCGGGTATATACGGTAGATAAAATGGTTTGAACATGTGAAGATGTGAGAGATGGGAAACTGAAAGAAAATATTCAAAGAAGAAAGGAAAAGACCCAGAGGAAAATCTAGAAGAGGCTGAAAGATGTACTGACGGAGAGTATAGGGAAAAGAGGTGATAAATTACGTACGGTGTTGAATGAGAAATGGACAAGGATAGAGTGAGGTGGAGGTCCTGGTTATTAAAACAGAATGAATATGATGATTATAATTGTGGATAGAGAAAAATAATACACTCATCGGCAATATATGCGAAACACTACGAATTTCAGACTAAACTCAATGTTTGACCGTTCCAAAGCTTGTATTAATCAACTACATATTATGGCATTACAACAATATGGCAATTAGTACAATAATTGAAACACATTATTGATCAAGACAATCACAAACACGAATTTGGAAATGTCGAAACCTGGAATCCATCGTACTGTAACACGGTATGATTACGAATGTTGTAGACAAACCGTAATGTCCACAAAAATATGCGGCACGAGAATTCTCAGCAATAAACCTTAAGACAGCCGTTTGTGGTTATTCTTGTCCAAAGGCGGGAAACGGTAACATTAGTGTTGTGATTGTCACGATCAACGATGTTTATCCATATTATTGCGCTGAAACTTCTCAATTGAGCTAATTAACTCATGATTTACTCACGACACATTACTATGTTGCTGCAAACTTACAACATTCAATTTAAACAGAGATGAAACGGACAAACATTGCGTTTTGTCTGAGATTCGCAGTGTTTCGCTTTTTATGCCGGTGAGTGTATTCTCGTTAGTTGCAAGACACACATGTACTCACTACTCACCTGCATATCCCTCCTTACAATCACATTGCACCTTGTGCTGATAATGTGGTGACACAAAGCTAATTGACTCAGATATCGTAGCAGACACTCCCTTCATGTCCAATACAATACGATCTTCGCACATCCCATAGGTACAGTAGCTTGTGGTGCACTTGTCTCTCACAATCTCTCCCACTACAAGTCCCGTGGATGAAGCCACATCACCTAAATTGTTACCTATTGCTTGGCGCAGAGACTCAGATGAATAAAACCCTACGTTACTGCCCATAGTTTGTGAATTTCTTACTGCAAAAAGAACATCTAAGTCCTGATTCTTGTCTCTTGTTTGACGAACTGTTCTTCTTCTTACTACTGACAATTCAGGTTCTGAGGGTTGTAGACTTATAATAATAACGTCTTTTAATCGGACACTCAAAGCACTGCGAACAGCCCGTATAAATCCTCTACGATGTTTAAGAAGAAAATCTGATGGACTGGCATTACGAAATCTCATAACAATGGCATTTGCAAGCATTTCTTCAGATATGAGTTCAACAGACACCTTAAGAATCGTATAAGATGTGAACTTGCCATCTGTAACAGATACATTGACACGATAATCACCAACATCAAGCCTAGGTAGAGCCATTAATGTGCCATCAATATGATCAATGTCGAACAAGTCTGTGGCTGGATTTAAGAGATGGCTTCCTGTAGCAGTCTTCACCAGGCCATACGTGAGAGTGTCATATTCATCTTGATCAGATGCAAGCACTTTTCCTATGATACCTCCAGGAAATTCGTCCATGAAGGAGTTAACTGATATTTCCAGAGGGGATATTACAGGTGGGAATTGTGATTCTTCTATAACCTAAAAAGAAAAAGAAAGAAAGGATTATTTTACACACACACAAAGTTGAAGAAAACTTGTGTCTGCTACATCTAGCAAGTTAGTGTGTAAAAACATTATGCACATGTGAATCAACATTTAATGAAATTTCAGACTTACCCATATTCAGTACACACAACAAGTACTGTATATGGTATGTTGGAATTGGAATTTTTAGAAATTCCACAACATGGGAAGAGAGAGAGAGCTTTAGAGCCATTTTTAGCCTATTTTCATCATATGAAAAAATAGGCTTAAGAGATCACCTTTTGACCGTGTGGGTATGCCCCCCCCCTAATAAAATCTAAATGGCTGGAGCAATTACAATGAAACTTGGTAAGGACAGGCTACTATGTTGTCCAATCTCAACCATGCCTTTCAAAGTTTAATACATTTCCCAGTTTCTGAACTTTTTCTTCTGATCTTTTATTTTATGTTTTTACCTTTTTCTGTTTACTGCAGATAGTTTTGATTTTTCTGTAATAATTATTTTAATGTTTCCTGTACAAAGGGATTGTATGAATGAATGCTAGAGATAGGATATTTGAGTGCGTGTCTGTATGGTTGTAGTTGTTGATATATAATAGTGTATTTCTATTTTTGTTCGTGCATGCTGTTTTTGTTTTGTTTATACTTGTAAATTTTATTGTTAACTAGCAGAAGTACCCGTTCTTCGATCGGTGTTATATATTAACACCAGACATTATCAATTGAGCTACTGTTGCAACGGTTAGCGGTTTGTCATTCCTTCATAAGTTTATCAGAACGAAGTTAGTTTTCTGGGAATATCACACACACTGTTAATTTAAGGGCCTTAAAATGTGGTTTTCGGAGACCCCTTATAGATTAACAAATTCACAAAGAAATTATAGACTCGCGAATTTTGTGTCTCACAACGAGAAGCGCAACATATGCTTTGATCGTCCTTCTAGGATAATTTTTATATTTCGCCTATTTTAGCATATATTTTGAGAAGTTTTTCCCTATATCCACCCTTCTACTGTAGGAAAAGTACGGTGAGGAGTTTTATAAATGATTGGTGTATTGACTCATGTTTACCATACCTAATTTTACGATGCACCAAGCATCCGAACACGATTTATAGGCGTACATAAAGATACACAGAAAGACAGACAGACAATTCTATTGTCTACAACATATCACCCAGATATCCAAATATGGGTATATCTACCATACGTATCAAACAAAATCATCCCTACGATGAACCCGTATGTAGACAAAAAAAAAAGATTAGTTAAAATGTGCTCTCAAACTAAATTCACCTAACGTGTACTTCCTGACGTGAAATAGATTTGAAAGCCTTGTAGACGAAACGCAATACACCTCACATAAAAAATGACCCTCTACGTTGTGTTAGGTCCCCATACACAGGAAGACCTCTTTCATAAATTATAAAGGCTTGTGGTGCATGGAAATTCAGGTTATTTAGCCTCAAATGGCCCAAATTCCTAAAAGCCGCAAAAAATGCTGATTCAATTCAGGAATTTTTGAAAATAATGTTGCTGTTTGTAGATATAATAGACTTTCTGTACTATATGTCTCACGTGAAATTGCATGAAAAAATTCTAGGTTACCCCTTGACTCCCTTAATTGCATTGACGAATTATACAGTCTACTGTACGTTGGTTCCGTGATAACCTTATAGCCATTTGCAAACTTTCACAGAAATGTAATAAATAGAGTAGCCTAATAATAATATCGTATGGCCTCGGGTGCCGGGTGCAAGCTTCGTAATTTGACACCCAGAGGGTAGCTTGCATGTCGAAATTTCGTTGTTCCTTGAATCACTATGAAAGTCAAGGAGGGTAGATATCTAAGCTCCTTGATCACTATAGCGCTTTCTAGTAGAGAAATGAGGAACGTTGTGTTGGCGGAAACTCCTGAGGTTAATTTTGCCATTATAAACACGGCCTACTGAAATCAAATGGATTCCTTGACATGCCAACATCGTATGACATGCGAGTCGTATTTTTGCCGCCTTTCAAAAATCACTTACAGGCCGGACGTTTGTTTTAGACGATTGCCCTTGACCTTGAACCCTGCGGGTGAGCCTACACACACTCACTCTCTCACCCTATCACTTCACATTTGTCACCACCGAACTGATGTAATGGAATTCCAGACTTGAGCAGACAGTACAGTCCACGTCGAAGTATTGTGTGACACGGAAGTACACGTTACGTAGTTACGAACAGAATGTCATTATATTTGCCAGTGACTATACTTCAGCAATAGTGTGAAACAGCTTCATCAATCATCGGAGTGCTTGGGGCAGCTGATAACAACACAGGTACTGTAGTAACTCGCCTCCAGGCTTCCATTAAGATTTTTCACTCGTCTAAAACAAACGTCCGGCCTGTACCACGGCCAGGACTGAACCTGCAATCTTGGGGTTAGTAGACCGATACGCTATCCACTCACCCATCGTGGCAAGGTATAAATGGAGTAACATTGCTTCTTACAGAAATAGATGGAAAGTTGGATGCCACCCCTTGAGATAATGTTGTCATGGTTACCGATTTCCATTCCTTCATTAGTTTGTTAAATTAAATTAAATTAGTTTTCTGGGAATATTTCAGATACTGTTGGTTTTAGAGCCTTATAATGTAGTTTTCGAGGCCCCCAAGTTTTGTTTCTGGCACCGAGGGGCTTTGTCTCCTCGTTGTACGCCATAATATAATACTAATAATAATAATAATATAATATGGGGATAGGAATATAATAGACCTGCCGTACCACACCCGCAGGTGTAAATCGCGTGAAAAAATTCTAGTGTACCCCTTGACCCCCTTAAGCGCATTATACGTATTGATGAATTTTACAGCTTAATTTGGTTCCGTGATAACCTTCTAGCCGTTTGCAAACTTCACACCAATGTAATTAATGGAATTGCATTGCGTCTTACAGCAATAGATGGACCTCTGAGAATCTGTTGCCATGGTTACCGGCTTGTATTCGTTCATTAGTTTATTAAATGAAATTAGTTTTTTGGAAATATCTCAAAAATGGTTGGTTTTAGGGTCTTAAAATGTGGATTTCGAGTTTTGTCTCTCACATTGAGGGGCTGAAAATGATCTTTGTCTCGTCCTTCTACTCCTATTTCAGCATGTATTTTAAGGGGGTAGGCCCTCTTTTAAGAGAGGTACGGAGAAGGGTTTCAACAATGATTAGTGTCGTGCCTCTGATGGATATCTGTACCAAATTTTACGTTGATACACCCAGCCGTTCTCGAGTTATAAGGGAACAAAGTTGTCCACAGACAAACAAACAAACAGACAGACAGACCGACCAAAAAATTATTTTCGCGCGCATCCATAATAAAACAGTCTGAAACGCGTAAATAACTCAAATTTCCGTAGAAATCGCGAAAGAAACATACAAACTTTAATTTTTATGTATGTAGAGATATACTGCACCGCTCGGTGTTGACCGTATTTTATTGCACAAATTTAGGTTTTACTCGCTAACCGTTGGAGATACACGAAAAGTGATAAGGACCTTTTGGATAGAAAATTAAATGGTAAATCTCGTGTATGCATCAAAAGTTTGCTATTTCTTAGCATTCTCTTTTTATTTGAAATGGAAGTATGAAATTTTGAAACCAAAGGGTGTAGTGACCGTCACATATGTGGGTTTTACTCGCTAACCGTTGGAGATACACGAAAAGTGAAAAGGACCTATCGGATAGGAAATTAAATTTTGAAGCTCTTTTATGCCATCAAAAGTTTGCTATTTCTTAGCGTTCTCTTTTTATTCGATATGGAAATAGGCCATTTTGAAACCAAAGGGTGTAGTGACGTCACAAAATGGTCGCCATTTTTTAATAGTGCAAAATATCGAAATTAAAAGTATCCTATATGTAAACATGGTAAATCAGCTACATCCATGCAAAATTTCATTTAAATCGGACCAGTGGTTCTTGCGTTATCGAGTAACACACAGACGGACAGACAGACAGAAAGATAGACACACACCATCTCATGTTTATATAGTAGTATGATTATTATAGAGGGTGATTCAGGAGGAATAGTAAATATTTTAGGAGGTTATATTATAGATGAATTGCAATAAAAAATTCCATATAACATGTGTCCCATTAGTAGCCTGTTGCGTACAGAGATACAGCTGGTCGTATTTAACCCAATGATATGTAAAGCCAAGGCAAATGAGGACGTTCAAAGTTGATTTTCAAAAATTCCACCGCCATGCATTTTGCACTTCTCTTGATAACACCCCGTGTAGCTCTTCGGAGGGCGTCTTGGCGTTCTTTGAGGAAGGCTGTACTATGCATAATCCGAACGACCAACTTTTTCCTTTTAGTCTTCGCTTTTGAACCATCCTCACAGGCAAAAATCCAAAGGGGTAAGGTCCGGGGACCTTGATGGACAAGGAATGCGCGCATATCTCCCGATCCATCTTCCGGGGAATGTTAGGCTTAGATGTTGTATCACGAGACGACTAGAATGTGCAGGAGTCCTGTAATGCTGTTAGAACATATGCATTCTTGTAGCCAAAGGAATCTCTTCCAATAATACTGGAAGTTTCAAGAAAGTGTACATAATGGGGTCCTGATAGAAGATGCGGCAACACAACAGGCCCAATCAACCCACTCCACACATTTACAGAGAAGCGTTCCTGAAAATGTGTGTCCACAATGGCATGTGGGTTTCCTTCTGACCACGGATGTTCATTACGAGTGTTAGTGATGCCGTCACGAGTGAACGTGACTTCATCAGTGAAGATTACAAATGGGATTACTTGGCGATTTGCATGTATTCAACGACAAAATTTCAATCGTCTATCTGCATTTCCTGCTCGAAGGTGTTGAACGGGCTGGTAATGACACGGAAGCAACCCATGCATACGTAATGTCCACCATACTCTCGTACACGGAACACCAATACGTGCAGTCTACGTGTACCAACACACAAAACGACAATTGCTCTGGTCACTTACCAACATCTGTATGTTATATGGAATTTTTTATTGCCATTCAACTATACTACCACCTCCTAAAATATTTACTGTTCCTCCTGAAACACCCTGTATTGTCACTAGTGGAGTCTATCTGTCTGACAATAAAGAATACATACATACATACATACATACATACACCAATCCAACAGGGCGGCTACGTAAAATATTTCACCGGCATTCTACACTGAAGAAAATGGAAACTGCAACACCCTGAAGGAGTGGTGCTACATTGCTGCAATTGAACATGCAGGACGAGTGTTCAGTTGTGATTCGATGATTACACTTTCAGGTCCCTCTGACCGCAAGTTTGGACAACAATCAATACAGGATGTGCCCACCACGAGCTGCAATACATTGATGAATTCGGCGAAGCATGGAGTCAATAAGGCCCTGGATCGCTTCCTGAGGAATTGTGGCCCATGCTTGCTGCACTGCATGGGTCAGTTGTACCCGAGTTGTGGGTGGCTAAGGACGGTTGGCCAGTTGTCGACCCATCATGTCCCACACATGCTCAATAGGACTGAGGTCCGGGGATCTGGCGGGCCATTCTAAGGTTGTGATGTCGTGGAGATGCGTGCAGTCTGAACCCGGGCATTGTCCTGCTGAAACATCCCATTAGCAATGTTCGCCATCATAGGGACAACCACTGGATTGAGTACCCTATCAACGTACTGTCGATCAGTCATAGTGCCCTCAACAAGCACTAATTGTGATTTCACATTAAAGCCAATAGCTCCCCAGACCATAATGCTTGGTGTTGGCCCTGTGTGCCTCTCGACAATAAGGTCTGGGCGGCCCCTCTCCCCGGTACGTCGGCGCACACGATTCCGGCGATCACTGCGGGCAAGGCAGAAGCGCGATTCATCACTAAAGATGACCCTATGCCATTCGTCGACCCACGTTGATCGTTCTTGACACCAGGCCAGCCTTACACGTCGCTGTTGTGGGGTCAATGGAACACCTTCTGCAGGGACACGGGATCGTAAGCCAGCTACCCGCAGGCGATTACCAACTGTTTGTTGTGTAACGTGGGGTGCCACAGCTGCTCGAATTTGCGCTGCTGTTGCATGGGGTTCCATCCGGGCCTTCCGAATGATGCAGCGATCCTCTCTCACAGTTGTCTGTCGCCCTGGGCCTGTGCCAGGTCTACGAGTGTGGGTACCTTCATTTGACCACTGCTGCCATACACGTTGTACCGTAGATGCCTGTCGGCCAACACGTGCAGCAACAGTCCTTAGCGATAATCCAGCCTCACACAGTCCAATTATCCGAGCCCTCTCAAACGGCGACAGTTGTTGATAGCGTGCTCTTCTCTGTCATCAAGGCATGTTTGACGGGGGACACTTCACTGCACAGACTGCAAGTCAACTACGCTACACCAGAGTCCGTATACTGGAGTTAATTCCTCCACGACCAATCACGTGGGGAGACCTGTAGCCACAATCCAATGGGTCTGAAACTTTGATCGTTTACATACCTACATGGCATCGTTCCATATCTTGAAAATCAACACAAACAACCAATGCCTTCATGGTGTTGCAATTTCCAATTTCTTCAGTGTATATCTCCACAACAGTTACCGATATCACCCTGAAATTTTGTGATAAACGGTACTACTGTAAGTTCACTGACTTTCAAAAACCTGTCAAATACAAGACCAAAATGGCAGCCAAGCAAAGTTAAAATATTTAAATAGATTTTTTGTGATTTAATTATCTGAGTGCAGTGAAACTTAGTACAGTAAATGTTTATAAGGATTTACTCTACTGGCATCTAATTTAATTCAGTTGTTTCCATAACCTCAAGATGGCGGCTGAGCAAAATTTTAAAATTAAGTTATTATTTTTTGTGTCCTCATGATGCGATCGAAGTGAACATTTGTATAATGAATCAGCGCAATAATCATCATCTATTGGTACATGCTTCTATGGCCTACATATAGAACAATCTAACATGGCGATCATCTGAAATATTTAAACGGTTCTCAATATCTGTGAATCTATTATAACAATCAAACTGAAATTTTGTATGTTGATAGAGGCTATCAACATAAGTTTATTTATAGGGCTTCAATAACTTGATGAACACAAACCCAACATGGCGGCGATGCAAAATTTTAACATCTACAGTATAACCCCTCAAATCCGAACTAATTGGGGCTGTAGCCTGTTCGGATTTCAATTTGTTCGGATTAGCCGAAAGATATCCATAACATAATGACCAGCCCTCGTTACGGTATAGGACTGCAGCCTACATTGAGCGAGGCAGGCTAGTTTGGCGCAAACAGCGAACATGAAATAGCGAGTCTGGTCCAAAGTCAACATGACGGCAATGTAGCTAATGACAATGAGGAAGAAGAAACTTCGGCAGACAATGTGACTTATACTGAAGCTGCATCTGCTGTTGACATCGCATTGCGCTTCGTACAACAACACACAGCAGCCACGCCAAACGATGTCACCTTATTGCGACGCTGGGGCGCAAATGCCTCCGCGGGAAGGTTTTCGTCACTTCTACAATATTGAAGATAACTGATTTCAAGTGAAAGATTAAGAGATATTTTGTGTGTTTCTATTGCTATTTCATTGTTTTAGCAAAGTGATTACCTACGGAATAATAACGTTTCCGTTTCTCAATCCTGGATGGGATAAGTAATCTATGTAGGCACTTTTACACTATGCTAACTGTAATTCTTGTTAATTTTCAACTAATTATGTAAAATGCGGTCATAATGCAGAGTATATGATTGTTTTATGACTAAATAAGTAAGTTTCTTTTCTTGCATGTGTTTTTTCAAACTTCAATTGTCAAAAGATCCTCGTTCGGATTACCCGGGATTTCGGATTCCCGGGGTTCGAATATGAGGGGTTTCACTGTATATGGATTTTTCTCGCGACTTAATTATCCGAGCGCAGAGAAACTTAGCATGGTAAATCATCATACAAGGCTTAATATATTGGCATCTAATTTAATTCAATTTCTATGAGAACTTTAAAATGGCGGCTGTGCAAAATTTTTAAAACCATGTTTATATTTCTTGTATCCTAAACAAGGAATAGAATTGTAGGTTGGTATAATAAGCCACGATTATAGCATTCATCTGCTGGCATATAATTCTATATAACACATTCCATATAATAAATTTCACCGGTTCTTAATATCTCCGAAACTATTTAAGCAATCAAAATGAAATGTTGTATGGTGTTAGAGGACTGTTGCATAAGTACAAAAATGTGACTTTCCAAATCCTGAGAAACAAAAAATAAAATCATGGCGGCTTTTCTGGCGATCTAATCACCCGAGTGCAATGAAACTTGGCAAAGCGAATCTTTATTCAGAGAGAGACAGCTAATGATGTTCAATAGTTCGCAAAAATTCAAGATGTATCACTTAAAATTTTAAAACCTTATTTTCTATAATTATTTCTCATGTCATATTTAGGCAATTGAAAGATTATCCGTATGATGGGTTATGATATTAATCATTATCTAATGGTACTAAATTTTGTAGCTTACATTTTGTAAATCATAGAAGCTGTTCATTTGACTTTTCTAAAAATTAATTCCCGTTTTTCATTACAGAAAGATGCCATCATGCAGGAGGAGAGTCTTAATCACCAATATTGAAAGCTATATATTCTAGCACATAACTTGCCATTGTAATGGTGTTGGAGAAGGCTTAGGTCGAGAACCAAAAGCTATTTAGTATATCATAAGGAAAATCATTCCAATAGGCTAGAGAGCTTTACTGGAAAAGGCCAGTGGGATATAAGAAAATAGGCTATTTAGTTCTTCACGGAACTACTTGTTCAGCATTGTCTTATTGACAATAATTGCAACTTGGGAAGATTATCAAAAAAAATAAAAATTAATTGGGGAAGATGGGGGGATTCCGGCATCTTGGGTAATTCCACCACCCCTTAAATTTGAATAACTGCACAATTTACATGCACACGAATAAGTGTGATCTCTAGCGGATGACTAGTAAAACACTATCAGGTGTATCAATTTCCATTGTGCAAGCGTGCTTCTGCTCGGATATTAGAAATCCCATATCATCCTTCTTGATCTTGTGCTGTACCATCAAAGAGATTACCATATTTTGATTATATTTTATGAAAGTACGATTATTAATGATCATATTATGCTATTCTTTTCCGTCTTTCAATTTGTTGGTTATGTGCTTATGGTGTAATACAGGTGGCAATATTCCCCCATTCATCCTTTCAATGGTAGTAATTGCTTGCTTTTATTTGCAGGTGCCTCGAAATTGATTGAGAAAAACTGAAACGGCAAAATGGACTGCGGACAATCTAAAGATTGCTGTTGAGGCTGTGAATGATGGTCGTCTGTTAAAAGTACATTATGCAACGAGCCTATAATGGCAATAATTAAGAGACGAGTATGTTTATAATTTCCATACGAGAGTCTTAATTACCATTATAGGCGAATTGCATACGACTGTTTATGTTCGACGATAATTATAACTATTTTATGTTCGAACATAAATATTCATAAATATCTGTTGAGATCTCGCCAGTTTTATGTACTGAACAGAGCACATGGGATGCAGAGAATACCTTACAATTGACCATGGCCTCCTGGAATACCTCACTATGACACTCGCCACGCAGTGAAATTTAAAATAGGGGGCCATGGAAGTGCGATGCTATCCTCACCTAATTGGTCACACAACTGTTTCTTGACCTCTGATTGGTGGGAGAAATTGTATCATAATGAAAACTTGTATTATAATGAGCCTCATTATAGTACAGTTTTCTGACATATAATATTTAGATTTTGCCAAGGTCGAACATTAAAGTCTTTCCAAGTTGTTTAATATTCCAAGAACAGCACTACGTGATAGGCTCAAAGACAGAAAATGAGAGGAACCTATATTAGGGCATAAACCACTGTTTTCTGAAGAGCATGTTAACTGTAGTGTATCAGGTTGTTTTGGTACATCTGGATTTTGTTAATCCACGTTGAATAGGTGGACTATAGGGGCCTCAAACTTTGGATGATGAATCCGGGAAAATTATACTTCTGAGAACGATAGATAGAGATTTAGATTGTAGGCTTTTTCGGCTAGTGTCTAGTTTATTATCTAGACTTTCAGGATTGAACCTTCGCCCTGTGTCGGTGATTGTTTCCCGATGTTTCGGCCATCATTGCAGCAGCCATAATTAAAGGTACACTTCCAGATCCTTGCCTAGTTTTATTCATCTTCATCCATTCCATCTCTCATCCCGGCGCGCAGGTCTCCCACGGGCGTCGAATGGAAAGACCTGCACTCGGCCTCTGAGGAGGCCACACGACAAAAAAAAAAACCTACTTGTTCATGTCTGTTCTCAAACTGACCATTGGTTATCAGTCGGACGTGTCTGCATGCTCGCCATTGTTTCCTGATTAGTCCAAGTCCCAGCCTGTCACACCCTAAGAAATCTTTCACCATGTTGCGAAGTCTGAATCCATCTTCGCAATTGAAATTATTGGGATGCTTCACAATAAATGATAGATAGAGGTTTCATTGCACATAGAACAAATAGTTCCGTGAAGAACTACACAACCTATTTTCATATATCCTACTTATGTTAATTGCCTCTATCAACATACAAAATTTCAGTTTGATTGCTGTAATAGTTTCGTAGATATTGAGAACCGACTAAATATTGCGGATTGTCGCCATGTTGGACTTTTATATATGTAGGTCTTGGAGTTATGTACTGTTATATGAAGATTATTGTGTACGTGTAGTATTCAAACTTCAATCGCATGATTAGGACACAAGAAGTAAAAACGAGATTTTAAAATTTCGCACAGCTGCCATCCTTTGGTTATGGAAACAATTGAAAAAAAATTAGATGCCAGTGGATTAACGTTTGTAAAAGGATTTACTGTACTAAGTGTCACTGCACTCGGATGGTTAAATTGCGAGAAACGACCATGTGAATATGTATACTTAGCATCGCCGCCATATTGGATTTGTGATCACCAGGTTATTGAAAGTCCTATAGGTGAACTTATGTTCATAGCCCCTATGAACATTAAAAATTCAGTTTGATTGCTGTAATAAATTCGTACATATTGAGATCCATCTAAATATTTCGGATGGTCACCCTGTTGGATTGTTATATGTATAAGCCACAGAGTCATGTACCATTAAAGGAAAATTATTGCGTAGGTTCATTATTCAAACTTTAACTTCGATCGCATGGTTATGACACAAGAAATAAAAACTTAATTTTAAAATTTGCACAGCCGCCATCTTGAGGTTATGTAAACAATTGAACTAAATTATATATCAGTGCATTACAATGTGTATAAACATTTCCTGTACCAAACTTCATTGCGTTTGGATCATTAAATCGCGAGAAAGGTCTATTTGAAATTTTTACTTCGCTTGGCCGCCATATTCGTTTTGTAGTTAACCGGTTTTTGAAAGTCTTATAGATGAACTTCCAGTAGTGCCCTTTATCTCCGTACAAAATTTCAAGGTGATACCGCTAATAGTTTCAGAGATATACCTAGTAGAATGCCGGTGAAATATTTCGCACAGCCGCCATCTTGAGGTTATGTAAACAATTGAACGAAGTTAGATGTCGGTGCATTACTATGTGTATAAACATATACTGTACCAAGTTTTATTGCGTTTGGTTGGTTAAATCGCCAGAAACGTCTATTTAAAAGTCGCAACTTCGCTTGGACGCCATGTTAGTTTTTTAGTTACCAGGTTTTCAAAAGTCACTAGGAGAACTTCTAGTTGTTCCCTTTATGACCGTAAAATATTACAGGGTGATATCGGTAATAGTTTCGGAGATATTGAATGCTGGTGAAATATTTCGCACAGCCGCCATGTTGGATTGGTGAGACGTAACAAAATTTGAAGGGCACGGTCGGGGTCGTCCAGAATAGTGCTATGAACTTACTGAGTTTCATTGAAATCGCTCCAGCCGTTTAGAAGTTATTATGGGGGACACACACTATCACACACACACACACATGCACACACAGACAGACCCACAGACAAAAGGTGATCTCATAAGCCTATTTTTTTCATAAATTTAAATAGGCTAAAAATACTACAGAAAAGAATTGATTAATCATCAGACAGGAAAAGAAAGATAGGAAGATAATAATAATATCGTATGGCCTCGGGTGCCTGGTGCAAGCTTTGCTATTTGACACCCAGAGGGTAGCTTGCATGTCGAATTTCGTAGTTCCTTGACTATGAAAGTCAAGGAGGTTAGATGTTAGATATCTAATCTCCTTGAACACAATAGCGCTTTCTAGTAGAGAAATGAGGAACTTGTGCTGGCGGAAACTCCCGAGATTAATTTTGCCATTATGAACTCGGCCTACTGAATTCAAATGGGTTCTTTGACATGCCAACATCGTATGACATGCGTATCGTATTTTTGCCGCCTTTCAAAAATCACTTACCACGGTCAGGGGCGAACCTGCAATCTTGGGGTTAGTAGACCGACACGCTATCCACTCACCCACCGTGGCAAGCTGATAGGAAGATGATAAAGAACTAACGGCAGGTAACTTTAAATCAAAAATTTCATCTATCCAAGACACACTGACAAACATCTTAGAATTTGGATTAAGTAGAGGATACTATACCTTAACATTCACCCAGGTATCAGAAACCAGGGGTGGTGTTCCATTGTCAAACACTCGAATGTGAAGGAGGTATTTATCCTTTTGCTTGTGGTTCAGTCTGGCTGCTGTTCGCAAAGTTCCATCCTGCTCCAGTACAAATGCTAGTCCTTCATTGCCAGATCTAATATCAAATGTGTATGGTCCTGCATTGGGATGAGCATCAGCATCTGTCACTGCAAACTTAAGTATAAAATGATGCAGAGGTCTGTCTTCCTGAAAATAAAATTAATTTATTAAGTTAAACATAAAATATAGTTTTAAGTAACGTTACATTTGATTTGATATCTTATATATTAAAAAAGTCAGTAGAAATTTAGAAATTTAACCTTTTACTCAAACTGAAATATCTTGCGCTTTGACAACGTTTGTTGTCTTAAAATGTAATGCACATGACGCATTATCGATTGAGCCACAGCTCACTTGATTATGTCATCCGTGTATTAATAGTACATTACGCAATGAGCCTATAATGGCAATAATTAAGACACGAGTAAGTTTATAACAATTTCCATACGAGTGTCTTAATTACCATTATAGGCGAGTTGCATACGACTGTTTATGTTCGATGATAATTATTATAACTATTTTATGTTCTAACATAAATATTCATAAATATCTGTCAAGATTTCGCCAGTTTTATGTACTGAACAGAGCACATGGGACGCACAGAATGCCTTGTATTTGACCATGGCCTCCTCGATTGCCCCACTATGACACTAGGCCAGGCAGTGAAATTTAAATTAGAAGGCCTTGGAACTCAGCACAGATGCATTGTTATCCTCACCTGATTGGTCAAACAACTGTTTCTTGAGCTCTGATTGGTGGGAGAAACTGTTTCATAATGAAAAATAGTGTTATAATGACCATCATTATGATACAGGTTTCTGACATATAATAGTCAGGGTCGAACATAAAATAATTGTGAATACTGATTTGCTCAAGATCACATTTTACGTTTTACTAAAACTGAAATATCTTGGTAAGTATTTGCGCTACATCAACGTTTGCTGTCTTAAAATGTAATACACGTCACGCATTATCGATTGAGCCCCAACTTACTTGAATCTAACATTTTTGTATTGAAATAATTGCAAATATTCATTTCTTCAAAGCGGAGCCAAGATAGAAGTTCCACTTTTAACCGGCAGATGGTAATCGCATCTGTGATGTAAAGGCTGACGACTATTTTCTAATTCCAGCAAATACTTTTAAAAATACATCAGAATGTATCATTTTAATAGAAACATAGGTATTACAGACAGATTTTGTACTTAATTATCAAAGGCTTGGCGATATTAAGTAACGTATCTGAAGCATATGCGTGCAATCAAAACACATTACCTAGGAGCATTTGTTCAGTGTATTGGTGGTCTCGGGTCTAGCGTGCTTGACACGCATTAACATACCAAATTTTTTCCGGTTCGAATCCCACCCTAGTATTTTTTTAAAAATGTTATTGTGAGTGTTTTCTGCACAGTATGTTTACTTAATGCTGACTTCAGGGTGTAGGGGTCGCCCACCTCCCACTCACCCAGGAAGCCTCAAGTTTGATTCCTGGCTCTGTCAGGGATTTCAGAATCTGATGCAAGAGCTGGAACAGTGCACACTCAGCAGCGTGAAGACAGGCAGTTTCATTCTGGCACCGGCATCACATGCACAACACTCTGGGCAGAAGATAATAGTCCGGACGACATAGACTTAAAGTCTCGTCCTCCAACATGAGATCAAGAAGTTACCCCACATATCTGACCATGTCGACTAATTGGATTTTCATAATATATCACTTAAATGGTCTCTTCATCGGAATTGTTTGAATAGCAACTATAATGATATGGCCCATTTCTACAAAGCGCTCTACATCTCGTTCTTATAAGAAGAAAGAAGTTCATTCAATCAATATGTATTTTGGACTTAGACTGCTTAACAAATGAAATCCTTGGATCATCAACCATATAATAGACTATAATAAACTGCAACAGCTCAAATAACAAATGATTAGCAATCCTCATGGACTGTGAACCATGTATAGATTTTTAGCCTACTTTTCACATTTTGCCAAAATGAGGAAAAAGTAGACTTATGAGATCGGCCAAATGTGTGTTTGTCTGTCTGTCCTTCTGTCTGTCTGGCTGTGTGTGTGTCCCCCCCTATCAACTCCTAAACGGCTGCAGCAATCGAAACAAAATTTGGTAGGAGTAAAGATCTATACCTGAATAGCTCACGTCCATATTTGAAAATGATGTCAGTGCTACCAACTGCTGAAAAATCGCAATTGAAATTTGAGCTCCATGTTGGATATCTTGGAAGGTATGAATAGGAGCTATTTCAAAATTAGCACACGTATAGATAATAATATTGCAGTTTAATTTCCAGGAGGCCATACATCGCAGTGTTGCCAAAATGAATATACGCCTGCTGATAGGTCCAAATTTTAAATGCATATAACTTCTACACTATCAATTGGATTTCAACCAAATTTTGTATGTGCTATGTGTACATAAACATACATGACTGAATGTATTCTTAAGATCCACCAGGGCTGCCAACTGTTAATAAATGCTCTCAATTTATTTTATCCAAATACCAATATATCAGAAAGTATGCAAGCCGACAGCTTTAAACTATGCACACGTATAGTACCTGACATTCTATATTAATTTGGAGTAACTTATATACGTCAGTGCTACCAACATAACTCTAATCCTGCTGAGAGGTCCAACTTTAAATACATGTAACTTCTATACTATAATTTGGATTTCAACCAAATTTCGTGTGTGTTATGTGTACCATAACAGATATGTATATGCCGATTCTTAAGAGTAACCAGGGCTGCCAACTGTTAATAAATACTGTCTCTATTTTGTTACCCTAATATCAATATATCAGAAAGTATGCAAGCAAATAGCTCTAAACTTTGCACACGTATAGTATGTGGCATTCTAGATTAATTTGGAGTAACTAATATAGGTCAGTGCTGCCAACATGATTCTAAGCCTGCTGATAGATCCCATTTTAAAATGCATGTAACTTCTATACTAACTAATGGATTTCATTCAAAATTGACACAACAATAGATCATATTATTTCAGATAATTTCTGACCAATACATGTATGTCATTGTTGCCAACATGATTTTACGCACGCTGTTAGATCCAATGTTTAACTGCATGTAACGTCCATGCTCTCCATTGGACTTCAACCAAATTTTGTATTCTGTTCCTTAAGAGATGGAACTAAGAATATATTCAGTCACCAGGGCTGCCAACTGTAGTTCTCTTATTAGGCTACATTATGCCAGGTATACAGTAATTTGAACTAATTAGAAATTTTCGATATTACCAACTTAATTTCGGCATTATTCTAGATTAATCATTGGCATAGATCTTAAATTTCAAGAAAAGTAGGCTCTTTAGTTCGTTACGGAACTTCTTGTTCCAGTTCATATTTACGAGAATGGAAATGGTTATACAATTAGATACATATTTGATGATTCAATTGTTGCATAGAGCATATAGCAGCAGTCAATCATTCACCAACATGAGGGGTCGTCATTATTTAAGAGAGCATTGAGTTAACTAGCTGTGTTCTATTGTTTCTAAAAATGTTATGGAGGAAAGAAAGTGTGATCAAAATGCTTCCAATAATAAAAAGCAAAGAAAATCAATAACACTTGAAGAAAAGCTGAAAGTTATAAGGCAATATGAACGCAATGAGCGCACTGTGGACATTGTCAGAGCTACAGGAATCTCAAAATCAACTCTGTGAACCATAATAAGTGAAGCAGAAAAAAATAAAGAAAGCTGCAAAAGTGTGACCAGAACATTTCTGTCAATACGATAAAAGAGGACCCCCAGCTTCAAAGTCTCTAAAGATCTCACTTAGTTGTTACGAGGTAATGCATCTTGAGACCATAAAATCAAAGTCCTGTTGGTTTATCATTCCGAGAATCCATGCGCACTCAATTGCATTTCTATAACACTTACAGGGTTTTTATTTTTCCCTTGAAAAAGTCCCTATCTGCTATCTAACGCATATTATAATACATTTACTTTACACGTTTTCGTATTACGTGATGATAACTCGGAATAAATTCATCGCGTAAATCGAGGGATACCTGTAAAGATCAAACAGCTATTTCATATTCCATTCCATATTAATTATTTACTTACTTGCACTATAGCAGTATAATTATCTTGAGAAAACTCAGGAGGGTTATCGTTGGCATCCAGAATCTCAACGTTCACCAACACAGAGCTTGACAGCACGGGAAGCCCATTGTCACGACCATGGACTTCAAGAACATAGTTTGATACCTGCAAGGTAAGGTCATATCTGTTAACTTCATACCAAATGAGTGGTCCGTTTGCAAAGGCCGTGAAGTGCATTATAAACGAAACCGAGTAAATGACGAAAAACTGCTACGACGAAACTATTTAAGCTAATGCCATAATATTTGCCCCTGAAAATCAATATAAAAACATTTATTATTCCGTTAAAATATGTGAAATCTACGGTTGGATCTTCTATTCCAAAACATACATTAAAATATTGACTTACCGGTTTTTGCACACGTTTTGTGCAGTTAGCGACTTTTGCACCCGTGACGAGAGTCGTTAATGAAATTTCGGTTGCAAAACCCTCTATTTTGTTGTTTTACGAATGGCATTTGGATGAGATTTGTAGTGAAGAACTATTTTAGCTTTAATGTTGTTTATTAGTAAAATATATATTTTGAAAAAATATAACACGGCTGGTGTTTATCTTTTTATCGAAAAAGATTTTTTTAAATACATCGTAAACACCGTGAAACGTCATTTGGATTTTAGACGGCATAAAAATTGTACAATTAAGAAAATGCACAAAACAAGGAAAAATGGCACTTAAGTTATGTCAGGTCATCCTCCACACCGTCCACCAGCTCAAAATCTGCTGGTTCTTCGTCTTCTTCCCCTTGAGATTGGACGATATTGTTGGGAATGACTTCTTGCTCCTGAAAGACCTCACTGAAAACAAATATTAGGATGTCATTTGCTGGCCATTTTCCCCCGAAATGCAACTCTAAAAGCTATCAAACTTCTTCTAGTTTAGTTTCATTAAGTGCAACACCTACTTGAATTGGTGAGGGATCAGGATGTTCATGATGCTCTTCCCCTCACCAACCTCAAAATTGTAGAACGGCTCTCCTTGGACCAGACATGTTTTTTGTTTTGCCAATTGTGGAAACGATTTTCTTCGCTTTTTGGAATTGGAAATGCCTACTACCCGGATTTTTACCATGCCATCTGCATACGCTTTACAATCGCTAACAGGACATTCATCTTGTCCCAGGCAAACTACCATCACAAATTTCTCAATATGCTTGATGTATCCGGAGGGATTTTCAAAGACACTGATTTTGCGAAGTTGTCGTTCAATATTTCCAAAAACTCGATCAGTTGGGATAAATGAGTGGCCCACTATTTCCTCTAGACATGCGGGAGCTTTGAGCCGTAACCTGTGAGATAGCATGCTGATCATAGTCTCGTTTTTGTTCTGTCCCTCACAGCCATCAGAGAATAACCGAAGCATTTTACACATTTAAAATTTATGCCGGCCAGTTTTTGATGAACTGCCGACTCTATTTGGTTTGATCCTTTGGCATGTTGATGTACTAACCAGACCTAAGAAGTTGTTTTCAACTCCAATATCAACGCGTTCAACTACTTCAACTTGCACTATTTCTCCCACTACTTCTGCCGTGTCTGCTCTTCCCTCCATATTTGGAACATCCACAATAGAATTACAGCCCACAAATGCAATAATTGCTTCACTTAAATTAACAAGATCACTAATTTTTCTGTCTTGAAATGCCCACAAACAAGGAACAACTTGTCGATCAACTGTGCTTCTAAACGGTGTATTTCCACAAGGCAGCATGTCATTGTTGCGTACGCTTCCTTGGTAGTGCAGCCAATGTAAATCTGAAACACAAAACTATTCTTCCCGATAGTAATTTAATGTAAAAGAGTTTTGTGGGAGGAATATCGGCAGTTCTTGTACCAGTTAGCGTGTTTTGCAGCCGTATGTGGCAAGACAGACGCCATACTTATCGAACTTGGCGGTCTTTGGACACGTGGAACATTAAACTGGCTTTGCAACCGTAGCCAACATGCATTTAGCGGTTTATGCAAACGAACGCGATCATTGTTGGTCATTTCCAACGGTTATGAGCGGGTTATGCACCCTGAAACTTATTCCATCGTGTAGCCAGTTAAAAGACGAACGTGACGGTGTACTCAACTAAAAACCGACAAAAACTGCACTTAGCGGCCTTTGCATCTGGGCTACTCAAATATTCTATAATGTTCCTCCGGTTATTATCAACACTGAATACAGGAATAGCACACTCAGGAAGGTCACTCTGGCAGCAGGAGGGGCTCAAACAAAAGTATAAATATTTAATTTTACAGAAACAATCACTGGCTTTTGCTCAAAGAGAAATTCCTTTCATCACTGGAATTGGAATTTTGACACTACAAAATAAAACACAGAAAAATGCAGAACATTACATGAACCCTCATTGTTCTCAAAGAACCCTATTCACTGAACAAGTTGATGTGCTTTTGCTATTTATACGGTATTATTATTATTATTATTATTATATTGAAGATTATTCCTGAAAGCTCTTGGAGTGTATATTTGTCGTCGTCGGCCAATGCTCGTATCCGCGTGTATGTTTCTTTCCTGCATTACTAATTTGTATTCACTGTGATGTCGCTGGTGACTCAACAGACCAATTGTGGCATAGAGCATACGGCCGCACACAATGCAGATGATGGAAGGTGGAGGACGTGGCAATATCTGGCGCAGCTTTCTCCTCTGACGAATTTCCATTTCCTGCCTTCGGTGTTCTTCTTCAAAATGTGAAACCGCAGCTGAGGTGGCTGCATGCCAACGTGCGCGATCTTCCGCAAGTGTATGGCAATTATCAGGATCAATGGCTACACTCCTCAAGGTTTGTTTAAGCTGATCTTTGTAACGCTTCCGAGGTGCACCTAGAGGTCTCTTGCCCGTGTTGAGCTCGCTGTACAGGATTTTCCGTGGGAGTCTGTCGTCATTCATGTGTTTGACATGACCGATTCATCTAAGCCGGTGACTAATGATGATGGCATCTATGCTCTTCATCTCTGCTCTCTCGAGAACCGCAGCATTTGTTATATAGTCATCCCATTTGATGTGCATAATGGAATGGAGTTTCTGCAGGTGAAAGCGTTCCAGTTTTTTGATGGTCTGGCGGTATAGGGTCCAGGTCTCACATCCATAGAGCAGCGTAGAAATGACAACAGCTTGGTATATCGGAGTGTATATAGTACATAGGTTAATCAATTAATATACAGTACACACAGCAAGGATTTCCAGCAATAGACTTCATGGCCTTGAATGTCTAAAATATAATTCTTTTATATTATTAGTACTTTTCAATATGTTTTCCTTAAAGAAGCCCATGTTCAAATGATGAAAAAGGACATTTTATTCAATTCTAAAAGAGAGGAAGGATACGATGAAAAATAGACAACTTGCACTCAAAACAGAGTTGATTTTGTTGCTTCACTTAGGGACTTGAGACATTTTAGCTATCAGCCCCATATACCTGGGTATATGTTAAATTTAGTCTGTGTTTCATGCTGACTGTACTTGTATTTGTTAGTTTGGGAACTCCATTGATGAAAGATGTTCCAAAAATCCTGGATAACTCGTAATGTGATTATTTGTGTTTCTACGGTGTTCTTACCTGGTAAGTTGTTGCTTTATGTCGATTTAATCATGTGTTGCATATTTTCATTTATTAGGGTTTTGGATTGGGGTAGGTGTCGGACTTGAAATAAGGTACCTTATCAGTATTTGGTGGGAGGGAGTGTGAAGAAACTGTGAAATAAACACTCAGGAGCATGATTTGATGCACCTAGCCACACTGCTAGGCACTTCAAACAGAGAACCAATTGTAATGTACAAATTACAATGCATTTACGTAGTATTCCCCCTCCTCTCACTAAACAGTCTCCCCTCCTCCCCCAGAATATTATTCCTGGAGGGAGCACTAATAAGAAGTTGGCAACAATCAAGTAGGAAATAAATTATAATAAATTATGAATGTTATGTTAAACTGTCATGGATGAAATCCACAAGAGTGTGAAACAAAGAATGGGAAGCAAGGAGACTAAGGCCTTACTCTTTGCAGACGACATAGTAATATGGGAAGAAAATTAAATAGAAGTGCAAGAACAAGTCACTGTATGGAATCAAGAGATAGAGAAATATGGAATCAAAATAAGTGTGGAGAAGAGTAAGACTGTAGTGATGACAAGAAGGAAGACAGAATATTGAAGTCAATGGAAATCCATTGGAAATGGTAAAAAGCTTTAAGTATTTGGGGAGCATACTCACAGCAGTGATTTAACAAAGAAATCTTTGGTAGATTACATGCTGTACGACTGGGAAATGAAGAGAAGTGTCAGAGATATAAAGGTAATACCATCAGAGGCCTTAGATAGCGACCACAGAATACTTATAATGAACCTGGGAGTTGTTAAGGATAGCAAGAGGACAGAGTACCAGGAAAGGAGAATCAAAGTATGGAAACTGAAGGAAAAGGAAGTCAAGGAAGAATTCCAGAAGATAATAAGGGAAAGGATGCCAACAGACAATCCTAAAACAGGGGAAGAGGAATGGAAGCAATTCAAGAACACACTGGTGGAAGCTGCAGTGGCAGTGTGTGGAAGAACAAGCAACAGAAAGCGGTGTAAAGAGACACCATGGTGGAATGAGAGAGTAAAAGAAGCTGTGGGAAGGAAGAACAAGGCTTTCAGAGTGTGGTTCCAGGAAAGAACTGATCTGGCAAGGGAAGATTATAAGATAAAGAAGAAAGAAGCAAACAAGATTGTCGCAGAGGAGAGGAAGAAGTGGATGGTAAAGTGGACAGAGATGATGGAGGAAGACAGTAGAGGAAATAAGAAAGTACTTTATGGGATGGTCAAAAGTAAGAGAAGAGGTCTGCGAGAGGATGTGGTAATGATGGACAAAAACGGAAATGAGGTACACAACAAAGAGACACTCAAGACAGTGTGGAAAGAGTACTTTGAGGATTTGCTGAATCCAAATGGTCATAGGGAGGTAGACAATGCATTGGAAGATGGAGAAGACAACACAGGAATGGAAAAGGACCTGACTTGGAGAGAACTGGAGATGGCTATAGACAAGATGAAAGGAGGAAGGGCACCGGGTGTGGATGAAGTGAGTGTTGAAATGGTGAAGGCAGCAGGGGAGGTTGGGGAACAGTGGCTGTACCGTGTGATGAGGGTGATATGGAAGGAGAAAAAGACCCCAGAAGATTGGAAGAAAGGATTAATTGTCCCAATATTTAAGAAAGGAAGCAGAAAGGAGTGCAGAAATTACAGGGGAGTCACACTCATATCTCACTGTGCCAAGATATATGAAAAGATATTAGAAAGTAGAATACGAGCCAAAGTGGAGAGAAAATTGAGAGAGGAGCAGTATGGATTCAGACCTGGGAGATCAACAGTGGATCTCATATTTTCAGTGAGACAGCTCCAGGAACACCACTACGAATTTGGAGAGGATCTGCTGATGGCCTTCCTGGACATCGAAAAGGCCTATGATAGTGTGTGTAGGGAGAAGGTTTGGAAAGCAATGGAAAACATGGGAGTGGAAAAAGAGACTGTAGGCAGAGTGAAGGAGATGTATTGTATAAGTGTGAGTTGTGTGAAAGTTGGAGGGGAAAGAACAGACTGGTTCAGACAAATGAGTGGCCTGAAACAGGGTAGTGCGCTGTCACCCCTTCTCTTTATTGTGGTTATGGACGAGGTAATGACACGGATTGCAGGAAAGATAGGAGAAGATAAGATGAAAGCAATGGTGTTTGCAGATGATCTCATGGTCTGGGGAAACAAGGAGGAGGATATTCAGGAGCAACTGAAGGCTTGGGAAGAAACAGTGGTAGAGTACGGATGGAAGTTCAACATCAGTAAATGTGAGATCCTGTTAACGACCAGGAAAAAGGACGGACCAATGAGTGGGATAACACTTGGAGGTGGACAGCTGAAGAAGGTGGAAAGTCTCAAGTACTTGGGAAGTCTAGTGGAGGAAAATGGGAGAAATGACAAAGAGATTACGGAACGTGGCAGACAGGCAGAAGCATTTCTGAGAAGCATTAGGAGCTTAGTGTGGAATAAAGATGTCCCACAAAAAAGCAAGGAAGTGTTATACAGAAGCTACTATATCCCGATACTGACCTATGCTTCAGAAACGTGGACAATGAAGAAAAGAGACATAAGCAGAATACAGGCAGGTGAAATGAAGTTCCTGCGAAGTAGGATCGGAGTAACAAGAAGAGACAGGTTGAGGAATGAAAAGGTCAGGGAAATGGTGAAAGAGGAGCCCTTGCAAGGTAGGATGGAGACGTCAAGACTGAGGTGGTATGGACACTTAAAGAGAATGGATGAGAAGAGGATTCCCAAGAGGATACATGAGATGCAGATGCAGAAGAAACGACCAAGGGGAAGACCAAGAGATAGATGGCTGAAAGGAGTGGAGGAATGTGTCAAGAAGAGAGGCGAGGACTGGACCAGAGTGACAGCGGAGAGGTGGTGGGAAGAAAGGACTAAGTGGCGAGGCTTATGTTCCAAACAGACCCAGCCTGGGGCTGGAAACTGTACAAGATGATGATGATGACTCACAGAAGAAGGTACAATAAATGAAGAAATTGGAAAGAGAATCCAACAAGCTAATGGGTTTTACCAGTGTGTGAGAGGTTTAGTATGGAACCAGCAAGTCCCAGAGAAATGCAAGAAAGTTCTATTACACACCAATTTTGACATATGCAGCAGGTACTTGGTCCACAACAAAACGCGATGAAAGCCGAATCCAAGCAGCCGAGATGAAGTTCCTTAGAGGAATAATTGGGAAGACACGGAGGGATAAAGTCAGAAATGTGGACATTAGGGAAAGAACTGGGTTCCCAAAACTGCAAGACAAGATAAGAGACCAGTAATCTGAAGTGGTACAGACATATGATGAGAATGGAAGAATATAGAGTACCAAAAAGAATATTTATGGAGAAAATACCAGGAAGAAGACCACGAGGAAGGCCCAGAAAGAGGTGGATAGATACGGTGAAGGAAAGCATAGAGAAAAGAGGAGTAAAAGAAAAAGAAGTATTGAAAGAAGGAAGTGAATGGTGGAGGGATAGACAACTATGGAGGTCCTTAATTCGCAACCCGACCCAGGGAACTGGAAACGGGAAATGATGAAGAAGAAGAAGAAAATATTAAACCTACAGGACTTGAGCGACCTGTTTGATATTCATATTAAATTAACCAGCATACCATTTCACGATCCAACGTTCCAGCCACAGATATGTAGCCAGTGTTCTCGTCAACTGAGAAGTGCTTCTGCCTGTCTCCTCTGTCAATGAAGTACGAAACTTTGCCATTCACACTGCTATCGAGATCAGTAGCCAGAACCTGTAGGGATAAAAAGAAATGGCAACATATAAGTAATTCAAGTGAACAAGAAAGGAAAATATACAGACAAACCTCAGTAATATGCTTCTCAAGGAGAATGAGAAACATGACATGTAAATATTTAGGAACGTAGCGATTCACTTGGGATCTCTATTAATTATTAGTTATTCTGATGGTTTTAAGTAAACCATCCGTCTAGTCAATACCTTTCTTTATATGATTTTTGTTACTTTAGAGGTACATGTTTTGAGAGAATATACACTCTCTTCTTCAGTCTCTCATACAAGCCTCTTAAAACTTAAAAAAAAACCAGACATTCCTCAAAAATACAATAGAAAGCTTCACTAAAATCATCAAGGAGGAACATTGTTTAACCGAGTGACGCAAGACCTTGCTTAAGCAGATGATGTTGATTTATTATCTAGAAGGAAACAGGATTAGGAAGAGAAGCTGGGGAAATTAGAGGAATACGGGGCAGAGATCTACAAAATTGCTTTAAAATTTAAACAACATCAACAAAAATCAAGTCACCCAACCACATTTATCAAAACTCAGCAAATTTTCAAGGTTTATGCCGTGCCTTGTGTGGGGTTTCACCTAGGACACCAAGCTGGCTCATCAGCAGGCTCTTAGTATCAATGCCTGTACCCCCACAGGAGTAGCGAGAACCTCTCATTGGAGGTTAATGCTGCTTGAGCTTTTAGATCTCGCAGTAAAGAGCCGCAGGTGCACTTCATAAAAAGGGAGGTAGCGTGCAGTTTGCTACTCCTGTGGGAGTCTGGGCACAGTCACCAAGAGCCCGCTGATGAGCCAGCTTGGTGTCCCAGGCGAAACCCCATTCAAGACACGGCATAAACCTAGAAAGATTGCTGAGTTTTAATTCACTGGCTGTGAAAGCCAATATACCATCACATTTATCAAGTTTGACTGTTTGTCAATTATTGTTGAGTTGACCTGATGCTTACATATCAAAGTATGAGTTATTGTTTCCTGTATTAGCCTACTTGATTCATGATGTTTCAAAGTAAACTTAAATTATTTCTTCCACAAAAGTTCTACTGGCTACACAATGAACTCTAGTGAGACTACAAGTCTACTATTTAGTTAGTTAGTTATTGCTGTTTTAAGGGGAGGAACTAAGAGGTCATCTTCCCCTTGACATCTATTTACAGACTAAGTTTCGAGCCTAGTACTAATGGGAGCTCACTTGAACGTTAGAACATCGTGCCTCATTGTCTGGCTAAGGGACAGAGGTATCTAACTTCCCAAAAACATTGCGCCATAACTTTTGTACAATGGCTACTTGTCCAACTGAGTGTCCAACAGGCTGATATATTCTGATGAGATAAAATTTAAAAAAAATTAAAAAATGACGAGTTTCTGTTAAGTTTTGGAAGATTTCGCAAAAAAAGTTTCACAAAAAGTCAGGGTCCCTAGTATGACTGATTGTAGACGATGCATGGTACAGTGAATGCTAATTAAATGCAGAATTTCTTTGAAATGAGCTGCTAATCTGTCATTTTTATCATAGACTACTAAATTTGGAAACTATCTCAAATAGAAGTCACAAAATTATGCAAAATTATTTTATTTCACAAAATTGTGAATTAATACCATTTCAAAAGATTATTTGCGATATAATACTGACATATTTTTAAAATATCTCGTAAGATAATTATTCCATAAATGGCCATAAATTGCAAAAAAAAAAAATAGAAAATGAGGTAGTAAAATTCAGTGTACAGTGACTGAGTAGAAAAGACCCAACCCAATCTATGCAGAACTCTGTATTTACAGGAGTCTCAATGGCATGTTTAGGTAAAAACATTGTCCCAATCTGGTGCTTAGGAAACTTTGTAGCATGACCACATACTTCTGGTCATCCATCTTGAGGATATGAAGAATCAGAATGATAGAATGGGAGAAATACTCATAAAGTGAGAATGAAGATGTCTAAAAGACCTTGTTTGTGAAAATGCTGCAATTTTTGTTTTATCTGTTTGGGAAACCAGAGCCATTTTGTATAGGTTTACCACTGAAACACTACTGCTCTCACAGGTATGACCATCAATGACTGTTTTCCTCTTCAAATCCCCACAGAAGTAATTCCTCTCAGACACTACAGACTCAGAATTGTTCAACATATGACGGAGGCCATGAAGCAGGTCTCAAGGAGAGGACAAATGCAAATTGATCTGTAAAAAGCTGATCAATAGCACAGTTCATCACTTGAGCGGCTGTCTTGATGCACTTGAGATTGTAGTATTAGCCTGCTTGAAGATGACTCAATATGGCAATGAGGAGATCCTTCAATTGGTGCATGTTTTTAATATTGATGATAAACATTATGAGTTATTACTATCAAAATGGGTTCAGTTAAAGATGGTTAAAGAGGGCAAATGTGTCTAAAAGGAAATGGATCAGGCAAAGTAATGAAAGGTTATGTAAGCTTCCTGAGTGCTTTGCTGAACTAAAAAAAGTATTTTATAGAGTTGCATGCAAGGCATAATAGCAGGATCTTGTGAGGAAGGATACAGCTTTGTTAAAGGATAAAAGTGATGCAGGAACTTTCCCTGGGCATCACTATATTAGCAGGCCTCATGCAGTTAACAGTAAATGGACCACCCTTAGAAGACTTTAATCCCGGTGTAGCCTTATATAAAAGGTACTTCTTGTTGGGACTGCACCATGTCAGAGGTCACAAGAGGAATCAACTAGACTAGGGGTAATGCACTAACCATTTATTTAATTTATTGTTATTTATATTATGAATTATTTTTCATCTTCGAACGCTAAGAGACCATCAAAATGTACCATTGTACTGGTGCCCCTCAGCCACGTCTAGCGAGTGTGAAATACCAACAATTTTTCGAGTTGGTTACTAGTACACCGAAAATGATATTAGATGCTACAAAATTTGATTCAGCGTTACAACTGCTGATTTAAAACTGTTGGAAAGAAAAGTTGTTATTCTTACCTTTATTACTAAGTCTCCAATGTCAGCATCCTCCCTTACTTTGGCATTGTAGGATGCTTGGTTGAAGATGGGAGCATTGTCATTGCTGTCTGTGACAGAGATGTTGACGGTCGCATGGTTGCTCAATGGTGGGACTCCTCCATCAATTGCTTGGATAGTGAGGAAGTAGTCTTTAGCTCTCTCATAATCTAGCTGCTCGGCAATGCTGATCACTCCTGTGCACAGGACAGAAGACATTTACTGTAATGGCAAGAAATACAAGATGTCAAGGAAATAACATATCTAAATACTTAAGTTGTGGTGAAAAGACCTTTCTTTTTCTACTCCTGGAGGTTTCTGCTCTCATAAATCAAACGAGTTCAAATACTACAATAGGCTATCCAACTGAGCTTGCTGGCTGAGAAACCAAACAAGCTCTCTTAGAGAGGTGGTATGTGAATTTATCGTAAGTTTCATGTTAGCCATCATGACATGACTCAAAGTTTGAATTGCATTTACCAAAGCTACCAAAAAGTAATTGGGGAAGGAAAGATGAAAGCAATGGTGTTTGCAGATGATTTGATGATTTGGGGAAACGAGGAGGAGGTACAGGAACAGTTGGACGTGTGGGAAGGAATAATACAAGGATATGGGATGAAATTTAGCATAAATAAGAGTGAGATGGTGATCACAACAAGGAAAAAGGAAAGAACCCCAACGGGAATAACAATTGGTGCGGAACAGCTGAAGAAAGTGGAGCGTTTCAAGTATCTAGGAAGCCTGATACAAGATAATGGAAGAAACGATAGAGAAACAAATGAGCGGGGGAGACAGGCAGAAGCATTCCGGAGGAGTGTGAGAAGCATGTTATGGAGCAAGGATGTCCCTCAGAACAGCAAAAAGATCACATATCGGACGTACTATGTCCCTATCCTGACTATGCCTCGGAGACCTGGGTTATGAAAGAAAGGGAGAAGAGCAAAATACAGGCCAGTGGGATGAGGTTCTTGGGAAGCGGTATTGGAGCTACAAAGATGGACAGAATAAGAAATGAAAGGACCAGAGAATTAATGAAGGAGGAACCATTACAGGACGGTATAGAGAAATCTAGACTTAGATGGTAAGGACATGTAAAACGAATGGAGGAGAAGAGGATACCCAGGAGGATACACAAGATGAAGTGGGAAGGAAAGAGACCGAGAGACAGGTGGCTGAAGGGGGTGGAAGAAAGCGTGAAGAAGAGAGGAGAAGACTGGACAAGGGTGGAGGCTGAGAGATGGTGGGAAGACAGAAGACGTTGGAGAGGCTTGTGTTCCAAACAGACCCGGCCAGTGGCTGGAAACTGTACAAGATGGTGATGATGATGACCAACAATATTTTGCTTCATTGTTTTCTTTAGGGGGCATAACATCTAGCTCAATTGCCACCTTCACAGTTTTGAAAGGCTGTGATTTTACATCAAATATTAGTTCAAGAGAGATTTCATTACTTCACATCCCTGAGTATCTTCTAATTATTTACTTACCTGTCTTGGGGTGCATCTCAAACTTTCTGTGCTCATTTCCACCCACTATAGAGTATTTGACCTCTGCATTGACTCCGGTATCTTTGGAGGTTGCAAGTACCCTCACAATCTCTGTGCCGACGGCATTAATTTCTGCCACCCGGGCATAATAGTACTTGGAAGTAAACTCGGGAGGATTATCATTGATGTCCAAGACAAGAACATTCAGAGCTGCCACTTTGAACAGCTGAGGTGTACCTTGATCTGTAGCTTGAACAGATAAATTATACATAGCTCGGGTCTCTCGGTCCAGAGGCTTTGCTAGAGTGATGATACCACTGTCTGATGCAATCCCGAAGTGCCCATTTGCTGAGTCCACAAAGGAATATTTGATCTTGCGATTCACCCCTGTAAATATTAAAAGGAAATACATCACTGAACGCATTAAATATTGGTTGTGACATTTTGAACCAAATGAAATTTCATATTGTTTATAAAAATACAGCCATTTATTTGATGCCATGAGGTTTAGAGAGAATAAGATTGTAAATATTTGTTTCCCATACTGTTCAAGGTGGTGTTATACATGTTCTGTTGAAAAATCAAACACTATAAAGTATATATTAATGTATTTACTGAGAACGAAACTCGATTTATATTCCTTAGAAAACTACCATTAAATTTCATCAAGAAATCAATATTTGTAGTCTATATGTTTTGAGTTATAAAAACTCTTCTTCAGCACATTGTTCTTGTCAATTTGAATTCCAAGAAAAGACTAGTACCGCATGAAAACATTTGTTCAATAACCTTGAACTAGCTCTTATAAACCTAATGTTCTAATTTACTTATTGTTACAATCAAGTAATATCTGAAGAGTTGTCAACATTTGGTCTGTGGAAATTGTATCTTTGACCAAATATTTGTGAATATGGCTTCATCTTGCATTGAACTATGAAGGGATAGTCAAATTGATATTCTGTGGAGATTTGAAGCCATTCTATTTTCAGTGTTGCCTATACAAATTATCTTTTGCAGCTTTTCAGTTGGTCAACATGATTGTGCCCAATGAATTGGGTGGGGTACAAGTTATAAATATAAGGTGCGTTCAAAAAGTTAACGAGCCGGAGGCTTAAATGCACAAACCGGTGACAACATTGGCTAATCGTGGCGTGTGTAATGAGGTGTGGTTCCGACCAGAACGTGGAAGGTCACAGCCCGTCGCTAGGGGGCACGCGTGCACGCCACGTGACTATACAAAGCGAGCAGCAGCATGTATCAATTGTCCAACCAAGACCAAGACAGTAGGCCATTCGACATGCTACCTGGTGTGGTTGAAGACTGTGAGGCACCCATTGGGCACACACTTTCCGCAAGTGCAGTCGTTCCTTCATGATGGTGTGCTCACTTCCGACGCTCAATTCGACCATGGCGGCTATGAAGTTCACTGTCACTCGGCGGTCCTGGGTAATGAGTGCATCAACCAGCTGGACGTTGTCATCGGTAATGCAGAGGGGTGCCCCAGACCGGACATCATCGGCTAACGACACCCGTCCTTCCCTGAAGCGCTTGTGCCACGCCTTGACCCTTGCAAAGGACATGCAGTGTTCGCCGTACACTTGTGACATTTGGCGATGAATGTCCATTCCCCCTACTCCTTCTGCTGTCAGAAATTGAACAACACCTCTTTGCTCTTCGTTTGACGCCTCCATGTCACTGTTTGCAATGCGACTGGCAGTGATGGACGATTGATGCATGCTGCTGCTCGCTTTGTATTGTCACGTGACGTGCACGCGTTCCCTCTAGCGATGGGCTGTGAACTTCCACGCTCTGGTCGGAACCACACCTCGTTACACACGCCACGATTAGCCGATGTCATCACCGGTTTGCGCATTCCAGGCTCCAGCTTGTTACTTTTTGAACGCACCTTATATGTAAACAAACTCCTGGAAGGGGAGACATTCTTGGAGAGAACAAAATGGAGAGCGCTCATTCACCGCACCCAGGAAACTGGAGCCGGTTCATGATGATGATGATGATGGCTTTTACTGCCGGGAGTGTCCGAGGACATGTTCAGTTTGCCAGTTTTTAGCTGCTTCTATGGGGACACCCATGGGGTGAGCTACAAGTACCATCGCATGTGGAGTGTTCTCTGGGGAGGAAAGTTTGAATGTAAGGACGAGGAATGGGAAGGTAGCGGCTATGGCCTATAGCTATGGGCCAACTCCGGCATTTGCCTGGAAGGAAGCTGGGAAACCACAGAAAACCATCTTCAAGGTTGCCGGCGGGGGAATTCGAACCTCCTCGCCTCCCAGATGTGAGCGACTGCCAGCAGCCACGCCGTAACGACCACGGCTAACACACCCGGTATCATTAGATGATTATAATAAGATGTTGATTCGCAATTTGAATCTCGTTATACGTTAGGTTTGTTCTGTGTTACAAGGTTTCATGAATTACGTGAGTAGTGGTGTATATGCACGTGTGTACAATATAGAATATCACACTGGTTTGTCTGAAAGCTTTGATATCAAAGTGCGGGTTCATCAGTGAAGTGCTCTAAGTTCACTGTTATTCAATATTACTATAAACTACCTAACAAAACAATTTCAGAAACCCTTACCGTGGAATCTTTTGTACGCTGACGATGTGGCACTAATATCTGACAGTATTTATGACCTACAGGAGAGTTTAGACCAATGGAGGAGAGCTCTTGAGTCTAATGGACTGCGCATTAGTGGAATCAAGACTGAATATATGGTATGCAACTTCCGCAACGATAAACCCAGTATGACAAATATTGAACTTAAACTAGATGGTGAAACCTTACCAAGGGTAACAACATTCAAATATCTAGGTTGTGTCATTGCTGAAGATGGCACGATAACCGCCCATATAATCCATAGGGCCACGTCTGGGTGGAACAAATGGCGCGAACTAACAGGAGTTTTATGTGATCCAAAATTACCCATAAGAACGAAGGGGAAAGTTTATAAAACTACCGTAAGACCAATCCTACTCTATGGTAGTGAAATATGGGCTACTACAAAGGCACATGAGCAAAAGCTACATACCACTGAAATGCGTATGTTACGTTGGGCAGGTGGAGTTACTCTCAAAGATAAAATCCATAATGAACATGTGCGGGGCAGTTTCAAAGTAGCGCCTATAACAGAGAAACTTTTAGAAACCAGGCTAAGATGGTATGGACATGTTATGCGAAGACCAGAGAATCATGTAGTGAAGAAGTGCCTTTCCATGACTATGCAAAAGAGAGGGAGCGGCAGACCTCAAACACCATGGATGACGAATGTCCAGAGGGACATGAGGTCATCCAGATTCCCAAGAAATAAAAGAACATATGTTCTTCTTTAATTAAATCTTGCAGCTGTTGTTTATGTTACCTTTTTATCTGTGCGCTGACTCTACACACCCTTGTCGATGAAAGTTTAGTGACATAATGACTTTAATGACCCTGGTTATCTCACCTCCGCCTCGCGCAACCTTGCGGCCCGAGCTCGGTTGGCTGGCAAAAGGCGGGCGCGCCCGGTAGTCGCTGCAGCAAAAGAATCTCACTGTAAAACGAGAT
Source organism: Meconema thalassinum (assembly GCA_946902985.2). Lineage (NCBI taxonomy): Eukaryota > Metazoa > Arthropoda > Insecta > Orthoptera > Tettigoniidae > Meconema > Meconema thalassinum. Next base: position 355,322,230 of record OX336388.2, on the reverse strand, counting down.
TCAAATTGCGAATCAACATCGTACTATAATCATATAACGTCATGCTATTGAACCACAGTAGTGAATTTACAGTAGTGAAAATTAACCTTAACATAGTAATCACGATCTTTTAATTAGTATCGTATGGCCTCGGGTGCCGGGTGCAAGCTTTGCTATTTGACTCCCAGAGGGCAGCTTGCATGTCGAATTTTGTTGCTTGAAGCACTATGAAAGTCAAGGAGGTTAGATATCTAAGCTCCCTGACACTATAGCGCTTTCTAGTAGAGAAATGAGGAACTTTGTGATGGTGGAAAATCATTGATTAATTTTGCCATTATGAACACGGCCTACTGAATTCAAATGGGTTCTTTAACATGCCAACATCATATAACATGCGTGTCGTAATTTTTGCCGCCTTTCACTAAGCGCTTACCACGGCCAGGAGCGAACCTGCTAGCTTGGGGTTAGTAGACCGACACGTTGACCACTCACCCACCGTGGCAAGCATCGGGATCTGATGATGGCCGTATGAGTGTCCAAATCTGCAATCCTAAATTGCCCATTTAAGTGTGATAATTAACTAATACATGTAATGTTTTCCAGGAGTGTGTTTACATATTTATATCTTGTACCCCGCCCAACTCATTGGGCACAATCGCGTTGACCGACTGAAAAGCAGCAAAAGACAAGTTGATAATCGGCTTAAGGTAAGAATATAGCCTAACTGTAAGTCAATACGGAAATCATCTAATTAAGGACCAAAATGGTTTAATTTGAAGCTCACTACGAAACATGATTTGTCGTGATATATCAATGTGAATGGCTGGTTAGAGTGATTTCACTTCTGACCACTACATAGCTGTGGCATAGCCCTTAAAGGTCAAGTCAAAAGTAACAATACCCTAAGTATAATTTACATATTATATAGAACAGTATTTGTAAATTATGCTTGTAAGTATTATTTTTTTTTATTTGAAATGTTTTTAAAATTGATGTTAAGATAACTTAGTTCAACTAATGTACAAAAACAGGGTCATTATCTATGTGCGCCCCGTTAAACATGGCAAGCTAAGCCGGCTGTGACTGGCGCAGATCGTGGGCGCACGTACGTGGTTCAGCCGGTGGTTGACGCGCTTCGCTGACTCATATCGTTAGTTCACACGTGTTTTGTCATTCATTTGGGCATCTATTTGCAAAGCTTAGACATTAGTGTTGCTCGTTTAGTGAGTATTGTGATTACTGTGATTGTTGGTCATGCCCAGCCACCAATTCACATTGTGCGAACGTGTGTATATCCATAATTCTTATAGGAAAGCAGAAAATCTTGTTCTAAAACGAGACGAAAATTTCGAATCAAGTTTCCAGGAACCTGTGCCTAATGCCAATACAATTAGGAGGCTCGCTAAACGATTCAAGGAATCAGGCTACGTAGATAATAAAGGAGTTGACAGACATTTTTTCATTAGAAGATGTCAGGTGTGTGTTACAAGAGAGGGAGGACATTTTCAGCATCGCATATGAGCACTGTAAGTACACATTATTGAACACGTTTGGTAAAAGTGTGAAAATGCGCGCCAATTACCGGCTGAACCGGGTACACGCATTTGCGATCTGCACCAGTCACAACCGGCTTAGCTTGCCATGTTTATCGGGGCGCACATAGATAATGACCCAGTATATAGTATATCATTAGGAAATGATGCTTGTATTTTATAGGAGCCACATCAAGTTGAAATTTTTTTGATGGTTAAATACAGTATTGGACAAAGAAAACTTATAACCTAATGAGAATTCAAAATAAACTGGCAGAAGAATATATTTTTGTATCTGTGCCAACACACAGTGTAGAAAGTAACAGGGTTTTTCCCATGTTAAAAAAACAACTGACCTATGTCCCTGTCAGTAGCATGAACCTTAGTGACCAATGTCCCAACTTCCACATCCTCAGGCAGGGTAGCACTGTATATCTTCATGGAGAACTCTGGAGGATTGTCGTTCAAATCTGACACCAGGATCTCAATCTGCGAGGAACATTCCCAGCCTGGACGGTCCCTGTCTTGGACATGGGCTGTCAACTGGTACTTGGACTGTTCCTCACGATCCAAAGGCCGAAGTATCTTCAGATGACCTAAAACAACATTCAATATACTGTAGTGTGATTGAAACATTCACAGTCCAGATCACCAGACATATTGTAAACTTTTGGATTTATGCTGTAGGAAAGCAAAGAGTCTTGACGTGATCCACACTGTATCTTATCAGAGATGAACTGAACCACTTCAACTGCACAAATAAATAACAGAGTAAGTAATAGATAATTTAGATGAATTTAGAAAAGGATCAAGAAGAAGAAAGTCATAGAGCAAGGAATTGCCTTAGAAGAGAGAGAAAAAAAAAAGAACAGAATATTTAGATGTATTTAGAAACCTAGATACAGAAAGCAAGGTTACATTGGTTCGGACATGTAAAAAGAATGGGTAAGAAAAGAGTAGCAAGAAGGGAATTAGAAAGATAAGTAAAGGGAAAGAGACCAATTGGAAGACCGAGAAGAAGGTGGTTGGACCAAATTTTGAAGGACATTGGAGAAGCTGGATTGGATGTGGCAGAAGTGATAGAACAGGAAAAATGGAAGGACAGAAAGGAGTCGGGGAGGCTTGTAAACCACACCCGGGTGACTGGAGTGGGACTTCAGCGATGATGATGATGATTTAGAAAACTATGGGAAAAGAGAAAAGTTACAGGATAGAATTGTTAGGATTAACGCAGCACACCACATGATGAAACATAGCACGGTTACTAATTGTCGTTCAATAATGCAAGTCAAAGAAAACAGCAAAGACATGCATCTCGAGTGAGATACGCACATAGCAGATGGCAGTAGTGTTCATGAACTGATACTTATAGAACAGGAACATTATTCCAAATTAACAAGAATTACCTCGGAATATAAATTTTAAATGAAAATGTTCAGACACAACATCAACATTTTCCATTGTTAACAATTAGTTGCATTCACTTCTGATGATATGCAGCATGGATCTGTACGAAGGCTCAACACTCTTGCTTTTTAAAGCTATTGACATGAAATAAACTCTAAAATTGTCCAGCATTCAAAATTTTGAGAGTATTCACACTGTGTCAATGTAAATTGGCTTCTTAACCCTCCGTCGGGCGCATCGCATCTGAGAGATGAACAAGCAATACTTTGTTCTACTGGTCGGAGGTGGAGGAACTGGTAGAGCCTGTCGTCCTTCTGTCTTCCTATCTCCCTGCCCCCTCTCAGCTAGTGTGTTGCTAACTGATATCGGACACGGTTCTGTGTTACAGTGAGAGATTTCTTCTCTCAGATGTATTGCGACCTGAGTGTACCGCATGGTTTCCCTCATACGTATGGCAATGTAGTGAGCCTGGTTTGGACTTGAATGACCCGAAAGTTGTTGTGGAAGTTCAGCAAATGTTACCGGTACTTTTCGACACAGTACGATAAATGCTTATATGCCGACTGAAGTTTTATATGCTTATGCAAAAATGTATAGGACTTCCTTTTAATTATCTGTATGTCCTTGATGAATGTTGTATATTATTTTCAAACATGTGAATAAATGACTTAAATTTATCAGTAATAAAGTGGATAACACAAAACAAAACCAAAATTTGAAATACAATGCTACACGAGCTTTATCAAAATTTACATCTCACAGATACATGTTTCTGCTCATGTTTCGGATGCAATGCGCCCGATTGAGGGTTAAAAATGATCAAGCCATTCTTGACCTAATTTGAAGTTTTACTTTTTGCTTCTCTTTGGTGTTGCTTTTTATGTTTGTGGGCAACTTATCACGCATTTGACAGTAATGGTCCTTCCTTCATCCCTTCTTTTTCTCTGCCAAGCTTTGTGAAAGTGAACCCAACTTCCTCTCCTGCCAAACTTAGACAACAAAGACCCTGGTCTATATAACAAATTGAGAAAACAATAGAAGCTTGAAAATGCAGTCTTAATTTTATTTAAAAGATACTTTCTGTGTTTCATGCTAAATGCTAAGATATAAAACAATTTACCAGCAGATTTATCAAGAGAAAATCGATCAGCTCCCTCTCCAGTTAGATAGAATCTCAGATTGGCATTTGGTTCTTCATCGATATCATTCGCCAGAACAGTAAACACATAGCTTCCAGGATGCATTCCCTCAGACAGCACTTCCCGATAACGATACTTAAGACAGTATGGAGGATTGTCTGTTGACATATAGAACAGAAAGAAACTTAAATATATATCCCTTCATTGAATGCAAATATGCCATAACTAGAAGTCCATGAAAGTAGTTTTATTTTTCAGGAAAATGTATTCCAAAATAATTTGATTTCAGTGTTACTTAAAAATTTGGCAGTTTTATATCAGATTTACCAATTACAAACTTATTTGAACTGCAAATATTTGGTGTTTTTCTATCATGTATTAAACAAACGTATTTACATATAAATATGGTAAAACATTTTAATAATAATGAGTATGTACTCGTATATCTTTAGCTACCCAGTGTAGATCATTTGCAGTGGAGCCAACAAGGCAACCTAGAATAGAATTACGGTATATTAATTGCAGGAGTAAGTATCAGAAGAGTGTGGTGCCCAGACACACAGTACCAATAGCAAAACTGCTAAATGTGAATCATCTTCTTTATCATCAGTGTTTTTTCCTCCTGGTGGAGGGGTACACTACATGGATGCATAGTCTCCATTTGGTTCTGTCCAGGGCCATCTCAGGGAGAAGATTGACGTTCTTCAGATCTTTGTGAAGGGAATCAGCCCATCGTTGTTTTGGACGCCCTTTTGGTCTCCTAATTGTGACTTCTAACATGTAACCTGTCTTCACGATAGTGTTGGTTCCTGTCCTCAGCACATTGTAAACCCTCTTGCGCATTTTGTCTTGAATCGGTACGATGCCAAATCCCTTCCTGACTGATTCATTGGTAATGTGATCCAGTTTAGTGACACCAGCTGTTCACCTCAGCATCCTAGTCTCTACGATACCAATTGACGCTCTGTCTCAGCCATAGTCAACCAACATTTGCAACCATACAGTGTGACAGGTTGGATGACAGTACAATAGATTTTTGATTTGAGATTATCTTTTATCCTCTGGTTGCAAGTGACACCGGTTGTTGTTCGCCGTTTCATCTAGACTGCGGGTATCCTTGTATTATGAAACTTAATTCCTTGTATTGACCTCTTCAAAAAGTTTGCCATCATCAGCGATCGTGGGGTCAAGATACTTGAATCTCGTCACTCGTGGCAGACCCTCGTTGTCTACCTGAATGGTTTCGATTGCTTGTGGATCTGACATCATATATTCAGTCTTCTTCTTATTGAGGCGCAGGCCATATTGCACCAGACGATTGTTCCATTTTTGGTTTTGGCGTTGCAGAACAACCTGGGTCTCAGAGGCCAACATGACATCGTCTGCGTTAAGAAGTGTCCATGGCAAACGAAGGTGCAGGTCTGCTGTTACAATTTTCATTACTAGAATGAACAAAAGCGGTGACAGTGCTGAACCTTGGTGAATGCAGACGGCAATGGGAAAGTCATGGGATACTCTTGTGGCAGCCTGAATGTAGCCCCGTGGATCTACATAAAACAGCTGAACCCAGTTGACAAGGTGTTCTGGTATACCATGCTCTCACAGTGCTGGCCATATGAGGTCATGAGGAACGTGATCAGAGGCCTTCTCAAGGCCCAGGAAAGCTAGATGGATCAGCTTGTTCTTCTCACGATGCCTTTCAATTAAGAGTCGTGCAACATAGATAGCATCGATTATACCACAGTACTTCACAAATCCAACTTAGTTTCTGGAAAGCTCGATGATCTTACATATCCTGTTATCAAGAATACATTCGAATACCTTCATTGCATGACACAAAATTCAAATCGGTCGGTAATCAGCACATTCACACGAGCTCCCCTTCATTTTGAAGGTACAGTGATGCTCCTTTGCCAATCACTCTGTGTTCGACCCTCTTGAATCATAATTGAAAAAAGAATCATTGACATCTTCCTTCGGAAGACTATGTGTTAAGATACCTTGGTGCCAATTAAATTTCATCCCCATTATGTTGCATATGTGTCAATAGTATCAACATTATAAAATGCTAATTGAATAAAATATAATTCATTTTCAAGCATAGGTTACAAATTTCAGTAATTTAGGACAGTTGCAGAGTTTGAGTTAAAATTGTAATGATTTTTTATGTGCAATTTTGCATTATTTTGCAATTCAAAAAGTATTTCCTTTAATAAACCATACTAGAATAACATACAATATGTCTTAGTTTGTAAATTTGGAATTAGTACAAAAGGGGTGTGGTTACTGGCTTCAAATGATTGCTTTGGGAAGCATTAGTGAAGATAGCTCCCTGTACTTTCTATTATGTGGTAGAAAAATACCGGGGAGTACAACTGCATTGAGTCAGGATGTACTTGTAGAGATGTTATCTGATTTACATGAAAATTGCACAGCTATTATCTAAAAACAGACATTTGGCAGACTCGCCTTTCTAGCGTGGCACGCCTCATATTTGCAGGCAAATAAATACACGACTCAAATACAATATAGGACAAAACTTGAATTCTTACCATTGGCATCCAAGATGTTGATAGTGACCTCAGTTTTGGCAATAAATTTGCCATCAGTGGCTGTTACATCTAGAACATATTTACTGATACTTTCTCGGTCCAGAGGTTTTAATACATAAACCTCTCCTGTCTGGCGAATTTGAAACTGGTTATGCACATCTCCACCAGTGATGTAGAATTCAACAGGTGATACCAAGTCTATGTCTTGGTCAGTAGTACTCAGCTTTACTACAACTGTACCAGGAAGAGCATCTTCATTCACTGCAACAAGAAGAAACAGAGAATCAGGTCTCAGCTTCAGACTTGAATACAAAAAGACACAGGATCATGTTATCCCCATGTCACCATTCCATCTCATTAAGAATATCTCAATTGACAGATTTTCAGGAGGCTAAAACTTAATGTCATATTCTCATGAAATATGAATTTCTACTTCTCAGAACTTGAGAAATCAGAGTGTCAGAGATTAGAAGTTTAGAGCAATGAGTAACATTAGTAGAGCCATCCTAACCCTCAGAAGTTTGACTGTGTTGGGGTAAGACATGAGAAAGATCTGAAACATTAAGTTTCTGAGAGAAGCAACCATATTTCTGATTCGTTGGAAAAGACAATTATGCTTGGAAAGGTGGGAGGGTCTCGGAGACGAGGGCATATGAATATGTCAGTGAAGGATCTGAAGTATATGGCTGAAGACCGATTCATATGGAGACAGACCATCCATGCAGTCGCTAGGAATCGACACCGACTTGATGGCACCTGATCATCATCATCAATATTTTCAAGTTTCAATATTATCAGATTTCAATAATTTATATAGTTCATTTTGGCTGACACAGAGTTCCAGCTCAGCACAGATACTCAACATATTCAAGCCCTAGCATCTAACAAATTAATACAATTTACCTTCATATTTGAAGGTGTATATTTTTCGATATATCCATCGACATAAGTAAAATTTTACGTTCGTCAAATTCTCTCCAAATACACCCAGAGGTATGAACTTATTTTGAACCATTTCCTACTGCTTGATGATAAATGCACAGAAAAAAAAATATATTTTTAAAATCTGACTGTCTGTTTGCATACCTTGAACTTGAGAATGGATGGGTGATTTGAAGTGAAATTTGGTATATGTATCCATCAGGTATAATTCAAATTAGTTGCAATTTTTACTGTATCATTTTAGGAAGGTTATGGGGGAAAATCCTATCAAAAATGAAGGTATCTTGTCACAAAAATATCACACATAGTTAATTTTAAGTACGGTATCTGAAAGCGAGAAACAAAACTCAATGGAAAGCACCCCAAAGACAAGTTGTTAGGGTGCTCGAAGCATCGCTTCGGAGATACTTGCAACACTCTACTTTTACCTTGTGAACAATTGTCTGGCTGCAACCATGACAACACACCACTTGCCATAACCCTTCTAGTAGGGAAGGAAAGGCAAAGCCAAGTATGATTGTTATGCTCTGCATGTTTCAAGAACATTAATATGAACAATAACAAATGAGGAATACCACAATACTAATTACTCCTTACATAAAACCACCGATATCCTACTCTCTTCATTACGAAAGCACTAATGCATATTAAAAACTTCAAATCAACAAATGATCACACAGTACAAGCCACACGCACAGCTGACTTGACATTGAAAACATGTGGTCTGTGAGATTGCAGCACAGGATATTATGATGGCAACTACACAAGCTAGGATTGGACGAGAGATGGAGATATGATGGTTGAGATGCTAATTCTGGTCAAATTATATACTGTAGTGCAGTATAATATCTATAAATTAAAACTGAACTTACCTGTTGCCTCATAATGCTCACTACTAAATACTGGCGGGTTGTCATTATAATCCTTGAGCTTGATATAAACGCTAGTTCTAGTGAAGTGTTTAGGGTTACCATTGTCAGTGGCAACTACTTGAAAGACAAACTCTGCTTGTTCTTCCTTATCCAACTGTACAAGGTTTGTGATCCATCCAGTGTAGGCATCGACAGCAAATACATTAGCCAGGTCACCAATATCAGAGCCAAAGGAATAGCGTACTTCTCCATTACTTCCCAGGTCTTGATCATGAGCAACAACTGGAATGACACACATATATTTAAATGTATAAACAATACTGAATATTGAATTTTATTCAGCATTAAATAGTTACATGGAATAACTTTCATCAACTTGAACACAAATTCTTGATTTTTAAAATATACTAAATCATGCTTTAGTGAAAATACTATGGTACGTACGATTAAGTGTAGTCAGGCGCGGATTCAGGGGGGGGTCACGGGGGTCATGACACCCCCTAACGGAGACCAAATTTTTTTTTGCAAACTCAAAAACCGAAAACACAATAACCAGACAAATAAAACTTAACGAATTTTAACTGAAAAACAGGTTTTGTTTTTTTTTTTCATTTTTTTTTTTCATTTTATCCAATACTGAAAATATCTTTATTGCAATTATTATGTTCTGTTACAACTGTACATATTTACAACTTCATGCCTGTTATATAAAAACAATTATTTATATAACAAAATCAACTCGTCTATTTTGTTTAGCAAACCTTGTGATTACCGAATCGATGTTTATAGTGATGTCACGATGAATGTGCAGCAATGCACGGATAGGAATTTGGCGCTTTTTTTCGCACCAAAACATTTTGCCGACGTCCAAACTGCAAGCTTGGTTGGGAATTTAAGCTGTGACTTTCTCCCTTTGTCGGTACCAACTCGACTTGCCGAAACTTTAACGTACCTTGATACTTTTCTCGAAGCTCGATGTAAAAGTCGCAAAACACGCCGTTGCAATTTGTACGAATAATTTTGGTGCGCTAAACGCATCAAATTTCTATCCATGTAGCTTGCAAAAAAAATTGGTCTGGTTTTGTACGTTTGGTTATTTTGTGATTGCGTTTTTAGTGATACCATTTTTCTTAACAATTTCGATTCTCTGACCCCCCCAAAGCCAAACTCTAGATCTGCGCCTGAGTGTAGTCTACTTCTATGATACAAAATTTGTATTTACTGTGAAATACTCTAATCAATCAGAAATATAAATAATAATGTTATTGGTTTTATATCCCTTTTAACTCCTGCGGCTTTTAGAGACGCCAGAGTGCTGGAATTTTGCCCCAAAGGGGATCTTAAATGCGCCAGTAATTCTACTGACACGACTCCCTCGTCTTTGCGCACTCTCAAATGCCAACTGGCTGTGCCAGTATTCGATCCTGCAACCTTGGGACCAGCAGGCGAGAACGTTACCGCTGAGCCACGCAGCCAGTCGGAAGAAGATACATAAATGGGAAGAAGCCTAATTCTTTGGAATTCAAACTGCCAGGATGCTCAACCCCCAGAGCCCTTGCTCAGGATTATGAGTGGAGTGGCCAATGGCATCTACAGTGGAGAAGGCAAATTTCAGCTCAGCTGAGATGGCAGAGAAGCAGTCCCTTGCTCAGGGATTAATATGAGTACAACAAAGAGAATCTGAATTCCAGGTAGAATTGGTTACTACTTTGAGTGAGCAAACTCTTTGGTCCAGTAAGACTATACATATGAGAGGGACACTTATAGAAGAACCCAAGGTTTGGCCAGATGGTTGTAGAAAATGGTCAATCAACAAATATGTAGATAGCATATCAATTTAAGCCCTGTATATTATGGGGATGTGTATGTTTCAATTGACACCGTGCCTCATTCACTTAGACCATGTCAACAATCAGACTGGCGTCCATAAATGAAAATATGCTGGAAACCCGTTTATTACGCTGGTATGGCCATCTGTGCTTAGTGAGGAGCAGTCAGTGGCTAAGACAAACTTGTGATTTGGACACCAACCCCATGGGCGACCTAAGAAACTATGACACATCGCGGAAGGACTTACAAGTTTTCTTTGTTCCCAATAATTTGTCCTTCTGGTTACGCCAATAACAAATCATACACGGCTGCACTTCATATTTACGACTCACCACTTGAATTCTAGCACTTTCAACTTGAAGGATGCCGTAAAACTTATTCTTTTGCTCATTTTCAGTCGTTGTGTACTGCCGCTTCTTACACACGGCCGTGCGGGACGTGAGGCACGGAACTCGTAAGCGGGGCAGTAGGGGAAGAGAGCAGCCATTGTCGAGGTCAACAGGTGTTACAGGCAGAAGCACGGGTTTTACAGTTTCGTGGGTTGCGTGATACGGTAGCATGGCATCGGTAAACGTAAAACAAGTTATGGAAATAGCTAACATGAAATCTTGTCATAGGTCGTACACTGCAAAAGAAAAACTCAGAAAAGTGACAAAAATAAAAATAAAAGTTTTTTTAAAAATTTCTATTCAAAAATGAGGGTGCATTACCCTTATATACGGTAATAAGGGGTAGACATACATAGAATTCAGACGGTATGTAGTGAGGTTTCAAGGTCAAGCTGACCGCTCTCGGCAGACAGATTTCCAGCCATGTTCCAGTGGTGGGGGAACAGCGACAGCAGTCACTCGTTGCCTGTCATGCTGTCAACATCACGTGTCAATGCTTAAACTCTGTGCATGCAATCGTTTTGAGCTTGGCGCAGTTAAGGGTGGGTTTCTGCTGCAGTGCTCTGGTTCTCCACCAATCATACTGTACCATGACCTTGAAGCATCACCACATACCATTCGTACTCTAACATAGATAAATATACAAATACATACTTACTTCTTGTGTATTTCACTGCAAAGTCAAGCATCAATCTTGTGCTGTCTCCTTGTCAGTTAAAAAATAAACATGAGACTAATGAAACAATCTGGATTATTAAATATTTACCTCTGAGAATGGATGTCCCTTCTTCAATATTTTCAGCTATTGTTAATCTGTAGGGGCTGCTTTCAAACTCTGGCATATGATCATTTTCATCAAGAACTTTCAAGGTCACCTCTGCCAAAGCAGTAAGGGGAGGACTTGAGTCAGTCTCAGCCAATATGGCGATCAGGTGAGAGTCCTTAACCTCCCGGTCCAGAGTTCTGGCAAGACAAAGCTGTCCCTGAGCATCCACTGAAAATAGTGGCAATTCCTCACTGCCAGACACAATACGATAATGAGCTGATGTGTTGGTTACTGTCTTGAGGCGTGTGATCATTGTCCCTGAAATTATTTCAAATTCACATGTAAAGAAAGTACGTTTAAGTATTCAAAATAAAAGTGTTTTCTTTAAGAGAAAAATCAAAAGAAAGTAGGATATGAATTTTGAAGGCAGACATACTGTAAATTTATTACTCAATAGCATGTCATCATCATCATCATCATCTTGCACAGTTTCCAGCCACTGGCCTGGTCTGTTTGGAACACAAGCCTCTCCAACGTCTTCTGTCTTCCCACCATCTCTCAGCCTCCACCCTTGTCCAGTCTTCTCCTCTCTTCTTCACGCTTTCTTCCACCCCCTTCAGCCACTTGTCTCTCGGTCTTCCCCTCGGTCTCTTTTCTTCCCACTTCATTTTGTGTATCCTCCAGGGTATCCTCTTCTCCTCCATTCGTTTTACATGTCCATACCATCTAAGTCTAGCTTTCTCTATACCATCCTGTAATGGTTCCTCCTTCATTAATTCTTTGGTCCAATCATTTCTTATTCTGTCCATCTTTGTAGCTCCAATACTGCTTCTCAAGAACCTCACCTCACTGGCCTGTATTTTGCTCTTCTCCCTTCCTTTCATAACCCAGGTCTCCGAGGCATAAGTCATGATAGAGACATAGTACGTCTGATATATGACCTTTTTGCTGTTTTGAGGGACATCCTTGCTCCATATCATGCTTCTCACACACCTCCGGAATGCTTCTGCTTGTCTCCCCCGCTCATTTATTTCTCTGTCGTTTCTTTCATTATCTTGTATCAGGCTTCCCAGATACTTGAAACTCTCCACTTTCCATGTCATGCAGGCTAATGGAATCCTTTGTGTAGCATGTACTGTAGGCCTATACATTAGATTGACTGAAGATTGGTAAACACATTATTCAAAAAAATTTAAATCAAATGAGAAAGAGACTGTCAATGTTGGGAATCACATATTAAGTGCATGGAAACAATACAAAAAATTAAAATGGTGTAGAAGCAGATTTAGTGCCGAATAATGACTTTTCTCACAATCAAATATATTGACACAGTTATTTTAAAGTATGGAACATATCATGAAACATGCTAAAATGGATAGGAATGTCTCTTGAGGAGGAAGAGGACACTATCAGCATTGGTTGTACTGTAATCTTACTGTAATTCATAATTACTCTATGCCAAAGATGAAGAGAATATTGAAGCTGGTAAATGAAGCAGGGTGAAATAGAATTACTGATCCTATAATAAAAAAAGAAAAATAGGCAGAGTTTAAGATAGAACCGGAGAATAAGTGTCCAAAGAAGACAAGGATATCAACAGTAGTGTTTATTCCAGGTATGTTTTGCCCCACTACAACCCCCGGAGGTTGCTGTCTGACCCCCACAGAGATATACTTGAATATTTATAATCATTATTATTATTAGGCCTATTATTATCATTATTATTAAATAAACAAAGTATAAATGCCCTTTGTTATATGAAATTAAAAATAAATTTATATTAAAAGCATATAAAAAAGACTCAAAACTTAGGGCATTCAATGTTCATAAAGAAATTTGTTGCAGCTAGTTATACTGATGCATTAAATTTATTAATTTCCTACACTAAATGGATATTACTCATGTGCATGTTATGTCCTACTGCATATTCTAAAAATTTGCTTTACATTGCACTTCTTTTATTTGAAATAGTTTTGAAGAGTATCCTGCTTTAAACTTTGAGTTAAAAACTCAGTTTTTAATAAAAGTTTAATATAGTGGGCAAAAAGTTACATTAAATGACTTATTTAGCACTCTTAAGACGTCTAAATATGTGATTCATTTCCGTACTCTAAGCCCACTGACTGTCTTACAAACTAGTACAATACCAATCAATTACATTAAAGGAATTCTAGGTGAAACTTCTATATTCAAAACTAGCAGTAGTACCCGGCTTCGCCCGGTGGAATGATGATAATGTTTTAAGGTCTCCTTAGAAATATAATGGACTTAAAATCTAAGTCATTTGCCCCCAAAGACAATGAGGGAGTAATATCTAGGACATTTGCCCTTTTGATCAGGATGATAATAAAAACTACTGTTGAATTGACATGTCCAACTTACAAACTACCGTAATAGAAATACATATTTCAAAATTCACAGGCGAGGAAGAGTTATTGTGTGTGGTGATTAATGGTGTAATGGGCGTAACATCTACTGTAGGTCATTTGCTCTTATGATGAGGATGATAAGGGAAACTACTACCGGTATTGAATTGACACTTCAACGTATAATGTACACAATGTACTGTAATAAAAATAACTATATGGCGGCTTCAGTGGCGTATTTGGTAGCATGCTGAGCTTCTATGCCCAAGATAGCGGGTTCAAACCCGGCCGAAGCCGTCGGATATTTTAAGAGCGTTAAAAATCCGTCAGTATGCCTTTCTTCGGAAGGGAAGTAAAGCCGGCGGTCCCATGTCATATTTATGGCATGTTATTGAACCTTCCACTAATTAAACCTGTGTGAAGCTAAATTGGATAGGTAAACAACGCTCATAGATGTCTACGTCCGTTGCCAAGAGCCGACTGCAGTGGCGTCTAGTAGCTAAGTTCCGAACTTGGCCTAGTTGTCGTTGACGGTGGCGCTTGGCGGCAAAAGTACGAACTATTTGAAGAATTCTAAGTTGCAGTTTGTACTTAAATTAAAAAACAGATAACACACACTTATACAGTCATCACAATTAACACCGGTTATCAGACAGATTCTACACACACCCAAAGTACACGGGGCTACAGGACCGCGTTGTCGCAGCCCCTAAACTTAAGAACCAACCAACCAAAAATAAATATTTTAAAAATCACAGTCGAGAAAGACTTTATGCGGCGGTGATTATTGGTAGGATGCGCGTAACATCTAGGTCATTTGCACTTATGATGATAATAATAAGGTAATGAAAAAATGACTACTAAACGAACATGGTGTTATTTTAAAACTGATATAGGTAATTCAGGTATCTAGCTTCGATGTCTTCCAAAGTCTCAACCTTATTTTCTGGCTTAGGCCTGTACTGGATGCGTCTAGTGAAAGAGCGTACTGCTCGGCAAAGACAAAGAATATAGGTCCAAGCTGCACGAACCAGAGATGATCGCAGATGATGATGAAATATGATGACACACGTTCGGGGTTCCCCGTCCTATACAGATTGACCGGGAATCACTCACTGTTTCGCAACGGCCCTGTGCTGGCATCAGCATAGACAGCAGGAGACAACACGGCGGGCTCTGGAAAGTACTCTCAAGGCACCTCACGATGAATCAGCAAGCTATTCTCACAACTGACCCCCCCCCCCCCAGGGTCTCACAACTTGTGGGACGTGGGTTGGCGACCACGGAACCCCAGCTGAGTCTGGCATCGCTTCTACTTCCTGGTGCCGGGCTCATTTCAGTTCTCTTTCCTGTCGGCCTCCCTTGGTCAACTCTTGTTCTCTTCCGACCCAGACTGTATTAGGGTATCCGAGGGCTAGGGAGTCTTTCAATTTCCCGCCTTAATTGGCTTTGTCTCATCTTTCCTGATACCCTCATTCTTCGAGGGGTCTTCCTTCTTTTCCTTTTCATAATATCTCCTGTCTTCTGCTCAAGGCCCTCAAAGAGGCAGGGTGTGTGTAGACCCACCACTTCTGGTACACCCTCAAGGGCTCATGACTGGTGAGTTAGGAAGCTGGCAACCCTGAGGAATTCCTGAGCTACATGCAGGGAATGGAGTGGTATGTCAGAAATTTCAAGTGGACAGTGTTACGCATCGGGTTCCAAAGGGTAAGTATACACACTTTGTTTTCGATCAGTGAACGATGTAGATTTGTACCAAAGGGCCTTAATGCGGGAAATGGAGTGGTCTGTCCGAAATTTCGAGTGGACAGTGTTACTTGTCGAGTTCCAAACGGTAATTATGTAAAATCTGGTTGGGATCGGTGAAACGGTGTAGTTTTGTGCCAAGGGCCAAAATGCAGGGAATGGAGTGGCCTGTCCAAATTTTAAAGTGGACAGTGTTACTCATCGGGTTCCAAAGGGTAAGTATACACATTTTGTTTTCGATCGGTGAACGATGTAGATTTGTGCCAAAGGGCCTAAATGCGTGGAATGGAGTGGTCTGTCCGAAATTTCGAGTGGACAGTGTTACTCGTCGAGTTCCAAAGGGTAATTATGTAAAATCTGGTTGAGATCGGTGAAACGGTATAGTTTTCTGCCAAAGGGCCAAAAAGCAGAGAATAGTGTGGTCTGTCCGAAATTTAAAGTGAACAGTGTTACTTGTCGGGTTCTACGGGTAAGTATATAAAATTGGGGTCAGATCGGTGAAACGGTGTAGATTTGTGCCAAACAGCCTAAATGCAAGGGATGGAGTGGCCTCGCCGCAATTTCAAGCAGACAGTGTTAGTCGCAGTGTTCCAAAGGGTAAATATACAAATTTTGGTTGAGATCGGTGAAACGGTGTAGATTTGGGACAAAGGGCCTAAATGCAGGGAATGGAGTGGTCTGTCCACAATTTCAAGCAGACAGTGTTACTCGCAGGGTTCCAAAGGGTAAGTATACACATTTTGGTTCAGATCGGTGAAACGGTGTAGATTTGTGCAAAAAGGGCCTAAATGCAGGGAATGGCGTGGTCTGTCCGAAATTTCAAGCAGACAGTGTTAGTCGCAGTGTTCCATAGGGTAAATATACAAATTTTGGTTGAGATCGGTGAAACGGTATAGATTTGGGCCAAAGGACCTAAATGCAGGGAATGGAGTGGTCTGTCCGCAATTTCAAGCAGACAGTGTTACTCGCAGGGCACCAAAGGGTAAGAATACGAATTTTGGTTCTGATCGGTGAAACGGTGTAGATTTGGACCAAAGGGCCTAAATGCAGGGAATGGGGTGGTCTGTCCGAAATTTTAAGTGGTCAGTGGTACTCGCAGGGTTCCAAAGGGTAAATATACAAATTTTGGTTGAGATCGGTGAAACGCAAAAAAGCAACGGTGTGGATTTGGACCAAAGGGCCTAAATGCAGGGAATGGGGTGGTCTGTCCGAAATTTCAAGTGGACAGTGTTACTCGCAGGGTTCCAAAGGTTAAATATACAACCTTTGGTTCAGATCGGTGAAACGGTGTAGATTTTTGCAAAAGGGCCTAAATGCAGGGCATGGGGTGGTCTGTCCGAAATTTAATGTTGACGGGGTTACCCGCAGGGTTCCAAAGGGTAAGTATACAAAATTTGGGTCAGATCGGTGAAACGGTGTAGATTTGTATACATAACAGACAGACAGACAGACAAACTTTGTGCTTTATATATATAGATGAAATCACAATTGATGATTCCAAAGTATACCAGCGAGCATGAAATACAATTGAGCTGTTTATCACGTATGGTTCAATAACTTGTCTTGTTCCACGACATCCACTACAGGTGAGAAAGCGTTACATGCAAATATGTATCGTAGTTAAGTGTTGTACTGAAATATCAAGTGCCCCCTCTTCCAGATAAAAATCCCTGAAAGAAACACTGATCAACAAGGTTAAAATCCAGATTGGACAAGTTGATCCGTGTTGAACAGTTATACACCATAAACCAATTTTTTGGGGATGAAAATGTATTGAAACTTTGGATTCCTTATTGTATGTAAATTTACTACAGTATCAATAAATGCATTTAATATTATTTGAATCAAGCTATTAGATAGCCAATCAGAGGGGAAGTCACTTCTACAATAGTGAAGTAAAAATATCAGATAAATGATAACAAGAGTTCTGGAGACAGTTGTCAAGTATCTCATCAACATTATTCCTTAGTCAAAATTGAAACATGGAAAATGGTAAATCCATGAAACACAATATTACCGTATTGGTACCGGTATGTTAAAATATATCTCAGCATGCAGTGGCCTTTGATGATGATGACATGATTTGGGGTGAAACAGAAGAAGAAGTACAGATCAGACTCAATGTATGGAAATCCCAGTTCCAGGGATATAACCTCAACATCAGCAAAACCAAGACAGTGGTGATGGCAGTCAACAGAGTTGGGCGTACAGCAAGTGTTAAACTAGGAGACCATCAGCTGGAGTGTGTGGACAGTTTTCCTTACCTTGGAAATGTAATCTCCAGTGATAATTTGGTCAGTAAAGAAATTACCAACAGAGTGCAAAAGAGATCAGAATTCTAAAGACACTTCTATGGGATGACATGATTCCAAAACCAGCTAAACTGGTGATGTTTAACAACTTTATACCAATAATGACCTATGGTATTGAAGCATGCATCTTTACAAAGAGAGATGCATCAAGACTGCAAGCATCAGAGATGACATTTCTAAGATCCACCATTCAGAAGACCAAGATGGACAAGAACGGAGAGGTGAGGAAACAAGCTGGAATAAAGACATCCTTATTAGACCGAGTCAGCACATCTAGACTATGGTGGTACGGGCATGTGATGAGGATGGAGCCTACAAGATCAGCCAGAATAAATTTGGAAAGACTGGTGGATGGAAAAAGACTTGTAGGAAGACCTAGAACCCGATGGATGGACATGATCACGATTGATCTAGCGACTAGAGGATGGACAGTGGAGGATGTTCTCCATGACAAGTTGTATATGGACAGGTTGAAGTGGAAGAGGCTTATAAACAGTACCCGGGAAACTGGAACTGTACAATGATGAAGATTATATTTATTATGTCAATTCATTGAAGACTTTGGGACAGTATTTTTTACAATGCTGATGATAATCATTTAGCTGCTGAATATGCAGCACCAGTCTGGCTTTCTTCTCCACATTCCAAAGAGGATAGCACTGAATGAGACTTCCAGGATTGTGTCTGGATGACTTAGACCAACATCACTTCAGAAGATCTACCCTCTTATTGGAATTTCCCCACCTCATGTCCGAAGAATGGTAGCTGCAGCATCTGAGAAGAACGACAAGAAACCGATTCAAGGTATCCACTTTTCGGTCAACAACCGGCCGACAGAGACTTAAGTCCAGAAACAGCTTTTTGAGGGGAGTAACAGTCCTCGAAGGCTCACAAGAAGCTGCCCGTGTGAAGATATGGAAGACAGAAATCAAAGACCCAATTATTTCTCTATCAGAAATAATGGCACCTGGTCACAACTTGCCATATCATCATCATCATCATCTTGCACAGTTTCCAGCCACTGGCCGGGTCTGTTTGGAACACAAGCCTCTCCAACGTCTTCTGTCTTCCCACCATCTCTCAGCCTCCACCCTTGTCCAGTCTTCTCCTCTCTTCTTCACGCTTTCTTCCACCCCCTTCAGCCACCTGTCTCTCGGTCTTCCTCTCGGTCTCTTTCCTTCCCACTTCGTCTCGTGTACTCTCCTGGGTATCCTCTTCTCCTCCATTTGTTTTACATGTCCATACCATCTAAGTCTAGATTTCTCTATACCATCCTGTAATGGTTCCTCCTTCATTAATTCTCTGGTCCTCTCATTTCTTATTCTGTCCATCTTTGTAGCTCCAATACTGCTTCTCAAGAACCTCATCTCACTGGCCTGTATTTTGCTCTTCTCCCTTCCTTTCATAACCCAGGTCTCTGAAGCATACGTCAGGATAGGGACATAGTACGTCCGATATATGATCTTTTTGCTGTTCTGAGGGACATCCTTGCTCCATAACATGCTTCTCACACTCCTCCGAAATGCTTCTGCCTGCCTCCCCCGCTCATTTATTTCTCTATCGTTTCTTCCATTATCTTGTATCAGACTTCCCAGATACTTGAAACTCTTCACTTTCTTCAGCTGTTCCCCACCAATTGTTATTCCCGTTGTGGTTCTTTCCTTCTTCCTTGTTGTGATCACCATCTCACTCTTATTTATGCTAAATTTCATCCCATATCCTTGTATTATTCCTTCCCACACGTCCAACTGTTCCTGTACCTCCTCCTCCTTGTTTCCCCAAATCATCAAATCATCTGCAAACACCATTGCTTTCATCTTTCCTTCCCCAATTACTTGTGCCACTCGGGTCATTATTTCATCCATCACCACAATGAAAAGTAACGGTGACAGTGCACTTCCTTGTTTCAGGCCGTTTCTCTGTTCCAACCAGTCTGATCTCTCTCCTCCCACTTTCACACAGCTCATGCTTCCCTTGTACATCTCCTTTATCCACTTTATAGTCCATTTCTCTACTCCTCTATCCTCCAGGGACTTCCATACTTTGTTTCTGCATACACTGTCATATGCTTCCTCAATGTCCAGGAAGGTCATCGGTAGATCTGTTCCATACTCATAGTGCTGTTCTTGTAACTGCCTTACAGCAAAAATCAAATCCACTGTGGACCTTCCTGCTCTGAAGCCATGTTGTTCTTCCCTCATCCCTCCTTCTATCCTTGTCCTAAATCTCTTTTCCAAAACTTTCTCGAAGATCTTTGCACAATGACTCATCAGTGTTATTCCCCGATAGTTTCTGCAATCTGTTCTACTACCTTTCTTGAAGATCGGGACAATTATTCGTTTTTTCCAGTCCTCTGGGGTCTTCCTTTCCTTCCATGCTGTCCTCATCACTCGGTACAACCACTGTATCCCCACCTCTCCTGCTGCTCTCACCATCTCCACACTCAACTCATCCACACCCGGTGCCTTCCCTCCTTTCATCTTGTTCACTGCATCTTCCACTTCTTTCCACGTTAAGTCCTTTTCTGTTTGCAGTTCATCTTCCTCTTCCCCGATTTCTTCCTCCTCACCATCTTTTCCATTTGGGTTCAGAAGTTCTTCAAAATATTCTTTCCACATATTCTTCAGTTCTTCCCTATTTTCTATCTCTTGTCCCCTTTTGTTCACCATTCTAACATAATCCATAGGATCCTTCCGCCTCTTATTTTTTACCATCCCATACAGGACCTTTTTTGTACCTTCACTATCCTCCTTCATTATCTTTGTCCACTCTTCCATCCACTTTCTTCTCTCCTCAGCCACTACTCTCTTCGCCTCCTTCTTTCTTTCCTGGTACTCTTCCCTTGTCTCTACCGTCCTATTTTGATACCACCTCCTAAAGGCTCTATTCTTTTCCCTTACTATATCTTTTGTCTTCTCATTCCACCATGGTGTTTCCTTCCACCTCTTCTTACTACTTGTCCTCCCACATACTGCTTCTGCTGCACCTACTAGTGTCTTCTTAAATCTAGCCCATTCCTCTTCCACCCCTCTTTCTTCATCTGTTGGAATTCCTTCCTTTACCATTTTGAGGTACTCGACCCTTCTATCCCCTTCTTTCAGTTTCCATATCCTTATACGTCTTTCCTGGTTCTCAGTCCCTTTCTTCTCCTTACTCCCTCTCAGGTTCATTACCAGCAATCGAGGGTCGCTATCCAGGTTCTCCGATGGTATAACCTTCATGTCCGTGATGTTCTTATTTAGTTCTTTCTCATACAGTATATAGTCGACCACCGACTTCCTGGTCAAGTCATCACTGTACCATGTGATTGTGTGGCTCTCTCTTTTCTTAAACCAGGAGTTCCCAACTAGCAGGCTGTTCCTCTGGCAGAAGTCCAACAGTCTCTTTCCTTCCTCATTTCTTCTGCCCCAACCCTCTGGTCCTAGAACACTCTCATAACCTTGTCTTTCACTTCCTACATGGGCATTGAGATCCCCCATAACAATCATATTTCTTCCTACCAGCTGCTTCTGCAATTCCTCTTCAAACTCCCCCTTCTCTTCAGAGGCGCAGCCTACTTGTGGAGCATACACTTGCACTATTTCTACGGTCTCTCCCCTCAGTGCTACTTTCACTTTCATCATTCTATCACTTATTCTCCTCACTTCTTCTTTTAAACCATCTCGTACTACTACTCCCACTCCATTCCTCTTTCCCTCTTCGTTCCCACTCCAGTACAGTCTATAGCCTTTTCTCAGTTCGCTCCTTCCTTCCCCTTTCCACCTTGTTTCTGCCAATCCCAATAAATCCAACTTCCTTCTTTCCATCATATCCACTATCTCCTCCACCTTCCCCATCAGCATTCTTAGGTTTAAAGTTCCAAATCTTAGTCCGTGTGTACAGCCGTGTCGTCGTCTATTAAATCCATCCTGTCCAAGGCTCGTTCCATTTTTGAAAGCATTTGGTTTCATCCACTACTGGCTTGCTGGGCCTATCGTAGCTTCACCAGAGCCCCGTTAGCCGTCACTTTTCAGGGTTCCTGTAGGACCTTCACAGCTACCGTAACGGTTCCGGGGCACACGAAGTCCCCACTGTACTTCGCCCCTACTGGCGATTCCCTACTTTGTGCCGTTGCCCGTCTCCCACGACGTGGATGAGGGGTTGGACTTATGGGAACTTGAAAATCATTGAACAGGCTGAGGAAGGGGGGGTTTCACGCTGCAAGAACAATTTAAAGAAATGGAACATGCTCGTCAACAGTGATGAGTTCTGCGACTGCAGCATGGTACAAGATCCAGATCACCTGCTGATCTGCCCCTTGATGGAGGACATATGTTCAAAAGACGATCTTATGGCTGCAAATACTAATGCTGTAACTGTTGCTACTTACTGGCAAAATGTAATTTGATTCGGGCATGGAAAATAAATAAATCATATAGTCTCAGTTACTAGGTGCAGATCTTTTGAGATGGAGTCATTTAGGCTTCCACTCTCCACTTGCACTGCTACCTATTAACAACACTGGAACTCAACTGAGTGATCTGTGGCTGACATTCAAATAATTTTGTCTTACAATCACCGAATGTGATACGAGAGATCCTTTTCTACTAACACTACAACTCGGAGTGCTGTGGAAATTTCCTATCCAGCAGAAATGCGACCTCCTCAGCTGGAAATTGAACAAAGCGATCTTGGCATCAGGAGGAGGTCATTCCACCACTGGGGAAGTTGGTGTCTTTTATAAAGACTAGACAAAATTATTGATATGTAACATCTTTCCTCTCGGTTGCTGGATATTTTTTGTGGGAGTGATTTTGGTTTAAGGGACAGAAGTGTGTTACAGGAAACAATGAGCGTGCGTGGTGGCGGAGATTGGTACCACGACGTACTGTCGGCCAACATAATGTTGCCTCTCGGTTGCTGGATATTTTTTTGGAAAAGGGACGGAAATGTGTAACAGGAAACCAGGGAAGCGCGTGCTATTTGATTTGACCAATGAGCGCGCGCGTTGGCGGAGAGATGGTTGTTAGATGGTGCCAACCCATTTGGCGTGAAGTGACTCTTTGGCTCTTTTCCTGTAGCCAAAGGACCCAAAACTAATAGGTAATCGACTTTTTAATATCTCGCAAACCAATAATTTTAGGGACTTGTATGAGGTGTTCTAGGACTTGAGGTGACGCCCCCTGTTTTCCAATAGACCCCTTAATTTAACCAAAGGACCCAAAACTAATAGGTCATCGGCTTTTTAATATCTCGCAAACCAACAATGCTAGGGACATGTATGAGGTGTCCTAGGACTCGGGGTGACGCCCCCTGTTTTCCAATAGCCCCCTTAATTGAACCAAAGGACCCAAAACTAATAGGTCATCGGCTTTTTAATATCTCGCGAACCAATAATGCTAGGGACTTGTATGAGGTGTCCTAGGGGTTGGGGTGATGCCCCTATTTTTCTATCCCTCTCTTAATTTAACCAGAGGACCCAAAACTATAGAGTCATCAGCTTTTTTAATATTTCGCAAACCAATATATGAGGTGTTGTAGGACTCGGGGTGATGCCCCTTTTTTTTCATGAATTTGTGATATGCAGAGATGGGTAAATCCAGAGCAGAATATACAGTATGCAAAATTATCGACAAAAGAAACGTGAGAACAAAGTAAAAACTGGAGGAGTACAGCCGAAAAAAATTGACTTCACATATACACTGACCGGCAAAAAAAGTGGAACACTTTAATTTTTTATGTAATTTCTTAATTTATTCCACTAAAATGTATCGGCTTTCCAATATTTGCATTATTCATGTACATTTTAGATGGTTGGCAACAGAAAATACCGAAACATGTTTTACAACACGCTTTAACTCAAAAATTTCGTTACATTTTGCAAATCTATTTTCTATTTTTTGGTACCAACACTCTTTAGGGCTGGTGTTTATCAAACGTATTGCCAAACAAATCAGCGTTAATGTTTGCACTGCACTGCACGAGAACACTGGTCACTACAAAAGGTGTGTTTCCACCCTTAGCGTCCATGACAGCTTGTAAACGCTCTGGCATACTGTTCACAACTCGTCGAATGGCATCTGCCGGGATGCGATCCCATTCCTCCAGCAGCGATGTTCTCAGCTGTGCCAAGGTGATGTGGTCACGCTGTCTGACGTTCCTTCCAAGCATATCCCATACAAGTTCGATGGGGTTCAAGTCAGGACTACGAGCTGGTCAGTCCAGAGTTTGAATCTCCACTTCCTGCAGATATTGTACAACACAGCGAGCAGTATGAGGGCGGGCATTATCCTGCATCAGCATGAAATTCTGACCAATGAAAGGCGCAAAGGGCATCACATGGTTCATCAGGATCTCTTCGATGTACCTTTGGGAATTGAGCGTCCCGTGATCGATGCACACCAACTCAGTGCGGGGCATAACGTTGATGCCACCCCACACCATAACCGAGCCACCTCCAAATGGAGTCCTGGAGGAGAAAGCAACAGGGCTGTACCTCTCTCCGCGCCTTCTCCACACTCTTTCTCTTCCATCAGGTGATCTAAGGTTAAAGCGACTCTCGTCAGTGAAGAGAACAGAGGCCCACTGCTCGTGGGTCCATCCCAGATGCTGCCTTGCAAAGCAAAGACGCGCCTCTCTGTGATGTCGTTCGAGTGCGGGTCCATGTGCAGGTCTCCTGGACGAAAGATGAGCTTCTTCAAACCTTCTTCTTACTGTTCGCTCACTCACTCTCACATTTCTGACATTTTGCAGTTGATTTCGTGCCTGGATTGCTGTGGTATGGCGATCACGCAGAACTTGGAGGGTGAGAAATCTGTCATCCCTGGCACTTGTGCTTCTTCTACGTCTGAGCCTCGTCTCCTGTCGTATGTTTGGAGCTCTCTGTAACATTGCACTGCACGATGTATGCTACCGAGAGATGATCCAATGACCTCAGCAACATAACGGAAGCTGCGGCCATCCTCCACCAATGCAACTGCCTGTGCAGCTTTTTCACAGCTAAGAGGCATGTTTTAGTGTGAGCTGCAAATGGATAACTTGCTAAAATGTATGACAATGGTTCACACGTGTTCAACAAATGCCAGTTGTTATCCCTAGAACAACAAAAAGCGAGCGGCAACACTCATAAACCTTAAACGCTTACAGTGCGCTTCCCGCCATAAAACCATTAAGATAGGCTCATCGAAGATTGGGGGTAATTGGTGGGAATAAACCACCCTAAGAAATGTCATATTATCAGTTTCTAGTCTCGGATGTTTGAGATGTTTGTTCTTATGCATGAAAAGCATTTAAAATGTGATTAAATCTTTTTCATGGCTAGTTTTATACTATTTATATTACTTTTTTAACTGTTCCACTTTTTTTGCCGGTCAGTGTATTTCATCTCACTTTCATAGTAGGATAACATGTCAGATGTTACACGTCATATGCGACTACTGCAAGCCTCTTTTTATATTTTTTATTACATTTTTTCTGTACTTCTCCTGTTTCATGTTAAATTAAAAACTCAACTTGACTGACATGCAAACTAGGAATGACATATTTTTCTTACCTGGAGGATCATTTTCTGAAATGAAGAATTTGTCATCTCTGCGCTCAAACATTGGAGCTATATCTTGTGAGCTCATTATAAAAATATCTATAGGAACATTTGCATGTAGGGCTGGGGAACCCCGATCTTGAGCACGTATGAAAAACTGGAAGATCTGGTTTTCTACAAATAAAAAAATACACACTTTTCACTGACATTGCATTACTAAAACCACTGATATTATTACTGGTAGGTTATAAATAATTATTGTAGGAGAAACTGACAGAAAATAGGACTCCAGTTCTCAAAACAACTACCACCACCACCACTAAGCCCATTGATATTCTGCTGATGCTTATGTAGGATGTCACTCTTCAAGCACACTACCATGGCCTCTGCAGTGGCGTACCAACAGGGGAAGGGATTTTGGAGTTTAAACCCCACCCAAAGATATTAATTACCTCAATCCCTATCACCTGTTAAATGTTTTACACTACTGTCACTGAGGTTCCTTTACTCAGAGGGAGTCACTTCGTTTGCCATGTACATTTATTTAGTTAATTATAAGGATGGTATGCAGATAAAGCCATCAAGATAGACAGATTGTGAGAGTCAATAGTAATGGCAATAAGAACATGGACAGAAAAACTTTATTTTTCTCACACATAATATCAATATTAAAGCAGTCATGTATGGACATGTTGATACGAATGCATCTTTCCAATTTATTTACTTACTGTGGTCCATATTAGTTTTATCAATTTTGGTTATTTTCAATAGTATTTGCAATTTTGTTTATTGTGCTGGAAAATATTAAAATAGTTTTCATGCAATGAGAAGATTTATTTAATTATTATTATATATGAATTGGAGCCAATGGCCATAGCAGGGTATTTTAATTGAATGCCCATGGGCTCCCCAATAAGTTCAATTTCAAGTAGTTCCAACTTTGGCTACCAGAGATGCCAGTGCCACTGACACCTAGTGGTGAACGTTGGAATTTGATAGAGCGTTTCTAACCAAATAACCTACAAATTTCACTACACACTACCAATATATTATAAGAATATCCACTTTAAAAAAATTGCATTGTAAAGTGGATATTCTTATAATATATCATAATCAATATGGGAAAATAATAATAATAATGTTATTGGTTTTACGTCCCTTTTAACTACTCTGGCTTTTAGAGACCAATATGGGAAAATTTAGAAATATGACTAAAGTCATAGATATTCACACACTACCAATAGTAATGGTAGGTTCTCTTACATGCCATAAATCTATGACATGGGACCACCAGCTTTACTTCCCTTCTGAAGGAAGGCATACTGAAGGATTTTAACGCTCTTAAAAATTTGACGACTTTGGCCAGGATTGAACCCGTGATTTTGGGCATAGCAGTTCAGCATGCTACCGACTATGCCACCGAAGCCCCTAGTTAATTGTATTAATCAATTTAATTATTGCCTTTTATGAATAACAATCGGAATATCATTTTTAATAATGTACACAACTATGAACGAAACACCCTCCAGAAAGAAATCCTGCATATGCCACTGGGCCTCTGTCCAACCCCAATTCATTAGATGAAGAGGGTACTGTGCACTGACACACTGCCTAATATATTGACAAGGTAGCTGTGACATTTAAAGGCAATACCGCAGCTACCTAAATGCCATAGTTATAACCTGACTTAGGACTTAATGAATCATAGAAATAATAATAATAATTTTATTAATGCAGCCAATGGCCATGTACTTTTCTTTTCAGGACAGGTCAGGGAAGGGATATTGGAAGGAAATCGGCTGTGGACCTATTGAAAGGAACCGTCCCGGCATTTGCCTGGTGGTGAAAATGGGAAACCACGAAAACCATTTTCAGGAAGGCCGAGGTGGGATTCGAACCCACGCTCTCCCGATTCCACCGCGGCCGGTTGAATCATAGAAATAACTTACGACAGCTACACTACCGTAACTTCCATTCTACCACAATGAATTTGCAAGTCTTGCAAGAAGAAAGTAAGGTACTTACTTCTAAAGTAAGTTGTTATTAAACAGGTACCATTAGTGTAGTACAAACATGATAAATTGCCCTCAGAATAAAAATATTTTTGTATTAATTATAATCAGACTCACAGTACTACTTTATACTTTACAATTCTGCTCACTAAAATCAACATATTTAAAACTGAAGCACAAGAGTTGAAAATGTGACCACCCTTTGCACTCATATCATGAGTCGTTTGCAGTCCAGTGCTTGTCAATACTTGTGTGTTGACAGGCACTTGCATAGTACATTCAAGTACTAAAGGTCAATACAGATAACATTATTTTGTCTTAACATTTCACATGAGAATCCGTTTCTCACTTGCAGTATCTTGGTAGTATGGTCTCCAAGGATAACACCTTCAAACAAGAAATATTAAATAGGACACAGAAAACATCACATTTCTATAACCAAGTTCGGTACTTACTTTGGGACAAAACTATACCCTTGGCAGCAAAGGCAACGTTGTATCACACCTACTTTGTTCCAATCCTTACTTATGGTATGGAAACATGTACATTGTTAAGTAAGGATTACAGTAGAATTCAAGCCACAGAAATGAGATTTATTAGGACTATGAACCAAAGTACCAGGAGAGACAAGATCAGAAATGAGGTACACAGAGCAACAGCTGGCATCAGGGTCCCTGTTACCAACTTTCTGGGGAAACGCAGACTCCAGTGGTATGGCCATGTAATGAGGAAGGATAGCTCTAGAACAGCTAAGAAGTACTTCAACCTGGATGTCAGAGGGAAGAGACCAAGAGGAAGACCAAGGAGACGATGGATAGAGACAGTTCGATCAGAGGTGGAGAAGAATGGTTTTAACTGGAACGATGTCCAAGAACAAATGGTGTACCAAGATCGGGCAAGATGGAGAGCGCTTGTTTGCCACACCCGGGAAACTGGAGATGGAAAATGATGATGATGATGATGATGATGGTTAACATTTATGCTCATTACAGAAATAGCAATTGAAAACCAAGGTGGTGTTTGAAGCCATATTTTCAGTGTTGCGTTAGTAAACAAGAGTTTAGTGCTTTTCAGTCGGTCAACACGAATGTACCCAAAAGAGATGGGTTATGCCCTAATCCTGAAATAAATTACATGAGATTAATAAAACACTAGGATGACCAGTTTCGATCGTCAAGCGATCATCATCAGATCCAATACACTTAGGCTATAAAATCTATGTTTGAAATACAGGTGAAAATATTTACAATATGTACAATTATTTAGTTGCAGTATTGGTACTGCAACTGTCAGTGTATGCTAAATGCAGTATATATGTTAGGTGAAATGCTAAATGGTGATAGCTATCCGGAGATTGTACTTTAGAGAGATTATATGGTTGTAAACTATGGTTAAACTATAAAATTTTAGGCTAACTACTTATCTGATTGTCTTCCGTACTACAGCTATTCGCAGTTTTCGTGCTCACTTGAACTCGCTGTGCGGTCGACTGCGGTGGTTATCTTAACGACTGGTTTTTCCCTGCCTTCCCCCCCGTCCCTACGTGCTGTGAGGAGTGATCGCGATGTGTTTATGTGAGGTGTTGCCAACCTAGATAAGATGTATGTTATTGAATGAGGTGGATCTACAACTATTAAAGACCGTGGATTAGTCCTCGCCACGCGTGGAGCATAACCCATTCGAACTAAGCGTTGACGGTCTTATGAGGACGTCCCGGCACCTTTAATACTGCCTCTAATATGGGCCTTGGTTTATTGCAGAAGAAAAGTACATTGTACACCTGATCCAGATAACATTTACCTATTAAAAACCCCCTAATTTCCCCCCCCCTTTTTTATCTAGCTTGGCTGTGTCGCTAAATTGTGTTTTGTTTCCGACAGGGTGTGTTTTTTAGTAGCGTGAAGAGGGGTGAGCTCTCCATGAACGTGTGTTCATTTAGATTGTTGGGATTGTTTCGTTTGGCTAGGTGTATCTCGATTGCTTCCTTTATGTCAAGAGCTCTGCCTTTCGATTCGTGATGGATTATTTTAAGGTCCGACTCTATGTTGGTAAAGCTATGCCCTGCGTCACACATATGTTCGCACACGGCTGAATGTGTTCCGTGTCTTATCGCATTTCTATGTTCATTATAACGTG
Organism: Meconema thalassinum; assembly: GCA_946902985.2. Lineage (NCBI taxonomy): Eukaryota > Metazoa > Arthropoda > Insecta > Orthoptera > Tettigoniidae > Meconema > Meconema thalassinum. Next base: position 355,292,731 of record OX336388.2, on the reverse strand, counting down.
TGTCTACTCACCTTCCACTCTGCCCGATGTAATTAGCTTGACAATCGGTGTCTTGGCACGTTATAGAATATACCCCTGACCTTGAATACGGGTCACGTTTATTTAGATTACTATTTAGGAGGTGCCTAGCGGTTGTGTTTTTCGTCGTGAAAGCTATCTTTATGCCTTGCTTTTTGAATAGGTTAGTGATTTTATATGTATTCGCATTCACATAGTTGAAACGTGCAAATTTTTTCTCATTACTGTCCGGTTTGGGAATCGTTTTATCTTTATTTTTATGTTTGGCTATAATTTGATTTATTTTGCTTGGCGAGAAGTTGTTTTCCTTTGCTATTTGCATAATAGTTCTTATTTCCTTATTTCCTTATTGTCAAAAGACAACTATAATAAGGAAATAAGAACTATTATGCAAATAGCAAAGGAAAACAACTTCTTGCCAAGCAAAATAAATCAAATTATAGCCAAACATAAAAATAAAGATAAAACGATTCCCAAACCGGACAGTAATGAGAAAAAATTTGCGCGTTTCAACTATGTGAATGCGAATACATATAAAATCACTAACCTGTTCAAAAAGCAAGGCATAAAGATAGCTTTCACGACGAAAAACACAACCGCTAGGCACCTCCTAAATAGTAATCTAAATAAACGTGACCCGTATTCAAGGTCAGGGGTATATTCTATAACGTGCCAAGACACCGATTGTCAAGCTAATTACATCGGGCAGAGTGGAAGGCGAGTAGACACACGTTATAATGAACATAGAAATGCGATAAGATACGGAACACATTCAGCCGTGTGCGAACATATGTGTGACGCAGGGCATAGCTTTACCAACATAGAGTCGGACCTTAAAATAATCCATCACGAATCGAAAGGCAGAGCTCTTGACATAAAGGAAGCAATCGAGATACACCTAGCCAAACGAAACAATCCCAACAATCTAAATGAACACACGTTCATGGAGAGCTCACCCCTCTTCACGCTACTAAAAAACACACCCTGTCGGAAACAAAACACAATTTAGCGACACAGCCAAGCTAGATAAAAAGGGGGGGGGGGGGGGAAATTAGGGGGTTTTTAATAGGTAAATGTTATCTGGATCAGGTGTACGATGTACTTTTCTTCTGCAATAAACCAAGGCCCATATTAGAGGCAGTATTAAAGGTGCCGGGACGTCCTCATAAGACCGTCAACGCTTAGTTCGAATGGGTTATTCTCCACGCGTGGCGAGGACTAATCCACGGTCTTTAATAGTTGTAGATCCACCTCATTCAATAACATACATCTTATCTAGGTTGGCAACACCTCACATAAACACATCGCGATCACTCCCCACAGCACGTAGGGACGGGGGGGAAGGCAGGGAAAAACCAGTCGTTAAGATAACCACCGCAGTCGACCGCACAGCGAGTTCAAGTGAGCACGAAAACTGCGAATAGCTGTAGTATGGAAGACAATCAGATAAGTAGTTAGCCTAAAATTTTATAGTTTAACCATAGTTTACAACCATATAATCTCTCTAAAGTACAATCTCCGGATAGCTATCACCATTTAGCATTTCACCTAACATATATACTGCATTTAGCATACACTGACAGTTGCAGTACCAATACTGCAACTAAATAATTGTACATATTGTAAATATTTTCACCTGTATTTCAAACATAGATTTTATAGCCTAAGTGTATTGGATCTGATGATGATCGCTTGACGATCGAAACTGGTCATCCTAGTGTTTTATTAATCTCATGTAATTTATTTCAGGATTAGGGCATATCCCATCTCTTTTGGGTACATTCGTGTTGACCGACTGAAAAGCACTAAACTCTTGAAAACCAAGGCTCACTGCTGTGGGTTAGGCTCACGAATTGAGGGAAAGGCGAGTGAATCTGTACGTCTTAAATGTTCATGGCAGCTGGAAGGAAAGCCAACTAACCTGTAAAGAAACACCATCTAACAGGAGAAATGTGGAGGAGATGTCTCTCATGAATGAATTGTCATCAGGAGTGGATGATGGCACACTGGAGGAAAGTTCTTTTCTCTGATGAGAGTCACTTTTAAGTACAGGAGCAGAGGGTTCAATATGTACACTAAGTGACGAATGAGACGACAACTTCAGCACCTTTGCAACAGACTGTGAAACACATCTTGAAGATGATGTTTTGGGGGTGATTCATGCATGAAGGACCAGGAGCTTTAGTACTAGTTGATAGGTTGATGAAATCTAACCAACACATCCAAATACTGGAATGGAGAGTTGTTGATGAGCTGTAGTTGAGGTTTCCAGATGGAAACAAGAGTTTTTCAGCAAGATTTGGCTTCTTACCATACTTCAAAGAAAATAAATTCTTCTGTGAGGACAATATTTGTCTCATAGAGTGATCAGAGAACTCTCATGACATTAATCCAATAAAAAAGTGTGGGCTATTAGCAAGAGGAGACTCACAAAACTTGACTGTTCCACAAAATTATGCATGATAAGAGTCTTTAATGATGATGAATTTAAAAATATATGCTCAAAGCATGTAGAATCTGTGCCAAGTCATGTAAGGCAACTTATAAAACAGAAAGTAGGACATAATAGCTATTAGCAAATATTAAATTAAAAGTATGCATTAGGCAAAAAAGTACAAACAATAAAAATGTGTAAGTTATTATCATGTTAAGATTATTTCACACGCAGCTGTATAATCATATTGACTCATAAAGTACTCCCTTGCTATGACAACAAAGTTATTATAATATCATTGAGACTTTCATGGCCATTATATTATCAATATTAAAGCTTACTGTAGTCTTGTGTTTCTCTGCCATGAGCAATTAAATACATAGCTTTTATAACAAAGTTAATGGTTTCCCTCTTGCTACATCCTTGACTTGAATTTACATTTTGCATATCCAGGGTCTTTCATATAAAGTAAGAACGGCAAGCGGCAGTTTTGTTATTCGCTGCTGCGGTGGCCTTGGCCGAACTTGTGGTGCGCCATGGCCCCCTGCTGTACTATTGAAAGCGCGCGCATAGTACATACGAGGGCTGTTTTTTTTTTTCAAGTTCCAATGGACGGTATAAAAATAACAGATCGACATACAAACTGATTTTACTACTAAATGTTTGCTTGTTTTATTCATATGTCTCAACATAATCGCCAAAACGATTGAAACATTTGTTGTATGGTTACACCAGTTTTCCAATGCCCACGGCAAAATATTCTGCCGCCACTGAGGTGGGTTCGTCTGGACAGTCTCCTGAAGTTTTTCCTTTTTGACGAGGCGTTGCCACCCAACCATACCTTCAATTCTCGAAATAGGTGAAAATCATTCAGTGCTGGCTTGGACTAAACGGCAGATGGTCCAAAACTTCACCCTTGAATTCTTTGTAAAAGTCTATCATAACGTTGGTACAGTGTGGTCGTGAATGATTTTCACCTTTTTCGAGGATTGAAAGTATGGTTGGGCGGCAACGCCTCGCCAAAAAGGAAAAACTTCAGGAGACTGTCCAGATTGAAACGTTTTGACTGCCCCTAACTGTTGGGTGATAAATGTAACTGTTTACCTTTGCCTAAGCTATGTTGTTTTAATGGGCGCCAAGACCTCAATGCAATGTTGAAATCTAAATTTGTATTTAACAACGTCTAGCTCTGGCAGAACACCTTCAAGACCCTATTCACTCAGATCGTGGTATGATTTGATCATTAACCCAACAAACAATTGTATCAGGAGAAGGAATTGGTCTATATCTAATGCTACCTACTGAAAGCAAAGATTGCATTGTAAAAGAAATGAATTTATTATATAAAACAAGTATAGCAAAATTAATAATAATAATAAGTACAAAATTTAAATTGGAGCGTTGTGATTTGAATATTACCGATAGAAAATTACGTGAAAACGGAGTCTGATAAATTGATTTTACTCTTATTTCCAAGCTATGAAGTTACTGAAATATGAAATGTAAAACAAAGAAAAATGAGAGATTGCGTATTTCTGCGTCATTTGCGCTTACCATTGGAAATTGCCAAGGCATTTCCCTCGTACTTGCTGATGCTGTGAGCTTCCCACAGTCTCCTGGACGTCGTCATCTCCGTCGGAATTTGATGATATTCTGGTAGATTAGATAATTCTATGGTCCGTACCTCGGACCCAAACACTCGTACAACCGCACTGGTTAAGTTTTGCAAAAGTTCGTCGCTAACTCCACTGAACATCGGAGCGACACGCACTTGCGACCGTACTCTGCAAGTTCTACACAGATCGTCCGTTCCACGGAACATCGGAGCGTCCCCCGCGTATAACCATACTCCGCAAGTATTTCACAGATAGTCCTCGTTTCACGGCGCGTCGAACGATATATGCACCTGTTGGCTCCCCCACCATGGTACCGACATCTAGCTTACGTTGTCTCCCGTGATTGGCTGAGCACGCCGCTAGTTCCCCTCCTCTGCCTCATTACACTCGGCGCGCGAGAGGGAGAAGTCGTTTTCCGCTCCAACAATTCGCCTTTTCTAGACCTTGCGACCCAGCCTTGCGTAATACTTCTCGACAGGAATCAGCTTGTACTCGAATTCCCAGTGAGTCATGTCTCTCAAATACCCTAACTGACGAAAACTCCGTAAAATTCCGTAATCACATAATTTTCTATGATATCGCCGTTCGTAATAATTTGTATGATAGCGTTTTCTAAGACATAGAAAACCTATCTGAATGCTAATAATTTTTATAAAATGCTCCGAAAATACCTTAATAATAATTATAATAAATTAATAATAATAATAAATTAACATGAAAAATTCTCTTGGCTGAACAATTTGCCGCGTAAATAAATATAGAATGGCTTCCTACTGACTTATGCCAGTTGCATAAAAACCCCTCGAAAAACACGTTACAAGATGTACCCACCTCAGTGGCGGCAGAATATTTTGCTGAGGGCATTGGAAAATTGGTGTAACGATACAACAAATGTTTCAATCGTTTTGGCAATTATGTTGAGACATAAGAATAAAACAAGCAAACATTTAGTAGTAAAATCAGTTTGGTATGTCAATCTTTTATTTTTATACAGTCCATCGGAAATTGAATAAATAAAGAAAAAGGCTCTCGTATGTACTATGTGCGCGCTTTCAATAGTACAGCAGGGGGCCGTGGCGCAGCACAAGCTCGGCCAAGGCCACCGCAGCAGTGAATAACTAAACTGCCGCTTGCCGTTCTTACTTTATATGAAAGACCCTGTATTTCTTCATCCTTTTGTGCTTGAGAGTATTGTTATTTCATATTTAAGTTTCAAATCTACTGTATATATCAAGATTTTATTGTATGGTATTTTGTTTGCCACTGTTTGAATCCACTGTTACATACCCCAAGGAACTGCACTCTTGAGCAAGGAGATGACTCCTGTGTACCTGTTGATGTTAAAAAGCTCCTTGACTCCAGACGACTGAGTCTCATACAGGGAATATTCTACCTCACCAGCCAAATCTTCATCCATATCAACTGCTTTTATCTGCAACAAGCATACAAAGTGTTCAACAAAACTGAAACCAGAATCAAGCTCTATTGGTAGAGGTTTTCACAATCCTGAATACTATACAAAGATAAGTCTTTTGAGTTTTTTTCATGCAAGCAAAATAATTAGATTATTTTAATTCATAATACATTTTTGATGTATTCACAAGGCTGAACAGGTTAACCTTTTCCTTCTCAAAGCGCCCGAATGCATCGGATATGAAAGTAACAGCCTGCTTAAGTGCCCGAAAGCACCCATCTATGTTCTGGGATTCTCCTGCCACTCTTGTATTGGTGTGGAATTAAAACTATTGTGAACTATAATAGGTAATATGTCAGGTAGGCATAGAACAGCATTTAGAAGGCATAGTGTTAGTTTTAGCAGTAACAATGAATGCTTGTTCCTTGACCTTTCTCCCAGCTGTTGCGAGGCAACATGGCTGGTCTCTCATTATGTCGATGTCCTCACAGAATTGAATAAAAGCGATGTTAGTGATTCAGAAAGCTCATGTGGAAGTGATTTTCTGTGTGATTTAGACGTAAATGTTAATGACAGTGATATTGATGAGGATACAGTAAACTAGCGTACTGTAAATGCTGGTGGTGACGGTAGCCTACAACCAGGCATTCAACCTTCCCAGCTTTTTACTCCACCATATGATTTTACTGGCGATGGGAGTAGACATTGGGAACTAAGGACTCCATGGAGCAGGCTACCGAGATGTATATATTAGCATATTTAAATTAGGATTTGACAATTTTTGTAGTATGGGCCAATGTGACTAATCCTGGGAGAAATAAAAAGATGCTGAAGTGGTTCTGAACCAGGGACCTCAGGAAATAAAACGGAAAACAATGTAAATATGTGTACAGTTTGTGCAAATTCCATTATTGACACATTTTTTAAAACTTAGTTTCATAATTGTTTATGTGGCCAGATCATCTCGTTTTAAAATTGTCACCAGATTACATGAGGGCAGAATTCAAACCAAGGACCCCAGGTGAGTGTAATTTACTGTAGGTCATTGCAAGACTGTAGGTAATTCATGTGTAAAATGTCATTTCATTTTAATGAACTGTATTATATAGTTCCAATGTTATGTGCAAGAGTCCACAGTACTTCATATTCTAAAATAATAGGGTGATTTCTGGGGATATCAAACCTGGAAATGCAACAAGGAAAGGATTAACATGGTGTATGAATTTAACTATTTATTTGAAATTAATATGAAACTAAAAAGAAAAATAGATCAACCATGGTTTTATTGCGTCTTTTACTGTAAATAAAGAACTACAAAAAATATTGGACATTTCACTGGATAGAGTACGAACGGCATGTGGTGAGGCTTCAAGGTCAAGCTGACTGCTCTGGGCCGACGGATTAAACCCCCTTTCAGTGGTGGGGGAACAGCGACAGCAGTCACTTGTCACCCGCCATGCTGTCCACATCACGTGTTAATGCTTAAAATCTGTGCATGCAAACGTCTTGAGCTCGGAGCAGTTAAGTGATGGGTGTCTCCTCCAGTGCTCCGGCTCCGCACCACTCATGCTGTTATATTGAGAAATATTAGAATTCATTTTGGGTCCGTATTGACAAATTAATATAATAGGATGATAAATATATTATATAGGTTATTGACTAGACAGAACCTACAGTATTTGTTATTACCCTGTTATACTCATACTGTACCGTGACCTTGAAGCCTCGCCACATACCGTCCGTACACTATCTTGCCTGCTTTATCAACAGTTACCAGATGTGCTAAACCAATAATGTAATGTACCAAGCAGCTTTCACGATAGAGAAATAAATGAGTGGGGGAGACAAGCAGAAACATTTCGGAGGAGTGTGAGGAGCATGATATGAAGCAAGGATGTTCCTCAGAACAGCAAAAAGGTCATATATCGGACGTACTATGTCCCTATCCTGACGTATGTCTCGGAGACCTGGGTTATGAAAGGAAGGGAGAAGAGAAAAATACAGGCCAGTGAGATGAGGTTCTTGAGAAGCAGTATTGGAGCTACAAAGATGGACAGATAAGAAGTGAGAGGACCAGAGAATTAATGAAGGAGGAACCATTACAGGATGGTATAGAGAAATCTAGACTTAGATGGTATGGACATGTAAAACGAATGAAGGAGAAGAGGATACCTAGGAGGACACACGAGACGAAGTGGAAAGGAAAGAGACCGAGAGACAGGTGTCCCTCAGAACAGCAAAAAGGTCATATATTGGACGTACTATGTCCCTATCCTGACGTATGTCTCGGAGACCTGGGTTATGAAAGGAAGGGAGAAGAGAAAAATACAGGCCAGTGAGATGAGGTTCTTGAGAAGCAGTATTGGAGCTACAAAGATGGACAGATAAGAAGTGAGAGGACCAGAGAATTAATGAAGGAGGAACCATTACAGGAGGGTATAGAGAAATCTAGACTTAGATGGTATGGACATGTAAAACGAATGGAGGAGAAGAGGATACCTAGGAGGACACACGAGATGAAGTGGAAAGGAAAGAGACCGAGAGACAGCTGTCCCTCAGAACAGCAAAAAGGTCATATATTGGACGTACTATGTCCCTATCCTGACGTATGTCTCGGAGACCTGGGTTATGAAAGGAAGGGAGAAGAGCAAAATACAGGCCAGTGAGATGAGGTTCTTGAGAAGCAGTATTGGAGCTACAAAGATGGACAGATAAGAAGTGAGAGGACCAGAGAATTAATGAAGGAGGAACCATTACAGGATGGTATAGAGAAATCTAGACTTAGATGGTATGGACTTGTAAAACGAATGGAGGGGAAGAGGATACTCAGGAGGATACACGAGACGAAGTGGGAAGGAAAGAGACCGAGAGGAAGACTGAGAGACAGGTGGCTGAAGGGGGTGGAAGAAAGCGTGAAGAAGAGAGAAGACTGGACAAGGGTGGAGGCTGAGAGATGATGGGAAGACAGAAGATGTTGGAGAGGTCTGTGTTCCAAACAGACCCTGCCAGTGGCTGGAAACTGTGCATGATGATGATGATGACCAAGCAGCTTTCACACCAAAATGGCACACACACCAAGTGGCATGATATAAAGCATTTACCATGCACCACTTGGATGACATTTCTGATATTGATGTTGTTGTTGTTGTTGTTTGAGTCTTCAGTCTTTTGACTGGTTTGATGCAGCTCTCCATGCCTCCCTGTCTTGAGCTAATCGTTTCAGCTCTACATAACTACCACACCCTACATCCGAAGCAATCTGTTTAACATATTCTAACCTTGGTCTACCCCTACAGTTCTTGTCCTCAACCCTTCCTTCCATAACTAAGCTTGCTATTCCTGGGTGTCTTAGTAAGTGTCCTACCAACCTATCTCTTCTCTTCATTAGCAGACGCCAGAAATTTCTCTCCTCTCCCACTCGTCTTAATACCTCTTCGTTTGTCACCCTATCTACCCATCTGATCTTCATCATTCTCCTGTAACACCACATTTCAAATGCTTCAATTCTCCTCTTTTCTGCTGCACCAATAGTCCAAGTTTCACTTCCATAGAGCGCCATGCTCCAGACAAAGGCTTTCAAAAATGACTTCTTAATACCTAAATCTATATTCGATGTCAACAGATTCCTTTTTTGTAAAAAGGCTTTCCTTGCCTGAGCCAACCTACTTTTTATATCCTCTTTGCTTCGTCCATCACTGGTTATTTTGCTTCCTAAGTAACAGAAGTCTCTTACTTCCTTCAGCTTTTCACCTGCCAATTTGATGTCCATAGAGGTTTCTGTTTTATTTCTGCTGCATTCCAGTATTTTTGTTTTACATTTATTTATTTTCATCATGTATTCATTCCGTAAGACGGAGTCCATACCATTCAAAAACTCATTCAAATCCTCAGGCGTTTCGGCCAAGATGACGATGTCATCAGCAAATCTCAGAGTTGAAATTATTTCTCCTTGAATCTTCAATCCCACTTTAATTTTTTCTCCAATTTCCTTCATTGCTTGTTCAATGTAAAGATTGAAAAGTATGGGTGATAAGTTGCAGCCTTGCCTTACACCTTTCTGAATACCAGCTTCTCTCGCATGTCCTTCAGCTCGAATGACTGCTGTCTGGTTTCTGTATAGATTGTAGATAACCCTCCTATCCCTGTACTTTATTCCAATAGATTTCAAAATGTCAAACAATTTAGTCCAATGAACGTTATCAAAAGCCTTTTCTAAGTCTACAAATGCCATGAACATTCCCTTATTTTTCCTTATTCTACCTTCCAAAATCAGCCTAAGACTTAGTACAGCTTCCCTTGTTCCTACATTTCTCCTGAAACCAAACTGGTCTTCACCCAACTCCGTTTCTATCTGGCTTTCCATCCTCTTGTAAATTATTCTAAGGATTTTTGAAGCATGAGTAATCAAGCTGATTGCACGGTAATCTTCACATCTGTCAGCTCCCACTTTCTTTGGTATAGGGATGATAACATTCTTCTTGAAATCAGGGGGTACCTCACCTGTCTCATAAATCCTACACACCAAGTGATATAACCTGATCAGACCTTCATCTCCTATGCAGCGTAGCAACTCAATCGGTATATCATCTATGCCTGGTGCTTTGTTCCTGCTTATGTCCTCCAATGCTCTGTCAAATTCTGATCTCAATATTAAATCTCCTTTTGCATCCTCATCAATTTCCTCCTCCCTTTCCATTACATGATTCTCAATCTCCTTTCCCTTATACAAACACTCTTTGTAAGCTTTCCATCTCTCAACCTTTTCTTCCCTATCTGTTAGAGGCTTTCCATTTGTGTCCTTAATATTACAGCACTTGGTCTTCTTTTCCCCAAAAGTATTCTTAATCCTTCGATAAGCTGTGTCTACTTTTCCTAATTTCAGACAATTTTCTATACCTGCACATTTCTCTTTCTACCATTCTTCTTTCGCTTACTTGCACTTCTTGTTAACCTCATTTCTCAGATGTCTCTATTCTGCTTTCCACTTTTCATCTCTTACATTCTTGTGTTTCCGCCTTTCATCCATCAATTCTAGTATATCCTGAGTGATCCACGGTTTTTTACCTATTCTTTCTTTCCTACCAATGTTTTCTTCTGCGGATTTTGTTATTTCATTCTTCAAAAGTGCCCATTCGTCTGCAATTGAAGTTGGTTTAGGGTTTTTCATTAGTCCTTCCTTTATACTTTTCTTGAATCTTTCGCTTACATCCTTCACTTTCAGTCTGTCTATTGCCCACCTTTTTGGCTTTTGACTTTTCTTCAGTTTCTTCAACTTTAATCTGCATTTCATAACAACCAGATTGTGGTCAGAGTTTATGTCGGCACCAGGATATGTTTTGCAATCCAAAATCTGGTTTCGAAACCTCTGCTTGACCATAATGAAGTCGATTTGGTAACGCCCTGTATCTCCTGGTCTCATCCATGTGTATATTCTTCCATTGTGGTTATTGAATAAGGTGTTAGCTATGACCAGCTCATGCTCGGTGCAGAATTCCATCAGCCTGCTTCCTCGATCATTCCTTTCACCTAAATCGAAATCTCCTACTATCTTTCCTTCTCTGCCTTTTCCTACCACAGCATTCCAATCTCCCATTACTATAACATTTTCATCACCCTTGATATACCTCAGAATTTCATCTATTTCTTCGTAGGCCTTTTCAACATCTTCATCATCAGCTTGACTGGTAGGCATATAGACTTGTACCACTGTGGTGCACGTAGGTTTAGTATTGATTTTTGCTACAATAATCCGTTCACTATATTGCTCATAATATTCCACCCGCTGTCCAAGTTTCCTACTCAATATGAGACCAACCCCTGCTTGGCCATTGTTTGATTTAGTGCTAATGACCCTATAGTCACCTGACCAAAATTCCTGTTCTTCCTGCCAGCGCATTTCACTAATCCCAACCTAATCCAACCTCAACCTATCCATTTCCCTTTCTAAGTTTTCTAACCTTCCATCTCCTAGCAGACTTCTAACATTCCACGCTCCGATCCGTAAAATGACAGATTTCCTCTTTGTCACTTCTGTGATGTTAACCCCCTCTCGAGTAGTCCCCACCCGGAGATCCAAACAGGGGACTAGTTTACCTCCGGATTGAAATTTTACAAGGGAGGAGGCCATCATCACATATAATTTTAGGGACACTCGAATTTCTTGAATGAAATGGTGCTGAATTCTTGAGTAAAATGAGAAAAAATTATTGAGTAACGAGGGAAAATTCTTGGGTAGGTAATTAAAATTCTTGAGTAGGAAACAAAAATTCTAGGGTAGAAAAGACGAATTCTTAGATAATATGGATCTTAGGGAAATTGAAAGGCAATCAGTACTTTCAAATATTTATATTGTAACTTGAAAATTATCGGTACAAAAGACAGAAATCGCAAACATTAAAGACAAAAAAGATATTTACAAACTTTACCTCCCTGCTTCCTTTCATGCTTTACATTCATAATGTAGGATGACAGCAATTCCAAATTTGTCACTGTTAGATTAGTTCTGAAATCCATCAACACACAAGAAAAGTTTGAAAAGAATCTTTCACAATTTACATTTGACACTGGAACCCACAGTGCCCTTAATGCACCATCAACAAAGGGTTGATGATTCTCACGCATTGCCTGAAGGGCATCTTCCACCGCTATTTCTGCATTCTTCTTCAGAATATCCTGAAGATCCCTATATGCGAGCACTCCTTCATCAACGGGAATACCCTTCAGTGACGGTATTTTTGTGAATAGGGCCTTCAGTTTGTCTCTCGCTGTAGACTGCGACAAGATATTCTGCCCGTAGAAGAGCTAAGACACTGGCTCCAAAAATGTACAGGCTGGGTCCCCCAACATCAGGTTGTCCAACTTCGTATGCATATGGTCTGAAATCTTCTTTATTTCCTCCATCGCTCTGCCCCTAAGATTACCTTTCAGGACATCCAGCTCTTCCTGGACTTTGTTGCTGAACATTCCTGCAACAACCACTTGTAAATGCTTCTTCAAATTCTGAAGTTTGGGATACACTTCTGCAGCAATTGGTTTGGAATTTGTCTCCAGTCCGAGCAACAAGATCACGCCAGATAAGGCCTATAAGCTCGCGGAATGTGCGCTGTCCGTTCGCGTCGCATGTCATAGCCCGCAGGCATAAAGACGAGATTACATTCTGCTGACAAGATCACGCCAGATTAGGCCTATAAGCTCGCGGAATGTGCTAAGTGACGAAACTGGCCGTTCACGTCACAGTTCATAGCCCGCAGGCATAAGGACGAGATTACTTTCTCCTAACAAGATCACGCCAGATTAGGCCTATAAACTCGCGGAATGTGCGCTGTCCGTTCGCGTCGCGGTTCATAGCCCGCAAGCATAAAGACGAGATTCCTTTCTGCTGACAAGATCACGCCAGATTAGGCCTATAAGCTCGCGGAATGTGCGCTGGCCGTTCGCGTCGCGGTTCATAGCCCGCAAGCATAAAGACGAGATTTCTTTCTGCTGACAAGATCACGCCAGATTAGGCCTATAAGCTCGCGGAATGTGCGCTGGCCGTTCACGTCGCGGTTCATAGCCAGCAGGCATAAAGACGAGATTACTTTCTGCTGACAAGATCACGCCAGATTAGGCCTATAAGCTCTCGGAATGTGCACTTTCCGTTCGCGTCGCGGTTCATAGCCCGCAAGCATAAAGACGAGATTTCTTTCTGCTGACAAGATCACGCCAGATTAGGCCTATAAGCTCGCGGAATGTGCGCTGGCCGTTCACGTCGCGGTTCATAGCCAGCAGGCATAAAGACGAGATTACTTTCTGCTGACAAGATCACGCCAGATTAGGCCTATAAGCTCTCGGAATGTGCACTTTCCGTTCGCGTCGCGGTTCATAGCCCGCAAGCATAAAGACGAGATTACTTTCTCCTGACAAGATCACGCCAGATTAGGCCTATAAGCTCGCGGAATGTGCGCTGGCCGCTCGCGTCCCAGTTTATAGCCCGCAGGCAAATAGACGAGATTACTTTCTCCTGACAAGATCACGCCAGATTATACGCTCGCGGAATGTGCTAAGTGACGAAGCTTGACGCTCGCATCACAGTTCATAGCCCACAAGCATAAAGACGACATATTTTTCTTCTGACAAAGTCGCGGCAGAATGTGCAATTGACTGGCGCACAAATACGAATACGCTATGCGACGATTATGCGATGACATTTTATAAACCTATTTTAGTGTTTGAGAATTGGGGTGCGACGATTACGCGGTGGCGACGATTATGCGAGGAAATACGGTATTTCTCTAGTTGCGATAAATTTCGCGAGTAAACCTAAAAATTCGTATATGGAGCCGAAATGTCAAAATTTCGCGAACAGATAGTGTTCCAAATTACATTTAAATTCGTAACACATGTCCTATATGCCTTTCTCCCATCATATTTAACACTTTTGAAAAATTCGCGAATTTCGCGAGTCGCGAAATTTGAATGTCCCTAGTAATTATGCATAGAGAGGTGCATATCCTCGGGAATAGCATTACGGCTGTAGTTTCCCGTTGCTTTCAGCCGTGCAGCAGAACTCAGTGTAGCCATTAGTTGGCTTATATTATCAATATCTTAACCGTCTATAAGACAAGTAAAGAACTGATTTATTCTGAAAGGCTGCTACTCTCTTTCAGAATAAGTAAAGAGCAATTCTACTAACAAAAATACTAACCTTCTACTAACAATTAAATACCAAAATTCTACTAACGAAAAATTACTTAAGTTCCACCAACAGCAAGTACTACCACTAAAACAGTCCGTCACCAGGCACACTCACATGCACCCTCACACATCACAGTCTAATAAACATGCAACTGCCACCAGACACACACACCACAGTCTAATAGATGATGATGATGATGATAATTGTTGTACAGAAAATGATAAGTAGACCTGACTACATGGTCATTGGCCCAGATTATGATAAAACAGACCTGACTACTTGGTCAGACTGGACAGAAAACAGGTGACTGTTGTTCAGGCAACTTGTGGAAAAGGGTAATCAAGGTTTTTCTATCTGATCAGTGAGACTTGAAAATGTGACCACAGTCTGGATTCGATTCTATTCTCATTTTCAATTATAGATAAAATAACTCTTCTGGAAATCCAGTCATTTGATATTGAATTTGTGCTGGCTCTTGAAGTACCATACAGTATACTGCACTGTATATACTGTATGTTTGTATAACAACGCATTACTGGACTACAACCCAAAGGATGAGCACATAAAGGTACAAGACCAGGCAGCACACAAGTTCTCCTCTGTATGTATTGTGATAATTGGCTCCTAATTTATAGATTACAACACCAATCAGAGCAATCACAACAATATCATCATTTGAAAACAACTTATGAACTTAAAGAAAGAAATGCAGGCCACTTGAATCTGCTCACTTGCCACCTGCCACTTATCAATTAGGTGTAAAATCCCCATCACAGTTGAGTTTTAAATAACTGACGTTCCTCTATTCTTCACTAGATATCTGCTAGAGGACACTCTATAAAGGGAAGCAAACCATACACCATGTTGGATTGGGATGAAAAACAGGATTTTAGAGCAATACATTTTTCCAAGTACAGTATAGGTAAATCAGTGAAGAAGTCAAACCTTGTAGCCTATGTGACATTTGTTAGCTTTCTTCACTAACCACATAAAGTTCGTGTGCCCGAATCTCGATGAAGGGGCTGTCGTGTTAGAATTGAAAAGACCATGAAGGCAGGGAAATAAAAGCTAAATCAAAAGGGTTGGAAGAGTACATGTTTTCATTTTATAGCCTCCGGCTCATTTTATTTTGAATGGCCCCTATACTACCTAATTTCATTCTTTCACCTCCGAAAAAAGAAATGCATATAAAAAGTTGCTGTCAATTGGTAAATTAGAAGATAAAATAGACTACCATCATAAGAGAGCAATAGTAAAAAGGGATGTCCGTAAGAAACACAGGGAAAGTTGGGAAAACTTTGTCTCGTACCTAGAGACTGACATAACAAGACCACAACCACAAACCTATAAATCACTAATACAGTCATAATTAACACCGGTTATCAGACGGATTCTACACACACCCAAAGTACACGGGGCTACATGACCTTGATGACGCAGCCCCTAAACTTAAGTTTTGATTTATTGAACAATCTCCGTCAATCAATAAATCAAATAGTAATTTGTCAATACGGACCAAAATGACACCAAATATTCCCAAGTCTAAACTTAAGAACCAACCAACCACAAACCTATAAAATTTTCAAAAAAATGAATAGGGAAGTAAAGGAAGATGTAAAAATTAATGCAATATCTCAAAAAGAATGGCTTGAGTATTTTCAGAGCCTTTGGGTGAGTCCAAAATTATATTTAACAACTTGTTTTACAAGCATCTAACAATAAGTCTTCAGAAAATATACACTCGAAGAATTAGAACAGGTCTTGAAGAAACTTTGAAATGGGAAAACACCTGGAGAAGATTCAATAAATGCAGAAATGTTGAAATATTCAGGCAATGCCTTCAAGAAAAGATTTCTCAGATTATTGAATTTAATCTGGATGGGTAACAGGCCTTTAGAAGATTGGCAAAAGGCAATAGTTGTTCCTCTTCATAAGAAGGGAAATATGAAAGATTTGGAAAATTATAGAGGATACAACATTTTTGCAAACATTGTTAAAGAAAAATTACTTAAACATTACTCAGAGGTAATAGGGAATGAACAACTTGGGTTTAGAAAAGGTCGCACATGTGCAGATGCCTACTTCACCTTAAAAATTTTGATCGAAAAACGCAGGGAGTTCAATTTAGAAACACACGTATCATTTGTTAACCTATTTTCATTTTATGAAAAAATAGGCTTATGAGATCACCTTTTGTCCGTGTATCAGTCTGTGCGTGCGTGTGTGTGTGATGGTGTGTGTGTGTGTCCCTAATAAATTCTAAACGGCTGGAGCGATTTCAATGAAACTCGGCAAGGTCATAGCACCATTCTGGCCGACCCCGACCGTGCCCTTCAAATTTTATTGTGTCTCACCAATCCAACATGGCGGCTGTGCGAAATATTTCACCAGCATTCAGTATCTCCGAAACTATTACCGATATCACCCTGAAATTTCGTACGGTGATAAAGGGATCTACTAGAAGTTCACCTCTGAGACTTTCAAAAACCTGGTAACTACAAAACGAACATGGCAGCCAAGCGAAGTTGAGACTTTTAAATAGACTTTACTCCCGATGTAACCATCCAAACGTAATGAAACATGGTACAGCAAATGTTTATACACATTGTAATGCACTGGCATCTAATTTAGTTCAATTGTTTATATAACCTCAAAATGGCGGCTGTGCGAAATATTTCACTGGCATTCAATATCTCCGAAACTATTTATGATATCACCTTGAAATTTTGTATGGTGATAAAGGGCACTGCTAAAAATGTATCTATGTAATATTCAAAAACATTTCAAGTACAAAACGAACATGGCGGCCAAGCAAACTTGAAACATTTTAATAGACTTTTCTCGTGAGTTCACCAACTGAGAGCAGTGAAATGTGGTATAGTAAATGATTTTACATATTGTAAAGCACTGGCATCTAATTTAGTTCAATTGATTACATAACCTCAAGATTCGTTTATAATGGGGTGGGGGGGTCTCCCATTATAAATGAATTGTACATGTCAATACGGACCTTTTAATATGGAAAACCTTCCAGTTAATCTTAACCTCAAGATGGCGGCTGTGCGAAATTTTAAAATTAAGTTTTTATTTCTTGTGTCGTAATCATGCGATCGAAGTGAAAGTTTGAATAATGAAGCTACGCAACAATTTTCCTTTAATAGTACATAATTCTATGGCCTATACATATAACAATCCAAAATGGCGAGCATCCAAAATATTTTGTCGGTTCTCAATATCTACGAATCTTTTACAGCAATCAAACTGAAATTTTTTGGTTCATAGAGGCTATGAACACAAGTTCACCTATATGACTTTCAGTAACCTGGTGAGTACAAATCCAACATGGCGGCGACGCAAAGTATAAATATTTAAATGGACATTTCTCGCCATTTAACCTTCTGAATTCAGTGAAACTTTGCACGTTAAATGCTTATACAAAATATGTTAATCCACTGGCATCTAATTTATTTCAATTATTTTCATAACCACAAGATGGCAGCTGTGCGAAATTTTAAAATCTCGTTTTTACTTCTTGTGTCCTAATCATGCGATTGAAGTCTGAATACCACACGTACACAATAATCTTCACGTAATAGTACATAAATAAAAATCCAACCTGGCGACCAACCGAAATATTAGACGGTTCTCAATATCTACGAATCTATCACAACAATCAAACTGACATTTTGTATTTTGAGAGAGGCAATTAACATGAGTAGGATATATTAAAATAGGCTGTATAGTTCTTCATGGAACTATTTGTTGATTTTAAGAAAGCCTTTGATTTTGTCGACAGAAACAGACTTATTGACATATTGGCCAGGGATTGTGCCCCCCAGCAGTTAATTGATAACATTTACAACATGTACAGTGGTACTCTTATAGCAGTAAGGTTAAGTAATCATAAATCCGAGTGGAAGCCAATCAGCCAGTGGCGGCTGGCGGATAATTGTTCTGGGTGTTGCACTATTTTCATTAAGGGAGGGGGAAGGTGGTACATGGGCACCCGCAGGATTTTTTCTAGTGGGGATGTAAGTAATATTTTTCATTTCATTACCTGCATGTCACTATGTGTTATTAAGACGTACACACACACCCCTCCCTCTCCTCGCAATTTTCGTTTCACTTCTTACTTGCTTCGTGATATTATTTGGCTGCTCTTAAACCGTTGGGTCCATGATCTTTATGGCATGAATGGGAGGATTTTTCTTTAGTTCAGAGTTTTTTCCATGGGAGTTCGCTTTTCTTTGTGAATCATCGTCATAATGTTAATTTTTTTTAAACAGGCAAAAATTAGTTGTATCACCATGTAGGCCCTATCGACAAAAATAAAAATCAATTTGTTCATTAGAATGGTAATGTTAATCCAGTTCGCCAAATTTTTAATAACTGAAGATATTCTCAAATAATCCCAAATTACTGACTTAAATACAACTGTGGAATTATCCCTATATGTAAATCAGTTAACCATCAGTAAGTTCAATTTATGAAATTAACTGGTGAGACAAAGAACAATCGAAATATTCTTGGGATTTCAGGGGGGCAGGCACGGCCCCTCCCCCCTCCCCCTCCCTACTTCCCACCATCTTGTCCATTAGGTGATAGGGTAAAAAATTGATTGATGTCGGAGAAAACTGTATTCAATTGCGCGGTAAAACGGATGTACCACATTTATAACAAATGCCGCAGTTCAGAGAACATCACATTGCCATCGGATTGAATGGAGTATAAGTTAGTCTACTTGAAAACCCTCACGAGAACGAAACAACGTAAGTTATATACGAGGGCGAGAACTGCGAGTCTCACAAGTACGCGCAACATTGCAAGACATGGTTTCGGCAGTTCAGAGCATGTCGGATGTATCCGTCCGCGCCTCGGCTTCCTGGTTGCAGTCAGCGGGCAACGACTAGCCGCGTTAACTGTTGGGATAGAGCTTACCCGGTCTAGCATCTCTGCCATACCTTCCACTATTGAGATCTGGTCGGTGCTTGGGCCTGGCAACGGCCAAACGGACGAGCGCTCCTAGACAGTTGGCGCGCTTCGCTTTCTCAGTCAGTTCACAGTAACTTACAACACTGTAAGATTTCCTGAATTATTAAAGAACAGAATTATGAATTCCTATATATATAAAAGGAAAAGTACAGCTTTTTTTACTAAAAATATTATTACAGATTGTTTTTTATGAATTAAACTGGTCGTTGCGCAACACTGCAACCTTATTACCGGCCGCCACTGCAATCAGCAGAGGGGTAAGTCAAGGCTGTGGACTCTCTCCATTGCTATTTATAATCTACATGAATGCTATAATAAAGGAATGGAGGTGTGAAAGACATTGTTCAATACCAATCAGCAGGCATCTAAGAAATTTAGATGCTATATTATTTGCTTATAATCAAATGTTCTCGAAAGAGAAACAAAATGAGTATTGTCCGTTGAGCCATTATAATTAATTTTGTGTTAATACTATTTGCTGACGATGTTGCATTGGTAGCAGCATCTGAAGTTGATCTGCAGTGGTCAGTATTCAACCTCCAGAAAGTGGCATCAAACTCAGCATGTGCATTTCTACTGAAAAGTCTGAAGTAATGGCCTTTAAGGGTAAAAGTTTGTCTGGATGGTAAAATTTTAGAAAGGGTTAACGAATTCAAGTATTTAGGATATCATTTTTCTTATCAAGAAGAACGAGACATAACTGCAAAAATAACAAATTATACCAGAACAACAGGAATTATCAATCACGTCATTAAGCCATCTCTTGTCCTAAGGCATACACGCTTACGTTTGTATAACACATTAGCTAGACCAACCCTATGCTATGGCAGCGAGGCATGGACAATAAGATCTCAGGACATCTCCAGACTCACATCACGCGAAATGACATTCATGTGCCAAACAGCAGGCTATACTAAATAGGATCATAAGAGAAATGAGGATGTGCTGAAGGAACTAAAAGTGAAACCAATAACTACATACATTTGTGACTACCAAGAGAACTGGAAACATCATGTCCAAAGGATGGAACCTGGAAGATTACCAAAGAAAATCCTTCGCTACCAGCCACGGGGAAATAGATCGATAGGACGTCCGATGAAGAAATGGAGGGAAAGTCAAAGACCGTAACGGGACATTTGGCCCAATACTTGCAAGGAAGATAATGATGAAACACTCAAATAGGAAAGTTAACAAGACAGCAGTATAGTGCAATAAGATTAAACAGATGGTTAGCACCAACTTACCAGGTAAGAACAGTTTAGAAACATGAAAAGGATGTGACAGTTATACAGAATTTGCGTTCAACCTTTATTAATGGAGATGAAGACAAGAAATAGAACAAAATATTAGTGTCCCATTCTCCATTGATGAAGAGTGAAATAATAAGTCCTGGAAAGCAACAATTTACCAGGTAAGAACACTGTAGAAACACACAAAGGACTTATTGATTGAATCTTCATCAATGGAGAATGGGACACTAATCTTTTGTGTTCTTTCTTGTCTTCATCTCCATTAATAAAGGTTGAAGGCAAATTCTGTACAACTGTCATATCCTTTTTGTGTTTCTAAACTGTTCTTACCTGGTAAGTTGGTGCTAATCATCTGTTTAATCACCATTTTACTCTTTATCCTGTGAAAATGGCTCCAGTCAGCAAACTGGTGAAGATGGTGACAAACTACTCTACGCGTCTCTAAAAGCTGTAGTTGTTAAAAGGGACGTAAAACCAATAACACTGTTATTTAAACTACCGTACATCATTAAATCAACACAGTTGGTAACAATCATTTAAATAGGCAAGGGACCCAGCAAAATATCCAATAAATTTCTTAGTTGTTATATGTTTAGCATATTTAACAAACAAAAAACAAAAAATCCATCATGATTAAGTTCTAAACATTCTAGAGAAAGCAGTCTCACTTACCCTGAGGAATCCTGAATTGATTGTCAAATTGCTCTGAATTGTAGCCTTGTATTCTCTTGCAAGGAACTGAGGAGCATTATCATTCTGATCTCCAACTATGACCCTAACTGTAACAAAACCAGATCTTCCACCACCGTCTGTAGCCATAATAGGAATTTCATACAACTTCTGTTTCTCTCGATCCATTTTCTTCTTTGTTATTAACTCCCCTGCAAGAGAATATTTGAAAAGCATAAATAACGGTGCTAATAATAATATGACGGAGTTAAATTACTATCTCAGATTGAAACAGGCCCAGCGAGTGATCCGTCTTCAAAAGTAGGGCCATTTCAGATGGAGTAATGTTGTTATGACTCTCTGAATATACAGCTCCTCAATGTCTGCAGATGCTGGTTGTACAGTATATCACTTACTCCACCCTACTGGAGTAACTTAATTTCAGTGTGTAAAGTACTGTACAGCAGAATGAAAATCAGAAATCCCCAAAATGAAGGCTGCAGAGGAAGAGGAGAGAGAGAGA
This sequence comes from Meconema thalassinum, assembly GCA_946902985.2. Lineage (NCBI taxonomy): Eukaryota > Metazoa > Arthropoda > Insecta > Orthoptera > Tettigoniidae > Meconema > Meconema thalassinum. Next base: position 355,271,138 of record OX336388.2, on the reverse strand, counting down.
GCGAGAAGAGGAGGTGGGGTATGGGTCAGATCTATCCAATGTGATTTGAAGTCTCATTTAGGAAAAAGAAAGATCATCATCTTGCACAGTTTCCAGCCACTGGCCGGGTCTGTTTGGAACACAGGCCTCTCCAACGTCTTCTGTCTTCCCACCATCTCTCAGCCTCCACCCTTGCCCAGTCTTCTCCTCTCTTCTTCACGCTTTCTTCCACCCCCTTCAGCCACCTGTCTCTCGGTCTTCATCTCGGTCTCTTTCCTTCCCATTTCGTCTCGTGTATCCTTTTCTCATCCATTCGTTTTACATGTCCATACCATCTAAGTCTAGATTTCACTATACCATCCTGTAATGGTTCCTCCTTCATTAATTCTCTGGTCCTCTCATTTCTTATTCTGTCCATCTCTGTAGCTCCAATACTGCTTCTCAAGAACCTCATCTCACTGGCCTGTATTTTGCTCTTCTCCCTTCCTTTCATAACCCAGGTCTCCGAGGCATACGTCAGGATAGGGACATAGTACATCCGATATATGATCTTTTTGCTGTTCTGAGGGACATCCTTGCTCCATAACATGCTTCTCACACTCCTCCGGAATGCTTCTGCCTGTCTCCCCCGCTCATTTATTTCTCTATCAGGCTTCCCAGATACATGAAACTTTCCACTTTCTTCAGCTGTTCCCCACCAATTGTTATTCCCGTTGTGGTTCTTTCCATTCATTCATTCATTTATTTGCAATGGGAGGTGTGACCCCCGGTGGCAAATTGGATATACATAACAAATAAATAATTATACATAACAATTCAATAACAATTATACAACAATTAAACTGGAGTATTTACACAAATAGTCAGTCTTTTCTTAAACACACCTATATGTTTGGGAAAAGGCTCTAAGACTGCGGCAGGTAGAGAGTTCCAGTTATCAATGGCACGGTTTACAAAAGAATATTTACCATAATTTGTTCGCTGTGGTCGGCCCTTAACTTTGAAAGGATGATCACTCCTATCCATGTAAGTGGGCTTTCCCAATCGTTTGCTAAGCTCACCCCATGCTGGTTGATTTGTATACGTGTTGTACATAGCGCAGAGTCTAGATTTCATCCTCCTAGCCTCCAGTGATTCCCACCCAAGTTTCTTTAACATACGGCTCACACTGCTTCTAAGATTAAAGTCACTGAGCACAAATCTAGCGACCTTTCTTTGTACCATTTCCAACTCATTGATGAGCCCTACTTGATATGGATCCCAAACCGCCGAGGCATATTCCAGAATAGGTCTTACAAGTGACAAATAGCCTAATTCTTTAGCAAAGGTACTACTTCCCTTTAATACCCTCATTACAAAGTGCAGGGATTTGTAAGCTTTTGAAACTACACATCCTACATGACTACTCCATTTCATATCATTCCTTACGTGAATGCCCAAATATTTGCAAGAATCTTCTTCTACAAGTATTTCCGAGCCAATGTTATATTGAAAATCCTGCCTTCGCACTTTCCCAATTTTTAAGAGACTACATTTTCTTGTGTTTATTTTCATTTTATTTTCAATCGCCCACTTTTAGACCACAGGTTCAGGTCCTCTTGATGCACTGCATTGTCTTGTGAGTCATGTATCTTTCGATATATTACACAATCATCCACAAACAATCGACAGTCACTGTGAATCCCATTTGGTAAGTCATTTATAAACGCCAAAAATAACAAAGTTCCGATTACGCTGCCCTGAGGGATACCCGACGTTACGGTAATTTCATCCGAGAATATGCCTTCGACTTTCACTTTCTGTGAACGACCCGTCAAAAATTCTTGGATCCATAAAATTACTCTTCTATCAATGTTCGTCGAAGCTAATTTATGGAGTAGCATGTCATGCGGCACGACATCAAATGCCTTCGCAAAATCTATAACCACGGCGTCGACTGAAACTCCATGGTCTAACGATTCGCTAATGTCTTGAAAAAGTGATAGCATCTGACTCTCGCATGAGTAACCTTTCCGAAATCCATGTTGCCTATCATTAAACCATGATAATGTTTCCCACTGTTCCCTCAAGTAGTCACAAATGAGATGCTCCATCTGTTTACAAACGATGGACGTAAGGCTAACCGGCCTGTAGTTGCCCAATTCAAGTCTGCTCCCTCCCTTAAATATTGGGACTACCGTAGCTCTTTTCCAGTCATCTGGGATTTGCGCATTGTTTATGGACACATTAAACATCACCTCCAAGTATCGTGCCACGGCCCTACCTCCTAGTTTAAGTACTTCACTAACAATATTATCACGACCCTTTGATACATTGAAACGTAGTTTTTGTATTAGCTTTACAATTGCTGACTGGTTTATTTGGAACAGGGGAGCCCCTGATTCGTCGTTAAGGTCCAACACACAGCTATTGGATTTATTGAACACACTACCGTAAAAGACATTTAATTCATTAGCAATGGCCTGTTTCTCAGTAATTAATTTACCGTCACCGGACATTATCATCGACAAATTATTTGAATTTTCCTTTCTTCTCCTAACATAACAGTAAATTTTTTTCCACCCATCACCTCCCGAACCAAGTAAACCTTGCATATAACTGTCATGAGCAGCCCTCTTTTTTAAGACGAGCTCTCTTGATAAGGACTTAAATTTCAACAAATACTTGTCACTATCATGTCTTTTATTGTATAATTTCCTAATTTTCCGTTTTAGACTCCTAATTTCTCGTGTGTAATACTCAGGATCTGGGTTTTGTTTCAGCAATTTAAATGGGACAAATTTATCGACAGCGCTACTTAAAATTTTCAGAAAGTTAGTCCACAGGATATTAATGTGATTTCCTTCTGATGCCCATCCTACAAATAGCTCATTCAAATACCCCTGAAACTTGCCCTGATCCGCCCTGCGATACTGGAATATGATCATTTTAGCTACATCAGAGTCTAATTTTGTAATGTCACCATATCTAATATGTAATTCAACCCCAGAATGGTCACTAATTCCTGGTACTTTCAGACAGTTAATATACAGCTCTACAGGCCTTACGAGATAAACATCTAAGGTATTATTGTCTCTAGTTGGGAAGTCAACTACTTGGGAAAATCCCCCCTCCCTTAAGAATTTATTTGCAGCTCTCTGAGCTTGACTACAGCTAGTTAACTCACCAGATCAGTCTACTTTGGGGAGGTTTAAATCTCCAGCAATTATTATGCTCTTTTTCATAGCATTACCCGTACAAGTTTTATCATACAGTGTTTCGAGGAGAGAAAAGTTATCTTTCGGTGCTCTATACGCCCCTATCACCTGAAGAGGGAATTTATTTCCTTCATCCGAAATTTGTACACATAACATTTCATGATCCATATCAGCCCACTTTAAGAAACTAGCTATATTTTTGCGCACACAAATAAATAGCCCACCACCTCGCTTCCCCCGATCCCTTCTGTACATTTCGTAGGTCCCATGAATTATTTCGCTACTATTTATGTCCTCATATAACCAAGATTCAGTTGCAATGACAATGTCCGGAGAATACGTCTCTACAAGATTCCAAAATTCAATTAATTTATTTCCTAAACTCTGACAATTAACCTGCAGTAATCTTAGAGTCTTACCTCCGCAGCAAATATCTCGAAATAGCTCCTTCTGTTCCCATCGGCTGGCAACCTCTGGACCTGCTCCTCCTCACAAAAAGCCGACACGAACCGATGACCCTGTCATGTAGGCTCCCTAGGTTAAAAGCGCCCCGTCAATTTAGATGCAGCCCGTCTCGGGCGAAGTCACGGCCTCCAATCCAGCAGTCAGCTTCTACGTACACTAATCCCAGTTGTGCACATACCCAGTCCATGCGGTCATTTACAGTCTTAACTCGCCTTAACGGAACATCTCCCCGCCGAACAATGCCACTCATTATAATTTTTGCATTTCTAAACATGCTTTTAGCTTTTCTGCCTAGTTCGTAGAGCTCCCCCATGATGTAATCAGCTGTAGCCCTCTTCTTCAAATCGTTCGTCCCAACATGTAGCAACAACACTTTAACTTTGTCACAGTCCTCTACATTTGATTCTTCCACTTGTTGGGCAAGCTGGTCAATTTTAATCCCCGGATAACACCGCACTTTCGCACCTGATTTCCTCGAGATATTCGCACTCCGTCGTATCATTGAATCACCCATTATGATAACGTCATCCTCAGTTTGCTCCTGCACGCCCTCTTCCACACTGATCCCAGTAGAAAGCCGTTCAGTCACATCCTTCACCGTTTCTTCTGATTCATGAAGCTTTGCTCTAAGTTCCTGTATTATTTGATCCCTTGCTTTGATTTGCACCCTCTTCCTTGTTGTGATCCCCATCTCACTCTTATTTATGCTAAATTTCATCCCATATCCTTGTATTATTCTTTCCCACACGTCCAAAGATAAACGATGTAAATAAGTTGCATATCAATGCATCACTAGCCCAGTAGAGATAGCTCAAAAAGAGGGGTTGGCTTGTAAAAGGTGGGGTAATTTTGATTTTCAGGTTTGTTGTATGTATTGCCTCTTCTTCTTCTTCATTCTCAGTTCCAGTAATCTGGGTCGGGGTGTGAATCAAGGTTTCACTACTTATTTGTGTTCACATTTGTCGATTGTTTTGGGGCTTTACACTTAAGTGTTTCAGAGTAATAACCATTGTGTGGCCAACACCAACTAAAGAACATGGTGCTAAAAGGCAACAAGTCATTGACTTAATGTCTTCCTCATCTGATCGTGCTACACATAGCAACTATTTCTAGCATATAGACTTAATTCCTTCTTATGCCATTCGAAGGACCTTGGTTCAATACTTCAGACTGTTGTTGTTGTTTGAGTCTTCAGTCTTATGACTGGTTTGATGCAGCTCTCCATGCTTCCCTGTCCTGAGCTAACATTTCATCTCTACATAGCTACCACACCCTACATCCGAGGCAATCTGTTTTAACATATTCTAACCTTGGTCTACCCCTACAGTTCTTGTCCTCGACCCTTCCTTCCATAACTAAGTTTGCTATTCCTGCTATGTGTCCTACTACCAATCTATCTATTCTCTTCATTAGCAGTCGCCAGAAACATCTCTCCTCTCCCCCCCCGTCTTAATACCTCTCCATTTGTTACCCTATCTACTCATCTGATCCATCATTCTCCTGTAACACCACATTTCAATCGTTTTAATTCTCCTCTTTTCAGCTGCACCGATAGTCCAAGTTTCACTTCTATAGAGTGCCACGCTCCAGACAAAGGCTTTCAAAAATGACTTCCTAATACCTAAATCTATATTCGATGTCAGCAGATTCTTTTTCTGTAGGAATGCTTTCCTTGCCTGAGCCAACCTACTTTTTATATCCTCTTTGCTTTGTCCATCACTGGTTATTTTGCTTCCTAAGTAACAGAAGTCTCCTACTTCCTTTAGCTTTTCACCTGCCAATTCGACGTCCATACGGGTTTCTGATTTCTTTAGACTGCATTCCAATATTTTTGTTTTACATTTATTAATTTTCATCATGAATTCTTTTCTCAAGACATAATCCATACCATTCAAAAACTCATTCAACTCCTCTTGTGTGTCGGCTAAGATGACGATGTCATCAGCACATCTCAGGGTTGAAATTATTTCTCTTTGAATCTTTACTCCTACATTGAATTTGTCTCCTATTTCCTTCATTGCTTGTTCAATGTATAGATTGAAAAGTATGGGTGATAAGTTGCAGCCTTGCTTTACACCTTTCTGAATACCAGCTTCACTCTCATGTCCTTCGGCTCGAATAACTGCTGTCTGGTTTCTGTATAGATTGTAGAGCACCTTCAAACTGTTGAATGTTTAAAACATTTGCAATTTCGACTTAACGCCATCAGCCCCGACCAAATCAATGGTTGGTGGGGATTGTGGGCCGACATCAAGGTCATTTGCCCCTATAAATGTTATAATCAGGGCTCGGATCGATATGCTCGATAAAATCTCCAGATATGCTTGAAAACCATGTGTTTTATGTTCGATAGATATGCTCGAAAAACGTTATATGTTCGAAAAAACCGTTATATGCGGTTAAATATGCAGAATATGCTCGAAAAACACCGTTAAAAACTATAGAAAGGAAAGTGGAACGAAAAAAGACAATAACTTACCTTTATATCCGAGCTTTATTTTCTTATTGTATGTATGATAACACTGCAATATACTCGCATTCAAGTTTTTCAAGTACAGTATGTATAAGAGAAGTTTTCTTATAAAAGTTACAGTTTAAAAGCTCATTTACAAAATGTTCAGAATTAGGCGAGTCAATAAAGTAGATCTGCATTGGTCTGTACAACAAGAATTTTTTCTATGTTTTCAGTTTTGAATGATTTTCTTAAATCAGTCAATAAAAGTTTCAATGATGAGAACGACCTCACTAAAGGTTAAAAACCTGCGGTTTTATTATTCGCACCAGATAGGATTTTCAATAATTATTTCTGTTTTCGAACCATGAGGATGGTCAGGGCCTGAATTCGGGGGGAGGGGGGGAGAATTGGAAGAAAAACAAACTATTTAGACGAAAACCACAAGAATATATATTTATATGCTTCTATTCTGAAAACTACGGTTTTTTGCGTTTATATGCTCGATAAATTTCAATTCTTTTGGTCCCAGAGGGGTGAAAATCCCACCGAAAGGCTTCTTTCAATGTGTACTATTCAGGGAAAAAATAGGCAAATATGCTCGAATCCGAACCCTAGTTATAATATAGACAGGTCAGTTTACTTTTACTGCTAATTATTGTGAAAAGTCTCATCAATTTGGTATTCACTAAAGAGTTTCAGGTAGGCTATGTAGTGAGACAGATAAAACAAGGCAGATACCAGATGACTTAAAAGTGGCCAAAGTAGTTCCTATATTTAAGGGTGGTGACAAAAGAAATCCAAATAATTATAGACCTGTTTCTATTTTATCGGTAGTTTCAAAAATTCTGGAAGAAGTAGTAAAAACAAGATTGCTTTCATTTCTGAACAAGAATACATTCTTTCATAATATGCAATATGGATTCAGGGAAAATTCTAGTACTGAGGCAGCAACTATTGACCTAATAACAATGCTACAAGAAACCATTGACAAAAATAATATGGCAGTTGGGTTATTTATTGATCTCACAAAAGCCTTTGATACAGTAGATCATAAAATACTGTTGTCAAAATTAGAAAATGCTGGTGTCCGAGGTATAGCTCTAAAATGGTTCCAAAGCTACCTTATTGGAAGAAAGCAGCATGTAGCTTTGAATAAATGCATAAGTTCAGGAAAATATATAACTCATGGCGTTCCACAAGGATCTATACTTGGACCTACATTATTCTTAATTTATATAAATGATATTGTGGAATGTAATTTGAGAGGGCATATCAAATTGTATGCAGATGATACAAATATCTTCTACACTGGGAAAGACATAATTGAAATCATACAAAATGTGCAACAAGATATAAATACTCACTCACAATGGTTCCAGGCCAATAAATTAACAATGAACCTACAGAAGACCAATTACATGGTAATTTCAAAACAAAGCATGAAAGAAATCACACATGACAAAATATATATAAATAATATTGAAATAAAAGAGGTTAATCAGGCAAAGTATTTAGGTCTAATCATCGACAAACACCTGACCTGGATTGAACACGTTGAACGAATTGCTAAGAAACTCTCACCTATAGTAGGGATCCTAAGGAAACTTCGGTATCTTATTCCCCTAAACCTTGTAAAACAAATCTACTATTCACTTGTACATAGCAAGCTCCAATATTTAAATGTTATTTGGGCTCACTGCAGGAAATCCACACTGAATGATTTAATGACTATTCAGAATAGGGCTATTAGAAACATATTTAACCTTCCTTACTACACTCCAGTAAAAGATCTGTACATCAGAAGTAAAATTCTACCCCTCAGCATAAGTGCAGAACTCCGAGCAGCTATGCTAATATCCAAGATTAAACACAACACAATACTGTATAGCTCTCCCTACATCTTGAACTCGGACAATCATTCTTATGGAACTAGGCATGCGAAGGACGTAGCCTTATATATAATTCACTCTTCTAAATATGGTAGAAATAGTTTCAAGTTCTCTGCATCACAGTCATATAATAAACTTCCTGATGAAGTAAAAAGTGCACCAACTTTGTCAGTATTTAAGAGGAAAACTATGAAAGTATTGTGGGAAAAATTCGATGTATCTTAATACATCAAATAAGTTATGTAGTTAAAAATCCTAAGTGCTTATCATTTTAAGGGACCTTGGTCTAAACAATCTTAGATATGGTATCAACTTTATAATAGGCCTATGTCCTTATTCATCAATTTGTGTTACCTTCAGAATTTTCTTCCTTGGTGTGTAAACACACATATTACTGTACAATTCCTCTGTACGAGCCTATGGCTCTTTGGAATTAATTGAATAAAATATCTATCTATCTATCTATCTATCTATCTACATTAAAATTGAGCTTTATGGCCATCGAATAACCTAAATTAAATTGATTATACTTGAAAATTAAAACTAAATCATTTTCAGGCATTGTTGTTTATATACAGATTAATTTTGAAGTAGTACTGGCAGCAACATGAAGGAGGAGATTTTTGCAACAAGTATTGAAAAGAAATGAAACAAGAAAAAAAAAACCACTTCATCTTGTGAAAGATTTTGCTTGTTGAATTTCTCAATTAAGATGAGGTTGAGTTCAGTTATTAGCATAGAACTTACCAGATTTTTTATGAATCTCAAAGGTTTCCCTCAGGAGTTCTGAAGGAATGGCATAGACAAATTCCCCATACATTCCAAAATCTGCATCTGATGCAGAAACCTTTGCAACCATGGTTCCATGGGGAAGATTCTCATCAACTCTGACTTCAAACAGCAGTTTTGGAAAGACTGGATTATTTCTGTTAGCAGGCAGGATCTCAATCTTCACCCGAGTAAAGCTTGTATATACTCCATCAGTAACAGAAATGTTAAGGAGATACATGGATTGTTCCACAAAATTCTGCAGATTCATGAGTGATATTATTCCTGAAACATGAGAGAATCAACATTTCATATAGGTCATGAATATTCCCGAATGGGAATATGATGTTATTTCCGTTTGAGCAGATGAATTATCAATTAAAATATGATAAAATTGTTCCGGTTAACTCAAACATAAAATGCCAACGTTTCGCCCCAGTGTGCCGTTGGGCTCGTCAGTTGGTACAGACACACCTCACCAATACGCGTGGCTAGCACATGCTGAGAAGGCCATCACAAGGCACAAAATACAAGTAGTATAAACGTTACGAGCAATGCCAATGTGCCAAGGTAAGGCTTTTGTTTTATAAAGGGAGCTTGACTTCCGTAGCACATTGACATCGCTTGTGACGTCAATACTACTTGTATTTTGTGTCTTGCGATGGCCTTCTCAGTATGTGCTAGCCACGCGTATTGGTGAGGTGTGTCTGTACCAACTGACGAGCCCAACGGCACACTGGGGCGAAACGCTGGCATTTTATGTTTGAGTTAACCAGACCAATTTTATCATATTAATTGATTAATTGATAATTCAACATTTCATATACAGTATACAGATATTCGCAGACAAAAGCTATTTGATACATACCAGTGGTATCATGAGCCACCAGCGCAAGAGACCTACATAATACACTCTACTCTCTCTATGCTTGCATTTCTAAATGGTAAATATACTACACAATTTATGGTTCTGATGACAACAGGACTGTCTGATTCAACCATTTACCGTACTTGAATAATCAGCTTCTACAAATTGTTGATCAATTTAAATATCTTGGTAGCACACTGAGTAAGGTCAACAACAACAACAGTGAAGTAACAAATAGGACTAGTAATGCAGCCACCTTCTATGCACAAGTTAGAACACTACTGTGGGATAATAAGGTGCCCAGGAATTGTAAACATACACTGTTTAAGACATACTACAGCCCAATTCTAACTTACGGAGTAGAAATATGCATCCTGTCCAGAAGAGAAGAAAGTAGGATTCAGACATCCGAAATGAAGTTTATAAGAACAATGCTTCAAAGGACAAGAAGAGACCAAGTAAGGAACGAAACAAACAGGACAGAGGCTGGCATAGATATCAGTGCTACAAAATATTTGCAGAAGCAACGATTAGGATGGTATGGGCATTTTCAAAGAATGGGAGATGAGAGGACACCTAAAGCTTATTTCAACAAGATTATCCCAGGAAAAAGACCAGTAAGAAGACCAAAGAAGAAATGGTTGGACCAAATCAAGGATGATCTTGAAGACAAAGGGCAGCACTGGAGAAGCACCCTTGAAGACCAACTATTCATGGACAGGAAAAGGTGGTGAGGGCTCGTTAACAGCACCCAGGCGACTGGAGATGGAATTTGATGATGATGATGATGAAGATGATGATGAAGATCATACCCTCACCCAGGACCTCCACAGTTCCAACAAACCCATCCTCCTACCCACTGGCACAGATGCTCTGGTCAAACTCTCTCATGATGGCACTGATACATATTACCAGTGATTTTTTTCTAAAAACAATTTAAGGGGTACTCTCAGTTGTCGACAAAAGATCACGATCTTGCAATTTTCGACAACTTGCAATGTCCGGCCATTAAATTTCAGCTTTTTCGATGCCTGGGTGGATGTTAAATAGTTCGTTAGTTTCTTCATCCTTCAAAACTAACCGCACGCACAAAATAACAACCTACCCTGCCTCCAAACACTAGCCTGAATGCTTATAAGAACGGAGTGCCGAGTTGCCGATCAAGAGAAACTGATTCGATGGATCGAAAGACCAGTAAGAAGACCAAAGAAGAAATGGTTGGACCAAATCAAGGATGATCTTGAAGACAAAGGGCAGCACTGGAGAAGCACCCATGAAGACCAACTCCACAGTTCCATATTTCCAATATGGATTAGCTAGATAAGCTAACATTATTTTGAAAGGAAGTTTTGACTTCCATAGTACATTGGCGCTGCTCGTGGCAACATTTGTGCCTTGCAGCGGCCTTCACAGTTTGTACTAGCCACGCGTCTTGGTGAGGTGTACCATAACCAACTGAAGAGCCCATTGGTACACTGGGGCGAAACGCTGGCAACTGTTTTGAGCTAGCCGGACCATTGTATCAAATTTCTTTGTGAATTTGTTAAGGATCAATTTAAATCGAGGATTGCTTGAAATCTCCTCCAGCTGTTGTGAACTTTCAAGTCGGAAGATATATTTGCCGGGCTAGATACAAATGTACCAATATTTTTTCTTAAGCAGTTTTCAAATGTTTAAAGGGTATGCATTCCTCCTGATAAAAAGCACTGCATATTACTGTATAAATAGAAACAGCCCAAGCTCTTGAGTATCAATGTCAAAAAAATGTCAGTCAAAAGTATTGAATCATGTAGTCACTGCACAAAAATTAGTTTCAGGGCATTAAGTACAGGTATCCCTCGATTTACGCAATGAATTTGTTACGAGTAATCATCGCGTAATACCAAAATGTGTAAAGTAAATGTATTATAATATGGGTTAGATAGTAGATTCAGTCTATTTCAAGGGAAAAATAAAAAGCCTATGAGTGTTAAAGAAATGCAATTGAGTGCTCATGGGTTCTCGGAATGATAAACCAACAGGGCTTTGATTTTATGGTCTCAAGACGCATTACCCCCTAACAACAATGTGAGGCGATGGAGATTTTGAAGCCGGGGATCCCCTTTTATCGGATTGACAGAAATGTTCTGGTCGCACTTATGAAGCTTTCCTTAATTCTTTCTGGTTGACTTCTTATGGTTCTCAGAGTTGATTCCGAGATTCCTGTAGCTCTGACAATGTCCACAGTGCGCTCATTGCGTTCATATCGCTTTATAACTTTCAGCTTTAAGTGTTATTGATTTTCTTTGCTTTTTGTTATTGGAGGCATTTTGATCATACTTTTTCTACATAACGTTTTTAGAAGCAATAGAACACAGCTAGTTAACTCAATGCTCTCTTTAATAATGACCACATGCCGCCAGTTAACACTGAAACAACCCAACACAGCCCCTCAGCACACTTCTTGAGACTGACTACACGCCACGTGCCGACTTGCAGCGCTGCACACTCGATCACGAAATCGTCCCACAGGGTGATAGTGAATCCGCAAACTAACTTGTACATATTTTTTATTTTATGTACATTTTTAAAACTCGCGTTATAGCAAAAATGCATAAAGTGAGAACGCATATAACGAGGGATGACTGTACATTCCATTCATATCCGGTTTTTTTTACTGAGGGATACCTGGGAAGCCACTCACCCATAATTGACATACTGCCTTGAATAATTTCACCTTCCTACATTATTTTGCATCCTGCCACATTAGTTCTCAAATCCAGAGCCAAAACTCAAAGGAATGAATATATACTTAGCACAACAACAACAACAAAAAAGTTCTAGGAGTAGTACAGCATTGACACTAATGTTCACAAGATGATTGCTGCTCCTTTTTCTTGACACAAGGGGACTGGAGTAGAGGTATGGTTTCCTATCACAATACAATAGTATGAAGTCACATTTACACTGTGGGGCAGATGACCTCACTGTTTCGTCCCTTAAAACTCCAATAACTAACTAACATTTACACTGTTTACCACGAAATTTAAGCTGAGTGGCAATCACAATTCTAAATCATCATCTTCATCATAATCATGAATCTTCACCTATCTAGATATGCTTCAAGGATGTAAACTATGTAGGTAATGTCACAGGTGAGGTTGAAATTCTATTCCTAGCTTATTAATTTGAGCTTGCTGTGAATAGATTAGACGGCCCCATGGTGTTCGTTAGTGCGCCTGCCTTTCACCTGGAGACCCCAGGTTTCAGTCCTGGCTCTGTCAGGGATTTTACAAACTGGCATAATGGTTGGAACGGGATGCACTCAGCCTCATGAGGACAATTGAGTAGCTGTCTGACAGTGAGACAGCGCCCGAGACTGGAAATTGATATTGTAAATTTTTCAGTCAGTCAACACAAACAATTCCAATTACTGGAATATGCGGGAAACAATCAGAAAAAAATGACATGTCATTAAGATAATACAGTTACGTTTGTTATGGACAATTTTTTTATTTTTTGCATATTCCAGTAATAGTAATTATAAGAGGGTGGGTCAAATATAAACGGAAATTTGAATGTCACGCTGTTGTAAGTAATAAATCTGAGGCGGGCTTTGCCAGGATGTTGGTTGGAGTGTCTGAAGAGGGGGTTTGAACGCGCATGCACGGCAGGGACCTGGGCTGATTCAGTAAGCTATGACTAAGCAACAGGTGCAAACGTCCGTTGGGCAACACATCATCATCATCATCAGATTTCTCGTAAAAGAGGGCACCAAACCTTCAGCTCTGCACACAGTTTGGGGAAGAAACACTGTCGCAGACTCGAGTGTATGAGTGGGCAACACGATTTGTGGCAGGAAGAGAAGCTGTGGAGAATGAACCTCATGAAAGTAGGTCGCGGGCAAGCATCACTCAAGAAGCATTGTTACAATTCGTGACATTATTGAAAAAGATCGGCGCATAAAAATTTCTGAAATTGTTTCCAGCCAGAGGACAAGTGACGCCGGCAAACAATCCAAAACATCATTCTTCTCCACGACAATGCAAGGCCTCATACAGCCGCTGTAACGTGGGAAAAACTGGAGGAAATTGAATGAATACCTCTGGAACACCCTCCGTACAGTCCAGATTTATCGCCCTGCGATTACCATTTGTTTGGACTACTCAAATAAGACCTAGGAGGACAGCGGTTTGATGATACAAGTGTAGAAGAGTTCGTGCGCAACTGGCCCTGCACACGTCCTTCTTCTTTCTATCAGGACGGCATCAAAAAATTGCCAATCTGATGGAGGAAATGTGTATCGAAGGCAGGACGCTATGTATAAAAGTGATCTCTATATGTGTATTTTCTTTTTGGTTGAAGCAATAAATTAAAAATAATAATTCCCATTTATATTTGATCCACTCTCATATTGTGTTGCCTGATTGAAAAATTTACAATACTGTATCAAATGTCAATATGGCAACACAGAAAAATGGCTTCAAAGCTATTCAGTCAGAAAAAACAAACTTAATGGCCGAGGGGACCCGATGTGCTGACCACACGTCACCCCACAACCTGCAGGCCAAATGGCTGTGCAGCATTCGCTTGGTAGGCCAAGGCCCTTCATGGGCTGTGATGCCTAGGGGTTTGTTTTGTGAACAGATTTTCTCTTTTTTACAGTTGAACAAAACTGTCATGTAAAGAAGAAGCAGATGTATATCACTAACCTGTTGAAGAATCAATGGAAAATATCTGTAGCTCATTTCCTCCCACAATATTATAAGTCAGCTTCTCCTGGTCAACATAGTCCGGGTCACTGGCCGTAACAATGGTAACAAACTGCCCTCGTCGAGCATCTTCTGACAAGAAGCAAGAGTAGGACGGTTGCTCAAATTTAGGTTGATTATCATTCATGTCCAACACTGAAAAGAAATCATTATTAACAAGATGTTCCACAAAGATATAAACAACTTACTTTTTACAAGTATTAGTGAGAGATAAAGGAGAAAATTAATTTTTACATTATCAAATTCCATCGAGTAATGAGCAATGTCCAACTGGTTGGTTCCTCAGTTTAGGGTCTGCGACAACGAGGTCATGTAGCCCGTGTACTTTGGGTGTGTGTAGAATCTGTCTGATAAGCGGTGTTAATTGTGATGGCTGTATTAGTATGTGTTATCTGTAATTCAGGTAAGGACTGCAGATGATCAATTTCAAGAAGTTCCTACTTTTGCTATCAAATGCTACCATCAATGACACCTAGCTGTGAACATGGCTACTAAATGTCACCGCATCCGGCACCTGGCGGCGAACGTTGGAACTAATAGAGCGGTAATCAAATCTAACCTACAAATTTAGCTTCACACAATTATAGTTAGTGGAAGGTTCTTTTACATGCCATAAATCGATGACATGGGCCCGCTGGCTTTACTTACCCTCCAAAGGAAGGCATACCGAGGTTTTTTTTAACGCTCTTAAAACTTCCGACGACTTCGGCCGGCTTTGAACCCGCGAACTTGGACAGAGAAGCTCAGCATGCTACGCCACCGAAGCTGCTAATGCCCAACTGGGCCAGGAGAAGAATTATTTTGTTACAATTCTTCCAACCAAGAGTTTACAGTCCTCTGAATTTTTCCTTGTGATTCCAATGAAAAGAAATTCTCCATGTGTTCCTACAGGAGTACTTACCACTGACCCACACATGAGCTGTACTTGATAAGCTGGGAACACCTGCATCCTTAGCAATCACTGTAAAATGGTGACTGTCATGCAACTCATGATCCAATGATCTCTTCAGATATATTGAGCCATCCTCAGGATCAATATGGAAGTGCTCTGAAGAACTTGAATCATCTCCTTGAATTTCATATCGTATCTTTTGATTGATACCTGCAAGATTAATTTTTATTATATAATGTCAAAAAAATATTGCATGATTTGAAGTTACTTAACAAGAGTAGTAAAGGGCTTTAAAACAAATGTAATCTTTGTCATTTAATTACTGAACATAGAATTCATGAAAATCATAAGATATAAACAACTCAAAACATGACCCCTGATTTTGTGAGAATGTGACAGGTGCAATGAATTTTGATGTTCACAAAATAGCTACAACAGATGGCACTAGCATGAAGGTTGTGTGAATAGAGACTTTTACCAGAAAGGATGAAGGTACAGCCATCCGTTATCTAGATCACAATGTATTTATTTATTTATCGTATGGCTTTTAGTGCCAGGAGTGTCCGAGAACATGTTTGAGTCGCCAGAGACTGTAGCTGATTCAAGCGGACACCCATAGGGTGAGCTACAAGTTCCGTTCAATTTCAAGTAGTTCCAACTTTCGCTACCAGATATCACTGACACCTAGTGGTGAACGTTGGAACTTTGATAGAGCGTTACAATGAAATCTAACCTAGAAATTTAGCTTCACACAAGTTAAGTTAGTGGAAGGATCTTTTACATGCCATAAATCTATGACATGGGACCGCTGGCTTTACTTCCCCTCCGAAGGAAGGCATACCAAAGGATTTTAACGCTCTTAAAAAATCCGACATCTTCGGCCGGGTTTGAACCCGCGATCTTGGGCACAGCAGTTCAGTATGCTACCAACTACGCTACCGAAGCCACTTAGATCACAATGAAGGAAAGTGAACGAGAAAGGTTTGAAGCATTCAGTGAGAAATGACAGCTACTACTGTGAACATGGCTTATTGTAGTTGAGAGTGATAGAGTGGAACAAGAGATTTTGTGAGGAACAAATGTCTCTAGTGGAATATCCGTGGCCAGAACAGTAAATTACTGTCGAGATAATTCTCTGCAATGTGTGAAGGATGGCAGACAATGGAGGTCATTAAGAATGGCAGATGATTTAGAGAGAAAATTCACATCGAGGATTCAGAGACAGGATTAAACAAAGCAATATGCACTGCTGGTTCTGTTTGTAAAAATTGCAGCACCATCAAGGAAGGTTGGTACACACATGAAATGTATAGGACATGAGAAACAAGGTATGGATCGTAAACGATTAGAATGGGAGATTGTTTGTGCGCTTTCTTGGGCCCAGAAATGCTACCTGAACTGCCATGTTATGTGACAAAACAGAGGGCTGGTGAGGTGTCGCTCATGTAGTGTATCAAAGTTAAAGAGCTGTAAACCTTCCTTCAGAAGTTGTCATATGCTTCATGGATAGAAATTTGATGTGTTCAGCGCACCAAAAATATTCGTACACATTGAAAGGCGTGTTTTGCGACTTTTACATCGAGCTTCCAGAAAAGTATCAAGGTACGTTACAGTTTCGGCAAGTCGAGTTGGTACCGACAAAAGGAGAAAGTCACAGCTTAAATTGCCAACCAAGCTTGCAGTTTTGACGACGGCAAAATTTTTCGGTGCGAAAAAAGCCCCAATATTCCTATCCGTGCCTTGCTGCACATTCATCGTGACATCACTATAAACATCGATTCGGTAATCACAAGGTTTACTAAACAAAATAGACGAGTTGATTTTGTTATATAAACAAGAAGTTCCGTGAAGAACTATACGGCCTACTTTTCATGCCAATGATTATTCTACAGTATATGAACCTATCTAGAATAATGACGAAATTAAGTTGGTAATATCGAAATATCTAATTAGTTCAAAATATACCTGGTATAATGTAGCCTAATAGAGCACTACAGTTGGCAGCCCTGGTGACTGAATATATTCTTAGTTCCACCTCTTAAGGTACAGAATACAAAATTTGGTTGAAGTCCAATGGACGTTACATGCAGTTAGACACTGGATCTATCAGCACGCATAAAAGCATGTTGCCAACAATACCATGCGTGTGCTGGTCAGAAATAATCTGAATTATTATGATATCTTGTTGTGCCAATTTTGGATGAAATCCATTTGTTAGTATAGAAGTTACATGTATTTTAAAATTGGACATATCAGCAGGCATAGAATCATGTTGGCAGCACTGCCTTGTATTAATTACTCCAAATTAATCTAGAATGTCAGGTGCAAAGTATAGAGCTGTTGGCTTGCATACTTTCTGATATATTGATATTAGGGTAAAAAGAATATAGACAGCATTTATTAACAGTTGGCAGCCCTGATTGCTCTTAACAATACTTATAGTCATATCTGTTATGGTACACATATCACATACGAAATTTGGTTGAAATCCAACTGATAGTATAGAAGTTACATGTATTTAAAAATTGGTACTATCAGCACGCTTATAATCATGTTGGTAGAACTGACATATATAAGTTACTCCAAATTAATCTAAAATGTCAGAATATACGTGTGCATAGTTTAAAGCTGTTGGCTTGCATACTTTCTGATATATTGGTATTTGGATAAAAAAAATAGAGAGATCAATTATTAACAGTTGGCAGCCCTGGTGGCTCTTAAGAATACGCTCAGTCATATCTGTTTATGTACAGATATTACATACAAAATTTGGTTGAAATCCAATTGATAGTGTAGAAGTTATATGCATTTAAACATTGGACCTATCAGAAGGCTTAAAATTATTTTGGCAACACTGTCATGGTTGGCCTCCTGGAAATTAAACTGAAATAGTCTTATCTACATGTGTGCCAATTTTGGAATAGCTCCCATGCATACCTTGCAAGATATCCAACATGGAGCTCAAATTTCTAGTGCGTTTTTTCAGCAGTTGGTAGCACTGACATCATTTTCAAATATGGACGTGAGATATTCCGGTGCACATCTTTACTCATACTAAATTTGGTTTTGATCGCTGCAGCCGTTTAGGAGTTGATAGGGGGGGACACACACACACAGCCAGACAGACAGACAGACATTTTCCCGGATCGATCTCATAAGTCTACTTTTTCCTCATTTTTGCAAAATGTGAAAAGTAGGCTAGTAATCATTTTATATAACAGGTATGAATTTGTAAATATGTACAGTTGTAACAGAAATAATAATTGCAATAAAGGTATTTTCAGTAATGAATAAAATAAAAAAAAACTGTTTTTCAGTTAAAATTCGTTAAGTTTTATTTGTCTGGTTATTGCGTTTTCGTTTTTTGAGTTTGCAAAAAAAATTGGTCTCCGTTTGGGGGCGGGGTCATGACCCCCGTGACCCGCCCCTTGAATCCGCGCCTGGATGTGCGTGTGGAATCAGTGGACAAAAGAGAACCAGTTATATTGAAAACTTGGCTGTAGACCATAAAATGCAACATGGCTCAATGACACATGTCTTGTTTGCAAAGCAGTGACTGACCATTCAACTTCACTAAAACTGGAACAGGTGTGACATTGTCTGCCTCCAATGTTCAACAATATCTGCTTCACAGTGGACTAACTGGTGATGGTTCACTGAACTACTCAAGATATGCAACTTGTGGGCGTTGCTCCTGATGAAACAATGGAAGAAATGGAGAAATTCATACAAACAAGTGGGACTAACATCAATTAAGAATTATTATTATTATTATCATCTCAATGACTTGTGACCTGCAAAGAGGCCTGGTGCAGGTCATTCAAGTTGATGAGGATGAAATGAATGATGAAGTGTTGCTTGCAAATCGTGAGGAACATCTAACTGACTGTTTTGGCTGGAGAGATAAAATATCAGCTGAATTTTTATTTGTTTACCCTTAACCACACAAATATAATTTTAATTGATGGGTTGTTTCAGATGAGTTGCAGTCATCTGAAAGATTTATCCTTAGGCTGTACATAAGTTACACCTGATGAAATTGGTAGCTAGGCTATATAACTTTTCATAGTCCGTCTTCATTTTAGAACCCTTGATTAGAACAGCAGTTAAGTTAAAACATACATACAATCTTTTAAAATATAATTTTGCTGGTTGTAGCCTCATAATGTTTTGGATTTCCTTGATGTTGTTATACAGGGTCTTTATAATTGCTTGGCTAGGACTTCTCACTCACGTGCTCCGCCAGTGACGCCTCAGTTGCCGGCTGCTGCCTGCGCATATGTACGGCAGAGTTGGTGCTTACAATCAGTATCATGCATTTTTACTCACCATGCTTACAGTAGATGCTGAAAATGTTCCCCATCTGCTGCCAATCCTAATGGACATCTACTTATGAAGTTTCCGGTTACTCCGGTTCATTTAGCTTCACTAAGGAAATAACGACCTTTATGTCTATTTTTATCGTTTACTGAACCTGTACGTTTGAATCTCTTAGCCAGTTGTTTTATTGTGATTGTGTATAGTGCTGTAATGCCTTATGTGAAATAATCGTTACTTGAACATGTATATCTGCACAATATGTACATAAAGTGCAGGGAATCGTGCGCTAGAACAAAACAAAAGTTTCGAGTAAAATTTCCAGGGAGACCCATTCCTATAAATCGGACAATAAAACAACTGGCTAATTTGCGATTCAAATGTACAGGAGTATTCGACGTACAGGTTCAGTAAAAATTATAAAAAATATGTTAAGGTCGTTATTTCCTTACCGAAGCTAAATTAACCGGATTAACCAGAAACTTCATAAGAAGATGCTGATTATGTTCGTCAGCGGATGATTTTAAGCACCGTATTCTGCCGAACATATGCGCGCACGGCAGATGGCAACTGAGCCGTCACTGGCGGAGCGCGTGAGCGAGAATGTCTTAGCCTAGCAAATATAAAGACCCTGTAGAAGTTTACTATTCACCATCTAACAAAACAATGCTAAGGGAATATTGCCTAATTTAAATTTGGAATAAATAAGTAGGATGTGAAGTTACCTGTGTCATTGTCTCGTGCAAAAACCTGTAGGACGGATGTGCCAAAGGCAGCTGATTCAGAGACAGATACATTATAGGCCTCACTGTTGAACTCTGGCGGACTGTCATTTACATCTTGGACCAAGATACTAACCAAAACTTCAGCATAGACTCCTGACACACTGTCAGTAGCACGAATTGTTAACTCATACTCCTTCTTCTGTTCATAGTCCAGCTCATCCACAACTGATATCACACCTGAGACATACATATTAAACTTACTTAGCTACATATGGTATTAATCTATATACAAAAACACAACAAGCACTCAAGAGCTATTGTTTGGAGTAGATGAGAATGCCCATCGTTGAAGATGGAGGTGTGTCCGACAGTGGAGATTGTCCTTGACCATTTGGTGTGGTTTTTCTTCTTCTAATTTTCTGTCTGCACCTACCTATCATGGTGCTTATCCTTTTTCTGTATTTCTATCATCCCTTTCCAGTTAGTTAGTTATTGTTGTTTTAAGGGGCGGAACTACGAGGTCATCTGCCCCTCTTAACACAGATTAAAAAATACAAATTTGGAATTGAATTTAAAATTTAGAGGTGGACACCTAAATTTGAAAAGACCAGAATTAATACAACAAAAAATTAAATAAAAATAATAATTATAAAAATAAACAAAAATTATGGAAAAACAAAAAACTATCACTCAAAAACGAACAAATCGTTGAGTCGAAGTACACTGGAAAATATAAATTGCAGGCCCTAACCCACTCTCACTTATAAAGCGGATAACACGATCAGTAATCCCTTTCCTGCCTATTGATTAATTATTGTAGCTACATTGATTGTTATGGTACTATTGAATAATTTTCTTTCCTATGCCCTGTTTCAGCAAACTGGTTATTGCCTGCCTTGTTGATGAGCCAAGGGGATGAAATTAGCTCATTGAGGACAATACAGTAGTATCAAAGAGTTATTGAGTATATTGATGATGTGACTCCCCACTTTTAATTACGGCAGTTATTAGTTAGTTACTACTGTTTTAAGGAGCAGAACAGCAAAGTCATCTGCCACAACCCGCCATTTAATATAGTGGCATGTTCAGCTTTGGAGTTCATATTTGTCCCTTCAAATTGCTCCTCCCAAAGTCGAATCTGCCTGTCACTCACCTTTCCTTCGTGCATTCCAGTGCATTAAGTGCATTAAGCTTCAGCGATGTATGGAAAAATAACCCTGCTTACTGTACTGATGTAGATCATGGTTGGTTTTGCAAATGTTGTCCATTTATTTCTTATAACTTATTCATTGTTTTACAAAAAATTATTAACCCTCGGACACTCGCGCTAGTAATAGATACAGCATTACTCTTGCGGGCTACATATGTAGCCCAAACAGTTATTCAATCTGATGGACTCGCACACTCATTTTCGGTGTTCAGTTTCAATAATATGATAAATAGTAGTATATATAAGTATTCTAAGCTAATTCTGAAGACTTTATGTAAGCATTTATCTTCATATGGAGAGAAAATACAAAGTTAAGAAGAAAATTCAATTTTATCATACATCTTTGGTAAAACTGCAACAAAAATATAACTAATGGAACTAGAACTGTTAAATTATTTTTATATAAACCTAAATACTTACATTAGTGCATATTTGGATTGGAATTAAAACAAATATAAAACTAGGTTAGTTAATTTCCTTAGAAAATCAGCACTTATTATGAACAATTCCAGTATTCCAGTAATTTATTTTTTCTCGAAGTTTTGAAGTTTATTTTTGCCCTTTTGGCTACAATCTATAGCCCAGGAAATCCATAACCATGATCAATCAAATTTGTCACTCAAGCATTCTGTGCAAATGGACAAAATGAGCCGAGAAGATCTTCATTGCACTTTGCGCATATGTTCCTTATTGATTTATCCCTTCCTCGTCCTCACAAGAAGCAACAGCCTACTTTATTTCCACGACACGCAACCTATCATTACTTTCATCTAAACACTGACTGATTTGAAAGTCATCTACATGACCGCCTCCTGTGAGGCAACGTTTCCTTTGCACGTTCAATTCTGAAACAGCGATGCTCGCGCGGGCTACTATTGTAGCACAGACGACTTCTAATGCATCTGGTGTCAGTTTGGTGCAATTGGTTCAGTTGGAATATCACCCGTCTGTTAAATTCAGCATATACAGGCAGCTACAGAGATTCTCAATATTCCTAGCAAAATATATACTCTGCGCTACAACAAAAAAATCACTGGGCTACACCCGTAGCCCACACGAGTATCCGAGGGTTAAAAGAAACAATAGGTCAGTAATACCCACATTCTTCGTGGAATCAGGTAACTCCTGCCTTCAGTACAAGACGCTGAAGGAGGCAAAGTGCGTGTAGCCCACCACTTATGATGAACCCTGGATAGTACCGTACTACACTCTCAAGGGCTTACGATTTATGATAATAATGGTTTTACGTCCCTTTTAACTACTGTGGCTTTTAGAGACGCCGGGTGCCGGATTTTTTCCCCGAAGAGGATCTTTAACGTGCCAGCAAATATACTGACATGGCTCCCTCGCATTCGCGCACCCTCAAATGTCAACTGGCTGCGTCGGGATTCAATCCTGCAACCTTGGGATCAGCAAGCAGAAACGTTACCACTGAGCCATGCTGTCAGTCAAAATTTAATTCTACCTGTAACAATTTGGAATCAGATTTTCCCTCTTCACACAACCCACCTTAGAGTTTTTAAAGAAATCTGCTTCTAATAATAGTATATTTCCCAGCATACCAGCCCTAAAGAAAATATATGTCAAACAATATGAACAGCACACCACAAAATACCAATAAACTTACTCATATTTCAATGCTTTAATTATGTGCATCAAAGAGATGAACGATATTTTGTGTATTTATATATATATATTTTTGTACATGCATGAATAGGAAATATATTCTAAACATGCTCAGTTTTGAAATATAAAACATGTCACCAGCTAGCATTGTAAAAGCTTTCACCTAGGGGTTGGCAAATATCTGCAATATGGATGATTCCAATCCTATCCAACACACAATTTCACTAAGCTTTAGTTTTCCACAACATGCTACAGAGTATTTCCACCCTGAATGAAATAAGTTCTGTGTTCTACCATTATTCATATTGTGGAATATTGCCAACCCTTGCTATAATACTTCAAACAATCTTCAATTCCAGTTCCCACTCTACTTGAAAAACACAGTAACAGAACTACATGAACCTCAATTCCCATACTTAACCATATCTCCACACTTCAAATTTAAGCACGTATAATGCATATTACAGTATTCTACTTATAACATCTTACTCAAAGAAACCTTACATTCTGGGTACAAAAGGAACATAACTCAACATGCTGGCCCAAGTGTTATGCACATGCGTTGAGCAAGGACAAGACTCGGATGTTTGTTTGTATGCTCATTCAAGGGCCAAGCACTCTGTAGCTGGTCGACTAGGCAAGCTCCCAACTTGCCTACCCTACAAAAAAGTGTCACTCTCAAGTCAGATTCAGTGGATTGAAGCTCAGTTTAAAAAAGCGGAGAGCCTACACTAAAAAAATGTCTTTAAAGGGGACAATTTGAAGCATTTCAGAATGCTTTGATACACTATAAATAAAGTAATATGTTTAATAAACAGGCAGATATAAGGAAAAAGGCATAATACAAGGAAGGTTTCCTTTCTCAAAATGTCCAGGCAGGCTATGCATTCCCTGTGGATCAAGAAGCTGCTCCAGAGCAACCCCAATGATATAGAGAAAAGTTCAATCCCTCTACTTCTTCCTTTTTGCTTTTTGAGAAGATTCATTTCTCCCCCATGATTTTTGTATTCTACTTGAAATGAGTTTCTTTGTCAGGAGTTGGGGGCTTGACTATCTTATCAGCCATCCCATTACCTTTAACTTCACATTGGAATGTGATAATTTTCTTTAAGGTCTCTAGCTGTTTTAGTAAATGCTTGTAGCCCTGTAAACTGTAAATAAACTGCAGTTCAGTGAAATTAAGGGGACATTTTGATGAGGATTGATTACTTCATACAGAACTACAAAAGATCTTTTCCACTTTTCAATACAAAATTGTTTTAATTTTTCTCCCAAAATATATCACATGAGAGTATTGCTCATGCTTTAAAAATAACAATTTACTGGCATTAAAAATAAATCACAGAATATAACTCGTCAAATGGTCTGAGCCATGTTTAGTTCAGGCTCTAGATGTACTATTCCAAGATCCCAAATTTGAATCCTGGCACTAGCAGTAACCTTCAAAATGGTGATTTTTAACAATAATTTTCAATACTCGCACAAGGCGAATTCTGGAATTATATCGTGTCTTAAATTCTAAAAATTCTGTTTGTATTTAATTTCATGTGGGGAACTACTGCAATCATTTTATTTAAAAAAAAGAAGACACATAAATTAATTTAATCTTGGTGTGTTATAAATACATTTTCATTGTTCATTCATGAGTATTTTTAAGAATTTGTCTTAAATTTCCATGAGTTAGTCTTAATGGTAGCTACAATAAACAAAAGCTGATTTAAATGTCTTAGAGAAGCTATCCTCCAAAGACTGTTCTTATCTTAGTACCAATATAAGGTTCTGATAATGTCTATTGGAGCGTGCTGACATTGCTAAGAGTTGCAGAACACTTCAAACATCCATGTGTTGGAAAGTTACTTTCTTTGTGTATGGTTCAATGTAGCAGGCAAGAAAATTAATCCACTTGGACTGTTAATAATTCAGGTTTGATTTTCAAATCTTACACTTATAGAACAACAGAAATAATTTAAAGCCAATATTCATGCCTTAGAATCCTACATGTTGTTTTAAGTGATGTCTGACAGGGAACACAAAACGTGTCCTGGTTTTATGAATGAAAATCTGAGCACCCTCAATAATTTTCATGCCAACATTTAGAAATCAAGAATAAACACTACAGTATATTTTATAAAAGCAGTCAGCCATCTGTAAATATATCACCAGTAATACAAGATACTGTACTGATCTATTATACCATTCATGAGCCTGAAATGAACTGATTCAGAGCGTAGCCTGTAGCAGCACAGCCGAATGTTAGAGAAGCCGAGGGGCCTATGTTAATACACTAGCTCATCCCCATGCTCTTGCTCATGCTACCACAAAAAACAAACAAAGCCAAACATGTCAAAAATATACTCACAGGGACCATTCTTATTGTCTGGGGCTGTGAAAGGGAGACACAACACATGAGAATCAGTGAAACTACAGTTTTAAGGTAAGTCTACCTAACATGCATCAGGGATATTACTTCCTATATTTTTAAATCACATTCTGATGAGTGAAGTGAGATTTCTACTTCTCAATCTACAATAAATATGTTATCAATTAGTGATGAGCTGAATAATTAGTAAAATCTTACTAAAAATGTACAACTTACAGTATGATAAGTAAGGAAGATGCAACAAACCAGTGAGAATATTTCTGCTGGAAATGGGGATCAATTAAAAGTATACAGTTTCTACAGCAAGTTGTTTAAATGTAATTAGGTCTTGGAATATGCTAACTTTTATTATTTGTTGGTAATAAACAACATGAGTATGGTATTAGTACAAAATTAAACTGGATTGAATTATTGGTAAAAAAAAAAAAAAAAGTTGGGCTAATAAGCAGCATTATTTGAAGCTTTTAGCAATAGTTTCACAGTACATAAAATCGAATCAAGCTAGTTGTAATATGCTCTCTGCAGTATCCGTGATAGATAAATGAAGTAGGATCCAAATGCTCAGGGACTGCATACACCTGATAATCCCTCTTCTCCGTAATCAGAATGGTTTCACCCGTGAACAATGAAACAGCATTGACATGGTCACATTCTTCTAATATTAGCCATTTTTCTGCAGTAAAGGGGGGAAAAAAATCATGGAGTTTTCAAGAGCAGCATATAGACATTAGATTTAGTCAGTGTTTGGGGAAAGCACTTTTGATAACTTTCATAATGCCGATAGTAGTATATGGTCACTCTACAATGACAAGATGAAATGAGTTTGAGTGGCATTGATAATTTAAAGAGGCTGAGAATCGATAACCAATAGTGAGTGCTGCATTTAAATGGATGAAATGCTGGAATGGTACCTTCTAATACACTACTGTTTGTAGAAAGTAAAACACCAAGAACAAGAGATGTGACCACATTGCACTTTATACCACAGCTTAGGGACATGACAATACATTACTGATTAGAAGGACTGTCCGGTACATGCACGTTGACGGTCGATCTTCTGTACGACGACGCGCCACCACGTGCTGCACTCAGAGCCGCTAGAAGTCATTGCATGGAATCATACAGCGCTTAAATAAGCTGCTGGGGAATACCATCCCACGCGGTTTGTAGGCGCGCTCACAAAGCATCAACAGTGGCGGCAGGTGGACCTGAACGAACAAGTTGCCGACCGACCATATCCCAGACATGTTCAATGGGCGACATGTCAGGTGAAAGGGTGGGCCAGGGAAGCAGAGGTATCCGTCATTCTGCGAAGAAGGCTTGCACATTCCTCGCCACATGCGGGCGGGCATTGTCCTACTGAAATATGGCCTGTAGAATGGCCTGCAAGAGGGGCAGTGCCGCGGTCTGTAAAACTTCCCTGATGTAGCGGTCACTGTTCAGATTTCCCGCAAGACGTATAAGGCGCGATCGCCTGTTATAGGCAATTGCGCCCCAAACCTTTATACCGGTGTTTGTCCACTATGCCACTTAACAATACAGTCTGCCTGATTGCGTTCTCCACGGCGGCGTCGAACGCGTATGCGGCCATCACTGTAGGACAGGTGGAAGCGGGACTCGTCCGAAAACACTACATTTCGTCACTCAGCCTGCCAGTGTCGGTGTGCACATGCCCATTGTAGTCGGAGGCGTCGGTGGTTCCCAGTCAGTGGAAGCTGACGCAGTGGCATGGTGCTACCAGTCCAGCCCTCAAAAGAAGGTACTGCACCATCGACGCCGACATGTCCACCCCTGTTGCAGTGCTCCAATGTCGAGCCAACACCGAGGACGACGCTGTTCTGTCCGATATGGCCATGCAGAGAAGATGGCGGTCGTCTCGCGCTGTGGTCACATTGAGTCCTCCGGTAGCCTGTCGTCGCAGTGTACGGCCCTCCTCTTTCCACTGGATCCACATACGCCTTACTGTTGACACAGCGTGCCCTGTACGAGCTGCAATATCCCGGAACGACAGACCCGCCTCCCGGAGCCCAAGCATTCTGCCCCGTTTAACCACACTCATATGCTGACAGTCCACCTTGTGATGTCGGCAAGGCATCATTGCACTTGCTTACACGTTTCCACTTGGTATGACGGCCCCACGCCGGCAGAGCTGTGCGGAACACTGACCTGTCCCACGACAGAGGGCATTGATGGGCCAATGTGCACGCCATCTCTCTGCGATTTCAATTACTTAGTTTGGTACCGCAGGCCTACAAGACCCCTGTTCTGGGAGTGTCTCTGACCATTTCTCCTGGGTGTTTCACTTTCTACAAACAGTACTGTAGTTGAAGTATTAGAAGCCATTTTTCAGTGTTGCTAAGTTCTATTTAAGAAAGCTTTCCAGTCTGTCAACACAAATTACATTACGCGGGAAACAAGTATTTATACACCCTAACCACCTGAAAGAAATGTTACATAAGATATTTATCACAAAATAATACACAAAGTAATTTTAGCCTATTTTCACTTATGAAAAAAAAAAAGATACAGTCAGTCTGAGAGACTAGATGTTATATCATTTCAAATGACGCATGCTACAAATGCTACACATGTTAGAAAGGCTCAGGAGGGCTCTTTCAACAGACTCCATTACCCATTAACTTAGGCTTCCCGCGCAGGGAAGGAAGAGCAAGAGGTGCACTCTGCTGCATGACGTCACGCACTCGCCGTCTCCGTATCGCATAACGCCAGACGCCAGGAGTAAACTCAGACTCAACAGACTCCATTACCCTTTAACTTAGGCTTCCCACGTGAGGAACGGAGAGTGGGAGGTGCACTCAGCTGCATGACGTCACGCACTCGCCGTCTCCGTATCGCATAACGCCAGACCCCAGGAGTAAACTCAGACTCGGTGCATATGCACTGAACAACATGATGACGTCATACACGCCGTAACCGTAACGCATAACGGTAGACCAAAGCATAACGATGAAGTCGACAAGATCATTTGAAATGATAAAATAGGCTTATGAGATCACCATTTGTCCGTGAGTCTGTGTGTGAGTGTGTGATTCGTGTATGTGTCCCTAATAAAATCTAAAGGGCTGGAGTGATTTCAATGAAACTCGGTAAGTTCATAGCACTATTCCGGATGACCACGACTGTGCCCTTCATATGTTATTACGTCTCACCAATCCAATATGGCGGCAACGCGAAGTATAAATATTCACATGGACGTTTCTCGCAATTTAACCATCCGAGTGCAGTGTCACTTGGTACAGTAAATCCTTATACAAATGTTAATGCACTGACATCTAATTTATTACAATTGTTTCCATAATTGTAACGTGTTTTTCGAGGGTATTTTACGCCACTGACATAAGTCAGTAGGAAGCCATTCAATGTTTATTCATGCGGCAACTTTTTCAGCCAAGATAATTTTCATTTAACTTATTATTATCATTATTAATGTATTGTTTGGAGCGTTTTTTTTTTTTAAGATTATAAGTATACAGAGAGGTTTTCGATTTTATAGAAAACTCTATCCAATCAATTATTACGAACAACATTATCACGGAAAATTATATGATTACGGAATTTTACGGATTTTAGTCAGTGAGGGTTTATTGTGAGAGAGATGAGTCATTGGGAATTCAGATACAGGAATATTCTTGTCGAGAAGCGATGACGAAACCGAGGAACACTTCCAGCTGGCTGTATCAAGAAAAGGCGAATTGGACTGGAGCGGCAAATCTACTTCGTCACGCCGAGTAAAATGACCCTTATGTCGGGAGTCAGCGTGGTGGCTCAGCCAATCAGGGGAGTCCGGACCACTGGGTGATGGCACTGGAGAGGGGATTCAGCGAGTGCATAAAGTGTTTGCGCGCCGAGAAGAAGGGGCTATTAACATTGTAAAAGTTGACCAAAGTGGTTGCTCGTTTGGTTGGTTCCGGTGTGATCGGACCATAACTTTAATATTTCAACAACAATCTCCACAAATGACGAAGAAGATGGCGACGTCCAGAAGGCTGATGGAGCTCTCTTGAACCATCACGTACGAGGGAAATGCTTCGGCTATTTCCAATGGTAAGTGCGAATGCAACAGAACTACGCAATCTCTCTCTTTTCATTGTTTCAAAATCAGAATTTGAGTAACTTTTAGCTTGGAAATAATAGTAAATTCAGTAATTCATCCAACTCCGTTTTCACGTAATTTTCAAGTGGTAAAATTCAAATCGTCACGCTCCATTTTTAAATTATGATTATTATTAAAATTGCCACTACTTGTTTTTAGCCTACTTTCGATTTTTGCAAGAAATGAAAGTAGACTTATGAGATCAACACAGGCGAAAAAAGTGTGTCTGTCTGTGTGTGTGTATGTGTGTGAGTCTGTGTGTGAGTGTGTGTGTATGTGTGTGAGTCTGTGTGTGTGTGTGTGTGTGTGTGTGTGTGAGTGTGTGTACTCTGAATGTCTGTCCCCCCCTATCAATTCGAACACGGTGAATGCGAATTGAACGAAATTTGGTACAAAGGTAGCACTAGCAAAGGACACCTCAGTGTCATGATTTATATCGCCGCCATCTTGACGGAAACGTAATGGCGGCCACACAAATGTTCAAAGCTTAAATCAAATTACGACTAACCTAATCATCCGATCTCTACCAAATTTTGCAACAACATACCTTTATGGGGGGAGCATCCTTTGACCAAACTAATAGGTCATCAGCGTAACAGTTTGCGGATGGCGGCCATCTTTGTGTGAAAATCGATTCCCCCTATTAATTCGAACACGGTGCAACCGAATGGAACGAAATTTGGTACAGAGGTAGTACTAACAAAAGGCACCTCAGTGTCATGTTTTATATCGCCGCCATCTTGACGGAAACGTAATGGCGGCCACACAAATGTTGAATAGATAGATAGATATTTTATTCAATTAATTCCAAAGAGCCATAGGCTCGTACAGAGGAATTGTACAGTAATATGTGTGTTTACACACCAAGGAAGAAAATTCTGAAGGTAATAATAATAATATCGTATGGCCTCGGGTGCCTGGTGCAAGCTTTGTAATTTGACACCCAGAGGGTAGCTTGTATGTCGAATTTCGTTGTTCCTTGAATCACTATGAAAGTCAAGGAGGTTAGATAATAGATATCTAAGCTCCTTGAACATTATAGTGCTTTCTAGTAGAGAAATGAGGAACTTTGTGTTGGCGGAAACTCCCGAGATTAATTTTGCCATTATGAACTCGGCCTACTGAATTCAAATGGGTTCTTTGACATGCCAACATCGTATGACATGCGTATCGTATTTTTGCCGCCTTTCAAAAATCACTTACCACGGCCAGGGGCGAACCTGCAATCTTGGGGTTAGTAGACCGACACGCTATCCACACACCCACCGTGGCAAGCTATTCTGAAGGTAACACAAATTGATGAATAAGGACATAGGCCTATTATAAGGTTGATACCATATCTAAGATTGTTTAGACCAAGGTCCCTTAAAATGATAAGCACTTAGGATTTTTAATCTTATACATAACTTAACTTATTTGATGTATTAAGATGCATCGAATTTTTCCCACATTACTTCCATAGTTTTCCTCTTAAATACCAACAAAGTTGGTGCACTTTTTACTTCAACAGGAAGTTTATTATATGACTGTGATGCAGAGAACTTGAAACTATTTGAAACTATGTTCAAAGCTTAAATCAAATTACGATTAACATAATCATCCGATCTCTACCAAATTTTGCAACAACATACCTTTATAGAGGAAGCATCCTTTGACCAAATGACTAGGTCATTAGCCTAATAGTTTGCGGATGGCAGCCATCTTTGTGTGAAAATCAATTCCCCCTATTAATTCAAACACGGTGAAACCGAATGGAACGAAATTTGGTACAGAGGTAGCACTAGCAAAGGGCATCTCAGTGTCATGTTTTATATTGCCGCCATATTGACAGAAACGTAATGGCGACCACACAAATGTTCAAAGCTTAAGTTAAATTACGACTAACATAACCATCCGATCTCTACCAAACTTTGCAACAGCATTCCTTTATGGAGGGAGCATCCTTTGACCAATCTCATAGGTTATTAGCCTAATAGTTTGCGGATGGCGGCCATCTTTATGTCAAAATTGATTCCCCCTATTAATTCGAACACGGTGGAACCGAATGAACGAAATTTGGTACAGAGGTAGCACTAGCAAAGGGCACCTCAGTGTCATGTTTTATATCGCCGCCATCTTGACAGAAACGTAATGGCGGCCACACAAATGTTCAAAGCTTAAGTTAAATTACGACTAACATAACCATCCGATCTCTACCAAACTTTGCAACAACATTCCTTTATGGAGGGAGCATCCTTTGACCATCTAATAGGTTATTAGCCTAATAGTTTGCGGGTGGCGGCCATCTTTATGTCAAAATTGATTCCCCCTATTAATTCGAACACAGTGGAACCGAATGGAACGAAATTTGGTACAGAGGTAGCACTAGCAAAGGGCACCTCAGTGTCATGTTTTATATCGCCGCCATCTTGACTGAAACGTAATGGCGGCCACACGAATGTTCAAAGCTTAAATCAAATTACGATTAACCTAATCATCCGATCTCTACCAAATTTTGCAACTCCATACCTTTATGGAGGGAGCATCCTTTGACCAATCTAATGGGTCATTTGCCCAATAGTTTGCGGATGGCGGCCATCTTTGTGTCAAAATCGATTCCCCCTATTAATTCAAACACGGTCAAACCGAATGGAACGAAATTTGGTACAGAGATAGCACTAGCAAAGGGCATCTCAGTGTCATGATTTATATCGCCGCCATATTGACAGAAACGTAATGGCGGCCACACAAATGTTTAAAGCTTAAATCAAATTACGACTAACATAACCGTCCGATCTCTACCAAACTTTGCAACAACTTACCGTTATGGAGGGAGCATCCTTTGACCAATCTAATAGGCCATTAGCCTAATAGTTTGCGGATGGCGGCCATCCTTATGTCAAAATTGATTCCCCCTATTAATTTGAACACGGTGGAAACGAATGAACGAAATTTGGTACAGAGGTAGCACTAGAAAAGGGCACCTCAGTGTTATGTTTTATATCGCCGCCATCTTGACGGAAACGTATTGGCGGCCACAGAAATGTTCAAAGCTTAAATCAAATTACGATTAGCCTAATCATCCGATCTCTAGCAAATTTAGCAACAACATACCTTTATGGAGGGAGCATCCTTTGACCAAACTAATAGGTCATCAGCCTAATATTTTGCGGATGGCGGCCATCTTTGTGTGAAAATCGATTCCCCTTATCAATTCGAACACGGTGAAACCGAATGGAATGAAATTTGGTACAGAGGTAGCACTAGCAAAGGGCACCTCAGTGTCATGTTTTATATCACCGCTATCTTGACGGAAACGTAATCGCGGCCACCCAAATGTTAAAAGCTAAAATGTAATTACGACCAACCTAATAATCTAGTCTCTACCAAATTTTGCAACACCATATCTTTATGTGGGAAACATATTCAGACCAAAATGCAAGAACATCAGCCCAGTTGTTTGCAGATGGTGGCCAAGTATGTGTGCAAATCGATTCCCCCTATCAATTCAAACACGGTGAAACCGAATTGAAAGAAATTTGGTACAGAGGTAGCACTAGCAAAGGGCACCTCATATTCATGTTTAATATCCCTATAGCACGTTGTATTTCAACAAGCTACTACAACCAACATTCAATCATACTCCTTGAAAAGGACAAAGACTTATAACAATACCCATGCATTTAGGAGAAAGTAGGCTATATGTTCTTTACTGAACATCTTGTTTATATAATAAATTCATTTCTATACTACGCAATCTTTGCTTTCAGTAGGTAGCATTAGATATAGACCAAATTCCTTCTCCTGATAAAATTGTTAGTAGGGTTAATGATCAAATCATGCCATGGTCTGAGAGTGAAGATTCTTAAAGGTGTTCTTCCCGAGCTAGGCGTTGATAAATATAAATTTAGATTTCAACTTTGTGTTGAGGTCTTGGCG
This sequence comes from Meconema thalassinum, assembly GCA_946902985.2. Taxonomy (NCBI): domain Eukaryota; kingdom Metazoa; phylum Arthropoda; class Insecta; order Orthoptera; family Tettigoniidae; genus Meconema; species Meconema thalassinum. The sequence goes on along the minus strand of OX336388.2, from coordinate 355,237,584 downwards.
CCCATTAATTCAACGTATCTTAGTCAGAGTAAACATTACAATTAGCTCAAACGTGGGACTTGTGGTGGTTTTTTCACACTCTCCCCAGTGAAAACATTACAGTTATCACCCAACAGTGGGGTCACTAGTCAAACCATTACATAACCACAAGAAGGCAGCTGTGCGTAATTTTTAAATCTCGTTTTTACTTCTTGTGTCCTAATCATGCATTTGAAGTTTGAATACTACACGTACACAATAATTTTCATGTAACAGTACATAACTCTAAGACCTACATATATCCAACATGGCGACCATCCGAAATATTTAGTCGGTTCTCAATATATACGAATCTATTACAGAAATCAAACTGAAATTTTGTATGTTGAAAGCGGCAATTAACATAAGTAGGATATATGAAAATAGGCTTTAGTTCTTTATGGAACTACTTGTTGTACATAAAAGAGTGATGTTTTGGGATAAATATCTTATGTACAGTAACATTTCTTTCAGGTTAGGGTGTATAAATACTTGTTTCCTGCCTAATGTAATTTTGTTACCTGACTGGAAAGCTTTTTTAAATAACCTTTTAATAGTCCATTTCTATTTAATTCCTTGCCCTCTTTTGTTCATCTAATTAATGTCATCAATTATTAACTCCTCTAGCCTCCGTGGCTTAGGCGGCAGCATGGTGGCCTCTCACCGCTGGGTCCGTGGTTCAAATTCCGGTCACTCCATGTGAGATTTGTGCTGGACAAAGCGGAGGCAGACAGGGTTTTCTCTGGGTACTCCGGTTTTCCCTGTCACAACTTTCATTCCAGCAACACTCTCCCCCATCATTTCATTTCATCTGTCATTCATTTAATCATTGCCCCTGAGGGGTGCGGCAGGCTTCGGCAGTCGGCACAGTTCATATCCTCGCTGCTAGATGGCGGGGCTTCATTCATTCCATCCCTGACCCGGTCGGATGACTGGAACAGGCTGTGGATTTTTTCATCAACTCATCTGATTAGGTTAGTATCAGGAAGGTCATCTGGCCATAAAAGCATTTGCCACATAGGAACTAATCTCACCCCATCTCTGAGCACATATACTTGAGAATAGCCCTCTCACCCGGAGGCCCCGGGTTCGATTCCCGGATCAGTCAGGGATTTTAGAAACTGACGTATGGGCTGGAATGGGGTGCACTCTGCCTCGTGAGTACAATTGAGTGGCTGTCTGAGGGTTAGGCAGCGCCCCGATCACGAAAACCAAGATTAACAGCCGAGGGGACCCGATGCGCTGTTCACGCGTCACCCCAATATATGCAGGCCAAACGGCTGGGCAGCGGTCGCTTGGTAGGCCTAGGTCCTTCACGGGCTGTAGTGCCAGGGGTTATTATTATTATACTTGAGAATAATAAGGGATAGAAATACAAATACATACTTGTAGTTTTACCTATGGAAATGTACATTCCCCTTGAGAACTGCTGACTGACCTATGTGGTAGAAGGAAACTACATTACAGTACAGCTATTTATGAATGCATAGTTACCAGTGTTGAAATCCAGAGCAAACTCTTCATAGTCATTCCCTTTGACTATGCTATAGATTAGCTTTCTACCTAGAGGTGATTCTGCCTGAATGCTGACTGTTAATGGAGAATAAATTTCAATGCTCTCTCGGACGGTATCAGTGTAGAACTGCTTGCTGAATACTGGCATGGATCTGTCAATCACTTTCACATGAACAGGCACTTCTGTTGAGCAGGGAGTGATACCTGAAAGGAAAATTATTGGCTGTAAGATTGCTTTCCAAACAGAAAAAGAGGGATATTTCTTAAGAATTTCATTATCATTGTTTTAAGGGGTTCACCAATAATAAATGCAGCATTTAAAATGTTATTACTGGAAACATTGATATCTACAAAGAAGGGGAGATGGGGGGAGGTGTAGTTCATCCATCAAAGAAAGCCCCTATACACTGAACTTTATTTGTGAGGGCATTTGAAAGTTGTTGTGTATCGAACCCCAGTACTAGATTTTCAGAGTCTCAGTGCCCGTATCATGGAAGGCTACGACACCATACGCAGTAGGCCTACTCCAGGGATACATCAGCGCATCCGAGATTCACTACAGCAGTGGGTTGATGAATGTATCAATGTGCATGTAGGGCATACTGAACATCTCCTGTGAGAAAGAGTTGCATGAGGTATACTGGTACGTTCTGTTCTTGTATGATTCCCATGCGTAAAGAGTTGGAGACAGTGAGGTGTAACATGGAAACAAAGCGTTTCCGGACCCATGTTCTTATAACATAATTTCTTCGTCTACGTGTGAGGAATTTGTCCTGAAATTTGTGCTGTACCTTTTTGTTACCTCCTGATAAAATTTGATAAAATTCAAAAGCAGGTTAAAAATTAAAATAATAACTAGCAGACCCATAAACCATCTGCCTGGCTTTATTAGTATGCAGGGTTGACTTGACATGGTTTTGGCAGGGGTGTTGATATTTATGAAACCAGAGTGCAATTAGTCATTGCTGCGGTTAATTCTCTTTCTTTTGAATGCTCATTTGTTGTGATCAGTTACTCGTATTTATACCACCCTCCTGGCTTTACTGTTATGCGGGCCTGACACGGCACAGTTTTGGCACGGGCTATCATCGTGTTTGCTTGTTTAAATGCACTTTATAAACAAATAAATATATTTCCATTGACTTTTCAAGAAATTAGATTTTTCCTGTAGGCCTACCATTGAGACAATTTTGAAGATTTTGGTACAAAATGCACTTTCTAACTCCATCTGGTTTAAGAACTTGGGGTTTTGTGAAACAAACACTTTGCATTTTTTATATATATATGATAAAAATATTAAGAAGAATAATATTACTATTATAAATATTATTGGAATAACTATAGTTTTAACACACTTCTTACCACCATCATATGCTGCAATAATTAATTCATATTCTCTATTGTGGCCTTCCAAACTCTGTTTCAGAGTCACTTCTCCAGTCTTCCTGCACACCTTAAACAGCTCTCCATGGCCTTTAATGAGCTCATAGCGTACTTCTCCATTCTCACCTTTATCCATATCCACAGCATGGACCTGCAACAAACCTCATTACATGAATGCAAAGTCTATTTTCATTTGAAGCTAAACACCAATAAAAAATATTCAACGTTCTGTACCTTGGTAATGATATCTCCTTTGAGAGCATCGACTGAAACAACAGCATAGTATGGCAGATTGACAAACATTGGGCAGTTGTCATTTATATCTAGAATTGTGACGTTCACCATCACGTGGGCCATTCGAGGTCTATCACTGGCATCATTGCTACGTGCCTACAATGAAATAAAGATTTCAATGTTACTTTCACAATTTGCAGAGAACATAGCCCAACTTTTTCAGAATTCATGGTACTATTTGTGAATTTATCAAGGGACTGGACTTAACTGGTCAAGTATCTCAAAACATTACATAGGCCTACAGTACCTGGCTGGATCATTATAATCATTCTTTGATTTCTTGTACAGGGTCTTTATATTTGCTTGGCAGGGACATTCCCGCTCACGCGCTCCGCCAGTGACGGCTCAGTTGCTGGCTGCAGCGCGCGCGTGTGTTCGGCAGGATACGGTGCTTAAAATCAGTTTACAGTAGATGCTGAAAATGTTCCCCATCTGCTGCCAAACATAATCGGCATCTTCTTATGAAGTTTCTGGTTAATCCGGTTAATTTAGCTTCAGTAAGGAAATAACGACCTTAACGTATATTTTTATTGTTTACTGAACCTGTACGTTTGAATCTCAAATTAGCCAGATGTTTTGTTGTCCGATTTATAGGAATGGGTCTCCCTGAAAATTTCACTCCAAACTTTTGTCTTGTTCTAGCGCACGATTTCCTGCACTTTATGTACGTATTGTGCAGATGTACATGTTCAAGTAACGGATATTTCACATAAGGCATTACAGTACTATACACAATCACAATAAAACAACTGGCTAAGAGATTCAAACGTACAGGTTCAGTAAAGAATCAAAGTAGACGTAAAGGTCGTTATTTACTTATTGAATCTAAATTAACCGGAGTAACTGGAAACTTCATAAGGAGATGCCGATTTTGTTTGGCAGCAGATGGGGAACATTTTCAGCATCTACTGTAAGCATGGTGAGTAAAAATGCATTATACTGATTGTAAGCACCGTACTCGGCCATATATACGCGCACGCGGCAGTCGGCAACTGAGGCGTCACTGGCAGAGCGCGTGAGTGTGCAAGTCCTTGCCAAGCTAATATAATGGCCCTGTATTTATCTGCTATTAGTTTTATTAGTTATATTAAATATTAACTTACCTCAACAATCAACACATACTTGTCTTTCACTTCTCGATCAAATCTCTTGCCAGTGGTCCTTACCACTCCTGAAGTAGGTCCTATTTCAAACATATCTGTTGGGTTCAAGATGTTGAATATAACATGTTCATTTAAGGCACTTCCAAGCACATTCACCACAACAACTGGTAAAACTTTTGTTGTGTTTTCAAGAATTGTACCCAAGTAAATATTTTTTTGAAATGTAAGACCTGAATTTTCTGACCTCTCAACTTTAATGTTGATCTGACACACATCTGAATGCTTCCCGTCAGAAACTCGAAGGTGCAATTGATGAAAGTTTCGTATACTTCTAGTGTCTGCTATTGTGATCATTCCTGTTTCAGAATTCATTGCAAACACATTCCCTTTGTTGCCATCAATGATATCATATCGCAGAGTTGTAGTTTCGGCCGAGTCTGGATCTGATGCATTCACTTGTAGTATTGCCACATTCTGGTATGTTGGCAACAGAAGTGTGGTATTGTATTCAGACTGTAAGAATCGTGGAGTGCAATCATTCACATCAAGAACTATTATTTCCACTTTGGCAGTGGTTTCCGAGGAGAGTGTAGGTTTACCAAGGTCTGATACTTTTACATGAAAGTGAAAAACTGGATATTCTTCATGATCTAAGGCCATCACAGTTCGAATTGCTCCTGTAATAAGAATTTAACAGAGAAACATTAAAAATTTGCAATATATAATATTATAAATTATGCTCTCACAGTATCTATTAATTATCAATTTAAGTTTTTTGGTTTGGACCCCATTTTCGAGTGATTTATTTCTGACATTTTGATTTTGGTATGAAGATCCTCTTCAAAGGAAACACTTGAATAAGGAATCAACAAAATAGTAAACTTGATTGTCTGAATAAAAATCAGAAGCCTCAAAGGTAAGGATTTATTCATACAGATGTCCAATGAACATGTCGACTTCGTCGTTATGCTTGGGTCTAACGTTATGCGTTACGGTGTGTATGACGTCATCATGATGTTCAGTGCATATGCACCGAATCTGAGTTTACTGCTGGGGCCTGGCATTATGCGATACGGAGACGGCGAGTGCGTGACGTCAGACAGGAATACAGGGTGACCTAAAGAAGTGTGCAAGATGTCAGACAGGAATACAGGGTGACTCCTAAAGAGATGTACATGATGTCAGATAAGAATACAGGGTGACCCTTAACGAGGTGTACAAGATGTCAGACAAGAATACAGGGTGACTCCTAAAGAGATATACAAGACGTCAGATAAGAATGCAGGGTGACTCCTAAAGAGGTGTACACGATGTCAGACAGGAATAAAGGGTGACTCCTAAAGAGGTGTACAAGATGTCACACAAGAATACAGTGTGACTCCTAAATAGATATACAAAACGTCAGATAAGAATACAGGGGACTCCTAAAGAGGTGTACACGATGCCAGATAAGAATACAGGGTGACTCCTAAAGAGATATACAAGATGCCAGATAAGAATACAAGGTGACTCTTAAAGAGGTAAACAAGATGGCAGAGAAGGATACAGGGTGACTCCTAAAGAGGTGCACAAGATGTTAGACAAGAATACAGGGTGACTCCTAAAGAGGTGTACAAGATGTCACACAAGAATACAGAGTGACTTCTAAAGAGATATACAAGATGCCAGATAAGAATACAGGGTGCCTCCTAAAGCGGTGTGGAGGATGTCAGAGCAAAATACAGGGTGACACTTAACGAGGTGTACAGTATGTTAGATTCAATTCAAATACAGGGTGACCCATAAAGAGGTTTGCAAGATATCAGATTCAAATAATGGATGACCCTTAAAGAGTTGTAAAAGATGTCAGACTCAAATACAGGGTGACCCTTAAAGAGGTGTCCGCACAGGAAGCTTAAGTTAATGGGTAATGGAGTCTGTTGAAAGAGTCCTGGGGCTTCAAGCGAAGCGAGAAGCCCTCCTGAGCCTTTCTAACAAGTGTAGCATTTGTAGCATGCATCATTTGAAATGATATAAAGTCTAGTCTCTCAGACTGACTGTATCTTTTTTGCTTGTTATTTCTTCATTCAAGGGATTTTTTTGAAGATGATTTTCATAACGAGCTCGAAATTTCAGATATTAATTATTCAAAACACAGTACAAATTCAAAAAGTTACAATTGTTTTTCGTAATATACTTTCCTAATGCTACAGCTCTAAAGTATAATAATTTAATATGGTACACGCTATTACTAAAGCATAAAGAACCCACCAAGAAAGCTTCACTTGAGAGAACAATACAGTAGAGTCCCGCTATTCCAAAAATCCGCCTATTCCGAACAGAGTTCATAAAAATACTGATTGTTCTTTTTTACTTTTTATTTTTTTTACTTACAAACAGGAGAAATCAAGAAGGCGTTAGGTCTTTCGTGTTAAAACGTACATGTATTGTTATACTGTACAAGGAAGTTAAATAAATGCTATTAGAGAATACAGTTCAATAATAGTACATTATGCAACGAGCCTATAATGGCAATAATTAAGACACAAGTATGTTTATAAAATGAGTGAAGTGAGATTTATAATTTCCATACGAGTGTCTTAATTACCATTATAGGCGAGTTGCATATGACTGTTTATGTTCGACGATAATTAACTTATAACTATTTTATTTTCGAACATAAATATCCATAAATATCTGTCAAGATTTTGCCAGGCCTCCTCAAATACCCCACTATGACACTAGCCACGCAGTGAAATTTAAAATAGGAGGCCGTGGAAGTCAGCGCAGATGCGATGCTATCCTTACCTAATTGGTCACACAACTTTTTCTTGAGCTCTGATTGGTGGGAGAAACTGTTTCATAATGAAAAATAGTGTTATAATGACCCTCATTATGATACAGTTTTCTGACATATAATATTTGCATTTTGACATCGTCAAACATAAGTGCACACAGTTCATCAAACTTTGCTAGAGTAGACACTGACCTGATACGACTAGACAGAGCGCAGTGCAGTGAGTAGTGTGTATGGAATGCGGGACGAGAGGGATAGGTAGAGTGGGGGGTAGGGAGACGATTCTATTTTTACAACGCAGTGGATTGTCTGCACTATCAGTAGTTGAAGGTCACTGTCCTTCCCTTCCGACTGTCACTGAACCTGTCCACGGGCTGATCAATACTGTGTAGAGGTGACACTAGCAGATGTCCCCACACTTAATTTATGCCTTAACAAGTCAATACGTTGAGTAATTATTAATGAAATCCACCTATTCCAAAATTCCCGCTAAACCGAACAGGGTTCGGTCCCAATTAGTTCGGAATAGCGGTGCTCTACTGTATATAGAAATCATCAAAGAATTCAAATATCTTGGAGAATGGATCAGCTGGAATGCCCTAGAGAAAAAGGAAATGGAATCTATGAGAAATAAAGTTGAATGAGCCGTCCAACTTACAAAATACACATATAACAAGAAGTCCCTCTCCTGGAATGCAAATATAAAACATTATAACACAGTAATTAAACCAGAAGCCTTGCATGCAGCCAAAACATTGCCTATCACAACCCAGGGCCAGCTTGAAAGGCTAGAGATCAATGAAAGAAAGATATTATGAAAAATCTAAGGCAACAAATTCTGTAGCAACAAATTAATCCACATCAGAAATGAAACCCTTTGCCAAAGTACAGAAAAACTCGCAGATGCAATCAAAAAAATAAGAAATGATTTTTATGGACACATCCTCAGAATGAACTTAAATAGGCCAACCAAAAAAATCTTTAGACTACTTCCGTAACAAAAGAACCAAACCACTTTGGTTTAACGAAACGGAGAAAGACTTAATAGAGCTCCAAATCACAGGAAATATGCTCATTGATAATAAAGCCAAAACCATAACCAAGGACAAGAAACAACGGTTCCAAGTCAAAGTCAACCCAAGAGAAAGATCCAAATCTCTGAAGAAGAAAGAATAAAGCAATACTAGGCTACAAGGAAAGCACAGAACATTAAAAAGTGATCGATTTAATGTACCCCAAAGCTGGATGAAACTAATAAAAGAAGAAAATTACTAAAGGAAATGTCCAATAGTTCTACATTTCTGGAATGAAATACCAGTAACTAAAAAATGAGTGATAAAAGTTTGTCACAAAAGTGGGTTTTACCTCTTAAATTGGGATTAAAAGGGTGATTTTTGAGGTTTGGGATTTTATCATCAACCTTGACTTATTACTTATCTATAATTACATGCCAAATTTCTAGTTTAAAGCTGCACTGGAAATATTCCTTCAAAGGTGATTAAAACATTTTGGTATTTCGACAAGATCACTTTAAATAAAAAAATAACACTCAGGAGATTGATTTGTTATTCAAAGAAATTTACTGTTCTCTTAATTACGCTAACTTTTAATGACACACACAGTATCTGGACACACAAGGAGGTACAGGCGGCCGGTAATAAGGTTGCAGTGTTGCACAACGACCAGATTAATTCAAGGAAAACAATTAATACCGTAATAATATTTTTAGTAAAAAAGAGCTGTGCGATTCCTTTTATATGTATAGGAATTCATAATATTTTGTTCTTTAATAATTCAGGAAATCTTATAGTAAGTTACTGTGAACTGTCTGAGAAAGCGAAGCGCGCCAAGTGTCTAGGAGCACTTGTTTGTTTGGTCGTTGCCAGGCCCAAGTACCGACCAGATCCCAATAGTGAAGGGTATGGTAGAGATGCTAAACCTAGTAAGTCCTATCCCAACAGTTAACTCGGCTGGTCCTTGCCCGCTGATTGCCGATACCATGACCTGCAATGTAATTTGCGCGTTCTTCCTCGCCCTCGTATATAACTTAAGTTGTTTTGTTCTCGTGAAGGTTTTCATGTTGACTAATTTATAATCCATTTAATCCGATGGCAATGTGATGTTCTCTCAAATGCGGCATTCGTGATAAATGAGGTACATCCATTTTACCGCGCAATTGAGTACAGTTTTCTCCGATATCAAGCAGTCTTTTATCCTAACCCACATACCCCCTTAATGAAAATAGTGCAACACCCAGAACAATTGTCCACCAGCCGCCACTAAAATGAATTACAAAATAATAATACATTATAATACAGTTCTGTGAAATTGATCTATACAGTTCCACCTAGTCAATGCTTAAAAAGTAAGTAAATTAAGTATTGACCATGTGGATCTACAGTATATAGATCAATTTCAATCTAATTGTAAGTCAATACGGGACAAAAAACAAACAAAAATAGAACCAATTACGGTCTTTTTTATAGCTTATCCATAAAGGAAGTAGAAGACCTCTGTTACTTAGGAAGCAAAATAACCAGTGATGGACGAAGCAAAGAGGATATAAAAAGTAGGTTAGCTCAGGCAAGAAAAGCATTTCTACAGAAAAGGAATCTGTTAACATCGAATAAAGATTTAGGTATTAGGAAGTCATTTTTGAAGGCCTTTGCCTGGAGCTTGGTGCTCTATGGAAGTGAAACTTGGACTATTGGTGCAGCAGAAAAGAGGAGAATTGAAGTGTTTGAAATGTGGTGTTACAGAACAATGATGAGGATCAGATGGGTAGATAGGGTTACAAACGAAGAGGTATTAAGATCAGTGGGAGAGGAGAGATGTTTCTGGCAACTGCTAATGAAGAGAAGAGATAGGTTAGTAGTAGGACACATAGCAGGAATAGCAAACTTAGTAATGGAAGGAAGGGTCAAAGATAAGAACTTTAGGGGTAGACCAAGGTTAGAATATGTTAAACAGATTGCCTCGGATGTAGGGTGTGGTAGCTATGTAGAGATGAAACGATTAGCTCAGGACTGGGAGGCATGGAGCGCTGCATCGAACCAGTCAAAAGACTGAAGGCTTAAACAACAACATCCATACAGTTCTGTATTAAGTTATCTGCAATCTGAGAACACACTCAGGTGTGTACACTGGATATGCAGAAAGGTGAAACAAATTCTTACCTGTACTTGAATCAATATGGAAATAATTTCTTGGTAGACTCTCTATGATATCATAGCTGAGAAGAGAATTCAGCTCTGAATCATCATCTTTGGCCTTGATAACAAGAGGGGTGGTGTTATTTGTGAGCACAAGGGAGTCAATAGGTGAAGATTCACCTATACTTCCTGAATACAGAGCCTGCATGAACCTAGGGGCATTGTCGTTGCAGTCCAGCACATGAACTATAACATGACATTGAGCTTTAGCACCAGCCTGAAATATAAAACAGTATTACAGTAGAATAAGCAGACTCAATTGGGAAAGATACAGAGAGCTTTGAAGCCATTTTACAGTGTCCAGAATTAAATTGCTTGGCAGAGTCGGGAATCGAACCCGGGCTTCTGTGGTGACAGCCAAGAATGCTAGCCACTAAGCAATGAGGCGGACAAATCTACAGTATGTCTACGAATATCTGAGTGAAAATATTATACAGAAGTTCATTGTAAACTCGGGAAACATTTCAGGATTTGTTAGTTCTATGTGCTTTTTTTTTTTTGGTATGATAATGTTATTGGCAAATAACCTTCAAATTGTGTTGACAGACTAAAAAGTATTTAAATTTTATTTACTAAAGTTGTGCTTTCCTCCAGTAGTGGTACCGCTTTCTAGCAGCCGCAAAGTGACGGCGAATGACGCCACAGAAACGTTCCGCAAAGAAACAAAGGAGAGTGGTTTTCTAGGAAGCGTTGACTACCACTGTCACATAAAGTTGAGGTGGCATCATTCATATGACGGCGGTGAGTGCGGTAACAAACAGTTCGTCAACGTTTTGGTACGGTGTACGGTGTGTTTGCTGAATGTAGTGAGTTATATACAATGACTGATAAGATGATATATTGGAGCATAGAAGGAGAGAAAACATTAATAGATTTCGCAAAGAATAATGAGTCATTGTATAATGTGAAGAGTAAAGATTACAGGCAAGCTTTAGTAACATCTTTGGTGTGAAATCGGCGGTATACATAAATCATCTTCATTGCAGTGCAGATGATGACGCACTAAAATTTCACATGCACCTTCCGTAGGACGCCTTTTTAAAATGTCACTTCCCCCCGAACGTTCCATATCGTCTTCGGATGAATATTCTCCTTATTATTCTCCTTCCAAAAATATTGTAAGCGCCAGTCAAGATCATCCATTTCTTATTTAACTTAATGACAACATGCCGTCACGATACACACTGATAATTAGCTCTAACTTTACAACATTATTCACCGTCAAGACGGTCCCCAGTTTCTATACGTCATTCGCCCTCGTATTGCGGCCACTAGAAAGCGGTACCGCTACTGGAGGAAATCGCAGCTCAAGGCAACATTGAGTAATGGCTTCAACACAATACTAAACTTCATGCCCATAAAGTTTGAAAAGTGTCCCTCTTCCTATGCTACTTAGTAACCAAGTTCATTAGATACTGTACAGTAACTATAGGGTTGCCAGACGTTCCGTTTTACTTGGAACAATTCCGCTTTTTCTTGTTTTGTTCTGCGTTCCGTTTCAATCTTTAACGGAACGCCAAATTTTCCATTTTTTGGTTAATTTGATAATACCCCGATTCAATTTTGCACCTATTTTCAAATGTACCGCTTCAGAATTGATTGTAATATCTAGCTTCTTTTCTGGTGATACAGGTGCAAGTTTGAAGGAGAGTGATTTCTATGTCTGTGTCAGATAGATTGGTACGTGTTATAGATTTATTAGGGGCAACAAAATTAAGAAATATCTTAGTCCTTGTGATGTTAATACTCAGCATTTTCCCCTCCAATGCATTTACGAAGAGAGTTCTTTCTGTCATGAATATCAAATGGAGAGATGATAGAAACAGAAGCTCCATTAGTTTAATAAAACAAGAATTGTTCACATATTACAATTATGACAAAAAATGTAGTGAATTTTATCAGAAGGCAGCCTACTTACAAATAAAAATCCTTGCAAAGGGTCGTTCAAATGAAAAGCATTTGTAAGTTGCTGGTGTCATAGGCCTATATGATATGTCGGCAAAATCTAGTTTTAATTTTGTGTATTTGATTATGTAATGCTTATTTAATACATATGTGTATTATTTATTACAACATTTAGGAACCTTGATTAAAAGAAACAATGTTTAGGGACGTGTGTTCCGTTTTTCCATTCTTGAAAACTGGCAACCCTAAGTAACTACCGGTACTGTGTTTAAATGACCCATGTTTACAGATATTATTTCTTTGTATCTATCAACAAATGAAGTCTACACTGCAGACACAGTAATGATTGACTCATTGATATTGATGATGGTACTAACCATATTTGTGGCTTCAACTGTCAGGTTATAAACACTGTCCATTTCATAATCCAACTGCTGTTTTGTTAAAATAACACCAGTGCTTGGATTTATGAAAAACATATCATTCTTATTTCCACCAACTAATTCAAAGAATAAAGAGGATGTGCTTCGAGCTTCCATGTGCTTCACAAATGTTCCAGTTGGTTGATTCTCGTAGATTTCAGCTGCATTCTCTTGCTTTACAAACCTGAAAAATAATAAATAGAATATGAAGTGTACATTCATGATGTAGCCCTGTTAGTGATGGATGACAGAAATGTTCAGACTCAACAAAGAATGAGGATATTGAGAAAAGAAAGAGAAGAGCTGACAATTGAAGGCCATACAAATATTACAAAAGAGAGGAGATAAGTGAAAGCAATGCCAGACTCTGCTCAGGACTCGAACCTGGATCACGCCAGACATTTGAATGCCCTTGTTGACTTGTACTTTATGTTCATGACACTACCTACTAGCTGGAAAAGCCCATGGTAATTAACCATTGTTAATACAGTTCTGGTAAGTAATGATAAATAAGAACTCTGTATTCATTCGGGAATGTAAACAAAATGATGTAAACAAAATATCATTACATAATGATGTAAACAGGATGCTAGCCATGCAAATACAGGGAGTGAGAATGAGACACAGGCCTAAACAGTGATGGATGAATTGTGTGCAGGAGGACCACAGGGAAAATGAGTTGTCCAAATGTGCATGATCGGGCTAAGTAGAGGAGAGCTATCGAAAACATCGACCCCACATAAGAGTGGGAATGATGTATAGAGAAGAAGAATGCAGTTTAGTTTCACCTACTACCCATCCTATATTTGTCTGATCCTGATGACATATCAGCCTTTCATAGGACCATGGAAAGTACACTTGTGGTTTCATTATTATTTAATGATATTATGATATGAAGGTAATGGGATAGAGAAAAATAAAATTTATTGGACATGTCATCAGACACAACACTTTCATCATTAACGTTCTTGAAGGGAAAATGCTGGGAAAGAAAGGAAGAGAACGGCCTAGGACGAAGTATTTGGAGGACATCAAGAATAGAATGGGATGTGACAATTACATGGAACTGAAACGAACCACCAACGACAGAAGAGTGTGGTTGCGTTAGCCTTTAGAATATGATGATGACAGTATTAGTAGTACATGTTTCGATGCCTATATGCATTGGCATCATCATCAGCCTTATAGTGTATTACAGTGTGTTTTTAAGTGCTGCCAATACACTGTAAGGCTGATGATGATACCAATGCATATAGGCATCGAAACATGTACCTATGTAGATTGTGACATGTGATTACATCACAAGATTTTGAATATAAAGTATTGACTAGGCGGAACTAGGAAATCGTTTGATTATTCTCCAGTGTTGCACACTTGCACATAGTCTCGCTACTTGCTTGGAGTGGTTATGGAAGAGAGTTGACAACACTGTACCTGGAGCTGGGAAAGCCTTGCTCCCCGCAGACATAGAATGTAAACGTATCCGCCCAGCTAAGTTTCAAAGGTGAGCCGCTCATTAACAAGGAATGTGAGAGAATTATGCAAAGAGATTGTTTTACTGTGTTTACTGTGTATGCCAGAATGACAGACATCTTCAGGACATACATAGAACAGTGGTTTGCATACAACAATATTGGTTGGGACAGCTGATTCACCTGATGTATAGACAGGATGACGATTAATCAGTCGAAATCAAAATATATGTGAGTTTGCATTCACAAATTCTCATAGTGTGTTTCTTTTGTTTTTGTATACCGTACAAGTCAAAGGTACTTTTTTGAATATAACAGGACCTTCTATAATACCGGACCTGACACTAGCGGCGGGACAGATGAAAGATGGCTGTCGCTGTTGGTGGTTACATGCTTTGTTTATAAGTTGAGTCGTTTTGTTTACGATGTGATAGTGATGTGATAGTGATGTGAATTTCGGTTAGCAATCGTCTCCTTTGATTATCTGTGCTTATTGATTATTGCTTAATGATATTACACGTTCGTGTAAGTAAATGTCTGCATTAGTGCTTCATAAATACGAGATACCGGTGACTTCTGTTAGGCTTGTGATACCATCAATACTATTGCCAATCAGAGGGTAAGTTTGGCCTATATATTATTCTGTTTAGGGTTTATAAATTATTAGTAATGGTAATTCATTATGAGCAAGCATAGTAATAATTAACGTATTCCAATTTAAGGCCTAGGAAGATCTGAAAATTGATTACCGTACGTATGAACATAACCTACTTTTTAAATTGTCTGCAGTGTTCTCTCATCCAATTATACGCCTGCTAGTTCAAGGATATCAATCTTATCACGTACTTGGTGTGGATCCCGTTTTAATAAACTACCAGTAGGCTTACTCATGCATAGGCTATGCTAAAATTGTGGTGATATGCCTTGAAACTGTTGTGTGACTGGATGCAAATCCAATTATTATAAAGATAAGCCATTGGTGCCTATTTTCTAATTTCCTATCAGGGGAATTCAACCCACACCCAACTTCACGGAGCTGATGACCAAGAAGTCACAAGCACATAAAATTAATTAACAGCAGACAAAATCACGTCATGATGTTATTTTTTGTGTTGGGTTGGATTCTGACACACGTCATGCGTTTGACAGAGTGCCATTTAATCTCATGAATAGGAATGAATGAATACGACTAGCCTACTTGTTGACGGATTTACAGAAGGCAGTCGTGACCTTATGATAGGAATTACCTAGGCATTTATCTTCAGTATGTGTGGGACCCCTTGGTAAACCACTTGCTGGGTGGCTACGCGGAGAATCGAACCCAACATTTACCGGTTTACCTCAAAGGCTGTGTGTACCCCGTTCTTACCCTTAGACTAGAATAAAGATTTTTTGACAGTCAGGAATCAAACTTGGACCCCAGAAGTGATAACCAAGAACTACACCACCTGGTTGGTCACATTTATTTTCAAGGATAATATGTCTGTCTGTTAGGTAGTCAGCCCGATGGCTGGTTGGATCCTCAAAAGGCACTGCCATTAGGTTATGTGGGTAGATACCCACAAAAACCAAAGGTAGAGCTATATTGTGGCGTACTAAGCAAGAAGAGGAGTGAGGTAGATTATCATTGCTTTCCTCACTGAGTCAGTACAGCAGTACTAACCCTATGAGTAGAACCTTTCACAGCATCCACAGGCACTTACTGTGCCCTGAATGTCATTGCTAAGCACCACCCATACCTCAGTAGCTTCCATATAATCACAGCCAAGAGTGAGACTGAGACATCAGTGATACTCTAGCCTGTGCCAACACACACTGACTCACCCTGAAAGACATTACTAAGCACCACCCATACCTCAGTAACTTCCATACAATCACAGCCATGAGTGAGACTGAGACATTGGTGATACTCTAGCCTGTGCCAACAGACACTGACTGTGCCCTGAATGTCATTACTAAGCACCACCCATACCTCAGTAGTTTCCATAGACCCCGAGTCTCACAGTCAAGAGTGAGACTGAGACATCGGTGAAAAGCCTAATTTTACTCTAGCCTGTGCCAACAGAAAAATGCAAATGTACTGCATTCATCAAGAGATGGCAAACAGGCCCAGAATAATAGGTAACTTACTAAAAAGAGATTGAAATTCCTACAGGAACATATACAACTCCCCCCAGGGGCTCACATCTAGTGGGACGTGGGTTGGCGACCACAGGGCCCCAGCTGAGTCCGGCATTGCTTCCACTTACTTTTGCCGGGCTCCACTCCGTCTTCTTTCCTGTCGACTTCACTTGGTCAACTTTTGCTCTCTCCCGACCCCGACGGTATTAGGGTATCCAAGGCCTAGGGAGTCTCTTCCTTTTCCGCCTTAATTGGCCCTTGTCTCATCTTTTCTGATACCGGTACCCTCCTTCTGTGAGGGGTCAGCCTTCTTTTTCTTTTCCAGTTATCTCCTGCCTTCTGCTCAAGGCCCTCAAGGAGGTAGGGTGTAAGTAGCCCCACCACTTCTGGTGCACCCTAGATATTGCTACACCCTCAGGGGCTCACGGCTGGTGAGTTCGAGAGTTGGCGACCCCGAGGGATTCCTGAGCTGGGTCCGGTTTTCCCTCTTTTATCCATTACCTGTGGGGCGGACCCTCTCCTCTTTCACTTTCCTATCTGCCTTTTATGGCTCTCCTTCCTTCCAAGTCCCTCAATCCGCATTCCTCGGGGGTCGAGGGCATTTCTTTTCCTCCTGTCCTTTATTTGCCTCATTCTCCTTTTGTTTTCCATTTCTTCTTCTAGTACAGTATATAAGTTAGTAGTTAGTTTCAGTTATAGTTTACATTTCATTATCAGCTTCACCATCACCCAAACCATTAGGGGCCGATAACCTAAATGTTAGGCCCCTTAAGACAACAATTATCATCAACATCATCATTTACAACTTTCCCTGTTCACTCAGCCAAGATATTCTACAGATCTCTCCTGTGGGCCTCAACATTATTTTATTTTATTCCTTTCCTGATGGAACTCCGGTAGTACCTTATTTTAACTCCCGGGGCACCTCCCCATGCCTGTCCCTTACACAGCTACACACACTACTACAATCATCACGTAATTGGAGGAATTCAACCCAAACCCAACTGCACGGGGCTGATGACCAAGATGTCCCAAGCCCATAAAATGGATTAACAGCAGACCAAATCACGTCATGATGTTATTTTGTGTTGTGTTGGATTCTGACCCACGTCATGCGTTTGATGACCGACCACCAACTACGGCGGCCATCTTGGATTGCAGTGTCAGGTCCGGTAGTATAGAAGGTCCTGAATATAACTGTCTGTTTCCGGTTGTGACCAATGGATGTCGGTGTTTGTTTCTTCTCCCATCAATTTGGAGTTTAGGACTGTATTTAGTAAACCTTTTTTGCTAATTATTTTATGACAGGTTATGAGCCCAGTTAAATGCTTATTGGTGTTAATGTGTGGACTTTGTTATGGGAGAATATCGGTCGTTAAAAGGTGTTGATATGTGCGGCGCACATGTGGACGGCAGTTAAGTGTGCATTCAAGATAGTTTTTGGTGAATTTAGTGGACGATTTTCTATTGTGAGGACTATTTGTACGTTTTATTTTAAGTATACATACTAACATGGATGCAGCTACGGGAAGCAGCGAGCGAGTAGTTGCAATAGTGAGGTTACAGGACGACAATTGGGAAGCGTGGAGCACCCGAACAAAGGCATTGCTTCAAACAAGGCGTCTGTGGGACGGGGTTCAAGGTTTTCCACGAAAGACCGATACAGGAGAGGTAGAAGATACACCCGTTGAAGAGTACTCCTAGGCCCAACTGGGCAAAGATCAAGACGCGAAAAACTTGCTCATAGGCAGTAGCGGCTGGTGAAGAAAAATTGTGGGTGTGCACTCTTTAAAAAAAAATCTAAATTTGATGCATATCTAAGCATACAAAATAACTGTCTCCTCACTATGTTACTCTATTTTGTATGCTTAGATATGCATCTAGTGGCACTTGGAGTTGGTTTTTCGACACCTCGATATTTTGCTGTTCTATGTTCCCTCCTGAATGCACAATGAAGCTGTTGTCTGATTTGTTACTTTCCTAGTACTTGTAATTCCAATTCTGCATTCATGTAGGCTTTTGATTGTTCACATTTGTCGATTTTAGTTAGATTTCATTAGAAAGCTACCTATTGCAAAGGGTACCATTTCGACATCCGGAAAAAAATTGACATATCTTCGCGTTTCACATCCCACAGATACCAAAACCACCGTCAGTTCAAAAGTTAATATTATAATGTATATGTACAGGCCTACATAAAATATAACCATTCAAAATCTCGGTCGAGTTCGCTAACGGGCAAAATCGGACCAAGGGGTTGGAAATGGGGGGAAAGTGAAATATTGCTATAACTTTCATAGTATTTTAAAAACTGAATCCATTCAAAGTTCGTACTATTTTTGGAATAAGGGCCAAGTGCTTATCTTCGTAAGTTTGACCAAAGGGGTGGGGAAAATGGAGTTTTTAGAGAAAAGAAATCATACCTCCCTTAATAGGCACAATATCAAAACAGTTTAAAATGGCCAATACCCCTCTAAAATGTAACAACATTTTTTGCCTGAAAGAATATTTGATATGACCCACCCTTGCACCAAGGGATGAGCAAAATGTTTCAGGTATTATAAGAAGATGCTGTATGCTAAACATGTGTAACTTTCGTAGGTATACTGTACAACAATTGGCAAATTTAGTGAATTCTAAGCATTTTTCTTTGCCCGGTGAAATCTACCTCTGCTTCCAGCGTGCAGAGAGGGATTTTCTTTTTTTGTGCACGTAGCACGACTTTAAGCACGGAAAACAATACATCCAGTTGGTTAGTTCACAGCCACAAGCCCACTCATACTAACTTGCTGTAACTTCATCATGGAATAAGCGATTCCTAACCTTCGCTTTGGACAGGGATGTTTGAATTAAATTCAGGTTTGGAATAGGTCTTCCCATTTCTTATTATATGGCCACCTTTTCTTGCAGAGTAAGTAAGTTGAGACGATGTAATAGTTTTTAAATCCTGAACAGTAGCGATAATAATCCCGAATCCCACCTCGGCCGTCCTGAAAATGATTTTCGTGGTTTTCCATTTTTATCACTAGGCAAATACCGGGACGGTTCCTTTCAGGCCAACGGTCAAAATCTCTTCTTTGACCCTGAATTAGACCCATGTTTGGGGTCACCTGTCACCATCCCCAGTTGCATTTGCTGAAAAAGTGTGTTTGCCTCCCAGACACCATCCTTCCGACGGTAGAGAAATGATCCTAGCTATGTCAGTGGGTGAAGCCAAGTTGGGAGGATAAGCTATCAAATACGTAATAATGCACACGCACTCAAATATTCCACACTTTAGAAACACACTTGTGACAAATACTTGCCACGTCCAAGATCAACAAGATAATAGGCTGCGTTAATCCTCCAAATTACTGGACATTAAAAATCTGTAAATTATAAAGAAATGTAATGAAACTGAATTCACTGTTACAACTATAGACTATATAATATCATACAGTTGGCTGCATGATTGAGGTTTTTAATGCACATTGAAAATCAAATGGCAGTGGCGCTATTATACAAGCTGCGTAAAGACACAACCTTTCAAACCACTTCAATCTGCGCATGAAACTCTACTTGGTACAACAATTCACCAACAGATAGTGCGGTAGCTCCTGCACGCTAGCGGTCATCGCTTCTTCGTCTGTCAATCAGATGCGACAGGAGATGAAAAAAAAAGGAGCATGCGCAGTACAATTCGCCAGGCAAGGATTTGCCTCCGATTCTGTTATAGTAAACACACATCCCCGCTCCCCTCTTGCCGTCCCCTCTCCGGCCGTCAAGCCTAACGCTGGCTACAATTCTGCAGGTGGCAAACGGCGATATTTGATGATACCCGAGTCAGCACACAAGCAACGTACATTGAGGCGCAACGAACGAGGTACATTTAAATGTAAAAAAGCGGTATTCTGGACATTTGTTGACGCTTTATACTACCATAAAATCTTATATTAATTTTTATATTCGTAAAATTCAAATGTGAACGGCAATTTTTCAAGAATGGGTGTGCACTGGCTCCAGGGCGAATACCCAGAAACCGCCACTGCTCATAGGTTTGGTCACCGACCCTTTCCTAGGTGATATCAAAGAAGTGGAGACAGCTAAGGAAGCATGGCAGAATCTTCTGACTTCATGTTGCGATACCGGAGTCCTTCAAATTGTGACGATGTTAGAAGAATTGTGTCTTTTTAAGAAAACTAGTGACATTAGCATGCGTACATTTGTTGATAAAGTGCTCACGTGGTGTGCACGGTTGGACGATGTAGGTATAAAATTTACGGATAAGGCCAAAGCTGCTTTTATTCTCAGAGGAATGGAAAAGCGGGAGTACGAAAATTTGATACGTTCATTGGAAAGCAATGAAGAAAACTTAAGTGTAAAGGTAGTGCAGGCCAAACTATTGTTGGAGGAGAGAAAGAACAAGTTGGACAAACTAAAGATGGAGCGAGAACAGGAGACTTATGCGAGGCTGAAGAAGGAAGAATCTGAGGGTGAAAGCGTGAAGGCAATGGTGGCAGCCATGCGCTTAAATTCCAAGGGGGTCGTCAACAGCAGCAAAAGTGTCAACAAGCCAACAGGTAGTGGTGGATTCATGTGCTACGAGTGCCAAGAACAGGGGCATATTGCGAAGTTCTGTGATTTAGTTCATGAAGCAAGAAAGAAAGGTTCAGTTTTGTGTTTTAATTGTGCCAAGATAGGTCATACTTCCCGGAATTGTAGTAATAGACGCAAGGAAAATGTTAAGGTTAAGAATCGTGTGCCAAGATAGGTCATACTTCCCGGAATTGTAGTAATAGACGCAAGGAAAATGTTAAGGTTAAGAATCGTGAGGTTATTGCCACGGTAAAGGACGATGAGGCAGCAAACGAATGTGTTCAGGTTAATGCTAGTAGTGTTAAGGTAAAGGCTTATGTGGCAACTGAAAGCAAGGATGATGCATCTGATAGTGTACGCAGGTGGTATGTAGATTCAGGAGCCACTGAGCACCTGACACTTTATAAGGATATTCTGTATGATTACACCCCAAAGGTTTCTGGTAGTGTAGACACAGCTGATGGATCCGTAGTTAGTGTATGTGGTATGGGAAGTGTGCTTATGAAGCTATCTGACAAGTGTGGAGGTTCTTTTCTGAAACTGAAAAGAGTGTTGTATGTCCCAGGTCTTCAAGACAATTTAATATCTGTAGGTCAATTTGACAGGAAAGGTGCAGTCGTAACCATTAAAGATAGCAAAGTTGTATTGTCAGATCATGAGGGTATATTCCTTACGGGTGAGGCCGTTGGAAATATGTATGAGGTAAATTGTGATTATTATTTTTTTTTTTTTTTTTTTTTTTGTCGTGTGGCCTCCTCAGAGGCCGAGTGCAGGTCTTTCTATGCGACGCCCGTGGGCGACCTGCGCGTCGGGATGAGAGATGGAATGGATGAAGATGAATGAAACTGGGCAAGGATGTGGAAGGAATCGGCCGTGGCCTATCAGAAGGTACCGTCCCAGCATTTGCCTGGTGTTGAAAATGGGAAACCACGGAAAACCATTTCAAGGACGGCCGACGGTGGGGCTCGAACCCACGCGTCTACCGAGTCAGCAGAGAGCTTGGTCCCATGACCTAATGCTGCGCTTTAGCCAGCTGAGCCACTACTGTCGGTATTTTATGGTAGAACAGGGGAAAGAATTTGCTTGTAATGACGAGGTGGAGGTTGTGTATGCTAAGAGCAACAAAGCTGTAACTAGCGGAATATGGCATCAGCGTTTTGGCCATGCTCTGAACATTCCAGATCGTGATTTTATACCCAAAGAAAAGAATCTTGATTGTGATACTTGTCATCATCATCATCTTGAGCAGTTTCCAACCGCTGATCGGGTCTGCTTGGAACATAAGCCTCTCCATCGTTTCCTGTCCATCCACCATCTCTCGTCATTTACTGTGTCCCAGCACACTCCTCTTTTCTCCACACTCTTCTTAACTCCTTTTGTCCATCTGTCCCTTGGTCTTCCCCTTGGCCTCCTTCCCGTCATTTCCATTCCAAACATCTTCTTCGGTATCCTCTCCTCTTGCATCCTCCTCACATGTCCACACCATTGTAGCCTAGATCGCTCTATTCTATTTTGCAATGGTTCCTCTCTTCAGATTCTCATATGTAAGGTTTCTTAAGCATAAGAGTGATGCATTTAATGAGTTTCTCAAGGTTAAGGCCCTAATGGAGACAGCACAAGGGACCAAGTTGAAATCTTTCCATTCAGACAACGGTGGAGAGTATTTAAATACAGAGTTTTGTAACTATCTTGAAAAGGAAGGTATTGTTCGTAGGTTAACAATGGCTTACTCTCCCCAACAGAATGGTGTTGCTGAACGCCTCAACCAGCAACTTCTCACCACTAGTAGGTGCATGCTCATTCAGTCAGGCATGCCAGTTCAATTTTGGGGGGAAGCCATCAGCACAGCCTGCTATATAAAGAATAGGTGTGTGTCATCAACTGTAAAGAACATCCCATTTGAACTGTGGACGAGTAGAAAGTTGTCAGACCAGGAATTGCTTATGTTAAAATCATTTGGTTGTAAAGTTTGGATCCATAAACGTAATGTGGAAAAGTTAGTGCCAAGGGCAAATGTTGGTGAAATGCTAGGGTACCCCGATGACTCGAGGGGCTACCGTGTATGGGACATCGAAAAGAAATGTGTCATTAAATCCAGGAATGTAGAATTTGTTGAAGATATATTTCCGTTTTCTGTAAAAGCCCAGGAAAAACCTGTAACTCAGATAGATTGTGACCCTAGAACAGTTGGAGAAGTGTTTGTCGGGCAGAAAGATTGTGGAGGTGACGTGTTTGAACACGAAGTAGCCGAATCAGGAAATGAAAATTCTGTAACAAGTGATAGTGTTGCCACTTTGTCAGATTCTGATGTAATAGACGCTCCATTACAGCCTGAACATACAGTATTACGCAGGTCGAGTAGAGAGAGTAAACTTCCCAGTAAGTGTGTGTGTTGTAATGAAGTCAAGGTCAAATGTAGTATTGTCATGTTAAGGTCAGAATATAACGATCCGGTGTCTTTTCAAGAAGCCACCTCACGAGATGACAAAGATAAATGGTTTGAGGCAATGAACCAAGAGATTGCCCTCTTGGAAAAACATAATGTGTGGACACTTGCAGAAGATTCAGGTGGCAAGACTGTCATAGGCACCAAATGGGTGTATAAAACTAAACGAAACCAAGAAGGTGAAGTACTTAGGTATAGAGCACGTTTGGAACCTCAAGGTTTCAGTCAGATAAAGGGTACAGATTTCCTTGAATCCTACAGTCCTGTGGTAAAAAGGAAAACTATTAGGACCCTTATAGCCATAGGAGTAGAGCGTGAATGGGATAATTGTCATTTGGACATTGTATCGGTATACCTTAATAGCAAAATTAAGGAAACTGTATTTGTAAGTCAAACAGAAGGTTTTCGCAGTGTAGAGTACCCAGACTATGTGCTAAAACTCAACAAGAGTATTTACAGTTTATGTCAAGCTGGTAAAGATTGGCACAATTGTATCACTGCACAACTTGTCAAGCTTGGCTTAAATCAAAGCAAATGTGATCCATGTCTGTATTTTAGCCCAGATCATGACCTGTATGTTGCCCTTTGCTACCATACAAGGAATGATATGCAAATGTTTGTTGTTAGTGTAAGGCTAGTTATGTATTTTTTTTGTTTGTTTTAAGTTTTTTTTTGCAATTTGTGAATGGGGGGAAGTGTGAGTTTGCATTCACAAATTCTCATAGTGTGTTTCTTTTGTTTTTGTATACCGTACAAGTCAAATGTACTTTTTTGAATATAACTGTCTGTTTCCGGTTGTGACCAATGGATGTCTGTGTTTGTTTCTTCTCCCATCAATTTGGAGTTTAGGACTGTATTTAGTAAACCTTTTTTGCTAATTATTTTATGACAATATATGCTAACATCTAGGAGAAAATATAATGAATTAGGGAAAATGTGAAACTGAATGAGAAAGAATATGAACGCTGTAAAAATTTTAAATATTTAGGGTCAATGATAGCTGAAAACAATGATATGAGAGAAGAAATACATGCAAGAATAGCAGCTTGAATTAGTGGTTACTTTGCTTTAAGCAAAGTTTTTAAAGCAAGAAGTCATAGTAGAAAGCTGAAGTTGACTGTATATCGTACGGTAGTGAGACCTGTGGTGATGTATGGTTCGGAGGCTTGGACCATGACACAAGGTGATGAGGAATCGTTAAAGAGATGGGAAAGGAAGATACTCAGAAAAGTATATGGACCAGTAAGAGAGGGTGAATTCTGGCTAATCAGAAATAATCTGGAGATAAGGGAGTTGTATGGTAATCCAGATATATAAGGTGCGTTCACAAAGTAACGAGCCGGAGGCCGTAATGCGCAAACCGGTGACGTCATCGGCTAATCGTGGCGCGTGTAACGAGGTGTGGTTCCGACCAGAGCGTGGAAGGTCACAGCCCGTCGCTAGAGGGCACGCGTGCACGTCACGTGACGATACAAAGCGAGCAGCAGCATGCGTCAATAGTCCAACTAAGATCAAGACAGTAGGCCATTCGACATGCTTTCTGGTGTGGTTGAAGACTGTGGGGCACCCATTGGGCACACACTTTCCGTAAGTGCAGTCGCCCCTTCATGATGGTGTGCACACTTCCGATGCTCAATCCGACCACTGGCGTTCACTGTCACTCGGCGGTCCTGGGTAATGAGTGCATCAACCAGCTGGACTTTGTCATCGGTAATGCAGGGGGGTGCCCCAGACCGGACATCATCGGCTAACGACACCCTTCCTTCCCTGAAGCACTTGTGCCACACCTTGGCCCTTGCAAGGGACATGCAGTGTTCGCCGTACACTTGTGACATTCGGCGATGAATGTCCGTTCCCCCTACTCCTTTCGCTGTTAGAAACTGAACAACACCTCTTTGCTCTTCGTTTGACGCCTCCATGTCACTGTTTGCAATGCGACTGGCAGCGTTGGAGATTGATGCATGCTGCTGCTCGCTTTGTATCGTCACGTGACGTGCACACGTGCCCTCTAGCGACGGGCTGTGACATTCCACGCTCTGGTTGGAACCACACCTCGTTACACACACCATGATTGGCCGATGTTGTCACCGGTTTGCGCATTCCAGCCTCCGGCTCATTACTTTTTGAACACACCTTATAGTAGTGGAAATAAGGAGTAGTAGACTGCGTTGGTTGGGACATGTAGAAAGAATGACAGAGGACAGGGTGGTAAGGAAGGTCTTCAATGGGAAGCCAGGAGGACGGCGTGTGAGGGGAAGACCTAGGATCAGATGGCTGGACAACGTGGAGGAGGATCTGAGAAAGAAGGGAGACAGAAGATGGAGAACCAAAGCAAACAACAGGGAAGAATGAGTGGAGATTGCCTGGAGGCCAAGGCCCTACAAGGGCCGTAGCGCCAAGGAGTAAGTAAGTAGTATAGACGGGATGATAAAAACAACCCTGTCTTCGGTTGTACATTGATGAAAATGAAAATCCACAGCCTGCTTCCAGTCTCCGACCGGGTCAGGAATGGAATGAATGAAGCCCCCATCTACCCCATCTAGCGGCGAGGATATGAACTGTGCCGGCTGCCGAGGCCTGACGCACTCCTCTGGGGCAATGCTTAAATGAATGACAGATGAAATGAAATGATAGTGGAGAGTGTTGCTGGAATGAAATTTTGACAGGGAAAACTGGGGTACCCGGAGAAAACCTGTCTGCCTCCGTTTTGTCCAGCACAGATCTCACATGGAGTGATCGGGATTTGAACCACGGACCCAGCGGTGAGAGGCCGGCGTGCTGCCGCCTAAGCCACGGAGGCTTCGGTTGTACATTGATATTATTTATAAATTAATTCATACAAATATAAAATGTGGTTTGTCGGCCTGAAAAATTACACATTAAAACTGGTACATGTTATGGACTATCTCTTCCCATCTTCAGACCTAAAATTCACATTACTGTCACATAGTTGTCCCAAAATAATAGAATGAACAAAATACGTTATTAACAGAACACTGTCAAAGTCTATCTTGAGGTTAATTTCAGGTTTTCTTGTGATTATTTTTACCCTCTCAAATATTCAAATACGGTACAAGAAGTTTTAACAATGTTAAGTAACTTTACAATAGACTTTTCAAAACTTGCGATGATTTTGTTTTAATACACAAGCTTTATGCATAGCTTATTATTCCATTTTCATATCTCTAGAGTTTCAAATGTAATTAACTTTGTGGACATGATTACTATTCTAACGAGTGAAGTATTCCAGCTCGAACAATGAAAACCAACTGAAAGTGGGTTTAAAGTATACAGTCGTACCTATGTCAATAGCTATCAATGCCATTCATCTGTAAAAGTACGTGTTCAGTCGCCAGCGCCATCTGAGTATGTGATAATGTGATCACCGTGGCATTTGAGATTGGACTATTGCAATGCGGGAATATTGTAAATAATGGAGTATGTCTACATGTTGCCCTTGTTAAGGGTGCGTACTGTTCCATTCAGCTGTGTTTTAATCACTTCATTGCAACTCCACATCTACACTTCGACGTCGAATGAAGGACAACACAGTATCTTCTATTGTGGGAAAGATGACTATGTCAACATGGTACTGCATGTGTTAAGATTTTTTGTTGCAAGCAAGTGTTCAACCTTTTGCCAGATGATACTGCACCACATCTGTTTCTTTATAATGGTCCGAATTGCCTGTTGCAAGGTTGTTTCTGATGCGAATTGTGTTTCTGCAATCTTTTTGTAATGTTACCACATATATGCTAAAGGTCTAACCAATTGCTAGGAATGGATTTTCCCTGAGATAATGGTCCGAATTGCCTGTTGCACGGCAGTTTCTGCTGAGAATTGTGTTTCTGCAATCTATGGACGCCGTAACTTCCAAACATTGATTGTACACTAATGCAGGGTTTTACAGATAAATGCCTGTAATGGGTAGTAGAACAGACATATCTTCGTATGTTAAGCGCACTGCCAGTCGGTTTTAGCCGTTCGAGCTGGGGTACTTCCCTCGTAAGAAGTGCAAGTAAAATACAATTAATAATACCTATAACTAGGCAAAAGGTATGTGTTTTCCACCGAAGTACTCAAATGAAACCAAGTTACGGTATATTAAGTTTCATTTGAGTATTGATTAGGTGATAAATACCGGTACATACTGTATATTTTACCTAGTTATAGGTACAATTAATTTACACATCAATACGGACTATTTCTAAGATACGATTAATTTTGTATCATTACGAAGCAAAATACAATGTATAAACTTGTTCTTTTTAATTTTGTGTTCTAAATACATTACATAAACATGTAATTGGGTATCATTCGGATATCTAAAAAAAATGTAAAAAAATATCATCATCTTCTACAATTTCCAGTCCCTGGCTGGGTCTGCTTGGAACATAAGCCTCCCCATTGTTTTCTATCCTCCCACCACCTTTCACTCTGTCCCACTCCTCTCCTCTTTTCTGCACTCCTTCCTTCACACCCACAATCCACCGATCTCTTGGCCTTCCTCTTGGTCTCTCGCCCTCCATTTCCAGCTCATGCGTCTTCCTTGGGATCCTGCCCTCCTGCATTCTCCTAACATGTCTGTACCAACTTATTCTCGACTTCTCTATGATCTCCTGTCAGGGATTCTCTTCCACAATCTCTCTCACTCTCCCATTTCTTCCTCTATCCCTTCTTGTTATTCCTAATCTGCTTCTCTGAAAATTCATTTCGTAAGCCTGGATCCTACTTACAAATATGGAACTGGCCTCGGAAAGTCTCTGATGTATAAGGTGAGTTCAAAAAGTAACGAGCCGGAGGCTTTAATGTGCAAACCGGTGACGACATGGGCTAATTGTGGCGTGTGTAACGAGGTGTTGTTCCGACCAGAGCGTGGAAGGTCAGAGCCCGTCGCTAGAGGGCACGCGTGCATGTCACTTGACGACACAAAGTGAGCAGCAGCATGTATCAATTGTCCAACCAAGACCAAGACAGTAGGCCATTCGACATGCTACCTGGTGTGGTTGAAGACTGTGAGGCACCCATTGGGCACACACTTTCCGCAAGTGCAGTCGTTCCTTCATGATGGTGTGCACACTTCCGACGCTCAATCCGACCACAGCAGCTATGGCGTTCACTGTCACTCGGCGGTCCTGGGTAATGAGTGCAGCAACCAGCTGGATGTTGTCATCGGTAATGCAGGGGGGTCCCCCAGACCGGGCATCATCGGCTAACGACACCCGTCCTTCCCTGAAGCGCTTGTGCCACGCCATGACCCTTGCAAGGGACATGCAGTGTTCGCAGTACACTTGTGACATTCGGCAATGAATATCCTTTCCCCCTACTCCTTCCGCTGTCAGAAACCGAACAACACCTCTTTGCTCTTCGTTTGTCACCTCCGTGTCACTGTTTGCAATGCGACTGGCAGCGTTGAACGATTGATGCATGCTGCTGCTCGCTTTATATCGTCACGTGACGTGCACGCGTGCCCTCTAGCGACGGGCTGTGACCTACCACACCTCATTACACACGCCACGATTAGCCGATGTCGTCACCGGTTTGCACATTACAGCCTCCGGCTCGTTACTTTTTGAACGCACCTTATAGAAACCAATTAATATAATGTTACTATTGGAGTGATTGTTGCACCAGATAGTTAGTTAGTTAGTCAGTTATTGTTGTTTTAAGGGGCGGAACTACGAGGTCATCTGCCCCTTTGCACCAGATAATAATTGGGATCTCATCAAAGTGCTGGCCGACTGAAAACTGAATTTTCTCATAGAATCTGTCCAGAAAATATTGAAGAAAAAAAGAAGCTTGTAAGTTTTATATCCTTCGAATAAACTTGATTGACCTGTTGTAAGGGTAAGAGCACAAAATGATGTACCCATAAATACTGTATTATGGTAGGAAAATGGAGTCATTACCTAGGTGGAGCATTGTCAGCCATAGTAACCATGATGTGGACAGGAACTGTTGATGTTAAGGAGGGTGAACCATTGTCGGTTGCCTTCACGATTAACATGTATTCGGACATCACACCCAGATCCAATTCTCGAGCAATCTGAATGGTTCCAAGAGCTGGATCAATGCTGAACACATTACCAATGTTTCCTAAACAAAGTAACAAGAAATTATATTTTAAGAACTACAGAACAGTATTATAAGAACAAGGTAGCTACAAATATAATATTAGATACAGCTTGGAAATATGCAAGGCCTATCAATACTCATTAAATGACACAAAACCGGCCATGGTGGCTGAGAGCGCTATTGCACTAGCTCGTGCCTTGCTGGCATTGGGAGAGTGTGGGTTCCAATCCCACCTTGGCCGTCCTGAAAATGGTTTTTGTGGTTTCCCCATTTTCACTATCAGGCAAATACTGGGACGGTTCCTTTCAATAGCTGTCCACGGCCGATTTCCTGCCAATATCCCTTCTCTGACCTGTCCTGAAAAGAATGGCCAATGGCTGCATTAATAATATTTATGTTCGACGATGTCGAAATGTAAATATTATATGTCAGAAAACTGTATCATAATGAGGGTCATTATAACACTATTTTTCATTATGAAACAGTTTCTCCCACCAATCAGAGCTCAAGAAACAGTTGTGTGACCAATTAGGTAAGGATAGCATCGCATCTGCGCTGACTTCCACGGCCTCCTATTTTAAATTTCACTGCCTGGCCTAGTGGGGTATTTGAGGAAGCCATGGTCAAATACAAGGTATTCTCTGCGTCCCGTGCACTCTGTTCAGTACATAAAACTGGCAAAATCTCAACAGATACCGGTATTTATGAATATTTATGTTCGGACATAAAATAGTTATAATTATCGTCGAACATAAACAGTCGTATGCAACTCGCCTATAATGGTAATTAAGACACTCGCTTTGCTCGTTTTATAAATATACTCGTGTCTTAATTGTTGCCATTATAGGCTTGTTGCATAATGCACTATAATAAAATTATTATTAAATGACACAAAAATTCTATTAAGAATGATTGTACATGTTTTGCACCAATGGATGCTTCATCAGCAATATAATAATAAAACAATCATAAAATTATTTTTAACTTTTATGTAAGAAAGAAATTAAAGTTATCTCTGAATACATCTAAATAATAAAATGAAATATATTCACATTTGTTGGAAAAATAATATTACGGTATCTAATAAAAACAAATAAGAGATCAGTGTCAATATTGACTGTAGAAATTAAAGCTATGAATAGATCTCAAGGATCCACTAACTCTTAATAATCATATGCACTATTTTGAGCAACAGAAGAACTGTTTGCTGCCCGCTCTCCTGATAAGACTGGGAGATCAAGCTCTCCTGATAAGACTGGGAGATCAAGCTCTCCTGATAAGACTGGGAGATCAAAATGAACTCGTCGGGGGCTATAACCTTTGAAGACTGTCCCTTTCCTGGTGAGTTAATCAACCAGAAGCATGCCATGGTATCGCAAAAAGACCATGCCCATAAGTACCTTTGCAAATAGAGATAATTCCTGGCCTTTTGAGGTGTTTTTCCCTTTTAACTCTCCCTCTGTGTGCATCTATCTGCCATTGAGTTAGTCCATTTTGTATGTTTCTACCATTCCTTTCCTGTCTGATGATTGACTGTATAACTCGTATTATTCCTATACAGACTGATATCAATGCCCTAGTTTACCGTTGCAACAAGTGCTTGCCTAAGAACGGTGCCTACTGTGTGTTGAATGTGCCATTCTTAGTAAAATAACATACAGGAGATTACATTCATTGTTTTGGGCGCACATTGTGAAAAGGAAAATAAGAAAGTTCGAATCGACTTAGATGGGAAACAGTTAGAGAATGTGGAAAAATTTACATATTTAGGCAGTGTTATTAATGGGAATAATGAAATTAATACAGAAATTAACAACAGATTAAGTAAAGGTTTTATCATCAAGTTCAACAGCTGTTATGGGATGTTCAAGTACCACAAAGAACAAAATTAACATTATATAAACAATATTTTACCCCCAACTGTAACGTATGGCTTAGAAACAATGGTTACTATCAAGAGGCAAAACAGTAAGATCGAAGCAACTGAAATTAAATTTTTGAGAACATCTCTTGAGAAGACTAGAAGAGCTAAAATCTGAAACCGGAAATTAGGCAAGAACTAAATATAACGGAACCATTATACTCTGATTTACAATAGATGCTCAGTGAAAGCTGTCATCCGCTTCAAGGGTGAGGTGAGGAGTGGAGACGAGAAGGGTAATGGTCTCCATAGCAACAGCAAGCAATGTTGCAATGTATGCCGACACAGCAGTAAGCACATGGTTTGACTCAGTGTCTCTTCACTCGTCATGGTCATTAGAGCACCAGGCAGGGGGGCTAACTTCCCCAGTATTTGTGTCTTCCTGCAAACCTCTTGGAATGTTATGAGTCATGATCTGCCTCAGTGGCAACGCAGCATTTCCCCACGTGCTAGCTATGACAGTTGTCAGCGATCATTATTGGTAATTCAGAGTATAGTACAGCAAATACAGAGGTCAAGATTAAGATGGTTTGGCCATGTGCAAAGGAAGGAAATGGACAGAGTTGCAAAGAGGGAGATGGTGAGGAATCTTGACGGTATAAGATTGGTTGCAAGGCCGAAGAGAAGATGGATGGACCAACTCCGACAAGACATATGTAACATTGGACTGGATGTGGCAGAAGTAATGGAGCAGGAGAAGTGGAAGGATAGACAGCAGTGGAAGAGGCTAGTTTACAACACCCGGGTGACTGGAGTTGGACACGGATGATGATGATGTTGATGATTATTGTGTCTCAGCACCTTATCAAACTACCTGATCCTGAATGCAGCCGAAATAGATCAGAATCCTCTATGGACATCAAATTGGCAGGTGAAAAACTGAGACTTCTGTTACGTAGGAAGCAAAATTACCAGTGATGGACGAAGCAAAGAGGATATAAAAGGTAGGTTAGCTCAGGCAAGGAAAGCATTTCTACAGAAAAGGAATCTGTTGACATCGAATATAGATTTAGGTGTTAGGAAGTAATTTTTGAAGGCCTTTGTCTGGAGCGTGGCGCTCTATGGAAGTGAAACTTGGACTATTGGTGCAGCAGAAAAGAGGAGAATTGAAGCGTTTAAAATGTGGTGTTACAGGAGAATGATGAAGATCAGATGGGTAGATAGGGTTGCAAACAAAGAGGTATTAAGACTAGTGGGAGAGGAGAGATGTTTCTGGCGACTGCTAATGAAGAGAAGAGATAGATTGGTAGGACACATACTAAGACATCCAGGAATAGCAAACTTAGTTATGGAAGGAAGGGTCGAGGACAAGAACTGTAGGGGTAGACCAAGGTTAGAATATGTTAAACAGATTGCCTCGAACATAGGGTGTGGTAGCTATGTAGAGATGAAACGATTAGCTCAGGAGAGGGAGGCATGGAAAGCTGCTTCAAACCAGTCAAAAGACTGAAGACTCAAACAACAACGATCCTGAACTTACCTGAGGTAATGGAGTATATGATCCTGGCATTTTCTCCTCTATCTCTGTCAATGGCAAGTACTTGCACCACAGCAGATCCCACACTGGCTGTCTCATATACCTTCCCCTGGATGATCTGGGTGGTGAACTCTGGAGGGTGGTCATTATGGTCATGTACAGTAACAACGATGCGAGCATAGTTCCTCTTGGAAGGTGTTCCCTGATCCTTCACCATTACTGTCAAGACATGTTCCTCAGTGGTCTCCCTGGAACAGGCAAAGATGCACTAGTTGTCTTGTCTTATTCGATCAATGTACGAGGGCTGCTTTTTAAGTTAGGGCCATTTTTTTTTTAAATAACCGAACATTTTATTTTGAAACCACAGTTATTTTTAGGTTTTACATACCTTCCTCTATTTTTCTACATAGTTGCCTTGTTTATTTAGGCACTTGTCATACCATAAAACTAAGTTCCGAAATCCCTCTGCATAAAAGTTTGCCGCCTGATCTGACAACCAAGAATTCACGGCTGTTTTCACTTCTTCGGGGTTTGTTTGGGTTTGACCTTGACTTAGTGTCGCCATTCCATTGACTGTTACTTGGTTTCAGGGGTGGAATGGGATACCCATGTTTCATTTCCTGTGATGATTCGACTCAACATGTCATCCGCTTCTTGCTCCGAGCGATTTCTACCTCTTTTCGCAGCTGAAACGTCATCTTGGTGGGAAGCGCTTCGCCGACGATGAAGAAGTGAAAACAGCCGTGAATTCTTGGTTGTCAGAGCAGGCGGAAAACTTTTATGCAGAGGGATTTCAGAACTTAGTTTTAAGGTATGACAAGTGCCTAAATAAACAAGGCAACTATGTAGAAAAATAGAGAAAGATATGTAAAACCTAAAAATAAATGTTGTTTCGAAATAAAATGTTCGGTTAATTTAAAGAAAAACGGCCCTTACTTAAAAAACAGCTCTCATATCTTATGATTGGAACCCAGATATTTTAACATTCATTTTTGCCAAAATAGACAGGCAAATAGGCTCTTAAAATGTAACAAATAAGCACTTGGTTAATGTTGTAGCAAGGTGGGTTTTTAGTTCTCAAGTATCTCAGACAGCTGTCTATCAAAGAGGATCATTCACTACATAGAGACTTCCACTTAGCGCTTCAGGAATGTGTAAAACAGGCTATTGTGGATAGAAATATACATCAATAGAGGCAAAACATTAAATATACAGTGTTATTTTTTTTCTTTGGATGGTGGGAATCTCAGTAAATGCTGTCTTGAGATACAAATATATCATATAACTTCATAACTTCTCTTTTTATATTTTAATGCAGTATTACACTAAAGTCAATGTGGATCCAATAAGACCATTCCTTTCTCATAGTAATTCTTAAAGGGTTCTGTAGCGGCTTCGGTGGTGTAGTTTGTAGCATGCTGAGCTTCTATGCCCAAGATCGCGGGTTCGAACCCGGCCGAAGTCGTTGGATTGTTTATGAGCGTTAAAAATTCCTCAGTATG
Organism: Meconema thalassinum; assembly: GCA_946902985.2. NCBI lineage: Eukaryota > Metazoa > Arthropoda > Insecta > Orthoptera > Tettigoniidae > Meconema > Meconema thalassinum. The sequence goes on along the minus strand of OX336388.2, from coordinate 355,203,367 downwards.
CCTTCCTTCGGAGGGGAAGTAAAGCCGGCTAGCCCATGTCATAGATATATAGTGTGTAAAGGAACCTTCCACTAACTACACTTGTGGGAAGCTAAATTTGTAGGTTAGATTTTGTTATGCTCTTTATGTTCCAACGTTCGACGCCAGGTGCTGGTTGCAGGGGCACCCAGTAGCAAAGTTCACAGCTAGGTGTCATTGGTGGTAGAATTTAGTAGCAAAAGTGGGAACTAGGCCTACTTGAAATTGATTGTCTGCAGTCCTTACCTGAAATACAGATAACACACACTAATACAGCCATCACAATTAACACCAGTTATCAGACAGACTCTACACACACCCAAAGTACACGGGGCTACATGGCCGCGTTGTTACTGCCCTAAACTGCGGAACCAACCAAAGGGTTCTGTCATGATACATTGAAAATAATTGTATATTATTATTTTCTTATTATTATTATAGTACTGTATTCAGAAAACCAGACAAGACAAAATTAGAATTGTGACAGTCCGCCTAAAGCTATGGCTGAAAAGCAGTGTGCTAGACATTCTTGAGGAGTCGATATTGAAATGGTTTGGTCATGTGATGAGGATGCCCTCTAGTAGAACACCCAAAACCTATTTTTAAAGGGAGATAATTGGCAAGAGACCAAGAGGTATTCTTTGAGATGGGTGGATGAAGCAAGTCCACAGAGCCTTGGCTAAGAGGAGCACCGATGATGATGATGACTTTTTTTGTGAGTTATTAGTTATTCAGATAGTAAGTTAACATACCAATGTAAATAAAAGAAGAAATCAAAATTTAAAATAGACAATGGGAAGAAAGAAGCATAAGAGGCAAAACCTCAATTACTCCCCGACAAACTTGTGATGGTACATGTTTCGGACCTTAATAGGTCTGAAACATGTAGGGGAGACTGTTGTACCGGATCACTTTTCAAAAGATCTTTGAAATGGCAGCCTCTTTTTGTTAGTTTATTTGTCTCACAAACCTCATATATCAAACACACAATTATCTATCACAATAAATCCATTTGAACCTCATCATTGAAATATTAAAATTTTAAATCACGTTTTTTTTTAAGATGTACAAGTGATCCAAGGTACAATACCATCGTGTACCTTGGATCACAATGTCTTGTACCTTGGATCACACTATTTTGTACACTGCACATCACAATAGTTTTACATTTTATATGATTGCAATTGTGAAGATGCATCACTGCATAACAATACTAGGGCGTTTGACTGGTTGTGTAAACAAAATCAGTTTATTTTACATTGTAGATCGAAAAATCTACCTGAAATCATAACTGTCCAGCTACTCGAGCAGATCCTCTTGATTCAACTGGTTTAGGAAGTTTAACTATGGTAATATATCTTGTTCATTAACGTCGAACACAATATCTTCGGATTCACAAACAAATTTACTGCTTCCTCCAATACGTTTATAGAACTTTATCTGAAATTCGAACCCATGAAGATCTTGGAAAACTCTTCTTCCAACAAAATGTTCGGTTGCTCCTTTCTTTTTTGTAAATTGAACCAATACACAATCATCTCGTTGAAATGTTTCTCTCTCGAACTATAGTTCATCATTTGCCTCAGTTACTTCTTGATTTATAAACTCCAACAGTGTAGCTTCATTCTCGTCATCTGTTAAATCTTCTGTAGTTTTATCTACGTCATCCAAGTCAGAGTCACTGTCAAAGATTAATTGCTTAATGACCTTACGTTTCCGAGGCTTTTGTTGGTTTGACAACACTTAAGGCTCCATTTTTAAACTCTTCTTTAACTTTTGTTTCTGGATTTCTACATTTTCGGGAGTGTCTGTTATAATTCTGGTGCTGCCTGGTTTCCTTCCCCTTTTCTTATTCTACCTTGCTGTGGCTTTTGGAAATGGTTGAATTTGTTCTGGTGTTAGTATAGGCCTACTTGCGGGCCTACGGTTTTTCTAATTTGTTGCCATGTTTGTCATCTCCTGAAGCCTTGAAAGATTTCAAATGGCAAATCAGTGTAGTCAATTTCACTTTATACACCTTGCATGCTTCTCTAATTGATATTTGTTTATCTGGCGGTGCACGGTCAGCTTCAACAGCGTTCCGCATTGCCTCAGGATCAACAGGAGGTCGTTTATTGCCATATTTACTTCTTGGCATTGTTACCTAAAACAAAATACCAATGAGTATGAACATCGTGTACCTTGGAGCAGTGATCCAAGGTACAAGATGAAATTGTGATCCGAGGTACATGAGGGAGCTCTTTTGATTAAAAAAGGCGGCTAACTTACAGGTTATATTTAAACCAACAATAAAACATGTATGATGATGATGATGATAATTGTTGTTTTAAGGGGCCTAACATCGAGGTTATCGGCCCCTAATAAAACATGTAGATATACTCGCCAGATAACAAAGAATCTAGAGGCATGTGTATGTGTTAATAGTTCGTTGTCAATTTGCACTGGGAAAACGATAACAGAAAACTCTTACTTTATTCACTCAAAATTTTGTTTCGAAATTCAGCAGCTCTACGAACATGCGAGCAAATCACACGCAGGTTATAACAGCACTCTGGTGAGTTGTACATATACTACTATGATTATTTTCTCCTAGGTAGCAGCACATACTGAGAAACAAAACGGTGATCCAAGGTACAATATACTCCTGGTACAACAGTCTCCCCTACCATATATGAGGATATAATCCCTCGACAAAGTAAGGTGTATTGGAAAGTGGATTATTATTTTTGATTAATAAAAGATGAACGGTAGTAGTTCGGCACAAGTAATGGTCGCCAACCCATGTCCCACTAGTTGTAAGCCTCTTATAGTGGGGGATGAATTATAGACATTGCAATCACAACTAACATTAGCCACACAGCATTCCTGATAATAAACAACCCATGTCCCACTAGTTGTGAGCCTCATAGATGGGGGGGGGTATTAAATTATATACATTGCAATCACAACTAACATCAGCCACACAGCATTTCTGATAATAAACAACCCACAAAAATCAAACAATATTATCATAATTAGAATTACCGATCCAATTTTTCTTTGAGAATCACAGCTCCTGTCATGGAATCGATCCTGAAGATGGAGAGAGACATAGGGCTCCTGGCAGCATGTAAACTGTAGAACACTTTCTTGTCCTCATCTTCATCTGTTGCTAGAAGCTGGAGGATTTCTGTTCCTTTCTCCACATTCTCTGACACATCAATACTATACACCTTCTGTGAGAAGACGGGACGATGGTCATTGATGTCAATAACAACCACAAAGAGCTGGAAATATATAAGTTCCCATACATTAGTCATTTTATTTCTATTTTAAGTCACATGAGGCTCAATGCTACCAAACTCATTTGCCAAAAAAAAAAAAAAAAAAAAAAAAAAAAAACAGAACTCGGAGTCATCAACTTCTGAATAAATGAGGGTAGTTATGTTATAAAATAATTATGTTTCAGTCATGCTTCTCATTGATTTTATTTCCATTTTAGCAGTAGGGACATCATGGACATAAGCCTCATTTATTTTCTATTTGTGTTAATGTGTGTATTTTGACAGGGATTTGTGAAGGAAGTAGCAGAAGCCAATGAGAAAAAAGAACCAGCACTTAGCTAAAATGAGAACTCAACAGAAAATGCACTGAACTATCCTGCTTTATCTGTTCCTAGATAAGTTAATATATTTGATGTTGTTTAAGGATGTACTCCCATTTTGTTTTGAGAGTTTTTCCTTACAAAAATTTGGATTCATATTTCAACTCCATTATTAAGATATAAATCCTCCATGGCAAAGCCAGCATTTTATTTTTAAACTCAGGACTCTGAAAGTGTGGTACTCTTAACTTACCTGAGTAAAAACAGTGTGCACCCCATCTGACACACTGATATTCAGACTATAGTTGTTCTTTCTCTCCCAGTCCAACTTCCTCGTTAGTAATACATCACCCTTATCACGACCAATGAAGAATTCCTCAAAATCATCTCCGCCTGAAACAGTTCAAGCAAAATATCATAATATGCAATTCCAGAGTTCAGGCTTTAGCCAACAATATAATTATGCCATATATGGCAAAAATGTTGCTTCCTCTTTAAATGAATACTGTATACAGTACATGGTTTGGTACAGAGTATCTTTTCCTTGTAAAGTTTTTTCTAAACTTAAATAAAAACAAATAAAATCATGGGACAGAAATCATGCAGAGTTGAATTTAAGAAGCATAATATTTTAACAATATTTTCATTGTATATTTTCAAAGTTATCTTGCTTGTAAGGGAAAATCAACATAAAGTTGTCACAATCAACAATGTCCACAATCATGAAACCAGAGGGCAGAATGACTATTTTCAAAAGAGGGTAAATAAACAATATGCAGAAAAGGATCCTTTCAAAAAAGGAGCTATATACCACAATAAGCTACCAAACCACTTAAAATCTTTGACTGGAACTGGGTTCAGAAAGTCTCTCAAGATATACCTAGCCCAGAAAGTGTTGTATTCCTTAAGTGAATTTTAATGAAACATGTAACTGTTAAATATGTGAAAAAAAAAGTTGTAAATATGTCAATTTAACTGCGAGTATGTTGTGTGACGTACTGCTCGGTTCCAAGCTCTGTGAACTTGCGGGATGAAGAGCAGAGGCAAAGTAGGAGCAGGTGAGAATTGAGAAGTCTGTCGACAGCCCGCCGTGTTATCTGACATTCTCGTCTATTCCAATACTGCTAACATGGGTCTTTTCTGAAACCAGTGTGGCGTTGGGAATGAGTGACTGAGTCACCGACTAATGTATTTGCTTCTGTTACTACGCAAGGACCGAGAAACCTCATCACTCATCACTACCACTACCTATAGTCTGCGATGCACATTCCTCTCAGGTTCACGTAGTTTAGACTCGAGCAGTATCCAATTCTGTATGATGCAGGTTCTGGAAATAAAGAGTTTTGTATTGTATTATTGTATTGTATGTGTGATCCAGTACTAATTTTCTAATTATTTTAGGCTTACATAATTTAATGTAATATTTGAGGTAAAGTGAATACAAGTTGCTTAGGAGAGGATTATTTATCAATTAGAGTATACGGTATTTGTATACTCAGTCCCAGCTGAAAGGATTTAAGTATTTTCTTTGATGTTTGTCCTCTTATGGGGTTGGTGTCAGGTAGGGCACCAGCCATAAAGCATCTACCACATTGAAACCCATTTCACATCTTTGCAGACCCCCACAGAAATGGTTAGAGATGGATGGCAGATTTAAGTTGTCGACAAGGTTTAGGTTCTACAAGGAAGTAAGTAACAGGAATGAATGTGTAAGGAAAAGAACTGCAGGTGGCCATTTCTATGGATGAAAGGCTATATGTTGCTAAGTCAGGGGTGTATATACAATTTTTTGGGAGGGGGGGCACGCTACTATCCTGGAAAATTGTGAGTATTCTCAGGGGATTGTCATCGCAAAATACCCAGAAATATCAACTAATATCTTAGAGCATATAACTTTGTGTAATTATTTTAGATAAGATTCAAAGTTTATATAGCCTACAATTATTACTGGCAATACAAAAGAAAGTTGTAAAATACAACACAACACAGAAATACAATTTTATATTTAATGAATTTTCTATTATGATCTATGGAGTATGAATAGCAAATATCTAAATATTTGTCAATTGACTAAGCAGAAATGTAAACAGTTTTTTTCCTCACAAGGCTGAGTGTACTCCGTTTCAGCCCTCAGACCAGAAATAAAATTTCTTGGCAGAGCCGGGAATCGAATTCGGACCTATGGGGCGGCAGCCAAACATGCTAGGCACTACACCACGAGTTAGTCCAATTTCAATCTTAATATTGTTTATAACTTAGCCAATAAGGGTACAACAAAATTTACAAATATGTTATGCTCTTATCAAAGCAACATTTTCTTAATTCTTATTGGCTTTTTTCGGGGGGGGCCTGGAGCTCCCTCAGCACTCCCCCTATATACGCCCCTGTGCCAAGTTGAAGTGGTTAGGTCATGTCAAGAGAATGCTGCCTATTCAAAATTGCACGGGGCAATACTATATATGGAGTTCAGTGGTTGAGGGAGGATGGTGGACACACAGAGTAAAGTGAAGGGGTGTCATATTAGCTCCGACCCGGCCAAGGCTGGAAAATGGAAGTTGATGATGATGACCATACATGGAGAGGAATCTGATGGGACGAAGAAAACCAAGACCAAATCAGATGGAGGCATATTGTTCAAAAACATCCTACCTGACTTGCTGGAAGGAAACCATGATGATGACCTACTCACCCACAATGTTGTACCACAGCATGTCTCCATCCTCATCAGTGGCCTGGATCAACGTCACCAGGTAATTGACCTCATCACTCTCGGTGACCTCTATCCTCTGGTTGGGGTTCCTGATCTGAGGAGGGTGCGGCGAGTCCTTAGGCGTCTTGATCACCTGCACTGACACTCGTGTGGTGTGGCTCCTCTGCGGTATACCATTGTCTTGAGCACGTATCTATCAGCAGGAACAAACACATGTATTAAGAACTCCCACTGTAAGCAAAACAGGTTCTTCATACATTGGATTTCTACGACCACATTGAGGCTTTAATCTATTAGGTCGTGTTGTGTTGCAGACTTGATTTCCACTCATGCCATGACATTCTATCTGTGTTGTGTTGCGGGCTTCATTCCTGCTCATGTCACAACATTTTATATATCTACCTCATACAGTATAAGGCTCATATTCATACAATATGACCTGATAGCTGTGAGCATCCTTAGTCATATGCAGTCATGAAAATCTAATCTGGCATTCACCCAACAGTGGGCTACAATACCGTGTAGTTGTGTTAGCACATACTTGTACATTTAAGTCAGGAAGATGGGGATCAGAAACTAATCCTGACTTGTGCTTTGTATCAAATGATCATCCATCAGGGATCCAGCGTACCTGTGTTTCGTAAAGTTCTTATGAATTTCCCACATAGTCAACATCGACCTGTCTTTCTGGAAATTGGAATGCAGATTCCCATTTAAAGATCGCCCCCATTTCCTCGACGGAACTTTACTAAATCTAATTGAGAGAGTTTCTCAGCCGATCTCAACAGAATCATTAGATGGATACCACTTGAGATAGATTACTACTCTAGGTTTATGAAAGCTGTTCTGGCATGTGCTAAGAGACACATTCCTCGTGGAATGAGAAAGGAATTTATCCTAGGTTGGGATGTGGCTTGTGAAGCACTATATAAGGATTACCAGAGAAATGGAGAAAGGATGTAGCTGATGATCTCCTTCATAACCTAGATGAAGCTAGATGAAACCGATGGACGGAAACCGTGAAAACATTAGACTTCAGAGCTTGGAGCCTCCTAAGTAAGTTAGGAAGAATACCACACAGTTCCCAGCTGAAACCAGAGATTTCACCCAATCATGTTGCCTGTTTTGTTAAGGGACTAATTCACCGAATTAGTGTTAACCATTATGTATTTAACTATTTATTTCACTACACAACTATACAACAGACATATTCAAACATAGTACAACGAACAACTGGCACAGTCTTTTGTCTCAGAGTCCAAAGACCACAAGATGGCCCTCCAGCCAGCGGCCGCCATTTAGGGTCCAAAAACGACTTAGTAGACTCTTTTAATCAGTTCCATAACATCCTCCCACCTTTTTATCATACTATGATTAAAACCACTGTACTTCAAATATTACAGATCAAGGAAAATTTACAAATTGAGGCGGGATGGAATTCATATCTTCCTCCCACACCTTGTCGAACTCAAATGTGGAACAACAGGGGGCGCGACAGGAACATCAGGGCTCAATACAGGTGCACCAGGGCTCGATACAGGAACACCAGGGCTCGAAACAAGAACACCAGGGTCTTTATCCAAGACCTCTTCTTCACACTGCCACTCAGTAAACGGAGTTGCTTCTAGAGGATAGATGTTCTGCACAGGCCGTTTCAGCTCTCCAGTTGTAGTCTTCACCTTGACCACTCTGACAACATTGTCCTTTCCGGGATGTACTGAAACCACCCTTCCTAAAGGCCAGTCCATTCTACGTGCACTGTCACTTCCAAGGATCACTACTTCTCCCACCTTCAATTCTCGATGCGAGTTTGCTTTGCCTTTTCCCGGTTTAAGTTGCCCTAGGTACTCTAGTCTGAATCTTTTTCGCAATTCTGCCCTCCACTGCTGCATGTGCCTGAACCTTTTTCCATGGTTTAGCTGATCAATGTGATCAATATCGGGTACTCCCACACTCGGAATGTCCTGAAGAAACATTGCAGGTGTCAGCGCTATCAAGTCATCACTATCTTCAGACAAATAAGTCAAAGGCCGAGAATTGATGACTGCCTCCGCGTCCAGCAGAACCGTTAATAGTTCCTCATAGTCTAAGGAGGAACGACTTAGTACTCGTCGCAACAACTTCTTCAGTATTTGAACAATACGCTCCCAAAACCCGCCCCACCATGCAGCAGTGGGAGGATTGAATTTCCAAACAATTCTCATGCACGTAGCCTCAACATTTATTTTGGTCCAGTCAACTTCACTGAAAGCATTTTCTGCTCCCACAAAATTTGTCCCATTATCACTGTAAATGATGTTTGGTCTCCTTCTTCGAGCGATGAATCTCCTCAATGCTTGCAGAAATCCTGGAGTAGATAGTGTCCTAACGAGTTCAAAATGCACAGCTCTGAAGACCGCACACGTGAATAGCACCACCCAGACCTTTTCACCTCCTCGGAGGTTTAACGGGCCAGCCAGATCAATTCCTACAATTTCAAAGACAGAAGCATCTCTAATCCGATCCTCTGGCAAAGGTGCAACTTCGATGGTAATCCCCTTTGCTTGGTGTCTTCTGCACCTGACACAGCCAGAAATCACCTTTCTTATTGTCCTTCTACCATCAACAATCCAAAACCGTTCTCGCAAAGTGGAGAGAAGAACTTGTACTCCAGCATGAGACATTTCTAGATGTTTCTCCATGATCATCATGTGAACTAGCTGGTGTTTAGCTGGTAGCAGAATTGGAGTGAGGAATAATTCATCGTCCGGTCTCCTTATTAACCTCGTTTTTACTTGAAGTAATCCTCCTTCATCTTTAAACACGTTCAGATTTTTGAAGGACTGCTCCTTTTCGGCGAGCATCTCCTGCGTAACAATCTTCAACAGTCTTCTTTCAGCTACTTGCAATTCTTCGACTTGGAGTTCCTTTGAAAAACGTACTTCATCCCCTTTTGCTGTGTTGTGGATGAATCGTAGAATCCAGGCTGTCATCCTGACAACTTTTCAGTACTTGGAAAAGTATTTCAGATACCACTTTTCTTCTGGTTCCACAGAAACTAGTACGGTTGAAATTCCTTTCCTTTTCTCTTCATTTATCCTTTCTTCATCAGGCAAGGCATTGTCGAGAGGCCGTTCCGAACTAGGAGATCTCAACCAATGAGGGCCCTCCCACCATTTCAACGTCAAGAGTTTGGAAGCAGAACAACCCCTAGAAGGTAGGTCAGCCAGCTATCAGGGTTAGACAACTGTTTAATTTCCTTCACTCGATTTGCTACAAAAGTTCCCCAGACTTCCTTCCTCTTGATCCAGCAGAGAGCTGTTGTAGAGTCTGTCCAATAATATGTTGAAAGCTCTGCTAATCCTAAACTTGCCTTTATGGAAAATGCAAGGCGAGCTCCAATTGAACAAGCTAGGAGTTCCAACTGCGAAATAGTCATTCTTTTCAGCGGGGCTACACGAGACTTTGCTTGTAGAAGCGTTATATTTGTGTCCTTTCCATCTTCTGAACGAAGAAACACAACCGCAGCATATGCTACTCCACTTGCGTCGCAGAACGTATGGAGGCTCCAAGATTCCTGTGTCTTGCAGCGTGCCATTTGTCTGGGAATTTTAATATCAGGCAATACCTCAAGTTCCTGATGCCAAATTTCAAACTTCCTCCTCATGTCATCCTCCATTTCTTCATCCCAGCTCATTTTCTTCCGCCAACTTTCCTGCAACAGCAACTTTGGTACTAGAGAGACAGGACATGTGAATCCTATAGGATCAAAGATTCTCTGAGCAGCTGCCAGTACATTTCTTCTAGTGATCTTGTCGTCAATCTTTGACATGTCAATTTTCTCACAAGAAAGTGCATCTTCTGTCTTGTTCCATCGAAGTCCTAATACCGAGGTTACCTCAGGAACTGACGAGTCGCTCTCGGGAGAATTTAGATTTGTGTACTCCCAGTTACGAATATCAAAACGTGCTCTGGCCAGCAATTCGGTAGATTCTTCTATAAACGTACTCAATTCTTCCTCATTATCCAAAGAGGTGATACAATTGTCTACATAGAAGGAATTTCTCAGTCATTTTGCTGTCTCTTGGTAGTCTACACTGTCTCTCAATTGAAGGTCAAGAACTGCTTCCAGCAGAAATAGGCTGCAATTCAGACCAAACACGACTCGGCAATGTCGAAAAACTTTCAATTCACTATCCTTTGAATCCTTCCATCACAAGAAGTGCAAGAAATCACGATCAGTTTCCTGAACAGAAATCTGCAGGAAAGCCTTCTTAATATCAGAAATCACTCCTATCCTATTTTTTCGAAACATCAATAGAAGCGTGGGGATTTGTTGTAGCAAATTAGGACCCATTTCGAGACACTCATTTAAAGAAGGAGTATCCTTCGATTTGCTGCATCCATCGAACACGGGTCTCACATTGGTGGTAGAGTTTTCTTTGAAGATTCCCCGGTGTGGTAAATAATAACACAGGTCTTCCTTTTCTCCTTCTGGAACCTCTTCAATTATGCCCTCATTCATCCATTCCTGAAACACATTTCCATATTCCTCAAACTTTCCTTCTTTGGTCAGTCTATTCGAAACTGAGATCAATCTCTTCTCCGCTATCTCCTTATTGTTCCGTAAGTACTGTCGGCTCTCCAACCAAGGTAATGCAACTTCATATCGGCTATCCGCATTAAGCTTTATAATCTCTTGGAAGTAATGATGTGCAGCTTCTTCCATCTCTTCTCTCGACTTGATTTCCATGGGGTCAGATATGCCTATAGTCTCCAAGTTCCAAAGGTCGGTTATAGAGGCAGATTGAATGAACAGGGTAGTTGAATACAAAGCCAGGGAACTACCCTCTTCGTCTTTCAATTTACCAGTCACGGTCCAGCCAAGCGTTGTCCTCACAGCAACCAATCCTGATTCAAGCTTGTGGGTTTCATTCAGCAAAAGACTCCTCACAACATCAGCTCCTAGCACGACTTCCACGTCGGATGGATTTGTTCCCACATCAGACAGCCATATCTTTTTTGCTTTCATTTCCTTCATCCACGGTCCAAACTTCAACCATGGAATCTTCCCACATATTACCTTCTGGTCAATCAATTGCAACGTGGTATTAAAGGAACCATCACAGCTGCTTACGTTCACATCACACAGGTGATGGTCTTCTTCACGGGTCTCAGCGCCCCCAAACAACTTGTGGATCATCATCTCGGTCTTCAAAGGTTTATATCCCATTTCCTCAGCAGTCTTCCGTAAAATGTAGGATCTTTGTGATCCACTGTCTATTAGTGCTCGGACCATCTTCTCCTTTCCTTTATGTGTCAGTTTGATGCACAGCGTCTGTAGAAACACCTCCTTTGTGGCACTCTGAATGTTCATGGAGATATTGCTCTGCCTTTCCCTATCATCCTGTATTTTAGATTCAGGTTTCTCCTCGACCTTCTTTGTATTCAGTTTATGACACATGATCACAACGTGAGGACTAGTGCACAGTGGGCAACGAAGATGTGCCTGGCAATTTTTCATTCTGTGTCCTACCTTAAGACAAGCAAAACAACATTTTTCTTTGGCCAGCTTGTTGCGCCTTTCCTCCAAATTCATTTGTTGAGCAAGATGGCATTCCTTGCTCTTGTGGAATTTGCTACAAAACACACACTTTCTCTTCTTGCCTTCAAACTTGGCCGAAAACAAAGAATTCGCCGTTGGTAAATGTGTGTCGACATTATTTCCTCTCACTCTCTCGTCTTTTCGTATCGGACAGACCAAAACCTGCCCGAACAAAGGTTATCCTCTCTTCTCCCTCACTTCACGTTTGAGGAAATTTAGAAGAGCCTCTAGCCTATCTTTCTGTTCACCAATCAACTCATCATTCACTGATTGATTTCTGAGCCATGTCCTTAAAACATCTTCAGGTAAGCACGATTCCACGAGAGGGAACAACATGGACCCATACTTATCCCTTGTCACACCTATAGATTCTAGAGCTCTTAACTTGCTCTCTAATGTGTCATAAAGTACTGTAGGCCTACAGCTATTCCTGATTTGTCATTGTTGTGCGGCACATTCTGAATGACTAACCCAATCAGCTTCCTAACGTAGTACTCCGTCGGGAGATCTTCACGACCGAACCGATTCTTCATGCACTCTATAACCTTTGGATAGTTTTCAGCGGTGGCTGGGAAACTGTTCAGAAGTTCTCTGGCACGACTGTCAGGTTTGGTGCACTGAATCAGATATTGAAATTTATCTTCTGATTCTATGTCACTATCTTCATGGATTCTCTTAAACATGCTCCAGAATCCTAACCAATCTTTAACGTCCCTTCCAAACTTGGCTAGTTCCAACCTAGGAAGTTTCAAGTTTCGTTTCGTTTAGCTGCAGATGAAGCTTCAGAAATGTGTTCTCTAACCACACCAACATTCTCATTAGAGCAAATATTCGTCATCTTTAACCTTACTTCATCTAAATTATCTCCACAAGTCTCAACTGCCCCGTACTCACGGCTGTAGACATCATCCTCTTCTTCTAATGCTAGTTCCAGTATTTGTTCATCCAATGGAGCAAGTTCAGCACTTAACCTCTCCAATTTCAGCAGCATCTTCTGTGCCGATTCCAGGTCAACCAAGGAGGATATATGGGGATATATGGGTAGAGCTGCAACTTAATGCAAAATTTTGACACCAACCTATTGCTCGACGCAAGTAGTTCCAACTGACAATATGAGATGGCACGACGATGCACTCTCGAGCGCCATCCGGCTCGACCTGGCCTACTCGCTCCTCTCCACTTGACGTTACAGACAGTTAGGAACGGGGCTTCGAGTGAAAGCCGAAGTTAAACGATTGACTTCGCGTCACCACATGGTAGCTTTACGATTGGTTACAAAGTGAGAAGCTTATTATTCTCTCTGTTTCAAAATAAATCATGTGATTGTGCCAGAACTTATCTATATTTACGACACTTTACTAAATGTAAAATACTGTAGTGTAATATTCAACATATCATATTCTCAGAATACATTACATTGAAGTACCTCCATTTTCTGCACAATGAACATCGCTTTGTTGGTCTTGGGGTATGATTCCTGCTTAGAGTGCGAGAGGTCCCGGGTTCAAACCCCGGAAGATCCCAGCATTTTTATTACTTTTGTTTTTATCTCTTGAAAAGATTCAAAAAGTATGTAAAAGAACCTTAGGAACGTTCTTTTTTTCGGGCGAGACTTCCGGTAATTTAAATACATAGGTTGAGGTAAACGCTTCTTTTTTCCCCGTCGGTTTACCCTCCAGGTTGGCTTTTCCCTCGGACTTAGGTTGGTTGGTTGGTTGCTTCCTCAGTTTAGGGGCTGTGACTACGCGGTCATGTAGCCCCGTGTACTTTGGGTGGGTGTAGAATCTGTCTGATAACCGGTGTTAATTGTGATGGCTGTATAAGTGTGTGTTATCTGTTTTTAATTCAAGTAAGGACTGCAGACATTGATTTTTTGAAGTAGTTCCTACTTTTGCCGCCAAACGCCACCATCAACAACTACTAGTTCAGAACTTGGTTACTAGACGCCACCGCAGTCGGTTCCTGGCAACGAACGTTCTTCGTTAAAGAACGAAGGTTCTTTAACATGCCATAAATCTATGACATGGGACTGCCGGCTTTACTTCCCCTCCGAAGAAAGGCATACTGAGGGATTTTAACGACGGCTTCGGCCGGGTTTGAACCCGCGATCTTGGGCATAGAAGAACAGCATGTACCAACTACGCCACCAAAGCCGCTACCCTTCCTTGGACTCAGCGAGGGATCCCACCATAACCACCGTAAGGGCAGTGTCCTGGAGCTTGAAACACCTGGTTGGGGGATACCACTGGGGAGGTGGGGCCACCCTCCTTGCCTCTTCCTTGCCTATCCCTCCCAATCTTCCCCTCACTTTTCATCCCTCGTGAGGCCCATGTTCGCTTTGCAGGTGAGGCCGCCTGGGCGAGGTGCTGGTCCCACCTCCCCAGTTTTATCCTTCGTCCAGGTGTTTCAAGCTCCAGGACACCGCCCTGGTGGCGGTAATGGTGGGATCCCCGCAGAATCCGAGGGAAAAGCCAACCTGTAGGGTAAAGCGACTAAAATAAAAAATTGCGTTTGACCTCAAACTATGTATTTATATTACTGGCACACAGTAAGTACAAGTCTCGCACGAAAAAAAAAAGTTCGTAAGGTTCTTTTATATACTTTTTGAATATTTTCAAGAGATAAAACAATAGTAAAAATGCTGGGCACTTCCGGGATTTGAACCCGGGACCTCCGGCACTCAAAGCAGGAATCATACCCCTTTACCAACAGTGCGATGAGAATTGAGCAGAAAATGGAGGTACTTCAATGCACTGTATTCTGAGAATATGATATGTTGAATATTACACTACAGTATTTTACATTTAGTAAAGTGTCGTAAATATAGATAAGTTCTGGCTCACATGATTTATTTTGAAACAGAGAGGATAATAAGCTTCTCACCAGGCGCGGATCTAGAGTTTGGTTTTGGGGGGGGTCAGAGAATCGATCTAGAGTTTGGCCTTGCGGGGGGGAGGGGGCGGGCGGGCGGGGAGGGGGGGTCAGAGAATCGAAATTGTTAAGAAAAATGGTATCACTAAAAACGCAATCACAAAATAACCAAACGTACAAAACCAGACCAATTTTTTGCAAGCTACATGGATAGAAATTTGATGCGTTTAGCGCACCAAAAATATTCGTACAAATTGCAGCGGCGTGTTTTGCGACTTTTACATCGAGCTTCGAGTAAAGGATCAAGGTACGTTACAGTTTCGGCAAGTCGAGTTGGTACCGACAAAGGGAGAAAGTCACAGCTTATATTGCCAACCAAGCTTGCGGTTTGGAGGTCGGCAAAAATTTTTGGTGCGGAAAAAGCCCCAGTTTCCTATCCGTGCATTGCTGCACATTCATCGTGACATCACTATAAACATCGATTCGGTAATCACAAGGTTTGCTAAACAAAATAGACGAGTTGATTTTGTTGTATAACTAATAGTTTTTATACAAGAGGTTTGAAGTTGTAAATATGTACAGTTGTAACAGAACATAATAATTCCAATAAAGATAATTCAGTATTGAATAAAATGAAAAAAAAAAACTGTTTTTCAGTTAAAATTCGTTAAGTTTTATTTGTCTGGTAATTGTGTTTTCGTTTTTTGAGTTTGCAAAAAAATTTGGTCTCCGTTTGGGGGGGGGGGTCATGACCCCCGTGACCCCCCCCTTGAATCCGCGCCTGCTTCTCACTTTGTAACCAATCGTAAAGCTACCATGTGGTGACGCGAAGTCAATCGTTTAACTTCGGCTTTCACCCGAAGCCCCGTTCCTAACTGTCTGTAACGTCAAGTCTCCTCTCCCCTCACGGCCCGTGCCTACCCCTCCCTTTCCCCTACTCTATCCCCCACCACTACTTTATATTCCTTTCTTTTTTTCTTTCATATTTTAGTAATTGGTCTAATAATAGGCGATTTCTTCCCCCTGTGATATCAGTTAGAGAAGAAAACATAGGCTCTATCAGAATAGTTGTGGATGTTTCCACAAAGCACATAGCATGACATAGGCCTACCCCACAGATATGTACAAATAGAAAGAGTAGGCTACTATACTACAATATTAAAAATGAATTGTAAGACAAAATTACAGCTGCACTTATCACACACCCGTATTATTTAATTGTCCGTGCGGTACTTCCTATCAATCGAATTAAGAAATATCACGTTCGAATTACGGGAAGCGTTGGAACAACCAGCTCTTAGTTTGAATTATATCGATAGTATCTGATATCGTTTTCGAGCGCAGTGTATCGACTAAAATCGATGTGTGATTCATTATACCGTAATTCAATTTCTTCGTATAATATTGTTCAAAGCCGATTGTATTCCTTTCTAAGCACTGCACTATTGATATATATTCAAATATTAATTAAATGTACAACATTAACAAGAATACTCACCAATTTCCCGATTTTGCTGCCATCTATAGAAGTACAACTCAACTACATCGTCGTACGCGATGACAGCTAGCGTTTTTAACGTTGTCAGCAGGTACTACTACAAGGCAAGCTAGCGTTGGTACCAAAACGCTCTATAAAGTTTGGTAATTCTGCACGCCGTGAGAATTTGCCTTTTCGTAACTTTACGAACTTTTACGAGGTATATTATTGAAAATATAGGTTTTATGATTTACATACCTTTTACGGAGTTCTTGGGAGTCGTTTCACAATCTCACCGCTCCTCAATAATAATTATTTCACGAAAATAAAGAATTCTTATCGTGTTCGTTTCACTACGGACGCCATCTTGGACACGTCATGTGACACCATGTGTGACACCATGTGACTACGTTACCAACATGTCGCACACAAAATTCACTATTTCACTATTTTCCGACACACATAGTTTTAGTAACTTTCACACGTAAAGTTAGAAATTGTTTCTTGAGTTAGAAATTGCTTTTGTATGTAAAACATTAATAAGATACAATTTATGTCCGCTACTAGGTTAGGTACTGCCTGGCCGAAAATTACTGCTAGTACCACAAGCAAGGGGGTCTGTGGCCTAAGCCCCAGGTTAGGTTTGGTTTTGTATGTAAAACATTAATAAGATACAATTTATGTCCGCTACTAGGTTAGGTACTGCCTGGCCGAAAATTACTGCTAGTACCACAAGCAAGGGGGTCTGGGGCCTAAGCCCCAGGTTAGGTTTGGTTTTGTATGTAAAACATTAATAAGATACAATTTATGTCCGCTACTAGGTTAGGTACTGCCTGGCCGAAAATTACTGCTAGTACCACAAGCAAGGGGGTCTGGGGCCTAAGCCCCAGGTTAGGTTTGGTTTTGTATGTAAAACATTAATAAGATACAATTTATGTCCGCTACTAGGTTAGGTACTGCCTGGCCGAAAATTACTGCTAGTACCACAAGCAAGGGGGTCTGGGGCCTAAGCCCCAGGTTAGGTTAGGTTTTGTATGTAAAACATTAATAAGATACAATTTAGGTTTTAACGGTTGGGGTTCAATAATTTGTCACGATCGCCGCAGTATACACGATTGAAACTCGCAAAAGTAATTTGACATGACACGCAATCCATGGCTAAATTACGACTGACGATTTGGATTTGGCGCAATTATAAATTACATTATCGACGCTCTTTTGTTTCTTTCTATACATGGTGCGAGATAGTACCAAACGCGCGGGGTTGGCATTCCTGACATAGTGACAAGATGTCTACCCGATACTTCATTTTCAACTATATAAGTAGTGTCGCTATTTGGGACGGCAGGGTGGGTCTATGACAGCGGACGAGTCAACATCTATTAATTTATCATCTCCAGATACCATTACTACAGGTACTTTGGCTAATTTCATTACTAATTTTTTATGTATTTAACTATTTATTTCACTACACAACTATACAACAGACATATTCAAACATAGTACAAGGAACAACAACTGCCACAGTCTTTTGTCTCAGAGTCTAAACACCACAAGATGGCCCTCAAGCCAGCGGCCGCCATTTAGGGTCCAAAAACGACTTAGTAGACTCTTTTAATCAGTTCCATAACATTGCCAGTCGCATTGCCAGCTTGCCTAAAGTCAAGCCTGACAAGTGTCATAAAAGGTTTATAAAAGATGAACTGTCTCAGTTGTGAAAGCTTTATACTACTTCCTCCAACATTTCTGATCCTTTTACTGAACAAAAACTACTGTTTGCCCTAAAAGTATTGAAAAATGGAAAAAACCCGGGTTTTGAAGGTATACATCCAGAATTTCTGAATCACTTTGGAAAGAATGTATGGAATTGGTTAGTGCATTTTTTTACAAACATATTTCAAACAAGTAAACTTCCTTTCAAGTTCAAACGAACTAAGATTCTAGCTATCGTAAAACCTGATAAACCTCCCGATTCTGTTGGAAGCTACAGATAATTCGCCTTAATGAGCGTTTGTTTTATACTTAATATAATAGAATAAGCCCGCTAATTTATAAAATCATTCCTATTGAGCAGGCTGGTTTCAGACCTCAACGTAATTGTGAAGATCAGGTGCTTGCCTTGACAACACATATTGAGACAGGTTTTGAAAAGCGATTAAAGTGTGTGGCAGTGTTTATTGATCTAACAGCTGCCTACGACACAGTGTGGAGAGAAGGTATTGTGTACAAGTTCTTTAAACTGACAAAGTGCAGTCATATGTCATGTTTGATTAACAATATGCTTTCAAATAGTATAATCCAGGTACTTAAGCATAAAAACCACAGCAAAATAAGGGTACTCAATAATGGTCTTCCTCAAGGATCTGTTCTTTCTCCATTATTGCTTAATCTGTATATTGCGGTCATACATACTACCAGCACTCGTCAGTTTGCTTATGCTGATGATCTAGAAATAGTTACTCGACATGTGAACACTAATGAGATAGAGAGAACGTTAAATGCGGACCTGGATGTCCTTTGCAAATACTTCGAAAAGTGGTGCTTGAAACCCAGCTCTGGTAAAACGGAAACTCGCTTCTTCCATTTAAACAACTGGCATGCGAACTCTACCCTGAATGTGTCTCTTAATGAAAGCCCTCTCCCTCATAATGCCAACCCCAAATATCTTGGAGTTACTTTCGACCGATGTTATTGTACAGGAAACATCTCACCAACCTAGTAGCCAAATAATAGGACATGAAACAATATCATCCACAAACTTGCTGGCTCCACATGGGAAGCGTATGCAGCTACATTGCGTACTTTGGCGATGGCACTGGAACTTTCAACAGCTGAGTAATGTTCCTCAGTTTGGATAAACAGCTCTCATGTTAAAAAGGTGGACACAGTCCTCAATGAAACAATGTGTATTATTAGTGGCACAATAAAATCTACCCCTCTTTTCTGGCTGCATGTGCTTAGTCACATAGAACCAGGTCTAGATAACTTAACCATAACCATAACGTAACGTAATTAGGGAATGTACCGGAAAACTCCATGAGTGCATTTAGGTAAATGCGTTACAGAACGAATTACTTCGTTTCCACAAGAATACCGTATTTATCATATACTATCACAATAACGTTAAATTCAGTAACCGAATTGAAGAACGCTATTATTCCGGTCCCTAACAATAACGTTATTGGGAGGGTGGCTCACATAGTGAATAACTGAATAACGTTATTGGCATCATTTCGTTATTAGTTCAACCTGATGTCGAAGAACGAAATTGAACGAACTGCTGACAATAACGTTATTCGAAAGGCGGGTAAAGGAAGTTCCTCATAAAAACGTTATTCGCCGGTTTTCGTTATTTGTCTTACCCAATCTTTAAGGAACAAAATTGTGAGTACTACCGACGATAACGTTGTTTAAAAGACGGCTAAAATTGAGTTCTACAAATTAATGTTATTCCCATTTCTTGTTTATTATTAATCAAATCCAATCTTAATGACAAGAAATTATGTATATTCCGTCAAGAACGTTATTAAGGAAACAGCTCGAACAGAGGGCCATAACGTTGTTACTAAATGTGATGTAGAAAGAGCGACGTTGTGTGGGATTAGTCACATTATACAAAGAAGGGTCATATGAAATATTTGAGCACATTGCAATAATAAAGTAGGTGCCTTTTCCCATGACAAAATTTAATAGGTAATAGGCCTACTAACATTTCTAATTAGATTGGAATATACCTGAAATATTCTAATACAGCACTACAGTTGGTAGCCTAGGTGACTCTGAATATATCCTTAGTTCCATCTCTTAAGGTACATAATGGACATATAACATTCGGTTGAAGTCCAATGGATAGTATGGACGTTGCATGTTATGAAATATTGGATCTACCAGTGTATGTAGAATCATATTGGCAACAAAGTCATGCACGTGTGCTCAGAATTAATCTGAAATAATACTATATTTTATAGTGCCAATTTTGGATAACATCCATTTGTTGGTATAGAAGTTACATTCATTTTCAGCAGGCTTAGAATTATGTTGGCAGCACTGACGTACATTAGTTACTCGAAATTAATCTAAAATTTCAGGTATCATACGTGTGCAAAATTTAGAGCTGTTGGCTTGCATACTTTATTATATATGTGTATTAGGATAAAGAAAGAGAATGAGCATTCATTAGAAGTTGGCAGCCCTGCTGGCTCTCAAGTATGAGCATAGTCATATCTGTTACAGTAACAATAGCGCATACGAAATTCGGATAAAATCCAATTGATAGTTAGAAGTTAGATGCACTTAAACATTGGACTTATCCGCTGGCTTAAAATCATGTTTGCACCACTGTCATATATGCGCTACCTAAAATATATACCTGGAATGTTATTATCTCTATCTGTACTAATTTTGGAAGGGTTCGCATGCATAACGTCTGATAAATCCAACATAGAGCTCAAAAGTGAATTGTGAATTTTCAGCAGTTACTAGTGTAACGTGTTTTTCGTGGGGTTTTTATGCAACTGGCATAAGTCAGTAGGAAGCCATTCTATATTTATTTACGCGGCAAATTGTTCAGCCAAGAGAATTTTTCATGTTAATTTATTATTATTATTAATTTATTATAATTATTATTTAGATATTTTCGGAGCATTTTATAAAAATTATTAGCATTCAGATAGGTTTTCTATGTCTTAGAAAACGCTATCATGCAAATTATTACGAACGACGATATCATAGAAAATTATCTGATTACGGAATTTTACGGAGTTTTTGTCAGTTAGGGTATTTGAGAGAGATGACTCACTGGGAATTCAAATACAAGCTGATTCCTGTCGAGAAGAATTACGCAAGCGGGCTCGCATCGTCCAGGAAAGGCGAATTGTTGAAACGGAACCCTCCCGCCGAGTGTAATGACCCAGAGGAGGGGAAGATAGCGCGGCGTGCTCAGCCAATCAATGAGGACTACGTAAGCTAGTAGACGGCTCCGGAGTGGGGAGCCAACGTGTGCATATATCGTTCGACGCGCCGTCGAAGGAGGACAATCTGTGAAATACTTGAGGAGTATGGGTGCGCGTGCGTGTCGCTCCGATGTTCAGTGGAGTTAGTAACAATCTGTGAAATACTTGACGAGTATGTTGTACGCGGGAATCGCTCCGATGTTCCGTGGATTGGAGGACTAACTTTTGTAAAACTTAACCAGTGTGGTTATACGAGTGTTTGGGTCCGATGTACGGACCATAGAATTATCTAATCTACCAGTATATCATCAAACATCGACGAAGATGACGACATCCAGGAGACTGTGGGAAGCTCACAGCATCATCAAGTACGAGGGAAATGCTTTGGCAATTTCCAGTGGTAAGCGCAAATGACGCAGAAATACGCAATCTCTCATTTTCTTTGTTTTACATTTCATATTTCAGTAACTTCATAGCTTGGAAATAAGAGTAAAATCAATTTATCAGACTCCGTTTTCACGTAATTTTCTATCGGTAATATTCAAATCACAACGCTCCAATTTAAGTTTTATACTTATTATTAATAATTTTGCTATACTTGTTTTATATAATAAATTCATTTCTTTTACAATGCAATCTTTGCTTTCAGTAGGTAGCATTAGATATAGACCAATTCCTTCTCCTGATACAATTGTTTGTTGGGTTAATGATCAAATCATACCACGATCTGAGTGAATAGAGTCTTGAATGTGTTCTGCCAGAGCTAGACGTTGTTAAATACAAATTTAGATTTCAACATTGCATTGAGGTCTTGGCGCCCATTAAAACAACATAGCTTAGGCAAAGGTAAACAGTTACATTTCTCACCCAACAGTAGGGGCAGACTAACCACTACACTAGCACTAAAATAATTTTCAAAAATGCCCGTGAGATATTCAAATATAGGTCTTTACTTATACCAAATTGGGTTTCAATAACTGCAGCCGTCTAGGAGGGACAGACAGACATTTGCCTGGACCGATGCCATAAGTCTACTTTTCCCTCATTTTTACAAAATGTGAAAAGTAGGCTAAAATATTACGAAGAATATACGATAGCTACTGTATAACATCCAACCTTAGGTGTTTCGATACTGTGCTGATCAGTACCCTCTGCTTATGGACATATCACATGTGTTGTACCGCAATCATTGACCATCAGAATACAAATGGTACAGATTATAACGTTAAAGCTTGTATACAGGCACAATTCCGGTATAGGCTTGAATAACGTTATTCGCAGCAGCATTCCGTGTTCCGATTGGCTAAGCTGCAAGAAATCAAACATGGAGGAAAGTTGTGGATTGAGAGTAAAATTTGCAGTTCATTGGCATTATTAATGCAAACCCGTCATTAAGATGCGTTACGTTGAATACATGAAGGGGCACTGACTGATTGAACGCATTCCTGTCAGTATTTACGATTTAACTGAAATAATTCGACATTTAGCTATACGCATGAAGTTACGTAACTATGAGCTAGGCTACAAAGTGAGAAGTGTACGGGTGCTATAGCTGCAACTTAGTGTCCCATGAGTCTCGGGTTCGAGACGCGCTAGGGCCAAATTTTTTATTCTTTTTGAATTATTATGTTGCATTCACACTACATTCCTTGTGAGTTTCCAACTACGATTTATTCGCATAATCTACGGAGATGATGTTAATAATGGATATTGGAAGGGAAAATTATTCTATTCTATCATTCAAATTTGTACTTCCCCATACAAAACCATGAATATTTGTACTATTCATGAAAGTATACTAATATTTTCATACCTCAATAATAGTCTATGTTTACTCCACAATAGATAATAATATTAAGAATAAGGAGAAATAGTTTCGTGACGATCTAAAGAGCATACTTTTCTTTATATTTAAGATTCACGCCAATTTTTATTTTATTTTTAGTCGTTTACCCTCCAGGTTGGTGGAATCCACGGACTCAGTGAGGGAACTCACCACTACCGCCTCTATGGGCAGTGTCCTAGAGCTAGGAACATCGAATCGGAAGGGATACAACTGGTGAGGTGGGATTGGCACCTCGCCCAGGCGGCCTCACCTGCAAAGCGAACAGGGGCCTCATGAGGGATGGTAAGGGATGGGTAGGATGGATAGGCAAGGAAGAGGGAAGGAGGCAGCCGTGGCCTTGAAGAAGGTACCATCCCGGCATTTTCCCGAAGACGAAGTGGGAAACCACGGAAAACCACTTCGAGGATGGCTGAAGGGGAATCGAACACCCTCTACTCATTTGGGCCACCCGAGGCTGAGTAGATCCCGTTCCAGTCCTCGTACCACTTTTCAAATTTCGTGGCAGAGCCGGGAATCAAACCCAGGACCTCCGGGGCGGCAGCTAACCATGCTGACCGCTACGCTAACTGGCGATATCTGAAATAATACTTTATCTAATAGTGCCAATTTTGGATAACATCCATTTGTTGGTATAGAAGTTACATGCATTTTCAGCAGGCTTAGAATTATGTTGGCAGCACTGATGTACATTAGTTACTCGAAGTTAATCTGAAATTTTAGGTACCATACGTGTGCAACATTCAGAGGTGTTGGCTAGCATACTTTCTGATATATTTATTGGTATTAGGATAAAGAAAGAGAATGAGCATTCATTAGCAGTTGGCAGCCCTGCTGACTATCAAGTATAAGCATAGTCATATCTGTTATAGTACACAAAGCACGTACGAAATTCGGTTAAAATCCAATTGATAGTATAGATGTTAGATGTACTTAAACATTGGACTTATCAGTAGGCTTAGAATCATCTTGGTAACACTGTCATATATGGGCTCCTTAAAATGTATCTGGAATGTTATTATCCCTGTGTGTGCTAATTTTGGAAAATTTCGCATGCATAACGTCTGAGATATCCAACGTAGAGCTTAAAAGTGAATTGTGATTTTTAGCAGTTGGTAACTCTGAAATCATTTTCAATTATGTACCTGAGATATTCAGATATAGATATTTCCTTAAACCGAATTTGGTTTCGATAACTGCAGTCATTTAGGGGTTGATAGGGGGAGACACACAAAGACAGACAGACAGACAGACATTTGCCTGGATCGATGCCATAAGTCTATCTCATCATCATTAAAAAAAAGTGAAAAGTAAGCTAAAAATAGCACGTAGAATATAAGATAGCTAATGAATAACATCCTACCTTAGGTGCTCTGATACTGTGCTGACCAGTACCCTCTGCTTATGGACATATCACATGTGTTGTACCGCAATCATTGGCCATCAGCGTACAGATGTTACAGATCGTAACGTAAAAGCTTGTATACAAGCACAATTCCGGTATAGGCTTCAATAACGTTATTCGTACCTGCATTACGAGTTCTTATTGGCTCAGCTGCAATAAATCAAAGATGGAGGAAACTTGTGGATTGAGAGTAATATTTGCAGTTCATTGGCATTATTAATGCAAATCAGTCATGTAGTTCCGTTACGTTGAATACAGGAAAAGGCACTGACTGATTAAACGCATTTCCGTCAGTATTGAAGATTTAACTGAAATCATTCGACATTTAGCCATATTGATGAAGCTGTTAACTTGCATAGGACGTGAGCAGTGTACGAGTGCTAAAGCTTTAACTTGGTATCCAATGGGTCCTGCGTTCGAAACCCTCCATGGTGAGAATTTTCATTCTTTTTGAATTATTTCGTTTTGTCAACACTACTGTAGGATGCAACATTTCAACTTCGATTTACTCGCATGATCTAGGGGAGCGATGTTAATAAAGGATATTGGTAAGGAAAAATCATTCTATTTTATCATTCGAATTTGTACTTTCCCAATCAAAACCATGAATATTTGTACTATTCGTGAAACTAATATAATTTTCACAGCACTGATTACTCCACAGTAAAATAATAATAATAATAATATTAACAATAATATCAAGTAGTTCCGTGACGATCTAAAGAGCCAAATTTTCTTTATATTTATGATTCATGCCAATGATTAATCTACATAGACCTATCTAGAATAATGTCGAGATTAAGTTGGTAATACTAACTTTTCTCTTTAGATTGGAATATATCTGAAGTGATGTATTCCAATACAGCTCTAGAGTTGGCAGCCTTGGTGACTCTAAATATATTCTTAATTCCATATCTTAAGGTACAGAATGCACATACAAAATTTGGTTGAAGTCCAATGGATAGTCTGAACGTTGCATGCTGTGAAATATTGGATGTATCAGTGCGAGTAAAATCATATTGGCAACAACGTCAAGAAGGCGTGCTCAGAATTAATCTGAATTATTCCTATATTTTATAGTGCCAATTTTGGATAAAATCCATTTCTTAGTATAGAAGTTACATGCATTTAAAAATTGGCCCTATAAACAGGCTTAGAATTATGTTGGCAGCACTGATGTGCATTAGTTGCTCCCAAATAATCTAAAATTTCAGAAACTATTCGTGCGCAAAATTTAGAGCTGTTGGCTTGCATATTTTCTGATATATTAGTATTAGGATAAAGAGAGTGAGCATTTATTAACAAATAATAATAATGTTATTGGTTTTACGTCCCTTTTAACTACTCTGGCTTTTAGAGACTCCGGGGTGCCGTAATTTTGCCCAGAAGGGGATCTTAAACGTGCAAGTAAATCTACTGACACGGCTCTCTCGCATTTGCGAACCATCAAATGCCAGCTGATTGCGCCAGGATACGAACCTGCAACCTTGGGCCCAGCAAGCAAGAACGTTACCCCTGAGCCACGCAGCCAGTCGCATTTATTAACAGTTGGCAGCCCTAATGGCTCTCAAGCATAAGCATAGTCATATCTGTTATAGTACACAAAGCACGTACGAAATTTGGTTACAATCCAATTGATAGTATAGATGTTAGATGTACTTAAACATTGGACTTATCAGCAGGCTTAGAATCATCTTGGCAACACTGTCATATATGGGATCCTTAAAATGTATCTGGAATGTTATTATCCCTGTGTGTGCTAATTTTGGAAAATTTCGCATGCATAACGTCTGAGATATCCAACGTAGAGCTTAAAAGTGAATTGTGATTTTTAGCAGTTGGTAACTCTGAAATCATTTACAATTATGTCCCTGAGATATTCAGATTTAGATATTTCCTTAAACCGAATTTGGTTTCGATAACTGCAGTCATTTAGGGGTTGATAGGGGGAGACACACAAAGACAGACAGACAGACATTTGCCTGGATCGATGTCATTAGTCTATCTCATCATCATTAAAAAAAAAAAGTGAAAAGTAAGCTAAAATACCACGTAGAATATACGATAGCTAATGTATAACATCCTACCTTAGGTGCTTCGATACTGCGCTGACCAGTACCCTCAGCTTATGGACATTTCACATGTGTTGTACCGCAATCATTGGCCATCAGCGTTCAGATGTTACAGATCGTAACGTAAAAGCTTGTATACAAGCACAATTCCGGTATAGGCTTCAATACCGTTATTCGTACCTGCATTACGAGTTCTTATTGGCTCAGCTGCAAGAAATCAAAGATGGAGGAAACTTGTGGATTGAGATTAATAGTTGCAGTTCATTGGCATTATTAATGCAAATCAGTCATTTAGTTCCGTTACGTTGAATACAGGAAAAGGCACTGACTGATTAAACGCATTTCTGACAGTATTTAAGATTTAACTGAAATCATTCGACATTTAGCCATATGGATGAAGCTGTGAACCTGCATAGTACGTGAAATGTGTACGTGTGCTAAGGCGTAAACTTGGTACCTACGGGGTCCTGGGTTCGAGACGCTCCATGGCCAGAATTTTTATTCTTTTTGAATTATTTCGTTGTGTCAACACTACTGTGTGATGCAACTTTTCAACTTCGATTTACTCGCATGTTCTAGGGGTGCGATGTTAATAATGGATATTGGTAGGGAAAAATCATTCTATTTTATCATTCGTATTTGTACTTTCCAAATCAAAACCATGAATATTTGTACTATTAGTGAAACTAATATAATTTTCACAGCACTGATTACTCCACAGTAAAATAATAATAATATTAACAATAATATGAAGTAGTTCCGTGACGATCTAAAGGACCTAATTTTCTTTATACTTAACATTCATGCCAATGATTAATCTACATAGACCTATCTAGAATAATTACGAGATTAAGTTGGTAATACTAACTTTTCTATTTAGATTGGAATATATCTGAAGTAATGTATTCCAATACAGATCTACAGTTGGCAGCCTTGGTGACAATATATTCTTAGTTCCATATCTTAAGGTAAAGAATGCTCATGCTAAATTTGGTAAAGTCCAATGGATAGTATGGACGTTGCATGCTGTGAAATATTGGATGTATCAGTGCGAGTAAAATCATATTGGCAACAACGTCAAGAAGGCGTTTTCAGAATTAATCTGAATTATTCCTATATTTTATAGTGCCAATTTTGGATAAAATCCATTTCTTAGTATAGAAGTTACATGCATTTAAAAATTGGCCCTATAAACAGGCTTAGAATTATGTTGGCAGCACTGATGTGCATTAGTTGCTCCCAAATAATCTAAAATTTCAGGAACTATTCGTGCGCAAAATTTAGAGCTGTTGGCTTGCATACTTTCTGATATATTGGTATTAGGATAAAGAGAGTGAGCATTTATTAACAAATAATAATAATAACGCTAACTGCGCCAGGATACGAACCTGCAACCTTGGGTTCAGCAAGGGAGAACGTTACCCCTGAGCCACGCAGCCAGCCGCATTTATTAACAGCTGGCAGCGCTAATGGCTCTCAAGTATAAGCATAGTCATATCTGTTATAGTACACAAAGCACGTACGAAATTTGGTTAAAATCCAATTGATAGTATAGATGTTAGATGTACTTAAACATTGGACTTATCAGCAGGCTTAGAATCATCTTGGCAACACTGTCATACATGGGATCCTTAAAATGTATCTGGAATGTTATTATCCCTGTGTGTGCTAATTTTGGAAAATTTCGCATGCATAACGTCTGAGATATCCAACGTAGAGCTTAAAAGTGAATTGTGATTTTTAGCAGTTGGTAGCACTGACATCATTTTCAAATATGGGCGTGAGATATTCCGGTATACATCTTTACTCATACTAAATTTGGTTTCGATTTCTGCAGCCGTTTAGGAGTTGACAGGGGGGAAGGGGGGGGGGGGGCACACACACACTGCCTGACAGAAAGAAGGACAGACAGACAGACTCACATTCTCCCGGATCGATCTCATAAGTGTACTTTTTCCTCATTTTTGCAAAATGTGAAAAGTAGGCTAATAAGGAGTGGTGAAGCAGCTGCCTTTAAAGCAGAATGGGAAAAATTATTTTTCTGTACAGCTTATAAAGGGCATGCCAAATGTTTAGTGTGCCACCGAGATTTAATGAGTAAAAAAAAAACACAATTTGGAACGGCACTGCAGTGCCAACCACAGGGATGATTACGGTGACTTGACAGACGCCAGTCGGCAATCGAAGTTGGAAGAATTGAAAGAAAATTTCAAGCAGCACTTTCCTGTAAGTATTATTGCCTTAATTTTAAAATGCTTGCTTACAAATGGGAATGAACAAATGATTTAATTATCTGAAGAACACTAAAATTGTGACTTGCCGTATTTTTGTCTGACAGGAGATAGAGGAGAGTGAGGTTGGTGGACCGATTTTACGAGCAAGCTACAAATGTTCGATGCGAATTGGCGAAGCTGGGAAGCCCTTCGCGGAAGGGAATTTCATCAAGGAGTGCCTAATGGACGTGGCGGCATGTATTTGTCCTACGGAGGTAGTTGAGAAATTTGAAAACATCTCTCTTTCTCCTCAAACTGTGGCTCGCAGAATAGACGATATGTCCGTTGATATGGAACAGCAATTAATGGAGAAGGCAGCAAAATTTGTATAATTTTCCATCGCCCTCGACGAATCAACCGACATTGCGGACATAGCATAGCTCGTTATTTTTATTCGAGGGGTGGATGACGATCTTCGGGTCACCGAGAATTTCCTCGACTTGGTAACACTCAAAGTCACCACTACCGGTTTCGATATTTTCCAAGCTGTGGAGGGTGCTTTTGAATCAATGGGATTAAAATGGGAGCAGTTGACGAGTATAACGACGGATGGAGCTCCTGCTTTACGATGTGTACGCATGGGGTTCCTCAGATATGTAAAGTTAAAAATGGCTGAGAACGGTAGTACCCTAATGGTGGCGATCCATTGCTTCATACACCAGGAGGCAATCTGTGCAAAAGTCGCCAAGCGCAAAGATGTAATGGGAACAGTTGTGCGAATGGTAAATTATCTTCACTCCCATGAACTCACGCACCGTCAATTCAAAGAGTTCTTGGATGACATCGAAGCGGAGTGTCCGGATATCCCGTACCATGCAGAAGTAAGATGGCTGAGCAAGGCGAAGGTGCTGAATCGTGTGTTTTTCTTGCGGAACGCAATACATACATTCTGTGACATGAAAGGGCGGCCCGAAGTTCTTTTGCGTGACCCTAAGTGGGTGGCGGACTTGGATTTTTATGTGACATTACTGCCCATCTGAATAATTTGAACACTTCGCTTCAGGGCGAAAAGCACAACATCTGCGATTTGGTGGAAAAAATTGATGCGTTCACAAGAAAATTGATTTTGCGGGAAAACCAGTTACGTGCAAGGAACACAGGACATTTTCCATCGTTTGAAACAGTGAAAGGTGTCGACTTTGATGAGTACTTGCAGGTAATTCGCCAAATACAAGAAGAGTTTGACAAGCGATTTTCAGAATTATCAGAACTCCAAGCGGTGTTAGATGTATTTGTTCGACCATTTTCTATTAGTGCAGACAGTGTTCCACAGCTATTTCAATTAGAGCTGATTGAACTGCAATGCAATGTTCGTCTTAAAGACCTTTTTCTAAATGTCACGAAGTTAAGAAAACTGCAATGCAATGTTCGTCTTAATGACCGCTTTCTAATGTCACGAAGTTTAGAAGAATTTTACAGTGGCTTTCCGCAAGGAGAATATCCCCTTTTGTAAAGACATGCAAGTGAAGTTCTGTCAATGTTCGACTCAACGTACATTTATGAGCGCATCTCTTCAGTTCTTAAGCTTACCAAAAGTAAACATCGTGCAACGATGAGTGATAGAAACTTGCGCAATTGTTTACGAATAGCTGTGTCCAGAAATATTGTACCCAATTTGGAGAAGATTGTTTCCTCCAAAACTAGAAATTCGTAAAAACGACGGAGAAAGAGTCACTCAAGGCCTGTACTATCTGTTCATATTGGTAAAATGTTGTTGAATTTTCCTCTCTAATATGTTCTCATTTCATTTTGTAATAAAGCACAATATTCTTTACTTAACACTTGCGTTCGTTTCCTACACATTCCATGCATCGGAGTACCATTCGATTTGTATACATATATATTATGGCAGTATATATCCTATTATGGTAAAACAGCCCTATCAATATGATGTCAACAATGCCACAAAAGCCGTCGCCTGCATCTGTGCGTACGTATCTAGTTATTGCGGTACGAACATAGTCCGTGTGTCTCAGATCTCCTCGCTGCCACAGTGTAGTGGTGGTAGGGGAAGGAGCGCTAGTCTGACTGCCCAGTGCTCCCCGAGCGCGGCCGCGCTCTCGGAGCGCAATGACTGGATGGTCCTGATCTAGGCTTACAGGATAGAGCCACATCGGTGAAGTGGGATACATACTTGTTATTCCCCACCCCATTTAATTGCGCACGTTAATGTGCTGACCCACTGAAAAGCGATTCGTTTATCAGATGTGAAAAGAAAGGCAGCAGAAATCTTCACTCAGATAAAAGAAAGGGTTATACTGAGATTACAGTTTCAAACATGATATCTGATTACTTCATGTTATATTGGCATAACAAATGCCAAGTCTCACTTTTCTAAACAACATACTTCTTGAACCTTCCAACACAAAATTCTAATCACTAGTCTACATTCCCGATCTTTATCATAATGTTCAGACGTCACTGCCGTGGAACTACCAATCGTCCTCTTTAATAAACATGAATAAATGTAGTGAATTATCCCCTGGAATAAGCTGTAAAATATAGTTATTAGAGAGTAAACCGCATTTGAAATAGTAAGTAGGCTAATGCAATGTGTCCGGTCCTAATCTTGAACACCTCCTGTTTAGTCTCTATCTTGCCATTTCAGCAATTTGTCTTCAACTTGGGTCGAGCTTCTACAGATATATTTTTGTATTTTTTTAAAATATTTAAAAATGTTTGGCCATATCTCAGAAATTCTTTCACACTTGCAATGGAGATGGATCGTATATCATGGACACATACCTCCACACTGATTTTACGATGATTTTGTCACACATACATCAATATAATTTCACCTTCTGGTCATGAACATCTGTGCCTAATCATATACTACGTACTCTTCCTCTTGAAAATTAACTATTAACATTGAACACAATCAACAACCCATTTGTCTAATACAATATTAAAACGTATGTGTCACCCCTTCCATTTGCTATTTCTCTTATGAATGCTGTTCTCTATTTCCTCCTCCCTTTATTTAAAATTGAAATCCATTGGCAGATTAATCACTCCCGCACCTGGGCACAACACTACTGTGAGCGAGGCTCCGCTTGGACAGAACGTGCTCATGAGATGACTCAATTCAAGAAGTCTCGTCATAACAGGTGGGACACCTCAAGTCTCTCTATCGCTTTAACAGTAGAAAGTGCCGGGTGGGTTGTCGTATTCATTAACAGCAGTGTAATTCTGGTTTAAAAGTAAATAATGCCATTCATACCGTTGACGACAAATCGCAGCGTAAATTTAAACGTACCACCACATCAAACAACATGGAGTAGTGGGCTACGCGTTGGAGCAACTTAGCCATTTTCCGTCTTGTCTTTAAATGAATAATGGCATTTGCTCTTTGTTCCCTTTCATTTCACACAGTACATTTATTGTTACAAGAAAAATTATTTCGTATTGGAATGCTGTGAATGATACACAACCCGTTGCTGATATGATCTCTAAAGCCTAAACATACCGTACTGAAAAATCAATTATGTCGAAGAAGAAGTTAAAATATTGTTTACTAATTATCATATACTGTACTAACATACGCTCTACCAGTAGCATACCAGTAATCCTATCATAACCAACCAGAGGTTTCCTCTGAAATATCAAAAACTTTGATTGCGTCAAATATTATACATAATGTTGTATATACTATATACAGGATGAAGAACAAATCCCGTACTTGGAGGTCAGCATGCGGTTCCTCGTCGAAATTCATGGCAAAGGCTTATCTAGGAAGGCCTGGTCCCGCCAATACGTTTAATAGAAATGCGAGTTAAGAAACGAGGCTCTGGCAACGCTGTAACTGCGTGCAGCATGGCCAAGAGAACAGCACGCATGAAGTCTGCGCTGTGCCGGTGCTGTCTCATTAGCTCAGTGCGAAAAGGTATGCCGTGAAGGTCGGTTATGGTCCAATGGCGTTCGCGTCAAAGAGTTCTCCAGTTAAAGTCTCAAATTGTATCCAATGTACACCTCCACAATGCAATCAATACATTATGTTGTGTACTGTGTCTTACCATTGCTGTTACTTCTCTACTTCTTTCTTATTTCGATGAGACCCGCTACGGACCACGCACCAATTTCAATTCTTCACTCTTTGTTGTTTTCTTCCCAATATTTCTTCGTTCTTAGACTATGTTGCTTCTTTCTGTCCTCAGACCACTTCGCCCCAGGTTTCCTTTCCACTCTACCCTGGCGTACTTCCAAACATAACACCTTCTCTGTCCAAAGTGTCTTCATCTCTTATATTATTTCCTTCTGTTACCTTTATTTAAACATTAAAACATAACATGAGCCTCTTACATACGTAAACGACCACTTAGTTTCGTCCATGGCACAAATAAAGCCAGTAACATCGTCTGCATCCAATG
Organism: Meconema thalassinum; assembly: GCA_946902985.2. NCBI lineage: Eukaryota > Metazoa > Arthropoda > Insecta > Orthoptera > Tettigoniidae > Meconema > Meconema thalassinum. The sequence continues at coordinate 355,170,212 of OX336388.2, read as the reverse complement.
ATATACACTAGATTGCCCATTATGATACGCACAATAATTCCATTCCGTACGCTGCCACGAAATTTGAAAAGTGGTATGAGGACTGGAACGGGATCTACTCAGCCTCGGGTGGTCCAAATGAGTAGATGGGGTTCGATTCCCACCACATCCATCCTCGAAGTGGTTTTTCGTGGTTGCCCGCTTCATCTTCGGGCAAATGCCGGGATGGTCCCTACCGTCAGGCCACGGCCGCCTCCTTCCCTCTTCCTTGTCTATCCTTTCTATTCTTCCCATCCCACATGAGGCCCCCTGTTCGCTTTGCAGGTGAGGCCGCATTGGGTGAGGTGCTAGTCCCGCCTCCCCAGTTGGATCCCCCGACTCACTCTCAAGCGCCAGGACACTGCCCGTAGAGGAGGTAAAGGTGGGATCTCTCGCTGAGTCCGTGGGAAAAGCCTACTTGGAGGGTAAACTGACTACGAAAGAAAAATCGTTTGAAGTCCAGTCTTATCTTCACAGAGCCACGAACTGACGTCACACAAAACGACGACCTGACGTAGATTCGAACCGTAGTTCGTTGGTGGTTGTGGTTTGGATAATACAGCAGCCTACTCAGTGAGCTACGACGGCTGGTACGGTGATATGATACACATTCCGCCGCAGGATGCGACAGTGTTGCCGGCTTCTCGTTTTCATACTCGTCTTTTCAAATAACACCCGCTCTGATTTTGCTATAGAAACTTTTGTCTTGCATTTGGATGAGAAGTCGCATGACGACCTCCAAGTACGGCATATTTCTTCACCCTGTATTACTTCTATAAGGGGCTTCGGTGGCGTGGTCGATAGCATGCTGAACTGCTAAGCCCAAGATGGCGTGTTCAAACCCGGCCGAAGTCGTCGGATTGGTTAAGAGCGTTAAAATCCTTCAGTATGCCTTTCTTCGAAGGGGAAATAAAGCAGGCGTGCCCATGTCATAGATTTATGGCACGTAAAAGCACCTACCATTACAATTGGTAGTGTGTAGAAAAGTTTTTAGGTTATATTTGGCGAGTTAGAAACGCTCTATCAAGTTCCAACGTTCTCCGCCAGTGTTAGTGACAGAAGCATCTGGTAGCCACAGTTGGAAATAGTTGAAATTGAACTTCCATACTAAGAAATGGATTTTATCCAAAATTGGCACTATAAAATATAGGAATAAATCAGATTAATTCTGAAAACGCCTTCTTGACATGTTGCCAATATGATTTTACTCGCACTGATACATCCAATATTTCACAGCATGCAACGTCCATACTATCCATTGGACTTCAACCAATTTTGTATGTGCATTCTGTACCTTAAAATATGGAACTAAGAATATATTCAGAGTCACCAAGGCTGCCAACTGTAGAGCTGTATTGGAATACATTACTTCAGATATATTCCAATCTAAATAGAAAAGTTAGTATTACCAACTTAATCTCGTCATTATTCTAGATAGGTCTATGTAGATTAATCATTGGCATGAATCTTAAATATAAAGAAAATTAGGCTCTTTAGATCGTCACGGAACTACTTTCATATTATTGTTAATATTATTATTATTATTATTTTACTGTGGAGTAATCAGTGCCGTGAAAATTATATTAGTTTCACGAATTGTACAAATATTCAAGGTTTTGATTGGGAAAGTACAAATTCGAATGATAATATAGAAAGATTTTTCCCTACCAATATCCATTATTAACATCGCCCCCCTAGATCGTGCGAGTAAATCGAAGTTGAAAAGTTGCATCACACGGTAGTGTTGACACAACGAAATAATTCAAAAAGAATAAAAATTCTGGCCATGGAGCGTCTCGAACCCAGGACCCATTAGGTACCAAGTTAACGCCTTAGCACTCATACACATTTCATGCACTGTGCATATTCACAGCTTCATCCATATGGCTGAATGTCGAATGATTTCAGTTAAATCATAAATACTGACAGAAATGCGTTTAATCAGTCAGTGCCTTTTCCAGTATTCAACGTAACGGAACTAAATGACTGATTTGCATTAATAATGCCAATGAACTGCAACTATTAATCTCAATCCACAAGTTTCCTCCATCTTTGATTTATTGCAGCTGAGCCAATAAGAACTCGTAATGCAGGTACGAATAACGTTATTGAAGCCTATACCGGAATTGTGCTTGTATACAAGCTTTTACGTTACGATCTGTAACATCTGTACGCTGATGGCCAATGATTGCGGTACAACACATGTGAAATGTCCATAAGCAGAGGGTACTGGTCAGCACAGTATCGAAGCACCTAAGGTAGGATGTTATACATTAGCTCTCGTATATTCTACGTTGTATTTTTAGCTTACTTTTCACTTTTTTTAAAATGATGATGAGATAGACTAATGACATCGATCCAGGCAAATGTCTGTCTGTCTGTCTTTGTGTGTCTCCCCCTATCAACCCCTTAAAGACTGCAGTTATCGAAGCCAAATTCGGTTTAAGGAAATATCTATATCTGAATATCTCAGGGAGATAATTGAAAATGATATCTGAGTTACCAACTGCTAAAAATCACAATTCACCTTTAAGCTCTACGTTGGATATCTCAGACTTTATGCATTCGAAATTTTCCAAAATTAGCACACACAGGGATAATAACATTCCAGATACATTTTAGGGAGCCCATATATGACAGTGTTTCCAAGATGATTCTAAGCCTGCTGATAAGTCCAATGTTTAAGTACATCTAACATCTATACTATCAATTGGATTTTAACCGAATTTCGTACGTGCTTTGTGTACTATAACAGATATTTCTATGCTTATACGTGAGAGCCATTAGGGCTGCCAGCTGTTAATAAATGCGGCTGGCTGCGTGGCTCAGGGGTAACGTTCTCGCTTGCTGGGCCCAAGGTTGCAGGTTCGTATCCTGGCGCAGACAGATGGCATTTGAGGGTGCGCAAATGCGAGAGAGCCGTGTCAGTAGATTTACAGGCACGTTGAAGATCCCCTTCTGGGCAAAAATACCGCACCCCGGAGTCTCTAAAAGCCAGAGTAGTTGAAATGGACGTAAAACCAATAACATTATTATTTGTTAATAAATGCTCACTCTCTTTATCCTAATACCAATATATCAGAAAGTATGCAAGCCAACAGCTCTAAATTTTGCGCACGAATAGTTCCTGAAATTTTAGATTATTTGGGAGCAACTAATGCACATCAGTGCTGCCAACATAATTCTAAGCCTGTTTATAGGGCCAATTTTTAAATGCATGTAACTTCTATACTAAGAAATGGATTTTATCCAAAATTGGCACTATAAAATATAGGAATAATTCAGATTAATTCTGAAAACGCCTTCTTGACGTTGTTGCCAATATGATTTTACTCGCACTGATACATCCAATATTTCACAGCATGCAACGTCCATACTATCCATTGGACTTTACCAAATTTTGCATGAGCATTCTTTACCTTAAGATATGGAACTAAGAATATATTCAGAGTCACCAAGGCTGCCAACTGTAGAGCTGTATTGGAATACATTACTTCAGATATATTTCAATCGAAATAGAAATGTTTATTATTACCAACCTAAGTTCGTCATTATTCTCGATAGGCCCATCGTAAATAGATTAACTTAATCGTTGGCTTGAATCTTAAATTTTATGGAAAATTAAGCTTTTTAGTCGGTCTCGGAGCTACTTGTTTGTCACCTGGCAGCACTACGAATTCGAATTCATTTATAGTTAACTTTCTATTCGTACACTATTAGGAGAATACCGTTATTGAAATTTGGATCCTAGTACGAGGCTAAAAACGTTATTCAACCCGGGACCCATACAACAGAACACGACGTTAATAACGTTATTCGACCTGCGAGGCATGCAGCATAACACAATGCTATCCGGTCTTGTGAATAACGTTATTTGAAGTTCGGAATGAGTGGTAGTTGTTCGCGACGTGTTAGAGCACGAATAACGTTATTCGACCTGCGAGGCATGCAGCATAACACAATGCTATCCGGTCTTGTCAATAACGTTATTTAAAACAACTGAGTGAATGGGGTACATTTGATTGTGTTACAACGCCAATAACGTTATTCGACTTGTGTCTCCTGCGATAACTAAAATGCTATCCGGTATGATAATAAAATATTTAAAATAACGGTATATATACAGTATCCGTTTATTCGTTCTTCGTATGAATAACGTTACAACAAACTTTCTGTTATACGTTACGCGATGTATACCGTAACGCCAAACAATTCGTTATTCAAGGCCATTATGTTAAGTTATCCAGCCCTGCATAGAACTGCCTAGAATTAGAATTAGAAGACTGAACAACTTGGTCAGAGAGTACAAGGCCAGAGTGCCAGACAGAGTCAAAGGCACTTTGAAAATCGAAGGTGAGGAAGAGGGTGGGACGGAAACGGTTCATGTTGTCTGCTGTGAGGGTGGTGAGGCAGAGTAGCTGGTCATGGGTGGAGAGGGCAGACCGGAAACCACATTGGGAAAGGGGGAGTAACTTATGTTGAAAGAGGTGAAGGTGGGTGTGGCAGACAAGGATTTTTTCAAAGATTTTGGAGAGGACGGCTGTTAAGCAGATGGACCGATAGGAGGAGGGGTCGGAGGATGGTTTATTGGGTTTGGGGGAAGAATAGCATTGTGGCAGCTCGCCATGCTGTCGGGTAAAAATTGGTTTGGAGGAGGTAGTTACAGAGAGTGACTAGGAGCTGGAGGAAAATAGGGGGTGCCTCTTTGATGTGGAGATAGCGGAGTGCATCGGGGTCAGGAGCGGTGTTTTTGGTGCGGGAAAGTGCGAGGTGAATGTGATGGGATCGTTAATAGGGTGAGGGATGTGGGGGTTCTGATGGTTGGGTTGGAGGTAGGGATGGTCAGGGTTGGAGTTTATGATATCGTTGTCAGTGTGATCGATGTTTAGATCGAAATAACCATTGAAAACTCGCTCGAAGCGCTTGGCAAAAATCTCCAGTTTGGAGGGCAGATCTGGTGGGACTGAACCCCGGTGTATGATGGGATAAGTGGGTGTGGGGAATCGACCAGTTAGGATGTTCAGACGTTTCCAGAAGGGACCAAGGGAGGAGCTTTGATTTTGGAGGGAATTGCATACTGAGACCCAGTTGCGGTGATGGAAGGCGGGGATTTAGGAGTGCAGCCAGCGGAGAGTCTGGCGGTGGAGGGTGAGGAAATGGCGATCGCGGGAGGGCAGATCTGGTGGGACTGAACCCCGGTGTATGATGGGATAAGTGGGTGTGGGGAATCGACCAGTTAGGATGTTCAGACGTTTCCAGAAGGGACCAAGGGAGGAGCTTTGATTTTGGAGGGAATTGCATACTGAGACCCAGTTGCGGTGATGGAAGGCGCGGATTTAGGAGTGCAGCTAGCGGAGAGTCTGGCGGTGGAGGGTGAGGAAATGGCGATCGCGGGAACGTTTGTAATGGGCGAGGTATCTGTGGGAGAGCCGAAGGAGAGGGAGGGTTTTGAAGGGCAAAGGGGAATGGGAGGGGGAGAAAGGAGTTAGGGGGATGTGGGTAGATGAGGCAGCAGTGAGAGAGGATTCCAGGGTCTGAGGTAGGCATCGACCGAGACCGCAGATTCGAGACTTGGGAGGGGATGAGTGAGGGAAATGTGATATGGTCTCGGTATGCAGGCTAGTTAGCCTTCTTGAAGTTTTGACGGAGAAACGGTGGAGGAGGGATGAGGGGAGTGGAGCGAGTTGGGATGGTGACGAGAACGGGGAGATGGTCGCTGCCTATGCTGAGGAGGACGTCCACAGTAAGGAAGTGAGCGAGGCGATTGTGCGCTATTATGACATCCGGCGTGGTGTTGGAAATAGAGCGAGTGTGTTTTGGGATGGCGACAAGTGAGGAAACAATGGTCTGTAGAAAGAGGTGGAAAGCGTCCAGTTCCGTTGTCGACCGGGAGTGCATATTTAGGTCGGCGAACACGAGGGAATGTGGAAAGGTGGTATGGAGGTGAGTTAGGAACTCTCGAGGGAACGGATGACGGAGACGGGTGTATATTGTTGCGAAATGAATTACGCGGGAAGGAAAATAAAGGGTCGCAATGACCAATGAGGCTCTCTGAGAATGAGAGAGGGGTAGGGGGGAGTTGGATGCGAATAGGAATGCGATATTTAAGAAGGATAACGACGCCAACATGCCCAATGTCGCGAGGGTGGTCTGCTTTATGAATGGTGTATCCGGGGAGATTGGCTGCCAGGTTGGGGCAGAGGCAGTGCTGGATTAACCATAAGGCACAATAGGCAATTGCCTGGGGCCCCCCGGCTCAAAAGGGCCTAAAAATGAAAAAAATCCACCTAAAAAACACACATTTTTTGGGGGGGAGTCAAATATATTCTTGAAACAGAAGGTCATACTGGCGAAAGTTTGAAAGCTCAAACTGTGAACTTCGTCACTGAAGATTGCGGTTTGGAAATTAAAGATTGTCGAGGACAGTCCTGACAACGCACCAAACGTGTCTGGAAAGTATCAGGGTCTGCAAGCCAAAATATTAGAACTGAATAAATGTGCGATTTATGTTCCTTGAGGTACACATTCCCTCGATTTAGTTGGACAATCTGCTGCTAAAAGCTGTTTTTATGCAATTGTTTTTTTTTTCGATAATGCAATCATTGTATAACTTCTTTTCTGCAAACTCACATTTGGGGCGCGTTGAAAAATTATATAAAAACGCTAAAACTTCGAAATCATTGTCAGATACGCGCTGGGAAGCGCTTGTTAATGCAACGAATGCGGTTTATGATTTGTTTCATAATATTGTCGAGGCTTTAGAAAGCATTGATGATGAGTCGGAAAATTACACTCGGAATGAAGCGGGGTGCATCGCAAACAGAATGCAGAAATTCGAATTCGGGTTCATGTTAATTTTGAGGGATTCAATTTTGACTTCTATCAGAATCAGACCCAGAATCAGACATTTTAAGGAAAATCAACTTCGATGATGTTATTGAAACTTTCTGCGAAACAAAATGCAGAAAACGTTTTTTTCTGAAAATTTACATATGTATTTGTATTCATCATTCATTGTAAATTTGTAAATAAAATCTCTTACAAAGTTATGATTGACATTTTTATGAAGGGGGAAGGGGGAGTGGTTTGAAAAAAAAAGGGGGAAAAAGGGCCTCAAATTAACAATTGCTTAGGGCCACTGTGAGGCTTAACCCGGCACTAGTCAGAGGAATGTTTCGTTTACGAGTACGGCATCTGGTGCGGCAGCGGCCCCCTAGGGCGCTATTTAATGAAAGAGCAAACGTTACTGTAGAGCAGGGATATGGTTTTTGGAGGTCCAGTGGGGGAGTCTTAGTTGCCACGTTGTGGTGTTGTTAGGGGAGAGAAAGTTGAAGTGTGTAAGGGGTCAGGCATAAGAGGGGAAGAAACGAACATTCAAGATTTGGAGGGCAGCTTGCTGGAGTTGTGTTAAGACTAGTGGCCGTTTGAACGGCATCAGGTTTTGGAGGAAAATGGTTAGGAAGCGGAGAAAATTTTCTACCGATAGGGAGGGGGGAAAGGGTGTTGGTTGATTTGGTGGTAGGGTTGATGTATTTAACTGGGGCTACAAGCTCCGGATGATCAGGGTGGGGGCTGGCTTTCCCTTGCATTTGTAAGAATGGGTAGGGTGTTGACCAGCGAACTGATGCCATATAGGGGGCTGGGCGAGGCTTGGGCATTGTTGGAGAGGATGATTGGGTTTGGAGCAGTGGGGGCAGATGCGAGGTTCCCGGCACTGGTCAGTGGAATGCAGATTGTATGCAAGGCACCGATTACATCGAAGTGCCATGGGGGGCGGGGCCTTTGAGGGTTCCATACGGTGGTGGTATCTGAATAGACTATATACAGTAGACGCCCAGTTGTAGAAGGCAGTCCACCTCAGCCTGGGTGGCCAGGAGGATCCTGACCATCCAGGTGGGTCCAGTGGCGCATATGATACCGAAGGCCTTTTTGACCTGGACCTGGTATCGCAACAATTCGGAAATAACCACTTCTTCCGGTACCTCGGGGTCGACTCCCCGGATGACACAGGAGAAGAGAGGGGACCGATCTTTACTGCAGGGCCAAGATGGGCAACTGCATTAGGATCTGTAGGGTGGTGGCTACTCTGTCGTCTGTTTCTAAGATGACCCCATTCGACACAGAGACCAAGAGAAAATGTAGATTGGGAGGAATTAATGCCTCCCAAACACCCAAAATTTCCTGTCGGGAGAGGTGTTGGAGACCGCGATGAAAAAGGAGTGTTTCGGTGGGGGTTGGGCAGCCTTAGCTGCATAGGAGATGGAGGATGGGGGAGGGGGAGAGTGGGTCGTCCCCTCCTGAAAGGGACGAGTCCCCGAGGGGGGACGGAGGGGTGGTGGGGGATCGAAAAGCAAAGGGATGGGGACAGAGCTCACCCCAGAGTCTAAGGGAGAGATAATAGGGTTACCTCCATCCTCCATCCCCTCGTGTAAAAGTAAGGTAATGTCCATGCACAAGCCACACCTGCGCAATCTGCAGGCTATGAGCTGGGCGACAGTCGTCTTTGGATTCATACGGTCCTTTGGGCCTAATCGTAGGGATAGCTTAAAATGGTTATCTTTTTCCTTCCGCGTTATTCTGTTGTTTTTCTGCATTACTCCTTTTTATATCTGTTTTACTTTTTCTGTCTTGCTGGGGCACATAACCTCGCAGTTCCGTCCCTTAAAACCTCAATAACTAACTAATTAACTTCCTGTCTTGCTTTCCAGTACTCGACCGTTATTTTCACTCCTTTCCACCACACCCACTTCAATGCAGAATATCTGGTTGAATAATGCCTGCGCACTGTTTTGAGAGGCAGTGACAGAAGAACTGATACTGTCCGTCCTTCGGATGAGACTGGAAGTTCGAAGTAAGCGAATGCCCATTTTTCAAGATAGTATGGTGGTAGTGTGTTCGGCAGTGGAAATTGTCCTTGCCCAATGCGTTTGTGAAAGTGACTGTTTAAATCTGAAATCTCAAAGTTCGGTGGCGCAACGTTGTTACAATGATAATTAATACAAAATTTTATACGTCCGCTGAGTTTTAGTTTTCAGTAGTCTTGTCAGAATGTGGACAGGGCTAAACATAGCCTACAATTTGCCACACTGAAACGGTCCTCACAGTTCACAAAATATTAGTGTGTAATCTTTGCAATTTTGCTTTGCTGAATTGAGACCTGATTTAGCTCTACCATTTGTGTGAGATTCGTTTTGACAGCAGTAGCAGAAGAGACCACATAACCCGCAGCATTATGACTTCCGTAAGACTCAAGGCCAGGAAGAGTTTATTGCTGTTGTAGTAGCCCTTCGGTGATATGGCCTTCTCTGGTCAGTAGAGACAATACTGTAATAATGTATTAAGTTGTTCTCAACATTGCCTTCTTTTTCTAGCGGTTCGCGGCGGTGAATCGTATCAGCACCTTTATTATTCTCTAGGACTCAAAAAGATCGGCTGTGAATAAATTAACAGTAAATTGCCGCTCGAATAGTTAATCTTACAGTAAAAACGTGGGCCTACCGAGAGCTTCTTATCTGGAAAAAAAAAAAAAAAAAAAAAAAAAAAGTGGGCACTGCTCTCAAGCCGGAAGCCTTCGTCTGTGCGTGTCACCGATGCTCAGTTATCAGAGTTGGGTGTGACTTATCCCAGAATACTGCATAAAACATGGGCTGGAAGGCTCGAAAGACAACCTACAGCCTATCGTTACGGTATTGCTTTCAAAATGGAAACCAATTCACCCGTGAAATTGTGTACGAAATCTCGTACCTCCGTAAGGAAGTGTCTACGGTCCAACATCATACGTCCTGATAGGGTATCACCGTTTTAAAACGCCCTTAGCTAGCATAAATGCGACATGTACTATTTGACACCGATAAAGGCGTTCGTAAACGTTGCCAGTGCTCTGGTGGCAATAGATCATAGAATTAAATAAAAACTATTAAATATTAATTATAATATTTTAATTAAGAGTCTAAATATTCGAAATGTTTCATTCAAATACGGTAGCGGGTGAAATAAAGACTGATACTCAATTTGGTGCCGAGGATGGAACAAAATACACTCGGGTTTCCTTCAATAAACTACAGGGTCATTATCTATGTGCGCCCCGATAAACACGGCAAGCTAAGCCGGCTGTGACTGGGGCAGATCGCGGGCGAGCGTACCCGGTTCAGCAGGTGGTGGCGCGCACTTTCACATTTTTACCAAACATGTTCAATAATGTGTACTTACAGTGCTCATAGGCGATGCTGAACACTCTTCTAACCCACACCTGACATCTTCTGATGAAATAATGTCTGTCAACTGTTTTATTATTTACGGAGCCTGTTTCCTTGAATCGTTTAGCAAGCCTCCTAATTGTACTGACATTAGGCACCGGTCTTCCTGGAAACTTGATTCGAAATTTTCGTCTCGTTTCAGACCAAGATTTTCTGCTTTTCATATAAGAATTATGGATGTACACACGTTCGCGCAATTTAAATTGTTGTCTAGGCATGACCAACAATCACAGTAATCACAATTCTCACTACACGTGCAACACTAACATCTAAGCTTTGCAGATACACGTCCATATGAATGACAAAACACGTGTGAACTAACAATATGAGTCAGCGGGGCGCGCCAACCACGTGCCCGCGATCTGCGCCAGTCGAAGCAGGCTTAGCTTGCCGTGTTTATCGAGGCGCACATAGATACCGGCCCTGTAGTATTAGTTTGGTAATTTCACCACTGTTGCCTGTGGCGAAGGCTGGAATCATGGAACAAACAGGATGCCCCATGCTATTATTACTACACGCGCAATGCCTTGCATCGCATGTTGGGTGTTCCGCTATTAATGTTGCCGGTAGGAGTAAAATACACATACAAGCACGATCACTTATTTCAAGCAGGGCACCTAAATTTGCGGTTAAAGGACTATGACCATCTGACGATTGTGACTTTGTTATAGTCATGATGTTCAAGTCAGCGACTGCAGTAGCTTAGCTCTCGAACTCACAGCGCTAGGCCATGCGACCAAACTATCTGCGGACTCTGTAGACGTGGGTTTGAACCCCACCGTCGGCCGTCCTTCAAATGGTTTCATTCACCTTCATTCATTTCATCTCTCATTAACTCCTCTTATGAGGTTGGCGTCAGGAAGGACATCCGGCCATAGGACACCCGCCACATAGACTTTCATCGCATCTCATCCTCTACCCCTTGAAAACAAGAATAATAAGGGGTAGACATACACAATGTTCAAGAGTCATTCAAAAGATGACCCAGCCTAAATTGAGACAATTAAAGACAGTAGCCTCCGTGGCTCAGGCGGCAGCACGCCGGCCTCTCACCGCTGGGGTGCGTGGTTCAAATCATGGTCACTCCATGTGAGATTTGTGTTGGACAAAGCGGAGGCTGACAGGGTTTTCTCCGGGTACTCCGGTTTTCCCTGTCAATATTTCATTCCAGCAACACTCTCCACTTTCATTTAATTTCATTTCATCCCTCATTCATTTTATCATTGGCCCAGAGGAGTGCGACAGACTTCGGCAGCCGGCACAGTACATATCCTTGCCGCTAGATGGGGGGCTTCATTCATTCCATTCCTGACCCGGTCGGTCGACTGGAAACAGGCTGTGGATAACGTGCAGTCAACACGTCATTATAGCATACACAATTTTCCAGGTTGTGTGCTAGACCTAGTTCAAAATTAACATAACTGTCCCAGAGCAAGTATAATGTGGCAAATATGCACTCCTGAATATCCTATACCCTAATTTAGCAATACATGCAAATTACCCAATCCACGTCTCTGGACATTAAACTCATCAGAGTAGGCCTAATCGTTGTAGTCTATACACATGAAGTATCGCTATTGCGAATCTCTTACCCGTAAATCGTATTCTTGTCCCGCTTGAAATCCTCGCTGGGAATATACAACTCCAGTTTTCGGATCAATTTTGAATTTTCCCATTCCCCGTCCGGACTTTATGGTGTACTGGATATCCCCGTTTGGTCCTTCGTCTAGGTCGAAGCCGAGAACCTGAAAGAAGAATTAACATCAGTTCAGTGGTAATGTAATAGCAGGTCACTAACATTAGTATCTTGAAGTGGGTTCGTTACTTGAACGGGAGAAAAAGTTGTGAGTAAGAGTTGTAGCGTTAGTAACTGATCACCTTTTAATGGTATTAATGAAATTTATCATACATCCCAATATACTGTTGCTATTAATTCATTCGAGGGGCTTAGGACATCTTGGCCATCAACCTCGTGTAGTTAGGTGTGTGTTAAACTTATCTGATAACCTGTATTGCTGTGATGACTGTAGTACAGTAGTGTGTGTAACTGTTTCAAGGACAGTTGGCCTGTCACCAAGGTGGACCGGGTTCGATTCCGGGTCAATGCATGTGAGATTTTTGAAGTGAAATGCCATGTCCTATGGTTAGGATTCCACGTAAAAAGGAGGTCCCGTGGCTCATGATCGCATGATTAACGGTCACATAAAACTAAAAGCTTCCTTGTTTTAAGGACAGGGATGAGGTTGGCGCCCCGACACTTGAGTGAGGTACTATTCCGGCATTTTCCTGGAGGGAATGTGGAAAACCCTGGGGGAAAACCATACTCAGGATAGCCGCTGACAGCGCCTGGATTCGAATCTACGATATCAGGACTTACTGCAGCTGCCCTCGCGGCCATGGTGCACGATTTAACGGCTACGATACGGGGCTCCAATATACAGAAACCGTAAAAATACTCGTATTCAGGCTGGCCAAAAATTAGGCACCTATACGGAGCTCTTACACGCGTATATATCTGTGGTCGCTACTGGCACTCTTCTCATCTGCCTCAATAATGCTAAGGCATGAAGAAAGGCAGGATTTATTTGTAAATTTCGTATGACAAATTCGTACTTTTTAAAACTAAGAACGATTTAATGTTTCATGTCAAGACGTTAAGAGGAAATTCGTTTGACAGATTCGTATTTGTCATTTACTCATTCATTTTAGTACGGTAATAGGAACTTTTGCTAGATGCAGCAACAATTTAAAGACTGTGTGAGCCATAAAATAGCAATACTGGATAATGTTGGCCAAAAAGAATGGAATTTATATTAGATGCAAGGGGCTCTGGAAATTTCTGTCATAGGTGTTTGGCCTGCATAATTTTTTTTTCAGCCCGAGCCTAGCCACAGTATGAAATTCCGAGCCTCTTATTGGCTGTTATGTCATGCCATTCCCCTGGTTCCGAATCGAGAGGGTAGGTAGTAGCAGGGGTCACATCCGATCAAACATGGAGGAAGGTTATCGAGTGAGATGTGGATAATATTTCTATGTTGAATTGCATTATTAGCGTGAAACAGGCATGAAACTTGCTTAGGTTGAACTTTAAAACAACCCACGCAGCAAATAAATGCGTTCCAATCAACATTTAAGGTCTAAGTGAAATCATTTGACATTTAACCACTTACTTAGCGAGCACACATGTGCGCAAGTGGTATCGTGTGAGCTTGGTGACTTTGAGTCCCGGGTGCAAGACTGCCCGAGGGCAGAAATTTTTACTTCTTTTGAATTGTTTTATTATATCCTCCCTCCTTTTTGCAGCATGTTTTATGCCTTGCTTTATTGAAATTATCTGTATGGGTGATTGAAATAATAAACATTGTTAGGCGGAATTCTTCCCTGTTCTCACTTGAATTTATATTCCTCTGCTTATTGTTCAACGCGGCTAGCGTTCTTGGCTGTCTCCCCAGAGGTCCGGGTTCGATTCCCAGCTCTGCCGATGTATTTATTTATTTATTTACAAGTAGGTGGGCTCAATGACCACCATGTCCAATTTGCTCAAATGAACAAGAGCAACATCAGCGTCAACTTCTGCAGTGGTCAAGCTGCTTGCCTCACCAAGGTGGACCGGGTTCGATTCCCAGCTCTGCCGATAAATTTCAATTCTGGTGTGAGGACTGCAACGAGGTACATTCAGCCTCGTGAGCCAAAAACTGAGCAGAGGTTGGTTCGATTCCCACCTCAGCGATCTTGGAAGTGATTTTCCATAGATTTCCACTTCTACTCCAGACAAATGCCAAAATTGTTCATAACAATGCCACGACCGCCTCCTTGCGTATCCTCACCTGAATATCAAATACTCATCATACTACAGACACCACAATAACCGAAGTTATCAGAGAAATGTATGTATTTATTTATTTATTTATTTATTTACAAGTAGGAGGGCTCAATGACCACCATGCCCAATTTGATCAAATTAACAAGAGCAACATCAGCGTCAACTTCTGCTTGCCTCTCCCCAGGGTGGACAGGGTTCGATTTCCGGTCAATTCACGTGAGATTTACAAAGGGAATAATCACGTTCTGAGTTTTGGTTTCAAACTAAATTGGAGGTTCCGTGTCTAATGATCGCGAGATTGTGTGTTTGAGTCTTCAGTCTTTTGACAGGTTTGATGCAGCTGTCCATGTCTCCCTGTCCTGAGTTAATCTTTTCATCTCTACATAGCTACCACACCCTACATCCGAGGCAATCTGTTTAACATATTCTAACCTTGGTCTACCCGTACAGCTCTCGACCCCTCCATCTAACAATGTTTATTATTTCAATCACCCATTCAGATAATTTCAATAAAGCATGGCATAAAACATGCTGTAAAAAGGAGGGAGGATATAATAAAATAATTCAAAAGAACTACAAATTTCTGCCCTCAAGCAGTCTTGCTTGAATCCGAGACACAAAGTTACCACTCTCACAAGATACCACTTGTGCACATGTGCGCTCGCAAATGAAGTATATTATCATAATACATGTGGTTAAATGTCGAATGATTTCACTTAGACCTTAAATGTTGATTGGAACGTAGTCATTTGCTACGTGGGTTGTTTTAAACTTGATCTAAAGCACGTTTCATGCCTGTTTCACGCTAATAATGCAATTCAACATCGAATATTATCCACATCTCACTCGATAACCTTCCACCATGTTTGACCGGATGTGACCCCTGCTACTACCTACCGTCTCGATTCGGAACCAGGAGAATGGCATGACATAACAGCCAATAAGAGGCTCGGAATTACATACTGTGGCTAGGCTCGGGCTGAAAAAAAATTATGCGTTTGGCCTAGCAGGAAACTTTGCTTTTTCACTGTTACACATGGAGATTAGCGGCTTCATGTTGTGGGCATGAAAACTCTTACACTAGTTAGTTTGTGGTGTTTTAAGGGGCCGGAACAGCGAGGTCATCTGCCTCAAAACTCCTACACTACGTCATCAATAAATATTTCTTTTAACTGCCATGGAGTGCCTTTAAATAATGATCCTATCAGTGTAGACCCACTATAATCAACGGAACATCACGCAATTCGGCGCACCGCATTGCCGCTCCAGTAAGATTCAGGTCTAATGAATATCCCCACCTGCAGAGGTTACCGATGGTGGATTTTGATGGCTTAAGGGGTGGAACATCGAGGCCATCTCCCCCTTCATGACACACAATATTATAGGTTATGAATATTCCCGAATGGGAATATGATGTTTTTTCCGTTTGAGCAGATGAATTATCAATTAACATGATAATATTGGTCCGGTTATCAATTAACATGTTAAGTGATAATTCATCTGCTTAAACGGAAATAACATCATATTCCCATTCGGGAATATTCATAACCTATTTGGATTGCCAAGGTAAGGCTTTTGTTCTATGAAAGGAAGCTTGACTTCTGTAGCACATTGGCATCACTCGTGACGTCAATACTACTCGTATTTTGTGTCTTGTGAAGGCCTCCTCAGTATGTGCTAGCCACGCGTATTGGTGAGGTGTGTCTGTACCAACTGACGAGCCCAGCGGCACACCGGGGCGAAACGCTGGCATTTTATGTTTGAGCTAACCAGACCAATATTATCATGTTAATTGATAACACAATATTATGCTAAAATCAAGGATCGGAGTTTAAAACACAGAAGAAAGAAACAAAGTACAAATTAAAAGAAATCAATGAAACATTAATCTTGAGAATTAATAATAATAATTTAGAAAAAAAGGAATTTGCATTCTTTAACCTAAGAAGTTTATTCAGCAGCAGATTAGTAATCGCATAGAGTGAGATTGAGCGTTTGTGACAGATAACTTTATGCATTTGAATATATCGCTACCGTACACGCAGTGTTTGGCATATTTTGTAACTAATAAAAACTGACTCAGCATATCAGAGTTAGTATCAATCTATTAATTATGAATTAGGTGTGAAACCGCCACCAATGAAGTATTTCTTTAACCTTCATCATGCAATGGTTTTAGTGGAGGGTGAAAGTGAAGAGTTCAATTACGAAGTTATGTATTTTGTTTCATACAAGTAAGTAACCCACTTACAGAATACTCGCACTGAGCCTCACTCGCCTATGGAAGTCTATTCCTATGACTAGCAAAAATCACATATTTAAATCAACTATATTTCGCTACTAAAAAATTAATTTTGAAAATCACCTACCTCATCCAAACTACGGATGTATAAAATACGCAACTACAATACTGGTACAAGAAGAACTATTTATCATGAATATCTAAATTGCCAATCATAATTTCTACCAGGCGTATTAGTGAGTCACTGGGATATATTGACAAATAAAATAACTTAATGTAATGCACACAAACCGTAAGAAAATGTACGACACTTATCTAAATCTGTTTTAAAACGGCTCTATTCAAAATTTTCTAATTTTTTGCGATACCAGTAAGAACAACATAAACTTACACGTATTACTGAAACTAGCATTTGCTACTGAAAAAAAAATGGATTGTTACATTTGACTCATGAAATGGCAAAGATCAAATAATGCGTCTATGAAATTTGATTATTAATGTTATTCAATCTACACAACCTGCACCAACTCTATTATTGACTAAGCCAACTCCAAGAAAGCGTCTGTACTGAGTTTAGGAACACAGGTTAGCCTATAATGGAATGCGAACATCCCACATGCCATAATGCAACATACAAACATTAAAACACAATGAAAGCAAGCAGAGTAGTTATTTTTAAACAAAAAGGAACACATAATATGTTATTTGCATAAACAGATTAGAGACAGAATGAGAGGGAGTGATTGCATACAAATCCTATCGCAGAACTGGTACTTTTCTTA
Source organism: Meconema thalassinum (assembly GCA_946902985.2). NCBI lineage: Eukaryota > Metazoa > Arthropoda > Insecta > Orthoptera > Tettigoniidae > Meconema > Meconema thalassinum. Next base: position 355,153,091 of record OX336388.2, on the reverse strand, counting down.
CCCTGAACATCGGCTCTCCTGTTAAGCTGTCGGGATCAAATGTCTCCCAAGTTCCATTTTCAAGATAGGAATCAACAGCTATCTGGGTCTCTTCCGTGCCATTCTGTACAGGCGCAAAGAGAAGTGGTGTTGTTTTATGTCAACCAAATCAATACGAATAGTAAAATAACTCTTGTATAGGCTATGTTTAACTCATACGCACTATACCGTTACAGGGCAGTCTGGATTTTAGCTGTGCTAATGGCTTTCATGGCCAGGGTAATTAAATAGAGAAACTTCTTCTATGTACAATGTCATGTCTGTTGGGGTTTCACTCAGATGTACCGATTGGGCTCGCCAACAGACGTTGATATACCTGACAACTTTCCAGATGGCCTTTCAGTAAAATCCCCAAGCGAAAAAATACGCACCAAAACGCAGCAAAACACGACAAAAATACATGTTATTTTGTACATTTCAGATGAGCACAGTTCTTCACCATTAATACTGTATAAAATGTTACATGTAACTGATGACATTCTGAGGGACAAAACATTTCACCTGAATTAAACTAATTATCTTTAAAATGATATCCATTCACACAACGTATTTCGCACATGCACACGACCTCAGCTACGTAACTGTCGCAACCCATGGCGAAGGACAAATGAACGAAAAGGGCTATAGGATGGATGAATCTTTCATAAAGAGAAGACAAAGCGACTAGGATTCAAAAGCAATTACGAGGGATAGCCGTATTCATGATGGAAGACCATCCAGCAAAATACAAATCAAAGCTATCGAATATTCACTGGTCACACAGCGTCTATCGGTGCTCTGTGGAAGTTCGTCCTGGCGTGAATTTGAAAGAAATCTCGGTACATAAAATAGTAAAATATTATAGCTCATTCGTAAATCCGCAAAACACACTGCAATTCCGTAAATTTTACGGAAAAACTGTAAAAGCTGGCTTGTATTCGTTGGTATACGTTGTCTTAGCGCCCATAAATAAGAAGCACTGCAAGCACACATTACAAGGGGTCCAGACAGGGTGTATCGACGTAGGATGACGATCGCAATCGGTACATCTGGGCGAAACTTCAACAGACATGACATAGGCTAATATCTAAAATAATTTGCTGTATTTCTGTTTAAATATATCGGAATATGCAGGTCTTTTAAATGTAGTCGATGTCTTCAATACTGATTTAAAAATAACTTTTGTTATAACTCTTGCCATTCTGTACAAGCGTAAAGAGAAGTGCTGTTGTTTCATGTCAGCCAAGTCGATACTAACAGTAAAATAACTCTTGTATAAGCTATGTTTAACTTTTACATAATACACAGGACGTTAAGTGGATTTTGTCAACACTATTAGTAAAACAACTTTAATATACTTAAATGATATATTGGCTATCGCGGCCAAGGAATTAAAACTCAGCAATTTTTCTAGGTTTATGCCGTGTCTTGTACGGTCACCAAAAACCCGCTGATGATCCTATCTTTGTGTTCCTATGCGAAATCCCGCACAAGACACGGCATAAACCTAGAAAAGTTTCTGAGTCTTAATAAGCTTGGCCTATGTGTAACGAGACATACATTCTGTTCAGTTGACACATAAGGTATTCGTACACCAACATGTCAGTGCACATCTTGTACATTAAACAAAATAAACAATTCCTCTTACAAAGACATATAAAGGAAAGAACACATCTCGTTGTACGATTACTACCGTATTAGATTTACAGCGATCAACATAGTGTTAGGAGTAACCTGTCTTAAAACCAGAGCTGGCGTCATTTCCTCAGCTAGCTCCCATCTGCATACCTCCAGCTTTCTGCGAAAATGGTCTTAGGCGATTAACCCCGCAGAGGCTGGAAACACCCACAGACAACACCACAAGACACCGGTAACCACTACCCATTGGTCATCAGATGCGTCGGCAGCGCACTGACCATGAGTGCATTACAGTCATTTAATTCCACTACCGGGCGATTGTCACAGCAGTGGCGGGCTGTCTCCATGAACCAAAGATAAAGAGTGAAAAAGACTGCAGTTATTGTAGAGATGGTGAAGTTCGAAGTAAAGAATTGGGAGGACTGTTGATAGAGATCAAACAGAAAAAACTGAAGTGTTGAGAAAAGGTACAGTGGGTAAAAAAGTATTCATACACTACATTTTACGCTGTTGGGGTCTATAATTTGTCTTGTAGCATTATGGCATGCCATAGGTTTGTATAAGGACCTTATGGCAGTATATTACATACAAACATTTTCTAGTAACGTGAACACATTAGTTAATAACGGAACAAAATATATATTCGTAGGCAAATAAAGTATTCATACGCGTCCAATGTTTCTAAATTGTAACGCTCTATTAAGTTCCAACGTTCGCCGCCAGGCGCCAGTTGCTGTGGCATCTAGTAGCCAAGTTCACAGCTAGGTGTCGTTGACGATAGCATTTGGTAGCAAAAGTAGGAACTTCTTGAAATTGATCGTCTGCAGTCCTTACCTGAATCACAGATAACACTGACTAATACAGCCATCACAATTAACACCGGCTATCAGACAGATTCTACACTCACCCAAAGTACACGGGGCTACATGACCGCATTGTCGCAGCCCCTAAACTGAGGAATCAATTAACCTGTGTGTATTTCCGAAGGAATTTTATTATTTCACTTTTAACTGCTTCACAAAATGCGAGGGCCTGGCCTGAATTAAATTTCATGATCCTTGTACCGTATATCAGAATGCCAGCGGACAGATCTTAACCCTGGAACCTGAATTAAGAATAATAATTAAAAGAAAGAATTTGCATTCTTTAACCTGAGTTTGTTCAGCAGCAGTTTAATCATCGGCTAGAGTGAGATTGAGCGTTTCTGACAGAGAACATGATGCATTTATCCAGTCAAATTATACATCCGACCTTACAAAAGGTCATGTAGTTCTAAATTTTTTATATGTTGTTTGGACCTCTGCCAATAGTAAAAAAAACAAATTTGTAACTCGAAAGACCTGTGCTAGCTGTGTAATAGCCAAAAAACAGCCAGATATTTGCACTTCTTTTAGTGTTTGCTATATCTCGTATAAACTATGCGTCTGAGAGAAAACATTGTGATTGCTTGTTTACCATTATATTAAATTGTCTACAATTTGAGTCGTAAGCGAGCTCTGTGCCTTTAGTACTTCCCGAGATACAGTTATTCAAATATTGGATGATTTTTCAAAAAAGTAAATTTGTTGGTTTTTGTCTCCTAATTTGACAAATATTGTCCAAAATACTCATCCAATGAGAAATGTCATTGATAATGATCTTGAAGTTTATTGGTTTACCTTTAATGTGAGAATTAACCGGTACCTGTAGGCCCAGTGCTTCTATCAAATGTGGCATGTAACTGAAAACCATGAAAAATTGAATGAGTTAAATGAAAAAAGAGTGATCACATAGGTACTATTTTGTTTTATTACAAAACAAAACCGTTACATCTAAAATTATTTTGCAATTATGAAGCAACAGGTCTCATCGTAATTTCGCTTGTGATGGTCTGGGTCTCGAAAAATCCACCTCTGACGATGGTGCAGGTTTATTGGAGGAATTTTTGCAGTTCTAGCAATGTAGGGGTGGGGATGTCTTCTTCATCGTCAGAATCCTCTAGCTGAAGGGATTGCACATTTCGACATATTTTGCCACCACAAAATCGACAAAGGGCTGAGAATTTCAGCCCAGCTTTGTGGCAACTGCAACCGCCACTGCAACCTTTTCTGCAATTGCAGGAAATCATGCGCAGTAGGAACTGAGATACAGGATCCATAGTTGTGGGGATAGGGGTAAACCCTTGATCATCAAGCTTCCATCCACAATCTGTAGGAATTTTGTTGACCCCCAACTACTTTTGAACTTGGTAGTAAGTTCTGTAACCATGGTGGCGTGCTGCAACCACTGTTGGGGGCAAGCGCGCAAGATTGATTTTGATGTTGGCTGCACATGTAACAAACAGTTGGTAGTGAAGGCAGGGAGTCTGTTAGAAAAGAATCCCCGTACAAATACACAAAGCACTTCTTCCCAGCCTTTGCTATGGGTTCGTTACTGGAGTCTGACAGCAGTTCTGCCAGTTCTACAAGTTGGGGATTTTTTATATATTAGCTAACTTGGTTTTACCTTGCCCATAAGGGGCTGAAATGGTGTCACACCCACTGAACGCATGGATAAAACGCACTGTACCTGGTGAGTGTTGAGCAGGGTGATGTGTAAAAGAGGAGCTTGAGTAATGGACACAGCTGGCTTCACCTTTGCTACTCTTCTGAAGGTAGATGTTAGTTGCACCTGAGCCTAAACCATTGAGGAGTACGAGGAGGTCAACATCTTCTCCTACTACGATCACACGGTCGAATGTAGGACTTTTGGATAGTGCCATGGCAATGCTATCCCAATCAGCATCTTCTTCGGCTACTTTTACTTGTATGACATGCTGCTCTAATTGGCCAATACTTTATTCTGAGGTAGTTAGATGATGGTGGATTTTTCAAATACGATGGCATTGCAGAAGTGAGTAGCACAACGTCGGAGTCGTTCAGCACTTTTTGTGTTTTCGTTAGTGGCCTCTTCAGGATAACCGTCAAAAACAACCGAGACGTTGCTACCAAAGTGGTTTATAATGTAGCTGATGTAACCTGAAACAATGGCTGTCACAGAAGTATTGCGCTGCCAGACAACCTTGTGTAAAAGACAGCACCAATCCAAAACAACGTAAGTATTGGAGTCAGCTGGTGTGTGGCTGGATAGTGGGGTGAAAGCAGAGAAGGGACTAGGCTTTCTCCTCTTTCGCACCCCTTGTTCATTAAACAAAGACATTGGTAATGGGGATAATTCATGTTTAAAATGTTCTTCCAGTTCTTCGTACGATTTTTGGTTATGCACACCCTTTGGAAAATAGTAAGTGGATTGACAACTACTTTCACCTTTAACAGAGGTGGTGATGGATGACAATGTGGCTACTTTGTCCTTAAGTTTAAAGATTATTTTATCAAACGTATTCCAAATGATTTTCTTAACACCTTCAGTTCCCAGTTGTTAGGCCAAGGGGCAATTTGTTAGGGCCACCGACTATTCCACTACTGATGGATACCAATTTATAAGTGATGGGAAATGGAGGGTGGAGAACAAACCAGTTTTTTAGTTTTTCTGCATCACCATTAAGTTATCTCGAATGATTCGAGAAGGACTCATAACAACATGATGTTCACCAGTAGGATGGGAGATGTGGCAGAAACGTTCCAGTTCCTCGCATACGTTTACCATGAACACTGTTCCTACGGTCCACCGGGCTAGAACACTGCTGGAGATTCCACGTCCCTGTGTCAATCCACCATAGCTTTTCATAGACCACATCAGCTTTTGCTCAATTGTTAAGTCTGACTACAGGCCAGACCAAACTTTTCAGATCGGCGGATTGTAAAACTTCCTTCTGTTAACATCTTAAACTCAGTATGAGCCATCCGATCTTCTAGAGCCATCATATCTTGCCGTTATAGGTGAGCACTTTTTGCGTGTAAATAGTGACCAGCAGAATGAAAAAAGGTAGCATTTTATGGACAGAATATAGGTGAAGAATATGTGAAGGTTCCAATCACCAGCACGCTCTGCCTGAATGAATATTTTATGAGAGTACACATGCGAAAATATTAGACCCACAGCTTATCCAATGCAGTTTTTAATTTGGCTCTTAGGGTTTGGTAAGTCTTGTTTTCCTTTACAAACATGATGAGAGACCTTTCACTTTCACGTAGCATCATTTCAGTTGCAGTTCTTTCCTCCTGAGTAATTTCTACCTCATCCATAATAAAGCCAGCCAGTACTAGCAGAGTTGAAGCATATCGACGCTATAATCACACAAAAATATTCAAACCAAAATATCACAGCAAATGATCGCAAATAACTACAAGACTTTATAAGTAATATTATGCGTACCGGTATCTAACACATAATTTCAGTAAATAATATTTAACACGAAATCATTCCCATAGTTATGAAACCATTGCTACGTATACTTATCATAATATTAACTCCGATTTAATCAGTACAGGCCCTGTACGTGATGTCTGATACGCTCAAAACTTGTTTTAATTGATTTCACCCGATTTCTATTTTTCAAGGTTTTCTGTTACATGCCACTTTTGGGAGAGGCACTAGGCCTACAGGTACCCGTCAAAGCTCAAATTAAAGGTAAACAAATAAACTTCAAGTTTATTATCAATGACATTTATCACAGGGTGAGAATTTTTGACAATATTTGTCTAATTAAGAGACCAATACCAACAATTTTTGCTTTTGAAAAAACATCCAATCTTGAAATAACTGTATCTCGGGAACTACTAAACGTACAGAGCTTGCTATGAACTCAAATTGTAGACAATTTCATATAATTGCAAACACGTATTCACAATGTTTTCTTTCAGATGCATAGTTTAGATGAAATTGAGCAAAACCTGAAAAAAGTGCAAATATCTGGCTGTTTTTGGCTATTGCACAGCTAGCACAGGACTTTCGAAGTTGCAAATTTGTTTTTTTTACTATTGGCAGAGGTCCAAACAACATATAGAAAAATTAGAACTACATGACCTTTTGCAAGGTTGGGCCCCTTTTTATCTCTAATTTGACTGGACAAAATGATTTATTCTTTTTTCTTTTGCCACTTGTTGGCATAGGAAAAGATTAATACAGCCATATCCTCAGTTCTTGTACAATTCAGAAACGAATATGCCTTGAGGCCTGAAGATGTTGCCAGGGCAGTGGCTCTGATCGAAAATGGTGGCACGCACATCTCTACGCGGGAAACAGCATCATGTCAAAGAATCGCTATTGTTAAGTGGAACAATGACATAATAGTACATTATGCAACGAGCCTATAATGGCTATAATTAAGACACGAGTATGTTTATAAACGAGCGTATGCGAGTTTTATAATTTCCATACGAGTGTCTTAATTACCATTATAGGCGAGTTGCACACGACTGTTTATGTTCGACGATAATTATAACTTTATTATATGTTTTAACATAAATATTCATAAATATCTGTTCAGTCACTAGAATTTTGTGATCGGGTGCTGCGCTGGGTAGTATATCTCTGTTTTCCAAGCTCTCTGGCCGACCGACGCATGCGCTCTGTGTGCTTCAATGCCATATGTTCACATTGTGCACCAGTATTCATTAAAACTGTCACCAAATGGTTTGAAAACAACGCGCTGTGTAGAAATTGGAATTGGGGATATTAAGGTACAGTGCTATTTCTTGTCTCATATTCACCAGTTTATTTACGCGAACATTATGGACGGTGCACTTTCGGTAATTTATATAGACATGCTGGATTTTGAGTGCATGCGCGAAGGTATCCTTATCTAATTGGTCACACAACTGTTTCTTGAGCTCTGATTGGTGGGAGAAACTGTTTCATAATGAAAAATAGTGTTATAATGAGCCTCATTATGATGCAGTTTTCTGACACATAATAGTCAGGGTCGAACATAAAGAATGATAATACATCCAGGAAACCGTACTTCCATGTTATAAACAGTACTTATGTAATAGGCCTAGAGCGTTCATATTTATGATTTAAATGAAAGCAATGTTGAATTTTTCAAGTGATCGTTTTCTTTGCCGGTCAGTGTATAATAATAGTCTAATAATAATTATAATAATAATAATAATAATAATAATAATAATAATAATAATAATAATGAATGTGACGATGCCATTCACCAAAGGCGGCTTGCCTGGTTGCGATGGAACAAACAGAAGAATGAAGAAAACAGAGAGAGATTCCTGGTCGTGAGAAAGCAGGCTGATAAAACTATACGCGGGATAAAACGAGCATTCCAAAAAAATCAGTTGGCACAGATAGACCAAGATTTCAAAAAGAACAACACCCGTGATTTCTATAAAACCTTCAAACAAAATCTCAGTAAATACACACCACCCAGTCTTCACTTTAGGAATCCCGATGGGAAAGTTGCTTACAATGACAAAGACAACTGCCAGATCCTGGCGAAATACTTTGAGTCCCTTCTCAATTGTGAGGCTTCAACATCGAAATTTTCCTTTCACAGTAATGTGCTCGTCAATCCAGACTCAAGTCCACCAACTAGGGAAGAAATCAAGCAGATCATTCACTCACTTAAGAACAATAAAGCACCAGGTGAGGATTCAATAGTTGCCGAACTCTGGAAATACGCAGGTGAAAAACCAGTCGACAAGCTAACGGATATCATCCGGGAGATTTGGGAAACAGAGAAACTGCCCAGTGATTGGACATCGGCCTTAATTCATCCCCTGCACAAGAAAGGTGATAAAGCGGACGTAAACAACTATCGTGGCATATCACTCCTCTCGATAACATACAAGATTCTCGCGAAAGCGCTTCAAACGAGAGCGGAAGCACAGCTCGATCAACACCTGGGCGAATACCAAGGTGGATTTCGAAAGGGGCGCTCTTGTGTTGAGCAAATCATGAATCTAAAATCAATTCTATCGTACATGCATCTGAGAAGTAAGAAATTTGTTGTGACTTTTGTTGATTTCAAGAAGGCTTACGACTCGCTGGATCGAAGTACCCTGATCCAGGTTTTAAGAGAATTTGGTTTAGATAATAAGACGAGAGCAATCATTCACCAATCCCTATTGGATACGGCTTCCAAAGTGAAATTCAGGGGAGAGATTTCTGAATCCTTCGCAATACGGACAGGGGTGAGACAGGGAGATGGGCTCTCGCCTCTTTTATTCAACTGTGTTCTTGAGAAAGTTATTCGAGAATGGCGTAAAGAATTGTGTAAGGATGGTATAGAGAATGGGGTCAGACTAGGTTGTAAGAACAAAAACCTGACAATCGACTGTTTAGCTTTCGCAGATGATGTTGCAATTTTCTCTAATTCTCTTGACACAGCCACACAACAAATCAATCAATTACAGGTGCAAGCAGCAAAGGCAGGTCTTCAGATTTCGTTTGAGAAAACGCAGTTTATAACGAACATCAAGTCGGAACCCAGAGAACTTACGGTGAATGGAGGACAAATAAAACAGGTAGAGAAATTCAAATACCTGGGTGAATGGATTGAGCCCAACATTCGTGAAATGGAAGCCTTCATGGCACGGATTAACAAAATGGAAATGGCTTACCATTTAACCAAAGACATTTACAAATCACGATCAATGTCCTTCAAGGCCAAACTGAGGCACTTCGTTACCGTTATTCGCCCGGAGGCGTTATATGCATCAGCATGCCTGGCGATGAATAAGAAAGGCCTGGCAGAACAACTCGAAGCCAAAGAGAGGAAGATTCTGAGAAAGATCTTGGGCCCGGTCAAGGAACGAGGAGAGTATAGAAGACGACACAACGATGAACTCTATCTACATGTGGAGAAAATAACGGACACCATTCGCAAAAGAAGACTCTCCTTTTATGGCCATTTAACACGAATGAACTCCGGAAGATTGTCCAATCGAATCTGTGCCTACTTTGTGGGAAAGAAAACCAAAGGGATCTGGTTTACAGAGGTGGAAAAAGACCTACAAGAACTGGGGATATCACATGAGGACATCTTGGAACGTGACTCTTAGAAGAAGAAACTTGGGGAGATACGGAGATTTCAGCCAAAACCTATATTGAAAACTGGCGAGAAGTGGACCGAAGAACGAAGGGAAGTTCACCGAAGAAGAATGCGCGAATACTGGGCCAATGTGAAAGAACGAGGGAAAAGGCAGTTGAAATAACGTGGTCCATAGACAACCGAAACGATAAAAAAAATAATAATAATAATAATAATAATAATGTTATTGGTTTGACGTCCCTTCTAACTACTGCGGCTTTTAGAGACTCTGGGTGCCGGAATTTCGCCCCGAAGGGGATTTTTAAAGTGCCAGTGAATCTACGGACACACCTCCCTCGCATTTGCGCACCTTCAAATGCCAGCTGACTGCGCCAGGATTCGATCCTGCAACCTTGGACACAGCAAGCGAGAACGTTACCACTGAGCCACGCAGCCAGTCTCACAGCTGACAGGTAAACTGTCAAGTTAGATGGTATAACCTCTGGCGTAGTGCAGTTTTGAAAATTTGGTTGAATATATACATTCGTCTAAGAAACAGCTAGCATAACGTGAGATCTTTTAAAAGAATGCTTTGGCGATGGCAATGTTTTAAAATATAATTGAAGAGCTCGTTTCCAAAAGTCATATGGATTTTTCGGAACATGCATTTTTTAACCATAGCTTACTTAGGCAATATTACTTCATTATTTCATAAGATAAACATGTTGACAGTAATATTAGGAGCAATGCTAATACACTAAAAGACTGTTCGGAAGTTACTAACGTTAGAATGCCAAGTTATTTCCAAAAGTCAACTATGTCAATTGACTAAGTTCGATTCTGGAAAACATCACCAGACTTACTGAGTTTTGGAATAAAACATCTATGGTGTTTACGTCTCTTCTTCTCTTCCTGCTTCTACCGGAATCTTCTAGAGGATTCACTAAGCCTTCTGAATCAAAAACAGTCATCTTGTAAACAGGCTTAATACGTGGAAAATAGCTCTTCACCAGAGCTAATCAACACTCATGTCATATGAAATAGCAAACAGTTTACTGGCGGGAAACATGATCTTACTTGTACGCATCCGTGTTGGACTTAGCAGTGTTTGGAAGGCATCACGGCCTGACTTAAATTTAGTTCAATTTCCTAAAGAAAAACACACAAAAAAAACACACAACGATTTTCTACCCCACGCTTTACGACGACTGGAATACACTATTAGTGGCGTACATACTGTAGGTCTAAAAATTACAAGCAAGAATCAACCGATTTCTCAATTTCGTCACATACTTACTGAGTTTTGGAAACGTGATCTTCAATTGTAGCCATGCAATTGATATTTAAAATGTATGGTAACATAATATTTACAATCAAAAATTCACCTTTAAATTATATGGTGACATAGAATTCACATCACATTAGTCCTACCTGAAAAAGTGGCAGATTATGATCTGTTGATTCTGGAATATTGAACTTGTAGAAATTTTGCTCGAACTGAGGTGCGTGGTCGTTGACATCAGCGACAGACACTACCACTCTTGTGGTGGATGACAGCGGAGGATTACCATTGTCACTCACCGTCACCTGTGAACAAAGAGGAAATAAAACATTCATTTTGGTTCCGTATTGATATACTAATGACGTTTTAATGGGCTAGGGTTCCGCCTGAATCAATACCTTATTAAAAATTATCACTATGTGGTCATTAGAAAATGGTACGGTACATATACTGTACATTCGTTCTAACCTCATGCTAATTGAGTCTTCCAGTTTCAAAACTCGTGAATAAGGATAATGTCGTAATAGTACATTATGCAACGAGCCTATAATGGCAATAATTAAGACACGAGTATGTTTATAAAACGAGCCTATGCGAGTTTTATAATTTCCATACGAGTGTCTTAATTACCATTATAGGCGAGTTGCAAACGACTGTTTATGTTCGACGATAATTATTATAACTATTTTATGATCGAACATAAATATTCATAAATATCTGTCGAGATTTCGCCAGTTTTATGTACTGAACAGAGCGCATGAGACGCAGAGAATGCCTTGTATTTGACCATGGCCTCCTCGATCACCCCCCTATGACACTAGTCCAGGCAGTGAAATTTAAATGAGAAGGCCTTGCAACTCAGCGCAGGTGCGATGCTATCCTTATATAATTGGTCAAACAACTGTTTCTTGAGCTCTGATTGGTGGGAGAAACTGCTTCATAATGAAAAATAGTGTTATAATGAGCCTCATTATAGTACAGTTTTCTGACATATAATAGTTGGGTTGAACAAAAAATTATTTATTAAATTATTTTATTTTACTTTACTTTAATTTTTGTTTGTTTTATTTTGTATTGTTTTATTTTGATTTTGTTTTGTTTTATTTTATTTCGTTTAATTTTGTTTTAAATTGTTTTGTTTAATTTTTTGTTTTATTTTTTGTTCTGCTTTGTTTTTTTTATTTTTATTTTCCATTTTATTTTGTTTTGTTTTATTTTGATTTTGTTTTGTTTATTTTGTTTTATTTTGATTTTCCAGAATACAAACACAAAAACAAAAAACACGAAGCAAAAAGCAACATTCGGAAACAAAAGCAAAAGCAGAAAACAAAAAACAAGAAACACAAAGCAAAAAGCCAAATTAAAAAGGCAAAAACAGAAAACAAACACAAAACCAAAACCAAGAAAGAAAGTCAAAAAGTAAAATTCAAAAGCAAAAGCACAAAGCAAACACAAAACCAAAAACCAAAAACACAAAGCAAAAGAAAAAAGTTGTTGTTGTTGTTGTTTGAGTCTTCAGTCTTTTGACTGGTTTGTTGCAGCTGTCCATGCCTCCCTGTCCTGAGCTAATCGTTTCATCTCTACATAGCTACCACACCCTACATCCGAGGCAATCTGTTTAACATATTCTAACCTTGGTCTACACCTACAGTTCTTGTCCTCGACCTTTCCTTCCATAACTAAGCTTGCTATTCCTGGGTGTCTTAGTATGTGTCCTACCAACCTATCTCTTCTCTTCATTAGCAGTCGCCAGAAACATCTCTCCTCTCCCACTCGTCTTAATACCTCTTTGTTTGTAACCCTATCTACGCATCTGATCTTCATCATTCTCCTGTAACACCACATTTCAAATGCTTCAATTCTCCTCTTTTCTGCTGCACCAATAGTCCAAGTTTCACTTCCATAGAGCGCCACGCTCCAGACAAAGGCTTTCAAAAATGACTTCCTAATACCTAAATCTATATTCGATGTCAGCAGATTCCTTTTTTGTAGAAATGCTTTCTTTGCCTGAGCCAACCTACTTTTTATATCCTCTTTGCTTCGTCCATCACTGGTTATTCTGCTTCCTAAGTAACAGAAGTCTCCTACTTCCTTCAGCTTTTCACCTGCCAATTTGATCTCCGTAGAGGTTTCTGATTTATTTCGGCTGCATTCCAGTATTTTTGTTTTACATTTATTAATTTTCATCATGAATTCTTTCCGTAAGACGGAGTCCATACCATTCAAAAACTCATTCAAATCTTCAGGCTTGTCGGCCAAGATGACGATGTCATCAGCAAATCTCAGAGTTGAAATTATTTCTCCTTGAATCTTCAGTCCCACTTTAAATTTTTCTCTAATTTCCTTCATTGCTTGTTCAATGTAAAGATTGAAAAATATGGGTGATAAGTTGCAGCCTTGCCTTACACCTTTCTGAATACCAGCTTCTCTCTCATGTCTTTCAACTCGAATGACTGCTGTCTGGTTTCTGTATAGATTGTATATCACCCTCCTATCCCTGTACTTTATTCCAATCGATTTCAAAATGTGAAACAATTTAGTCCAATCAACGTTATCAAAAGCCTTTTCTAAGTCTACAAAAGCCATGAACGTTCTCTTATCTTTCCTTATTCTTCCTTCCAAAATCAGCCTAAGACTTTGTACAGCTTCCCTTGTTCCTACATTTCTCCTGAAACCAAACTGGCCTTCACTCAACTCCGTTTCTATCTGGCTTTTAATCCTCTTGTAAATTATTCTAGACAGGATCTTTGAAGCATGAGTAATCAAGCTGATTGTACGGTAATCTTCACATCTGTCAGTTCCCACTTTCTTTGGTATAGGGATGATTACATTCTTCTTGAAATCAGGGGGTACCTCACCTGTCTCATAAATCCTACACACCAAGTGAAATAACCTCATCAGACCTTCTTCTCCTATGCAGCGTAGCAACTCAATCGGTATATCATCTATGCCTGGTGCTTTGTTCCTGCTTAAGTCTTCCAAAGCTCTATCAAATTCTGATCTCATATTAAATCTCCTTTCGCATCCTCATCAATTTCCTCCTCCCTTTCCATTACATGATTCTCAATCTCCTTTCCCTTATACAAACTCTCTATGTAAGTTTTCCATCTCTCAACCTTTTCTTCCCTATCTGTTAGAGGCTTTCCATTTGTGTCCTTAATATTACAGCACTTAGTCTTCTTTTCCCCAAAAGTATTCTTAATCCTTCGATAAGCTGTGCCTACTTTTCCAAATTTCAGACAATTTTCTATACCTGCACATTTCTCTTTCAACCATTCTTCTTTCGCTTCCTTGCACTTCTTGTTAACCTCATTTCTCTGACGTCTGCATTCTGCTTTCCCCTTTTCATCTCTTCACAAAAGATACGCGAGGCAAAGTCCAGAGAAACGTTTCTCATGAAAATGATTCTTATTCACAAGTGGATTAAACGAGTTTTGCAACTGGACGACTCAATTGGAAACCCACTCCTACTACTTCGCATATCCTTTACGCCTCCCAAACTTGATATTGGCTTTCACATCTATTCAGCAAGGCATCTTCATTGGTTTTCTACACAATGGTGATGTATTGAAATACCGTACCATATCAATATTACCATCTTTTCAACTATTGATTCCACAACGGAACTGTGTTTGCTGACTACTTATTACTTAAACATCTTCAATGACGTTTGCAGACCATGAAGAAGCAATCTGCATATTTCTTTTAGTTGACGTCGATAACACTACTTTGGATTGACCCTGTTTAAGTGTTTATTTCGTGTATTGTGCCTTTAGGTTATAACTTCTAATACCCTAATCTTTCTATATCGATATGGTGCTCCATATTAAGTTCAATGAATTTTGACTTTTCAGTGCTTCGCTACTCAAATAATATTCTCTTTTAATGATTAATATTGGCTGATGAAGGGGACAAAAATGTATATTAGTCCTCGAAACATGTACCGTACCATTTTCTAATGACCACATAGTGATCATCTCTACTTAGTCTAAAACAAAGTCCCAGATTCTTGGATGTCACAGGTAATCTCGAGAACCACTGGTTGGATTTTGATGCGGTTTTCACCATTCTGTAAAGGATATCTTGAGGAACGTTTCTGTAGAAAATACTTTGTTTAAGATCAAAGGAAGCCAAGCTGTAACGATTTCAGTGAAAAAGTCGGAGAGAATCAACTGGCGTCCGTGCGCTTTTTAAGCTTACGCTGGGCAAATCGTTAAAAATATCAATATACTATGAGTGTAAGAATTGTTCAGCATAAAAAGTTCTACAAAAAAGTCCACGAGAGCATATCTCTAACTTTAATAAATCACCCAATATAAGTGTTTTTACGTTTTAATTTCTTCCAACGAACTCCATTGAATTACTGAGGCGACAGTGTACGAGCTAGCTAGGGGCGAGCCTATTAGCCCAGTTACAGCATAGCTAGCGGGCGAGCCTATTACCCCAGATACAGTCAGCAGCAAACTGTCGAGTCGTGTTGAGTTAAGACTTCAGAGAAGAGTGGTTGGGTTTGGAGTTTACCTGGAAGTGCAACTCGGCTTTTCTTCATTTCGTCTGTCTGTCAAGTTAAGATTGGAAGGAAGGGGGATTTGTGTTTCATGCACCTCGTCATTCTTATATTACGTCTGACAAGAATTCGTTGCACATGCATCTCCAGTCAGTGATTTTAACCCATCATGCCGCGACGTAAAACGGATATAGGTCATACTGTAGTTCATTGACATCGAAAAAAAAGCAAGTAGTTCCGTGAAGAACTATACAGCCTATTTTCATATATCCTACTTATGTTAACTGCCACAATCATCATACAAAATTTCAGTTTAATTGCTGTAACAGATTCGTAGATATTGAGAACCGTCTAAATATTTCAGATGGTCGCCAGGTTGGATTTTTATTTTTGTACTATTACATTAAGATTATTGTGTACGTGTGGTAGTCAAACTTCAATCGCATGATTAGACAACAAGAAGTAAAAACGAGATTTTAAAATTACGCACAGCAGCCATCTTGTGATAATACAAACCATTGAAATAAATTAGATGCCAGTGGATCAACATTTGTATAAGCATTTAACGTGCAACGTTTCACGGCACTCGGATAGTTAATTCGCGAGAAACGTCCATTTAAATATTTATACTTCGCGTCGCCGCCATGTTGGATTTGTGCTCACCAGGTTCCTGAAAGTCCTATAGGTGAACATATGTTCATAGTCTCTATGAACATAAAAAAATCAGTTTGGTTGCTGTAAAAGATTCATAGATATTGAGAACCGTCTAAATATATCGGGAGCTCACCATTTAGGAGTGTTATGTGTATAGGCCATAGAGTTATGTACCATTCAAGGACAATTATTGCCTAGGTTCATTATTCAAACTTTCACTTCGATCGCATGATTACGACACAAGAAATTAAAACTTAATTTTAAAATTTCGCACAGCCGCCATCTTGAGGTTATGTAAGCAATTGAATTAAATTAGATGGCAGTGCATTACAATCTGCAAAATCAATTACTGTACCACATTTCACTGCGCTCAGAGAGTTAAATCACGAGAAAAGTCTATTAAAATATTTTAAATTCGCTTGGTCGCCATGTTCGTTTCGTACTTTACAGGTTTATGAAATATACATAGGTATACCTGTATCGGTACCCTTTATCACCGTACAAAATTGCAAGGTGATATCTGTAATAGTTTCGGAGATATAGAATGTCAGTGAAATACTTCGCACAGCCGCCATTTTGAGGTTATGTAAACAATTGAACTAAATTAGACTCCAGTGCATTACAATGTGTATAAACATTTGCTGTACCAAGTTTCATTACATTTAGATAGTTAAATCGCGAGAAAAGTCTATTTAAATGTCTCAACTTCGCTTGGCCGCCATGTTGGTTTTGTAGTCACCAGGTTTTTGAAAGTCTCATAGGTGAACTTCTAGTAGTGCCCTTTATCACCGTACACAATTTCAGGGCGATATCGGTAATAGTTTCGGAGATATTGAATGCTTGTGAAATATTTCGCACAGCCGCCATGTTGGATTGGAGAGATGTAACAAAATTTGAAGGGCACGGTCGAGGACACCGGGAATAGTGCTATGAACTTCCCGAGTTTCATTGAAATCGCTCCAGCCGTTTCGATTTTATTAGGGGGGGACACACACACGAATCACACACACACACACATACACACACACACACACGGACAAAAGGTGATCTCATAAGCCTATTTTTTTCAAAATTGAAAATAGGCTAAAAAGCGCTTATCACGTAATGCATTCATAACTGTTCCCGGGCGAAGCCGGGGCGGGATGCTAGTTTTTAATAAAGTATTGGTTCAGGCGGAACCCTAGCCCATTGAAACGTTAACAAAGAGGATGGTAAGCATGGAGAATTGAATGTCTAACAACAGTGGTCACAAATGAACACAACCCGCGACGAAGCCGTGCGCGTTAAATGGCTCACCACGACCATGACGGAGGGATGCAACAACTCCGGGGATCGAGGGTTTGAATCCCGGTGCTGACATTAGCAATCCTGGGGGTGGTTTTCCTCAAGTTTTTCCACATTCCCTCCAGGCAAATGCCAGGAAAGTGGGCTCTCGTGTAGTGAACGGTGTCCCGTTTCAATTTTATGATCGTTAGTATCATTCTGAAATTGTTTGACTTATTGTGCCATATTATTGCTTTTAAGAAAAAACACATTAACACTTTATTAAAGAAAGTAACAACATTTTCACTTTGCAGTAATAAACTGACGAAAAAACACGTCGCCATGTTGCATAAGGCTTATATCAGGCATTTGTGCCAACTTCACTTCACCGCATTCCCCTGTAGCGATGTTAGACGACTGTCTGGACGAAAATTACTGATGTACTACAATGGGTGAGATAAAAGCCATTGGTCGCTACTTGGTTAGACGACGGTATGGACGAAATCATCGGCCGCTACTTGGTTATACGACTGTCTGGACGAAACCTTTGGTCACTACTTGGCTAGACGACCGTCTGGATAAAACCATTGGTTGCAATTTGGTTAGAAGACTGTCTGGACGAAACCATTGGTCGCAACTTGGTTGGACGACGGTCTGGATTAAACCATTGGTCACTACTTGGTTATATGACTGTCCGGACGAAACCATTGGTCGCTACTTGGCTAGACGACTGTCTGGAAGAAACTACTTGGTTAGATGGCGGTCTGGACGAAACCATTGGTCGCTACGTGGTTAGACGACTGTCTGGACGAAATCATCGGCCGCTACTTGGTTATACGACTGTCTGGACGAAACCTTTGGTCACTACTTGGCTAGACGACCGTCTGGATAAAACCATTGGTTGCAATTTGGTTAGAAGACTGTCTGGACGAAACCATTGGTCGCAACTTAGTTGGACGACGGTCTGGACTAAACCATTGGTCACTACTTGGTTATATGACTGTCCGGACGAAACCATTGGTCGCTACTTGGCTAGACGACTGTCTGGAAGAAACTACTTGGTTAGATGGCGGTCTGGACGAAACCATTGGTCGCTACGTGGTTAGACGACTGTCTGGACGAAACCATTGGTCGCAACTTGGTTAGACGATGGTCTGGACGAAACCATTGACCGCTACTTGGTTAGATGACTGTCTGGACGAAACCATTGGTCGCTACTTGGTTAGACGACTGTCTGGACGAAACCATTGACCGCTACTTGGTCAGACGACTGTCTGAACGAAACCATTGATCGCTACTTGGTTAGACGACGGTCTGGACGAAACCATTGTTCGCTACTTGGTTAGACGACTGTCTGGACGAAACCATTGGTCGCTACTAGGTTAGACGACTGCCTGGACCAAACCATTGGTGGTTACTTGGTTATATGACTCTCCGGACGAAATTTACTCATTGTACTACAAGCAAAGAGGTGTGGGCGTAAGTCCCAGGTTAGATTTGTGTTTGTATGTATGTAAAGCCTTATTACGCGTTCACCACTGCAATTCCATGTTTGGAACTAAGCAACAAAACCAGCGTCAAACAATAATGTTAGCACTGCTGATAAAATGCAATAACTCCCCTCTAGCGATAAAATGTTCAACTCCTGTATTTTAGTCGCATTTCCTATTCCTATAGAATATTTTCCGGATTTCGATGGCGGCGGTCACTGTAGGGTAGGCTACACTGCACGAGTTCCGGAATGTGGTTTATTTCAAGTTACGGGACACCTACCCCATTCCTGAACCTAATAATTACTGCTACAGTCTCCACAAAAATATAGGTTATCAAATAATTTAAGGTGGCCATATACACTATTTTTCTGAAATTTCACTTTTTTTTAAATATCCATTTTGTAGGAAATTTCTTCTAGTTTTAGAAAATGTATGGTTCATAAATATACCATTAATCTTTCATGTCAAAATAAATTATTTACTGTAAGAGGGCGCAACCGTTCTGACCGACAGCTGTCATGTCTGGCGTATCAGCAGATCTATAAAATTCCTTTCGAGCCTAAATTGACTTTCTCTTTCTTTATCCCACTGGTTTCGCTCCTGGCCTTGGTAAGTGATTTTTGATAGGCGACAAAAATCACGGCACGCATGTGATTTGTTGTTGGCATGTTAATGAACCCATTTGAATTCAGTAGGCCGTGTACATAGTAGCAAAATTGATTTTCTCTTTCTCTATCCCACTGGTTTCACTCCTGGCCGTGGTAAGTGATTTTTGATAGGCGACAAAAATCACGGCACGCATGTGATTCGTTGTTGGCATGTTAATGAACACATCTAAATTCAGTAGGCTGTGTTCATAGTGGAAAAATTGACTTTCTCTTTCTCTATCCCACTGGTTTCACTCCTGGCCGTGGTAAGTGATGTTTGATAGGCGAAAAAAATCACGGCACGCATGTCATTCGTTTTTGTCATGTTAATGAACCCAATGAATTCAGTAGACCGTGTTCATAGTGGCAAAATCAATCTCGGGATTTTCCGCCAACACAAAGTTCCTCCATTCTCTACTTGAAAGTGCTTTAGTGTCAAGGAGCTTAGATATCTAACTTCCCTGACTTTCATAGCGTTCCAAGGAACGACAAGATTCGATATGTAAGCTGCCCTCTGGGCGCAAATAACAAGATGAAGGAGGACCATACAGCTTTCAAGGAAGGATCTGTGTATGTCCCAGGACGTTTCTGATGTGATCAAAACAGAATGTGAGTGAAGACATACTAAGTAAACTGTAAATGCGATTTACTCATTAATTCGTTTCCTGACATTTGAAGTCATTCAAAGTGCTTTAACTTTTGTCACAGAAATGGTATCTGCTTGATTTTTATTTCAAACTAGCAGAAGTACCCATTCTTCGAACGGTGTTCGTTGTTAACACCAGACATTATCAATTGAGCTACTGTTGCAATGGTTAGCGGTTTGTCATTCCTTCAAGTTTATCAGAACGAAGTTAGCTTACTAGGAATATCACACACACTTAATTTAAGGCCCTTAAAATGTAGTTTTCGGAGACCCTTTATAGATTCCCGAATTTTGTGTCTCACATTGAGAAGCGCAACACATGCTTTGGTCGTCCTTCTAGGATAATTTTTATATTTCGCCTATTTTAGCATATATTGAGAAGTTTTTCTCTATATCCACCCTTCTACTGTATGAAAAGTACGGTGAAGAGTTTTATAAATGATTGGTGTATTGACTCTCATGGTTACCATACCTAATTTTACGATACACCAAGCATCCGAACACGAGTTATAGGCGTACATAAAGATACACAGAAAGATAGACAGACAATTCTATTGTCTACAACATATTACCCATATATCCAAAATATGGGTATATCTACCACACAGTATCAAATAAAATCATCCTTACGATGAACCCGTATGTCGACAAAAAAAAAAGTTAAAATGTGCTCTCAGACTAAATTCACCTAACGTGTACTTCCTGACGTGAAATACAATTGAAAGCCTTGTAGACGAAACGCAATACACGTCACATAAAAACTGACCCTTTACGTTGTGCTTGGTGCCCATACACAGGAAGACCCCTTTCATAAATTATAAAGGCTTGTGGTGCATGAAAATTCAGGTTCTTTAGCCTCAAATTGCCCAAATTCCTAAAAGCCGCAAAAAATGCTGGTTCAATTCAGGAATTTTTGAAAATAATGTTGCTGTTTGGAGATATAATAGACCTTCTGTACTATATGTCGAACGTGAAAATTGCATGAAAAAATTCTAGGTTACCCCTTCACCCCCTTACTTGCATTGATGAATTATACGGTCTACGTTAGTTCCGTGATAACATTATAGCCATTTGCAAACTTTCACAGAAATGTAATAAATGGAGTGACATTGCTTCTTACAGAAATAGATGGAAAGTTGTATGCCACCCCTTGAGATAATGATCTCATGGTTACCGATTTGCATTCCTTAATTAGTTTGTTAAATTAAATTTAATTAGTTTTCTGGGAATATTTCAGAAACTGTTGGATTTAGAGCCTTATAATGTAGTTTCCGAGGACCCTTTAGGGCCCCCGAGTTTTGTTGCTGGCACCGAGAGGATTTGTCTCGTCGTTGTACGCCATAATATAATACTAATAATAATAATATAATATAGGGAGAAATTATAACACCTATTTTTATTTTATTTTTAATTCAGCCAATGGCCATGTACTTTTCTTTTCAGGACGGGTCAGGAAAGGGATATTATCAGAGAAAGAAGCATTCACATCACGCATGAGCAAAATGGAAATGGCCTACCATTTAACTAAGAACATCTATAAGAAAAGGTCAATATCCTTCAACGCAAAACTAAACATTACTGCAGTGTCATCCGTCCGGAGGTCTTGCATGCTTCTGAATGCCTCACGATGAACAAAAAAGGCTTGGTCGAGAAACTGGAGGCCAAGGACAGGAAAATGTTGAGAAAGATATTGGGTTCCATCAAAGACAATGGGGTTACAGAAGACGACATAACCATGACCTATAAACTCATGTGGAGAAGATAAGCAACGTCATCCGGAGGAGAAGGTTACCATTTTTGGGCATGTGAAACGAATGAGCCCAGCGAGACTGACCAACCGCAACATAAATTACTTTCAGGAGAGGAAAACAAAATGGGCCTGGTTCATTGAACTGGATAAAGATCTGAAAGAAGTGGGGATTACACCAACAGCCATTCAGGAGCGCGTCCCACTCAAAGGGAAACTTCAAGCTTGTAAAGGTTTCCAAGAAAAAACCGAAGCTGAAAACGGGAAAGATTTGGACCCAGGAACGGAAGGAAGTCCACCGAGAACGAATGCGGGCGTACAGGGCAAACATCAAAGCCAGTAGGAGACGGTTGGAATGACCCGGTCCATAGATGGCCTATACGAAATGAATGAATGAATGAATAATATGGGGATAGGAATATAATAGACCTGCCGTACCACACCCGCAGGTGTAAATCGCGTGAAAAAATTCTAGAGTACCCCTTGATCCTCTTAAGCGCATTATACGTATTGATGAATTTTACGGCTTAATTTGGTTCCGTGATAACCTTCTAGCCGTTTGCAAACTTTCACACTAATGTAATTAATGGAATTGCATTGCGTCTTACAGCAATATATGGACCTCTGGGAATCCGTTGGCATGGTTACTGGTTTGCATTCGTTCATTAGTTTATTAAATTAAATTAGCTTTCTGGGAATATTTCAAAAACGGTTGGTCTTCGGTCCTTAAAATGTGGTTTTCGGGGACCCGAGTTTTGTCTCTCACATAGAGGGGCTGAAAATGAGTTTTGTCTCGTCCTACGCTTATTTCAGCATGTATTTTAAGGGGATAGGCCCCCTTTTATTAGAGGTACGGAGAAGAGTTACATCAATGATTAGTGTCGTGCCTCTGATGGATATCTGTACCAAATTTTACGTTGATACACCCAGCCGTTCTCGAGTTAGAAGGGAACAAATTTGTCCACAGACAAACAAACAAACAGACAGAAAGACAGACAAAAAAAAATAATTTCGCACGCATCCATCATAAAACAGTCTGAAACGTGTAAACAACTCAAATTTCCGTAGAAATTCAGAGAAAAACACACAAATTTTCATTTTTATATAATAGAGATATACTGCACCGCTCGGTGTTGACCGTGTTTTATTGCACAGATTTTGGTTTTACTCGCTAATCGTTGGAGATATACGAAAAGTGATAAGGACCTTTCGGATAGAAAATTAAATGATAAAGCTCATATATACCATCAAAAGTTTGCTATTTCTTAGTGTTCTCTTTTTATTTGAAAAGGAAATATGAAATTTTGAATCCAAAGGGTGGAGTGACGTCACAAATGTCGGTTTTACTCACTAACTGTTGGAGATACACGAAAAATGATAAGGACCTTTCAGATAGGAAGTTAAATTTCAAAGCTCGTATGTGCCTTCAAAAGTTTGCTATTTCCTACCGTTCTCTTTTTATTTGATATGGAAATATGAAATTTTGAAACCAAACGGTCTAATGACGTCACTAAAATGGTCGCCATTTTTTAATAGTGCAAAATTTCGAAATCAAAAGTATCCTATATGTAAACCTTGTAAATCAGCTACATCCATGCAAAATTTCATTTAAATCGCACCAGTGGTTCTTGAGTTATTGAGTAACAGACAGACAGACAGACAGACAGACACACACCATCTCATTTTTATATATTAGTACTAGCAGAAGTTCCCGTTCTTCGAACGGTGTTCGTAGTTAACACCAGACATTATCAATTGAGCTACTGTGCAATGGTTAGCGGTTTGTCATTCCATCAAGTTTATCAGAACGAAGTTAGTTTACTGGGAATATCACACACACTGTTAATTTAAGGCCATTAAAATGTAGTTTTCGGAGACCCTTTATAGATTCCCGAATTATCTGTCTCACATTGAGAAGCGCAACATATGCTTTGGTCGTCCTTGTAGGATAATTTTTATATTTCGCATATTTTAGCATATATTGAGAAGTTTTTCTCTATATCCAGCCTTATACTGTATGAAAAGTACGGTGAAGAGTTTTATAAATGATTGGTGTATTGACTCTCATGGTTACCATACCTAATTTTAAGATGCACCAAGCATCCGAACACGAGGTATAGGCGTACATAAAGATACACAGAAAGACAGACAGACAATTCTATTGTCTACAACATATTACCCAGATATCCAAATATGGGTATATCTACCACACATTATCAAATAAAATCATCCTTCTGATGAACCCGTATGTAGACAAAAAAAAAAAAAAAGTTAAAATGTGCTCTCAGACTAAATTCACCTAACGTGTACTTCCTGACGTGAAATACAATTGAAAGTCTTGTAGACGAAACGCAATACATGTCACATAAAAACTGACCCTCTACGTTGTGCTAGGTGCCCATACACAGGAAGAACCCTTTCATAAATTACAAAGGCTTGTGGTGCATGAAAATTCAGGCTCTCTAGACTCAAAATGCCCAAATTCCTAAAAGCCGCAAAAACTGCTAGTTCAATTCAGGAATTTTTGAAAATAATGTTGCTGTTTGGAGATATAATAGACCTTCTGTACTATATGCCGAACGTGAAAATTGCATGAAAAAATTCTAGGTTACCCCTTCACCCACTTAATTGCATTGATGAATTATACGGTCTACGTTAGTTCCGTGATAACATTATAGCCATTTGCAAACTTTCACAGAAATGTAATAAATGGAGTGTCATTGCTTCTTACAGAAATAGATGGAAAGTTGTATGCCACCCCATGAGATAATGTTCTCATGGTTACCGATTTGCATTCCTTCATTAGTTTGTTAAATTAAATTAAATTAGTTTTCTGGGAATATTTCACAAACTGTTGGATTTAGAGCCTTATAATGTAGTTTTCGAGGACCCTTTAGGGCCCCCGAGTTTTGTTGCTGGCACCGAGGGGCTTTGTCTCGTAGTTGTACGCCATAATATAATACTAATAATAATATAATATAATATAGGGAGAAATTATAACACCTATTTTTTTATTTATTTTTATTCAGGCAATGGCCATGTACTTTTCTTTTCAGGACGGGTCAGAGAAGGGATATTATCAGAGAAAGAAGCATTCACATCGCGCTTGAGCAAAATGGAAATGGCCTACCATTTAACTAAGGACATCTATATGAAAAGGTCAATATCCTTCAACGCAAAACTAAAACATTACTGCAGTGTCATCCGTCCGGAAGTCTTGCATGCTTCTGAATGCCTCACGATGAACAAAAAAGGCTTGGTCGAGAAACTGAAGGCCAAAGAAAGAAAAATTTTGAGAAAGATATTGGGTTCCATCAAAGACAATGGGGAATACAGAAGACGGCATAACCATGACCTATATACTCATGTGGAGAAGATAAGCAACGTCATCCGGAAGAGAAGGTTACTATTTGTTGGGCATGTGAAACGAATGAGCCCAGCGAGACTGACCAACCGCAACATAACTTACTTTCAGGAGAGGAAAACAAAATGGGCCTGGTTCATTGAACTGGATAAAGATGTGAAAGAAGTGGGGATTACACCAACAGACATTCAGGAGTGCGTCCCACTCAAAGGGAAACTTCAAGCTTGTAAAGGTTTCCAAGAAAAACCGAAGCAGAAAACGGGAAAGATTTGGACCCAGGAACGGAAGGAAGTCCACCGAGAACGAATGCGGGCGTACAGGGCAAACATCAAAGCCAGTAGGAGACGGTTGGAATCACGCGGTCCATAGATGGCCTATACGAAATGAATGAATGAATGAATAATATGGGGATAGGAATATAATAGACCTGCCGTACCACACCCGCAGGTGTAAATCGCGTGAAAAAATCTAGAGTACCCCTTGATCCCCTTAAGCGCGTTAAACGTATTGATGAATTTTACGGCTTAATTTGGTTCCGTTATAACCTTATAGCCGTTTGCAAACTTTCACACCAATGTAATTAATGGAATTGCATTGCGTCTTACAGCAATAGATGGACCTCTGAGAATCTGTTGTCATGGTTACTGGCTTGCATTTGTTCATTAGTTTATTAAATTAAATTAGTTTTCTGGGAATATCTCAAAAACGGTTGGTCTTCGGTCCTGAAATGTAGTTATCGGGGACCCGAGTTTTGTCTCTCCAATTGAGGGGCTGAAAATGAGTTTTGTCTCGTCCTTCAGCATGTATTTTAAGGGGGTAGACCCCCTTTAATGAGAGGTACGGAGAAGGGTTACATCGATGATTAGTGTCGTGCCTCTGATGGATATCTGTACCAAATTTTACGTTGATACACCCAGCCGTTCTCGAGTTATAAGGGAACAAATTTGTCCACAGATAAACAAAAAAACGAACAGACAAAAATAATATTTTCGCGCGCATCCATCATAAAACAGTCTGAAACGTGTAAACAACTCAAATTTACGTAGAAATTCAGAGAAAAAATACTCAAATTTTCATTTTTATATATAGAGAGATATACTGCACCGCTCGGTGTTGACCGTGTTTTATTGCACAGATTTTGGTTTTACTCGCTAACCGTTGGAGATATACGAAAAGTGATAAGGACCTTTCGGATAGAAAATTAAATGTTAAAGCTCATGTATACCATCAAAAGTTTGCTATTTCCTAGCGTTCTCTTTTTATTTGAAAAGGAAATATGAAATTTTGAAACCAAAGGGTGTAGTGACGTGACAAATGTCGGTTTTTCTCGCTAACTGTAGGAGATACACGAAAAGTGATAAGGACCTTTCGGATAGGAAGTTAAATTTCAAAGCTCGTATGTGCCTTCAAAAGTTTGCTATTTCCTACCGTTCTCTTTTTATTTGATATGGAAATATGAAATTTTGAAACCAAACGGTCTAATGACGTCACTAAAATGGTCGCCATTTTTGAATAGTGCAAAATTTCGAAATCAAAAGTATCCGATATGTAAACCTGGTAAATCAGCTACATCCATGTAAAATTTCATTTAAATCGGACCAGTGGTTTTTGAGTTATTGAGTAACAGACAGACAGACAGACAGACAGACACACACCATCTCATTTTTAAATATTTGTATGATGATGATTAAAGCTAATACATGTATCTATGTTCCCTACCACCAAGAAAATGATATTCATAAAAATGTAATTTTAACAACTTTTTAAACAATTTTGTTGAACAAAATTTCAAGAAACTTAAATTGTAATATAATTTTAAAACCCTTACTTGTGACTAATTCAGACAAAAGTGGTAGGGAACATTCCCCATGTAAGTTAGATTGTTTTTGTTCAAGGTTCATGGATTTTCGTTGAAATATGTGAGAGATAGAGGACTTTAAGTACCCCTGTGTAAATAGCAACAAATAATTTTTTCATAAACAATTAACATAAAATTTGTGTAAAATGAACTTCAAAATCTCTTAGTTTGATCATGATAAAACAACAGAAAAATTTAACATTGCTGGAGATTATTCTTTAAAAAAAATTATTCCAAGTGTATATGACCACCTTAATCACCCAAATACACGGGGCTAATGACCAGGATGTCCCAAACCTGTAAATCAAATTAATAAAAACACGAATTAAAAAGAAACTTCACGAACGTTTACTTCGTGATCTCTCTCAAACTTTATATGTTGTTGTTGTTTCAACGTACTCATCATCTTCGTGTACTTGGGTGTGTGCAAAATTTGTCTGATGCCTGTGTTACTGTGGTGTCAGTAGCAAAGTAGTGTGGGTATTTATGTAAGTGAGGTTAGGATAGGGAAAGAGGCTGTCGTGATCGTAAGTCTCGGCATTTCTGATGGTAGAAGTGTTACACCACGGAAAACCACTTCTAGTCTGGTTGAAATGGAAATCGAACCCACCTCTTCACATATTTGCATCTCATGACTAAGGTTCGGATGTTAAGGAAAAGTCTATTTTTTTTCCTGAACTCATTTTAACCGAAAGCTGAAAAATAAGTTTGAATGACGGGTCCCTGACCACGTTTAAAGCAATTTGATGTAGCTTATAAATGCATATTTCAGCCATTTATATTGTTTTGGTCATATTTCAGTAATATAAGGTCATATTTGGTCATATTTCAGTAATATAAGGTCATATTTGGTCATATTTCAGTAATATAAGGTCATATTTGGTTATAATTTCAGCATTTTTGTTTAAATTGAGGAGTCGTTAACATGGTACGTGTTATCAGCGTCGAGTTTCAAACACAGGCTTTCCGAATAATGTAGTAAATAAACCGAGCAAGAACTGCATCTCAAGGCTATGATACTGAATAAATGTTGAAAATGTTAATGTATGTAGCTCTCTGTCAGTTTGTATGATTAAATGTGTCTGGTGTATTATCGCTGATCACGTTCTTGGCACTTAAGACGTTTACTATACGTTAGTGATACTCTACCTACCCCAAAAATTCATGTCATATTTCATAGTTTTTTTATGATATATTTTATAGTTTTAGGTCATATTTGCTTGCATATTTTATACTTCTTTAGGTATTAAACTTCCGAACCCTACTCATGACTGAGTTTATTTACCCCGTTCCAAGCCTCTGATCAGAATAAACAAATTTCATTTACATTGGGCAACGATGAACGTTTTGTTACAAGATATTTCGCAATATTATTGCATGGTCATTATCTTTAATGATAAATTGTTGCGATATTGAGTTTAGAGTTTGAAATAATTATCATATATTATACTTTATCACAACATAGGTCGTGTATTTATTTATTAATCTGAACCCTAGGGGTTCAGAATAATATACATGATATTATACAGATACAGTGATCGCAAACACGAGTTATTTACAAGGCTGGTTTCTTAGAATGGCTACTGATGATTTAGTCCATCACATCGACAATCTATTTAATTGACGCAATATTTTTGAAATGAAAATGACCAATACAAACATCGTGCGTGAAATTATACTGTTTAAGTCTTCAGGGAAGTACGTGTTAAAAATATGTTTATTTGTAATAAATCATTGTTTATCTGCAAATACGGCATAATGCACATGAGGAAAACTACAACTATAAGTTACATATACATTAGACTATATAAACTGTTATTAAAAATTAAAAATATAATAATAAAACAATAAAAAATAACTTAATAAAAATTGCAAATAAATAATTAAAAAGTAAAATTTAAAAATATAAATAAAAATAAAAATAAAATCAAAATTAAAATAACTATAATAATAAACAAAAGTTAAAATATATAAATAAATTAACTAACCACAGACTTATTTTTGACCAAACGAAATAAATCGAGATTGGCGATTTTCCGCACCCATAAATGTCACGCGACTTATAGTTTTTGGTATTAAGCACTGCAATTGAACGATGTAACGTTTGTAGATCCTTATTTCGAATCCCGGTATTGACAACGGCTATCCTAAATGTGCTTTTCCGTAGTTATTTTTCTTGTTCGCTCCAGTCAAATGCCGGGGTGGTACTTCCTTCAAGGCCTGGGGCATCTATCCCAAACTTAAACCCAAACAGTTACAGTTACTTTACTACAATCGCCACAACTACACAGGTTATCAGGTTACGACGCCCACAAGTACACGGGGCCAATGACGAAAGATGTCCCAAGCTCCTAAATGAAGCAACAACAATACGTTAGGTTTTATATAAAATAGTTTGGTTGTTCTGAAAGTTCAGTTAAGAGTTCGCTACATTCGCCAGTGTGTGTGTACTTTCAACTGCATCATTTCAGCACCAGATATGGAGACCAGATGCTGCCTGTCAGATCCTTTTCTCCTAATAGATTTCCCCAGTGACTAAAAAGTCAATTCTTTTATGACAGAGTTATGCATAAAATAAATCACCAGAAAAAAAGAACTTTTATTTCCGAGAGATTGAATGCACATAATGTAGTCACATATCGCAGAAGTGACCAAGCTGAACTTCATCACAGCAGCGGACATGAAAACTGAAAGATAAAAAAAAAAAAACGAGACGGAAAAGTTGGTCTCTCCTTTTCGCCTCTCCACTCTCTAGTGTCACTGTGCATAGATAACAGTGAGAGGCATTAAATTCCTAGTCGTTTTGTACTTAAATCACAGTTTAAATAAAACGGTATTCAGCACTGGCATGCCCTAACATATCATATAGAGAAACATTAGTGGAAATAGGACATCAAACCCCTATTGGTGCTCAGTAAAATAATTGTTCTCCAGTTGGTTAACACGTTAATGCGCCCAATTAAATAGAACGGTGAACGATATAATACGTATCTACACACACCTACTAATCTGATTAATAAAGTTGTACAATTTTGGAAATGGGTGTTAAATGGAGGACATGTTTCGTTCGTCGGGAGAGCGTCATCAGATCTTGTTCACTGAAGACATTTCCAGGTTCGGCGGATATGTATACCTATGTACGAGGGCGAATCAAAAAAGTTACACTTCCCAGTTATGGCCCTTTATTGAACCACATAAACATAGGCAACACGGCTATGACAACATACAATGTAAGTTCACTTTTCCACATAGTCCCAAGAGACTGTAAACATTTCTCGGAACTGGCAACCAACTTTTTGATTCCGGATGCATATAAATCACCTCCAGCGTTATACAGGATGTATCTTAATTATACCGACAAAATCAGGGACTTTCATGTACGGAGATGTGATGGAGAGGAAACGGAAAGGTTACGTAATTGTATAATGTGAATCGACCTTAAATAATTGTAAATACTGTTGTACATAAATAAATACGCACATATCCATTGAACCTAAATTAAGCCTAAGTAAGCAGGTTCACTTGACGAACAAAACTAGTCACCAGATTACGACCCCCATTTTGTAACAAGTGTTTTATTAAGTGTATGGAATTTATTTCAGGCACTAGGAAAGTAATTGTAATTTCCCACCCAATCTAATTTGGGTACACTCGTGTTGACCGACTGAAAAGCTTCTAATATTAGATTACTTAGTCAACACTGAGTTATGGCTTCTAATATTTCAATAGGACCAGTTGTTGTTGTTGTTGTTGTTGTTGTTTGAGTCTTCAGTCTTTTGACTGGTTTGATGCAGCACTCAATGCCTCCCTGTCCTGAGCTAATCGTTTCAGCTCTACATAGCTACCACACCCTACATCCGAAGCAATCTGTTTAACATATTCTAACCTTGGTCTACCCCTACAGTTCTTGTCCTCGACCCTTCCTTCCATAACTAAGCTCGCTATTCCTGGGTGTCTTAGTATGTGTCCTACCAACCTATCTCTTCTCTTCATTATCAGTCGCCAGAAACACCTTTCCTCTCCCACTCGTCTTAATATCTCTTCATTTGTTACCCTATCGATCCATCTGACCTTCTTCATTCTCCTGTCATCATCATCATCATCATCATCATCACGTTTTTCAATCAAGCGACTGGTCTGCCCCTACATTGAGTCTTTTCCACGTTGTTCGGTCTTGTGCTGTCCTTTTGACGATTTCATAACTTCGTAGGCCAGAGCTATCTAGGAGAGATCTCATGAAAGTGTTCCGTGACCTCCCGCGAGGGCGTTTTCCAGGTATTTTGCCTTCTATTATGTCGATCATCAGGCCACCATGTCGTAACCAGTGGCCAAGCCAGGTGGATCTCCTTCTATATATCTGGCGGATCATTTGCCGTTTTTCCTTTACTCGATCCAGCACCGTTATGTTGGTCATTTTCTCTACCCAGCTGATCCTTTCCATTCGGCGCCAATACCACATCTCAAACGCTTCTAGTCGTTTAATGCCACCTCTATTCATTGACCAGGTCTCACTGCAGTACATTGCAACTGGCCATATGTAGGTCTTACCAGTTGTTTTCTAAGACTGAGGGATATCGAGTGTTGACAAATTAGAGAATGCTTTTCACGGAATGCCTGCTTGGCCATGGCTATGCGACTCCTGATTTCAACTTCACATCGTAGGTCTTCTGTGAAGATCTGACCAAGGTATTTTAAACGACTGACCTGTTGTACTGGTTCTTTATTTATGGTAATATTAAGTTCATGTTGATGCTTACTTATCACCAGAATCTTGGTCTTCTTAAAATTGATTTTCATTCCATATTCTGTAGCTGTATCATTTAAACATTGCAACATGTTTGTTAATGTATGCGGATTTACTGCAAGTAATGCCAGATCATCAGCAAATCTAATATTCTGGATAAGTCTTCCACCAACTTTCACTCCCATATTAGAACCTTTAAAAGCCACTTAATTATAGCTTCAGCGAAGGCATTGAACAGTCCAGGGGACAGCAAACAACCTTGTCGCACTCCTTTGCGGATCTTAGCGGGTTCTGATACGTCATTTCCAAGCCGAACAACAGCAGTTTGATTTATATACAGATCAAATATTAATCTGATTAATCGATGGGGAATCAGAAAAGGAAACAGCTTGTGCCAGCTGACTTTATAAAATGCGTTTTCGAAGTCTCCTGTAACACCACATTTCGAACGCTTCAATTCTCCTCTTTTCTGCTGCACCAAGATTCACTTGCATACAGTGCCACGCTCCAGACAAAGGCTTTCAAAAATGTCTTCTTAATATCTAAATCTATATTCGATGTCAACAGATTCCTTTTCTGTAGAAATGCTTTCCTTGCCTGAGCCAACCTACTTTTTATACCCTCTTTGCTTCGTCCATCACTGGTTATTTTGCTTCCTAAGTAACAGAAGTCTCCTACTTCCTTTAGCTTTTCACCTGCCAATTTGATGTCCATAGAGGTTTATGATTTATTTCGACTGCATTCCAATATTTTTGTTTCACCAGTTATGGCGGGTAAATGAGAGACGCCAAAGGCCTAGCATATCATTGGATTAGGAAGAGAACACGAGTTGTTAAAGTGTGGTCGACAAGAAAGATGAAAACTAAGAGACAGGTCCAAATAAGTGGAAGCAATGTCTGGCTCATTGTCAGTTGGAGCTCCGTGATCGACAACTCACGTCCCACACGTTGAGAGCCTCCGGAAGCCCTTCAAAGCTTACTTTCCACTCTCGGGAACGGCGTTGGGAATGCATTACCGTACGTTAGGGAGGAACTCTACTTTATTTCTCGTCAGAGGTAATGAATTTAATTTAGAGGGTGAGGTGTACAACAGGATATAATCGTAAAGCGTGTCTGTGTCTGCACATTAGAACGTTTCATTAGCTGCGAACCCCATCACGACGTGAAACAGCCAATAACTGTCTCAACAAACACACCGCAAATCACCCCCCTCCCACACATGCGGCAAGAAAAACACAAGATCTCAGTCTCGCTTCTTATGTACACTCTGCAAGTCTATTATGGACTCTTACCTCCCTAAGGGCAAGGAAAGAGTCTTGGGAGGGAAAATTAGTAAAACAAAATTAATAAAACAAGTCTATTAAAACATGACCGAAACAAGTCAGATAGAACTACAATCAATCAGCTATATTCAAACATGATCAAATGAAATACAGTGCATTTCACTATTTGAGTGATCAACTCTGAGCAGTGTTGAGTTCAGCATTGCCATTAACTACTTGGCAGTGCAGGTGGTCATTTCTACTATGGACTTAACTTGACGTAGATGACACAGTTTTAGTTGGCGATACGCGTGGCATGGCAGAGACGGTCTTAGAACGATGGAAAGCCACGCTGAAGAACAATGGAATGATGACCAGCCGCAAAAAGACAGATTAGCCTACGCATTCTGTAACCGCACAAAAGAAACACCTTTGCTGACCGCACAACATTGTATAGCAAACCCCAGATAATGACAGGTACGTTTAAAAATGTCGTTTTCTGTCCTTTCCTCCGATACCAAATTGACGATGATGGCAAGCAACACATCAATGAAGGGTGGATGAAATAGTGGTCGCTGACAGGTCCGTTAATTGACAAACGGATGCCCATAAGACTTAGAAGTGTAGCCTAGGAGGCTGTCATACTGGCCTTCATATATGACTACGAATGTTGGGCACGGCCGAAGAAACATAGTCACCAATTCCACGCCATGGAGATACGAATGTTGCGATGCTCTGAAAGCATCACTTTCACCGATTTAGTAATGAATGAAGACGTACGAAGCTCGTTTGGTATCGCCACAATCCGTTGGTAAGGGCACTTTTACAAAACCAAGACGAGGTCCAGGGCGTCCAAGAGCAACGAGGTCGCGAACAGCAGAAACCGCTTCGAGGACGGACATCCCAATAGCGCAGATTTATAATCAGAAATAATAATTTCTTCGGATGGGAAGAGTCGATCCTAAGTGCTGTTTTATTATGATGGTGAAGACGAAGAAGAAAATGGGTTACGGCACGTTCTGTTTCAGGTGGAAATAGGGTATAACTGTTTAATGTTGAAGGCCTCCGGTTCGGAAAACGTTACAGTAGGCTAGTACTGTGTGGGAGTGTGCTGGGCCATTCTTCCTCGTCTGACAAGGAGCTGTAAAAGCTGCAAAACCAACAGCAACAACTGATGTATTACACTGTAAGTTGCTAGGATCCTCATAATCGTTGTGGTGGAGAGGTCAGATCATCTCCCGTGGGGTGAGAGAGTGGAACTCTGCTTGCTTGTGTCAGTGCGAAAACGCTCAGTTCGACAAAGCATCCTATTGGAGTGTGACTAGGCATAAACCTTTCAACCGGGGTAGCTACGCGCAGCTACGCGCAGCTATCTCTCGATTAGGATGAAAAGTTAGGTAGAACCCCATCATAGGACGTCCATAAAATGGCTTTCCATCATTTCCTCATTTTGAAATCGATGCAAATGCCTGTATGGTACCTTCTGGCAGGTCATAGCCCCTTGCTATCAACTCCTTGACAAATTTAATTCACCTTCATTCGTATCAACTTTCATTTGCTCCACTAAGGAGTTTGGTGTCAGGAAAAGTACCTGACCGTAAATACCATACGCAAAATATAAAACTCATCTCATCCTCAACGTAATTCCCTTAGAAACGTGTAAGCATTAGAGATACATATGTGGCTATGTCTGTCACCTAATCCACAACTACTGACGTGACGTCCGTGGAACCACTCCGCTCCTACCGTGCTACCCCTTGGCTGCATCAGAGACCTTGAAACCCTGCGTCTTTGTCTAGCTTCTTAGCTTCCAGTCCGCTGAAGTTGCCGATATGTTCGAGGCTGCCAGTGCCGTCTGGAGTTGCTTATGGTTGTAGCGCGGTCCCTGGGACCTCACGTCCGTAAATGTGTGACTAATTGTGGTAGTGTTATTATCCATGCATGAGGAGCAGACGTTATTATGGAACTAAAATATGAGTCATAATCCAGGACCATTTAAGATTAGATTGTCTGACCCGTGTTTTGAGGACGAAGTGGTTCGCATGTTACAAAATATCTCCAAAGATGGGTTTCAATCCTCGAAAAATGATTACGAAGACTACATCATCACACTGAGCCAAATATATCGGTTTCTAGTGGCGATAAAATGGACGAAGAAGAAGAAGAAGAGCCATCAAACTGATATTACGTAAGAGATCGTTTCAAATGATATTCAGCTGAGCCAACAAGAATAATAAAGTAAGGATACCATCACTACATTGTGATTTTAAGGCGAATGGATAAAATTGGATCCATGTTCTTTCAAGTGATTTTGAGTGAAAGTATCATACATGAAATAGTGACCTGGACAATCAAGAAATTAGGATCTCATATAAAGGACAAGTTGCTAAAAACAAGACTGCCTCGAGAGTTGTGGCTTGCTATAGCGAGTGTTACGGGAACTGAACTGAATTAACACCCTGTAGATGTTACGTTGCCACGAGCATCCCAGAAGACGTGCTGCCTCTGTCATCAAGGATTTTTTTTTATTGCAAAACAACTGACCTGTGTCATGTGTGCAAACATCCGATCTGCCTCTAAACCAAGAAAGTATGTATCAACTACATCGCAAAATGATAGGTTGAAAGAAAAAGCTGAAGGTTTTCGTTTGTTTGTAAGGGTTAGCTTTTTCAGAGCTTTTTAATGTTGTTCGCTATGTGAACAATACTTCCATCATTCAGTTTCACATGTGTGGGTTACGGACTGCAAAGAATCAACAGTTTCAAAATTTCTTGTTTTGTCAAAACTGCCAGATTAAGAAGTCTACAACAGCAACATGGCGGACGTATGTAATGTGTGCTCTGAGAAATTTAAAGCGAATCAAAGGAAATTAAAATGTAAGAAGTGTTGTAAATGGTGCCATATGAGTGAAGAATGTTTAAAAATGCAGAAACATGAGATCGAACATCTGGAGACTCTCCCAAGGAAGGATCGGACATGGGTATGTGCATCGTGTGTATCGGCGTCAGTTGATCACAACCAACACACGTCTGTAGAATCATCAATTGACAGTTCTATTACGTCCAAATTTGATATAATTCTTCGTAAACTTAACGATTTAGAAACGGTATACACCGAATTGAAAACCTTGGTCCAATTCGTCACTGATAAATTTGACGAGTTTTCTATCGAAAGGGCAGGATGCAAACGGAAATTAAAGCCGTTACTGCAGAGGTTCAGAGTGTTAAGGGATCTAGTGTAAAGCTCCGGGAAGATGTATCAAGCCTCAAAACTGATGTTGAGGAATTGAAACAGTACTCGAGAGCGAACAATCTGAAGATTACAGGTGTTCCTTTCACGCAAGATGAAAACCTTGTGAATATCATGGTGAAGATAGGCAATATTCTGGATGTGCCTATTCAGGAACAGAACATTGCCACCATTCATAGGGTGTCATCCTACAATAAAAACTCTCCAAAGCCCAGCGTTGTCCGTTTTGTTCAGAGAACCAGAAAGGATGCTCTTCTAGTAGCTGCTAGACGCCTCAAGAAATTGAGCACTTGTCTGCTAGGATTTCGTGGCCCTCAGGTTAATATCTACCTGAATGAACATTTGACCCCGTACAACGAGACCCTATTTAAGAAAGCTCGCGAAGCAAGAAATATGGGACTAGAAAGGGTATTTGTCCGGCAAGGCAGAATTCTGGCATACATTTCAGCCAATTCCTCAGAGGTGTTTACTATTAAGACGGAGCAGGACATTGACAAACTACTTGCGATCGTTGGATCACGATCATAGAATGATAATGTACAATCCATATAGCAGACTTATCAGTAAATTATGAGTGAACTACAATGGAGATCATATTTCGAGTGTGGTAAATTCATTTCCTCACTAAGTTCTATCCCATCTTTGAGGATAATGTACCTTAATGCTAGAAGCTTACGAAATGGGAAATTAGAGATGATTGCTGATCGACTGGATGCTATTCAGAATGTAGATTTTGTTGTCATTTCTGAGACGTGGCTGTCTGCAGACAATGGTGAATGTATCTTCTATAATATTTCAGGTTATGAGGCTTTTCATTCATTTAGAAATTCTACCTCAAAAGATGGAGGTGGTGGAATTGCCATCTATGCAAAAAGTAACTGTTGGCAATGCAAACTGATATATAATATACAGAAAGATCATAATATCCTAGCATTAGAGATTTCTAGGTCAGGGCTGAGCTACATCATTGTGGCTGTTTATAATCCTCTTGTGTCTAACTGGTATCATACAAGTGCAGACTTAGAAATGATTCTTGATAACATAAAACACAGGAATGTAATTGTTGCTGGTGACTTTAATATAAATACTCTCCGTCATGATGACTTGACTAATAATTATAAATGTTTCATGCATAGCTATGGTCTTATCTCCTGCAACACTGTATATCCCACCAGAATAAGTCATAATAGCTCACTGATTGATCATTTCCATTGCTGCATAAAAATAAGTGATTGGAGAGTAGATAATATTATTGATGATATCAGTGATCATAATACATTGCTTTTCTCTTTAGACTCCTCAAAAACAGCAACCAATAATCCAAATGTACCAAAAACTTACAAATACTCACATATTGATTATACACTTGCCCTAAACTATTATGAAAGCCATACTTTTGATTTAGTAGAGGTTGATGTTAATGCATCATACACAGCCTTAACTACATTTATCCAAGATGGTCTAGTCTGTGCAAGTACAGTTAGAACTGTTCAGCGTAGGGATATTAACTATCCCCTGAATCCCTGGTGCACACCAGAACTTGTTGCATTGTGTAAGCAAAAATCACATAGTTACAACAAATTAAAAAAGTTCCCCCATAATACAATAATAAAAGAAGAGTACAGGGTTTACTGTAATAGAATAACAGCATTGAGAAGATCACTAAAAAGACATATTATGATAATAAATTTCAAAGTAACATACACAATTCAAAACGTACTTGGCAAATTATCAATGAAGTTTTAAATAAACCCTCAAATACAACATCTGATATTAAAAGTATAAATGTAAATAATAGGTGCATAGAAGACAAAATTGAGATCTGCAATGTTCTGAATGAATACTTTGTGTCAGTTCCTGCCACATTATCTTCTAACATTATTCCATTACCGGAGCGAACAGCAACAATCATTGAAGGTTCTAATTCATTCTTCATAGAACCTTGCTCCCCACAAGAAGTATCTGATATCATTAACAATCTTAAGATAACCAACACCTCCTATGATGGCATAACTAGTAAACTACTTAAGACTTGCAACCGTGCCCTCTCAGGACCCATCTCAAAATTTGTCAGCTGCTCACTAGTCTATGGTATCGTCCCAGATCCCCTTAAAATTGCTCGTGTTGTACCCATATAAAAACAGAATGACAGGTCAGATCCTGGTAATTATAGGCCCATTTCAGTACCATCTGAATTATCAAAAATCTTAGAAATAATTATGAAAACAAGGCTTTTGAGGTATCTAGAGAAATGCCATTATTTTTCTGAATTTCAGTATGGATTTCGCGAGAAGGCTGGGGTTAATTCTGCTATTGTTGATATCATAATCGAATTACAAAACAATATAGATAAAGGGAATAAATCTGCTGGATTCTTTATTGATTTAAAAAAGGCCTTTGATACTGTGAGTCATCCACTGCTTGTATATAAACTGGAGAAGGCGGGTGTGAGAGGTGTGGCATTGTTGTGGTTTAAACATTACTTGGCAAACAGGCAACAATTTGTAAAAATAGGAACTAATAGAAGTAACTTACAAAGGGTATCGTATGGTGTGCCCCAGGGATCTATTCTAGGGCCGATTCTATTCCTCATATACATAAATGACATAACCTTATGCCCTTTTAAGGGTAGATTATCTCTCTTAGCTGACGATACTTCGTTGTTTTACTTCTCTAAATCTGACAAGGAGATTATATCTGATATCCAGCATGACTGTTATGTCTTGGAGGAATGGCTAAGAATGAATCTGTTAACACCTAATTACTCAAAAACTGTCTGCATGATGTTCCATAAATGTGAATATGATTTAAATGCAACAACAAATATCTCTTTTGGTACTACCCGACTTAAGTGGATGAAAGAGGTTAAATACCTTGGCTTGGGCATCACATATAACGAATCTAAAAAATAAAATCTCAGCTTTAGTTGGAGTTTTTGCTAAAATCAAGTTTTATGTAACAACACTACTTCGCAATGATTCAGTCTCGGCTCTCATACCTATGTTTCATCTGGGGAAGAGCCTCACAAACTAATTTGAATAATCTGGAGGTTCTACAAAACAGGGCTCTAAGATCAATGTATGGATTCCATCGTTTATACCCTCGCTGTAGAATGTACACTGAAACTAATATATTGCCGCTGAAACTGCTTGTATCTTTCAACTCTACTTTAATTATTTATAAAATATTGCATAGTCTCATGACCACAAACACTACATTCTCTTTCGTTAATGAAATTCTCATGCACTGCACAAGACAAAAAAAATAAGTTACATGTAGTCAGCAATAGAACGACTAAATTTGGAGTCAATGCACTGCAGCACTCGCTCATCTCAGT
Organism: Meconema thalassinum; assembly: GCA_946902985.2. Classification (NCBI taxonomy): domain Eukaryota; kingdom Metazoa; phylum Arthropoda; class Insecta; order Orthoptera; family Tettigoniidae; genus Meconema; species Meconema thalassinum. Next base: position 355,113,477 of record OX336388.2, on the reverse strand, counting down.
GTATAACCTGGTACCACTTGATCTAGCAAGAATCTCTCAAATTGGGCCATTTCGTGTAAAGTTGAAAAAGTACTATTTGCTGACTCTGAATGTATAATAATGTATGTATAATAGTTTTCTCTAAATGTATAATAACTTACTCTTGTGATACCACATTCTTCCAAATAATCTTTATCTTTTATGTTTATCAACACTAATTGACTCATAACTTCAAAGCATGCTCATTAGCTTATAGTCTCATTTCTCCAATTATATTATACCGCTTTTTCCTTGGTCATGTATTGTGCCAAAAGTGTCGCTTTGAATACACTTCAATTGCTTATTTGTATACTGTACTCTAAATGTATTATAATTTAGCATATGTATAGTTAGTCCGTCATCTGAAGCCTCCGTGGCTTAGGCGGCAGCACGCCGGCCTCTCACCGCTGGGTCCATGGTTCAAATCCCGGTCACTCCATGTGAGATCTGTGCTGGACAAAACGGAGGCAGACAGGTTTTTCTCCGGGTACTCCGGTTTTCCCTGTCAACATTTCATTCCAGCAACACTCTCCACTATCATTTCATGTCATCTGTCATTCATTTAATCATTGCCCCAGAGGAGTGCGTCAGGCCTCGGCAGCCGGCACAGGCCATATCCTCGCCGATAGATGGGGGATTCATTCATTCCATTCCTGACCCGGTCGGAGACTGGAAGCAGGTTGTGGATTTTCATAGTTAGTCCGTCATCTATGTAATGAACTATGTACTGTTCCCCACGACAGAGCTCTGCTCTCGGGAATCTTTTTCTAGACAAATAAATAATAATAATATTATTTTCGTGGACAGATATTGAATTTATTCACTTATGTGCTATGTGATTCAATTCAAAGTGGTGTGATTTTTTACAATAAAATATCATCAAAACAAACATTATTGCTGAAGCATTTTCTAACCCATAATTACAGTAGCAGTTCGTGGGACATTATGTCATTAGATACGCATGGAGGTTTTACGTCAGGACTTACGGGTTTGGTCTTCTAAAGTACTTCAATTATCTCCGCGACAATTCTACGAAGAATTCGAACATTCCCTGAAAAGGTCGAACCACATTGTTTTGAAAACCTTGTATTTAAACAGTTATGTATAGGTATATTCGGTGCATGCCCACAAACATCATACTCGGCAAGCTTTAAGACAATTTTGTTTTGTATTTTAAGGAGCAAAATTTGACCAAAAATTGAAGTATATAGGATTGATTACAATAAAACAATTCATATAGCCTATAGATAGCAGTGAGTAGGATATATATACACTGACTAGGGGGGAAAAAGAGCATCATACCTAGGTATTGGCGCCATAATGACACGATGATCTATAAGTACTTCCATTATTGGAGGGGTTCCACTGTCTTCATTTTTGTAAACATTAAGCTTGTTGCCTTCATAAAGGTGTAATACACAATACCTTGAACAATTCTGACGTTATTAGCCTATTTTCATTTATGAAAAAATAGGCTTATGAGATCACCTTTTGTCCGTGTGTCTGTGTGTGCGTATGTGTGTGATTCGTGTGTGTCCCCTAATAAAATCTAAACTGCTGGAGCGATTTCAATGAAACTCGGTAAGTTCATAGCACTATTCCGGACGACCCCGACCGTGCCCTTCAAATTTTGTTACGTCTCACCAATCCAACATGGCGGCTGTGCAAAATATTTCACCAGCATTCAATATCTCCGAAACTAGAACCCGTATCACCCTTGAATTTTGTACGGTGATAAAGGGAACTACTAGAAGATCACCAGAACCTTCTATACTATCGGACTTGACACGGCAATCTAAGATAGCCGCCGTAGTTGGTGGTCGGACATCAAACGCGTGACGTGTGTCAGAATCCAACACAACACAAAATAACATCATGACGTAATTTTGTCTGCTGTTAATTCATTTTATGAGCTTGGGATATCTTGTTCATCAGCCCCGTGCAGTTGGGTGTGGGTTGAATTCCTCCGATTACGTGATGAATGTAGTAGTGTGTGTAGCTGTATTAGGGACAGGCATGGAGAGGTGCCCCAGGAGTTGAAATAAGGTACTACTGGAGTTCCATCAGGAAAGGAATAAAATAAAATAATGTTAAGGTCCCCAGGAGTGATCTGCAGAATATCTTGGCTGAGTGGACAGGGAAAGTAGTAACTGTTCCAGTAGGAATTTCAATCTCTTTTTAGTAAGTTACATATTATTCGGGGCCTTTTTGCCATCTCTTGATGAATGCAGTATATTTGCATTTGTCTGTTGACACAGGCTAGAGTAAAATGTGGCTTTTCACCGATGTCTCAGTCTCACTCATGGCCGTGATTATATGGAAGCTACTGAGGTATGGGTGGTGCTTAGTAATGACATTCAGGGCATAGTCAGTGCCTGTGGATGCTGTGAAAGGTTCTACTTGCCTCTTAAAGATTCACACATGGCAGTCGGGTCAATTTGTGCTCCATATAAATCGTGTTATTTCTGGTGAATATTCAAGTGGAACGACTTAAACATGTCTCTACGGGTGCAATAAGTTACACAGGACTATTCAATATATAACTTAGACTGCTAGATGCCCATATAATTACTGAATATCATGCCAATGGTTCTCGAGTAGCCTAAAAGTACAAGATGCTGGTCGGGATGTACAAATTGGTGAATTGATTTTTATATGGGCGTATTTACGGTAAGCATCTTAAGAGAAGTTTCAGCGGAGGTGAAAGCAAATATTGGAGTGTTTGTGAATATAAGAAATTGTAGGTGAGCGTATAAAGTCCGAAAAGTGAATTGATATAACTTTGTGGTTAGTAGGAAGTGTAAAGCATAAATTGCAGCACGCTCAGTTCAACATCGAAGTTTATGACTGCGTGCAGGAAGCAGACAGTGAAGAAATAGTCACTCGGGAGTTGGAAAGCTCTCATGCGCGACATGTGCAAAGGGATTGACATTCGCTTCTGTGCTGTCCACAGTCGAAAATAATAGTTTTCTCTCTTGGGACTGTGGGCATGTACCTGTGTCATTAGTAAGAAGGCATTTTAAGTCAGCCTGGTTGTGTTCAGGAGAGCTGCGTTTATTGGGGAGAAACATTTTTGATGAATCCAACAGCACATTCATAATAATGAGTAGCACTTGTTATAGAAGCCAATTTAAGTCCTAAATCAGAACCTTAATTTAAGATAATCGTAGTCCTAAGACTCTTGAACTAGGGAAGAACAATCGAATTCCCTCATCTTCACTTCACCCACTGTTTTTTACCCAGCGAACAGGATGGTGTCGGCTGCGCTCCGTCTCTTTTGCGTATTCGTGGCTTTTAAATGCTGCTTAATATCGGTTAACGTTTGTGTTCGTGGCTACCGTGGCTACCATTTCGAGTTCGTGGAATGCTGGGAAGACTTCCTTGTGAACAATGAACTTAAAATATCATGCCATGTGCTTTGCTTGAATGGAACACAGTACCTGGCGTTGAAGCAACCAAGTGGTTGTCAAAGGTCCACGTATTTGAAAATGTCCGGCAATGTGATAGCCATGCTCCTATTGGCACTGTCAGGCGATGTGCAATTGAACCCGGGACCTGGTCAGTGTAATGATATGACTTTCTTCTATCAAAATGTAGCGAGTATGTGTACTTCATTATCGGAATTCAATCTAGCTTTTAGTGATGCTGAAATTGATTGTATTTGTATCGTAGAATCATGGTTGAATGATGCAGTGGACGAGAACAAGATACTGTCCAGTGATTACAGTATATTTCGACAAGACAGACAACTCGTTCATGACACCAAAACTAAGGGTGGAGGCGTACTTGTGGCCGTGAAAAACATCCTGGATCCGGTATCAAGGCCGGAGTTGTCAGGGTGTTGGGAGTGCCTTGTGGTCAAGGTCAGGCCTAAACCTGGACGGGCGGTATTCATCGTGTGCTGCTATCTACCACCGGACGAGATGATGGTTAGGCTGAGTGATTTGCGTCAGACGCTGGGCAATGTCACAGCTGTTTTAAACCCCCAAGACATGGTCGTAGTGTGTGGGGACTTTAACATCAGTGAATTAGCCTGGACCCCTGAACCTTTTATAAAGCAAAGATGTGAGGAAGTCCTATCGTTTCTAGAGATTATCAGTGAGTTTAATCTACAGCAAATGTGTCATTTCCCTACATGCAATAACAATTTCCTGGATTTGGTGCTAGTCTCTGAACAACTCTCCGCACATACGCAATGTATTCAGGCTGAGAAGGTAGTTAAGTCAGACCACGATGCTGTGGAATTCTCACTATCCTTGCCGCGAATTATCCGTCCACAATCACTAAGAAGGGTAATATATACTTAGACTAAAGCTGATTTTCCCCTCATGAGAGACCTTCTATCGATGTGTCCATGGTATTTGATGGATAATTCTCCCTCTGTTGATGAGGCTTTAAGTCTGTTTTACGACCTCCTCAAAGCAGTTATCAAGGATTCAGTGCCCACTCGCACAATCAATACTCGGATGTATCCAGTTTGGTACGATACAGAGGTAATCAACAAGTTGAAAGAAAAAGAGAGAGTCAGAAAAAGGTTCAAGAAATCGGGCTTTTGGTGTGACTATGTTCAATTTTCGGTGATACGGGGGAATATAAGAGACTACAGAACAGAAAATACAAAGACTATGTGATCTCAGTTGAATCAAAATTAACCACCAATCCAAAGCATTTTTGGAATTTTGTAAACAATAAAAGAAAATCTTCACGTTTACCATCCACTATGTTTCAGAATGGAATCGAAATCCAGGACAAGAAAACTATTCTTAATAAATTTGCAGAGGGCTTCAAGAAGTATCACTCTCCTGCGAGGCCGTGTCACTCGTCTGTCCCAATCGTGTGTAATCAGGGATTGATGTCGATCCGGACTACGCCCTTTGAAGTGTGTGAGATTCTGTCATCATTGGATACTGCAAAATCGTTTGGGGCTGATGAGATACCAGGTCTTGTACTTATAGAATGTGCTCCTCAGTTGGCGATACCTCTCAGTGCAATTTTAAATATATCTCTTAAATCTGGATGCTTTCCGTGTGAGTGGAAGAAGGGATACGTAATTCCAGTATTCAAAAAGGGTGCCAAAAGGGAATTTGACAACTATAGGCCAGTCGTCCTGCTATCCCTCCTATCAAAGGTGGCGGAGAAGATTGTGTACAATAGAATATACAGGTCAGTCGGCCAGTACATTAATGTTGCTCAGCATGGATTCGTGCAGAAGCGCTCGACTGTTTCGAACCTGGCAGTGTACGTCAACTTCATATCAAATGCCTTGGACAGGAGTCAAAAAGTAGATGCCATATACACAGATTTTTCCAAAACCTTTGATTCCGTACAACATGAGGCATTATTAATCAAATTGTCGGCGTATGGAATAGGCGGCAGCGTTTTAGAGTGGATTAGAAGCTATCTCACTGAAAGAATTTGCTTTGTTAAATCCGATGGTCAAACTTCAAATCCATACTTTCCAACTTCTGGTGTTCCTCAGGGTTCCATCTTGGGGCCACTTTTATTTGTAATCTTTATTAATGATTTAACTGGGGTCTTCAAGAATATAAACTGCCTTCTATACGCTGATGATTTGAAACTGTTTCGAGTAATAGACCACGAGTCAGACTGTGACTTGCTTCAATTAGACCTACATCTACTAACAGATTGGTGTACTAAGTGGTTACTTGACCTTAATATATCAAAATGCAATGTGATAACATTTTCTAGGAAGTTGGCGCCTGTCATGAGGAATTATATTATAAGTAACTCTGTATTAGTGCGTGTGAATGAAGTAAACGACCTAGGTATAACAATTACCAACGATGACGGGCTGTCATTTCTAAAACATGTAGATAAGGTGACAAGTAGGGGTTCAGATTACTAGGTTTTCTGAAGAGAAATTGTAGTGAATTCGCCAATATAGGTTCTCTCAAAGTTTTATTTTTAGCATATGTAAGGTCGACTGTTGAATACTGTTGTGAGGTATGGCTGCCTTCTCTGCAATATGCTATTCAGCGGTTAGAGAGAGTGCAGGTGAGATTCATGAAGTGGATCAGCTGTAGGTATACGGGCATTCGACTCTCTACATTGGATTATGAGACCTTCTGTGGAACCATGCGTATGCGGTCTTTGAGGTCTCGCCGCATGTGTGCCAACGCCATGTTTCTATATAAGTGTCTGACCAATAGAGTCGACTGTGCGCCCCTCTTGTGTTTGATTCCGCTTCATGTTCCAGGCCGCAATACAAGGCAAAGACTCACTTTCCGGATCCAGAAGTGTAGAACTGTAGCCCATGCCAATTCCTGGTTATTGATGGCGTTGCGCTCTCTAAACCATCTTGATAGCGCTATAGATATATTTTACTCGAAGCCAACGGAAATTCGTAGATCATTGTTGAACTCAAGATCGTAGGTGTTTGTTGTATATATAGTGTGTAATAATTGTTATTTTAATTTAAGTGTATAGAGAACTTAGTTTATAAGCTTGAATCAATGTTTGTTTCTAGGTTAGTTAAATAGTTGCTTTTAAGTAAATTTAATGTTTATTATGTTTTATTATATCATCTGTAATTGGGTGCCTATCCTGTTGATGGTAAATAAATCTATCTATCTATCTATCTATCTATCTACTCATAGGGTTAGTACTGCTGTATTGACTCAGTGAGGAAAGCAACGGCAAACTACCTCACTCCTCTTCTTGCCTAGTGCGACTCGGGTTTTTGTGGGTATCTATCCACATAATCTAACGGCAGCGCCTTTTGAGGGTCCAACCAGCCTTCGGGCTGACTACCTAACAGACAGACATACTATTCTTAAAAATAAATGTGACAAACCAGGTGGTGTAGTTCTTGGTTGTCACTTCTGGGGTCCATGCTTGATTCCTGACTGTCAAGAAATCTAATTCTAGTCTGAGGGTAAGAACGGGGTACACACAGCCTAGTGAGGTAAACCGGGAAATGTTGGGTTCGATTCTCCACTTGGCCACCCAGCAAGTGGTTTACCATGGGTTCCCACACATGCTGACGATAAATGCCTGGGTAATTCTTATCATAAGGTCACGACTGCCTCCTGTAAATCCATAAACAAGTAGGCTAGTCCCATTCATTCATTCCTATTCATGAGATTAAATGGCACTCTGTCAAATACAAAATATACCAGTAGACAATGAAGTTGTCAATATGAAGACATAGGAACCAACCAAGTAAGAGATTAAGTTTCTGTTTACAATCTAAATCTTCTAGCTGGAAACCTGCTAGGTGACTCAGTAGACGATCAACTTTGGTCCATTTATCACAAAGCAAGTTATCGCCAAGGCACCACTGAAACTGACTGTCGGGGAGTTGTAAATTGTTGTGGAAAACTTCCACAAGAAAGGATGGTGAAATTCTGATGGAGGTATTAATTTTAGATGCTTCATTGGGTCTGTCACAATTTCACACAGCAAAACATGCCTATCTTTGGTAAATAATGTAAAAGGTCCCACATATCTAGTGCCTACTTGATTTTTAAATTCTTCAAACCTTAATATTGTATCTCTTACATTCCACTCACTATACTGTTGCCCATCACGGGCAAGAACTTGCTTCATGCGTTTCTTTGGATCCTTTCTTTTTGGAGGCAACTGTTTTGTTAAATAAGATGGCTGGTTTTCAAAGATGGTAGGATATGCTCCTTCTTGTAGTTTTGTTCTTTTTCTAGGTACAGTTACAACTGAGCCATCTGCACAAGGGAATTTTGTCTTCTGTAATAACTAATTTAGGGACAAAATGTTTGACACAAACTGCTGAGTTAGCTGTCAGAGAAAAAGCCTCACGATGAATGCTTTTTGTCCATTTATCCCTAAGTTCCTTTTCTTTGGGAAATTGGAAAGTAGGCACCAATGGCTTATCTTTATGATAATTGGATTTGCATCCAGGCACACAACAGTTTCGAGGCATATCACCACGGGTAAGCCTACTGGTAGTTTATAAAAACACGAATCCACACCAAGTACGTGATAAGATCCTTGAACTAGCAGGCTTAAAACTGGATGAGTGGACACTGCATCCAATTTAAAAAGCAGGTTATGTTTCTCGTAATCATTTTTCAGATCTTCTCAGACCTAAAAATGGAATACGTTAATTATTACTATGCTTGCTCATAATGGATTACCATTACTAATAATTTATAAACCCTAAACAGAATAATAAATAGACCAACTTAACCACTGGTAGAATTGATGGTATCAGAAGGTACCGGTATCTCGATTTTATGAAGCACTATGATAATGCAGACATTTACTTACACGAAAGCAATAACCACTAAGCACAGCTAATCCAGGGAGAAGATTGCTAAGCGAAATTGGGATTATTCGCATCACTATCACACCACCATCACATCGTAAAAAAAAACCACATAACATTATAAACAAACCAAGTACGTCAGCCATCTTTCCTCTGCCCTCCGCCTGTGTCAGGTCCGGTAGTATAGAAGGTCCTGAGTTCACCTATGTGACGTTTGAAAACCTGGTGACTACAAAACCAACATGGCGGCCAAGCGAAATTGCGACTTTTAAATAGACGTTTCTCGCGATTTAACCAACCAAACGCAATGAAACATGGTACAGTATATATTTATGCACATTGTAATGCACCGACATCTAATTTCGTTCAATTATTTACATAACCTCAAGATGGCGGCTGTGCAAAATATTTCACCTGTATTCTATATCTCTGAAACTATTACCGTACCACCCTGAAATTTTGTACGGAGATAAAGGGCACTACTGGAAGTTCATCTATGAGCCTTTCAAAAACCGATTAACTACAAAACGAACATGGTGGCCAAGTGAAGTTGAAAGATTTAAATAGACTTTTCTCGCAATTTAATGATCCAAACGCAATCGTGATTCGTGTGTGTCCGTCCCTCCCCCCCCCCCCCCCGGCCCCTAATAAAATCTAAACGGCTGGAGCGATGTCAATGAAACTCGGTAAGTTCATAGCACTATTCCGGATGACCCCGACCGTGCCCTTTAAATTTAATTACGTCTCACCAATCCAACATGGCGGCTGAGCGAAATATTACACCAGCATTCAATATCTCCGAAACTATTACCGATATCACCATGGAATTTTGTACGGTGATAAAGGGAACTAGTAGAAGTCACCCGTGTGATGTTTGAAAAACTGGTAACTACAAAACTAACATGGCGGCCAAGCAAATTTGCAACTTTTAAATAGACGTTTCTCGCGATTTAACCAACCAAACGCAATGAAACTTGGTACAGTATATGTTTATACACATTGTAATGCACCGACATCTAACTTTGTTCAATTGTTTACATAACCTCAATATGGCGGCTGTGCGAAATATTTCACTGGCATTCTATATCTCTGAAACTATTACAGGTTTCACCCTGAAAGTTTGAACGGAGATAAAGGGCACTACTGGAAGTTCATCTATGAGTCTTTCAAAAACCGATTAACTACAAAACGAACATGGTGGCCAAGTGAAGTTGAAAGTTTTAAATAGACTTTTCTCGCGATTTAATGATCCAAACGCAATGAAACTTGGTACAACAAATGTTTATACTCATTGTAATGCACTGGTATCTAATTTAGTTCAATTGTTTACATAACCTCAAGATGGCGGCTGTGCGAATTTTAAAATTAAGTTTTTATTTCTTTTGTCGTAATCATGCGATCGAAGTGAACGTTTGAATAATGAACTTACGCAATAATTTTCCTTTAATGGTACTCGAATCTATGGCCTATACATGTAACAATCCAACATGGTGACCAACCGAAATATTTAGACGGTTGTCAATATCTACGAATCTATTACAGCTATCAAACTGATTTTTTGTATGTTGATAGTGGCAATTAACATAAGTAGGATATATGAAAATAGGCTTTAGTTCTTCACGGAACTACTTGTTTTGTATTCTGACTGCCGCCATAGTACAAACATTGCATTTCCCCAGAAAGAAATACGAAGTGTTACGCTTTTTTTTTCTCGTCAGTATAGTCCTATACTGTATATATCTCCTACTCACTGCTAAATAGCGTACTCCATATATATAATCAAGAAGAAGACCATTAACGACGGGTACACTCAGCTAGTTAAGTGTGATATGATGCATGGTCTAAAGAGAGATTTAATTACTGCCTAGTCAGCCAGTGTGGTGTCGGAAACTTTTTAACAATCTTAATATTAAAGAAAAGTTTAAGTAGAAAAAGTGGTGAGCACGCTGACTATGAAGGAGGACCATCTGGTGCAATGGATTGAAGATTCATGCCGATGGACAGCGATTCCCAAAAGTTTAATAATGTGGTAAACATATGAGAATATCCATGAGATCACGACAGTATTATTATTATTATTATTATTATTATTATTATTATTATTATTATGTGGTAAACATATGAGAATATCCATGAGATCACGACAGTATTATTATTATTATTATTATTATTATTATTATGTGGTAAACATATGAGAATATCCATGAGATAACGGCATTAATATTATTATTTTGTGTAGGAAACAGTTTTAACTACCTCTTCTCTAACGAAATCGGGCTCTTAAACTCAGTAAAAATAGGGCATTAGCAATAATCTTTTGATTGTAAATGTCTTTCAAAAGGTTTTAAAATCTACCATTTTAAAAAACTCCGGATGAGGACACTTGCACTCCCCCTATCCCATACCCTCAACTCCCCCCTCCCGGTAATCCCTGCAACCCCAATAACATGCTGAATCTACTACTATGGTGAACACGGAAGAAGAATATCACTATATACTGTAGAACAGGGGTGCCCAACCATATTTAACTAAGGACCACATTGTAAATGGGTGGGGGACCTTGCGGGCCAATAACACTCCGGGGGGTTGGGGAAATTAAAAAAAATATAGTTGCCAGTCATATTTGTGGCAGTCTGACCTTAGTCTTTCTAGTATTGTTTCAGTTTTCTATATTTATTTGTAGTGGATAAAAAATCAATTAAAAACACTGAAAAATTAATTTTCATATTTTTAATAAATCCCTAAATAGACGTACGATGACATTCAATACACTCATACAGCATGAGTGACAAAGAGTGAGTATTTATGTTCATTTGACACAATTATTAATCAAATTATGAAATAAATTTCATGATAATTTAGTTTAGTGCGACGACTGGAACTGCTTTGGGTAGGGATGCGCGCACTTGTCCAGTGGGCTTTAGTTGTTTCAATGTTTTGGCGACACGGTGTGGGCGCTGATAGGCCGGCCGGAGAAAATAGTCTCGCGGGTCGTATGCTGTAGAATAAAGGCATTGACACCGCAATAATGCTCGAACAAGTAAATGCAGAAATACTTTTCGTTGAATACCTCGAGTGCAGGGAATAAGCCAACTGCATTTGCTGTAAGCTTCTTCCAATACACGGAATTGTTTTCTGAAGTAATTTCCGTGGCTTCCTTACCCACTATAGATTATTTCACTCCTTCCATCGAATAGCCCCGTTACCTCTTCTGCTTCATGCAATTTGCATCGACTTGGCCACGTAATCCCCTCTTTTCCTATCCTGCTACGTCAGCAAAAAATGCACTCTATTCGCATTGCAAGACCTGCCCCAGTTCCATTGCACAAAAGCTATCAACTGCTGATGAGAAAATACACACAATATAGAACCAACAATGTGGGGACATACACGCACACGCACATGCACACACACACACACACACACTAAATTCTTATGCAGTGCATCACACATTTATAATTTGTATAATCTGCGTGCGTATGAAAATTCACATAGCTCAGTACTCGGGAGACACCTTACCGATATAGGCCTATTATTGGATGGTTTTAAATACGTTTTCGGATGGTTACATGGTCTTTGCAAACGCTTCATGGGATTTCATACCTAGCTTATTAAGTAATTATTTTAAGTTTTATTTAATGTAATGTATTCTAATATTATTTAATATAATGTATTATAATATTATTTATTGGGGTTACTGGCTGCATAGAAATTTAATTGCAGCCGAATTCATGATGGTTATTTAGTCTATAGATCTTTGCTATACTCTAAAACTGATTTTGTCCTATTTTTGCATCGGTTGATGTAATAGCGTTCACATCCTTTACCACACAAAGTACACACGCACTCGTCGTCGCACATAGTTTGTGGTGATATCCATGAACCGCTAAACTTGTAATGACATGCCTTAATTCTTGATTTATTGTAATGCTATTTCATGTAAAAGAGCGGTAAATGGGGCTTCTTAGCCCTATGCATATAATCCTAAAATAAACAATCAATCATCAACTAACACAAACCGCCCCAATAATGTTAGGGATTCTGAAGTTGGTATCTTTCTACGAAATCAAAGGAGAAACTCAAAAAAGAATAACAATAAACTCTTCAAGGTATTACTCTGTGTGGTTACATCCTGCCACTCTATACATTATAATTACGAAGCAATATATCGTCGCTGAACTCGCAATACCACGTATCTAACACTGCACTGCCGTATGTGGACGTGCCGTCCTACAGAACAATTCACGTTAGGTTCATTTTACTGTTTGTATGTAGGCTACTGAAGGAAATTGAGCTTTAAATACATTGTTCTGTAGAAACGTATATTCCCGTGTAATTATGCATTCTTAAAGTACAATATATACAGGTTGGAACTTAAATAGTGGCAACACGGCGGAGGAGACGCTATGCACCGGAATTGCCTATTGTCCCGGAGAGTACGTGTTGGTGACATACCTACCTTACCTCTGAGCAAGTGGACTCTCCCTTCCCACAGCACCAGCGTGCGCACACTCGAGAGGCATACCGTCACTTGTGAGCTGGCGGTCTAACAGAACGTGGTCGCCATGTTTTCCAAACAGGACCAACGGAGTTGGATCAAGATTGAATGTGCCCGAGGTCGTACAGAACGTCTGTGTCATCAGGATCTGCAAGAGGCGTGCGGGGAGGCTGCATTGCCGTACAGAACAGTGGCACGTTGGGTCAAGGCCTTCAACGATGGTCGGCAAACTGTGGCAGACATGCATCGGGCAGGTCATCCTATCAGCATCAGTGAAGAAGACGTGCATGCTCTTGCCGCGTTACTGGACTGTGATCGAAACCAGACGATTCATGAGCTCGCCCATGAAACCGGATGGGCGCATACGACTGTGCTGCACATCCTGAAGGAACGCCTGGGCATGAGGAAAATTGCATCACGATGGGTGCCGCATGAGTTGACTGAAATGAACAAATGGTTGCGCTACGACGCTGCCAAGACTCACTTGGAGCGCTACGAGCGCGAAGGAGAGACGTTCCTACGCCGTATCGTCACCCTGGATGAGACATAGGCCAGATCCTACGAGCCCAAACTGAAACGCCAATCGAACAAATGGCGGCATCATGGGTCATCCCGAAAGTCGATAGTTCGTCAGACCAGTGCGGTGACGTGAATTGTTCTGTTGGACGGCATATCCACATGCGGCTGGGAGGCGTCACCAATCATAAGGAAGAAAATAAGTGCTTTGTTAGATAGGCCTACGTAGTATTGCAAGTTCAGCGACGTTATTTTATATGTAGAACAGGAGTTGTAGTAGGAATCGTTATATTTTTTGATGAAGAACCAGCACACTAGCTACATTACAGGTTGCAAGACCTCTGAGCAGTGTTTGAGCAAACAGTCAAGAAGAACAAGTTGTGATTTTAAAAGCACCAAAGTACTGTATTTAGAAACAGATCAAGAAGTCACATACGAAAAAAAAAAATAAGCACCACTCCACACAGGTGGTAGGACAACTTAAGATTGACTCGTTAATCATACTATCCAAACACAACCTAACAGCATCAATTAGACAACAAACAAGAAAATTGGAAGCTCAGAACCAGATAATCCATTATACCTGGATCAAGGCACACGACAGGATAGTTGGCAAAAAATAGCGGACCATCTGGCGAAACAAGCAACAGGAAACAGAAATCTGCCAATGAGGTACAACCGCAACCTGCCAGAGTTGGGTCAAGTGAATTTCAAATCAGTAGGAAACGAATGGAGCAGTACCATAAATGGTGACGTGAAAAATCATCCTTATCGAGTGTGAAGGACACATTAAAGATAAAAAAAACCACATTCTTGACAATACATCAATAAATAAATCAATACATACATAAATAAAGCCATATTATAAGAAAGAAGCTAGCAGTAAAATTAATGTACTTAATAATCATAAATATTTTGTATGAAGTGAATGTAGTTTTATTTTCGTTGTGATGGAACATGCTGTGAACCAAGTTTGGTATGAGTAAAGATATATACCCGAATATCTCAAGCCCATATTTGCAAATAAGGTCAGTGCTACCAACTGCTGAAAAACCGCACTTGAAGTTTTAGCTCCAAGTTGCATATCTTGGAAGGTATTCATGGGAGCTATTCCAAAATTAGCACACATATAGATAATAATATTTCAGTTTAACTTCCAGGAAGCCATACATGGCAGTGTTGCCAAAATGATTCTAAGCCTGCTGATAGGTCCAATTTTTAAATGCATATAATTTCTACACTATCAATTGAATTTCAACCAAATTTCGTATGTAGAACTGTATGTGTACATAAACAGATATAACTGAGCGTATTCTTAAGAGCCACCAAGGCTGCCAGCAGTCAATAAATGTTTTATCTATTCTATTCACCGGGGCTGCCAACTGTAGTGCTATATTTGGCTACATTATACCAGGTATATTTCGATATTACCAACTTAATTTCGTCTTTATTCTAGATAGGTCCATATAGATTAACCATTGGCAAGAATCTTAAAATTAAGAAAAGTAGGCTCTTTAGTTCGTCACGGAACTTCTTGTTATTTCTAAGTTGAGGTAGCTTTTGGGCCCCTGACTAGCCAGCATCGATTGTGTGGGTTACTGGCTACATCAAACTCCAATATGAAGCTCCTTTTGTATTCCGTTAAGTTACTTTTCATCTATGGACAAAATGGCTGCGAATATGTGAATATCAGTAATTCTATTCATAATTACTGTAGCAGCGAATGAATAAACAGGATACAAAATAAATACCTTAACATTTTAATACATTACTAGTTGAAACCCCTCAAAACATGACGGACAATGAACAAAATATTTACTGAAGATGTTTCCTATATAAGTTACATTCTTTGTGCGATTACTTTTTTGGCACTAAAAGATTGTACTCTCGACATTGCAACATACTGTTGGCACAAATCTTAAATCGAGTGACCGGGTTTTCAACCTCGGACCCGATGGTGAGAGAGTGGCATGCTGCCCCCTAATCCACGGAGCCTTCCCCAATAGATAAAATTAAGAATAAAAATGATATATTGTCGTAATAAAATAAATATTTCCGGTGAAGCAATGACAATTCAAATTGAAATCAACTTCTAATGACTCCCAGAAAGGTATGTGAATTATGAATAATATACTTTCAATAATCTGCCTTGTGAAAGTTATGAAAAGGGAGGAGAACCTACTCTCAACAATTAATTAATCTTCCCCTCCTTTATAATTCTCATAAATAACTATTACATTAAAACGCGGTGGACATCCGCCATGTCTCTCATTAACCAAGCTGATTCAGCACATGCGCTTGGGCCAATAATATTGCATTTTTGTTTATAAATTTAAAAATATACGGTAACATATTTGTTTATTTTAAAGACACTCTGGAAATGCACAGGCCAAGGACTTTCGTCAGAGTGAATTGCGAATTCAATCGGTTCAGCCGTTCTGTCAATCTCGCGGTAACAAAAATCAGCTTACTGTTTTAAATATACAGATTTCACATATATAATGCTCATACGATCTAAATACTAACATTTACCTCGAGGTCGGTGGTTGCTGGCAGCCATTTTGTCCACAGATGAAAAGCAACTTCATGGACTACAAAAGGAGCTTCATATTGGAGTTTCATTTGGCCAATAACCCACACAATTGGTGCCAAGTTGGACTGGAGCCAAAAAGTGATCTCAACTAAGAAGTAAGAATAAAATACGTACTCACACAATTGTGTGGACATGGATTGAAAGGGTTAAGTTAAGGACCATACCAGCATTTGCCTGGACTAGAAGTGGAAAACGATGGAAAATCACTTCTAAGACAGCTGAGATGGGAACTGAATCCTTTTAGTCTTAGGTTTTCCTCACGAGGCTGAGAGCACACCGTTCCAACTCCCAGGACAGAATTATATTTCTTGGCAGAACCGGGAATCTAACCCAGGAACTCGGGATTTGGAGTCAAAATAATTATGTATCCCGAGACTACAGAAGGTGACTAGACCAATTAGGGGTGTAAGGAGACCTTAAGTTTGAAGTCGGAAGAAAATTAAAACTGGTCAAGTGACGTAGAGCGTAGAGACAATAGAAAGCAGCCTGACTTACGGAAATGGAAGCAATTACGGATTCAACTGGAGCATAGGAATGACCAACCCACGTTTCTTAACTTGTAAGCGTTTGAATTGATAATACAATCAGATTTGATTGAAAACTTTTGAGGGAATTTTAGCGACAATTTTATTCTTGAGCTATGTACTCAACGATTTCAATCTTAGTAGTGATGTAACTCGAATGAGAAAAAAAACTAGGGTGGGAATCTCTGGAAGATAGAAGGACGAAATCCAGACTATACGCTATGTTTAACACTTACACTAATCGGCCAGGATGGGGAGAACTAAGCAAACGTCTGGGAAATCAGGGCTGATCATCCGCACAAAGTTAAAGGTCGACCACAGCGTACAAATTATGGGAAATAGTCTTTCATTAATCGTGGTATTGATAATTGGAACTCATTACCTGCCACAGTCTTAGAGCCGTTCCCCAAGACTGAATTGTTGTGTAAATACTACGATGTAATTATAAGGTGCGTTCAAAAAGTAACGAGCTGGAGGCTGGAATGCGCAAACCGATGACGACATCGGCTAATCGTGGCGTGTGTAACGAGGTGTGGTTCCGACCAGAGCGTGGAAGATGACAGCCCATCGCTAGAGGGCACGCGTGCACGTCACGTGACGATACAAAGTGAGCAGCAGCATGCATCAATCGTCCAACTCTGCCAGTCGCATTACAAACAGTGACATGGAGGCGTCAACCGAAGAGCAAAGAGGCGTTGTTCGGTTTCTGACAGCGGAAGGAGTAGGGGGAACGGGCATTCATCGCCGAATGTCACAAGTGTACGGCGAACACTGCATGTCCCTTGCAAGGGTCAAGGCGTGACACAAGCGCTTCAGGGAAGGATGGGTGATGAATTAATTGTGCAACTGTAATTAATAGGGTCTAGTATTTGAGTGAGTACTTCTGGTCTTCAAATAAGCTGCTATTCTGACATTTACCAACAGTGAGCATGCACAATAACCAGGGATATAAGATATTGATGATCATTGCAGTCAGTGCCGTGATTCGAACATCGGAACTCCGAATGCTACAAATCTAGGCCAGTCGTGGAACGTGACTTAGACCAGACGGCCACACTGGAAAATCTTTTCTGGCGTAGAACGAGTGATCGTTTAGTTGTCCTTTCTTGAAAGAACTGTCTACAAATAAAAAGTTAACAACTTGCCTTAGAGGGAAACAAAGCTAAGTAGATTCTAAAGAGAATTAGTTGCAGTTAGAGAGGATGAGTGGGTCGAGACGGTAATGTTCTTGCCCGCGGGAGATTGTCTTGAATGCAGAGAAAAATTAACTACCTGAGGCAATTCTGTTACTTTGTAGAGACAGAGATAAAGCCGGTCTCGTCTGATAGCTGAACAACATGAGTATCTGCCACTTCACAACCTCAAGCAGTGGAGCTAATGACGTTCTTTGAATATTTGTAATGTCAGTATACTGTACAGGATGTTTCCATGAATATTCCACGCATACGTCACTCTTTCGATTTCACGACATAACAGAAATACTGGCTCTGGTACGGATTTGTAACGTCAGAATTGAAGATTTGTTGCACCACTTTCGGTAGAGTAATACAAGAAGTTTTTAGCCTACTTTTCACATTTTGCAAAAATGAGGAAAAAGTAGACTTATGAGATCGGGCAAATGTGTGTCTGTCTGTCTGTCTGGCTGTGTGTGTGTGTCCCTCTATCAACTCCTAAATGGCTGCAGCAATCGAAACAAAATTTGGTATGAGTAAAGATCTATATCTCAATATCTCACGGCCATATTTGAAAATGATGTCAGTGCTACCAACTGCCGAAAAATCGAAATTGAAATTTGAGCTCCATGTTGGATATCTTGGAAGGTATGAATGGGAGCTATTTCAAAATTGGTACACGTATAGATAATAATATTGAAGTTTAATTTTCAGGAGGCCATACATGGCAGTGTTGCCAAAATGATTATAAGCCTGCTGATAGGTCCAAATTTTAAATGCATATAACTTCTACACTATCAATTGGATTTCAACCAAATTTTGTATGTGCTATGTGCACATAAACAGATATGACTGAGCGTATTCTTAAGAGCCACCAGGGCTGCCAACTGTTAATAAATGCTCTCGTTTTATCCAAATACCCATATATCAGAAAGTATGCAAGCCGACAGCTTTAAACTATGCACACGTATAGTACCTGACATTCTATATTAATTTGGAGTAACTTATATACGTCGGTGCTGCCAACATGATTCTAAGCCTGCTGATAGGTCCAATTTTAAAATGCATGTAACTTCTCTACTAACTAATGGATTTCATTCAATATTGACGCAACAATAGATCATATTATTTCAGATTATTTCTGACCAATACATGTATGTCATTGTTGCCAACATGATTTTACGCGCACTTTTAGATCCAATGTTTAACTGCATGTAACGTCCATGCTATCCATTCGACTTCAACCAAATTTTGTATTCTGTACCTTAAGAGATGGAACTAAGAATATATTCAGTCACCAGGGCTGCCAACTGTAGTTCTCTATTAGGCTGCATTATGCCAGGTATACAGTATTTCGAACTAATTAGAAATTTCGATATTACCAACTTAATTTCGTCATTATTGTAGATAGATCCATATAGATTAATCATTGACATGAATCTTAAATTTTAAGAAACGTTGACTCTTTAGTTCTTCACGGAACTTCTTGTTTTTTTAGCGTATGGATTTTATTTAGTGCCGGGAGTGTCCGAGGACATGTTCGGCTCGCCCGAGTTTTGTAGCTGCTTCTATACCGACACCCATTGGGTGAGCAGCTACAAGTGTTGTCTTGGGAGGAATGTGTTAATGTAAAGACGAGGAATTGGAAAGTACCGGCTGTGGCCTATAGTTAGAGATCAACCCCGGCATTTGCCTGGAAGGAAGATGGGAAACCACAGAAATCCATCATCAAGGTTGCCCGCAGGGGGATTCGAACCTCCTCGCCTCCCGGATGTGAGCGACTACCTGCTGCCACGCCGTAACGACTATGTCTAACTCACCCGGTATACAAGAAGATAAAGACTCATAAATTATACTCTGAACCAAGTAAATGTACAAATACGACAAGACTTATTCATATGAGACCGTATACCTGCCAGATACTGAAAATCCAAGAATTATAACTTTGTACATACCATTAACCCATATTATAGAATAAAACACTCTGTAAAAAAGCACCGACTCAACACTAAACCAACGTAAGTATAGCTTTGGATAGCTTCTATTAAAAGAGAAATTTATTGTAATTATAACTGAAACATTACACTAGTCAATAAGTTATTATGATAATTAATTTCCAATACTGTGTCTCAATTCCCTATGAGGCATGCTGACTGGTTTGATGAGAATGATGCAGAAATCCAGAATCGTATTGATAAGAAGAGGAAAGCATTCCATGCATGGCAAGCCAATCCAACTTCTATCTCCAAACAGCAACTGTATAAAGATGCAAGGGCTGAAGTGCAAAGGAAAACTCGGGTCTTGAAAAATCAATGGTGGATCTCCAAATCCCGTGAAATGCAGCATCTAGCCGAAACGAATAATACTCATGCTTTCTTCAAAGCAACAAGAACTATATATGGGCCACATTATCATGGTTTGAATCCTCTGCAGTCTAAAGGTAGCACGGAACTTCTTAGAGACACAAACTCCATTAATTCCCGTTGGAAAGAACATTTTGAAGAACTACTCAACAGGGACACACAGGTTGATAATAACATTTTCACCCGACTTCATCAGAGACCTCCTAAATACCACCTTGATGATCCTCCGCCTCTATCAGAAATTGAATCTGCCATCAATCAGCTCAAAAACAATAAAGCATCAGGCATGGATGGGATTCCTGCTGAGCTCTTTAAAGTAGGGAATACTACTCTAGTTCATCACCTACACCAACTCATAGTTAAAATATGGACTACCATTACCATACCTAAAGACCTAAGGGATGCCTTGATAATAACCATCTTTAAGAAAGGTGATAGGGCACAATGTGGTAATTATCGAGGTATATCGTTGCTTTCTGTTGCTGGTAAAATCCTGGCCAACGTCTTATCCAACCGTTTGAAGCCGTTGGCCGAAGAAATACTGCCTGAAACTCAGTGTGGCTTTCGACCTAATCGAAGCACAACTGATATGATCTTCTGTGCTAGGCAGATGCAGGAGAAATCCAGAGAGCAAGGACGCCCTCTATATATGGCTTTCATAGATATTGTTAAAGCATTTGATTCGGTCAATCGAGAAATGCTATGGAGGATTCTTGCCACACTTGGCTGCCCCCCAAAATTCATTCAGATTCTTCGATTACTACATGATGATATGAATGGCACGGTCCTTAACAGCAATGGCCCTGGAGAGCCATTTAAATTACAACGGGTGTCAAACAGGGATGTGTGATTGCCCCCACACTCTTTTCAATATATGTTAGTGTTGTACTAAATTTGGTCCAAGAAAAGATTCCAAAGGGTGTAGAAATTATATCCAGGACAGATGGAGGGTTATTCAATCTCAACAGATTACGTGCAAAAACTTAAGTGTCAGCTACATCCGTTCTTGATCTTCAGTATGCTGATGACAATGTCATCTTAGCAAATTCAGATGAAGATCTTCAAACCACCCTGAATGTGTTCAATGAGGCATACAGAAGCATTGGTCTGGACATAAACACCAATAAAACACTGGTTCTTCATCGGCCTACATCACATGACAGGGCTACTGCTCCTGCTATCATGATTGTTGGACATAAACTAAAGAATATAGATCATTTTCCCTATTTGGGTAGTCACCTATCAACAAATGCGAACATTGACGCTGAGATTCAACACCGCCTCCAATGTGCCAGTGCAGCCTTTGGTCGTTTGCTCGTTCGAGTGTTTGACAACCACGACATTAGCATTTTAACAAAATTATACGTTTATCAAGCTGTTGTAGTTCCCACTCTGCTTTATGGCTGCGAAACCTGGGTTACTTACAGAAGGCACCTCTTATCTTTAGAAAAATACCATCACCGATGCCTTAGGAGAATTCTTGGTATTAAATGGCAAGACCGGCGCACTAACACAAGTGTTTTAGAGGAAGCTAGCACTATTAGTATAGAGGCTCTCATTATAAAACACCAACTCCGATGGACAGGACAAGTAGTTCGCATGCCTGAGTCCCGCCTCCCGAAACAAATCTTATATTGCCAGCTGAATGTCGGTCAGAGAAAGCAGGGTGGGCAACAAAAACGCTACAAAGATGTTCTGAAGACCAACTTGAAGAAATGTCAAATTGATACAGGTAACTGGGAGGCTGTCGCATCCGACCGATCAGAGTGGCGCCGCAACGTCCACCAAGGCCACTCGTTCTTCGAACAAGAGAGAAGAAGGCTTCAGGCTGAAAAAAGAAATGCCAGGAAAGAGCGCATGATTCGCAGAATGATCAGCCCCCAAGATCGATTGGCTGCTCAAGACCTTGTGTGCCAATATTGTGGAAGAGTCTGTGGTTCTCGGATCGGACTGTACAGTCACCAAAGAACTCACGCAATATGATTAGGCCTAATGTTGGTTTACAGCGAAGATTTACATAAATGTACCTTGGAAGACAATCATACTCTCATCACGAGTGATAGCCTAAATAATAAATAAAGTCAATATAATGACCTTCAAAGTACAATTCTGCGTCACTGATTACATTTTTAGACAACATTATGATTTTCGAAGTCCAACACTGCGTCACTGATTACTTTTCCTAGTCAATATTATGATCTTTGACGTCCAACACTGCGTCACTGATTACTTTTTATAGTCAATATTACGATCTTTGACGTCCAACACTGCGTCACTGATTACATTTTCTAGTCAATATTATGATCTTTGACGTCCAACGCTGCGTCACTGATAACTTTTTCTAGTCAATATTATGATCTTTGACGTCCAACACTGCGTCCCTGATTACTTTTTCTAGTCAATATTATGATCTTTGACGTCCAACGCTGCGTCACTGATAACTTTTTCTAGTCAATATTATGATCTTTGACGTCCAACACTTCGTCCCTGATTACTTTTTCTAGTCAATATTATGATCTTTGACGTCCAACACTGCGTCCCTGATTACTTTTTCTAGTCAATATTATGATCTTTGACGTCCAACACTGCGTCCCTGATTACTTTTTCTAGTCAATATTATGATCTTTGACGTCCAACACTGCGTCCCTGATTACTTTTTCTAGTCAATATTATGATCTTTGACGTCCAACACTGCGTCACTGATTACTTTTTCTAGTCAATATTATGATCTTTGACGTCCAACACTGCGTCCCTGATTACTTTTTGTAGTCAATATTATGATCTTTGACGTCCAACACTGCGTCACTGATTACGTTTTCTAGTCAATATTATGATCTTTGACGTCCAACACTGCGTCCCTGATTACTTTTTGTAGTCAATATTATGATCTTTGACGTCCAACACTGCGTCACTGATTACTTTTTCTAGTCAATATTATGATCATTGACGTCCAACACTGCGTTACTGTTTACTTTTTCTAGCCGATATTATGATCGTCAAAGTCCAACACTACGTCGAAATTTAGCCTACTTATTAATTGCTTTATTAATGTACGTACAGTAGATCACTAATCTTTAATCATGGCGCTTAGTCACGAGATAATACCACTTAAGACTATATTAGCAATGTACTCGATAAATAACGAACGTTTTCTTTCCATAGTAGTTACTTATTACTAACGTAAGCCATATATTTCTCCTGACAAGGGGAGGATACAATGCATGGGTGACCGATTCGAACCATCTTTAGTACACGTGTGGGGCATGACCAGGCGTACACCAGGTGCAAGTAGTAAAGTGTGCTTCTCAGCAGTTTCCGAGAAATTAATTAAATGTAATTACAGTGCGGCGTCTATGAGCGTTGTACGCTAGCAAGAATTCAACGAGCGCGTGGTGCAGCGGTAGGAGCCCTGCTTCGTAAGCGCGGGATCGCTAAATCGAATCCCAACGGTGACTTTTGCAGTGTGTTGTGTTTTGTGTTGTTGTAAACATTGGCAATTCGTACAACTGTAGGTGTCGTGAATAATGTTTATTTTGCAGTCAATTGTAATAACGTGTTACGTGAGCGGGAAAAGAGATTCTGAATCAAGGTATGGGGGTCAACGTTTGTGACATTACATAATGTACAGTATCGGCATTGCAAATACATAGGCATTATACACGTTCAGGTGTAATCTATTAGCATTACATTGAATGACCAGTCTGTTCCGTTCATTGCACGTCCCCGTACCCCGCAATCAGTGACTCATTCTATGGGTATTGGTTGGAAATTGAAAAATAAAAAAATAAAAAAATAATAATAACACACCGCAAAGGCTCACAAGTGGGATTCGATCCTGCGATCTCCTGGTTACGAAGCAGGGCTCTTACCTCTGCCCAAGGTTGCAGGTTCGAAACCTGGCGCAGTCAGCTGGCATTTGAGGGTGCGCAAATGCGAGGGAGCCATGTCAGTACATTTACTGGCACGTTAAAGATCCCCTTCGGGGCAAAATTCCGGCACCCCGGCGTCTCTAAAAGCCAGGTTAGTTAAAAGGGACGTAAAACCAATAACATTATTATTATCTTACCTCTGCACCATGCGCTCGTTGAATTTTTACTGGCTTACAACGCACATAGACGCCGCACTGCAATTGCAATTAATTAATTAATTTCTCGGAAACGGCTGAGAAGCGCACCTTACTACTTACACCTGGTCGAGCCCTACACGTGTACTAGTTAGCTGCCGCCCCGGAGGTCTTGGGTTCGATTCCCGGCTCTGCCACGAAATTTGAAAAGTGGTACCAGGACTGGAACGGGGTCTACTCAGCCTCGGGTGGCCCAAATGAGTAGAGGGGGTTCGATTCCCCCTCAGCCATCCTCGAAGTGGTTTTCCATGGTTTCCCCCTTCGTCTTCGGACAAATGCCGGGATGGTACCTACTGTAAGGCCACGGCCGCCTCCTTCCCTCTTCCTAGCCTATCCATCCCTATCTTCCATCCCTTCCCCTCTCTCATGAGGCCCCTGTTCGCTTTGCAGGTGAGGCCGCCTGGGCGAAGTGCTGATCACACCTCCCCAGTTGTATCCCTCCCGACCAGATGTTCCAAGCTCCAGGACACTGCCCATAGAGGCGGTAGTGGTGAGTTCCCTCGCTGAGTCCGTGGCAACCACCAACCTAGAGGGTAAATCGACTAAATATTAAAAAAAAACATATTTGGTTATATTTTGAGCACTTGTGTCTAAATTTTGACAAACTACATGTTATCTGGGTGGAGATTCAAACAGAGGGTTTGAAAATGATGCAGTAGATACATTTTTCTCTTTATTTCCGGAACTGGCAGATAGCAACTGGCAGATTGCTGTTCAGTTCGCATTTTGGCCATAGTGACGCCTGAAACGTAAATATAGTGTTCTATAATCATTTGGTTCAAATAAAAACATAACCTTTCTCCTTAAGTCTCTCATTATAAACCTATTGGGGAAAGTGTGGCTTATGAACATGCGAGATTTCTCGCACGGGTCCGCTATTAACTATAATTTCTCTGAGAAAATTACTACCAGGACCAAGAACTCTTGGACGGAAGAACGGAGGAAGATGTTTAGAGCTCAGATGAGCTTTTAGAAAAAGAAAAGAACATCACGATCAAAATTAGTTCTATCGCGCTTCACAGATGGGTATAACGATGTAAACAAATATGGATATAACGTCTCTTTTAACTGATGTGGCTTTACAGACACCGAGGTCTCAGAATTTTGTCCATGAAAGGGATCTTTAATGTGTCTGTAAATTTGCTAACAAGGTTTTAAACACTTTTAACTGCCATTGGACTGAGCCGTAATCGAACCCGCTCTTTTAGGTTCAGTTGGCTAACATATAACCAACTGGGCCACTCACAAGGAGAGGTCGCCATGTGGTTTACTAGAAAAGTGTTCAAATTGGGTGGGTTTGCTCTTCATAAAAAAATATTTTGCCCCTGTTCGAGCGTTTTTGCCAATGGGCCTTGGTGTGTTCAAAATTGAACGATTAAAATCAATCCTCAAACATGTGTAGTCTTATTCCTGCATACGTTCCCAGTTCGTCTCCGTGGCGTAGTTGCTAGACCGTTGACGTGGGGAGTCAAAGGTTTCGAGTTCGAGTCTGACCTTGGTCACCCACTTTTTTTTCTCTTTTACTGATACATCCCTTATTGTCTTTTATATTTTCTATAATGTATTTGCTGTGGTCTCTTGGGTTTTGGAGCTAGGCACAATATTTTAACATCATTATTCGTCCGTGACGCTTGAACGTGTTGTAAGTTTTATTCGCTAGAATTTAAATGCAGCGTGGCCGGCAGCGCTACGTTCATTCGCACTGTGACGAGTCTAATGCAGAAACGCAAGAGTCCTTCCCTCTGTTCCACTCTGCTCTACCATCAAACTAAACTTTCTGTATGTAAACAATAACGTAAACATTAATTTACTAATATTGTAAATAGTAAAAGCAACAACAAATAATAACGTATCTGATGTAATGGCGAGCATCGGAAATATTTAGACGGTTCTCAATATCCACCTTCAGCTGTCCACCTCCAAGTGTTATCCCACTCATTGGTCTGTCCTTTTTCCTGGTTGTTAACAGGATCTCACATTTACTGATGTTGAACTTCCATCCGTACTCTTCCCACTGTTTCTTCCCAAGCCTTCAGTTGCTCCTGAATATCCTCCTCCTTGTTTCCCCACGCAGTCAATTCGTGTGATGACCTTGTCTTATGGCATACACTTACCTGCACATAGCTCTGCAGCGTAAAATATTTGCCACGCCGAATGGTCTGTCCGACTGTGGGCACCTATGTCACACGCATCAATCTTCTCTGATAGGGAGGTATTTGTCATGCTCCCCACATCGCTCTACACCTCTCTCCTACCGCTGAGCTCTAAGGGTCAAATGCATAGCTAGAGCGCAGCAACTCCAACTGAAACCCCGCAAAAAATGCGAACTACACACATTGGTCTGTAATACCATTTACTTCAATAATGTCATATCGTCTTAAAAACCTGATATCGTTATTTTAATTTTTAATTGCAGTTTTTAGATTTTTCACTTTTTGAATGCAGCTTTCACATGAGCTGCTCCCTGTTTGGCTCTCCGCTTTCTAAGTTCCTTATTCTTGGAGGATTAAGGATATGCTTTGAACATTTTTATTTTTTAATATTTATCTTCTAGAAAATTTTGTAAATGTTGTCAATTCAAATTACAGTACAGTAAGTATGTAGTTAGTTTTAATTGTAAGTATGAAGTTGATTTGTTTATTAGATATATGTCATTGTTCTATTAGACTGTGGTGTGTGAGTGTGTCTGGTGAGGGTGCATGTGAGTGGGCCTGGTGACAGACTGTTTTAGTGGTAGTATTTGTTTGTTGGTGAAACTTTAGTATTTTTTTTCGTTAGTAGAATTTTGGTATTTAATTGTTAGTAGAAGGTTAGTATTTTGTAGTAGAATTGCTCTTTACTTATTCTGAAAGGGAGTAGCAGCCTTTCAGAATAAATCAATTCTTTACTAGTCTAATAGACGGTTAAGATATTGATAATATAAGCCAACTAATGGCTA
Source organism: Meconema thalassinum (assembly GCA_946902985.2). NCBI lineage: Eukaryota > Metazoa > Arthropoda > Insecta > Orthoptera > Tettigoniidae > Meconema > Meconema thalassinum. The sequence continues at coordinate 355,086,469 of OX336388.2, read as the reverse complement.
CACTGCGTTCTGCTGCACGGCTGAAAGCAACGGGAAACTACAGCCGTAATGCTATTCCCGAGGATATGCACCTCTCTATGCATAATTACATGTGATGATGGCCTCCTCCCTTGTAAAATTTCTATCCGGAGGTAAACTAGTCCCCCGTTCGGATCTCCGGGTGGGGACTACTCGAGAGGGGGTTAACATCACAGAAGTGACAAAAAGGAAATCTGACATTCTACGGATCGGAGCGTGGAATGTTAGAAGTCTGCTAGGAAGTGGAAAGTTAGAAAACTTAGAAAGGGAAATGGATAGGTTGAGGTTGGATTTGGTTGGGATTAGTGAAATGCGCTGGCAGGAAGAACAGGATTTTGGTCAGGAGACTATAGGGTCATTAGCACTAAATCAAACAATGGCCAAGCAGGGGTTGGTCTCATATTGAGTAGGAAACTTGGACAGCGGGTGGAATATTATGAGCAATACAGTGAACGGATTATTGTAGCAAAAATCAATACTAAACCTACGTGCAGCACAGTGGTACAAGTCTATATGCCTACCAGTCAAGCTGATGATGAGGATGTTGAAAAGGTCTACGAAGAAATAGATGACATTCTGAGGTATAACAAAGGTGATGAAAATGTTATAGTAATGGGAGATTGGAATGCTGTGGTAGGAAAAGGGAGAGAAGGGAAGATAGTAGGAGATTTTGGATTAGGTGAAAGGAATGATCGAGGAAACAGGCTGATGGAATTCTGCACCGAACATGAGTTGGTCATAGCTAACACCTTATTCAATAACCACAATAGAAGAATATACACATGGATGAGACCAGGAGATACAGGGCGTTACCAAATCGACTTCATTATGGTCAAGCAGAGGTTTCGAAACCAGATTTTGGATTGTAAAACATATCCTGGTGCTGACATAAACTCTGACCACAATCTGGTTGTAATGAAATGCAGATTAAAGTTGAAGAAACTGAAGAAAAGTCAAAAGCCAAAAAGGTGGGCAATAGACAGACTGAAAGTGAAGGATGTAAACGAAAGATTCAAGAAAAGTATAAAGGAAAGACTAATCAAAACCCCTAAACAAACTTCAATTGCAGACGAATGGGCACTTTTGAAGAATGAAATAACAAAATCCGCAGAAGAAAACATTGGTAGGAAAGAAAGAATAGGTAGAAAACCGTGTATCACTCAGGATATACTAGAATTGATGGATGAAAGGCGGAAACACAAGAATCTAAGAGATGAAAAGGGGAAAGCAGAATACAGACGTTTGAGAAATGAGGTTAACAAGAAGTGCAGGGAAGCGAAAGAAGAATGGTTGAAAGAGAAATGTGCAGGTATAGAAAATTGTCTGAAATTAGGAAAAGTAGACACAGCTTATCGAAGGATTAAGAATACTTTTGGGGAAAAGAAGACTAAGTGCTGTAATATTAAGGACACAAATGGAAAGCCTCTAACAGATAGGGAAGAAAAGATCGAGAGATGGAAAGCTTACATAGAGTGCTTGTATAAGGGAAAGGAGATTGAGAATCATGTAATGGAAAGGGAGGAGGAAATTGATGAGGATGCAAAAGGAGATTTAATATTGAGATCAGAATTTGACAGAGCATTAGAGGACTTAGGCCGGAACAAAGCACCAGGCATAGATGATATACCGATTGAGTTGCTAAGCTGCATAGGAGATGAAGGTCTGATCAGGTTATTTCACTTCGTGTGTAGGATTTATGAGACAGGTGAGGTACCCCCTGATTTCAAGAAGAATGTTATCATCCCTATACCAAAGAAAGTGGGAGCTGACAGATGTGAAGATTACCGTACAATCAGCTTGATTACTCATGCTTCAAAGATCCTGTCTAGAATAATTTACAAGAGGATTGAAAGCCAGATAGAAACGGAGTTGGGTGAAGACCAGTTTGGTTTCAGGAGAAATGTAGGAACAAGGGAAGCTGTACTAAGTCTTAGGCTGATTTTGGAAGGTAGAATAAGGAAATATAAGAGAACGTTCATGGCATTTGTAGACTTAGAAAAGGCTTTTGATAACGTTGATTGGACTAAATTGTTTGACATTTTGAAATCTATTGGACTAAAGTACAGGGATAGGAGGGTGATATACAATCTATACAGAAACCAGACAGCAGTCATTCGAGCTGAATGACATGAGAGAGAAGCTGGTATTCAGAAAGGTGTAAGGCAAGGCTGCAACTTATCACCCATACTTTTCAATCTTTACATTGAACAAGCAATGAAGGAAATTGGAGAAATATTTAAAGTGGGAGTGAAGATTCAAGGAGAAATAATTTCAACTCTGAGATTTGCTGATGACATCGTCATCTTGGCCGACAAGCCTGAAGATTTGAATGAGTTTTTGAATGGTATGGACTCCGTCTTATGGAAGGAATTCATGATGAAAATTAATAAATGTAAAACAAAAATACTGGAATGCAGCCGAAATAAATCAGAAACCTCTATGGAGATCAAATTTGCAGGTGAAAAGCTGAAGGAAGTAGGAAACTTCTGTTACTTAGGAAGCAGAATAACCAGTGATGGACGAAGCAAAGAGGATATAAAAAGTAGGTTGGCTCAGGCAAGGAAAGCCTTTCTACAAAAAAGGAATCTGTTGACATCGAATATAGATTTAGGTATTAGGAAGTCACTTTTGAAAGCCTTTGTCTGGAGCGTGGCGCTCTATGGAAGTGAAACTTGGACTATTGGTGCAGCAGAAAAGAGGAGAATTGAAGCATTTGAAATGTGGTGTTACAGGAGAATGATGAAGATCAGATGGGTAGATAGGGTTACAAACGAAGATGTATTAAGGCGAGTGGGAGAGGAGAGATGTTTCTGGCGACTGCTAATGAAGAGAAGAGATAGGTTGGTAGGACACATACTAAGACACCCAGGAATAGCAAGCTTAGTTATGGAAGGATGGGTCGAGGACAAGAACTGTAGGGGTAGACCAAGGTTAGAATATGTTAAACAGATAGCCTCTGATGTAGGATGTGGTAGCTATGTAGAGATGAAACGATTGGCTCAGGACAGGGAGGCATGGAGAGCTGCATCAAACCAGTCAAAAGACTGAAGACTCAAACAACTCAAACAACAACGATGTAATATGCCAACTTAAATAGTGTACCACAGACATAAAAGAAAAGAAACAAGTAGTTCCGTGAAGAACTATACAGCCTATTTTCATATATCCTACTTATGTTAACTGCCTCTATCAACATACAAAATTTCAGTTTGATTGCTGTAATAGTTTCGTAGGAGAGAACCGACTAAATATTGCGGATGGTCGCCATGTTGGATTTTTATATATGTAGGTCTTAGAGTTATGTACTGTTACATGAAGATTATTGTGTACGTATAGTATTCAAACTTCAATCGCATGATTAGGACACAAGAAGTAACAAGGAGATTTTAAAATTTCGCACAGCTGCCATCTTGTGGTTAAGGAAGCAATTGAAAAAATAAAATGCCAGTGGATTAACATTTGTATATGGATTTACTGTACCAAGTGTCACTGCACTCGGATCGTTAAATTGCGAGAAACGACCATGTGAATATTTATACTTCGCATTGCCACCATGTTGGATTTGTGATCACCAGGTTATTGAAAGTCCTATAGGTGAACTTATGTTCATAGCCCCTATGAACATTAAAAAATTCAGTTTGATTGCTGTAATAGATTCGTAGGTATTGAGATCCATCTAAATATTTCGGATGGTTGCCATGTTGGATTGTTATATGCATAGGCCATATAGTCATGTACCATCAAAAGAAAATTATTGCGTAGGTTCATTATTCAAACTTTCACTTCGATCGCATGATTACTACACAAGAAATAAAAACTTAATTTTAAAATTCGCACAGCCGCCATCTTGAGGTTATGTAAACAAATGAACTAAATTAGATACCAGTGCATTACAATGTATATAAACATTTGCTGTACCAAGTTTCATTGCGTTTGGGTCATTAAATCGCGAGAAAGGTCTATTTAAAATTTTCAAATTCGCTTCGCCGCCATATTCGTTTTGTAGTTAACCGGTTTTTGAAAGTCTTATAGATGAACTTCCAGTAGTGCCCTTTATCTCCGTACAGAATTTCAGGATGATACCGCTAATAGTTTCAGAGATATAGAATGCCGGTGAAATATTTCGCACAGCCGCCATCTTGAGGTTATGTAAACAATTGAACGAAGTTAGATGTCGGTGCATTGCAATGTGTATAAACATATACTGTACCAAGTTTTATTTCGTTTGGTTGGTTAAATCGCGAGGAACGTCCATTTAAAGTCGCAAGTTCGCTTGGCCACCATGTTGGTTTTGTAGTTACCAGGTTTTCAAAAGTCACATAGGTGAACTTTTAGTAATTCTCTTTATCACCGTAAAATATTCCAGGGTGATATGGGTGATAGTTTCGGAGATATTGAAAGCTGGTGAAATATTTCGCACAGCCACCATGTTGGATTGGTGAGACGTAACAAAATTTGAAGGGCACGGTCTGGGTCGTCCGGAATAGTGCTATGAACTTACCGAGTTTCATTGAAATAGTTCCAGCCGTTTAGAAGTTATTTGGGGGAGACACACACACCATCACACACGCACACACGGACAAAAGGTGATCTCATAAGCCTATTTTTTTCATAAATGAAAATAGGCTAAAAATGTCAAAGAAAGATAACGAAAATAATTAAAACAGATCAAGGTAGGTTTCGATCACGGTAACTTGCATTTCCAACGCCAACAAGCTACCGACTACGCCACGGAGACGAGCCGGGAACGTGTGTAGGAATAACACTACAAAAGTTTGAGGATTGATTTTAAACGTTCAGTTCTGAGCACACTAAGGCCCATTGGCAAAAACACTCAAACAGGGCTAAAATATGTTTTTATGAAGAGCAAACCCATCAAATTTAAACACTTTTCTAGTAAACCACATGGCGACCTCTCCTTGTCAGTCGGGCGGCGCTATTCGAGGTAATTGTAAAACTAGGGGGCGAGTTTTCTGTTACGGCAGGCCTGCCTAGTGAGGCGAGTTGCCAGAAGAGCGCGTTAGCCAATCCAGCTCGGGCCGCTGTTCCTGCTTTGTTTACTTTTTCGCATTAATATAGGCTACGTTCTTCACATCTTTCGGCGTTTTAAACCCTGGGAAATCCTACGTTCCAGGCTATCTACTAATACTCCACCCTCCTTGTATAGTTACCAGTCTCTATTTATAGTTTACGTGATACCTGCCGTTTGTAACTGAAAACTGACGATTATTTAAATTCATTCATTATGGACATAAATGTTCTTTAATTTATAAATTAAACGTAGAGTTTATACGAAAATCATAGGTAAACAACACAAGTTTGAAGCATCAAACTTTTGTTTACTAAGGCAACCCTGAAAAATGGCTTGAAACCTTATAATAGGTAAAAGAGTTGATTTTAATGCCATTTTCTGAATTCTAGGTTCAACTTTTTACGTTTATACTTTTGAATGATAAAAAACATTAAATAATTAATTAAATCCAGTCCTACTTCAGAAATTGTGTTAAATGAACACCCGACAACTGGTCCCTATTCGTATACCAGCACTCAAATAATTTTAAGAACGGATACACAGTCTAAGCAATTACTGTCTAACCAGGACTCTACTCCGAAGAAGAAATCAAATTTTGAAAGAAGAGAGTCTATTAAATGAAAAGTGAATATATTTTTCAGTATTTAATCAGGAAAGTTTGAAATTAATATAATATCCCAGATAGAGTTTCCTTGTTTAAGCAATTCTAATGAGCACATCGTTACCGTCAAACCTTAATGAATGTCTCGATCAGCCTCTTGTCTCGGCTTAAGATGCAAAGTAAATAAGGTGGAAATGAAGATCCTGAGATGAATTAAACTTTCTCCAAGACAGTAAGTTTCTATTTTTATAAGGCGAAGAGCTCATACAATTCTAGAAAATAACTACTTGGTATTCTCAGGCGAATATTCTTTATTGAGCTATGTTTTAATATCAACTTTGCCTTCATTTTCATGCGTCGTAGTCCCTACGGTATTAAAACGTCCGAGAAGGAAAATTCAAATGGGATCCATGTTATTATCATGAGTAAATACTTGTTCATAGTGCCTGCGTATCTCTTGGAAGATGGAATACGAGGAGAAAGAAAAACACACCGAGAAATATCTTATAACTTGAACTGTAATTCAGGGGATAAAATAATAATAATGTTATTTGTTTTATGTCCCTTTTAACTACTGTGGCTTTTAGAGACGCCGGAGTGCCGGAATTTTGCCCCGAAGGGGATCTTTATCGTGCCAGTAAATCTACTGACACGGCTCCCTCAAATTTGCGCACCCTCAAATGCCAGCTGACTGCGCCAGGATTCGATCCAGAAACCTTGGGAACAGCAAGCGAGAACGTTACCGCTGAGCCACGCAGCCAGCCGAAAGAGGAGGGGAGGGGTTTTTAACGTGATCATTTAGAATGATTACTAAAAAAAACAATTAATACCAGAGGTTTATAATGATAAGTGGAGATGATAGGCGCAATTGGATTAGCGTTGGTCTTAAAAATCCAAGATTGTGGGTTCAATCCTGGCTTAGTCCGAAGGCATTTAACATTTCTCAAATGTTGTTGTAGCTGTTATTATTTCATTTAGGGCCAGTTGAGCCCCATGCTCATGGAAGTGTGTAGATTTTTTTCTAAAAATATGTGCCATTGTGGTATCTGTAGTGTATTTATTGAGGTTTGGATAAGGGAGGAGGCAGTCGTGGCCTTAACTTATAGTAGGGACCACACTGGAATTTACCTAGAGTTGAAGTGGGAAGCCACGGAAAAGTACTTTCAGGATGGATGAGGTGGGAATCGAATATACCTATTCTCAGATTAGCCTCAGGGAACGTTTAAATATTAGAACGTCATGCCAATAGATTCACTGACACATTAAACAATACCCTGTGGCATAGCGGTGCGCGTCAAATCACTCACTACAACCGCGATGGGGAGCTGCAGTAAATCCGGAGATTGGAGCTTTGAATCCCAGCGCTAACAGTGGTTATGCTGAGTGTGATTTTCACCGGGTTTTCCCACGTTCTCTTCAGGAAAATGCCGGGTTACTACCTTATTTCAAGTCCCGGAGCATCTATCTCGTTCCTGACCCTAATGGTTATAGTAAGCGGCTTCGGTGGCGTAGTTTGTAGCATGCTGAACTGCTGGGCCCAAGATCGCGGGTTCACACCCGGTTGAATTCGTAGGTTTTTTTTAGATCATTAAAAATCCTTCAGTATGCCTTCCTTCGGAGGGGAAGTAAAGTCGGCGGTCCCATGTCATAGATTTATGGCATGTAAAAATCCTTCCACAGACGAAACTAGTGTGTAGCTAAATTGTTAGGTTAGATTTTGTCGGAACGCTCTATCAAAGTTACAACGTTCACCACTAGGTGTCATTGATATTTGGTGGCGAAAGTTAGAACTACTTGAAATTGAACGGAACTTGTAGCTCACCCTAAGGGTGTCCGCTGGAATCAGCTACAGACTCAGACGAGCCGAACATGTCCCCGAACACTCCCGGAACTAAAAGCCATACGATAAATAAATAAACAAAATGGTTATAGTTACACAAACTACTAAAATCACCACAGAAGCACAGGTTAGCAGACAAATTGATCACATATTCAATAACGTGGGACTGGTGACCAAGACCCCAAGCCAATAAAGTGAATTAACAGCTAGATTTACTTAATTGGACCATTGCAGGGCGAAATTCCCGCATCCCAGCGTCTGTAAGGGTACTGCACATGAAACCCGTAACATCAGAACGATGGGGATTTTGCAATACCTAACAAATGATGGTTACATGGGTAAGATGAATTACGTCACGTACTTATAAAATTACGTCGCCTCCGTAGCATAGCGGTTAGCATGGTTAGCTGCCGCCGCGGAGGTCCTGGGTTCGATTCCCGGCTCTGCTACGAAATTTGAAAAGTGGTGTGAGGACTGGAACAGGGTCTACTCTGCCTCGGGTGGCCCAAATGAGTAGAGGGGATTCGATTCCCACCTTATCCATCCTCGAAGTGGTTTTCAGTGGTTTCCCACTTCGTCTTCGGGCAAATGCCGGGATGGTACTGCCCCCGGAAATTGAATTATTTAGGGACAAAATGAGAGTATTTTCCGTCCCCAAGATAAAATTTAACCAGCAAATATAATTTCTGGAAGTGTGACACAGGAGGGTAGTGTTACAAGCTCGAGGCTGTTGGAGAGCCCGATCACGTGATATATTGCACAATGGACGCTTCTAGAAGGCTATAATTGGCATAGCAACAGCGAGTTTGGAAATTAATATTATAAATATTGTTATAAATTATGCTATTGGATCCCAGACCAGAGCCAATGAGAAGAGGTCTTATTGAAGACGGGATCAACTTCAATTACATAATATGATGAAATTATGCATTTAGGCCCTTAGAAGAAGATTTTCTTTTTTGGTAATGAAGAGAATATTAAAATACATTATGTCTAATACTTTAAAAACCGCAGATCGGTTAATCTACGCAGTAATAAGCATTAGTAATCTACGTGCTAAAATTATGGTGGGAGATTGATATGGCCGCCAAAAATTTTGACTTGGAGGGGGAGATCCAAGGATCGAGGTTCTTATTCCAGCAGTCTTTGAAGAGTGAGGAAGTGTTTTTACTGGGTTAACGGAGATCCCAAGGCTTAGTCCGAGTGCGACGACTGTCGACTTGTGGAGACGCGAGGATAGCTAGGTGGAACGTAGGAGATCACCGCACTTCCATTCTTTGTGAAGTTGTGAGGAACATTGAATTGATTATATCTCTCATATCATTGATATCTGAATTTAAATAAGCGAATATATATATAAAGAACAGGTCGCATAGTATATATTGTGAAAAGTCGAGTGTTTTAAAATTCACCGTTTCGACAATATAAGCCTGTTAAGTCAGATTTTCAAATGTGATGGAAATAAAGCTGAATATCATTTTAAATTGCAACGTGAAGTTGGCGAACGCAGTTCAAGTGAACAGTAGCGGAAAACTTTTAATATTGGCGCAACACATAAACATTAACAGAATGACTATTATTATTCTTCAAAGGTTTTCATTCAACATAAGTAACATTGTTGATATGATGAACTAAATAGTCATGCGCCAGAAACATACTCGATAACAGGAGTTAAGATACAACGATGGAGCTTCGTTAGACGACGTATTCTGAATACAGACGTAGTGCATTTTCGTCAGTCTACGAACACTAATATAACATCAATTAGCAATGGAAATATTTCATTCACCATTTATATGAATATTTCTATAAATTATTCCAATGATGAGGCTGATACATATTTACGACGGATAATGAAGATTCTACAGAAGAGATTTGTCAAGATGCTAGGGAGGGTAGCCCAGCAACGCAGAAGAATTTGCCAGAAGGATGTCGTTCGAACCCAGGCGAATGTTGGTGAATTCCAGAGAGGGACGTTTCCTATCTCTGAGGTCGCAGATCCGAGGTTCGAATGCAGATCCATCTCAGTGTCTTGTACTGAGGAAACATCTAAAGTATTGTGGAATACTTACATAGATCTCCAAGTTTTCGTCCAAATAAGGTAGCAGTGTATCTCATTTGTAGTATAGAGCTTAATTAGTGACATCCTGAGCCAGCGATCTTACTCCATATTTTCATGTTTCCATATTCCATATTTCCATATTTTCACATTTCATGTATTTCAGTATTTTCATGTATTTTACAGTTCAGATTTGTGTTAAGATTTTTATGCTTCAAGATTATTTAGGAGATGATTGCCTTTCATCTATTTTTCAATTTTATTCTACGGATCAGTTGTGGAACTGACATTAAAAAATTTGTTTGAGGAATTATATTGCCTCATAGAAGGCTAGTCGTTTCGACTCTCGAATTTTTAATAATTTATTTTAAACCAAGTATTCTCAAATTGTGTCATAGCTTCAAATAAAATTCTTACTAAATTTAATTTGAGCACTTTAATGTAACAACGTCTAACTTCAAGAACAGAAGAAACATCGAATGATATTTTTATATCATTATTGTACATAAACTATCGACGATCTAAGAAATACTAGTCGTTTGATAAGACCGAAGTCTTAATCCCTATGAACATTCTTTGTGTAGAGTGGAAAAACATTACGACATTGACAAACCTTTTTATTATTTGTAAAGCTAAGAGCTTTGTTTATTTAATATGTTAGAGGAAATACCTTTTGATAGAAGATTATTCAAATCTTTGGCTAGGAATACAAAGCTAGTTTATCCCGGTCAAGATTGAATTCTATCTGACACTATAAATAACATGTGTGTTATTTTATTCTATTTGTGTAACATCACGTCTTTTGTCGACATGATATTACAACGATAAACATTTTAAAGCTTGACAAGTGAGGTGAGACAGGAGTATTATTTTTATTACATGTATTTGCGTCAGGCGAGTTAACAGTTAATTATCTTGTTGTGGATTAACCTTTAGGAGGTTAATCACGACTGTCTAATATCGTTCATTACAATTGGAAGTTTCGTTTGAAGAACTTAAGCATGTATAAATGTAGTCCAGTAGTCACGTGTAATGATACTGAGGGTCATGGCATTATTTGAGAGAAGTGCCTACAGCAGATATGTTAATAACAATTAATCCTTTTGGTTATTGTTTAACTTAGTGGATGATAATTGTTTATGCCATATATACTGTTATATGAGGATTTGTAGAGCTATGAAGAATGCTCGTGCGAGGGAGTTCCGCATTTTAAAGGAAGTCAAAGTTTTATTGTTCTTTGATAAGAAGGCATGGATCATGATAAGAGCCGTTGTATACAAGTAGTCCAGTTCTTGTGATGTAACGATTTATCTGTGTTAACAGGGGGGTTTTAGCGGAAATACAACATGAGAACGATTGTCTACTCTTGTCTATAATACTATTATTATATTTTATTAAACCCGAAGTTATGTAATTACGTACAGTTAACTTTCATTAGTCGACTGTATTATACCGACATTGTAATGAAACCTATATAAGACGATGTGTTAACAGTATATCAAAATCTCGCAAATGCGAGGGAGCCGTGTCAGTACATTTACTGGCACGTTAAAGATCCCCTTCGGGGAAAAATTCCGGCACCCCGGCGTCTCTAAAAGCCAGTGTAGTTAAAAGGGACGTAAAACCAATAACATTATTATTATTTAGTATATGAAAACTACGGAACGTTAGAGAAGGGTTATGTGAAAAACCAGTGTATGTATTTAGTTGAGAATTGTATTGTAACCGAGAAGCCAGTTTACAACTGTTTACAACTGGTGTCTATGGAAACACGCAACTGCTTCAAGTTCCAGTTAAAGAGACAACTCGATAAGTATAAGCTTGCATTATTTCAGTATAACCATAGTTGATTTTGTAAAACCATATAATCACCCCTAATAGACAAATTCCGGATTTTCATCACCATTTTAGAAGTTTACCTAACATTAGATATACCACATTTAACATACACCGACTGTTGCATTACCAACACTGCAACTAAATAATTGTACATATTGTATATATTTTCACCTGTATTCTCTAACATAGATGTTATAGCCTAAGTGTAATGGATCTGATGATGATCGCTTGACGATCGAAACTGGTCATCCTAGTGTATTTATTAATCTTATGTTAAATTTATTTCAGGATCAGGGCATAACCCAGCTCTATTTGGGTACATTCGTGTTGACCGACTGAAAAGCACCAAACTTTTGTTTACTTAGGCAACACTGAAAAATGGCTTCAAACCTCACAATTATCCGTTGTTGTTGGAGTGTGATTCATTTTAAATATAAGGAGAAGAGTATTGTGGATGTATTGCAGGCGAAGCTGAATTCCCAGTCCCCGAGAAAGTAAGTAAAGGTAAGTGCCCCGTGTAGTTTGTTGTTGATCCACAATATTCTTGTAACTGCTGTATGTAAATCCCTAAAGGCCATGTTGGAAGCGATTTCTAATGTAGTATTTGCCGGTGCTGTTAGAAATAGGCAATCCAGCTGGGGCAATGGATATTCCAACAGGATCTTTTCCGGAATATCGGGTACAGTACCTATTGTAAGGCCACGGCCGCCTCCTTCCCACTTCCTTGCCTATCCATCCCCATCTTCCCCTTCCTTCCCATCCCTCATAAGGCCGCTGTTCACTTTGCAGGTGAGGCCGCCTGGGCGAGGTGCTGATCACACCTTCTCAGTTGTATCCACTCCGACCAGATGTTCCCAGTTATAGGACACTGCCCTTACAGGTGGTAGAGGTGAGTTCCCTCGCTGAGTCCGGGGGTTCCACCAAAAAGAAGAGACAGTCAGTCTGAAAGACTAGAGTTTGTATCATTTTAAATGCTACAAATGCTGAAAAATGCTAGAAAGGCTGGAAGCTTCTCGCTTCGCTCGAAGCCAAACACTCGTGACATGTTAGAAAATTATCTGCATCTTGCTTATCTTGTTTCAAATTACTCGCGAATGGAAAGTGCAAACCAAGGGCAAAGCAAGGTCAAGCGCGCGGGATGGCGTCACGCTCACCAGAGCGCGCGGGGACGTGCCCCTTCCATCCAGTCTAAAAACACTTATAGTGGGCGATTTATTGAAGATAGAGATATGCTCTCACGGACTTTATGTAGAACTTTTCATGCTGACCAATTCTTACGCTCATAGTATATTGATATTTTTAACGGTTTGCCCAGCGTAAGCTTAAGAAGCGCACGGACGCCAAGTTTGTTTTCGACTTTTTCACTGAAATCGTTACTGCTTGGCTTCCTTTGATCATACATAAATTATTTTCTACAGAATCTTCCCTCGAGATATCCTTTACAGAATGGTGAAAACCGCATCAAAATCCATCCAGTTGTTCTTTCCTTCCGTCTCTATTTCATGGTCTCAAAACCAAATAAAAAAAAAGAACCAAATAGGCGTATCAGCTATGAGTCGTCATTTGTTAAGACCTTAAATAAAGCAACACAAATTTAATACAATTTAAATAACTTGCAACCCGCCCAGTATCTTTAACGGTTTACCCGACCTAAGCTTAAAAGGCTCACGGACGGCAGATTATTTCGACACGATTCACTGAAATGGTTACTGCTCGGTTTCCTTTCGCCATAAGTGAATGCTTTTCAACAGAAACCTCCCTTGCGAAATCGCTTACATAATAGTGAAACCCACATCAAAATCCATCCAGGGACTCTGTTTTATCCTTTGTAGAGACTTTCTCGGAACTCCCTTACTGTAACATTAGCCATGCTTACACTTAATAATAACAAGAAGTTCCGTGAAGAACTATACAGCCTACTTTTCATGCCAATGATTATTCTACAGTATATGAACCTATCTAGAATAATGACGAAATTAAGTTGGTAATATCGAAATATCTAATTAGTTCAAAATATACCTGGTATAATGTAGCCTAATAGAGCACTACAGTTGGCAGCCCTGGTGACTGAATATATTCTTAGTTCCATCTCTTAAGGTACAGAATACAAAATTTGGTTGAAGTCCAATGGACGTTACATGCAGTTAGACACTGGATCTATCAGCACGCGTAAAAGCATGTTGACAACAATACCATGCGTGTGCTGGTCAGAAATAATCTGAAATACTATGATATCTTGTTTTGCCAATTTTGGATGAAATCCATTTGTTAGTATAGAAGTTACATGCATTTTAAAATTGGACATATCAGCAGGCATATAATCATGTTGGCAGCACTGCCTTATATTAATTACTCCAAATTAATCTAGAATGTCAGGTGCTATTCGTGTGCAAAGTATAGAGCTGTTGGCTTGCATACTTTCTGATATATTGATATTAGGGTAAAAAGAAGATAGACAGCATTTATTAACAGTTGGCAGCCCTGATTGCTCTTAACAATACTTATAGTCATATCTGTTATGGTACACATATCACATACGAAATTTGGTTGAAATCCAACTGATAGTATAGAAGTTACATGTATTTAAAAATTGGTACTATCAGCAGGCTTATAATCATGTTGGTAGAACTGACGTATATAAGTTACTCCAAATTAATCTAAAATGTCAGAATATACGTGTGCATAGTTTAAAGCTGTTGGCTTGCATACTTTCTGATATATTGGTATTTGGATAAAAAAAATGGAGAGTGCAATTATTAACAGTTGGCAGCCCTGGTGGCTCTTAAGAATACGCTCAGTCATATCCGTTTATGTACAGATATTACATACATAATTTGGTTGAAATCCAATTGATAGTGTAGAAGTTATATGCATTTAAACATTGGACTTATCAGAAGGCTTAAAATTATTTTGGCAACACTGTTATGGTTGGCCTCCTGGAAATTAAACTGAAGTAGTATTATCTACATGTGTGCCAATTTTGGGATAGCTTCCATGCATACCTTGCAAGATATCCAACATGGAGCTCAAATTTCTAGTGCGTTTTTTCAGCAGTTGGTAGCACTGACATCATTTTCAAATATGGACGTGAGCTATTCCGGTGCACATCTTTACTCATACTAAATTTGGTTTTGATTGCTGCAGCCGTTTAGGAGTTGATAGGGGGGACACACACACAGCCAGCCAGACAGACAGACAGACAGACAGACAGAAGGACAGACAGACAGACAGACAGACAGACAGAAGGACAGACAGACACACACACATTTACCCGGATCGATCTCATAAGTCTACTTTTTCCTCATTTTTGCAAAATGTGAAAAGTAGGCTAAAAAGGCAAAGGCAGTCTCCTATTAAGATTTACTTAGAGGCTTTGCGACATTTTGGTCATGTACCCCATGTACTGTACAGGTACTTGGGAATGAGTGTGGAATTATTTTTCTGATAACCTTTGTCACTGTGATGGGTGTATTTGTGGTTACAATTTTGAGTAGAAAACGGCAGTACCTTAACTCAGATATCATCCAGACATTTTCCTGGAACAGAAGTGGGATACCTTGGAAAACCACTTCTAGGATATATGAGATGAGAATAGAATCCACATCTTCCAGGTCTGTCTCACGAAGTTAATTCCGTTCCAGCCCTCAAAGCCGAATGACATTTCTTGACAGAATCGGGAATCGAACTCCACAGTTACAGCCAAGAATGCTGGACATTCCGCCACGAGGCAGGCTTGTGAAACGTAGAGGGTCCCACGTATTCGTGACATCAGCAGCTCCGCGCCGGGATTAATGCCCTTGGTGTTCCATCTTCTCAAAACAACAACCACCACCATTATCACCACCATTTCTCAACCCCCACCCCTCCCCTTCCCCCCCTCACCGTTCCTTCCGTTTATTACACTAGTATCATTTCTGTTTAGAGCTGAGTGACGACCGTATTAGTGTGTATTATCTGTTTTTTAATTTAAGTACAGACTGCAACTTACAATTTTTCAAATAGTTCCTACTTTTGCCGCCACGCGCCACCATCAACGACTACTAGGCCAAGTTCAGAACTTAGCTACTAGACGCCACCGCAGTCGGCTCTTGGCAACGAACGTAGAAACCTAAGAGCGTTGTTTACATTCTTAACCTATCCAATTTAGCTTCACACAGGTGTAATTAGTGGAAGGTTTTATAACATGCTATAAATCTAAGACATAAGTGATTGTTGAAAGGCGACAAAAATCACGACACGCATGTCATACAATGTTGGCATGTTAAAGAACCAATTTGGATTCAGTAGGCCGTGTTCATTATGGCAAAATTAATATCGGGATTTTCCGCCAACACAAAAGTTCCTCATTTCTCTACTAGAAAGCGCTATAGTGTAAAGGAACTTGGATATCTACCCTCCTTGACTTTCATAGTGCTCCAAGGAGCAGGGGCGGATCTAGGGGAGGGCGAGGAGGACGACCGCCCAGGGCCCCGCGGCATGGATTTTTAAATTTAATTAATTAATTAATTAATTATACTTTTCAAACTAATTTGTAATTCATATTCCTTTTTACAATGCAGCTATGACCTCCCATGACCGTTTAGCAAGTTTAGATTTCAGTGAAATAATAGAAGACTTCAGCCGGGAAAAGAGTCGCAAAATAATATTTTAATATTTCATAGTTTACATAATCTTCTTCAAGGGGACTTAAGGGTTCTTTCATATTATAAAAAAATGTACTGTTGTGTATTCAAGATATTGTAACTATTCTTTATTTTATTATTTTTTTATTTCCTATTGTTGTGGGCCCCACCTTAACATATCGCCCAGGGCTTCGCAAGGCCTGGATCCGCCACTGCCAAGGAACAACAAAATTCGAGATGCAATCTGCCCTCTGGGTGTCAAATAACAAAGCCGGCAACCGAGACCATACGATATTATTACTATACTTCAAATGTGTACCATTGGAATCACATTACCGGTTACCATATCGCAGTAAAGGAATATATTTTGTGGTGCCAATTCCCAGCAAACCGTAAGTGAAAACTCTAGAGAGACGTTAGTTACAATTAGGGCCATGGACTGCGACAAACATTGATGGGAGGGGCAAGAACCACTGAACTCGGTAGCGCCAATATTTACTTTCTCGATTCAGAGCAAGGACAGAGAGCTGAAGAAAAGACTAACTTGTGTGGAGAAAGAGGCCTTGATAATATTGATGGTCCTTTCAAGGCAATAAATTTGTACCAGGGACATTTAGAGAAAGGGCCCACGTCGATTATCGGTAATGAAGATAAGGCGAGAGGCAGTTTGTACTCGATAGTAAAATATCGACTGTTTGATCGAGAAGCGACAGGGCAGGCCTACAGGTTGAGATGTCGAATTACCTACTAGGGCTGCAGATCAATACATCCCTCGAACCTCCATTGCCTAATCGGCAGGTTCTTTCCCATAACTTTCAAAACATCGGTTCAACTAATTTTAAGCACATACAGGAATTTCAATCCCTTTTTATTCCTGTCTCTATGGAGTTGGGGGATGAGGTGAGTTGATTCCAGTGGATTTTACGTCTTGAAGTACTCCTGGGCGCCAGCAACATCAGAAAAGTTAAAAGGAGATCAAAATAAATGGAGATTATATGAATGGCTTCGAGCATAAATACAATAGAGTGCGCATTGCCACACTGCGCCTGTACTGGGACGTGAAACCAACATCTCGATCAGCTGACTAAAGGGTAAACGGAGGAATTCGTAATGTAAGGTGATAGGAGTAGGTGGAGAAATTATTTTTAATGAGGGTTTAAACACACATTTTCGTATTTTATACGACATTGGGAAAAGCATCGCATGTTTCTTTACGTACCGGAAGGTAGCAAAGGTTAAGAATGTAACATATTTGGTGTTGAAAGTGGATGCCGAGTTCCATAATACTCATTCATCCAGGATCCCCTCTTGTAAATAATTAATAACAAATCCAATTCTGAATTAGGCCTGCCGATTTTTAAACAGAATTGTGTTTGTGTAAAAAGTGGCTGTCATGTTCCGTAATACTCATACATCCAGGATCCTCTCTTGCAAATACTTAATAACAAATCCAACTCTGAATTAGGCCTACTGATTTTTGAACAGAATTGTGTTTGTGTAGCTGGTCATTTTTGATTGTACGCCCGAGAGCTCCAAACAAGTTCAATATTTTACTACATCATTTCCTAATTTATTTTTCACCATTAGAAAATGCATTTTGGCTGATTTCAGTACATTACTTTACAAGATTTTATCGTACGATTAGCTCTTATTCAGCGTTACCCTTCCACTTCAGTATTTTATGAAAGTGAACAAAACATGAGCAAATGGAAATAAGGAAGCCTATTGATTTAGTAAGCGTTGCTTTTTAACAACTATGCATTACATTTGCTACAAAGGAAAACATTACAGGCAATGAACTGTTTCCTTTTAAATTCCATTTTCAATGAATCGTAGAATCCATCGCAAAAATAACCCAGAACTTTGAAATTCATCTAAGAATTGGCTAATTTAGGGCTGCAATGTATCCTAGAAGATTCTGAAAATTTCCTCAACCAAACGCACTGTGCATACGTTTAATATGATGACAAATATTACCTCAGCGTATTTATTATCGAAAACTACATCGTCACATCAGTAGCATAACCTGCAATGTGACACTGCACATGATTGAAAAGGAACGTACTTTGATGTTGTGATGGTCCTAATTTTGCTTCATAGGCCTGTTCAGTGGAGTAAGGGATAGGGTAAATTTTAATCATTTGTAATAAATTTACATGGTAAATTATTTTTCTTCCATGTTTCGGAGTTACGAGGAAACGTAAAGAAATGCAAGTAGTGAAGTCAAGAATTTTAGGGTTATTTTTCAATGAATTAACTTAGGACTACTTATGGAAAGAAATGCCCGATCCTTTTCTAAACGTCTCCTTACATCCATACGCTGCACAGTAATACACCATTCCGGCTTAGTACGGTAATGAATATAATAGAATAGCCCAATTCTATCATCACGTGTAGTATTTCAGTGCTCCAAACTATCCGCAGTTCCAGGCAGTTCCCTTTAGTCAGCTGTTCGAGATGTTGGTTTCACCAATGTGACGTCATCAGCCATCTATTGGATTTATGATCTAAGATGAATGGAGATCAATAAGATTATGCAAGGAATTGAAAACAGGTGGCCGTGATCTTCTAGAAGAAATTGTCCCGTATTTGCCTGAAAATATGGGAAACCATGGAAACAGAGACAGTGCGGTTCAAATCTATTTGTCTCAGAGTCCAGATACACCCAGGCTCCATGGTCTGGTACTTAAGATTATGGAGTAGAAATCGGCCGCACGGTGGGACGGATGGACGAAAGCCTAAATCTTTGTCAATAAAGACAAAAGTGGGTATAATTCGGTTTTCGAACTCGCTGTTCACTAATGTGATATTAAAATGGTCGATCCAATATGGTTGTCCAAATCCTAAATAAATAGGATTAATTAGACACAAATCTATGACACATCTTAACAGCCTGAACTCTAACATTCAGTTTACCATGGAGTTAGAGAATGAATAGAAAATCGCTTTTCTCGACGTTATGGTAACGAAGACCGCTGATCTAACCTTGGGACATACAGTTTACCGTAAGCCGACCCATACTGACCGATATTTACATAAGACGTCCAACCACCACCCACGACAGAAATACGGAGTGATAAAAACACTGGCTGACCGCGCGAAAAGAATTTGTGAAAAGCAGTGCCTAAACCAAGAAATTAAACACCTCAACGAGGCCCTACGCACCAATGGGTACAACCAGAAAGATATCCAGCGAGCACTCCATCCAAGACGTCCAACTACAAGGGTAATTGGAGACAAGCAGCCCCTGGCTAGAGCTTTCCTTCCATATATAAAAAAGGTCACGGACAGAATAGGGAGGCTACTCGAGTCCCATGATATAAAGACCATATACTGGCCTACGCGAAAAATTAAGGACATGTTTAGGTCCACTAAAGATAAGAGACATCCTCATACCGCGGCAGGGGTTTATAAAATCACGTGTGATTGTGGCCAAGTATATATTGGAACAACGAAAAGAAGTATTGCCACTCGCCTCAAGGAGCACGAACGACACAGCCGGCTGGGACAAACAGATAAATCCACTGTTGCAGCACACTCGCTACTCGCAGGTCACGACATAAGATGTGGAGACACCGAAGTTCTGTCCACCACGGTGTCTTATCATGCCAGGCTACAAAGGGAGGCCATTGAAATCCTGAAGCAAACTAACAGCTTCAATATTAAGGAGGAAGCAGAACGTGTGAACAGAGCTTGGCTTCCAGTCCTTAATCCCCTCAAGCCTGCCCTCATTGACCGTCGTAGACGAGAAGATTCAACAGAAGAGCAGCCCTGTCTCTGATGCATTACTTTAATGTGGTACGCCGTTGCTATGGTAGCTTGTATGTGTGGGTTGTTGACTATTTATATAATTATCTTCTGTTTACTTGTTTTACCTCGCTTAATGAAACCTGTGAACATGCTGAACGCAGTCTTCAGCGAAACGTCAGGACGACAAAATGTCCTTAGAATAAGCCCGCGAAACAGAGATTCCTATTTCAACGCCGGTCGTGAAAGTCTGAAGTTTTGTATGTAGCTTAAACAGAAGGCTGACTTAATTCTTTCCTATGCCGTTCCAGGGCCCTTGGGTCAATACTTCAGAATACTAATTCTAAAAAATAACCATTTTTGACTTAATGCTCTTCAGCTCCAAACGATTCAATTGTGGTCTGCAATAATAACAGAGTGAGAAGATTTTATTTTGCTCTGCAGTCCAATTCCTTTGGGGACGAGGCGGCTACTGAACCTTACAGGAGTAATACCTTGATATAACAGTGTTAAGGCATCTGTGTTGTTTGCATGTGGGAAATTAACTTCCGTTGTAGAAATTAAAACCAAATTACTCGTGTATATCACACAAAAAAGAACCAATGGAATAATTTAAAAGGTCGGCCTGAAAGCTAATTCGTTTAGCAGGGTCGGTAGGTTGATACATTAACATGCTAAAATATTCGTATGACCAACGTGAGTTTAATTTCCTCTGTGGGAGAGATTCGCTATTCTCCACCTTCAATTCACAGTCTCAAGGAAATACACTAAACTACCCTATTAATTGCTTTCTCAATAATATTTATCTATTTTAAACCACGATGTTATTAATGGAATGTGGTTCCAAATTAGATTATTTTAAAAACTACCTTGTACCTAATAATCTACGTCAGTGACTGCAAATTCTTTCAGAGAATTCGGGGGTGGGGGAAAGTCTCAAGAAAGAAAACTGTACTATCATATCCAATGGTTTATCAAACATTAATAATATATCTATCTTTCCTAAACCACATTCTTATTAGTAGAATGTAATAATAATAATAATAATAATAATAATAATAATAATAATAATAGCAATAATAATAATAATAACTAGCGGACCCGTTCGAGAACTCTCGCATTATGGGTTGTGTGCGCCCCATGTGTACAGACTACCTGCCCAGCTTGAGAGCTATGCAGGCTTTACGCGACACAGTTCTGCCAGGGGCTATCGTCTTGTTTATTTGTTTAAAAGTACTTTATAAACAAATATATTTTCCTTTACTTTTTCAAGAAATGCAAGATTTTTCCTGTACTATTGAGACGATTTGGAAGATTTTGGTGCAAACCACACCTTCTAACTCCCTCGGGTTTAGGAGCTTGAGTTTTGTGAAACATACACCTTAGCGTATTATACAGCTAGCAACCCGACCCGGCTTCGCCCGGAAACAGTTATAAATGCATACGTGATAAGCGCTTTTTTTTCCAATGTCGATGAACAACGACCAATATCTGTTTTACGTCTCGGCATGATGGGTTAAAATCACTGACTGGACTATTAATTATATTATCATGGAGATGCATGTGCAACAAATTCTTGTCAGACGTAATTTAAGAATGCCAAGGTGCATGAAACACATATCCCTCTTCCGTCCAATCTTAACTTGACTGTGAATTTTTCGGAACGAAAAGTTCACAGGCGAAATGAAGGAAAGTCGAGTTGCACTTCCAGGGAAACTCCGATCACAACCACTCTTCCCTAAAGTTTTTAACTCAACACGACTCGACAGTGTGCTGCTGGCTGTATCTGGGGCAATAAGCTCGTCCGCTAGCTAAGCTGTATCTGGGTTGATAAGACTCACCCCTAGATATCTCGTAAACTGTCACCTCAGTAACTGAACGGAGATTGTTGGAAGAAATGAAAACGTAAAAACACTTATAGTAGGCGATGTATTGAAGATAGCGACACGCTCTCGCGGGCCTTTTTTGTAGAACTTTTCATGCTGAATAATTCTTACACGCCTAGTATATAGATATTTTTAACGGTTTGCCCAGCGTAAGCTTAAAAAACGCACGGACGCCAGTTTTTTCGACCTTTTCACTGAAATTGTTAGTGCTTGACTTCCTTTGTTCATAAATAAATTATTTTCCTATACAGAAACCTTCCTCGAGATATCCTTTACAGAATGGTGAAAACCGCATCAAAATCCATTCAGTGGTTCTCGAGATTACCCGTGACATCCAAGAATCGGGGACTTTGTTTTATACTAAGTAGAGATTATACGCCGTTTAGTACAATTTAATATAATATAATCCCCCTTCCGTCCAATCTTAAATTGACTGTGAATTTTGAGGAACGAAAAGTTCACATACGAAATAAGAGTTGCACTTCCAGGGAATGGCGAGGTGAATGAAACTCAAATCCCCCTTCCGTCCAATCTTAACTTGACTGTGTTTGACAGGCGAAATGAAGAAAACCCGAGTTGCACTTCCAGGGAAACTCCAAACACCACCACCCTTCTCAGAAGTCCTAACTCAACACGAATCAACGGTTTGCTGCAGGCTGTATCTGGGGCAATAGGTTCGCCCGCTAGCTTGGCCGTAACAGGGATGATAGACTCGCCCTTAGCTAGCTCGTAAACTGTCGCCTCAGTAGTTGAATGGACATGGTTGAAACGTAAAAACACTTATAGTTGGCGATGAATTGAAGATAGACGTATGCTCTTGCGGACTTTTTTGTAGAACTTTTCATGCTGAACAATTCTTACACTCATGGTATTTAGATATTTTTAACGGTTTGCCCAGCGTAAGCTTACAAGGCGCTCGGACGCCAGTTTTTTTTTCGACTTTTCCACTTAAATCGTTACTGCTCGGCTTCCTTTGATCATAAATAAATTTTATGTTCGACCCTGACTATTATAAGTTAGAAAACTGTACTATAATGAGGCTCATTATAACGCTATTTTTCATTATGAAACAGATTCTCCCACCAATCAGAGCTCAAGCAACAGTTGTTTGACCAATTAGATAATTAGATGCGCTGAGTTCCACGGCATTCTAATTTAAATTTCACTGCCTGGCCTAGTGTCATAGTAGGGTAATCGAGGAGGCCATGGTCAAATACAAGGCATTCTCTGCGTCTCATGCGCTCTGTTCAGTACATAAAACTGGCAAAATCTCGACAGATATTTATGAATATTTATGTTCGAACATAAAATAGTTATAATAATATTATCGTCAAACATAAACAGTCGTATGCAACTCGCGTATAATGGCAATTAAGACACTCGTATGGAAAATATATAACTCGCATACGCTCGTTTTATAAACATACTCGTGTCTTAATTATTGCCATTATAGGCTCGTTGCATAATGTACTAGTTTTCTACAGAAATCATCCTCGAGATATCCTTTACAGAATGGTGAAAACCGCATCAAAATCCATCCAGTGGTTCTCGAGTTTACCCGTAACATCCAAGAATCGGGGACTTTGTTTTATACGAAGTTGAGATAAGATAATAATGTTATTTGTATTACGTCCCTTTTAACTACTGCGGCTTTTAGAAACGTCGGGGTGCCGGCATTTTGCTCCGAAGGGGATCTTTAACGTGCCAAAAGATCTACTGACACGGTTCCCTCGCATTTACGCACCCACAAATGCCCACTGACTGCGCCGGGATTCGATCCCGCTATCTTGGATTCAGCAGGCGTGAACGTTACCGCAGAGCCACGCAGCCAGCTAGCAGAGTGTGGTATCCGATTGGTTATTGTCAACCACCTTGTATAATCTACGCCAGAGATACAGATTTTGTTGTTGTTAATTAATTTATGGGTTTTGCGACATCGTGGTCATGTAGTCCCGTGTTCTTTTATTGTAGTATTTGTGTGAGGAATTTGTTTGATAAACTGTATTAGTCCTGTATTAGTGTGTGTATTTGTAATTCAGGTGAGGATTGGGAAGGAGACGGCTACGGCCTTAATCTAGAAACCATCCTCGCATTTGCATGGAGTAGAAGAGGGGTAACCACGGTAAACCACTTCCAAGATGGTTGAGGTCGAAAGTCTCAAGGAAGGAAACTGGACTATCATATCCAATGTTTTATCAAGGCTGGTTGGATCCTCAAAAAGTACCGCCGTTAGGCTATGTTGGTAGATACCCACAAAAACCCAAGGCAGCAACATATTGAAGCGTACTAGGCAAGATGACGAGTGAGGTAGTTCGCCATTGCTTTCCTCACTGAGTCAGAACAGTAGTACTAACCCTATGAGTAGAACCTTTACAGCATCCACAGGCGCTGACTGTGCCCTGAATGTCATTACTATAATAATAATAATAATAATAATAATAACAATAATAATAATAATAATAATATCGTATGGCCTCGGGTGCCGGGTGCAAGCTTTGTAATTTGACACCCAGAGGGTAGCTTGCATGTCGAATTTCGTTGTTCCTTGAATCACTATGAAAGTCAAGGAGGTTAGATATCTAAGCTCCTTGAACACTATAGCGCTTTCTAGTAGAGAAATGAGGAACTTTGTGTTGGCGGAAACTCCCGAGATTAATTTTGCCATTATCAACACGGCCTACTTAATTCAAATGGGTTCTTTGACATGCCAACATCGTATGACATGCGTGTCGTATTTTTGCCGCCTTTCAAAAATCACTTACCATGGCCAGGAGCGAACCTGCAATCTTGGGGTTAGTAGACCGACACGCTATCCACTCACCCACCGTGACAAGCTATTATATAATAAAGATGGCGGCTATGCTTTATATTCAGTGCGATAGTCTAATGACAAATGCTAGTCGGGTCTCTTATATCATAATTCTCTCTTTCAAATTATTGTCCCTCTCCATTCCCTTCATTTAGGCCCTTTGGAACAAATACTGCATTTTCATGCTCCACAAGCTTTATAATTTTATTTAAGGGCGTAAACATGGGAATGGGTCTTACAGCATTGGTGAGGATTCATTTTTTTTACAGTATGAGCTGAAATAATATTATTTTGCTAATTGCGCTAACGGATCCTGCGTTATCAATTTTGAAGTCTTAATAGTACGCTGTCAGCAGCCACCATCATATGACGAGGCTGCCATCTTGAAATTATTCAGCTGTTGACCTTGTAGTTGGAGGCTCATACATTTCTCACATGAAGGCTTGTTTTTCTAAAATTTGGTAGATATCTGATGATTAGTTTAGTCGGAATTCTATGTAAGCATTGAACAGTTGGGTGGCCGCCATTTTGAATTTTTTAGATGGCGGGAATATGAAACATAACATTGTTTCTTTTTCATGTGACCTCCTGAGAGGCCGAGTGTAGGTCTTTCTAGTCGACGCCTGTGGGTGACCTGCTCGCCGGTATGAGAGATGGAATGGATGAAGATGAATGAAACTGGGCAAGGATATGGAAGGAGGCAGCTGTGACCTGTCAGAAGGTACCATCCTAGCATTTGCCTGGTGTTGAAAATGGGGAAACCACGGAAAACCATTTCAAGGAAGGCTGACGGTGGGGCTCGCACTCACGCGTCTACCGAGTCAGCAGAGAGCTTGACCTAACGCTGCTCTTTAGCGAGCGTAGCCACCGCTATCCGTGATATTGGGGTAATATCATAGCTATCAATGGCTGTTATACAAGTTTTTACTAACTTACGTAATCTAAACATTGTAGGCTATATTGTATTTGTGCATAAGTGTAATTCATAAACATCGTACATTAACTAAGCCTAAGTGTGCAGGATCTGATGATGATCGCTTAGCATTTCATCCAATTAAGTACCTCCCTCCCATTTTTATCATATTTTCATTTTTTGAGAAAATAGGCTTATGAGATCACCTTTTGTCCGTGTGTGTGTATTTATGTGTGTGTGTGTCCCTAATAACGTCTAAACGGCTAGAGCGATCTCAATGAAACTCGGTAAGGTCATAGTACTATTACGGCCCACCCCGACCGTGCCCTTCAAATTTTATTACGTCTCACCAATTCAACATGGCGGCTGTGCGAAATATTTCACCGGCATTCTATTATATATCTCCAAAACTATCACTGATGTCACCCTGAAATTTTGTACGGTGATAAATGGTACTACTAGACGTTCAGCTATGAGACTTCCCAAAACCTGTAAAATACAAAACGAACATGGTGGTCAAGCGAAGGTGAAATATTTTAATAGAATTTTATAACGATTTAACCATCTGAGCGCAGTGAAATTTGGTACAGTAAATGTTTATACACATTGCAATGCACTGGCATCTAATTTAGTTCAATTGCTCACATAACCTCATGATGTGCGTAATTTTAAAATTAAGTTTTTATTTCTTGTGTATTAATTATGCGATCGAAGTGAACGTTTGAATAAGGAACCTACACAAAAATCGTCATCTAATAGCATGTAACTCTATGGCCTACATATATAAAAATCCAACATGGCGACCAACCGAAATATTTAGACGGTTCTAAATATCTACGAATCTACTATATTACAGCAATCAAACTGAAATTTTGTATGTTGATAGTGGCAAATAATATAAGTAGGATATATGAAATTAGGCTGTATTGTTCTTCAGGGAACTACTTGGTGTACATAAAATCGTGTTATTTTGTAATAATATTTTTTTTTTCAGGTTAGGGTGTGTAAATACTTGTTTTCCCGCCTAATGTAATTGGGCAAAATTTGTGTTGACCTACTGAAAAGCTTTCTTAAAAAACTGAAATACTATGGATACCTAAACAAAGTTGCTAGTAATCGGGGAAATATTTTTACTCCAAAATTTTGGCCACTTCTGTACATTTTGTATATCCCTGCCATATTTTGAAACTCTTCACGTTTTTAGCTTCAGAATTATGAAAAGTTCTTATCCTTCTCTGCCGTCGGGGTCCATAGAGATAGGCTATGTACGCTATATTGTTCGGAGATACTTTATAAAGCATTTCTGAAATGAAGAGGAACGATGATGGAAGAGTAGGGGGAAGGTGGAAGGGGAAGAGGAATATGGAAACC
Organism: Meconema thalassinum; assembly: GCA_946902985.2. Taxonomy (NCBI): domain Eukaryota; kingdom Metazoa; phylum Arthropoda; class Insecta; order Orthoptera; family Tettigoniidae; genus Meconema; species Meconema thalassinum. Next base: position 355,059,732 of record OX336388.2, on the reverse strand, counting down.
AGTAACCTGTAGAGCTATGAAGGGGAGAGAAAAATCTTGTAACACGCAAGACAAAATAAAGCCATTCAGCATCCATCACTCAGTGTTATCCTTATTTGAATGTGAATATAGTATACAGCATTACGTTAGCCTCACACAAAGAAGACGCCGACAGGCCTGTGCGTGCGTGATATGCGTCTCGCATGTTTCTACACCCCCACACATATCCCCTCTTGACATGACACGCGATCCAAACTTGATAAAAACTCCCTCCACTCTTGCACACTCCCGTTGTCGAGCTAGGGTTTCAGTAAATATATCCACACAGAAACAGTGGAGGGATCGGTCTCATTCTCAAAATAACTCAATACTACATTGTTGTTCTGGTTACATCTCTATAGCAAATAGCTTGCCACGGTGGGTGAGTGGATAGCGTGTCGGTCTACTAACCGCAAGATTGCAGGTTCGCCCCTGGCCGTGGTAAGTGATTTTTGAAAAGTGGCAAAAATACGATACACATGTCATACGATGTTGGCATGTCAAAGAACCCATTTGAATTAAGTAGGCCGAGTTCATAATGGCAAAATTAATCTCGGGAGTTTCCGCCAACACTAAGTTCCTCATTTCTCTACTAGAAAGCGCTATAATGTTCAAGGAGCTTAGATGTCTATTATCTAACCTCCTTGACGTTCATAGTGATTCAAGGAACAACGAAATTCGACATGCAAGCTACCCTCTGGGTGTCAAATTACGAAGCTTGCACCAGGCACCCGAGGCCATACGATATTATTATTATTATTATTATTCTATAGCAAATGTATTCTAAATGAGAATTTATCCAGTCGCAAGAATATAGTACATTTAATAAATATGTATTGCAGCCAAGTGGCCATAATGGACGGTTACAAGGTGTGCTTACAAATAATTATTACAGGTAGATTAATCTTTACTGTATTCAACTATGCTCTTTGTCCGTTTGCTGCATGGTGTTATGTGGTATTTGTCGCAGGGATTATTGCACAGAGAACATATGCATTCTTCATTCGGTTCATGGTATTTAACATTTCTACAAATCATGTGGTGGAAATCGTGGATGGCGAGTCTTGTTATCACATGTCTCATCTCCTGGTTCTCGTTCGTCCATCTTCTGTCCACCATTGCTTCTGTTGCGTAGAATTCGAGCGGGATTTCGTTCTGCTTCTGATGTCTTATCTCGTGAAGTTTCTTCACATTCTTGGTAGATGGCAATTGTAGTCTTAATCTGAGATCTTCGATGTAGTGTGTTTCTTTTGTTAGGACAAATGCCAGCCTGGACGGGGACGTTCTTGCAATTCCTAGCACCCTTTTCAGGAAAGAAGCCTTTACTTTTTCAATTGTGATTAGGTCTGTCATGGTTAGCCTTTCCCATATCAGTTCTAGACCATATGTTATTTTTGGTAATATTGTTCAAATCGTACATTCCTCTAATGGCTGCTGCTGCTCGTTCCTTTATATGCAGTCTAAAGGATTGGCACGTTGTTTGGATGGTGAGGCCGAGGTATTTGTATGAATTGACTGTCTCAAGTCTCAGTACATTTCAGCGTCCTATGTAGTTGAGTGGTCTGTCTGTTAGGTAGTCATCCCTGAGGTTGGTTGGATCCTCAAAAAGCGCCATCATAGATTATGTGGAAGAAACCCACAAAACCCAAGGCAGCACATTAATGAGGCTAATTAGCAAGGTGAGGAGTGAGGTAGTTTGCCATTGCTTTCCTCACTGAGTCAGAACAACAGCACTGACCCTATGAGAAGAATCTTTCTAAATATCCATAGACATTAGCTATGCCCTGAATGTCATTACTAAGCACCGCTCATACCTCAGTAGCTTTCATATAATCACAGCCATGAACGAGGCTGAGACATTGGTGAAAAGCCACATGTTACTCTAGCCTGTGCCAACAGACAAATACAAATATACTTCATCCGTCAAGAGATCGTAATCACGTCCATTTGAGTGGAAGAGTTAATTAAATTCAGCAAATTACTGAAGGTATTATGCCGTATTTGTGAGGGTTTCGCACAGATGTACCAATTGTACTCATCAGCAGACGTCGGTACACCTCGTCTGGACTCTTATGGGATGGGTAGAGTCCCAGATTGTTGTTTTTAACGATATCTGCGATTTGTTTTCAGCAAACATAAATACTGTATGTGTTGTCACAATGATATATTTACTCCAATTATGACATTGTTTCGATATTGAAGTCGTGAAATATCGCGGAATAAAATTATTCTGCGAAATGTGTTACTTTTAAAAAGAGATAATGTATAAAGTGTACTATGTACCCATATTGACTTATGCAGCTGAGACTTGAACTTGGACAAGCAGGCAAGAGAGTATAATTAAAGCCAGTGAAATGAAATTCCTAAGAAGTATGATAGGAAAGACAAGGAAAGACAGAGTGAGATGTGAAGATGTTAGGAAGGAAGTTGGGATGGGAAAACTAAATGAGAGAATTGAGAAGAATAATCTAAGGTGGTTTGGACATGTAAAGAGGATGGAGGAAAATAGAATACCAAGATAGATGCTGGAGGTAAAGTGCAAGGGTAAGAGAGCAAGAGGAAGACCTAGAACAAGGTGGATTGATTCAGTGAAGAACAGCATAAGAAAAAGAAATCTGGACTGGGACAAGATCGTGGAAGAGGAATGGTGGAAAGAAGGAAGAAGGTGGAGAAGTGCCATAAATACCCCGACCCGGCAGGAGCTGGATAAGGGGAAATGATGATGATGATGATGATGATGATGATGTTACTTTCAACCCTAAAATTCGAAATGCCAACGAAATGCTGGTAATAATATTTTATTGTCTTAAATATTTACTTTAAAATTAATTGTAAATATTCCACTGTCTGTCGTTTGAGAGAAAATAATAAATCTTACAAATACATATTTTATAATATAAGACAGTCAAAAATGCTTATTTTAGATAAGCGTTCAAATCTTCGGCCTGGAAACATGGAAACAATGCTCTGCTGAGGCCTATACTTGAGGGACAACATAAGTTTTGCGAGATATTGAGAATGGGACTATGGTAGTCATGGAGAGTATTTGTTAAGTAAATGTTAGGTTAGGTCTTAAACACAGAATATTGTTTGTTAATCTTCCAAATGTTTGTATATTGTTCATTAAATAATGTTTTGTAGTTGCCTAAATTTTTCCATGTACTGCAAGTCTTGCTTTTCTATTCATTCATTCATTCATTCATTCATTCGTGTCAGAAGCACTTACAGTGTGAAATTGAATATACGATAAATACATAATATTATATACAACATTTTACATTTTAATTTGTTCAAACTATAGCTGCCCATAAGTTGGCGACCTCTATGTTGCATGTAACAGGTCCTCTAAGGTACATGTTGTTGGGCACTGACTTCACTGAAGCAGATGGTAGGACGTCTGAGTTGTTCCACATTCACAAAACGGTGAATCCACATGGAAACCACATTTCATTTAATAGTTCTTGCATCTTGTGACGACCGACCGAAGTCTGTTGAGTGATCTCCATGTACTCCATTTCTCTGTGAAACCGGCTGGTAGTTTTTCAGAGAATGGAAACCATTGTCCAGGGCTGTAGAACCCCTCTCTCTCTCTATTCGTTTAGTCGATTCCGACTCTCCGTGACCCCATGTACTAGACTACGCCAATTTCTCCTGTCCTGCACTGCCTCTCAAAGATTTTCCAAGCTGGAATTTAGTGCTTCTGAGATGATATCCATCCATCTCATTCTTTGCCTCCCTCTTCTTCTTGTGCCTTCTATCTTCCCCAGCATTAAGGTCTTCTCTAATGAATTATGTCTTCCCATGATGTGTCCAAAGTAGCCCAGTTTTTGTTTCAGGATTAAGCCCTCCAAGGAACAAGCTGGTTTAATTTGCTGTAAAACTGACTTATTGGTTCTCTTCGCAATCCATGGAACTCTTAAGAACTCTTCTCCAACACCATAATTCGAAGGAATCTATTCTACGGCGGTCAGCTTTTCTTATGGTCCAGGTCTCACATCCGTACTGTGCCCGTTTAGACCGGAGTCCGCACGACCACATATGCATTTTACCAATAATCAGTCAGCACGAGAGTCAAAATATCCCGGAGCGCCAGATGGGTTAAAGCAAATCGCAAAAACGACATCAAATTAAAAAAAAATGCTTTGCTGATTTTTTGGCTCAATGCAACAATAAGGATAGAAGGAGATTTAATTGGGAGTAACACATCTGGCAAAATTATCTCAGTTTATTTTAAAGTTACAATCTGACTGCAAAAATGCTCAAAGCAGCATCATCCACGTGTGGCGATCCACACTCTTATTTACACAATATACAGAAATCTTCCAAACACATTTGACAATCTTTTTGGAAACACAAGTCCGATTAATAGTCCTGTGGACTGTGTTCCAAAATTATTAATATTTAATTCCAGCTCAAAGTTAATTGTCTATACTGGAAATAACGTAGATCACTGTTTGACTATTTACATGATATTAACACTCGTAGAATAAATGTTTATAGAATTTTTAAACTTTCACTTGTTTTCCAGTTTCAAAAATATATCGTCGAAAATATTATCATCATTGAAGCAACACAAATTATTTATACATATTAATAACATCTGAAAAGTATTTGACCTTGAGCATAGCACCGAAGAACTGTGCGAAGCACAACAACAATTAATCGTTCTTCTGACATTAAACATTCGAGAAGTGACTCGATTATGAACTTCAAGTTCCAAACAAAACACATGATTTCTGAATCATCAACTTGATCAATAAATGGTTGAGCCATTCAACTATTCAATTATCCACTTGGAATCATTATGAAAAAAATATTTATATTTATGGCCATTTCTAGTAGCTTTCACAACTTGCAATTCTTCGACAGAATGCGGAAATAAGAATTGTAGCTTTATAATGAATTCATTTATTTCATGGCACTAGGATTGAAAATATCCTTCAAATTATTCGTGGTTAAAGAATTATTTTTAATTGGCAGTGGCCCATTCTACTATTTGTGTAAGAACACAATATTACAACAACAACGGCAAAGGTCTTCCTCTGAAGAAGAATAAACTACTATCATGACAAATCCGGGTTCTAGCAAAATCAAAGTCTAAATGGAATTCGTAAACAAGGTTGAAATAAGAACTGATGGTTTCAAAGAAATAACCTTCGGGTTATTCATACGACGAAATGTGTGGCTCCAATACTCCTACTATAAACCTGAGCCATCGAACCTGCTATTTGATTGATGCTCGAAAAAACCTCTTCATTCCTGCGACTTAACATGCGCACCTGGGAATGGCATTTCAACTACTCCACACACATAAATTATCTTCCCAAAATTTATACAATAAATCAAGCCTCTGCTCGTTATCAACACTGGAAGATTAATAAACTTACAAGTTTATTTTATTTTACCATTCAGTTCAACCCGTGAATTTACCATACATATGAAAATCTTCATTTCACTTTCGAGTGTATTTACGTCATGATTTTATATAAATACAAAAATATCCTATTTGATACAAATATCATTTGCTTCCCGCTTCATGCCTCTCCGTGTTATCTGAAAACTGTACTTTGCTCATTGCAAATATCAACTGTTCAACCAGAACTGACATGTTGGTTGAATGCGGGCTTGCGCTAACCACTCTCCTTCGGAAAATCTCCTGTTCCAAACTAGAAATGTTTAAACTACTTCATAGGCTCTTTCTCAATACATATGATTATTAGAAAATATAATATCCAAGAATTATTTAGAAAAATTATGAAAATTATTATTATTATTATTAGTGGATTATTATTATTATTATTTGTATTATTTTAAATGTGTTTAATTATCATCTCATTATGTGAGAATCCACATGTTCGAACCTTCGAATATGGAAAAAATATCCATTCCTCAACAAAAATAAATTTAACTTTTACAGTTACATCGGCTGATTACCGTGATTTCCCAAAAATATGAAAAATTCAAATAAATCTTCGAAATGCTCGGTCATCGATCCTAAACTGTTCTGAGTGCTGAAAATGCTCAGAATAACTCTAACAAGTCTTGCGTAAATCATTGCAAGCTTTAAATACGACGAAAAAAATGTGTTGGTCATCTGCAGAAAAAAATAGTTTGTTCCAATTAGCTAGGCATAATATAATTCAAATGTGGCTTACATTTCTTGATGGTCTTGAAGCGTAGTAAACCTGGTCTGTACCAGATTTATCCATAGACATGCCCTATCGGACAAGCACGTATAATCCTTGTATCGGCCGCCATTGTAGACCCACAAATCGTCTAGTCAGACATAGTGGTAGTATCTTTCGACGTTTGAATAAACTGTGGTTCCATTTTAATATGAGCTTCTATCAAAGCCATAACAGTTTGTTGAAATAGGGTCAGATCTAAGTGATCTCTTCTTAGATATGTCAGTTGTAACATAACTCACTGTAATCTCATCAGTACAAGAAAAACATTGACAGTCTAAGCAATTAACGGCTGTTCTGAAGATCGTTCCATGGGCATGGTTTGTATATCGCCATCTGCCATGCGCTAGACAACTTGCAGTTTCCCTTGCGTAGACTAATGAACGCCACCGTTATAGACTAGTCTTCAGTGTACTGACAGATCGAAGTGGTTAACTAGTTACAAATAATGAAAAACTGACTTGAAATGGATTTAAACATCCAAGTATTAAGTTACTACTGGACTGTGACAAAATACTATTTTCTAGACAAAGTCTAGCATATGTCCTTTTGGAAATATAAATATTTCCACCAATGTCTGTAGAAATCAATCACCTCAGTGATTCTCCTCACCAGAAACTTACTAAGTTCCAACTCGTTTGCGCAGCACTTCTCGTGACTATCACGATTTGAAAAGAACTTCTGCGTAGATTCGGCAACCATGTGCCTTGGCTCAGCGTAGACGCAACTTGCTTGCCAAGTGCTTGTGTTAGAATGAGCTAACCATGCCTGTTCCAGCTGGCTTTTATTCAAAACGGTCAGGGTCACGCGTCATCGCCTGATATCTAGAAATCCTCATATCTCTTGAATCCCTGGTCCGATTTACTTGATACTAATTGCATTCTCTTTCATTTGGCCGTGCCAGTAATCTGATCCCAGTCTCAAGTCTCTACTCCATAGTTAACTATTTAATCAATAAATAGCCTCCACCTCTGCTGTTACTCGCTACGTCACTTGACATCCAACTATCGGTAAAATCCTTCGAAATGCTTCTCGAAGCAATGTAGCGCGATATTCAAATATCTGAACTTTCAAAAGCAGCTACAGCCTTTCCCCTAATATCTAGGTGTCTGAAACTTGGAATACCCATTCCTAGAGTTGGGCACATCCACCCCACACCTAGCAAAAAATAAAAATTGAAAAATTTTTATTTTTCCTATCTACACATTAAATCATCTGGTTCTTGAATAATAGATCTTCAGATTCGATGCATTATAAGTTCCCACGATGTTACCAGTTCGTGTATTAGCTACTTCATAGCTTCCATTATTGTTTACTTCCACAATACGATAGGGTCCAGCGTAAAGGCTTGCAAATTTCGAGTACACTCGATTTTGCACGTCAGAGGTTGTAGGTCTTTTCACTAAAACAAGAGTTCCTACGCGCAAGGGTCTGCGAAAACGCTTTCCTCTCACTCTGCGCTCTCTCTTCTCAGCTTGACTCCTTAACTTGTCTAAAGCTAGAGTTTCCCTCATCTGACGACTTGGTTCAATCTCAGGTGGAATAGAGATGATTCGATCCCACAATCGTGTTGGTTTAATTCCATGATGAAGCAACATAGGAATCTGTCCAGTACTCTCATGAATAGTAGAGTAGATGGATTCGGATGCTAAAGAAAGAACATCCATCCATTTCCAATGCTCATTTGGACAATAAAGGCGGCAAAATTTTGCTATTTCAGCCATCACGCGTTCCGCTGGATTGCTCTCTGGATGTCTAATAGAACAAAACAATTGTCTAATCCCAAGATTATTCATGATGGTTCGAAATTCTAATGATGTGAATTGAGGTCCACGATCTGATAAAAGGAATTCCGGTTTGCCTGCTTCCGGAATTACGCTGTCTCTAATTCTCTTCGCACAATACTTTGCGTTTGCCTTCTGAATTGGATGTAACATGGTGTATTTGCTAAAAACATCCATAGTCACCAAAATATATCGGTTGCCTCTTTTAGACTTTGGGAGAGGACCATATAAATCAGTCGCGAAGATTTCGCAAGGCTTAGAAGGAATAATAGGCCTTGGTAATTCTCTCAATAATCTAGAATTATGTTTACTCCTTTGGCATAAGTCGCATTCTCGAATAGTGTTTCTGACAGTTTGTCGCATTCGCTCCCACGAAAATTTCTCTTGAATCATGTTGACTGTCTTATCTACTCCAGCATGACCTGCGATTCTATGTGCCATCCAAATAATGGGTTTATGCAATCGTGGAGGTATCACTACTCTCAGCTTCGTTTTGTCGGGATCTGCAAACTTGTAGATTAAACCATCTAACATCATAAAATCTCTTGAAATTCTTTCAGTTTCCACAAAATCATCATCATTGGGATCCATGTTTCCTTGTAGAAAACGAAAAATGTTCCTAAGACGTCGGTCTCTCCTCTGGGATAAATGCAATAACCTTAACCTTCTCAAGGTATCTTCATCTTCCTGCGTCAGGTTAACTTGAAAAACCTTAGATGTAGACTCCACTGCTCTACTTAACAAATCAGCTCCCACATTCAACTTTCCAGGAGTGTGTTCAATAACTAGGTTGAATTGCTGAATAAAAAGTGACCATCTAGTTATTCTATCGCTGGCAAAGTTTGTTCTCAAAATGAACTCCAATGCGTGGTGATCAGTCCTCACAATGACTGAATGTCCAATTAACATTTTCTTCCATGACTCCAATGCGAATATTACAGCAAGTGCTTCTAACTCTGTGGTGTAATAATTTCTCTCTGATGGGCGAAGTTTCCTGCTAATGAACGCCAGGTAATGTCTCTTGTGGTCTTCATCCTCTTGAAGTAGAATAGCTCCAATCCCTACGGTGGATGCATCAGATTCTATGATGAAATTCTTGGTAAAGTCAGGATACTCCAATTTCACACTGTTTACCAATAACCTCTTGGCATCTTGAAATGATTGTTCACAATCTTTATCCCATTTCCATTTATTTCCTTTCTTTAACAATTCCTGCAATGGCGCAACTGTCTTGGTGAAGTTTGGACAATGCCCTGCAAAGAATTGGCATGTCCCGAGAAAACTGCGGACATTCTTCACTCTAGTAGGTCTAGGGAAATTTGCAATTGCTTGTATCTTCGTCTCATTGGGACGGTATCCTTTTCCATCCAAAATATGACCCAAAAATTTTATTTCCTTTCGAAAGAACTGACATTTTCGAAGGTTTACTTTGAAGTTCGCTTTTCTCAAATCTGCGAATAACATTTGAAGATGTAACAAGTGTTCCTCCTTAGTCTCAGATGCGATCAAGATATCATCAATATAACGAATTGCTATCTCTTTTACTTCAGGACTCAAATTTTGTTCCAGGGCTCTGATCAAAACGGATCCAGATGTTTTGACTCCAAATGGTAAACGGCGGAATACATATGTCTGCTGGTCAAACATAAATCCTGTAAACTTCTTAGAATCTTCACTAAGCCTAATGTGATGGTAGGACGAAGTGAGATCAATATTAGAGAACCAGACCTTGCCTTGGAATTTCCTTAACAGTTCCCTAATGATTGGTGGTCTGTCATACTCTGGCAGTAATCTTGAATTCAAATTTCGCGCGTCTAAACATAGTCTCAGACTTCCATCTTGCTTAGACACTACTGCTAATGGATTGACATAAGATGTAGTGTACTTTTCAATCACATTATTGTTTTCCATTTCCTTGATAAGCACTTTTACTCTTTCTCGATGCTTTTCTGCTACTGGATACAATTTAGCATGAAAATGTGCATCATCATTTACACGAATATGATATTCAAAATCTTTAATTTCACCAGGTTTAATGTCAAAAATATCGTGATACTCCTCCAAAATTTTCCCTAGCTCTGGGGACTCCTTCTCAGTGTAGACTTCTCTTCCTTCAGCTTCATGAAAAATCAGAGACCATTGAGCATCTCCCTCGAAGTCTTCCTCTTCTTTTCCCTCGAAGTTAATCTCTTCGGTATTCTTGAATCTGATCGTCTCTGTCTTCATATCTATCACTGCTTGATATTTCTGAATGAAATCTGCTCCCAATATCATGTCAAAAACCATGTCCTTCATTACAACAAATACATGTCGGAAATCATGTCCTCCAATCGTAATACATAAGTATAATTGTGTTTTACACAGAGATATTTTATTGGGTATTATTCCTTGGATCTTAATTCCTGATACTGGAATTTCCTCTAAATTCTCCTTGAGCTTCCACAGAATATAAAGCTTCTCACTCACCAGACAAAGCATAGCCCCAGTATCGATCAAAGTATCGACAGGCATACCAAATACTTCACATGATATAATTGGCATTCTAATTCTTGTACCCATTTCTTTTCGTTCGTCATTCTGTTGAATTAAGTCATCATCCTCTGCTTGCCATTTAATAATTCTGGAAGTGAAAGTATTCAAAATTCTATCTTCTACTGTGAATTCGAAGTTGTTTTTTTCATTACCATTTCCCCGGGATTGTTGTGTTCCCGATGGACCTGGTTCGTTGGGCCTCTGCTCCAAAAATTGCAAGTTATCTTGGTGTCTTGCTTCCAAATTTTTCCTCGTGTCCTTGTTAAACTCTTCATTGGACTGACGAGTATCTACATTCCCTCTATTATTGTAGTTGTTTCTACCATAATATCTTCTTTCCTGGTACCTTCCTTGAGTATCTCGTGGTCTTCTCCATCGAGTGTTGTATCGATTACCACCATCTGGTCTCGCATATGGCTTGTAACTATATCTGTTACTGTACTGGTTCCATCCTCTCTTATTGGAATCTTCCCTCGGCGTTTTCTCTTCTCGCTCCTCTCGAATCTCTCGAGGTGTCTGAGAATAACTGTCAGCCATAACAGCATACACAGCGTTGTTATTCTTTGCTCCCTTCTGATGGAAGAATTGAGCGTTTGTATGATCCAGCTTCTGTAATACTTCATCAAATTGTTCCATATTGTAGATATCAGCTGCGATCAAAGTCCTCTGGACGTCTGCTGGAAACTGACGTATCAATGCAGTAATCAACTCGTTATCTGGCATCGGCGGATCTAAATGTTGGAGTTTAGACAGCTGTCCAGAAAAGTACGTAGAGTATCGAGTAGGTTGTGACGTCGAGAATCTCTTCGAATATAACTCTGCTCTAACTTGCTGTTGGGTTTCCGGGGACCAAAACTTCTTCAATAGCCCACGAGGAAACTCCTCAAAAGTGGTTAGAGTGGATCTAAATGCTCTAAACCAAAGAAGTGCGGGACCTTCCAAGAACTTCCCTATCACTCGGATCTGTCTTTCTTTAGGGATCTTAGAATCTTTCAGGTAATCACCTGCTTCTCTCAAAAATTCCACGGGTGTCACAGAATCTCGCCCTGAAAATTTAGAAGGCTTATCCTCTATATTCGTAAATACAGTTATGGGGTTGGATTGAAATACTGTCCTGACCTCATCCTGTCTATCAGTCTCTCTAGCTGCTCCTAGATTTATCTGTATCTGTTCCTTTCCCCTTGCATTTGGCATTTTTAACAGATGATCAGACTGTTTCTCATCCTTTATTTGAGTTTTCATAGCCTCAAGTTCCTTCTGGTTTTCTTCTGCCATCTTCTTAATTGCTTCAGTTTCTTTACAATTTTCCTTAACATCAATGGATATCTGGTTCATAACAGCTTCATGACTTTTCAATGACCCTGTCATATCTGATATGTCCTTCTGAGTTGCTTGGATATCTTTGGCAATTACTTCGATATGGGATGACAAAGATTCCCTAATCTCCTTGATTCCCTCTTGATTCTCCAGCTTGAGTGTGTCTTTAATTTCATTGACAACTGTGGTCTTGATTTCAGTTTGCAATTCACTAATCACACCTTCTCTTATTTCTCCCATGACAAGTTCCTTAAATTGTTCCGTTAAACGTTGAACAACTAGAATTCCCATCTCGTTACTCTCCTTCTTCACTCTGACTTCCAGGTTGACCATGTCTTCACCAACTTTCCTAAGACCATGTTCTATCCTATCAGCTAAGCTTTGGGATCGAAGATCGGCATCGCGAATTTTATCGTCCATTAAACTAGCGTTAGTAGCTAATGAAGTTTCGAGCTCATGTGTTTTTTCGCATAATTTATTCATTTTACTTTCAAGTGTCATTTTCAAAATTTCAGAATTTTCTTTAAATTTACTTTCCATTGAATTAAATTTACTATTTAAATTTTCTTTTAAGTTACTTTTTAAAGAATTAGAACTTTCTTTAAGTTTATTTTCCTAAGACTCAGAATTTTCTTTAAGTTTTTCATCTAAACTTTCTTTCAAGTTATCTTTTAACCTGCTTTCTAAAGAATCAGAATTTTCTTTAAGTTTATCATTCAAATTTTCTCTAAGTTTATTTTCTAAAGAATCAGAATTTTCTTTAAGTTTATTTTCTAAAGAATCAGAATTTTCTTTAAGTTTATCATCTAAACTTTCTTTCAAATTATCAGAATTTTCTTTAAGTTTATTTTCTAAAGAATCAGAATTTTCTTTAAGTTTCTTTTCTAAAGCCTCTGTATTTTCTTTCATAATAGCGGCTACACGCCGTCCAGCCTCTTTTGAACTCTCCTCCAAACTCCTCATCATTCTCATCATTTCTTCCATAATTTCAATTATTCAAAACTTAGGGGTATACAACAGTGGCAAACACAAGCTTATAACTAGAACAAGAAATATGAATAGCTAATTGGAACACTATAATAAAATGAGATTTGTCCTAATGTCGACGTGATGGAAAAACAAAATTCTCTACTTTTACGAATTACATTTACCACAATATCACAAGAAAAATATGCAAGTTCTCAAATATCCTCCACCTGGATTCTAATAATGTGTATGTCCAGTCATCGAACGTTTACTACTGAATTTACTTGACGCCCTAATGGTTAAGCCATTATCAATAATATTCAAACCCATTCTAATTACTAACCAAGTTAATTTTTTTATTTTCCCCACTAATTGGGTTTCCTACTAATTTATTCATCCAAACCAGACATCTCTCAACTCCCAAAATATTTCTATAAAAATTATCACAATTTCAAATCGGCATGCGATTGACCATGTCTAAATCGGGACCCACGTTCGAAGCCATTTCTCTCTCTATCTTATTTTATGTGCCCGTTTAGACCGGAGTCCGCACGACCACATATGCATTTTACCAATAATCAGTCAGCACGAGAGTCAAAATATCCCGGAGCGCCAGATGGGTTAAAGCAAATCGCAAAAACGACATCAAATTAAAAAAAAATGCTTTGCTGATTTTTTGGCTCAATGCAACAATAAGGATAGAAGGAGATTTAATTGGGAGTAACACATCTGGTAAAATTATCTCAGTTTATTTTAAAGTTACAATCTGACTGCAAAAATGCTCAAAGCAGCATCATCCACGTGTGGCGATCCACACTCTTATTTACACACAATATACAGAAATCTTCCAAACACATTTGACAATCTTTTTGGAAACACAAGTCCGATTAATAGTCCTGTGGACTGTGTTCCAAAATTATTAATATTTAATTCCAGCTCAAAGTTAATTGTCTATACTGGAAATAACGTAGATCACTGTTTGACTATTTACATGATATTAACACTCGTAGAATAAATGTTTATAGAATTTTTAAACTTTCACTTGTTTTCCAGTTTCAAAAATATATCGTCGAAAATATTATCATCATTGAAGCAACACAAATTATTTATACATATTAATAACATCTGAAAAGTATTTGACCTTGAGCATAGCACCGAAGAACTGTGCGAAGCACAACAACAATTAATCGTTCTTCTGACATTAAACATTCGAGAAGTGACTCGATTATGAACTTCAAGTTCCAAACAAAACACATGATTTCTGAATCATCAACTTGATCAATAAATGGTTGAGCCATTCAACTATTCAATTATCCACTTGGAATCATTATGAAAAAAATATTTATATTTATGGCCATTTCTAGTAGCTTTCACAACTTGCAATTCTTCGACAGGATGCGGAAATAAGAATTGTAGCTTTATAATGAATTCATTTATTTCATGGCACTAGGATTGAAAATATCCTTCAAATTATTCGTGGTTAAAGAATTATTTTTAATTGGCAGTGGCCCATTCTACTATTTGTGTAAGAACACAATATTACAACAACAACGGCAAAGGTCTTCCTCTGAAGAAGAATAAACTACTATCATGACAAATCCGGGTTCTAGCAAAATCAAAGTCTAAATGGAATTCGTAAACAAGGTTGAAATAAGAACTGATGGTTTCAAAGAAATAACCTTCGGGTTATTCATACGACGAAATGTGTGGCTCCAATACTCCTACTATAAACCTGAGCCATCGAACCTGCTATTTGATTGATGCTCGAAAAAACCTCTTCATTCCTGCGACTTAACATGCGCACCTGGGAATGGCATTTCAACTACTCCACACACATAAATTATCTTCCCAAAATTTATACAATAAATCAAGCCTCTGCTCGTTATCAACACTGGAAGATTAATAAACTTACAAGTTTATTTTATTTTACCATTCAGTTCAACCCGTGAATTTACCATACATATGAAAATCTTCATTTCACTTTCGAGTGTATTTACGTCATGATTTTATATAAATACAAAAATATCCTATTTGATACAAATATCATTTGCTTCCCGCTTCATGCCTCTCTGTGTTATCTGAAAACTGTACTTTGCTCATTGCAAATATCAACTGTTCAACCAGAACTGACATGTTGGTTGAATGCGGGCTTGCGCTAACCACTCTCCTTCGGAAAATCTCCTGTTCCAAACTAGAAATGTTTAAACTACTTCATAGGCTCTTTCTCAATACATATGATTATTAGAAAATATAATATCCAAGAATTATTTAGAAAAATTATGAAAATTATTATTATTATTATTAGTGGATTATTATTATTATTATTTGTATTATTTTAAATGTGTTTAATTATCATCTCATTATGTGAGAATCCACATGTTCGAACCTTCGAATATGGAAAAAATATCCATTCCTCAACAAAAATAAATTTAACTTTTACAGTTACATCGGCTGATTACCGTGATTTCCCAAAAATATGAAAAATTCAAATAAATCTTCGAAATGCTCGGTCATCGATCCTAAACTGTTCTGAGTGCTGAAAATGCTCAGAATAACTCTAACAAGTCTTGCGTAAATCATTGCAAGCTTTAAATACGACGAAAAAAATGTGTTGGTCATCTGCAGAAAAAAATAGTTTGTTCCAATTAGCTAGGCATAATATAATTCAAATGTGGCTTACATTTCTTGATGGTCTTGAAGCGTAGTAAACCTGGTTTGTACCAGATTTATCCATAGACATGCCCTATCGGACAAGCACGTATAATCCTTGTATCGGCCGCCATTGTAGACCCACAAATCGTCTAGTCAGACATAGTGGTAGTATCTTTCGACGTTTGAATAAACTGTGGTTCCATTTTAATATGAGCTTCTATCAAAGCCATAACAGTTTGTTGAAATAGGGTCAGATCTAAGTGATCTCTTCTTAGATATGTCAGTTGTAACATAACTCACTGTAATCTCATCAGTACAAGAAAAACATTGACAGTCTAAGCAATTAACGGCTGTTCTGAAGATCGTTCCCTGGGCATGGTTTGTATATCACCATCTGCCATGCGCTAGACAACTTGCAGTTTCCCTTGCGTAGACTAATGAACGCCACCGTTATAGACTAGTCTTCAGTGTACTGACAGATCGAAGTGGTTAACTAGTTACAAATAATGAAAAACTGACTTGAAATGGATTTAAACATCCAAGTATTAAGTTACTACTGGACTGTGACAAAATACTATTTTCTAGACAAAGTCTAGCATATGTCCTTTTGGAAATATAAATATTTCCACCAATGTCTGTAGAAATCAATCACCTCAGTGATTCTCCTCACCAGAAACTTACTAAGTTCCAACTCGTTTGCGCAGCACTTCTCGTGACTATCACGATTTGAAAAGAACTTCTGCGTAGATTCGGCAACCATGTGCCTTGGCTCAGCGTAGACGCAACTTGCTTGCCAAGTGCTTGTGTTAGAATGAGCTAACCATGCCTGTTCCAGCTGGCTTTTATTCAAAACGGTCAGGGTCACGCGTCATCGCCTGATATCTAGAAATCCTCATATCTCTTGAATCCCTGGTCCGATTTACTTGATACTAATTGCATTCTCTTTCATTTGGCCGTGCCAGTAATCTGATCCCAGTCTCAAGTCTCTACTCCATAGTTAACTATTTAATCAATAAATAGCCTCCACCTCTGCTGTTACTCGCTACGTCACTTGACATCCAACTATCGGTAAAATCCTTCGAAATGCTTCTCGAAGCAATGTAGCGCGATATTCAAATATCTGAACTTTCAAAAGCGGCTACAGCCTTTCCCTTAATATCTAGATGTCTGAAACTTGGAATACCCATTCCTAGAGTTGGGCACAGTACATCACAACTGGAAAAACAATAGCCCTTATTATACGGATCTTTGTTGTTAAGGTTAGGTCTCTACTCCTTAAGATATTGTCCCTATTTGAAAATGCCTGTCTACCAAGTAGCAATCGTCTTTTGATCTAATGACTGCAGTCACCATCGGCAGAAATCTGTGAGCCAAGATAGTTAAAAACAGAGACTATCTCCATTTCTTTAGCCTACTTTCGATTTTTGCAAAAAATGAAAGTAGACTTATGAGATCACTACAGGGCGAAAAAAGTGTGTCTGTCTGTGTGTATGTGTGTGTGTGAGTCTGTGTGTGTGTGAGTGTGTGTACTCTGAATGTCTGTCCCCCCCCTATCAATTCGAACACGGTGAGGGCAAATTGAACGAAATTTGGTACAAAGGTAGCACTAGCAAAGGACACCTCAGTGTCATGTTTTATATCGCCGCCATCTTGACGGAAATGTAATGGCGGCCACACAAATGTTCAACGCTTAAATCAAATTACGACTAACCTAATCATCCGATCTCTACCAAATTTTGCAACAACATACCTTTATGGGGGCAGCATCCTTTGACAAAACTAATAGGTCATCAGCCTAATAGTTTGCGGATGGCGGCCATCTTTGTGTGAAAATCGATTGCCCCTATTAATTCGAACACAGTGAAACCAAATGGAATGAAATTTGGTGCAGAGGTAGTACTAGCAAAGGGAACCCCAGTGTCATGTTTTATATCGCCGCCGTCTTGACGGAAACGTAATGGCGGCCACACAAATGTTCAAAGCTTAAATCAAATTACGACTAACCTAATCATCCGATCTCTACCAAATTTTGCAACAACATACCTTTATGGAGGGAGCATCCTTTGACATCTCTAATAGGTCATTAGCCTAATAGTTTGCGGATGGCGGCCATCTTTGTGTCAAAATCGATTACCCCTATTAATTCGAACACGGTGAAACCGAATGGAATGAAATTTGGCACAGAGGTAGCACTAGCAAAGG
The DNA here is from genome assembly GCA_946902985.2 of Meconema thalassinum. NCBI lineage: Eukaryota > Metazoa > Arthropoda > Insecta > Orthoptera > Tettigoniidae > Meconema > Meconema thalassinum. Next base: position 355,042,076 of record OX336388.2, on the reverse strand, counting down.
GCACCTCAGTGTCATGTTTTATATCGCCGCCATCTTGACGGAAACGTAATGGCGGCCACACAAATATTCAAAGCTTAAATCAAATTACGATTAACCTAATCATCCGATCTCTACCAAATTTTGCATCAACATACCATTATGGAGGGAGCATCCTTTGACCAAACTAATACGTCATTAGCCTAATATTTTGCGGATGGCGGCCATCTTTGTGTGAAAATCGATTCCCCCTATTAATTCGAACACGGTGAAACCGAATGGAACGAAATTTGGTACAGAGGTAGCACTAGAAAAGGCCACCTCAGTGTCATGTTTTATATCACCGCCATCTTGACGGAAACGTAATCGCGGCCACCCAAATGTTAAAGGTTAAAATGTAATTACGACCAACCTAATAATCTAGTCTCTACCAAATTTTGCAACAACAAATCTTTATGTGGGAAGCATATTCTGACCAAACTGCTAGATCATCAGCCCAATAGTTTGCAGATGGTGGCCAAGTATGTGTGCAAATCCATTCCCCGGATCAATTCAAACACGGTGAAACCGAATTGAATGTTTTTTTTACAGAGGTAGCACTAGTAAAGGGCACCTCATATTCATGTTTAATATCCCTATAGCACGTTGTATTTGAACAAGCTACAACAACCAACATTCAATTATACTCCTTGAAAAGGACAAAGAGTTATAACAATACCCATGCATTTAGGAGAAAGTAGGCTATATGTTCTTTACTGAACATCTTGTTTCTCCTCCTACGCCACAAAATGGTTGGGGATTGTTGTGAAGTCCCGACAAGAGTTTCTGTTGTTCTGAGGAAGCTTTCCCTAGATTTTAGTCGGGGTTTTGCAGGTCGATGTTCAAGCAAAGGATGGGCTTCAGAAGTTTCTGCCCTTTTTTCTCTCTCATTTTTCGCCGCTACTTCTTGGCGGATGTCAGGGGGTGCGATACCAGCAAGGGTGTACTGTTTGTCCAGCGAAGAGGGCTTGAGGGATCCAGTAGCCTAATAATACAAGTATCGTTAGGTGCAACATCTACCACTTTGGCATGTCTGGATTTGTACCATATTTGGCTTGCTCTGAGGAAGGCCACAGTGTGGCCCAAACCGGTAAAATAAACAAGTAGTTTCGTGAAGAACTATACAGCCTATTTTCATATATCCTACTTATGTTAATTGCCTCTATCAACATACAAAATTTGTGTTTGATTGCTGTAATAGATTCATAAATATTGAGAACCGACTAAATATTTCAGATGGTAGCCATGTTGGATTTTATGTATGTAGGTCCTTGGGTTATGTACTCTTACATGAAGATTATCGTGTACGTGTAGCATTCAAGCTTCAATCGCATCATTAGGACACAAGAAGTAACAAGGAGGTTTTTAAAATTTCGCACAGCTGCCATCTTGTGGTTATGGAAACAATTGAAAAAAATAGATGCCAGTGGATTGACATTCGTATAAGGATTTACTGTACCAAGTTTCACTGCACTCGGATGGTTAAATTGCGAGAAACGTCCATGTGAATATTTATACTTCGCGTCACCGCCATGTTGGATTTGTGATCACCAGGTTATTTAAAGTCCTATAGATGATCTTAAATTTATAGCCCCTATGAACATAAAAAAATCAGTTTGATTGCTATAATAGATTCGTAGATATTCAGAGCCGTCTAAATATTTCGGATGGACGCCATGTAGGATTTATAAATGTATAGGCCATATAGTCATGTACCATTAAAGGAAAATTATTGCGTAGGTTCATTATTCACACTTTCACTTCGATCGCATGATAACGACACAAGAAATAAAAACTTAATTTTAAAATTCGCAAAGCCGCCATCTTGAGGTTATGTAAACAATTGAACTAAATTAGATGCCAGTGCATTGTAATGTGTATAAACATTCCCTGTACCAGATTTCATTGCGTTTGGAACATTAAATAGCGAGAAAGCTCTATTTAAAATTTTCAAATTCGCTTGGCCGCCATGTTCGTTTTGTAGTTAACCGGTTTTCGAATGTCTTATAGATGAACTTTCAGTAGTACCCTTTATCACCGTACAAAATTTCAGGGTGATACCGCTAATAGTTCCAAAGATATAGAATGCCAGTGAAATATTTCGCACATCCGCCATCTTGTGGTTATGTAAACAATTGAACGAAATTAGATGTCTATGCATTACAATGTGTATAAACATATACTGTACCAAGTTTTATTGCGTTTGGTTGGTTAAATCGCGAGAAATGTCTATTTAAAAGTCGCAAATTCGCGTAGTCGCCACATTTTGTTTTGTAGTTACCAGTTTTTCAAAAGTCACATAGGTGAACTTCTAGTAGTTCCCTTTATTACCATAAAAATTTCCAGGGTGATATCGGGATCGGTTTCCGAGTTTTTGAATGCTGGTGAAATATTTCGCACAGCCGCCATGTTGGATTGGTGAGACGTAACAAAATTTGAAGGCACGGTCGAGGTCGTCCTGAATAGTGCTATGAACGTACTGAGTTTCATTGAAATCGCTCCATCCGTACAAAAGTTATTAGGGGGGACACACACACACCTCTCTCACACACACACACACACACACACACACACACGCACACACACACACACGGACAAAAGGTGATCTCATAAGCCTATTTTTTCAAAATTGAAAATAGGCTAAAAAGAGTGATAGTCAGTCTGAAAGACTAGACTTCACATCATTTTAAATGCTACAAATGCTGATAAATGCTTGGTGGAAGCCTCATGATCATGCAGCGAACTGCGTGAACTCAAAGTTCATTAGCAAGTGCAAACCAAGGTCAAAGAAGGTTGCTGGCTGGATGACGTCACGGTCACCGGAGCGCGCGGGGAAAGGAGGGAGTTCAAGCGGTACTATGACGTCACACACCTCAGTGCATTCTCGGTACATTTCGTCCCGTCGCCGTAACGTAACGCTAGACCTCAGCGTAACGACGACGTCGACAAGATCATTTTAAATGATAAAAGTACAAATTAATATTGACTTAAGGTTTTTAATCTTCAGGACTCATTATACTTCCTCAATAATGAAAGGAAGATTGTAGTTTTACGTGACCGTGAATCTTGTGATCATGAGCCACGGGACCTCCTTTTTACGTGGAATCCGAACCACAGGACATGGCATTTCACTTCGAAAATCTCACATGCATTGACCGGGAATCGAACCCGGACCGCCTTGGTGAGAGGCATACAGCTAGACCGCTGAGCCACCACGCCCCCTGCCCTCAATAATGAAAGGGCAAACATGGACATTTTCATGTCACATTATAATGTTAATATTACTGAAAATCAAATATTATCTCTTTATCTCCTTGACCTAAATAAAGTACACAAAACAACTTCTTTAAATAAAAACAATTAAAAAGTTTAAAAAATGGTAGGCCTAATAAAATTAAAATTAAAAATAAATAAGCTCATAAAAATTAAAATTAAAATTTTATTAAAAGTTTTATACCCTAAATTTTTAGAATATTAAAGTGTTAAAGAAAATAAAAATGTAAATTATTAATTAATATTAGGGTGAAATTAGAATTAAAAATAAATAAGCTTGTAAATATTAAAATTCTATTCTTTTATAATCTTAATCTTAATTTTAAGAACATGAACATTTTAAAGAAAACAAAAATTAAAATTAATAATAATTAATTATAAGGTAAAACAATTGAAATTAAATTAAAACAAGTAGTTCCGTGAAGAACTAAAGCCTATTTTCATATATCCACTATCAACATACAAAATTTCCGTTTGATTGCTGTAATAGATTCGTAGATATTGAGAACCGACTTAATATTGCGGATGGTCACCATGATGGAATTTTATTTATATATAGAGTTATGTACTGTTACATGAAGATTATTGTGTACGTGTAGTATTCAAACTTCAATCGCATGATTAGGACATAAGAAGTAAAAAACGAGATTTTAAAATTTAGCACGGCTGCCATCTTGTGGTTAAGAAAACAAATGAGATACCTTAGATGCCAGTGGATTGACATTCGTATATGAATTTACTGTACCAAGTTTCATTGTACTCGGATGGTTAAATTGCGAGAAACGTCCATTTAAATATTTATACTTCGCGTCACCGCCATGTTGGATTTGTGATCACCAGGTTATTGAAAGTCATATAGGTGAACTTATGTTCATAGCCCCGATGAACTAAAAAAAAATACCGCCATGTTGGATTTGTGATCACCAGGTTATTGAAAGTCATATACACACATCAAAAAAAGTTTTGCATCACCTCGGTTCCCAGATCTCCGGCATATAGACGTTGACTGTGTATATTGTATCCAAGATACAGTCCCTTTGACTGTTCATAGATGTCACTAAAACTGCTCAAAGATGTAAACAACCATGCATGAGCAGGGCCTATTAGACGGAGGGGGTACGACAGCCGATCAGTTCCAGTCATTCCACCAGGACGAAGGTACGCTGCTCATGTTGTCTGTAGTTCTACCATGCCTAGAAGGTCAATACCGCAGTTCGATCGCGTCCGCATTGTTACTTTGTGTCAAGAAGGGCTCTCAACAAGGGAAGTTTCCAGGCGTCTCAGAGTGAACCAAAGCGATGTTGTTCGGACATGGAGGAGGTACAGAGATACAGGAACTGTCGATGACAGGCCTCGCTCAGGCCGCCCAAGGGCTACTACTGTAGTGGATGACCGCTACTTACGGATTGCCGCTCGGAGGAACCCTGACAGCAATGCCACCATGTTGAATAATGCGTTTCGTTCAGCCACAGGACGTCGTGTTTCAACTCAAACTGTGCGCAATAGGCTGCATGATGCGCAACTTCACTCCCGACGTCCATGGCGAGGTCCAGCTTTGCAACCCCGACACCATGCAGCGCGGTACAGATGGGCCCAACAACATGCTGAATGGACCCCACGGAATTGGCATCACGTTCTCTTCACCGATGAGTGTCGCATATGCCTTCAACCAGACAATCGTCGGAGACGTGTTTGGAGGCACCCTGGTCAGGCTGAACGTCTTAGACACACTGTCCAGCGAGTGCAGCAAGGTGGTGGTTCCCTGATGTTTTGGGGTGGCATTATGTGGGGCCGACGTACGCCACTGGTGGTCATGGAAGGCTCCGAAACGGCTTTACGATACCTGAATGACATCCTCCGACCCATAGTGCAACCATATCGGCAGAATATTGGAGAGGCATTTGTCTTCATGGACGACAATTCTCGACCTCATCGTGCACATCTTGTGAATGCGTTCCTTCAAGATAACGACATCGCTCGACTACAGTGGCCAGCATGTTCGCCAGACATGAACCCTATCGAACATGCCTGGGATATGTTGAAAAGGGCTGTTTATGGACGTCTTGACCCACCAACCACTCTGAGAGATTTACGCCGAATTGTCGTTGAGGAGTGGGACAATTTGGACCAACAGTGTCTTGATGAACTTGTGGATAGTATGCCACGGCGAATACAGGCATGCATCAATGCAAGAGGACGTGCTACTGGGTATTAGAGGTAGTGGTGTGTACTGCAATCTGGACCACAAATGCTGAAAGTCTAGCTGTATGATGGTACAACATGCAATGTGTGGGTCTCATGAGCAATAAAACGAGCTGAAATGTTGTTTGTGTTGATCTCTATTCCCTCTGTATTTAACGGTTCCGGAACTCTTGGAACCGAGGTGATGCAAAACTTTTTTTGATGTGTGTAGGTGAACTTATATCCATAGCCTCGATGAACTAAAAAAAAAAATTCAGTTTGATTGCTGTAATAGATTCGTAGATATTGAGAACCGTCTAAATATTTCGGATGGTCGCCATGTTGGATTGTTAAAAGTATATGCTATAGAGTTATGTACTATTAAAGGAAAATTATTGCGTATGTTCATTATTCTAACTTTCACTTCGATCGTATGAGTACGACACAAGAAATGAAAACGTAATTTAAAACTCACACAGCCGCCATCTTGAGGTTATGTAAACAATTGAACTAAATTGGATACCATTGCATTACAATGTGTGTAGTCATATGCTTTACCAAGTTTCATTGTGTTTGGATGGTTAAATCGCGAGAAAAGTCTATTTAAAACTTTCAACTTCGCTTGGCCACCATGTTCGTTTTGTAGTTACCAGGTTTTTGAAAGTCACGTAGGTGAATTTCTAGTAGTTCCCCTTATCACCGTACAAAATTTCTGGGTGATATAAGTAACAGTTTCGGAGATACGGAATGCTGGTGAAATATTTCGCCCAGTCGCCACGTTGAGGTTATGTAAACAATTGAACGAAGTTAGATGTCGGTGCATTACAATGTGTATGAACATATACTGTACCAAGTTTCATTGCGTCTGGTTGGTTAAATCGCGAGAAACTTCTATTTAAATGTCGCAACTTTGCTTTGCCGCCATGTTGGTTTTGTAGTTACCAGGTTTTTGAAATTCACATAGGTGAACTTCTAGTAGTTCCCCTTATCACCGTACAAAATTTCTGGGTGATATCAATAATAGTTTCGGAGATATGGAATGCTGGTTAAATATTTCGAACAGCTGCCATGCTGGATTGGTGAGACGTAAAAAAAATGAAGAGCACGGTCAGGGTCGGCCAAAATGGTGCTATGAACTTACCGAGTTTCATTGAAATCGCTCCAGCCATTTAGAAGTTATTAGGGGGTGGGTTGGGGGGGGGCAACACAGACACACACATACACACACACACACACACACACACACACACACACACACACACACACGGTCAAAAGATGATCTCATTAGCTTATTTTTTCATAAATGAGAATAGTCTAAAATGACGTCCAACACGATAAGGCTACAACTTAACAGCGTTGACGCCAAGATCTCTAACTCGATATTAATTACGATAGCTGTGTTCGCCTCCTCCGATAAAATTTCACTTTCAATTTTAACATGAATCTTTTTAAGTGTAGAGCACATATTGCAATGCTAACGACTAATGCAAGACTATATTTTATTTTACTCCGTTGCGTAGCCGTGTGTGTTTAATCGTGCACCATGACCACGATGGGGAAGCTGCAGCAAATCAGGAGGTCGAATTTTCGAATCCCGGTGCTGACAGCGGGTATCCTGAGTGTGTTCTTTTCCCAGAGCTTTAACACTCGCTCCAAGCAAATGCCGGGATAGTACGTTATTTTAAGTTCCGGGGCACCTAATACAGTTACACACACTGCTACAACATCACATAAATACAGATTATCAGACAAGTTCAACACACACCCATGTACGCGGGGCTGATGACGAAGATTTTCCAGGCTCCTAAAATGAATTTACAATAACAAATAAAATACTATATTTTATTTTTCTAATACAATCAGGACTTACAATGAGTAAGGAAATGCATCTCATTGACCAATTATTACAGCGTTTCTCAATAATCAAGGGTTTAGAATAAAAACTAGTTCGTTATTGGAAAGTACCCAATTAATAGCATTGGATATTGCCAAAGAGAAAGACATCATTATCATTAGCTTGTCAGAGAACAAGCAAGAAATAACTCCATATAGGCTATTCTGGAGAGGTCTTGAAGCAGTCGATGCTTCCAGCGCCTGCCTTCAAACGTTTCACATCTTTAATTAACTTCCTTCGAATCAAGTACATGGGCATCCTGACAAGCACGCCACCAGTTACAGAAACTTCATTTGCATCTTTCGTTGCTACTCACTTCACTTTATAACTTACGGACATTTCTACCCAAGGGACATGGAACTTCATTAACCCAGAGATATCCCTGCTCGTTTCGAATTAAGTAGAATGAAAAGGAGCACACATTTTGCCTCAGGTGGTTTACCGTGCTGCCTAGTCGAACATTTCACTACCAAGATTGCTAAAACATTCACGCCGAAAGAGAGAGTTTAAATCATGGTGCAAGTGCCAATTAAGATACACCAAATATCAGAAACATCCACAATATGTACACAATATGTAACCGATGACGACATCGGCTAATCGTGGCGTGTGTAACGAGGTGTGGTTCCGACCAGAGCATGGAAGGTCACAGCCCGTCGCTAGAGGGCACGCGTGCACGTCACGTGACGATACAAAGCGAGCAGCAGCATGCATCAATCGTCCAACCGAGACCAAGACAGTAGGCCATTCGACATGCTTCCTGGTGTGGTTGAAGACTATGGGGCACCCATTGGGCACACACTTTCCGCAAGTGCAGTCGTTCCTTCATGATGGTGTGTACACTCCCGACGCTCAATCCGACCACGGCGGCTATAGCGTTCACTGTCACTCGGCGGTCCTGGGTAATGAGTGCATCAACCAGGTGGACGTTGTCATCGGTAATGCAGGGGGGTGCCCCAGACCGGGCATCATCGGCCAACGACACCCGTCCTTCCCTGAAGCGCTTGTGCCACGCCTTGACCCTTGCTAGGGACATGCAGTGTTCGCCGTACACTTGTGACATTTAGCGATGAATGTCCGTTCCCTCTACTCCTTCCGCTGTCAGAAACCGAACAACACCTCTTTGCTCTTCGGTTGACGCCTCCATGTCACTGTTTGCAATGCGACTGGCAGCGTTGGACGATTGATACATGCCGCTGCTCGCTTTGTATCGTCACGTGACGTGCACGCGTGCCCTCTAGCGACGGGCTGTGACCTTCCACGCTCTGGTCGGAACCACACCTCGTTACACACGCCACGATTAAGCCGATGTCGTTACCGGTTTGCGCATTCCAGCCTCCGGCTCGTTACTTTTTGAACGCACCTTATATTTTCAAAATATATTTATATCTGATGCTGCATGCCTATAGACAAAGTTACTAATGTGATTAAAAAATATATCCAACTTTCAAATGTTTTCTCAATATCAATTTTTCCACCACATAGGTACACTTTTCTCTGAAACCCTAAATACTACATAACTGAAATGTTCAGGGGTTGTTTATTGAGTGATTATACACCTATTTATGTAGAATTATACTTCTATTAAACCATTTGTAGAATTTGCATGCATTTACATTCATATTTTCACTGAGATTTATAGAATCCAAAATTCAAATGGCCATAAATAAAAACCTTTACACGGTATTTGGATAATTCTACATAAAGTTAGAGATAGTGAAATATATTTAAAATATTAAAAGCTCAGGCCAGAATCTTTTATAGTTATGTTGTAAAGTGTACCTAAATAAGAGGATGTAACAAACTTTTTGCCGTGACTATACTCGTGCCATTTTGCCGACCACGATAGCTGTTGCTTGCCACGTAATGGACCAAACACAATATTAGATAACTGTACAAAGTTTCAATGCTCTTTGTTTTATATTGAGAACTCTGTGAACTTTTTAAAGCCAGATATGCATTTTCGGTTACATGCCCCCTTAGGCAGTATAGGGGGTATGAATACATGTCGCACACAGGCTACTCTTCTTTTATAACTTCCTCATGTCATGTTAAGCGCTACGTCCATTACTTGTACAGTCACAGTCATACGTGCTATAACTCTGCCACTATCCTACGTCACTACTTTATGGCAAGGTATATCGACTATATTTGACTTATTCTCTGTTGCTTTTATCTAGAACAGGGCCATCCACACAGCGCTCCGGCTGCGCTCTAGGCCAGTGCTCCGAGCGCCTTGGTGGAAGGTACTGTAGTTTTGGTAGTGGTGGGAGGAGCTTGGCTGGTTGAGCACGTGGTCTGCCCGCCGCGCCAAAGTGAGCAATGTTTGACTCAACGTACATTTGTGAGCGTTTCTTTTCGGTTCTTATGCTTACCAAAAGTAAACATCGTGCAACGATGAGCGATAGAAACTTGCGCAATTGTTTACGAATAGCTGTGTCCAGAAATAGTGTACCCAATTTAGAGAATATAGTTTCCTTAAAAACTAAAAGCTCGTAAAAACGACGGAGCAAAGGTCTCACAAGGTCTGTACTACTATTCAAATGAGTAAAGTGTTGTTGAATTTCAGTTTGAAATAAATCAATATATTTTTTACTTTGCTTAACACTTGTGTTCGTTTCCTGCACAATCCATACATCGGAGTGCCATTCGATTTGTAGTCGAATATGCGGTATATTTTTTAATGGCAAATCAGCCCTATCAATATGTCATCAAACCCACAAAAGCCGTCAACCGCACGACCGTTCGTACGTATCTATTCAGCGCGGTCCGAACACCGTCCGTTTCAGGTCTCCTCTCTGCCACAGTGTAGTGGTGGTAGGGGAAGGAGCGCTAGTCTGACTGCCAAGTGCTCCCCGAGCGCGGCCGCGCTCTCAGAGCGCAATGGCTGGATGACCCTGATCTAGAGCATAGGGTTTCAATGAAGTTCCGCCAGTGCACTCTAATTTCGAACGATGGCCCTCAGTTCTGCCAACGTCTTCCCTTCCTTGCTGGCCTCTTTATCCACAGTCCTTCTCCACGATGCTTTTGGTATTTCATGTTTCCATTTACCCTGGGGATACCAGAACAAACCTTGTCTCTACACATCACCCTGACTTTTTTGGAGGTCATGTCTAATCCAGCTCCATTTCTGAATGGCGATGGGTTCCTTTCTCGTCTTATTCCACAGATCTTCTTTAGCTATCAGTCACATTTGGCCAGGAAATTTGGAGAATTTCACTCAGACATTAAGAAAGACTTGCAAGCTATTGGTGATTTGGTGGTGACTTTCGATGCTTCGCATCCGTATATCAGCACTGCCATCACATTTGTTCTGAATATTCGGTGTTTTGTCGCTGTGGAGATATCTCTTGCTCTCCAGAGTGGGTACAGCTGAATGAAGGCCCCATTTGTCTTTAGTTTCTTCGGCGTACTCATTCTTCACTTTCAGTGTTCTTCCATCTCTTATTAGCCTACTTTCGATTTTTGCAAAAACTGAAAGTAGACTTACGAGATCTACAAGGGAAAATGTCCGAGTGTCTGTGTGTTCGTGTGTCTACCTCTAACCACTATCGATGCAAAGACGACGAAAACGAATTGAACCAAATTTGGTACAGGGGTAGCACTAGCAAAGGAAACCTCAGAGCCATGTATAATATCACCGCCAGCTTAACCAAAACAAAATGGTGGCCACCCAAATGATGAAAAATTAAATCAAATGACGACTAAAATAATCAGCAGATCTCTCTCTACCAAATCTCGGAAAAATATATTACTTTCATATGGGAAGCGTCTGGAACCCAAACTACAAGGTCATCATCCAAATAATATCCAGATGGCGGCCATGTTAATCATGCAAACATAGTAGGTCAATCCGTACCTTATGATCCAACAAGGCCTGGTTTTACCAGTTCCGCTTATAGAACAGAGGTGGTTAAAACTGTCCTCAATGACGTGACCCGCTGGATATTATAATTTTATATCACAACTAGCGGGCCCGTGCGAGAACTCTCGCATAATGGGTTGTGTGCGCCCCATGTGTACAGACTACCCGCCAACTCTATTTCTATGCGGGCTTTACGCGACACAGTTCTTCCAGGGGCTATCGTCTTGTTTATTTGTTTAAAAGCATTTTATAAACAAATAAATATATTTCCGTTGACTTTTCAAGAAATGCATGATCTTTCCTGCATAATTGAGACGATTTGGAAAAAGGAGAGATTTTGAGAGGCTGATCAGGCGGCTGTTTGTTGAACACAGGGGAACCTACGCACTTCTCTATTGCGCACGGCACTTATTCAAGTGTCGATATTACTTTGTGCAGTCGTGCGCTGGTTTCCCTGCTACAGTGGGGTGTACACGACGACCTTTGTATTAGTGACCATTTTCCAATTATCGTTACTCTTCCGAACCAGAGAGCCATCGAGTTACCAAGTCGATGGATTCTCCGTCGGGCTGATTGGCCAAATTTCACGGCACGTGCGGTGTTTGCCGAAGATACCTTTGAGAGTGTCGACGATCATACCATTGACATAACGAATGGTATTTTGGCTGCTGCTGAGGAAACAATACCTTCCTCATCCAGAAACTCACGCCGGAAGCTTGTCCCTGGAGGACAGCCGAGAATGCAGCAGCCATTCATGATCGTCGACGTTCTTTCAAATGCTTTCGGAGGCAAAACACTATGGCCAACCTTATCACTTTCAAAAGGATGTATGTGTCGTCTATGACGGCGCATACTCCTTCATCTCAAGTGTGGACAAAGCTTCGTCGGATCTCCGGACTCCCGACATCATTGTCGATACCCGGAGTATCCATCAATGGAAACATCATCACGGACCATCTCGCCATTGCCAACAGTATTGGCTCGCACTTCTCCGATGTATCCTGCTCTGGGAGTTACGATCCTACATTTCTGATTCTGAAGCGGGAGGCAGAGATTCACCCCTTGTCCTTTGCCTCTGCTGTTTCGGAGTCCTATAATGTACCATTCTCTGAATGGGAACTGCGCAGTGCGCTTGCACTGTGCAGGGATACGGCTCCTGGACCGGATAACATACATAATCAAATGTTAAAACATCTGTGTAAATCCAGTATAAAACAACTGTTGACCCTCTTCAATCGTATATGGATTGAAGGGGAGTTTCCATCTCAATGGCGAGAGGGGATTGTGATACCGATTCCTAAGGCTGGAAAGGATCCCAAGTTTGTAAGCAGCTATAGGCCCATTTGTCTGACAAATAGCCTATGTAAGCTGCTCGAAAAGATGGTGAACCGTCGACTGGCGTGGTTCTTGGAGGAGAAAGGTCTCCTGTCTGAGCACCAGTGTGGATTTCGCTCTCATAGGTCCACCACTGACCATCTGGTGCGACTTGAGAGCGCCATACAGGAGGCATTTTTCCGAAAGCACCACCTAGTCACTGTTTTCTTTGACCTCGAGAAAGCCTATGACACTACATGGCGCTACGGGATCCTTTCCACCATTCACAAGTGGGGCCTCCGTGGTAATCTACCGACTTTCATTGCGAATTTCATGTCCGTCCGACTCTTCCGTGTAAGGGTCGGTAAGGCATTATCGCAATACCATACTCAAGAAAATGGAGTTCCTCATGTTTCTGTGCTGCGTGTCACTTTGTTCGCGATTGCTAGAAATGGCATTGTTGCCGCACCCGGGTCCGCGGTAGTTCCATCGCTGTATGTAGACGATTTAGCACTGCATTACAGCTCTGGAAGTATGGCAGTCGTGGAACGGCAATTGCAGCTAGCTATCAACCGGGTCGACAGGTGGGCTCACGACCGAGGTTTTCATTTTTCAGCTGCGAAAACCTCCGTCGTCCATTTTTGTCGGCTCCGGAGGCTATATTTACACCCTGAACTATATCTCAGGGATGCTGCGTTGCCGTTGGTTGACACTTATATCTTCCTGGGGCTCCATTTTGACAGCAAATTAACGTGGCAGCACCGTAAACGGCAATTGAAAATGACGTGTCTCAGGAAACTGAACATGCTCAAGTTTCTTAGTGGGACTACGTGAGGGGCTGATAGTGCGGTGCTGCTACGGTTCTACCCAGCCCTCGTCCTGTCCCGGCTAGACTATGGTTCTGCGGCATACGGTTCAGCAAGGCCGGCAATCTTGAAAATGCTGGACAGTATCCACCATTGTGGCGTTAGGCAGGCTACCGGTGCCTTCCGGACCAGCCCGATACCCAGCCTACTCGCCGAATCGGGTGTTTCACCTTTAAATTATAGACGCCAGCATACTGTATGCTTTTAGCATATGCTGCTAATGTGCGTCAAATGCCGCAACACCCGACCTATCTAGCTCTCTTCGGTACCCAAAACCACCAGGGGTATTAGACTTGATAGCTTGTGTACTGAAACAGGAGTGGCTGTAGGTCCCTGTATGATCGGGACACCTAGCGAGGTGCCTCCGTGGCAAGTCCCGCGTCCGGAAATTCGGTTAGATCTGCACCGAGGTCCTAAGGTGAACACGGATGCCTCGGTTTATGGGAGGCAGTTCCACAGCATAGTTCACCAATTTCCGGACGCTGGCATTCTCTACACGGATGGTTCGAAGATGGACTAGCAAGTGGGTTGTGCTTACGTTATTGATGGTGCAAATACCAAGATCTCTTTGCCTGAGGCCTGTAGTGTGTTTACTGCGGAGCTCGTTGCCATCTATGAAGCTCTGCAGTTTGCACTGCAGGATGCACGAATCCACTTTCTCGTGTGTACCGACTCTTTGAGTTCGTTGCAGTCAATTGCTACATGTTTCCCGCAACACCCCCTAGTGCAGCGAATCCACGACCTACTAGCCGGGCTGTGCCACGCTGACACTCGAATCACCTTTCTGTGGCTTCCAAGCCACATGGGAATTGTGGGAAATGAGTTAGCAGATCAAGCTGCAAAAGAGGCGATATCACTACCACCTCGACCTATGGAGGTACCCGCTAGATATATTCGCTCTCAGTTACGCCTAAAAGTTCTGGCTTTTTGGGAGAGTCAGTGGCTAGCTGACCCACTGCCCAGCAAAATGAGAGCGATCAAGGGAACTACTCGCGTGTGACGGAGCTCTTTCCGGTCACGGAGAGAGTCCGTCATTTTGTGTAGGCTAAGGATAGGTCATACAAGATCCACTCAATCGTATCTGATGAGAAGGGAAGACCCCCCACTTTGTACCTGTGGAGCCGTTTTCACCGTGGCCCACATTTTCACCGAGTGTGTGGATCTTGCTGACTTACGAAGAAACCTTGGTTTGCAGATGACACTCAAACTTTTATTAGCAGAGACGCGGTAGCTGCTGATCGCGTGCTCCGTTTTATAAGTGAGAGTGGGTTAGGGCCAGCAATCTAAATTCTCCAGTGAACATTGACTCAACGACTTGTTCGATTTTGAATGATAATGTTTTGTTTTTCCGTAATTTTTGTTTATTTTTATTTAATTCTTTGTTTTGTTTTATTAATTTTTGGGCTTTTTGAATTTAGGTGTCCACATCAAAATTTTTAATTCAATTCCAAATTTGTATTCTTTAATCTGTGTTAAGAGGGGCAGATGACCTCTTAGTTCCGCCCCTTAAAACAACAATAACTAACTAACTAACCTGGTACAAACCAGACGTTCTAACTCCCTCTGGTTTAGGAGCTTGAGTTTTGTGAAACATATACCTTAGCGTATTATATAATAAGACTAGCAATCTGGCCCGGCTTCGCCCGGGAACAGTTATGAATGCAGTACGTGATAAGCGCTTCTTTTTGTCGATGTCAATGAACTAAGACCTATATCCGTTTTACGTCTCGGCATGATGGGTTAAAATCACTGACTGGACTATTAATTATAATTTCATGGAGATGCATGTGCAACGAATTCTTGTTAGACGTAATTTAAGAATGGCGAGGTGCATGGAACACAAATCCCCCTTCCGTTCAATCTAAAAACACTTATAGTGGGCGATGTATTGAAGATAGAGATATGCTCTCCCGGTAATTTTTGTAGAACTTTTCATGCTGAACAATTCTTACACACATAGTATAATGATATTTTTAACGGTTTGCCCAGCGTAAGCTTAAAAAGCGCTCGGATGCCAGGTTTTTCTTTCGACGTTTTCACTGAAATCGTTACTGCTTCCTTTGATCATAAATTATTTTCTACAGGAACCTTTCTCGGGATATCCTTTACAGATTGGTGAAATCCGCATCAAAATCCATCCAGTGGTTCTCAAGATTACCCGTGATATCCAAGAATCAGGGACATTGTTTTATACTAATGATAAGTAGGGATGTTTTACTGTAACAGTGACGTAAGTTCTGCTTGTTTAGCAGAGCAGCCAAACTTAGAACTACCTACAGCTTCAGTATATGTCCGAAATGCTGCTTTGGAGCTAAAATCCTGTCACAATCAGTCCATTTGTTCCATGGCAAACCTCCCGCTAACTTTATCCTCACTACCTAATTGGCTACCTATTGCGTCTCAAATCTAGTTTCCTCTCGTGACTGAGGAAGCTTTTGAGACTAGATTGATGTTCTGTCTGTCGAAGCTCTGTAAGATTTGAAACAAAAGCCCTTCACTGGAAATGGATGAAAGCGAAAAGCTGTTTTCATCTGCCGACGTTAGTGACATTGGTCACCCTTTGTATGAAACCAACATTACTGCGCAAGTGAGACAGTAACTTGCAACAATAAAAAATAAATAATGTTATCGGTTTTACGTCCCATTTAACAACTGCGACTTTTAGAGACGCAAGGGTGCCGGAATTTTGCCCCGAAGGAGATCTTAAACATGCCAGTAAATCTACTGACACGGCTCCCTCGAATTTGCGCACCTTCATATGCCAACTGGCTGCGCCATGATTCGATCCTACAACCTTGGACACAGCAAGCGAGAATGTTACCGCTGAGCCACGCGGCCAGTCGCAACAATAAAAGAAAGCAATTAAGAGAAATAGACAGAGAAATGTAAATAAACGTTGATGTAATTTCATGTTCGGTCATCACCCTCGTGTACTTGAGTGCTTGTAGTATCTGATTTATAGCCTGTGTTGTTGCGGTGACAACATCAGTGTGTTAACTTGTAACTGGGGGATGGTATTGACTTTTTGTTAAATAACTTCCAGGATTTGAACTGTATGTAGATCAAGAAATGATGCTCTTAAGATGACTACCTCACGAGGTTGAGTACAGCCCGTTCAAACAATCACGACAGGATCGAAATATTCTCTATGCCAGAGCTGATATTGAAACTGGGAAGTTTGGGTGGAAAGCTACTCTACTCACCTCAGAGAATGTTGGAAGAAAGAAAGAAAGACAGAAATAGAAAGGAAAGGAAAGGAAGGAAGGAAAGGAAATGGAATAGGAATAGGTAAAGGCAAAGGAAAACAAACAAACAAACAAACAAACAAACAAATAAATAAATGAATACATTAAACACATTAGAAATAAATAAAAAAAATCAATACAAAATAAATATTACATAAAAATAAATAAAAAAGAAATAACTAAATAAATACATAAATAAAAATAAAAAATGAAAAAAAAAGTATAAAAGAAAGTAG
The DNA here is from genome assembly GCA_946902985.2 of Meconema thalassinum. Lineage (NCBI taxonomy): Eukaryota > Metazoa > Arthropoda > Insecta > Orthoptera > Tettigoniidae > Meconema > Meconema thalassinum. The sequence goes on along the minus strand of OX336388.2, from coordinate 355,025,187 downwards.
AAACTAAAATTGATTGATAAATGCAATGAAATAGTTTGAATATATCACATGAGTTAAAGCAGTGTTAGAAGTTTGGGACATTTTTAGTTATCAGTCTCGTGTACTTGCGTGTATGTGTCTGATAACCTGTGTTTCTGTGGTGACTCTAGTAGCTATAGTTATTAGAGGACAGGATGGGGTAGGTGCCTCGGGTCGTGAAATAAGGTACTTTCCCGACATTTGTACAGTATTAGAAATTATTAATGGCACACATGGATTTGTTGAAGTCAAAGAATACAAAACACTCCCCATTTGTAAGGACTGTTTACAGTAAAGCATTACCGGTGTATAGAAACAACACCGAATATGCATAGGATGTTGGCTGAGACAGTAAACCTATCATTTTTATCGAGGTGCTCATGATTGGGACTGTATGGTTTGGGCGGGATAAACCGTCGACGTTTTAGAGTTGTCTGGATAACGCGTGCTTTCCCTCTTTTTTTAAAGATACCAAACAAGAGCATCATCACACCGTGCAGTATTACCCTGCCAGCGAATTGTTGCCGGTGGCGTAAATCGGAACTAATGCGCTCCGCCCAGCCACACGTCTGGGATAGACGTGCAGTAATTGCAAGCGAAACCTCATCGCACGTCGTGTATGTGTGTGGTTCGTGCTGGGTCGTGCGCTGTGCGGTGTGTTCTCATTGTATGACTGTACATGCGTTCCCCCTCTTGCTCCGCACCCGCCCGCGGCAGCCATACCGTGGCGAACTGACGTCATGTATACACAACAGCCCCACTCCACGTCTAGCGGGTGCAATTCTCAGGCAGGGTAGTACAGAGGGTGATCATATTTTTATTCGATTCCCACCTCAGCCATCCTAGAAGTGGTTTTCCGGGCTCCCTTTTCCCCCACCCCACCCGCCCCCTCCACCACCCCCACTCCACCCCACCCCTACCCCGCCCCATCCCCACCCCACCCCACCTCACCCCACCCCCTCCTTCCTCCACACACATACGCTATTGTAGTGTCTGTAGAATTATGTGTATTCGTAATTGACGAGGATTGGGGAAGAGGCAGTCGTAGCAATACGTTAGGAACTATCCCGACATTTGCCTGGATTAGAAGTGAACCACGGAAGATTACATGTGCATGGTTCGTGCTGGGTCGTGCGCTGTGCGGTGTGTTCTCATTGTATGACTGTATGGCTGAGGTGTAAATCAAACTCAGTTCTTCTCAGTCCTGCCACACGAGGCATACCACCCTCAGCAGGCGCGTGCATTCCATGGATGTAAGGTAAGCATTGCTTACCAAAGTAAAATAATGACGGATACAATAATTATTTACTTTGGTTATAGTGATATTCCAGTCTCTGTGTCCTGTATTGTTTTAATGAACCCATTCACACTTCGTTGTTCTTTGATGCCTACTGCGAGTTCCTTGCGGAGTCGCTTGCAGCAGCACAATAGCGTGACATGCCCTCTTTTGGTATTCCTTGGTACTGCAGGGTGAGTGAAAGCGAAGGCTAGGAAGCAATTCCTTAAGTTACATACCTTAGGCCGAAAACAAGGAGCGGTCAGTTTTCAAAGATAGTGTGTTTATTCGCTCATTATAGTTTGAAAAAGCGTGGAAGTGTTTGTGTAAAACAGCTACTTATATGCTGTGTTAAAACGTGTGATTGTTTTACAGTGGTAGGCCGTCATTTTTATAGTTCGGCGATATAATGTTGTATAATGCAATATAAGGGAGTAGGGTATGCAGTAGACGTTTTTGTTTACACTAGTAGGCGTGAGAAATCTGTAAACATATGGCACAGGGACTTGGGTCTAGAGATGACAGCGTGTGATGTGCGGTAAATTTGAGAACAAAATATTAATGTTATTAGGAAGTCGTCCAACTCCTCAATTGAGTAGGCTTATAAACACGAAAGTGAAAGCTTGTATTCGGTATTTTAACTAAACGTATAACATTTATCATTGATTTCAATTGAGATAGATTTACTTTCTAAGTTCAAAACATCCCAATCTTCTACAACTGGGTCTTCAATGATTTTGCGAAGAAAACCATTGCTTACCCTAAGTGAAATTCCACCACACGCCACTAACCCTCAGGTGAGTATTAAACATCTTGGCAGAACTGGGAATCGAACACAGAACCTTTGGGACCGTAGTCTCAATACGTACCGCATCACAGACGTGGTGAGATGAGAGGTGATATATTAGACATCCGATGTGACGTGATATCTTAATAACAAGCATTCTTCCCTAATTTTACATTATTGCTTGGTTGGTTCCTCACTTTAGGGGCTTTGACAACGCAGTCATGTAGCCCCGTGTACTTTGGGTGTGTGTAGAATCTGTCTGATAACCGGTGTTAATTGTGATGGCCGTATTAGTGTGTGTTATCTGCCCTTAATTCAAGTAAGGACTGCATACATTCGATTTTCAAGTAGTTCCAACTTTTGCTACCAAACGCCACCGTCAACGACCAACTAGTTCTGAACTTGGTTACTAGATGCCACCTCTCCTGGCGACGAACGTTGGAACCTTAGCTTCACACAAGTGTAATTAGTGGAATGTTCTTTATCATGCCATAAATCTATGACATAGGACCCCCGGCTTTACTTCCCCTCTGAAGGAAGGCATACCGAGGGATTTTTAACGCTCTTAAAAAATCCGACGAATTCGGCCGGATTTGAACCCGCGATCTTGGGCATAGAAGCTCAGCATGCTAACAACTAAGCCATCGAAGCCGCTTAATTTTACATTGTATGCAACATAATGCCACTTGTGTTAACGTGGATTGTTCCCGTGACCTTCCACGTGAAGGTTATAATTGCCCCTTGTAACACGGGTAAGGGAGTAAAACTTTTGTGACTACAGGTTATGGGCCATTACTTATTTCAATATAATGAAACAATAGGTCACGAACTGTGACGCAGGTGTGTGTTCTATACTGTATAACACATTCCCAATCATTCATTCCATCGCCATTATTAGACCTAAAGAAGTACAAAATATGCAAGCAAATATGCCCTAAAAACTAGCTAAATATTGAGACCGTTTAGTTGATGTCAACAACCACGATGACTCAACTAACGACACATAAATCAAATAAAAAGTACCGTGAGGATCAGGTGACCTTCCATAAAGGCTAAAGCGGCACGAGAGTCCGTAGTCCACAGGGATCGTGGTACATGGTGACGATGGTCATAGACCGCCTAAGGAAAGGTTCACCTTAAAACTAGACTGAGAAAATAAACATCCAGACTCATGTAAAACACCGTGAAAATTTATTAAAATTCACAAGCCCCTAGCCTAGTTCGGAGGGTTATAATCGGCTAGTCCGCAAATTAATAAATAAACAAAGATAAAGAACAGGTCCCCTACCTGAGAAGTTACTGAAAACCCTCGCGAAAGATCTAACTCACAATGATAAAGCAACAACAGCAACGCTAGGAATATGGTTCGACGCAAGTCCCTGGTTCAAGTTACAAGATCAAGCTAATATCTGAATTTACATTTAACAGGGTAGCAAAACAAATCTAGGTTAGGATGGTACCATTTCGACATTTAAATTTAACATTAATTCAACTAGCTAAGTCCTATCAATTAACAAAATTTACGGCGATGACGTCCGTAAAAGAAAACAATTACATCCAAAAGCTAAGTGTACAGCCATGAAAAACAAACAATTTAATTATGCTTAATAACTATGTGCTAACAGCACACAATAAAGTAACATGTAGGGTTTAATACACTTGACATCATAAATTAATAACGAAATAGACACAGTAGTTTTATTAAATATTCCTGCCTACACCTTGGTTTACTCTTTGCAAACCATAGTCATCTAATGTGTATGGTTACGGTGACGAATGCGCAGTTGAGACCACGTCTGACATCGCATGGCCTGAGCTCCACAAGCTACGAACTCTAGGTTCGCACATGCTTCAGGTCGCTACAAAAATGTCATCTGTCCTAGTCATTTCCTCACAAGGAAATTATCTTCAACTGCACGGCTATGTCAACAGTTCCAGAATGCAAAGAACAAAGTTAGATAGAAAGAATCGTTAGTTAGGCTTGTTTTACAACAATTATGCGTTTTATTATTAGAATGTCGGTTTATAGGTTTATCGTAGGTTTATGGCGAATAACATTGACAATAGCCTGGGCACGGAGTGTCTCCAACTGAGATCATTCTCCACCAAAAAGCCTCGACTCAACAGTCGGAATATAATCAACGAGTATAACAACTCGGACACACAATAACACGGGTTACCAGCGGCGCTAAGCTCGCGTTCAATAACTCTGGGATAGGCCTGTACAACAGTTACCTTCCAATAACGTCTGGTCAACGGGATCATCCCCGGACAAAGCATACAATAACATCCTGCTATAACAGGGTAGACTTCACCATCCTATAGAAAACCTTACATAACTGTACCTGTCATACGACAATACACGCAACAGAGCGTTAAACTAACAAAAACCGATCCATAAAACAAGTGATCAAATACAAGAGTGGAAACTGATTTCCATAAGCAAAATAGCAATGAAAGGAAAAGCGAATACAAATTGTACTCTGTCCTCGTCTATAGTAGTTTTGTCTCACAATGAAGCAGGCGTGCTCTAGGTCACTGGGTTACATAACCAGTTTATTCAAGGCCGGCGATTTAATCAATACAAAACCTGCACTTGGCCGGTTCATAAAAAACTTTACCATGGGTTACGGATCTCTACAGAGTCCGTGTATCAAACGCACGCTATAAATCTGAGTATAGTAATACACTTCCGTCCTTCTACCAAAGACGTCTAAATGAAAGTAAACTTACAATAACTGAAGCTCTTTGCTTTAAAAATGCAACTCAGTAGTTGCTAGAACATCAAATAAAAACGTGTCTCACACGACACAAGAAAAATATGATAAATGTGGCACAGATTCACACACTAGATCTGCTTAATGATACGTTGGGAACCGCGTTCGATGCTAGGCAACGAAACATTCCTTCTAGTTGTTAGGTTCAAACATGACCAAGAATAGCTTCTGAGCTTATTCAAAATGAAATATAATGCATTTACAAACTGGTAGTTACTGTCGACTACCTAAATGATACGACCGTTCTAACGACAGTCAGGGGTGTAACAAAGGATGGCTGCGAAGAATGCAGTCAATTAATAACCAAGGCATCTGATTGCCATAACTACAGTCAGCAAAGACTTGGAAATTACCCCAAGTAGGGTTGAACAAAATAGCCTCAAAATGACTACGATCAGGTTCAGCAAAAAGCAGGCATTGACGTTCCACGACGTTCACCAAGCTGCACCAGGGCTGACCAAAATGTCTGACCCCAAGGGTGTCTCACTCTAAACTGAAATAAATGACATCTAACTAATCTAGTTACATCCCTACCTAGAAAAATGGCTGACACTGAGTGTGGTTGATTCACAAACTACATTAAAACTACTATACCACCAGAAACTAGAACAAAGAAGGGGTGTGACAAAAACTCACGAAATGGAGGAGCTCTCACTCAGCTCTCTATTCCACAACAAGGGTTGTACATAAACCTCTCTGGCTCTCTGGATCGGTATCCTCCTCATCAGGATTCCCATCTGGACTCCCCCAAAGACCAGGGTTCGATTTGTCCCTGTCGACATCTTCGTGGATATGCCTGGAAATGGCATTTTGGCTCCTTCCCTCTCGTTCATCGTTCTGGAAGTTCCACCATCATGCGGGTTCCTGTAGAAACGTCACCCCCCATACTGGGATGGTATTAGCCCATGGTGACTGCTTCAACCATGGTGAATAAAAGTCCAATCACGTGGGTAGCGAAATAAGTTGCGTGATTATTCATCCTCTCACTTCCAAAATTATAATGTCCGTCGTGACTATTATAGGCTTCAATTATAAAATACGACACAGCCTTAATCTTGCAGATGTGGATTAGCATGTGAGCTAACACTATTTTATAATGCTGCACGTGCTAGTGACGCTACTTTTGTATCACGCAGCATCCGTGAATTATACGACGTTTCAAAGATGAAATTTCCACTTTGGCAATTTAAATATCTCATACTATTATAATCACACTTATTCAGGATAATTGTAACACTATTACCTGTATATTTCCACTAGGCATCTGCCCTCCACATGCGCGTGGGTAATATGTGATGTCACAGCAATGTTGTGCAATACACTATACTTGCCAAAAATTATTTCCCAAGCTTCTTATTTAATTCACTGGACTCCATCGACAGTGGATATTAGTATTTGCTTGCTCGATGGCACCTTATAATCACTTTTAACGCTAAACAGCGGATATTCTTCTACGTCTCGTAGGACAAATGTAATTCCACGCCTACACAAGGCGGATTCTCAAGACGCAGTGCTCTGGTACTGGGTGTCTCTAGAAAGTAGGTCGTCAAAACGAAAACGTTGAGCGACTACTTACGTTCCTTTTTGCGTATCTGCAAGGGTATTACCTTACCTAAAGTAAAAATAAACATTCTCCAAAATGTTTTAATAATGCAGCATGACGAAATGGAATATTCTGAGTCTCGTAGGAAAGATAAAAATAATTAATAAGTCCTCAGATAATAATTAGCAGTTTACACCAAAGTCAAAAGTGCGATTCACCGCTATTTCAAAGTATCGCGTGATCTCTCAGCTTCACGTGGCTTCCTGGGTGTGTTCAAAAGTACAACATCCCATCATAAATGCTCTGTCATAAAAAAATATCACATGAACCATAGCTCAGCGGGTTCATCTGCCTCTCTGTCGTTTCAAATAAAATGTTGGGATAACATTTTTATTTGCTTTGAAATTCATTCAAGAGTGATATTTTTTTAGATTGGCTGCATTAAAGGTTCCAATGCGCTCTCCTGTCCTAATGTCTTCTATCACATAACTTCCATTGTTTAAAGGCTGTCGGATACGACTAGGGCCATAATACAAGGATAGAAATTTCCCATATATGCGGTCTATAGGACTAGAAATTCCGGGTCTCCTTATAAGGATAAGGTCTCCTTCTACTAGTGGTTCTCTAAACCTCTGGCGTCTAGTTCTTCTCAAGCGCTTGGCAGCTTGTCTGTCCATAGTCTCTCTCGCAGCTAAAAGTCTGCTGGCATGTGATGGTTGTAAACAAGGTGGATTTACAATCACACGATCCCATATTCTCAGCGGCATCTGGTTCAAATGCAAGACCATAGGTATTTGACCAGTGCTTTCATGTACTGTTGAATTAATACATTTTGCCATAATAACAAGGACTTCAGTCCATCGCCAGTGTTCTTCTTGACAATATAATCGACAGAATTTTGCGATAATAGACATCACGCATTCTTCTGGGTTGCTCTCTGGATGTCGAATAGATGATAAAACATGACCTATTTCAAGCTCATTCATGGCATTGGCAAATTCTGCTGAGGTGTACTGTGATCCGTGATCAGTCAACAAGAATTGTGGCTTTCCTGCCTCCGGTATCACTTGACGTCTAATCCTCTGAATAATCTGATGTGCAGTAGCTTTTTGAATCGGATGAAGCATCGTATATTTCGTGAATACATCCACCGTTACAACGATGTATCGATTCCCACGACGAGCCTTAGGTATTGGGCCATACAGGTCCTGTGCATACAACTCTCTAGGTTGAGTTGGTAGTATTGGTCTAGGTTGTTCCTTCAGCAAGTGTGACGTGTATTTGTTCCGCTGGCATGCGTCGCAAGCACGTAAACACTGTCTAACGGTGGCTCCTAACCCTTTCCATGTGAAAGACTCCCTGATAGTTGCAATGGTTTTGTCTGTTCCACCATGTCCAATGGATAAATGTACCATAAGAATAACAGATTCTTGGTATCTCCTAGGAATAACTGCACGCAGTTGAGTGTGGTCCTCGTCTACAAACTTGTATAAGACACGATGATAAATCAAATAATCATCTGCAACAGCAGCAATCCTTGCATAATGATCATCCTGTGGATCCATTCTTCGTTCTAGGAAACGGATAATATGTCTGAGTTCCTCCTCACGTCGCTGTCCTTCAGGTAAATGACGAAATCGGCGAAGGTGTTCCTCGCATTCTCCCTCGATGTCTATGGCATTAACAGTAGCTTCAGGATTCCGGCTGAGGATGTCGGCCAACACATTCTCTCTGCCTGGTCGATAAACTATTTCCAAATCGAACTGTTGGAGAAACAGCGTCCAACGTGTGATCCTGTCGCTTGCCAGTCTTGTTCTCAAGATGAAGGTCAACGCATGATGATCGGTTTTCACAATAATCCTCTGACCTAACAGAAGTTTCTGCCAGTATTCAAGTGCGTAAACAATTGCAAGTGCTTCTATCTCGGTCGTGAAGTAGTGAGATTCATGTGCTCTTAAACGTCGGCTTAAGAAAGCAATGTAATGACGTTTCTTCTCATCATCTTCCTGCAGTAAAATGGCTCCTATACCAATGGCAGATGCATCAGTTTCTAGAATAAAGTTCCGAGAGTAATCTGGATATTCTAACTGAATTGAGTCCACAAGCATCTGTTTAGCTCTCCTGAAAGCTATCTCGCATTCATCATTCCAGTTCCACCTGCAGTTCTTTTTCAATAATCCTTGCAGTGGTGCAACAGTTTCGGAATACTTCTCACAATGAGCAGCAAAGAATTGGAGAATTCATAAGAATTGTCTCACGTGTTTCACACGGGTTGGTGTTGGAAATGCAGCAACAGTTCTAATCTTTGCCGGATTCGGTCTATATCCTTCTCCATTGATTATGTGTCCTACGAATTTCACTTCTTTCTGAAAAAATCGACACTTGTCAAACTTGACCTTAAAATTTGCCTGTCGGAGATTCTCAAAAACAAGGCACAATGTCTTTAAATGCTCTTCTTCTGTTCCCGAAGCTATGATTATGTCATCCACATAACATATTACTTTCTGCTTCACTTCATGAGTCAGCTTGGCATCAAGTGCTCTGATTAATGCGGCTCCGGCATTTTTCAATCCAAATGGTAGTTTTTGGAATACATAAGTAGTCTGATCAAACAAGAATCCAGTATATTTCTGAGTATGCTCAGATAATCTGATATGGTAATAAGACTGAACCAAGTCTAATGATGAAAATATCCTTTTTCCTTTGAACTTCCTGAGAATGTCCCTAATCTTGGGCGGTCTGTCGTGCTCAGGAGCTAGGCGTTCATTCAAGGCTCTGGCATCAAGACAAAGTTTCAAGCTTCCATCTACCTTAACCACAGGTATTATGGGATTCAAGAAAGGAGTCGGTGATTTCTTGATTGTACCTGCTGCTTCCATCTCATGGATCTTCTTAGCAGCTTCTTCGAGATGTTTCTCGGCAATCGGATAGATCCTTTTCTGGAATGGGGAATCGTCCAGTAATACAAGATCATACTCGTAGTCTAATATCTCACCAGGTGTGGTGTCGAATATATCTCGGTATTCGTTCAGTATTGCGTCAAGATCCTCATGTGTGGGTGCTGATAACGATTCTGCCTCTTCGTCGGCATCTAGTGTCGCCTCAATTTCCTTGCCCTTTAATGCTTCGACTACGTCTACTTCGGATAGGAATTCCGGTTCTTCTTCAATTAGGCTCATCTGAATGGGTTCATTCGGCTTGAACTCTACCGTATTCCGTCCCATGTCAATGATTCCATCATATTTTCTAACGAAGTCTGCGCCTAAAATGGCATCATGATGCAGGCCCTTCATTACGAGAAATTCGTGCAAGTACACGTGGCTCGAAATCTTCACAGTACACAAAATCTGGATTTTGCACGTTACAACGCGGTCAGGTATGACACCTCTGACTCTTATAGCTGAAATGGGCAACTCCGTCACCTCAGAGTTTGCTCTAAGTCTGGCATGGCAATCGGCGGAAATTACACTAATCATCGCTCCAGTATCGATGAGTATGACTACACTGACTTCATTCAAGGTGGCTACAATCTTGGGTAGACGTGTTAATTCATAATTGTGGTTCGTCGTTCGTCGTTCGTCCAACAAGTCTTCTTGGATTGGCTCCCAGAGTAATATAGAGGCAGTTACTCGGTGCTCAACCAAACAAGAATCTATTGATTTTTCGGAGTTTTTTTTCTGTCATGGCGAGAAGTACTGGGCTGGTTCTGCTCCGTCTCCTGCGCCGAATGTCTATTTTCCCTCGAAGTAGGGTTCCGTTCTCCCTCTTCTTGGATCTGCAATTCTCTCAATTGTTGGAGGTACTCACGGCTCTCCCGCGCTCTTCCTTTCCAATCCCTGTCTGGCTGGTATCTAGGGTCTCGATTTCTGTCGTAACCCCCACTATATCGATAGTCTCTACGGATACGTCCGTGTTGCTGATTTCTTCCTTCATTCCCTCGGCGGTTGTTTTCATGACGTCGGTTGTCGTCCGTCCTTCGGTCGAATCGCCGGTCCCAATGACTTCGCCGGTCATCATGTTGATTTCGAGTATACGGAGTGTTGTTCCATTCTCTCCTGTTATAACTGTAATTGTTATCACGTCGCCCAGAATCCTCTGTGGTTTGTGTTTGTTGTGGCGTCTGGCTCACTTTATCAACAGTCGTCAGATTCATATGTCTATCCTCGCGCCTATCAGCCTTCTGCTGACGGTGTGTATGAAACTGTTCTGTGTTAGCGTCCAACCTTCGCAGTATCTGGTCACACTGCTGGAAAGTGGATGCCCCTGCAGCGATTAACACACGTTGTACATCCGCAGGGAACTGCCAAACAATTGTGTTCACCAAATCTTGTTCGGACAACGGAGGCTGAAGACAACGGAGCTTCGCGAGCTGTATTGCGAAGTAATTCGCATAACGAGTAGGTGTATTGGAACTGTACCTTCGAGTGTACATCTCAGCTCGGATACTCTGCTGGATGTCGCTCGACCAATATGTTCTTAATAACGCTTCCTTAAAGTCTTGGTAGCCTGTAAATGAGTATCGGAATGCTCTGAACCAGGTACCGGCTTGTCCCTCAAGCAGTCGCTCTATAACTCTTAGTTCCCTCTCTGGAGTTACCATAGTATCACGTAAGTAGCTTTCGACATTTGCTAGGAATTCCACTGGAGTAACACCGCTCCCAGTTCCCGGGAAGCGAGCTGGTTGCTCCTCTCTTGAACGAATTATGGTGACATTTCCCTGCGTATTCGCGGGTCTGAAAGTATTTTGCATGTAACTCTGCGTAGGAGTGTTAGTCTCATGACTAATTCGATTAGATGCTGGTTGAAACGGGTGAGCGTCAAAGTTCAAGGTCTGACCTTGCGCTAAATTAGTGAATTGTGACGGCTGCGATTCCATAGGCGCGCTGGGTTGGAAATGGGTAGGCATCATTCCTCCTGATTGAGATATAGGCGTTTCCTGAGATTCTCCCATCTGTGGGTGTACGTGTCTCTCTCTTGGAGTCGTCTCGAGTCTGTTCAGGCGTCTTTCTATTACTTCAAGACCTGGGATGGTTCTGGCTGCGACTTTGTTGCCTAAGTCGTTCAATTGCAGCTCGATCCTGTCAACCTTTCCCTTGAGGTTTGTGTCTACCTTGCGTATGGCCGTCCTAAGGTTATAACTGAGGTCTAACCTCTCGGTCACCGCGACTTCCTCAAATCTCTTTTGTAAGGAATCGATATCTCCTTCAACTCTGGACATATTTTCTTGGATTTTACCCACATCGTCTCTAACCTCGGCTACCTTAGCCTTGACGGTAGCTTCGTGTTCGTTGAGGTCACCTCTCAATAACATGAGGTCAATTTTGTGTTCCTCATGATGAACATCAACTGTCTCACGTAAACTGGCTACGGTTTCCGTCAATTCAGAAATGTTTCTCCTGTTGGTGTTAAGTTCCTCTTTAATCTCCATCATGCCATCAACGATAGTCTTCACGTTGTTATTAACGGCATTGGCAGCTCCTCTCATCAAGATTAAACCAACGTTCATGGTTGCCATGTCCTTCTTCACATTTCCGATAAATCCCTCGACGTGATCTAGTCGAGTCCCGAATTCTTCCCTGGTATGTTCCAGATCTGCTCTCATGTCTCTCTGGACTTTATTCAAGGTTGTCTGAATTTGAGCTGTGTGCTCCTCCAATCGGTTTTGCACCTCCTCCCTAGCTCTATTCATCTGGTCGGTTAAGCAATCTACGCGCTGGTTAGCCTCCTGATGGTGTCGTATGACATCAACCCTAACAGCTGCTAAACCTGTCGTCAGATCATTTCTCGCTTCGATCCTATATGTGTCCATGTCTGCCCTGACTTGAGTTAAATCAGCCCTAACATTATTTACAGAGTGGGTGTTAATTTCTAAGTCCTGTCTTACATTGTTTATAGACTGAATGTTAATCTCTAAGTCCTGTCTAACCTGGTCCACATGACCACTGACATTGTTGACTTCCTGTCTAACCTGGTCCACATGACCGCTTACAGTATTTACAGCCTGAGTATTCTGACCTAAGTCAGCAGTAATCTGTTGAAGATTGGCATTCACACCTGCCATCATCTCTCCAAACACACGACGAATAGTTTCCTCATCCATAGATAAGAAATATATGAGAAAGTGAGGGATCAATTTCTACTGGAACTTACAGCTATGATTAGTTACTTGGTGGTATAAAGCTTGCTTCATTTATATAAATATCACGAGTACAGCTGGAGTATGCAAACTAAGTGCTTCTACATTTACAAAGACAACGGTGAGCAAAGCAAAGTATTACATTTACTTAGGATGAGGCATCATCAAAGAAAATCCTATCCTTCATTTATCCAACACTAAAGCCTCACCCCATGGACTTCTATCAAACATGAATGCCATGCGGTCAATTGATCTGCAGTACGACTTTCTAAGTTCGTCCCAGTCCTGTCAATTTACCATTAATCATCATTAAGATCCTCAAAAATAACATGGTACTGAGGGTCACCACGTTAACGTCGGCACATGAGTTGGGCGCCATTTTATGAGACCGTTTAGTTGATGTCAACAACCACGATGACTCAACTAACGACACATAAATCAAATAAAAAGTACCGTGAGGATCAGGTGACCTTCCATAAAGGCTAAAGCGGCACGAGAGTCCGTAGTCCACAGGGATCGTGGTACATGGTGACGATGGTCATAGACCGCCTAAGGAAAGGTTCACCTTAAAACTAGACTGAGAAAATAAACATCCAGACTCATGTAAAACACCGTGAAAATTTATTAAAATTCACAAGCCCCTAGCCTAGTTCGGAGGGTTATAATCGGCTAGTCCGCAAATTAATAAATAAACAAAGATAAAGAACAGGCCCCCTACCTGAGAAGTTACTGAAAACCCTCGCGAAAGATCTAACTCACAATGATAAAGCAACAACAGCAACGCTAGGAATATGGTACGACGCAAGTCCCTGGTTCAAGTTACAAGATCAAGCTAATATCTGAATTTACATTTAACAGGGTAGCAAAACAAATCTAGGTTAGGATGGTACCATTTCGACATTTAAATTTAACATTAATTCAACTAGCTAAGTCCTATCAATTAACAAAATTTACGGCGATGACGTCCGTAAAAGAAAATAATTACATCCAAAAGCTAAGTGTACAGCCATGAAAAACAAACAATTTAATTATGCTTAATAACTATGTGCTAACAGCACACAATAAAGTAACATGTAGGGTTTAATACACTTGACATCATAAATTAATAACGAAATAGACACAGTAGTTTTATTAAATATTCCTGCCTACACCTTGGTTTACTCTTTGCAAACCATAGTCATCTAATGTGTATGGTTACGGTGACGAATGCGCAGTTGAGACCACGTCTGACATCGCATGGCCTGAGCTCCACAAGCTACGAACTCTAGGTTCGCACATGCTTCAGGTCGCTACAAAAATGTCAACTGTCCTAGTCATTTCCTCACAAGGAAATTGTCTTCAACTGCACGGCTATGTCAACAGTTCCAGAATGCAAAGAACAAAGTTAGATAGAAAGAATCGTTAGTTAGGCTTGTTTTACAACAATTATGCGTTTTATTATTAGAATGTCGGTTTATAGGTTTATCGTAGGTTTATGGCGAATAACATTGACAATAGCCTGGGCACGGAGTGTCTCCAACTGAGATCATTCTCCACCAAAAAGCCTCGACTCAACAGTCGGAATATAATCAACGAGTATAACAACTCGGACACACAATAACACGGGTTACCAGCGGCGCTAAGCTCGCGTTCAATAACTCTGGGATAGGCCTGTACAACAGTTACCTTCCAATAACGTCTGGTCAACGGGATCATCCCCGGACAAAGCATACAATAACATCCTGCTATAACAGGGTAGACTTCACCATCCTATAGAAAACCTTACATAACTGTACCTGTCATACGACAATACACGCAACAGAGCGTTAAACTAACAAAAACCGATCCATAAAACAAGTGATCAAATACAAGAGTGGAAACTGATTTCCATAAGCAAAATAGCAATGAAAGGAAAAGCGAATACAAATTGTACTCTGTCCTCGTCTATAGTAGTTTTGTCTCACAATGAAGCAGGCGTGCTCTAGGTCACTGGGTTACATAACCAGTTTATTCAAGGCCGGCGATTTAATCAATACAAAACCTGCACTTGGCCGGTTCATAAAAAACTTTACCATGGGTTACGGATCTCTACAGAGTCCGTGTATCAAACGCACGCTTTAAATCTGAGTATAGTAATACACTTCCGTCCTTCTACCAAAGACGTCTAAATGAAAGTAAACTTACAATAACTGAAGCTCTTTGCTTTAAAAATGCAACTCAGTAGTTGCTAGAACATCAAATAAAAACGTGTCTCACACGACACAAGAAAAATATGATAAATGTGGCACAGATTCACACACTAGATCTGCTTAATGATACGTTGGGAACCGCGTTCGATGCTAGGCAACGAAACATTCCTTCTAGTTGTTAGGTTCAAACATGACCAAGAATAGCTTCTGAGCTTATTCAAAATGAAATATAATGCATTTACAAACTGGTAGTTACTGTCGACTACCTAAATGATACGACCGTTCTAACGACAGTCAGGGGTGTAACAAAGGATGGCTGCGAAGAATGCAGTCAATTAATAACCAAGGCATCTGATTGCCATAACTACAGTCAGCAAAGACTTGAAAATTACCCCAAGTAGGGTTGAACAAAATAGCCTCAAAATGACTACGATCAGGTTCAGCAAAAAGCAGGCATTGACGTTCCACGACGTTCACCAAGCTGCACCAGGGCTGACCAAAATGTCTGACCCCAAGGGTGTCTCACTCTAAACTGAAATAAATGACATCTAACTAATCTAGTTACATCCCTACCTAGAAAAATGGCTGACACTGAGTGTGGTTGATTCACAAACTACATTAAAACTACTATACCACCAGAAACTAGAACAAAGAAGGGGTGTGACAAAAACTCACGAAATGGAGGAGCTCTCACTCAGCTCTCTATTCCACAACAAGGGTTGTACATAAACCTCTCTGGCTCTCTGGATCGGTATCCTCCTCATCAGGATTCCCATCTGGACTCCCCCAAAGACCAGGGTTCGATTTGTCCCTGTCGACATCTTCGTGGATATGCCTGGAAATGGCATTTTGGCTCCTTCCCTCTCGTTCATCGTTCTGGAAGTTCCACCATCATGCGGGTTCCTGTAGAAACGTCACCCCCCCATACTGGGATGGTATTGGCCCATGGTGACTGCTTCAACCATGGTGAATAAAAGTCCAATCACCTGGGTAGCGAAATAAGTTGCGTGATTATTCATCCTCTCACTTCCAAAATTATAATGTCCGTCGTGACTATTATAGGCTTCAATTATAAAATACTACACAGCCTTAATCTTGCAGATGTGGATTAGCATGTGAGCTAACACTATTTTATAATGCTGCACGTGCTAGTGACGCTACTTTTGTATCACGCAGCATCCGTGAATTATACGACGTTTCAAAGATGAAATTTCCACTTTGGCAATTTAAATATCTCATACTATTATAATCACACTTATTCAGGATAATTGTAACACTATTACCTGTATATTTCCACTAGGCATCTGCCCTCCACATGCGCGTGGGTAATATGTGATGTCACAGCAATGTTGTGCAATACACTATACTTGCCAAAAATTATTTCCCAAGCTTCTTATTTAATTCACTGGACTCCATCGACAGTGGATATTAGTATTTGCTTGCTCGATGGCACCTTATAATCACTTTTAACGCTAAACAGCGGATATTCTTCTACGTCTCGTAGGACAAATGTAATTCCACGCCTACACAAGGCGGATTCTCAAGACGCAGTGCTCTGGTACTGGGTGTCTCTAGAAAGTAGGTCGTCAAAACGAAAACGTTGAGCGACTACTTACGTTCCTTTTTGCGTATCTGCAAGGGTATTACCTTACCTAAAGTAAAAATAAACATTCTCCAAAATGTTTTAATAATGCAGCATGACGAAATGGAATATTCTGAGTCTCGTAGGAAAGATAAAAATAATTAATAAGACCTCAGATAATAATTAGCAGTTTACACCAAAGTCAAAAGTGCGATTCACCGCTATTTCAAAGTATCGCGTGATCTCTCAGCTTCACGTGGCTTCCTGGGTGTGTTCAAAAGTACAACATCCCATCATAAATGCTCTGTCATAAAAAAATATCACATGAACCATAGCTCAGCGGGTTCAATATGACCTAAAAACTAGCTAAATATCACCTAAAAATTACAAAATATGTCTTAAAAACTATGAAATGTGTCATGAATTTGGAGATAGGTAGAATATCACTAACATACAGTAAACGTCTTAATTGCCAAAACGTGATCAGCGATAATACACCAGACACATTTAATCGTACAAACTGACAGAGAGCTACATACATTAACATTTTCAACATTCATTCAGTATCATAGCCTTGAGATGCAGTTCTTGCTGGGTTTATTTACTACACTATTCGGAAATCCTGTGTTTGAAACTCGAAGCAGATAACACGTACCTTGTTAACGACGCCTCAATTTAAACAAAAATGCTGAAATTATAACCAAATATGACCTTATATTACTGAAATATGACCAAATATGACCAAAACAATAAATATGGCCGAAATATGCATTTATAGGCAACATCAAATTGCTTTAAACGTGGTTTTCGAAGTGAAATGCCATGTCCTGTGGTTCGGATTCCACTTAAAAAGGAAGTCCCGGGGCTCATGATCTCGCGATTAACGGTCACGTTAAACTATAAGCTTGATTTTTGCTTTAAACGTGGTCCGAAACCCGTCATTCAAACTTATTTTTCAGATTTCGGTTAAAATGAGCTCAGGAAAAAATATGACTTTTCCTTAACATCTGAACCTTAGTCATTATTCATTAACCCTTAGTACTCGAATTTGTTTAGGTGACCACAACACCGGTTATCAGACAGATTCTACACACACCCAAAGTACACGGGGCTACATGACCGTGTTGTCGCAGCCCCTAAACTAAGGAACCAACCAACCAATACTTCTACTCATATTTATTTCACTACGAATGTATGGCCTAATTGCTTTCAGTTCTTAGTTTAACTGAAGCGTCTCATCCAATATCTATTTCGTTTGTGAAAAATAACGGTGTTTAAAGAGATTAAACAGGTAGTGGTTGGAAACCTGAAGTCAAAATTATGCGGGAATTTCATAAAATCAGAGTGGGTAAGCTTGTAAGTTACCCTGTTAGAGCTGCCACCGTCTGATGAATTCAACTTCAAATTCACTGAATATTTTTGAAATATCTCGATATTTACTTCCTAAATCAAGTTCTGAAACACAATCATATTCACTCAAGTACATGTTGATTTGCATGAAACCATGTTTGCGCTTTCCACATGTAAACACAGTGCCTGATAAACGTTCCGCGAATTGCCTGCCCAAAGTACCCTTAGAATTATGTTCAGAAGGCCATGGATTTTCTCAACTCTATGGAGATATTATCCGATAATCGTCTACTTCCGTTAAAACAAGATAATCTTGGAGTAAACATAATGTATTACTGTGGGAAGTCATCGACCCACGAGCTTAATGGTTAATGCATTTCATTTGCTAAACGGTCTAGTCTAGCTACAAGCAGCAATGCGCCGAGGCAAGGAATTAGGTCAAGGATTCAGACTGTATCCGGACCCAGAGTATATGTTTCATTTGTTGTTGTTGTTGTTGTTGTTGTTTCATTCGAGGGGCTTGTATATCGTGGCCAATTAGCCCCGTGCACTAGAGAGAGTGTGTATTTTTTCTGATAACCTGTCTTATTGCAATGACTGTATTCGTGTGTATATTTGTAATGCACGTGAGGATTGGGAAGGAAGCGGCAGTGGCCTTAAGTTAGGAACCATCCCAGCATTCTCCTGGAGTAGAAGTGGGAAACCACGGAAAACCACTTCCAAGATGACTGAGGTGGTATTCGAACCTCATTTCAGTTTTGTCTAAGGAGGCTGAGTGAACCGCATTTCAGCTCTCAGACCAGAATTGAATTTCTTGCCAGAGCCAAGAATCGAACCCGAACCTACGGGGCGACAGCCAAGAACGCTAGTTGCTACATCAGGAGGTGGCATTTGTTACCACTTAGGTGCCTGGATGTCATGGTAATTTAAGCCCCGGGTGCTTGGGTGTGTGTACAGGCTATATTTATTCTTCTTCTTTTTCTGCTTATTATTATTATTATTAGAAGCTCAAGCATTTACAATAGGATACTCAACACAAGGAAACACGCTATCCAGAGTTTCACCTAAACTCAGCTCACGCACATAGCTTTCTACTTTTAACGTGATGACAAAAACATTATGCTAATTATGAGTTAGATCGAAGCCGGGTTTACATAAAACAGTTGTACGTTATGTTCAGAAGAGAATTATGGTTAACATAATAGTTAGATCTGTTTACACGCGTGCTAATTATTCCTAGAATACAATTACGCAACAAGGTCCATGTTCAATTAACATATCAGGATATTCAAATGCGGGGATGTTTATGATTGCTAGTACAGCACACCGCAAGTTCATCTGGATACCCAGAACATATACCAAACTCGAGATTTTCCCTCATCTTTATGTTGCTTATGTTAGAGGATCCACCATAATTTGTTGCGGCGAAAGGCAACGTATAATAAGAGTGGTGATAATAATAATATTAATAATAATAATCAGGGTATAACAAAAAATGCATGTCAAGACAAACCAAACTTCGACATTACAACACTGTCATCAAAGCGGCATGTCTCTACGCAAGCGAAACACTTACACTCAATAAGAAATATGAACTTGAAGACGTCAAGAAAGAAGAAAGAAAAATCATTCGGAAAATACTGGGAGCAAGACTCACTCCTGACGGGTACCGACTACAGTCAACCAAGACAACTGAAAAATACTCAAACATCGAAGTCGACTTCAGAAAAAGACGATTGAAATTCTTCGGGCACATAAGTAGACTGCCGAATACACGACTAACCAAAAGAATACTAGATTACATATCATCACTCAAAAGTACAACACCATGGATGAAAGAAGTACAAAAAGACATGCGAACTCCTAACATAACCGACACATCAGACAGAGACTCCTTCCGTAAGAAAGTGAACAACTGGGAAGTCCAACCAGAGCAACCAAACCCTCCACCTTACAGACCTCAATGGTCTGACGAAGGAAAATTGGCATTCTCCAACAGAATGAAACAATATTGGCAAGATAAGAAGAACGTCAAGAATTGAGTCAAATTGCTTAACGCTTTCCAATGTAGGGAAAATACGCTGTAAATAAATAAATAAATAATAATCAGGGCCGACTCCTGACTAAAATATTACGGTGGGCCAGATGATGTTATTGTTGATTTATATTTAACATTGTTTTATATTTGACATTTATTGTCCCATTATTACCATTATCATAATTCCACACAATACAATATTTGAAACAAATAAATAGATTGTGTCTTAAAAACTGTACTTACATGGCTCCTTATTGGTAAATACATTCTTCTCTACTGTGCTCGGATGAAGCAAATTTATCTATCAGCTTGGTAGATGAGGTCCTAATTTTTTAATTTCTAACTTTGAATTCAAAAGTATAAAAGAAATCTGATTTGTTAATATAAATTCCACTTCATTCATTTTCTTATGTCTCACACATCAGCATATTAAATAACTACGTACCGTACCACGAAAGTTAAAAACACTGATTGATAGAAATTAACTTCCCTCACAGAACTCACTATCACACTCGTACTGTAGTTGGAACACCAGACAACTTAAAACGTATACATATATTTTTGTGTGTAAAATCTCAACTTCAGCAAGCCGTGAACAATGGCTAAGTACCTGTTTAAGGTAATCCAGATTGACCTTCAAACAGAGACAGAAACAGGAAATGAAATGGAGAGATCTTCTCTTTTACTCCAACGGAACGTTATGGGCCAATTCTGCAGTTTCTTGGAGAGAAAAGAACATCCTTTCATAGAACAGAGAATTCGTGTCCAAGGCAGTGCTACATCCACTGTTCTGTCACCCGGCCCTTCAATCCATATACTTTACGTTCAAGGTTCTGTAGAGGGACCCTCGCTATTACAATACACCGTACGAGACTGTCAGGAACTTTTGCTTGGGATGAGTTACGCATACTGAATTCTTTATAGAGATTCGAAAAGGGAGAACACTTATCTTAAGTAGAATATCTGTAATTTAATATAAATTTGTAAAATTATTAAACAAATTGTTTGCAATACGGCCTAACGGCCCTGGGTGGGCGGGGCCCTTTCGGTCCTTAATGACACACCGCCCCAATACTGATAGTCAGTTGAATGTGATGGAGAGGTCAATCGTAGTTGAACTCATAATTACAAATAAGTTATCGGGCCTTACACGTTGTCTAAAGATTTTTTCTGGCTGATATTTCACCCTCCTCCTTTATGCAGGCTAGGGACTGGCAACAACAAGACCTACGAGAAATTGGTATTAACGAAGAAATAATTCACATTGGTTGGTTGGTTCCTCAGTTTAGGGGCAGCGACAACGCGATTATGTAGCTCCGTGTACTTTGGGTGTGTGTAGAATCTGTCTGATAACCGGTGTTAATTGTGATGACTGTATTAGTGTGTGTTTCTGTTTCTTAATTCAAGAAAGGACTGCAGACTTTGAATTTTTTAAGTAGTTCCTACTTTTGCCACCAAACGCCACCGTCAACAACTACTAGTTCAGAAATTGGCTACTAGACGCCACCGCAGTCGGCCCCTGGCGACGAACGTAGGAACCTGAGCGTTGATTACATTTTTAATCTACTTTGGCTTCACACAGGTGTAATTAGTGGAAGGTTCTTTAACATGCCATAAATCTATGACATGTGATCGCCGGCTTTACTTCCCCTCCGAAGGAAGGCATACTGAGGGACTTTTAACGCTCTAAAAATCCGACGACTTAGGAGTAACATTTATAACCCTAATAAAAAGAAACAAATTTGCCGAGGAACCCTCTGCGGAAGAATACAGGATGGACATAAGAACGCAAAAGAGAGCACAGTGGACGGAGAAAAACATTGGGAACGTAAGAGGAAACATTGTGTTGAATAAGTTCTACCACACTACTTAATTGGGCATAACAAATCCAACATAACAATAATAAGTTAATAATAATAATTCATGGTCACTCAAAAATTAAAGAAATAGAAAAACAAGAACGTAATATCCTCCGAAAAATGTTTGGACCAGTGAATAAAGAGTGAGTATGGATTAAGAGTCCGTCATCAGAAATTTATAAAACCATAGAAACTATCAGCGACACTTTATGAAAGAGACGAGCTAATTGTTTGGTCGCATATATATAATGGACCAGCACAGAATTACAAAACAACATCACCCTCAACAGTAAAAACAAGTCCAAATGGATACAGGAAACTGAAGAAAACCTCAAGCAGGTAAACAACACGATGCACGACATGAATGATCGGGTTGAATTTAGAAAAAACATAATAAAACATACATTTGATAAAGAAGTGCTACCAAGGATGCCAGGAAAACAGCGGACGGACGAACGGAAGAAAGAACATAGTGCACGGATGAAGAGGATTTGGAAAGAACGTCGCCGCAAGACGGGGTCGTAATTAAAATTGTTCAAGTTCACACGCTCTATTAAAAGGGTTGTACGATAGTAATATTAATATTTGTATGTCTACCCCTTATTATTCCCGTTTTCAACGGGGTCGGGCGTGAGATACGATGAAAGTTTATGTGGCGAATGGTTTTTATGGCCGGATGCCTTTTCTGACGTCAACCTCAGGAGAGGAGTTAATGAGAGGTATAATAATAATAATAATAATATCGTATGGCCTCGGTTACCGGGTGCAAGCTTTGTTATTTGACAACCAGAGGGTAGCTTGCATGCCGAATTTCGTTGTTCCTTGAAGCACTATGAAAGTGAAGGAGGTTAGATATCTAAGCTTTCTAGTAGAGAAATGAGGAACTTTGTGTTGGCAGAAACTCCCGAGAATAATTTTGCCATTATGAACACGGCCTACTGATTTCAAATGGGTGCTTCGACATGCCAACATCGTATGACATGTGTGTCGTATTTTTGCCGCCTTTCAAAAAAAATCACTTACCATGGCCAGGAGCGAACCTGCAAGCTTGGGGTTAGTAGACCAACACGTCAACCACTCACCCACCGTGGCAAACAGAGGTGAAATGAATGAAGTTGAATGAAATTGGGGAAGGATATGGAAGGAAGCAGCCGTGGCCTGTCAGAGGGTACCGTCCCAGCATTTGCCTGGAGTTGAAATTGGCAAAACCACGGAAAACCATTTCAAGGAGGCCGACGGTGGGGCTTGACTCTCGTCTACTAAGCCCACAGTGAGCTTGGTCCCATGGCCTAATGCTGCGCTTTAGTGAGCGTAGCTACCGCTGTTGGTGAAATAATAATAATAATGATAATTATTATCGAAGGGATTTAGCTACCATCGGGTAGATCTTTTGGACTTGGTGACACTGAGACGATCTTCTCTTCCATTTCGACGTTCTGTTTAACATCGCCATCAGGGAATGAAAACCAGGACTCTAAACTGGATGGCCTATGGCTGAGATTAAATTAAGTTTGTCTTGTAATCAGCAAACGTGATACGAGAGATCTTTTACTAGCCGACATTGTACGACTCAGATTGCTTGGATTACGAATAGAAGAGCACTTTTGGAAAATTACTCCCTAAACTCCCATAGAACAGTTTAGAAGAGACAGTACGGTGGAATTGAAATGATAACAGTTCAAGTTACAACTTACCTCTAAAATATGCTCTGCCTGGTTTTCACGATCTAACTTCCTGCCAGTCGTTCTTATTATTCCTGCAACAAAAATGAAGAATACATTATCGTCAGTTATTGTCACTGAAAAACTAAAGGAAGTAGGAGACTTCTGTTACTTAGGAAGCAAAATAACCAGTGATGGACGAAGCAAAGAGGATATAAAAAGTAGGCTCGCTCAGGAAAGGAAAACATTTCTACAGAAAAGGAATCTGTTGACATCGAATATAGATTTAGGTATTAGGAAGTCATTTTTGAAAGCCTTTGTCTGGAGCGTGGCGCTCTATGGAAGTGAAACTTGGACTATTGGTGCAGCAGAAAAGAGGAGAATTGAAGCGTTTGAATTGTGGTGTTACAGGAGAATGATGAAGATCAGATGGGTAGGGTTACAAACGAAGAGGTATTAAGACGAGTGGGAAAGGAGAGATGTTTCAGGCGACTGCTAATGAAGAGAAGAGATAGGTTGGTAGGACACATACTAAGACACCCAGGAATAGCAAGCTTAGTTATGGAAGGAAGGGTCGAGGACAAGAACTGTAGGGGTAGACCAAGGTTAGAATATGTTAAACAGATTGCTTCGGTTGTAGGGTGTGGTAGCAATGTAGAGATGAAACGATTAGCTCAGGATAGGGAGGCATGGAAAGCTGATTCAAACCAGTCAAAAGACTGAAGACTCAAACAAGAACAACTGTCACAAAATATTTCAATTATTCTATAATTAACAGTCTCACAGTTCAGAGAGTTTAATATATGGAGTGAACATTAACGTGTTGGAAGCCGTTTATCAGTGTTGCCTTAGCATTAGAAACTAATGCTTTTCAGTCGGTCAACACGATTGTACCCAATTGAAATGGGAGTTTCCCTAAACCTGAAAAATATTACATGAGTAACGTAATTCACTTGGATGACCAGTTTCGATCGTCAAGCGATCATCATCAGATCTTTTAGGCCCCGTTAAAACTAAGGCGATATAAGATAAGCGATATGTCGAAATGAATATATTGCGACGATCTATTGCTAGAATAGTTCTTAATAAGAAATGTTCACCCGCCTGAATCATTTTCTAAATGTAACTTTGTCCTAACCTCATACACTTTGAACTAACCTCTCTTTACCAAGAGATCACTTTCCATCACGTCGTGTTACTTGAAGCCGCTTTGATTTGAAAAGGCTTAAAAATGGACCTCTAAGCATACAGGCTCTTCATTAATAATTATAGACCTACACGGATTGGTGAAGTATTGGTATTCCAAATCTACAATTTCAAGCTTCAATACGCAACTACTATTTGTCTTATGCACCTGCAAGCTGATCACCGTCGTCACCATCTATTTCATTTCATTTTATACTGATGAAAAATGAAAATCCACAGCCTGCTTCCAGTCTCCGACCGGGTCAGGAATGGAATGAATGGAGCCCCCATCTAGCGGCGAGGATATGAACTGTGCCGGCTGCCGAGGCCTGACGCACTCCTCTGGGGCAATGATTAAATGAATGACAGATGAAATGAAATGATAGTGGAGATGTTGCTGGAATGAAATTTTGACAGGGAAAACCGGAGTACCCGGAGAAAAACCTGTCTGCCTCCGTTGGAGTGACCGGGATTTGAACCACGGACCCAGCGGTGGCTGCCGCCTAAGCCACGGAGGCTTATTTTATACTGATATTATAACCTAAATTATATGGTGCACCATATTAGGTTTAATAACCTATCTTATTACTGTGCTACTCTCCGATCCGTAGAATGTCAGATTTCCTCTTTGTCACTTTTGGGGGTTAACATCACAAAAGTGACAAAGAGGAAATCTGACATTCTACGGATCGGAGCGTGGAATGTTAGAAGTCTGCTAGGAAGTGGAAGGTTAGAAAACTTAGAAAGGGAAATGGATAGGTTGAGGTTGGATTTGGTTGGGATTAGTGAAATGCGCTGGCAGGAAGAACAGGACTTTTGGTCAGGAGACTATCGGGTCATTAGCACTAAATCAAACAATGGCCAAGCAGGGGTTGGCATCATATTGAGTAGGAAACTTGGACAGCGGGTGGAATATTATGAGCAATATAGTGAACGGATTATTGTAGCAAAAATCAATACTAAACCTACCTGCACCACAGTGGTACAAGTCTATATGCCTACCAGTCAAGCTGATGATGAGGATGTTGAAAAGGTCTACGAAGAAATAGACGAAATTCTGAGGTATATCAAGGGTGATGAAAATGTTATAGTAATGGGAGATTGGAATGCTGTGGTAGGAAAAGGGAGAGAAGGGAAGATAGTAGAAGATTTCGGATTAGGTGAAAGGAATGATCGAGGAAGCAGGCTGGTAGAATTCTGCACCGAGCATGAGTTGGTCATAGCTAACACCTTATTCAATAACCACAATAGAAGAATATACACATGGATGAGACCAGGAGATACAGGGCGTTACCAAATCGACTTCATTATCGTCAAGCAGAGGTTTCGAAACCAGATTATGGATTGTAAAACATATCCTGGTGCTGACATAAACTCTGACCACAATCTGGTTGTAATGAAATGCAGATTAAAGTTGCAGAAACTGAAGAAAAGTCAAAAGCCAAAAAGGTGGGCAATAGACAGACTGAAAGAGAAGGATGTAAACGAAAGATTCAAGAAGAGTATAAAGGAAGGACTAATTAAAAACCCTAAACAAACTTCAATTGCAGACGAATGGGCACTTTTGAAGAATGAAATAACAAAATCCGCAGAAGAAAACATTGGTAGGAAAGAAAGAATAGGTAGAAAACCGTGGATCACTCAGGATATACTAGAATTGATGGATGAAAGGCGGAAACACAAGAATGTAAGAGATGAAAAGGGGAAAGCAGAATACAGACGTCTGAGAAATGAGGTTAACAAGAAATGCAAGGAAGCGAAAGAAGAATGGTTGAAAGAGAAATGTGCAGGTATAGAAAATTGTCTGAAATTAGGAAAAGTAGACACAGCTTATCGAAGGATTAAGGATACTTTTGGGGAAAAGAAGACTAAATGCTGTAATATTAAGGACACAAATGGAAAGCCTCTAACAGATAGGGAAGAAAAGGTTAAGAGATGGAAAGCTTACATAGAGAGTTTGTATAAGGGAAAGGAGATTGAGAATCATGTAATGGAAAGGGAGGAGGAAATTGATGAGGATGCGAAAGGAGATTTAATATTGAGATCAGAATTTGATAGAGCTTTGGAAGACTTAAGCAGGAACAAAGCACCAGGCATAGATGATATACCGATTGAGTTGCTACGCTGCATAGGAGATGAAGGTCTGATCAGGTTATTTCACTTGGTGTGTAGGATTTATGAGACAGGTGAGGTACCCCCTGATTTCAAGAAGAATGTAATCATCCCTATACCAAAGAAAGTGGGAGGTGACAGATGTGAAGATTACCGTACAATCAGCTTGATTACTCATGCTTAAAAGATCCTGTCTAGAATAATTTACAAGAGGATTGAAAGCCAGATAGAAACGGAGTTGGGGGAAGACCAGTTTGGTTTCAGGAGAAATGTAGGAACAAGGGAAGCTGTACTAAGTCTTAGGCTGATTTTGGAAGGTAGAATAAGGAAAGATAAGAGAACGTTCTTGGCTTTTGTAGACTTAGAAAAGGCTTTTGATAACGTTGATTGGACTAAATTGTTTGACATTTTGAAATCGATTGGAATAAAGTACAGGGATAGGAGGGTGATAAATAATCTATACAGAAACCAGACAGCAGTCATTCGAGTTGAAGGACATGAGAGAGAAGCTGGTATTCAGAAAGGTGTAAGGCAAGGCTGCAACTCATCACCCATACTTTTCAATCTTTACATTGAACAAGCAATGAACGAAATTAGAGAAAAGTTTAAAGTGGGAGTGGGAGTGAAGATTCAAGGAGAAATAATTTCAACTCTGAGATTTGCTGATGACATCGTCACCTTGGCCGACAAGCCTGAGGATTTAAATGAGTTTTTGAATGGTATGGACTCCGTCTTACGGAAAGAATTCATGATGAAAATTAATAAATGTAAAACAAAAATACTGGAATGCAGCCGAAATAAATCAGAAACCTCTATGGAGATCAAATTGGCAGGTGAAAAGCTGAAGGAAGTAGGAGACTTCTGTTACTTAGGAAGCAGAATAACCAGTGATGTACGAAGCAAAGAGGATATTAAAAGTAGGTTGGCTCAGGCAAAGAAAGCATTTCTACAAAAAGGAATCTGCTGACATCGAATATAGATTTAGGTATTAGGAAGTCATTTTTGAAAGCCTTTGTCTGGAGCGTGGCGCTCTATGGAAGTGAAACTTGGACTATTGGTGCAGCAGAAAAGAGGAGAATTGAAGCATTTGAAATGTGGTGTTACAGGAGAATGATGAAGATCAGATGGGTAGATAGGGTTACAAACGAAGAGGTATTAAGAAGAGTGGGAGAATAGAGATGTTTCTGGCGACTGCTATTGAAGAGAAGAGATAGGTTGGTAGGACACATACTAAGACACCCAGAAATAGCAAGCTTAGTTAAGGAAGGAAGGGTCGAGGACAAGAACTGTAGGGGTAGACCAAGGTTAGAATATGTTAAACAGATTGCCTCGGATGTAGGGTGTGGTAGCTATGTAGAGATGAAACGATTAACTCAGGACAGGGAGGCATGGAGAGCTGCATCAAACCAGTCAAGAGACTGAAGACTCAAACAACAACGTTTTATTTTGTTCTTTCAATATGTTTTTTAGCTGATGAAGGGGATAAAATGAAATTAATCCTCGAAACATGTACTAAAAACAAGTTAAATAATTAATTTTCTTTATAGTATTGATTCAGCAGGGTGTACAATTCTTATTAAGAACCACCATGAGTCATTTAAATAATGTAATCTATTGCTAGGAAGGTTCAAACGCGACCTGGGCGATACAAATTTGGTGGGAACACAACGGTCACAAGATTAGCGAACTGTGAGAATAAAAAATAAATAAAAATAAGGTAATTTTGCCCCGCCTCGGATGACTGGCCGCCATCGCTACTATGGCGATCTTCAGTCATAGAGGTAATGAAGTTGTATTGGTGAGGCCACCTGATCAACAAGGCAGTCACAAGTCGAGGCCCCACGTCCACCACGCCCCGGAAGACCCTTATTTTATTGAGATATTTAAAAATATAAAAAATACAGGGAAATACATAGATTGGTTTCTTGAGGCTTAAAAAGAGTAAAATATATATAATTATATTAGCAGCAAATATTGTGTAGAATGAACTGAAGATGTCTTGGAGAGTCTTGAAGGTGAGGTGTCTTGATGTCTTTAGGTCTTGAATGCGTGAAGTTTGATCGTTGCCAAAATGGAAGCTATGTTTAATGAAGGGCGAGAATTGAGCTTAGGTTTTTAAGCGAACTGTGCACTACCTCCCAGCTTATGGAGCGCACCTGCTAAAAGCTCAAGCAGCCTCCCTATAAAGGCTTCCAAAAATATGGTATATTGGTTTTCACGGCCAAGGAGTTAAACTCAGCAAATATTTCTTGGTTTATTCCCGTGATTTGTGCGTGGTTTCGCCTAGGATTACCCAGATAGGCTCATTAGCGGGCACGTGTAAGCGAATATACCATCTATTCAAGATTTGTAAGTTATATGTGATTATTTGTTAAGATATTGCTAATGCTTATTGACCTTCAAGTTTGCTTGTTTAGTGCGATATCTGTGATTGTTAGTGAATGGTCAGATTGGAATTAATTGAATATGAAAGTGTTTAGATCCTGATGATGACTGCTTGACGATCGAAATTGATCATCAAAGTGAATTTATTTATTAATCTCATGCATTTTTTTCAGGTTTAGGGTACAATTAGGTACAACAGTGATGACCGACTGAAAAGCATTAATTTCAATATAGAGTGAAAGCGTGAATATTGTCAATTTAAAAGGGTTTTAATTCTACACAATTCATGTAGAACAACGTATTTTACAAACTTCGTTGTTGAAGCACCATTCAGCAGGGAAAGGATAGTTTTTTAAATTCAAATCTGTACATTGTGGTACTGTGTTGACTGTTGGCAGCACAGACAAACGACTCCTCAAATGGGTAGGTAAATACAGAGATTCTTTATAGGAGAGGTCTGTGCGGGTAAATGATAAAAATATTGACAGTTTCTTTCCTTATATTTGGCTTAAACCTAGTGCGGTATTTTTCTGATTAATTTGATATATAATTTGTTTCAAAAATATTTTTGGAAAGTTTGAACTCATATCCTTCATACTAGTACATTAATTAAGAGCATAATATGACCCTATGAATTTTCATCCCTTGAAACAACAAACTCCATTCTTATGCTATAATTATGCATCTTAAGCTTATTTGAAGCAAGTCTTCTTAATCTCCAAAAGTTGATAAATCACATAATTGGCGTGAGAAATATTCCCAAATTGTTATATTTGAGCTCAGTTTCTCGAAATTTGATTTTCTAAAATCTTGTGCACCTTTTCTCAGATACTATTTGTGATCGAGGCATGAACATTTTACGACTCACGGTATTATTTTAATACATAGACTATTAATTTGTTATTTAAAATTTGTGGTTGGTTTAGAAGTTACATATAGAAAGAAGGGGGCTGGGGATATGTACACATTTGGGTTTGTAAAGAAAATTTATATTTCCGTACAGAAACGAAAACAACCCAAAACCGCTGTTCTAAATCACTCACTTGTTTCCACATTACCGTACAAAAATGAGAGTTGTTTGTAGGACGTGTAGTACTTCGGAAAAAAGTGCATCGAAATTAAATTAAATTAAATTAAAATTAGACTGAGCCGTTTCAGTGTTTCCAACTCGTGTATTATAAAAATCACCAAGCAATAGTCAAAGGCACAAGATTCCTCTATTACCAACAAAGCGTTTAAACAGTCGCCAAATCCCTACCTAAACACTACTAAATTTTAAATATTTCTTCACCAATATCCTTCGGAAAATTCACTAGATCTAGCGATGAAGCCGGTCTGCTCCCTTTAGATGTTCTAAAGGACTACCTCATGGTGTAGGTCCGGGTTCGATTCCTGGCTCTACCAATATATTATAATTCTGGTGTGAGGGCTGGAACGGGGTACCCTCAGCCTCGTGAGGCAAAACTGAGAAGAGGAGGGTTCGATTCCAACCTCAGCCTTCTTGGAAGTGGTTTATCGAGGTCCCCACCCACGTCAACTCCAGGCAAATGCTGGGATGGTTCCTCCTTCCCAATTCTATATCAAATTCACACATACGTACACTCTATAGTATAGCCACCACCAAAAAACCAGGTTATCAGAAAAATTCTCCACCCACAATAAATGTTCTACGTTTGCAGGAACTGTTCTCGCGAACACTCTCCACCCAGTAAAATAGCGCGCCCTAGCCGGCAAGAGAAAGAACTAGCGCTATTTAGCCTTTCAGGATGTGATTCCTGGCGGTCGAGGTGGGACCTATTGTTTGTTTACATGTGTCACGCTGGTTGGTTCCTTATTTTATGGACTGCGACAACGTGGTCATGTAGCCCCGTGTACTTTGGGTGTGTGTAGAAACTGTCTGATAACCGGTGTTAATTGTGATGATTGTATTAGTGTGTGTTATTTGTTTTTAATTCAAGCAAGGACTGCAGACAGTGATTATTTCAAGTAGTTCGTACTTTTGCTACCAAATGCTACCGTGCACGATACCAAGGTCGAGGACTCGGCTACTAGATAGCACGCAGTCATCACCTGGCGGTGAACGTTGGAACTAATAGAGTGTAGTCAGTGAAAGGGTCTTTTTCATGCCATAAATGTATGACATGGGGCCGCCGGCTTTACTTCCCCTCCGAAGGAAGGCATACTGAGGGATTTTTAAGGCTCTTAAAAAGTCCGACGACTTCGGCCGGGTTATAACCCGCAATCTTGGGCATAGAAGCTCAGCATGCTACCAACTACGCCACCGAAGCCGCTTAAACACGTGTCACGCTGTCAGCCTACTTGATTGACAGGTACAGTTGTGTGAGTAGGATATGACTGAGCTCCAGTAGCCTCAGTCATCGTTCATGATGATGATGATAATTGTAGTTTTAAGGGGCCTAACATCTAGGTTATCGGCCCCTAATTATCTGGGTGATAGCGAAAATGATAATGAAACGGAAACTAGAACGAAAATTAAGTGAGACGGAACATACTTACAAAAAGGAACTCAGATTGAAACAACTCACAAAATGTTCTTACAGAAGGGAATTTAGAACGAAAAGATTCACAAAAGGAATAGATTGAAAAATACCCACAAAATGAAGGCTAGGTTCAAAATACGTACAAATGCAATGTAGCGTCGAAATACCTACAAAATGCAATTGAAATTCAAAATACTTACAAAATGCAAATGAGATCGAAATTACGTACAAAATGCAATTGAGGTTCAAAATACTTACAAAATGCAATTGAAATTGAAAATACAAGATGCAATTCAGATTGAAATATCCCAGTTCCAATCCAAATTATTCACAAAGTGCAATTGAAATTCAAAATACTTACAAAATGCAATTGAAGTTGAAAATGCTTACAAAATGTACGGTAGATTCAAACGACTCATGTGGATTGACAATACTTACAAAAAGCAATTTAGATTGAAAATACTTGACAAAATGTAATTTAGATTCAAAATACCCACAAAATGCAATTAAGAATCAAAATATGTGCAAAATGCCCACCAAACAAAATGCAATTTAGATTCAAAATTCGTGCGAAATGCGGGTTTGGTTGAAAATACTTACAAAATGCAATTGAAATTCAAAATTCTCACTAAAAGGCCCGGCTACCTGCATTGAAAGACTTACCAAAAAGCAATTTAGATTTTCAATCTTTACAAAATGCAATTGAAGTTGAACACAATCGCGAGATGTAATTTAGATCGAAAAAACTTACAAAATGCAACGTAGATTAAAAATACCTTAAAAATCGCTAAAAGGGAATTTAGATACACGGTGAACCAGGTAACAAAAACAGTGCGGGAATCTTAAAGAGAAAGGAAATATAATGAAAAGAGGAGAGGAGAGGAGAGGGGAGAGAGGAGAGGGTCCGCCCCAAAGGTAAGGGACAAAAGGGAAAAAACGGACCCAGCTCAGGAATCCCTCGGGATCGCCAACTCCCGAACTCACCAGCCGTGAGCCCCTGAGGGTGTAGCATTATCTAGGGTGCACCAGAAGTGGTGGGGCTACATACACCCTGCCTCCTTAAGGGCCTTGAGCACAAGGCAGGAGGTAAAAGGAAAAGAAAAAGAAGGCTGACCCCTCACAGAAGGAGGGTGTCAGGAAAGGTGAGACAAGGGCCAATTAAGGCGGGAAAGGAAGAGACTCCCTAGGCCTCGGATACCCTAATACCGTCGGGGTCGGAAGAGAACAAGAGTTGACCAAGTGAGGTCGACAGGAAAGAAGAGTCATCGTTCAACTGTCCGTGGTGACATGAGCTCCTGTGAAGTGCAATGCTACTTTATTTATGTGCAGACTGTTCTCCGTCATCGCTGTCTCCTCCTGCTCGTCCTGCAAGGCCCTGCTGCAATAAACAACAAACGCTGGCGCTGCCAGGTTCAGCGGCAATCATCAATTGAGTCGTACAGTTGCAAAACTCGTTTAATCCACTAGTGAATAATGATCATGTCGTGAAATTATTTATTTAATTATTTCATTTCATTTAATTTCATTTCATTTCATTTTGTTTTGTTTTGTTTAATTATATTTTGTTTTGTTTTTGATTTGATTTTGTTTATTTTGTTTTGTTTTATTTTATTTCGTTTTATTTTGTTTTGAAATGTTTTGTTTACCGGCAATCTTTTGTTTTGTTTTTTGTTTTGTTTTATTTTATATTTTTATTTTTTGTTTTAAAATTGTATTTTGTTTTGTTTTATTTTGATTCTGTTTTGTTTATTTTGTTTTATTTTGATTTTCCAGAAAACAAACACAAAACCAAAAACGAAAAAACACGAAGCAAAAAGCAACATTCATAAACAAATGCAAAAGCAGAAAACAAAAAACAAGAAACTCGGAGCAAAAAGCAAAATTTAAAAAAATCAAAGCAGTAAACAAACACAAAAACCAAGAAAGAAAAGTAAAAAGTAAAATTCAAAAGCAAAAGCACAAAGCAAACGCAAGACCAAAACCCAACAACCCAGACCAATAAGTAGAAAACAACAAACACAAAAGATACGTGGGGCAAAGTCCAGAGAAACGTTTCTCATGAAAATGATCCTTATTCACAAGTGAATTAAACGAGTTTTGCAACTGGACGACTCATATATATTATTTCAGTAATATAGATCCCTCCTGAGGCGCTCACAAGCAACCGATCGTGAAAAATGAGCATTCAAATGAAAGGGAATATACATTACCAGTGACGCATTGCACTCTAATTTCATAAATATCTATAATTTCTTTAAATAATGACTTTTAAAAAACTGTACGAAGTGTGCGATTTGCAGATACTGTTGCTGCAGGAAGATACGCTCCGTAATTGCTGTCAACTTCACATTTTGGCCGCTGTGACGCCTGTTTCAAGTTATTTTAACATTCTGAGGTATTTCCGTTATCATTTGCATGGATTTCAGAAACAGTCAATCAAAGGAATTAGTTCCGTACTGAAATCATATAATTTCATAAATATCGAATAACCGGCGAGTGATATGATGATTCAATTTTCAGTGATTGCCTTCTTAACTTAGGGAACGTAGAACTTGGATTTCTAACTGAAATGTAAATAGGGTTCTATAATCATTTGTTTGAAATAAAAACAGTGTGGTTTATGAACCTGCGAGATTTCTCGCACGGGTCCGCTAGTCAAATCTTAAACGGCTAATAGTACAGATAATGCAATAAAATTTGCCTTAAAGAGCATTTATACTACAGTTGCGTGTTATATCTCTCTGTAACGTAATCTCTAAGGAAGAGTTGAGCCAATGGCACTCACGACACCAAGTTTTGAATCATCGAGTGGGTTTCGTTGAAGAAACTACCTGACTTCTCTGAAGTCCATAGTTATTGTTGGGAGTTACGCTATCGCTTAAGTGAAACCGTGACTCATCAGAGTGAAAAACAATGTGTCTGGTCTGGACTATAATAAAGCAATTAACGGAATATGCCGTGAGGTAGAATAACTTTACATCGATGTTTTGTTTCCCGTATCTGCCATGAAATGTAATTGTGGTCTGAGAGTTAGAATGGGGTACACTCAGTCTCGTGAGGCAGAACTGAGAAGATGTAGGTTCGATTCTCACCTCAGTCATCCTAGAAGTGCTTGCCGTCGTTTCCCACTTTTATTTTATTCCAGCCAAATGTCGGGATGGTACCTAATTTAACGCCACAGTATCCTCCAACCTCTCTTCTGTTACAAATAGGCCACACACACACTTGTACAGGGGGCAGATGACCTCGTAGTTCCGCCCCTTGAAACCTCATTAACTAACTAACACTTGTACAGCAATCACAACGACACTGGTTATCAGACTGATTACCCACACACTGGTAAACGGGGCTATATGATCACGATGTCGTGAAGTTCCTAAATGAACCAACAACAACTCATTCACTTTCCCATCCTACCACTGGGTCTATATATTCCGGTTATGGAGGATATGCAAGAACATATCCAATCTTTCCATGTTATCAGCTTAGTACAGACACAGGTTAACAGACAAATTCTACACACACCCAAGTACATAGGACTACAAGACCACGATGTTGCTACGCCCTTAAAATAATCAACAACAACGACAGCATATTATCAGGTACATATAATATATTTACCGTTAAACTTAGGTTATAATATAGGTTGTCTATGGCAGATATACAGATATCGGATTATTTAAATACTAGCAACCCGCCCGGGAAAAGTTATGAAACCATTACGTGAACAAACGTAAACACACTTATAGTGAGCGATGTTTTGACATCTCGTGGACATTTTTGTAGAACTTTTCATGCTGAACAATTCTTACACTCATAGTATATTGATATATTTAACGGTTTGCCCAGCGTAAGCTTAAAAAGTGCACGGACGCCAGGTTGATTTCTTTCGACTTTTTCACTGGAATCATTACTACTTGGCTTCCTTTGTTCATAAATAAATATTTTTCTACAGAAACCTTCCTCGAAATATCCTTGACTGAATGGTGAAAACCACATCAAAATCCATCCAGTGGTTCTCGAGATTACCCATGACATCCAAGAATCGGAGACTTAGTTTTATACTCACGTCAGTAGAGATGAATTAAATATTCATTGAATGATCCCATCACTGTAAACGAAGCACAGTGTACAGGGTGGGCATAAAGTCCCGTTACCCCTATACATTTCAGGAAATACATTGATTTTTTTAACATTTTCTGTATCAGATATAATCAATGGCTGATACTAGTGACTATAGCATTGAAGAACGCATTGTCACAAGCACTTGGGTTCATGAGAGACAAAGAACAGGGAAAACGTTGGAACAGGTGCGTACTGGCTTTGAGCAGCGATTCGGACGACAGCCTCCTCAAAAGACAACTCTTTGGTCGATATGGGTGCAACTTTAAGTCATGTTTCATGTGTTTGCGCCGAGTTGATCGGGGTATACCCAGTTCCGCGGATCGTTTACGAGTTGACTTCGTTGGTGGTCTTCACACTGACTCCGCGACTTCTCGGCATTGTTCCTCTCTTGTTGATGGTCGACCACTTCTTGGTTTGTCCTTCACGCTGCCTGTAGCGAACCGTTTCTTTTCCCAACGTAAAAGTGTTGTGGTGAAATATTTCCCGCCGCTGCTATATTGGGTTGGTGACTGTAGACTAGTGGAAATTTGAAAGCCACGGTTGTGGTGTCTCGAGACGGAGCTAACGTGCTGCCGAATTTCAATAACATCAGTCCAGTCGATCAAATCATATTTGGGGACACACACACACACGGGCAAAAATCGTACTTACAAACCCTATATTTCATACGACTCCTGAATTCCATTCCAGGAAGGAACCAATTAAACCATTACAAGCCCTACCTGAACGAGTCCCACTGACAACTCTCAATGTTGTCACTGAAGTTTTATATGTTTGAATACGGACGCTACCCTTGAAGCAGCATGGTTGGTGCTCGAACTGAGTTATGACCTCCCGATCAATCTAGCTGCTACAACATGCTCAAACACACAGTACTCGAAAAAGTTTCGCATATTTCGATTTAATGACTTATTTTGCTTTGTATAAGTAATAACATTATACGCAATGTAGGGTACATAACAGGGGAAAAAAAAGATACGAGGCTTACAGTAGTCACATATGATGTGTAACATCTGACATGTTATCCTACTATGAAATTGACATGAAATGTATGTGAAGTCATCTGACATGTTATCCTACTCGTATAACAGAGCTTGGACAATTTTAAAATGTTAATTTACGCTCCGTTTGCATACTGGTACTATGATGAATGTATAGATTGTATTGGAGATATGCTACTGTCACACTTGTTTGAACAAACAACACATATTATATTGTAAATTAAGAGTAGGAATGAAACCATAGTCTCTAGCCTATCTATAGACTACTAGAAATAATGTTCAATACAATCAAATTTCCCAACTCCTGCTTGGTGCAAACTATTGTAATTAAAATTACATAAATCGTAATTTCATGTATATTCTGTTAAAATGACGCATAATGTTATGATAGATATCGTTTAAACCGATAATCCGGCAGCAAAAAAAAAAGGCCGGGACTGAGTTTCGAACCTGAGACCTCATGATTCAAAGACCACGATGCTATCCACGCAGCAATTACAACCACACTTAGAGTACAAGACAGGTACTCATGTTCACGTGCCAGTAATAATATGGAAGTATTTTTTTATGCTCCACACAACACACAATCTGCTGTGCAAAAGAGACAGAAACACAAACCAAAAACCAACCTGGTTTGTGGCAGATTGTCTCACTCTTCGACAGCAGCTTCAATCAGTTGCTGAATGAATGTTGGAGGATTGGGACGGTGCAAAATTGCCCTCTAAAGCTCTTTCCATGCAAGTTCAATACAGTTCATGTCCTCAGGATATGCAGTACACTTCATTCTCCGTATGCCATGCATCTGGAGGAACTGACTGACCACCCTAGCTCGATGGGCACGAGCATTATCATCCACTAGTTTAAAGCCCTAACCCATTGTGGCAGCGAATCCTGTAACAACATGTTCCAGGATGTTGTGTCAGTATGCCAGACCAGTCATGTTACCGTGGATAGGAATTTGAGACGTTTGTTGACTAAACATGATCCCACCCCAAAACATGACAATCCCCTTGCTATTTGTGGCGTTCCTGGATGAAGGGCTCGTGAAATCTCTCACCCACTCGTCGCCACAATCGAATGCTCCTGTTGTATGGCTACAAACCAATGGAGACCTCATCAGAAAAGAGAGTACGATTCCAGTTATCCTGCTGCCATGTCCAATGAGTTGTTGACTTATGCTGTGGTTTCAGAGGAGGTTTTAGCGCAGGCACCCTTGATATCAGCCCTGCTTCATGCAGGCGATTGCGCACTATTGAACCCATGGGCCATAGGGTTCATCACGGTCGAATCCATGTCCTTAAGGAAGAAATGAAAGAAACGTATAGTTTCTTAAAGGAACGGAGAGAGATTTTAAGCCAGGAATATAGCTTAACATTGTGCAAGCGACTAGGGACAGATGTTCCTTAGATGAGATCACCCCACTCGACATTTCAGAGAGGGCTGGTCACGAGTATTAATAACTGAGTGGAATTTTCCACCGTGATAGAAAGAGAAGCCTGAATCGGAATTCGAGCTGACGTTGCTGGATTTTGACAACGCCGCATATGCACCAGAAGAGGAATAATTAAAATTAACACGTTTACGAGCATAATAATGAGTAAACAAGCACAGCACAGTGAATCATTTTGAATGAGAGATTTTTCAGTATAGAGAAACCATGTACTAATTGTGCAGAAATAAACTGCCGACGTAAGACGACGTCATAGGGGAATTACCTAAGCCTCTGTGGAGGGGAGAGAGCAAAAAGAATGCAACACCCACACAATTGAGGACGAGAAATTAATTAATATCTCCGAATTGCACGATCGATTCTTAGGTGCAATAAGATCATTTGACATTGAGAAGACGAGCTTTCGGAAGGTATAATTTTTATATTTGTGGCACCATTATTTTAGAAGTTGACCACAGAAAAGGCTTGAGTCTTATTTTTTTGTAGTAAAACAGTATAAAGCTTCAGGCGTTTCCAAGCCAATCATGCAGTATTCAGACAGCCAGAGGGCACGTCACTGTGTCACATCGCATGCAGTCCTACGAGCATTCCGTCAGGGGAAGTGCTGCTCCACGACGTAGAAGAAGTCATTCCGACAGTCCGTGAAGGGACGTAACTCTGCGTTACATCGATAACAGCTACCAGTACTCCTTGAGGGGAGAAACGCTGTTTTACACCGCCGAAGCAAGATCCGATAGCCACAGGCGTCACAGTAGTAACGACGTGCTTGCCTCCATAAGGAGCAGCCAATACGAAATTTTAAAGTATCGCCGCAGTGAAGTATTAGGAAAATCCTAATTATAGGATTTAGGCCCGACTGTATACAAGTTAAAGTGAAAATTCGCAAGATATAGTCAGAATAGGCTGCGAACGTCGGACTTAAAGGCGATAGGTCGTTAACTGTACGAACGAATAGATCATAACGTACGGAAGTATCCTACCAGACAGACAAACTGTTATTTAAATTGAAGAAACCTAAAAAGGAAGAACAGAATAAGGTTCGAACGTAGGAGTGTTAAAACAGTTCAAATAAATAGGATAGGAGACTATAAACACTAGCTCCTGAAAGCAGGCGAACAATTCTAATAGTACTAGAATCGAGAAGTGCTAGCTGCTATAAACTGAATCTATAGGTCTTAGAGGAGACCTCGATCC
Source organism: Meconema thalassinum (assembly GCA_946902985.2). NCBI lineage: Eukaryota > Metazoa > Arthropoda > Insecta > Orthoptera > Tettigoniidae > Meconema > Meconema thalassinum. The sequence goes on along the minus strand of OX336388.2, from coordinate 354,986,039 downwards.
ATATAGACTTTCGTTAGGATCGATAGACAGATCTACAGAGAAGCCGTTCAAGCTAGATAAATAGCCGGTTATCCAGGATAGGAATAGCAGAATTGAACTCCAGGGAACAGTAGATGTTTCGGGACTTTCGCATTCTTCAGAATAGGAAGCCGACATCGGATAAATTCCACCCTTGGAAACGGGAATTTAAGAAGATCACGTGTGAGAGGCTCAGAAACACGGCCTAGTGATCGTTGTGAAGTGTAAAATAATCCAGATTGTGTGTTAAATAATAATTTTAGTGTTTATTATGTGTTCAAAAGGGACACATCAGAATATAAAAATGTCGTCAATATTAAGTGTTTTAGATATATGTTTATTTGTGTTTTTACGTAAGATGAATACCTTTAATATGGTGTAAAAAGTTCAAAGTGGGCCCAAAAATGAAACACCGCACCAGATTTAAGATCAGGGGATGATCTGGAAAATATGTAAGTACTAAATTCATTTATATTTTGGTGTCAGAAATTGATTGTGTACAAAACCCACCGGAGTTTTGGAGTGAAAGGGATGTGTTTTAATAAATAAATGCTGAATAATCAAGAATACGGTCTGAACAATAATAAAATAAATAGAGAAGTTATGAATAATTATGTAAAGAATAAATCCCGTAGAGGAAATAGGTGAATAAAGGGTTAATGTATTTAACAAATGTAATAAGAGCAAGCGAAATATCATTTAATTATCATGAAAGACATTGAAATAAAGTAAAGTTGAGATATGAAAGAAATAGCTTTTGAGCTTGTATAAAGAATAAAGAATAATAATAATAATTAAATATGGAAATGTTAAATAAAAATCCAATAAATTGATATGAACATAAGAACGTTAAGCCTTAACGTATGTGTAAAAGATGAGGTTCAATGGAGTATTTTAAAACAGGGAGCGATTTATCGACCACGGAAAGATTAATATGTGAATAAAAATAATATGAATGGTTACTAAAGAGATTTTATCAGTTCTTGGGAAGACATTTTCGGCTTAAAATAATGCATAGCGCATAATGAGCGCAAATATAATATTAAAGTGTCACGCTAGGAAAGCGTAGTGGTTAAATACTTGGTACATTACTTATGGAGGGTAGTTGATTGCAGTGAATTGATAATTGTGTAAGTCCTCTATTAGTGACATAGTATCACGAGGCATTGTGTATGTATTTAAAAAGGGAACTAATATATGGTATTATTGAGCGTATGTCATATGGGCCACGGCCGACTCTAAATCGCATTTTGTATAAGTCCTCTGTAGGGATTGGTTCCCGAGGCACCTGAAGAGATTCGAATGCAGGATCTTCTTATGATAAAAGCCCCTGAAATTCTCCGTCGTCGTATGTGTATTTAATCTTCCCAATCAATGAGGACCCTCTCATAATTAATAAATGCCAAGGATATAAAAAGGGTCTTTGAACCAAAGAATAGTTGTTTGAATGTTATGATACAGTAAAGCCCGGTCTCCCCAGAACTGGATAGAATGAGAAGGTTTGTTTTGAAAGCCTTGAAAATAAGCTACTAATGTTGGGTCAGACGGGATGTCTCTGCCACCCTAACAGGTCATAAATCGCACCCCATGTAGTAGAGACTAGCTCTTTTAAAAGCGAGGGGGAACAGAGACCGTCTCGTAAGCTGTTAGAAAGAGAAATGAAAACACCAGGAGTGTTTAAAGTTGTTAACGACCCGGGCGTTGAACCGAGGTCCTTAAAGATGGATATTTCGTTTGCCGGTTCAGATCGTAGTTTCTTATATGAGAATGGTCTATTAAGACATAAGAGATAAATAACAATCCCTATTGTAATAATGTATGGACGTGGGATTCCACGAGTTGATTGAAGGCAACTGAGTTCGGGAGTAACTATAGTTTTTTGACTGTGTCAAGTACCTTCACGCTCTGGAGTACACAATTGATTTTCTGATTACCTTAATATATTTGTGAAATAAAGAGAGATGATAACAACTGAATGTGTGGACATGCCCAAAATATTGAATTAGATAATTAACATAGATTTTAAATATAATTATATATTTGTTTTTGAGAAATAAGAAAATATAAAAGCTAGTGTTTGAGGTGTACAAGAATGACACCGTAATAATGTAAATGCATGGAGCCAAAGAGCTCGGAGTTATGTAAACTTAATGTTAGTGCTTTATGGAAGTGAGATTAAGTAAGAATTGTTGGTTTATGTGGAAACCACAGGTTTTGAATACAATATTTGTTTATTTTATTTTGTGATCCCTTGTTCATTTGGAACAAGCAGTTGATATTTGGGTCAGTAATTAATTTGTTTAAATGTTTGTAGCGCCATTAATTTTATTAATTAAATGTGTTTAAATAGGAGTTGATTTTGTTGTTATTTTTGCAAGTGTATCCTCTAATTAATCCAAATATGTGGGTCACAGAGTGGGGGAACTTACCGCTGCCCCGAAATCCCGAATTGAGCTACGCTGGTATACTGTGATTGGCATATTTCTTGCTAAATGGGCACACTATCTGACCGGACACATTCACTCCAGTGGTCCTTCGAGGATAGGTTATCGGCCCCTAATGGTCTGGGTGATAGCGAAAATGACAATGAAGTGGAAACCAGAACGAAAATTAAGTGAGAATTAAAATACTTACAAAAAGGAACTCAGTTTTAAACTACTCACAAAATGGAAAACGGTAATACTTACAAAAGAGAATTTAGAACGAAAATACTCTAAAACGGAATAGATTAAAAAATACGCACAAAATATAGGTTAGATTCAAAATACGTACTAAATGCGATGTAGAGTCGAAATACTTTACTTACAAAATGCAAGTAAAATTCAAAATACTTACAAAATGCAAATGAGATTGAAAATACGTACAAAATGCAATTGAGGTTCAAAATACTTACAAAATGCAATTGAAATTGAAAATACACAATGCAATTCAGATTGAAAAACTCCCGTTTCAGATCCAAAATACTAAAAAAGTTCAATTCATATTCAAAATGCTTACAAAATGGAATTGAAAATGAAAATGCTTACAAAGTGTACGGTAGTTTCAAACTATTCATTTGGATGGACAATACTTACAAATTGCAATTTAGATTGAAAATACTTACAAAATGTAATTTAGATTCCAAATACCCACAAAATGCAATTGAGAATCAAAATACTTGCAAAATTGCGCACCATACAAAATGCAATTTAGATTGAAAATACTTGCAAACAGCGGTTTAGGTTGAAAATACTTCCAAAATGCAATTGAAATTCAAAATACTCACAAAAGTCCCACCCCCTATACTGAAAGACTTACTAAAAAGCAATTTAGATTGTCAATCCTTACAAAATGCAATTGAGGTTAAAAACACTCGCAAAATGCAATTCAGATCGAAAAGACTTACAAATGCAACGTAGATTAAAATACATACAAAATCGAGTGTAGATGCAAAAAAAAAAAAATACTAAAGAGAATTTAGATACACGGGGAGCCAATTAACAAAAACAGAGAGGGAATCTTAAAGAGAAAAGGATATGTAATGAAAAGAAAACAAGAGGTCTGACCCCTCGAAGAAGGAGGGATCAGGAAAGATGAGACAAGGGCTAATTAAGGCGGGAAAGTGTAAAGATCCCTAGGCCTCGGACACCCTAATACTGTCAGGGTTGGAAAAGAACAAGAGTTGACCAAGGGAGGTCGACAGGAAAGAAGACGGAGAGGAGCCCGGCACAAGTAAGTGGAAGCAATACCGGACTCAGCTGGGTCCCGTGGCCGCCAACCCACGTCCCACTAGATGTGAGCCCCTGGGGGGAAGGGGGGGGGGCACTGTCTGACCGGACACATTCACTCCAGTGGTCCTTCGAAGATCCTGGCGGAAGGGCACGGCAGTATCAATGGACCTACGACGTGCTGAAAGCAACAGATACCGATCCTCCCTGCGAGTGGTTTGGCGGAGGCGTCCTGTTCTTTGTCAATCAGGAACTCTTGGATCTCCCTAAATTTGTTCCACAACCTCGAGGCATCACTTTGACTAAATCCAACACGAGCAACAACATCCATAGGACGGATTCTTAGGTCCCTTCTGAAGCAATGTTACAATTATTCGAATGAGGTCTGTCGTACAAATAGGAACTCTTGCCATGTTTACAGTATATTAACAAATTCACAAAGAAATTTGATACAATGGTCCGGATAGCTCAAAATAGTTGCCAGCGTTTCGCCCCAGTGTACCAATGGGCTCTTCAGTTGGTTATGGTACACCTCACCAAGACGCGTGGCTAGTACATACTGTGAAGGCCGCTGCAAGGCACAAATGTTGCCACGAGCAGCGCCAATGTACTACGGAAGTCAAAACTTCCTTTCAAAAGTAATGTTAGCATACCTTGCTAATCCATATTGGAAATATCTGTTCCCGGAGGAAACAGGGTGTAAAATTGTCCGATTGTATCAAATTTCTTTGTGAATTTGTTAATGTACATAGTACATTTAGACGTTTCATCTGCTGCAAATGGACATTTACATAAGGTGTTCGAAGTGGTGTCCATCATTTTCCTAGTGGAGGGCCACTCGTCGCAAGAAGTTGTCTCTTGCGTTCGACAACATCTAAGGAGTAATTTCCGCAAAGGCTTCGGTAATAACGAGCTCCATTTCTTCGGGTGTTATTGGTGATCTTAAAAATACTTTCGACCTGACGTAACCCCAAATTAAGAAATCTAGGACTTTGCAATGCTGCATAAGAAGGCGGCAATCAGTGAAATCGAACTAACCCCGTCGCACAGTGGGTCAAAATCGAAATCTAGAGGGACAAAATTATTTTTACGTTTTAATCATAAATTTAGAGTGAAAGCAACGTATATTATTTGTTTACTTCATAATAAAAATCAGTATGACCTTTTTTAAGCTACGTATACACATGCAAGAACTTGTCTATGACTAGGAGTTGGATAGAGCATTGAGTTATCTCTTCAGATCAATTTTTCTACCCCTAATTTACTTTTAAGAAAGTCACAAAGTTCCACTTTTGACATAATCGTCGAACCCATTGCTTCAAACAGTTGTAAACGTGTGAAAACTGGTTGCGCGGCATCTTCTAAAACGTAAAATAACTACGTAAGTTGCAAAAAGATGCAAAAAATCTTATAACAGGCGTAAACTACAAGACTTTATCTACATTTTAACATTAAGTAGAAAGTCACGCAGAGTGACATACTAAAAATCTAAGTGAAAATATAATTTAAAAAATAATAATTAACTATTATAAAATGCAAATATAGCTAAAATTACGTAACAATTACACCCATTAATAACTGAAACACGTTACAAAGATCATACCTTCAGCTGCATGTTCCATCTTTAAGCCTCACACTAACCACAAAGACAACCAAACCACAGCCACTTACATTCACCCTACAATTCAGACTGCTCGAACAGTGGTGACAGATTCACACTAAGATGCATTTATATCCCAGAATAGTGAGCGGCAGTTATATGAGAATGCTGTAGATGTAATACATTTTGATTTTTTTTATTATGAAAATAATAATTTTGTCCTTCTAGATTTCGATTTTGGCCCACTGTGCGTCGCTAGCGCGCTGCGAGCAGATTTCAAGCCGATTGCGGGTGGGTAGGCAACCCATTTTACAGTTCCGTGTTGAAACGGAACAGGCTGTACAGTGCGTACTGTAAACATGTGTGCAGTATCGTACCATCACCAATGTGTAATCGTCATTTGGCAAACTTTTTGAGAACTGTATATTGAAGGCCCTCTCACCTTAAAAATCCTGCTAGGGGAGTGGTTGACGTAGGGTGATTGCCGGACAGGATATGACAACTCAGTGCGCACACTCATCAGAATCGTTCCAAGTCTCGCGTCAGAATTCAGACACGTGCCATCTAGGTCCCTCTAGAGATGGCTAGTATGCATTTTGGGGTTATTAATTATTTATCGTATGGATTTTAGTGCCGGGAGTGTCCGAGGACATGTTCGGCTCGCCAGAGGCTGTAGCTGCTTCAAGAGGACACCCATAGGATGAGCCGCAAGTTCCGTTAAATTTCAAGAAGTTTCAACTTTCGCTACAAGATGTCACTGATACCTAGTGGTGAACGTTCGAACTTTGATAAAGCGCTCCAACGAAATCTAACCTATAAATTTAGCTTCACACAAGTTTAGTCGGTGGGAGGATCTTTTACATGCCATAAATCTATGACATGGGACCGCCGGCTTTACTTCCCCTCCAAAGGAAGGCATACCGAAGGAGTAGGGGGGTAAGGCGGTTTCCAACCAGTGTCATGGCCGCCACGTGAGTCCAAGCCAATATCTCGCAAACCGATGGTCGGATGTTGACATATGAGGTGTCGTTGGACTCGGGTTGACGCCCTCTTTCCAATGGACCACTCATTTCAACCCCTAAATAAAACCTACCCCTACTAGGGGGTGAAATTGTAATTTTTTAGTGAAAGCCTCTTTTCAAATGGGACATGTATAAGCTGCACTGCTAAAATGAACTTAAACGTGGTTGCTCATATCGCGCATGCATTTTACGAGATGCCGCTATGGATGAACATTTTTGTTTTTGTTTTTTACGCATGCGCACTGGGGATTTTTGTAAGAGGGCGAGCTCTTTGAAAAAAAATGATTGATAAGAAGAGGTTTTGGTGGTGAGGAGAGAGCCAGATAGTCGCCTACTTTCCTACGACGTTTGCCGATATGTCTCAAACGCAAGGTCGGATTTGGACGTGTGACGTGTCAAATCGCTTGTCTCGAAGCCCTATACATGTTATTAATAGGTTAGAGTTTTGAGAATGAGGGAAACAGGCTTTTTTTTTGGGGTAAAACCATGATTTTAGACTTTTTCTGATATTTCACGAATGCATGGTCGGATTTGGTCCTATGACGTGTCAAATGGCTTGTCTCGAAACCCTCTTTATTTTGGTAATAGGTTAAAGTGTTTGAGAATGAGGGAAACAGAATTTTTTGTTGTAAAACCGTGATTTTAGACTTTTTGTTATATCTCACAAACCAATAACGCCAGAGACGTATACGAGGGGTCGTAGGACTCGGGGTGACGCCCCTCTCCTATCTCCCTTTCGAATATAGTATTTATGTTTAAAAAAATGCGAAAGAGCCTAACGACACTTATGTTGAAAACATTTCAGTTTTTAAAACTTTTCTTAAATTTGTCTAAAATGTTCATGACGAGTGGTTGTAGATAGAAAGAGACGATACTACTGGACACGTGTTTCAACGAAGCTATTACTGGCCACGGTGGTGATATACCAATACAGTATTCGCTATTTCGATGAGACGGCGGGTCGAGGGTTCGTTTTCTGATTTTTCCTATGATGGAATTCCTAATTCCTAAACCCCCTGAAGGGGGTCTTTAACGTGTAAACGATTATGAGTGACATGACAAATGATAATTCCTTGATTCGATGAAGTTGGCTTTAGATAGAACAAACAGAACTTGGTTATATGTTGCTTGAAGTGAGTATAGAAAACAAACTTGCTGGGGCAGACTGACAGGATGTGAATGTTATTTGATCTTATTGGAATGCATTGACTTGACAGGGCAACGAAAAAAGCACAGAGATGCTGAGGACACTTGAAGGTCAAACGATATGGCAACCATGGTGGGAGGGGGAAGCTAGGATGATGTCGCCGATCATGTTCAATGGATGAATTTATATTTTGCGAAGCATTGTTCGGAGAGGGTCATGGGACGACTTGTTTTAAGGGTATTTATTTTTTCGATGTTTCCTATGGTGGACTCATTGATTGAAATAATCCAAAACTGCTAGGGCATGGCCTTGAGATTTTATAAACCGATAATGGGATTTTGACATACAAGATCCACTCAGAACTTGACATGATGTCATTCTTTTTATGGCTTATGAATTTCCCCAAAAAAGACCCAAAACAACAAGATCATGGACTTTTGCTTTTCTTAATATATTGCAAACCCATAATGTAAGATGTTTACTGTGAGTGACGAAATCTAGCTAGGTAACGAAAGAATTATTGTAGGATATATGTATGGTGACTGACACGTCTTTGACCATTGGAACTTGTTTTCAGATCTGACTGTAGTACATAGGGAGTATAGGTTGTAGGCATGGATTGACAAACGGTGCACACAAAATTCAATTTATCGATTCAAGAATTAAGAGTAGACTATCATTAATTAATTGGTTAAAGAGTGTAGCTAAAAATAAAAAAATGGTGACTACATTAAACTAAACTGAACCAAGTCGAATCAAACCCAACCGAACCAAACCAAGCCTAAAGCAAACCAAACCTAATCAAGAACAAGCCAAGGGCTTAAGTGTAAAACTTGTGGGGGAATGCAGTCATTGGCAATGTCCAAAGGAAGGGATAACGCTCTACCTCTAGAGGGTAAGGTAAAGCTAGCGCATGGTGCTAATGCATATTCCCAAGTACATGAACCACACACACACACAACTATCCTATGCTGTTTTTATGAGTTAACTGTTAAAACTTACTCAGTGGTTACTGAGCAAGATGGTCGCTACACACAACAAGCTTTAAATACTTGAGGCTAATAATCTATACACACACACACACACGCTTGTTCTAAACTAAACTGTCTTGCTGGCAGTGCTCACACAGTAGGCAAATGACAGAAATGCTTGGCTAACAGAAATACAATCATTTTCGTTTGTCTAATGTTACCAGCTAACCATTACATGCTATAGTGGTGAGCACATGTGCCTCTTGCACTGGAGATCGTAACTCGATTTCTAGCTCTAAGGCCTAGAATGAATCAAACTAAGAAAGAAGGGTATGGTGACGCAGTGGTTAAACTGTTAGCCTTTCACTAAGGTAGACTAGGGTTTGATTTTAGGTTAATATACATGTCATAAACAAACAAACAAACAAACAAACAAACAAAAAAAGCAGAGATAATGTTTAAAACTGATTACACTTGTCTCTTTTTAAATTATTACTTAGATTGCAAATACAAAGGTGGACTGGGTTTGATATTCAGTTAATGCTGCCTATCGCATACTAGCCTGTAAGAAAGCCAAACAAGCAAAAGGCGTAGGTAGAGCAGTGGTAAAATCGCTATGTGTAGAGAACTACCTAACGGTTTTATGAACTGGCAATGGTATGTCGCATAAACAGTGCAGGATACAATCCAGCAACCATAATTTGTATCTTGTGGAGCAGAGAAAACATATATATAGAGAAAGATATAGAAAGCTAGTGTATGTATGGGTAGCATTGATAATTTGACCAGAGAAAATACGATGAGGTAGGGTGGGGAGAGGGAGAATTAACACTTATATATGAATGAATGGTAAATAGTATTTTAGTTTTTTTTCCCCAATAGTTTTGTTTTTTAAATGCAGTGGTAGATAGTCGTTATTTTGTAAAACATTCTTACTTGCAGTAGTAATAAGACTCTATGGTTTCGCTAACACATAGATAGACTGTATTATTGCCATGGTCAAGCACTCACATTAAGATCATTTACAAAATCATAAAATGAAAAATAAAAAATCTTGTTTTGGAAATATCGTTTTTCAACATACACAAAATAAATATATAAAAAATTTGTAAACAGCAAAATGGAAAATCCATGGTCAAGCACTCACATTAAGATCATTTACAAAATCATAAAATGAAAAATAAAAATCTTGTTTTGGAAATATCGATTTTTTTCAACATACACAAAATAAATATATAAAAAATTTGTAAACAGCAAAATGGAAAATCCATGTTTCCATATAGACAAAATTTAAAAACCTTAAACGGACATTTAAGAAAATATATATAAATGGGAAATTGACAAATGTGTAAATATGAAAATGGAAAAATCCATGTTTCCATATCATGAAATTGAAAAACATCAAACTGTCATTTTAAAAAATGCAAATGGAAAATTGACAAATTGCAATGTGTGAAATGTGAAATTGAACAAATGGCTATCATTATTTAAAAAAAAAAAGAACATGGTGCTCTATGGTTGAGGTGTGAATCAAACCCTTTCTACTTATTTGGACCACCCGAGACTGAGTAGACTAGTTTAAGTTGTCATACCACTTTTAAAAGTTTGTGTTAAATCTAGGAATTGAACCCAAGAGCTTGTAGGGGAGATCAAAGGTTATAATATGTTAAACAGATAGCCTTGAATGAAGGGTGTGGTAGCTATATAGAGATGAGACGTTTCGCTCGGGGCAGGGAGGCATGGAGATCTGCATCAAACCAGTCAAAGGACTAAAGACTCAAACAACAACATGTACGTTCACCAAAATAATGTTGTGTAACGGTAAATGTTAGTCAACGAACAGTAATGCATTACTAAAACCCATGACACGATACCTAAGAGCTTTTCTAAAATGATTTTAAAATGCCTTTAACCCTATATTGAACACCCAGTTCACAAAACTCATAACTGCAATGTTATGGTAAAACAAAACAAAATCTATATTTCAAAACAAACAAGTGGTTTAGTCAATGTATACTGGAAAAAGTTTTGTAAACACTCAAGTCCTCAAGACCAATTAAATTAGTAACTGTCAGGTTGGCCGAGTGGTTAAGGTGTTTGACTTAAGATCAAATTTCTGTATAAGGAAGCAAGGGTTCGAATCCCTTACCTGACATAACTATTGCCTTAACATGGCTTGGCCACACTGTATTATTATGATACTCAGTACACAAACCATAGATATAGTGTATTGTTTAAGGCCACTCTCTTTCTGAACATAGTCAGAGACTGTTGATGGTTAACAATTGTATTAATAGTGGGACATGGGGATAGCAATTAAGAAAAAACAGCCAATACCCATACGATATTTTTATTCATTTTAGTTTTTTTTTACAATAGTTACACACTGAATACAACTTTTTATCTCTTTACCATTGTTTGATATAGATTTTAAACACAACGCTTGTTGTAGATCCTTTTACAACTTTTTTTAGGTACTCTTGTTCTTAAAAACTGGGGAAGCCGCAATGGTTTTATAGACATTAAACCCTCATTCTCTTCTTTTTCATTATTATTATTATCATTATTATAAATATTATCTTTATAATTATTATAGTCATTGTCACCATCATTATCATCATCATCATCATCCTCAACATCACTAGAACTATCCAATTCCATTTTTTCCTTTTCAAAAGGGATTTCTTGAAGAGTCTGTGTTGCTTTTGATAGTGTTACGGGTTTATTGAACGTTGACAACTGTCCTAACATGACTTTTTGAGGAGATAAATGTTTTTTCATAAGGAAGTCACTATGTTGAGTAACACTATGTTTTTGTCGGACTTGCTTTTTCTTGTTCTTTTGATCATGTTTTGTTAACACTAACGGTGTTTCATTTGGTATACCACATTGATGAGTACCCACACTTAAGACCTCACCATGTTTACTTTTTAGATGACCTAGACATTTTGTTGTTCTTTGTTTTGAGCACTGCCAAAATATGATGCCATTCGCATTTTCTCGCTTATAGTTATAAGAGTACCCATGATACAGGGCACGTGGTTTACCTTTATTGGTTATAGTATATTCCATAGTAGTCACTGACTTGTATAGTCGATCCGCCTACTACAAAGGTCTGAACACTTGTGGTGAAAGAATGATGTTGTGTTGACGTTTTATGCAGGATAATGTTGGTGGCATATGTGGGTGGCTTATGTTGATGACATGTGTTGTTGGCTGATTTTGGTGGCTTATGTTGATGGTTTATGGTGGTGGCTTATGTTGATGGCTTATGTTGGTGGCTTATGTTGATGACATATGTTGTTGGCTTATGGTGGTGGCTTATGTTGATGGTATATGTTGCTGGCCTATGTTGATGGTTTATGTTAATGGCTTAGGTTAATATCTTAGGTTGATGGCATAAGTTGATGGCTTATGTTGGTGGCTTATGGTGGTGGCTTATGCTGGTGGCTTATGCTAGTGGCTTATGGTGGTGGTTTATGGTGGTGGCTTATGTTGATGGCTTATGGTGGTGGCTTATGTTGATGACATATGTTGGTGACTTATGTTGATAGCTTATGTTGGTGGCTAATGTTGATGACATATGTTGTTGGCTTATGGTGGTGGCTTATGTTGATGGTATATGTTGCTGGCCTATGTTGATGGTTTATGTTAATGGCTTAGGTTAATATCTTAGGTTGATGGCATAAGTTGATGGCTTATGTTGGTGGCTTATGGTGGTGGCTTATGCTGGTGGCTTATGCTAGTGGCTTATGGTGGTGGTTTATGGTGGTGGCTTATGTTGATGACATATGTTGGTGGCTTAAGTTGGTGGCTTATGTTGGTGGCTTATGGTGGTGGCTTATGGTGGTGGGTTATGGTGGTGGATTATGGTGGCTTATAGTGGTGACTTATGGTGGTGGTTTATGGTGGTGGCTTATGTTGATGACATATGTTGGTGGCTTATGGTGGCTTATGGTGGTGATTTATAGTGGTGGCCTATGTTGGTGGCTTATTTTTGGTGGTTTACGTTAATACCTTATTTGTAATGGCTTATTTGACAAGTTATTGTTGTCAATGTATTTAGAGGATTTTTCTCTTGGTTTTGGAAAGTATCTCAACTCTTTTTTATGGTAGCATAATGCTTACCGCCATGTTTGTAAGCAACAACAACACACTAAAATTCCAAGAATCCAAAGTACTCTAAGGTTAATGATTGTCTCTCAACTCCATTCAACGTCTAGTCAAAAAACATTATATATTTTTCACATTTTACAAAAAAGTAAATTGGGAAAGTAAGCTATATGTTTAAACTAAAAATCATATCAAATCATATGCTAACTCCAACACCTACGTCTACCCCAATCTCAGTCAAAAAAATATAATATTCTTCAAATTTTTCCAAAACAGTATTTGGAAAGTAGGCCATATTTTGAAAACTAATCATCCTATAAAGTCATATATATATATACTGAAACCAATGGCTTTTATATCCTTAATCTTAAGAACAAAATATGGAATTTTTGACATTTTTTCCAAAAATGTTCATTTTAAAACGGGGCTATATTTTGGAAACTAGGAATTTTACAAGAAAGTTTGTTTAACGTAAATGGCAGGTATTTACCCCCACTACCCGCAAACCAAGTCCCAGGTCTCTGGGGAAAAATCCAAAAAAAGTTCAATTTGGAAAGTAGGCAATATTTTGAAAACTAATCATCCTAAAAAGTCATATATAGACTCAAACCAATGGCTTTTATGTCCTTAATTGGTAGAACAAAACTTAACATTTTTTCAGTTTTTCCAAAAAAGTCCAATTTTCAAAAATTGTCTATATTTTGGGAACTAAGAATTTTACAAAAAAGTTTGTTTAACGAAAATGAAAGGTCTTTACCCCCCTCTACCCAAAACATAAATTTCAGGTCCCTAGGACAAAAACTGTGCAGTATATATATATATATTTTTTTGGGGGGGAGGGGGTTTATATTCACTTTACCTCCCCACTTCACAAGATGGCGGCCATAGCTTAACTTAACCTAGCCTAACCTAACCTGACCTACGAGGTGTGATCAAAAAGTTCCAAAAATGTGGCTGCAACTTAACCAAACCTAGCCTAGCCTAACCTAACCTCCCTGTTGACTAGCCCCCTTTGGACGGGTCCTTTTTGAAGGGAGTCATTTTTTTTACGTGTCCCGGAGGACGGGTCCTTGTTGACGGGTCCCTGTGGCGGGTCCTTTGGACTGATCCCTATGGACTGGCCTTGCATTTTATCCAAATTATGTCAAAGGGGACCCGCCACTGGGACCCGTCAACAAGGACCCGTCCTCCGGGACACGTAAAAAAAATGACTCCCTTCAAAAAGGACCCGTCCAAAGGGGGCTAGTCAACAGGGAGGTTAGGTTAGGCTAGGCTAGGTTTGGTTAAGTTGCAGCCACATTTTTGGAACTTTTTGATCACACCTCGTAGGTCAGGTTAGGTTAGGCTAGGTTAAGTTAAGCTATGGCCGCCATCTTGTGAAGTGGGGAGGTAAAGTGAATATAGACCCCCTCCCCAAAAAATATATATATATATATATACTGCACAGTTTTTGTCCTAGGGACCTGAAATTTATGTTTTGGGTAGAGGGGGGTAAAGACCTTTCATTTTCGTTAAACAAACTTTTTTGTAAAATTCTTAGTTCCCAAAATATAGACAATTTTTGAAAATTGGACTTTTTTGGAAAAACTGAAAAAATGTTAAGTTTTGTTCTACCAATTAAGGACATAAAAGCCATTGGTTTGAGTCTATATATGACTTTTTAGGATGATTAGTTTTCAAAATATTGCCTACTTTCCAAATTGAACTTTTTTTGGATTTTTCCCCAGAGACCTGGGACTTGGTTTGCGGGTAGTGGGGGTAAATACCTGCCATTTACGTTAAACAAACTTTCTTGTAAAATTCCTAGTTTCCAAAATATAGCCCCGTTTTAAAATGAACATTTTTGGAAAAAATGTCAAAAATTCCATATTTTGTTCTTAAGATTAAGGATATAAAAGCCATTGGTTTCAGTATATATATATATGACTTTATAGGATGATTAGTTTTCAAAATATGGCCTACTTTCCAAATACTGTTTTGGAAAAATTTGAAGAATATTATATTTTTTTGACTGAGATTGGGGTAGACGTAGGTGTTGGAGTTAGCATATGATTTGATATGATTTTTAGTTTAAACATATAGCTTACTTTCCCAATTTACTTTTTTGTAAAATGTGAAAAATATATAATGTTTTTTGACTAGACGTTGAATGGAGTTGAGAGACAATCATTAACCTTAGAGTACTTTGGATTCTTGGAATTTTAGTGTGTTGTTGTTGCTTACAAACATGGCGGTAAGCATTATGCTACCATAAAAAAGAGTTGAAATACTTTCCAAAACCAAGAGAAAAATCCTCTAAATACATTGACAACAATAACTTGTCAAATAAGCCATTACAAATAAGGTATTAACGTAAACCACCAAAAATAAGCCACCAACATAGGCCACCACTATAAATCACCACCATAAGCCACCATAAGCCACCAACATATGTCATCAACATAAGCCACCACCATAAACCACCACCATAAGTCACCACTATAAGCCACCATAATCCACCACCATAACCCACCACCATAAGCCACCACCATAAGCCACCAACATAAGCCACCAACTTAAGCCACCAACATATGTCATCAACATAAGCCACCACCATAAACCACCACCATAAGCCACTAGCATAAGCCACCAGCATAAGCCACCACCATAAGCCACCAACATAAGCCATCAACTTATGCCATCAACCTAAGATATTAACCTAAGCCATTAACATAAACCATCAACATAGGCCAGCAACATATACCATCAACATAAGCCACCACCATAAGCCAACAACATATGTCATCAACATTAGCCACCAACATAAGCTATCAACATAAGTCACCAACATATGTCATCAACATAAGCCACCACCATAAGCCATCAACATAAGCCACCACCATAAACCACCACCATAAGCCACTAGCATAAGCCACCAGCATAAGCCACCACCATAAGCCACCAACATAAGCCATCAACTTATGCCATCAACCTAAGATATTAACCTAAGCCATTAACATAAACCATCAACATAGGCCAGCAACATATACCATCAACATAAGCCACCACCATAAGCCAACAACATATGTCATCAACATAAGCCACCAACATAAGCCATCAACATAAGCCACCACCATAAACCATCAACATAAGCCACCAAAATCAGCCAACAACACATGTCATCAACATAAGCCACCCACATATGCCACCAACATTATCCTGCATAAAACGTCAACACAACATCATTCTTTCACCACAAGTGTTCAGACCTTTGTAGTAGGCGGATCGACTATACAAGTCAGTGACTACTATGGAATATACTATAACCAATAAAGGTAAACCACGTGCCCTGTATCATGGGTACTCTTATAACTATAAGCGAGAAAATGCGAATGGCATCATATTTTGGCAGTGCTCAAAACAAAGAACAACAAAATGTCTAGGTCATCTAAAAAGTAAACATGGTGAGGTCTTAAGTGTGGGTACTCATCAATGTGGTATACCAAATGAAACACCGTTAGTGTTAACAAAACATGATCAAAAGAACAAGAAAAAGCAAGTCCGACAAAAACATAGTGTTACTCAACATAGTGACTTCCTTATGAAAAAACATTTATCTCCTCAAAAAGTCATGTTAGGACAGTTGTCAACGTTCAATAAACCCGTAACACTATCAAAAGCAACACAGACTCTTCAAGAAATCCCTTTTGAAAAGGAAAAAATGGAATTGGATAGTTCTAGTGATGTTGAGGATGATGATGATGATGATAATGATGGTGACAATGACTATAATAATTATAAAGATAATATTTATAATAATGATAATAATAATAATGAAAAAGAAGAGAATGAGGGTTTAATGTCTATAAAACCATTGCGGCTTCCCCAGTTTTTAAGAACAAGAGTACCTAAAAAAAGTTGTAAAAGGATCTACAACAAGCGTTGTGTTTAAAATCTATATCAAACAATGGTAAAGAGATAAAAAGTTGTATTCAGTGTGTAACTATTGTAAAAAAAAACTAAAATGAATAAAAATATCGTATGGGTATTGGCTGTTTTTTCTTAATTGCTATCCCCATGTCCCACTATTAATACAATTGTTAACCATCAACAGTCTCTGACTATGTTCAGAAAGAGAGTGGCCTTAAACAATACACTATATCTATGGTTTGTGTACTGAGTATCATAATAATACAGTGTGGCCAAGCCATGTTAAGGCAATAGTTATGTCAGGTAAGGGATTCGAACCCTTGCTTCCTTATACAGAAATTTGATCTTAAGTCAAACACCTTAACCACTCGGCCAACCTGACAGTTACTAATTTAATTGGTCTTGAGGACTTGAGTGTTTACAAAACTTTTTCCAGTATACATTGACTAAACCACTTGTTTGTTTTGAAATATAGATTTTGTTTTGTTTTACCATAACATTGCAGTTATGAGTTTTGTGAACTGGGTGTTCAATATAGGGTTAAAGGCATTTTAAAATCATTTTAGAAAAGCTCTTAGGTATCGTGTCATGGGTTTTAGTAATGCATTACTGTTCGTTGACTAACATTTACCGTTACACAACATTATTTTGGTGAACGTACATGTTGTTGTTTGAGTCTTTAGTCCTTTGACTGGTTTGATGCAGATCTCCATGCCTCCCTGCCCCGAGCGAAACGTCTCATCTCTATATAGCTACCACACCCTTCATTCAAGGCTATCTGTTTAACATATTATAACCTTTGATCTCCCCTACAAGCTCTTGGGTTCAATTCCTAGATTTAACACAAACTTTTAAAAGTGGTATGACAACTTAAACTAGTCTACTCAGTCTCGGGTGGTCCAAATAAGTAGAAAGGGTTTGATTCACACCTCAACCATAGAGCACCATGTTCTTTTTTTTTTTAAATAATGATAGCCATTTGTTCAATTTCACATTTCACACATTGCAATTTGTCAATTTTCCATTTGCATTTTTTAAAATGACAGTTTGATGTTTTTCAATTTCATGATATGGAAACATGGATTTTTCCATTTTCATATTTACACATTTGTCAATTTCCCATTTATATATATTTTCTTAAATGTCCGTTTAAGGTTTTTAAATTTTGTCTATATGGAAACATGGATTTTCCATTTTGCTGTTTACAAATTTTTTATATATTTATTTTGTGTATGTTGAAAAAAATCGATATTTCCAAAACAAGATTTTTATTTTTCATTTTATGATTTTGTAAATGATCTTAATGTGAGTGCTTGACCATGGATTTTCCATTTTGCTGTTTACAAATTTTTTATATATTTATTTTGTGTATGTTGAAAAACGATATTTCCAAAACAAGATTTTTTATTTTTCATTTTATGATTTTGTAAATGATCTTAATGTGAGTGCTTGACCATGGCAATAATACAGTCTATCTATGTGTTAGCGAAACCATAGAGTCTTATTACTACTGCAAGTAAGAATGTTTTACAAAATAACGACTATCTACCACTGCATTTAAAAAACAAAACTATTGGGGAAAAAAAACTAAAATACTATTTACCATTCATTCATATATAAGTGTTAATTCTCCCTCTCCCCACCCTACCTCATCGTATTTTCTCTGGTCAAATTATCAATGCTACCCATACATACACTAGCTTTCTATATCTTTCTCTATATATATGTTTTCTCTGCTCCACAAGATACAAATTATGGTTGCTGGATTGTATCCTGCACTGTTTATGCGACATACCATTGCCAGTTCATAAAACCGTTAGGTAGTTCTCTACACATAGCGATTTTACCACTGCTCTACCTACGCCTTTTGCTTGTTTGGCTTTCTTACAGGCTAGTATGCGATAGGCAGCATTAACTGAATATCAAACCCAGTCCACCTTTGTATTTGCAATCTAAGTAATAATTTAAAAAGAGACAAGTGTAATCAGTTTTAAACATTATCTCTGCTTTTTTTGTTTGTTTGTTTGTTTGTTTGTTTGTTTATGACATGTATATTAACCTAAAATCAAACCCTAGTCTACCTTAGTGAAAGGCTAACAGTTTAACCACTGCGTCACCATACCCTTCTTTCTTAGTTTGATTCATTCTAGGCCTTAGAGCTAGAAATCGAGTTACGATCTCCAGTGCAAGAGGCACATGTGCTCACCACTATAGCATGTAATGGTTAGCTGGTAACATTAGACAAACGAAAATGATTGTATTTCTGTTAGCCAAGCATTTCTGTCATTTGCCTACTGTGTGAGCACTGCCAGCAAGACAGTTTAGTTTAGAACAAGCGTGTGTGTGTGTGTGTATAGATTATTAGCCTCAAGTATTTAAAGCTTGTTGTGTGTAGCGACCATCTTGCTCAGTAACCACTGAGTAAGTTTTAACAGTTAACTCATAAAAACAGCATAGGATAGTTGTGTGTGTGTGTGGTTCATGTACTTGGGAATATGCATTAGCACCATGCGCTAGCTTTACCTTACCCTCTAGAGGTAGAGCGTTATCCCTTCCTTTGGACATTGCCAATGACTGCATTCCCCCACAAGTTTTACACTTAAGCCCTTGGCTTGTTCTTGATTAGGTTTGGTTTGCTTTAGGCTTGGTTTGGTTCGGTTGGGTTTGATTCGACTTGGTTCAGTTTAGTTTAATGTAGTCACCATTTTTTTATTTTTAGCTACACTCTTTAACCAATTAATTAATGATAGTCTACTCTTAATTCTTGAATCGATAAATTGAATTTTGTGTGCACCGTTTGTCAATCCATGCCTACAACCTATACTCCCTATGTACTACAGTCAGATCTGAAAACAAGTTCCAATGGTCAAAGACGTGTCAGTCACCATACATATATCCTACAATAATTCTTTCGTTACCTAGCTAGATTTCGTCACTCACAGTAAACATCTTACATTATGGGTTTGCAATATATTAAGAAAAGCAAAAGTCCATGATCTTGTTGTTTTGGGTCTTTTTTGGGGAAATTCATAAGCCATAAAAAGAATGACATCATGTCAAGTTCTGAGTGGATCTTGTATGTCAAAATCCCATTATCGGTTTATAAAATCTCAAGGCCATGCCCTAGCAGTTTTGGATTATTTCAATCAATGAGTCCACCATAGGAAACATCGAAAAAATAAATACCCTTAAAACAAGTCGTCCCATGACCCTCTCCGAACAATGCTTCGCAAAATATAAATTCATCCATTGAACATGATCGGCGACATCATCCTAGCTTCCCCCTCCCACCATGGTTGCCATATCGTTTGACCTTCAAGTGTCCTCAGCATCTCTGTGCTTTTTTCGTTGCCCTGTCAAGTCAATGCATTCCAATAAGATCAAATAACATTCACATCCTGTCAGTCTGCCCCAGCAAGTTTGTTTTCTATACTCACTTCAAGCAACATATAACCAAGTTCTGTTTGTTCTATCTAAAGCCAACTTCATCGAATCAAGGAATTATCATTTGTCATGTCACTCATAATCGTTTACACGTTAAAGACCCCCTTCAGGGGGTTTAGGAATTAGGAATTCCATCATAGGAAAAATCAGAAAACGAACCCTCGACCCGCCGTCTCATCGAAATAGCGAATACTGTATTGGTATATCACCACCGTGGCCAGTAATAGCTTCGTTGAAACACGTGTCCAGTAGTATCGTCTCTTTCTATCTACAACCACTCGTCATGAACATTTTAGACAAATTTAAGAAAAGTTTTAAAAACTGAAATGTTTTCAACATAAGTGTCGTTAGGCTCTTTCGCATTTTTTTAAACATAAATACTATATTCGAAAGGGAGATAGGAGAGGGGCGTCACCCCGAGTCCTACGACCCCTCGTATACGTCTCTGGCGTTATTGGTTTGTGAGATATAACAAAAAGTCTAAAATCACGGTTTTACAACAAAAAATTCTGTTTCCCTCATTCTCAAACACTTTAACCTATTACCAAAATAAAGAGGGTTTCGAGACAAGCCATTTGACACGTCATAGGACCAAATCCGACCATGCATTCGTGAAATATCAGAAAAAGTCTAAAATCATGGTTTTACCCCAAAAAAAAAGCCTGTTTCCCTCATTCTCAAAACTCTAACCTATTAATAACATGTATAGGGCTTCGAGACAAGCGATTTGACACGTCACACGTCCAAATCCGACCTTGCGTTTGAGACATATCGGCAAACGTCGTAGGAAAGTAGGCGACTATCTGGCTCTCTCCTCACCACCAAAACCTCTTCTTATCAATCATTTTTTTTCAAAGAGCTCGCCCTCTTACAAAAATCCCCAGTGCGCATGCGTAAAAAACAAAAACAAAAATGTTCATCCATAGCGGCATCTCGTAAAATGCATGCGCGATATGAGCAACCACGTTTAAGTTCATTTTAGCAGTGCAGCTTATACATGTCCCATTTGAAAAGAGGCTTTCACTAAAAAATTACAATTTCACCCCCTAGTAGGGGTAGGTTTTATTTAGGGGTTGAAATGAGTGGTCCATTGGAAAGAGGGCGTCAACCCGAGTCCAACGACACCTCATATGTCAACATCCGACCATCGGTTTGCGAGATATTGGCTTGGACTCACGTGGCGGCCATGACACTGGTTGGAAACCGCCTTACCCCCCTACTCGAAGGATTTTAACGCTCTTAAAAATCCGACGACTTCGGCCGGGTTTGAACCCGCTATATTGGGCACAGCAGTTCAGCAAGCTACCAACTACACCACCGAAGCGTTGTCTTAGCAAACTGGCCAACATACATGCCAAGCTTCAGCGAGATCGGGAAATTTCCTTTCGCGTTGTTCCTTTGTGGAATTCCAAATTTACTTTCGCGTTGTTCCTTTGTGGAATTCCAATCGGTTGAGCAATCCTTCAGACGCATTATTCCAGATTACATCCTAGACAGATAGCGCTGTACTTTTTTGGTTTTCCATAAAAAGTGAGTGATTCTTACAGGTCAATCCAGTGAAGTAAGAGCAACGAGTATTTTAAACAGATCCAGTTTTTAATTAAGTTCGGTGCCATAAGATAATTTCAATTTGCCAGCTTGAAATGTTTCATTATAACGATGAATCCGAGCGATTGGTTGAGCAAAAAAGGGCGGGCGATGCAATTTCATTTACCTCATCAAAATGAGAACGGGCTGCGTCACGGTTCAGTGGTGAATCGATGTTACAGAGTGTGTCCTTCAAGCCGTTCCGAGCGTGCAGCCACGAGGTGGTTTAGCGTCATCAAGACCAGATGATACCACTGCTTTCACCTCGGGGGACACATACACAATATACATCAATGGGCAGGTACCCATCTTCCGCCCGTTAAGAAAACACTACTTGTTTATTTGCTAACGTTTTCAGTCAGTTTATTATTAGATTAGTAGTCTATTAAGTATAGTTTTTAAAAGTAAATATCACACTAGATGTCATGGAATAATAATAATAATAATAATAATAATAATAATAATAATAATAATAATAATAATAATAATTAGGGCTCGGAATTTTAGGTTCTGAAAATTGGAAAAATATTTATTTTTTATGTATTAAAAATACCTGAAATATGCGACTTCTTATTCTCCAGCATGATTAATCCCACTAATGTGGGGTCGCTGATGCGGATATTCCTCCTCCACGTTGTTCTATCCCAGACCATTTCCTTCACAAGCCCCCGCTGTTTCATGCTTTTTTGAATGCTGTCCATCCATCGCCTTTTTGGTCGTCCTCGACTCCGTTTCCCTGGTGGAAGCATTTCCATCATCCTATTACCCACATAATCTTCATCTCTTCTCTTAACATGGCCATACCATCTGAGGCCAGATTCTCTGACTTTCTCAGAAACTTGCAACACGCTAAGTCGTCTCCTAATCACTTCATTTCTCACTTAGTCCTACCTTGTATGTCCACTTGCCCATCTCAGCGTACGCATTTCTGCCACGTCCAGTTTTTCTGCCCATCGCCTTGTGATCTGCCAGGGTTCTGCCCCATATATCATTGCTGGTCTCACCACGGCCTTGTGTACCTTCCATTTTAATTTTTCTGGTACCTTCTTGTCGCACAGTACACTTGATATTTTCCTCCAGTGAACCATCCCGATCGTATCCTGCTCTTTATTTACTCCTCCAGTCCACCATATTGTTGGATAACTGTACCAAGATATCTGAATGAACTTGCTGTTGGGATCTCTACTCCAGCCAATTTTAAACCTGTTTCAGCACCCCTCAGGCTCAGGAACTCTGTCTTACATCTGCTTATCTTCATTCCTCGGCTTTCTAGTGCTTCTCTCCATTCCTCCAACCATTTCTCTGCAAGTTCCTTCGTCTCTGCACACAGGACCACATCATCAGCGGACATCATGGACCATGGAGCTTCCTTCCTGACTCCCTCTGTCAACACATCCATGACGAGTACAAAAAGTAATGGACTGAGGACGGAACCTTGATGTACTCCAACGTTCACAGGAAAGGATTCTGTATTTCCAGATATTCATCTGACCATGGTTCTGCTGTCCTTGTATATGTCTTGGATCAGGCGTATATACCTCTCGGGCACAAGTTTTTGTCGTAGGCTCCTCCATATTTCCGGTCTTGGTACACTGTCGTACGCTTTCTCCATATCAATGAAGACCATCGACAAGCTCTTGTTGCCTTCGATATACTTCTCCACTATTTTTCTCACCTGAAATATGTGACAAAAAAGTATAATTATGTAATTATAATTCAGTTTATTAATGTGAATATAAACAATATGTAGTACTTATTAATGCAATTTATTCTATGTCTCACTGACTACTGAAGCATTACAATACAGAACAAGATACATCTTCAGGTTGTCCATCACAAATGACCGTCGATTATCGCGAAACACTTATTCTGAAGACGCGAAACTGCGGCAATATATGTCTTGCCCTTGAGGTGTCGTGTAACTTGAGATCGCTGTTCAGCCTTGATTGCTTTCCCACTTGGTTGGCAGAACAGAACGCCCCCATCAGAAGTAAAATTATCTTTATATTCTGCCACAGACGATAACTTGTAGTTGTTTTTACTTTAGGAATCGTAGAACTGCCTTACACTTCACAGTGCCAGAAATGAACTGCATGTGAGTGATACTGGTTCCAGGTATCTAGGGGAGGGGGAGATCTAGCACGTGGTAAAATATGGCTATGGACACGGAAATCCCCGGCTTCCACACTGAGTGGCACGGGGCGATAAGTTAAGAATGACACAGTTGCAAGTTGGCATACGCTCTGCATGAAGATTAGATAGCTCACAGGTTCTTCCCCATTGAAGTAACACAGGACAAAAATTCAATAAACTGTTATATCTATCTTACTGATTTAAAAATGTAAATATTATGCCTTTTTATGTGCTTATAAGTGAAAAGCAGGAATTTATGTATTTATAGAAAAATGCTTAAAATATTTATTTACATAAAAAATATTTATTTACCTAAAAATCTGAGCCCTAATAATAATAATAATAATAATAATAATAATCAAGAAAGGTCCAACATTCAGGAAGTTCAGATGTTAGCTATGGACACATTTCTGACCATTATTCATAATTTGGAAGGGCTCCAAGACGGAAGAACTGCGAAGACTGGAAGAACCTGGATGGATGAACAGAAGCAGCAGCACAGCGTGCATATGAAGGAATACTGGAGGACGAGGGAGCTTAAGACGAATAAGACATTTAATTGTAGCGTGATCCTCAGAGGTCTACTCGGAAATAAATAATAATAACTCCGGATCCTCCTTGCTCGGGAATTAGCACCTGGGCAGCGTGGTGGACATAAGTTGTGCAAATATCATGAGCATGCCTTCCAAGTTTTTAGGCTATTTTCATTTATGAAAAATTAGGCTTATGAGATCACCTTCTGTCCGTGTGTGTGTCCCATCCCCTAATCAAATCTAAACGGCTCGAGGGATTTAAATGAAACTCGGTAAGGTCATAGTGCAATTTTGGCTGACCCCGACTGTGATCTTCTAATTTTATTATTTCTCACCAATCCAACATGGCGGCTGTACGAAATATTTCACCAGCATTCTATATATCCGAAACTATTACTGATAACACCCTGAAATTGTGTACGGTGATAAAGGGCACTACTAAAAGTTTATCTATGCGTCTTTCAAACACCTGCTAACTACTAAACGAACATGGCGGCCAAGCAAAGTTTAGACATTTAAATAGTTTTTCTCGCGATTTAACCATCCGAAGTGAAACATGGTACAGCAAATGTTTATACATATTTCAATACACTGATATCTAATTTAGTTCAATAGTTTACATAACCTCAAGATGGCGGCTGTGTGAAATTATAAAATTAAGTTTTTATTTCTTTTGTCCTAATCATGCGATCGAAGTCAACGTTTGAATAATGAACCTACGCAATAATCGTCATCTAACAGTTCATAAGTCCATCCGAAATATTTAGACGGTTCTCAATATCTACTAATTTATTAAAGCTCTCAAAATGAAATTTTGTATGTTGATAAAGGCTATTAACATTAGTTCACCGATGGGACTTTCAATAACCTGATGAGCACAAACTCAACATGGCGGCGACGCGAAATATAATAATTTTAATGGACTTTTCTCGCGATTTAACCATCCGAGCGCAGTAGAACTTGGTACGGTAAATGCTTATACCAATTTCAATCCACTTACAGCTAATTTATTTCAGTTTACATAACCTCAAGATGACGGCTGTGTGAAATTTTAAAATCTCGTTTTTTAAATTTCTTGTGCCCTAATCATGCGATTGAAGTTTGAATAATAAACCTATGCAATAATCTTCATCTAATCGTACATAACTCTATGGCCTACATAATTAAAATCCAACATGGCGACCATCCAAATTAGTTTGACGGTTCTCAATATCTGCTAATCTATTACAGTAATCAAATTGAACTTGTTGGGAGCCCTCGGGCGTTTAATGAAAAATACCCAGCTATGGCCATTGGCTGCAATCCGTATATAAAGTCAGGAGAGAGTTTTAAAGAATTTCACTGAAAAGAAAAAAAAGAAAAGAAAAAATCCTGTTAACCCGGGAGAGGTGGCGCGGGGGACTTTGTGACCCCAGGCGGTTTAGTTAAGCTGGAGTTTCTACATTTTACAACACACAGACCAAACCTGCCACATACCTTTCCCTACATGCCTTATCTATTGCCTGCGGGCAGTAGCCTATTAGTGGATGGGATGAGGGCCGAGACAAATGTATTTTTATGGAGCCATGTTGCAATGTGTTCTGAAAGACCCCGCGCCACCAGTACCGCTGGCAGAGTGAACAGCTGTTGCAGTCTTATGTGTACTCCACGAGAATGTAGCTCTCTGATCGTGAAAT
Source organism: Meconema thalassinum (assembly GCA_946902985.2). Taxonomy (NCBI): domain Eukaryota; kingdom Metazoa; phylum Arthropoda; class Insecta; order Orthoptera; family Tettigoniidae; genus Meconema; species Meconema thalassinum. The sequence continues at coordinate 354,960,179 of OX336388.2, read as the reverse complement.
AGAGTTGATTGTAGTTAAGTGTTAAAATAAAACATTATGAATCGTCCGAGCAACGAAGAGCAAGAATCCATGGTGTTATCTCTTCTCCAAGACCTCGAAGAGGAAGACATATTAGGAGGTGAAAACAGTGATAGTGAAGATGAACTAGAAATAGCAAAATCTTAAAGAGATGCTGAGCAGAGTGCAGACGAAGAAGAAAATGAAGAAAGTGACGATGAAATGCCTCTTTCCCAGCGGATGTGTACCCTTACTGGCAAAGACAGTTACAAAATGGAGCACAATACTACCACAATACAACAAGAGACTTCTCTGAAATGTGTCATTGGTTAAAATCTAGAATCCTACATTATCTAAAACTTGTCTAATCATTGATTTCGATATTGTTAATAGGCATACTGAAGTAAGAATTATCAGATATTTCATAAAAATAGATGATTATCTGTCAGATGCGCACCATTTCTATTATAGTGTAAATAGCCGTTTATAATATGTGCATGACTTTCATTTTAGACAAATATACTTGCTCATTAGTTCAGTGATTGTTTTCATGCCATATCAGTAGCATAAACGAAATAATTGTCGTTATTACTGAGAAATAATTGGGAGGGGTCAAAATGACCCCGCGCCACCTCTAACGTTGCCCAAGTAAGCGCCATCTCTCCCCGGTTAATAGTTTCTGAGGAAAATGTAGCCTAAATAAAAAGTAGGTGATTAGTATGGGCAATATAGAATATTCTGGAGTTCTTTAATCGGAAAACGTAGACACAGTGGTAGGATGGTGAATAGAATGCGTTGTTGATTTGTTTAGGGTCTTCCCGACATCGTTATTTAGCCCCGTGTATTTGGGTGTGTGTAATCTGTCTGATAACCTGTGCCATTGTGTGTGAGTATTTGCAACTGTATTCCTGAGATAATTGTAGTAGTGTGAGTAAATGTATAAGGGATCGGGATGTGGTCCACGACCCGGGACTTGAAGCAAGGTACTATCTAGGCATTTGCCTGGAGGGAGTAGATAAAATCACGCTCATGATAGCCAGTATTGTGAACAAGCTATAGTCTAGAATAATTTCAATGAATAAGGTTTTCTACAGCTCTTGAGAGCTGTGTTACGATAAAATGTTCGAAAGACACGAAACGGAAGAGTTTGCTTATCAGAAACATGCTAATACGTGCAAATGAGGAGAGGCAAGACGATGGAGATGATATGAAACCAGGCCATCGCCCACGGCTATTCGTCACAGAAGTTAAACTCATACACTGAGTTTAACTTTACCAATGTATTTCCATAACATGAGCAGTACAAGCGAAGGAAATGTTAATGAGATACAAACATCTAACTTAACTGGGCTCATCTCATCTTGTTGCGATACAGTGTCTTCATATTGGACGCCTTAATTGTAGAAGCCGTCCCTGTGGCATCGGGGGTACGTTATGAGAGGACCTCTGTTTGATTTCTGGCTGTGCCGAAAAAATTAGCTCTAGTCTAATCTTTGCGAGTCAAAAATCAGAAGAAAAGACTTTGATTTGTACCTCACTTATCCTAGAAGTGGTTTTACGTGATTTGCCACTTTTACTCCAATGAAATTCCGGCTTGGTTCCTAAGTTGAGGCGATGGCCACCTCATTCCAAATCCTCGCCTTAATTACAAATACAAACACTACTACAGCCATAACAAAGATACAGGTTATCCGGCAGATTACACCACATGCTCCGAACAACAACAGCAACAACAACAACAACAACATCAAGAACAAAAACAATTTCTTCAAGATAATTTGCCGATGTTTTTATGTAAAGAAATATAACCCAAGTTAATTGATGTTGTTGTTAATTCATTTTAGGTGTGCTTGGGACATCTTCGCCATCAGTCCCGTGTACTTGGGTGTGTGTCTGCCCTGTTGCGTAGTGGCTAGCATTCTTGGCTTTCACACCGCGGAGGCCCGGATTCGATTCTATTTCCGGCTCTGCAAAGAAATTTCATTCTGGTTAGAGGGCTGGAACGGGGTATGCTCAGTCTTGTGAGGCAAAACTGAGAAGAGATTCCTACCTCTGCCATCCTGTAAGTGGATTTCCTTAGTTTCCCACTTCTAATCCAGGCAAATGCCGGGATGGTACTGTACCCGATTTCAGCAGTGTCGTGAATGCCACAATCCAAGAAAACAGCGGATCAAGTATCAACGGCAGTACCCCGGCTAAAAATACATACCGTAATATCCGGCATCACACACTCTGAAATCGTGGACACATATCAGGTGATATATATATAATATGCAATGGAAAATCCTCCACAGGATCAGCGACAACACACACACACACACATGAGCGCAAGACTCTCATTCACTCGGGCGTAACAGGGACAAAGGAATGGATAAAATGGTTCAAGCCGCTATAATAACCATGGCATGTTCCTATCCTCCACACTATCTATATAAACAACGCAAGAGTAAATTGAAAATGGTATGAGCATACGCAAATGCGTGCCCAAATTTTATTCAGAAAAGAGAAGACACCGCAAAAATGGATATAATAAAATTGAAAATCCATAACTGAATGTAATTACAATTGATGTCTTATGGCACACACTCTGACATAACGTCAGCTAAATTACACAAAAAAAAATAATGACTTAAAGATCAACAACAAATTTGCAACTTATCGCAATGTCTTTTCTATCAGGTTTAATAAATTAAAAAAATATGAAGAGCGAAGAAAAAAAAATAAAACTACCCCCTTAATAGAATTAAATAGTGACGGCCTCTCACTATTTACAGTATCAAAATATTATTCTATACATAGATCCTGATTTTTATTCTTCATTGGATTACCGAAATATCCTTTAATTCAAATTACAAAAATTTAAGAAATACCTAATTATAATCATATATGTGTCATTCTAGGACAGTATCTACAACAATGTTCCTCCACTAATCTACATAGACCTATTATTCATCAATATTAACTGACGGTAATCAACATCGAGGTTAGCGAGCAAATAATGGTCTAGCGTTCCGACCGATAAAGGTGAGAATGCTATCCACTGAGCCCCTGTTCTATCCAGTCTTCAAAACAATAACAATAATCATATAACTGAATTAGCATCAACGTCATGAACACCATACTTTTGGAGCCCCCGGTATCGCCAACCCAGCTGATCTACAAGAACGCGACAGTCTGCCAGACAAACAAACGCAACCAAAATGGTCCTACAAGACGAATATAAAGAAAATACTGTTATCAAACACAGTAAAAGAAATCTAACGGCAGTCGAAATAAACTCCACAAATCCTAATAAAATACGGCGTTCCAACGAACGGCAAACGCAGCTAACAGCTGACTCACAAGACTGCAATCCTATTCATCTACACCACGCAGCCCAAATAACAACAACAACCATTGACAGAGGAGAGGTTCCCAGGACATAACGTCCCTTACAGGGGTCGACCTTCGAAATACCAACAAAAACAATTGGTATTGTCGCACACCTCTTCAAAGTAAACACCACCATCCCACACTATGCTATAAAAATGACCATCTCTCCCTCAAGTTATGTAATTCAAAGACGTTGATACTAAATTTAAATATGCTTCATAAGCGATAACTGTTACAGATCGAATGACGATCTCCTAGTGCGTGTTAACAAAGCACGATATAATTCTGACTATAATCCGATTCAAGTTACATTTATTGTGAGTGTCAACTTAAAAACATTTTCCACTAATGTGTGCACTATATTCGGTAAACCTTTAAATAAATAATTATGTATATACACTGTGTCACACAATAACAACAGTCGAGAATAATACTCGAATCAACATTACATTTTATAATTCAAAATTGTTTTCGAAATAACTCGTCATCTGAACGATCAGAATAGCAACCAACTAAGTCAACGAGGCATTTTCTAAAAGTCAAAACTGAAAATTAATTATACTTTCAATGAAAGAAAAAAAAATCTTGTTGGAAAATCTCAAGACAGGATTGAAGTCCCAAAATTCTCAAAATCAAAATTGATCGGGATTTTCTGAAAATCCGAGGAAAGATTTGACTCAAATTCCAATATCAAAATGAAATAAATTCTCAGAGTGAAAATTTCAAAATCCAAAATAATTCAAAATTCAAAATTCCGAAAATAATTCAAATGGGTAAAGTCAGATAAAAGTGCCACAACACAATGTGAAAAGAATCATCAAAGATCAAATAGCTAAATCTCAAAATTCAAAATAATTCAAAATCTAAGAAGACCTAATTTTTAAAAGCAATTTTCAAAAATTAACTCCTCTGAAGCTGCGAAGAGGCAACAGCGCAGAAATAAGAAAAATGCAAAGAATCAAAAAGCGCAAGAAACTGTTCATCCCGGAACACTCTTAAATCCTAAAATAATTTAAATGAGAAACCACGAGGTCGAAAATATCTAATCTGAGGAAGAAAATCTTACAATTGACAAAGCCAGCGATACACATCGAAATGAGGACTCCACTAACCCAAGCACGGTCAGCAAGCAGATAACTCGCCTGCAAATATCCCCAGACAGGCTGGAACTGAGGCTCACAAGCCCACACAAAGAACACCGTAACTTGCTTCGATGTATAAAAAAAAATACTGATCACAATATCTAAACCAACTACTTAACAAAATTACTACTGAAATAAAATGATCACGCAAAGCATCTACGAGAACATAGAACTACGAACTGGGGCTACAAATATTGAAAGACTTGCCTTACATTCTGCTGGATCGGAGACGAACAATGTGAAGATCCATTCACGTTCAGAACAGGCGCTGGTTTCCATTTCACTCGGCTGACAACTGGGTATCCTCTCTTCAAACCACGATCCTTCTTCCCTGGTCCACCTAGAAGTTGTTCGTTCCCTGTCATCGGCCATCCGAATTCGTGAGAGGGGCTGACTGCCACGGCAATCGGATCGCCCCCTGACATACACCTCGTTCGATCCCTGGTCTTCGTCCTGGCGTTTTCTTCTTCTCGTCCCTCCAGAAAATCGTGTAGTCTCCTTCCATAATTGCGTTGGCCATAATTCATAATGTTCTCTAGTAGATCGTGCATTTTTGAAGTGGCTGCGTGAACTTTGCTTTTCCGCATATCGTTCTAAGTGACTCCACTCGAAGGAATTCTCACTTTCATGATGTAGGCCACATTTCCCTCAGCATAATTTAACAAAATACCATGACTTCCTCTGATAAATCACATTCTCCTTCCGGCCACGTGTCCATAATGTTCTCCATTTTATTGCCAACCACTACCTTCTCGAACATATCGTTCCGAAGTAACGTGTCTCAAGGCGTTTCCTTACAACATGCACGTTCAATACTTTTCAAAAAGTACATTCACTTTTCCCTATTCTCCACGACTACGTTACACAGTACTGACTGACAATTTATTGCCTCCCCATGCCACCGGTCTTTACTGTGGAATAATCCAAAACTCACTCAAAATCGCACAGACTTCCGTGCTTCAAAATACATTAGCATATTTAGACACGATGTTTCACACGTTCATATCACTTCCTTAAACATCACACACCAACAACCACTGTCGTAATCCCTTTCCGCATCACACCGCGCCCCTCGCTCTGCCAAGTAGACTCTCCCCCACGTCACCTGACATACTCTGACGTCATCCTTCTCTCGCCTTCTCGAACATCTGTTCCTAACTCAATGCTGCTTACCGAAACTCGGACATGAATATCCTCAAACATACTTCGAGCATTACTATCCACAGAAGACATTTCCTGATTATAACTTAATTAATGTCTTCCATTTATTTCCCAAGGTCAATGCTTCCAAATGCATTAAATAGCCTACTAGACAAAATAAAACCTTCCATTTCTAACTTCGCTCACCGAATCTTCCAATCCCATTCCTTTTCTTCAAGAACCGGCTATGGTCTATCTCGAATGGATGGTCCAATAAAATCCTCCCTTTCTAGGAGGAGATTACATTCAGCTAACAAGCTTCTTGTTGAGCAATACATCATGACATAAAGCTGGTGAAATGGACCTATTCTAAAATTCATTCTTCCAATATTAATTAAATGCTCTCCTTTATTAAGGCTGCCTTTCATATCAATACCTCGTATCTCATTATACGAATTCGGGGACAGTACCTAACTCAAGGCCACTACCGCTTCCTACTTCAATTACAAATACACACAGACATCAAAGTGACACAGGTTATCACACAACCTCGTAATTCCGCCCCTTAAAACAACAATAACTAACTAAAAACTTTCTTCGGCTTTTCCCAATTAAATGGGGTCGCCGGAGCCAACCAGGCTCATTTTGGTTTTGGCCGGGGATTTAAGGCCGGATGCCCTTCCTGACTCCATTTGATTTTTAGATGAAAATTTCACTCCGCTGTCACCGGAATTCGAACCCCGGCCGTCCGGGAGATAGACGATCAGCGAAGCCACTGCACCATCACGCTCCCCAACAATAACTAACGAACTAACTAACTTACTAACTAACTTACTAATTATATTATCAGGCAAATTCTACATACACCCGAGTACACGACGATGCAAAGCCCCTAAAGAATCAACAACAAACTTGGGTGTGTGTTGATTTGTGTGATAACCTGTGTTTCTTTAGTGACTGCAGCAGTGTGCTTATCTGTATTTATCAGGGTAGGGGAATATTATAAGTGCCCCGGTAATTGAAATAGCGGGAAAACACCACACTCAGGATGGCTGTTGTCAGCCCTAGGATTCGAACATCGGATTTCCGAACTTGCTGCAGCTTCTGTAGTTGGTATCCCCCCAGGGGCTCACATCTAGTGGGACGTGGGTTGGCGACCACGGGACCCTAGCTGAGTCCGGCATTGCTTCCACTTACTTGTGCCGGGCTACTCTCCGTCGTCTTTCCTGTCGACCTCCCTTGGTCAACTCTTGTTCTCTTCCGACCCCGATGGTATTAGGGTATCCGAGGCCTAGGGAGTCTCTTCCTTTCCCGTCTTAATTGGCCCTTGTCTCATTTTTGTGATACCCTCCCTTGCGAGGGGTGAGCCTTCTTTTTCTTTTCATGTTATCTCCTGCCTTCTGCTCAAGGCCCTCAAGGAGGCAGGGTGAATGTAGCCCCACCACTTCTGGTGCACCCTAGAAATTGCTACACCCTCAAGAGCTCACGGCCGGTTTGTTTGGGAGTTGGCGACCCCGAGTGATTCCTGAGCTGGGTCCGTTTGGTTCCCTTTTCCCTCTGGCCTTGGGGCGGGCCCTCTCCTCATTCCCCTTTCCTATCTGCCTTTCATGGCTCTCCTTCCTTCCAAGTCCCTCAATCCTCATTCATCGAGGGTTGAGGGCATTTCTTTTCTTTCTGTCCTTTATTTGCCTTATCCTTTATTTGTTTACCATTTCTTATTCTAGTATGTAAGTTTGTAGTTAGTATTAGCTGTAGTTCTCATTCTCATTTCATCTTTCACAATCACCCATACCATTAGGGGCTGATAACCAAGATGTTAGGCCCCTTAAAACAACAATATCATCATCATCATCATTAGCTTGCCACGGTGGGTGAGTGGATAGCGTGTCGGTCTACTAACCCCAAGATTGCAGGTTCGCTCCTGGCCGTGGTAAGTGATTTTTTTGAAAGGCGGCAAAAATACGACACGCATGTCATACGATGTTGGCATGTCAAAAAACCCATTTGAATTCAGTAGGCCGTGTTCATAATGGCAAAAATTAATCTCGAGAGTTTCCGCCAACACAAAGTTCCTCATTTCTCTACTAGAAAGCGCTATAGTGTTCAAGGAGCTTAGATTTCTAACCTCCTTGACTTTCATAGTGATTCAAGGAGCAACGAAATTCGACATGCAAGCTACCCTCTGGGTGTCAAATTACAAAGCTTGCACACGGCACCCGAGGCCATACGATATTATTATTATGACTCTCCTTCCTTCCAAGTCCCTCAATCCTCATTCTTCGAGAGTTGAGGGCATTTCCTTTCTTCCTGTCCTTTATTTGCCTTATCCTTTATTTGTTTAGCATTTCTTCTTCTAGTTTGTAAGTCTGTAGTTAGTATTAGTTATAGTTTTCATTCTCATCCCATCTTACGCTATCACCCAAACCATTAGGGGCTGATAACCTAGATGTTAGGCTCGTAGTTTAGGGGCTGCGACAACATGGTCATGTAGCCCCGTGTACTTTGGGTGTGTGTAGAATCTGTCTGATAACCGGTGTTAATTGTGATGGCTGTATTAGTGTGTGCATCTTTTTTCAAATAGTTCCTACTTTTGCCGCCAAACGCCACCGTCAACGACTACAAGGCCTATTTCAGAACTTAGCTACTAGACGCCACCGCAATCGGCTCTTGGCAACGAACGTTGAAACCTAAGAACGTTGTTTACATTCTTAACCTATACAATTTAGCTTCACACAGGTGTAATTAGTGGAAGGTTCTTTAACATGCCATAAATCTATGACATGGGACCACCGGCTTTACTTCCCCTTCGAAGGAAGGCATACTAAGGGATTTTTAACGCTCTTAAAAATCCGACGGCTTCGGTCGGGTTTTAACCCACTATCTTGGGCATAGAAGCTCAGCATGCTACCGACAACGCCACCGAAGCTGCTCTCATGCGCTCTGTTCAGTACATAAAACTGGTGAAATCTCGACAGATATTTATGAATATTTATGTTCGAACATAAAATAGTTATAATAATTATCGTCGAACATAAACAGTCGTATGCAACTCGCCTATAATGGTAATTAAGACATTTGTATGGAAATTATAAAACTCGCATACGCTCGTTTTATAAATGTACTCGTGTCTTAATTATTGCCATTATAGGCTCGTTGCATAATGTACTATTATACACACATCAAAAAAAGTTTTGCATCACCTCGGTTCCCAGATCTCCGGCATATAGACGTTGACTGTGTATATTGTATCCAAGATACAGTCCCTTTGACTGTTCATAGATGTCCCTAAAACTGCTCAAAGATGTAAACAACCATGCATGAGCAGGGCCTATTAGACGGAGGGGGTACGACAGCCGATCAGTTCCAGTCATTCCACCAGGACGAAGGTACGCTGCTCATGTTGTCTGTAGTTCTACCATGCCTAGAAGGTCAATACCGCAGTTCGATCGCGTCCGCATTGTTACTTTGTGTCAAGAAGGGCTCTCAACAAGGAAAGTTTCCAGGCGTCTCAGAGTGAACCAAAGCGATGTTGTTCGGACATGGAGGAGTTACAGAGATACAGGAACTGTCGATGACAGGCCTCGCTCAGGCCGCCCAAGGGCTACTACTGTAGTGGATGACCGCTACTTACGGATTGCCGCTCGGAGGAACCCTGACAGCAATGCCACCATGTTGAATAATGCGTTTCGTTCAGCCACAGGACGTCGTGTTTCAACTCAAACTGTGCGCAATAGGCTGCATGATGCGCAACTTCACTCCCGACGTCCATGGCGAGGTCCAGCTTTGCAACCCCGACACCATGCAGCGCGGTACAGATGGACCCAACAACATGCTGAATGGACCCCACGGAATTGGCATCACGTTCTCTTCACCGATGAGTGTCGCATATGCCTTCAACCAGACAATCGTCGGAGACGTGTTTGGAGGCACCCTGGTCAGGCTGAACGTCTTAGACACACTGTCCAGCGAGTGCAGCAAGGTGGTGGTTCCCTGATGTTTTGGGGTGGCATTATGTGGGGCCGACGTACGCCACTGGTGGTCATGGAAGGCTCCGAAACGGCTTTACGATACCTGAATGACATCCTCCGACCCATAGTGCAACCATATCGGCAGAATATTGGAGAGGCATTTGTCTTCATGGACGACAATTCTCGACCTCATCGTGCACATCTTGTGAATGCGTTCCTTCAAGATAACGACATCGCTCGACTACAGTGGCCAGCATGTTCGCCAGACATGAACCCTATCGAACATGCCTGGGATATGTTGAAAAGGGCTGTTTATGGACGTCTTGACCCACCAACCACTCTGAGAGATTTACGCCGAATTGTCGTTGAGGAGTGGGACAATTTGGACCAACAGTGTCTTGATGAACTTGTGGATAGTATGCCACGGCGAATACAGGCATGCATCAATGCAAGAGGACGTGCTACTGGGTATTAGAGGTAGTGGTGTGTACTGCAATCTGGACCACAAATGCTGAAAGTCTAGCTGTATGATGGTACAACATGCAATGTGTGGGTCTCATGAGCAATAAAACGAGCTGAAATGTTGTTTGTGTTGATCTCTATTCCCTTTGTATTTAACGGTTCCGGAACTCTTGGAACCGAGGTGATGCAAAACTTTTTTTGATGTGTGTAGTTTTCATTCTCTTCACATCTTTCACAATCACCCAAATCATTAAGGTCCGATAACCTAGATGTTAGGCTCCTTAAAACAACAGTTGGTAGATGTGACCGATCTTATGGAAAATAATGGAAGAGAACAACATAATCACATGATGGAAACTCCTGGCACAGTAACGTCATATTGAAATGGTAAGTTTTGCTTTAACAAAGGTGCCATCTAGAGCTAAGATAACACACATCATATTACAATATCTGAATAAGCATGAGACATGAAACCCCCCTTGGAGACATCGCTAAGTGAAAGAGATGCAAATGAGAGCGTCTCGGACAAGAAGTTCCGCTCCAAATGATCTGCTCTTGGTATTGTGTGGCCCCTGAGACCAACTCCACGAAACTTGTCTTAATGATACTCTCATTCAAGATGTGCTGTACTCTCTAATTAGCTTACTCTGTGGTGAGGAAATCTAATGAAACATGAACATACTGCCACGTAATATTGCCAACTCCAGCTATCTGATATGACATCTAGCGGTAAAAATGAGAAACTTGCCAAGTAGGGTACATTTGTCACGTGGTGACTGTTTGTATATGGTTTCTTGTATTGGTAAGCAGATCGTGGTAAATTCCTCGTGTTTGTACATAAGTTATAAGTTTTACTCGTTGATAAGTCTGCAAAATGAGTAAAAGCAAAGTATATTGCTGAGTTAACGGCTGTAAGTCGATGTATGAGGGGGCTGCGGATATACGTTTTCATCACTTTCCAAAAGATGCAAATAACAATAGCCGAAAGGTGACGATACCAAATAAATACGGACAACAAGAGCGGGTTGGTCCACTCACCACTACATTCACTGACGACAGGACGGGTTGTTCACTTACGCCGAGCCAAGCCGCACCTATACTGCCAAGCAGAGTCTCGCCGAGCCAAGCCATACCAAGACAGCCAAGCCTACACCAGCCGAGGACAGCCAAGCTTCATCAGTCAGGTATCCTTCCCCGCTCCCTAGTTCATTTCCAATAACACTGTCAACCGCCGTCGCGTCACCTCGCTCTGCGATATCCGAGCCATTCCACTACGAGTCATATAGGCCTAATTTGACTACTCAGGGTTAATACCTACCATCCAAATCAAGCAATTCCTGTCTACCCCGAGTTTTAATACAAGTTAAACTCATCCCTTCGCCCTACCAAGCAGCAAATAATTTCTAGAGTCTATGGTACAGTGAGCAAACTCAAATATAGCTTTTAAACGTAACAGCGCCATGACTCGAACTACACAAAAACAAATACCAGCAGACAACCGATGATTAATAATATGCAATTGACACATTCAATCCAGTGGAACACACAAATTAGATCACGTGTATTAGATGTATTTATACATGCATACAATTGAAAATAACACTGTCATTATTTTAGGGACCACATTTACTGATTAAACCGAAAAATAAAAAGTGTACCATATCAAACGCGTGTTATTGAGTATTTTTACCCTACTTATCCACACCGACCGCAGCGCCCCAAATGTTAGTTTGAGTTGCCAATACAGCATAACGAAGTGAGTGGTGTAGCAGCGTTGTCAACTGAATTTTTGTTAAAATAGAAACACTAAAATATCCCTATATTTTTGGTATTGTTTTGTTTTTGTATGGCCAGGATTTTCCTGCTACGGAATGGAGTGTTGGGCGGAGGAAAATAACCTGACACTCTAAAGGAGTCAACGACTGTGGGCGGATGAACTCCTTTCGGAGGTTGATGGTACCTTAGTGGAGGAAATTACACTAACATTCCATCAGGCAGCGTCTGTTCTCCAGGTTAGGTGCGGCTGCCAAAGGCGTCTGTTCCTCATGTTAGAGGCGGCCTTTATTTTATCCTACGGTAGGTTGGCGGCAGGAAGGGCATCCGGCTGTAAAACATTGCCATATCAAACAAAAATGCGGAATATTAAAAATAAAGTGAGACAAAGGCTAGGGCGTCCCCCACAAGCGACGCGTTGGGGTTCCGCCTGACCTCTTCGGAAAATGGGCAAGGGTTACCGTATCAGGAGCGAATACGGCTAAAGAAGATAGCTCATAGGAAAACAAAACTTAAGGAGACCAAAATAATGAAGATTAAGATAGGCTCTCTAAATGTGGGTACAATGACAGGAAGGGGTAGGGAAGTTTCAGATATTATGGAAAGGAGAAGGGTATCCATTCTCTGCGTACAAGAAACTAAATGGAAAGGAAGTAGAGCAAGGGAGATTGGAGGAGGCTACAAATTGTACACTACTGCGGGACAAACTGCAATAAGAATGGAGTTGGAATAATTTTAGACCAGAAAATGAAGGAAGGAGTAGTGGAAGTTATTCGAAAATCAGACAGAATTATTGCAATGAAAATACACATTGTTGGAGAACCATTGCATGTGGTAAGTGTGTATGCACCACAGGTGGGATGTAGTCAAGAGGAAAAGGACTGTTTCTGGACAGAGATGGATGAAGTAATTCGGGGAATACCAAAGAACGAGAGGTTGTTTATACAGTAGGTGGTGACCTCAATGGACACGTGGGAGAAAATAACGTAGGAAATGAAAGGATAGAGGGAAAATATGGAGTTGGACAGAGGAACAATGAGGGGGAAACCATTACAGACTTTGCTGCAGCAACAGACATGGCGATAGTGAACACCTATTTCCAAAAACCATTAAATCAGCGCTTGACATATAAAAGTGGTGGTAGATATTCACAAATCGATTACATCCATCCGATACAGATGAGAGATGTTAAAAGAAGTGAGCGACTGCAAAGTGCTAGCTGGAGAAGTAGTCGCACCCCAACATAGACCAATAATTTGCACTGTGAGTTGGCAGATCACCAAACCTAAACGAAGAAGAACTATACATAAAACAAAATGGTGGAGGCTTAAACAACCTGACTTGCGGAATAAATTTGTGGATGCGGTCACGGAGCATCTCCGATCGACGGTTGTAACTGAAAAAGAAATGGATGGGATCATGTAGCTGGTGTTATGCGAGACGCAGATGTTAAGGTCCTGGGACAGACTACCGGAAAATGTAAAATTGACAAAGAGACATGGTGGTGGAGTGAAGAGGTGCAGAAATGTATCAAGGACAAGAGGGAGGCAAAGAAGAAGTGGGATATGGAAGGAGAAAATGCCAGAGAGGAGTACAATTTCGCAAAGAAGAAAGCAAAGGGAGCTGTGTCCAAAGCTAAAGCAGAGGCATATGCTGATTTATATTAAGACCTTGAGACCGAAGAAGGCCAAAAGAGAATCTTTAGAATTGCACGAGAGAGGGAGAAGAGCAGCCAAGATGTATATCAGACAAGGGCTATTAAAACAGAAGATGGTAGATTCCTTTGGAATGGCCCTGACGTTTTAGAAAGATGGAGGGAATATTTTGAGAAACTATTGAATTACGAACATCAGACAGCAATGGGAGAAGACGGTGAGGCATCTATGGGAATGGTGCAAAATATCACCAAAGATGAAGTGGAGAAGGCGTTACAATGAATGTAGAATGGTAAGGCTGTAGGACCAGATACAGGTCTATTCAACAGCTTACTAGAGGATGAAGAAATGCCAGATGAATGTAGAAAGAGTGTGCTGATTCCAATATATAAAAGAAAATTATGGGAGAGAGTGATCGAACAGCGACTGAGACAGGAAGTGGTGATTAGCAAGGATCAGTTTGGTTTCGTGCATAGCAGAGGAACAACAGATGCCATATTTGCCCTGAGACAAATAGTGGAGAAGTACATCGAAGGCAACAAGAGCTTGTCGATGGTCTTCATTGATCTGGAAAAAGCGTACGACAGTGTACCAAGACCGGAAGTATGGAGGAGCCTACGACAAAAACTTGTGCCAGAGAAGTATATATGCCTGATTCAAGACATGTACAAGGACAGCAGAACCATCGTCAGATGTATATCTGGAACTACAGAATCCTTTCCTGTGAAGGTTCCGTCCTCAGTCCATTACTTTTTGTACTCGTCATGGATGTGTTGACAGAGGGAATCAGGAAGGAATCTCCATGGTCCATGATGTTCGCTGATGATGTAGTCCTGTGTGCAGAGACGAAGGAACTTGCAGAGAAATGGTTGGAGGAATGGAGAGAAGCACAAAAAAAAGCCGAGGAATGAAGATAAGCATATGTAAGACAGAGTTCCTGAGCCTGAGGGGTGCTGAAACAGGTTTAAAATTGGCTGGAGTAGAGATCCCAACAGCAAGTTCATTCAGATATCTTGGTGCAGTTATCCAACAAGATGGTGGACTGGAGGAGGAAATAAATACCAGGATACGGTCGGGATGGTGCAACTGGAGGAAAACATCAAGTGTACTGTGCGACAAGAAGGTACTAGAAAAAATAAAAGGGGAGGTACACAAGGCCGTGGTGAGACGAGCAATGATATATGGGGCAGAAACCTGGCAGATAACAAGGAGATGGGCAGAAAAACTGGACGTGTCAGAAATGCGTATACTTAGATGGGCAAATGGACATACAAGGTTGGATAAAGTGAGAAATGAAGTGATTAGGAGACGACTTAGCGTGGTGCAAGTTTCTGAGAAAGTCAGAGAAGCTGGCCTCAGATGGTATGGCCATGTTAAGGGAAGAGAACAATATTATGTAGGCAATAGGATGATGGAAATGCTTCCACCAGGGAAACGGAGTCGAGGACGACCCTGAAGGCGATGGATGGACAGCATTCAAGAAAGCATGACACAGCGGGGGCTTGTGGAGGAAATGGTCCGGGATAGAACAACGTGGAGGAGGAATATCCGCATCAGCGACCCCACATTAGTGGGATTAATCATACTGGAGAAGAAGATTGTAATTGTTTTGTTTTTGCAGCGGTGGGTGAGTGGTTATCGTGTCGGTCTACCAAACCCAAGCTACCGGGTGAGTTAGCCGTGGTCGTTACGGCATGACTGCTGGCAATCGCTCACATCCGGGAGGCGAGGAGGTTTGAATCCCCCCGCTGGCAACCTTGAAGATGGTCTTCTGTGGTTTCCCATCTTCCTTCCAGGCAAATGCCGGGGTTGGTCCCTAACTATAGGCCACAGCCGCTACCTTCCAACTCCTTGTCCTTACATTCAAACTTTCCTCCCCAGACAACACTCCACACGCGACGGTACTTGTAGCTCACCCATTGGATGTCCGCCTCAAAGCAGCTACAAAACTGGTGAGCCGAACATGTCCTCGGACACTCCCGGCACTAAAAGCCATACAAAAAACAACAACAACAACAACAAATAAACACCACAAGCTTGCAGGTTCGCTCCTGGCCGTGGTAAGTGATTTTCGAAAGACTGCAAAAATCACAATAAGCATGTCATACGATGTTGGCATGTTAAAGAACCCATTTGAATTCAGTAGGCCATGTTCATAATGGCAAAATTAATCTCGGGATTTTCTGCCGACACAAAGTTCCTCATTTCTCTACTAGAAAGCGCTCTAGTGTCAAGGAGCTTAGATATCTAACCTCCTTGACGTTTATAGTGCTTCAAGGAACAACGAATTCGACATGAAAGCTACCCTTTGGGTGTCAAATAACAAAGCTTGCACCCGGCACCCGAGGCCATACGATATTATTATTATTATTATTATACCAACGTTTCGCCAAACTATGGAGTGCGATTGAACCTGTAGGTGCCCCTAGTAGACAAAAATAAGAACTACTGTCGACCAAAGTATTATGTGTACTCGAGTTTGAAGGTTGTTTGTGACGTAACCAATAGACATACATAAAATCCAATAACAACATCACGTCGTTCTATTTTACGTGAGTTCGTGTAGGTTTGGAATTTTTAGTTTATAGTTTAATATTTTTTATCGCAGTTGGAACACAAAAAGTGCCCGTTTTTAAGCGTGTTTCAACCATGCGTCACATTTAAGAATTATTATCTCACAAACCCGTCATCAGATCAAATCCAAATTTTAACACAATATACATTGGAATGTTGTATAACTGGTTTATTAATTTAAAAATTTTGTGTGTCCAAGAAACAAAGTTGTTATCATTTGTGTAAGGTAACGTTTTCTCGGCTTGAGGTGGTTGGAATATGTAGTTCTTGGTCGCGTTGTAATCCTCATACATCAAAAAGTTATGCTGTATGACTTGAAAATACGTAAATTAATTCACTTATTTTATATCGGTTTATATTTGAACGGGGAAATACGACCTCGCCTCGCTCGGCAGTGATGGGCTCCATGTCAGCAACACTGTACAGCTTACCCCGAAGCGGCTGGCTGGTGAATCATGCCTTATTCCCACGAACAAATACAAACCGATATAAAATAAGTGAATTAATTTACGTATTTCACAGTCATATAGCATAACCTCTTGATGTATAAGGATTACAACGCGACCAAGAGCTATATTTTCCAACCACCCCGAGCCGAGAAAAAGTTACCTTACAAAAATGATAACAACTTTGTTTTTTGGACACACAACATTTTGAAATTAATAAATCAGTTATACAACATTCCAATGTATATTGTGTTAAAATTTGCATTCGATCTGATGAGGGGTTTGTGAGATAATAATTCTTAAATGTGACGCATGGTTGAAACACGCTTAAAAACGTGCACATTTTGTGTTCCAACTGCGATAAAAAATATTAAAATATAAATTAAAAATTCCAAACCTACAGGAACTAACGTAAAATAGAACGACGAAAATGATGATGTTATTGGATTTTATGTAGGTCTATTGGTTACTTCACAAACAACCTTTAAACTCGAGTGCACATAATACTTTGGTCGACAGTAGTTTTTGAGATTTAAAATGCTGTAGTCTGTAAGTTTCTCTTTGGTTGTTGTTGATGAGAGTTAGTTAGTGTGCCAAGATTATTCAGTGCTAGATATTATAAAAGTAAACAAAGTTATTATTATTATTAGTGCTTGCCAGGGAGGGTGAGTGGTCAACGTGTCGGTCTATTAACCCCAAGCTTGCAAGTTCACTCCTGGCCGTGGTAAGTGATTTTTGAAAGGCGGCAAAAAATACTACACCATGTCATACGATGTTGGCATGTCAAAGGACCCAATTGAATTCAGTAGGCCGTGTTCATAATGGCAAAATTAATCTCGGGAGTTTCCGCCAACACAAAGTTCCTCATTTCTCTACAAGAAAGCGCTATAGTGTTCAAGGAGCTTAGATATCTAACCTCCTTGACATTCATAGTGCTTCAAGGAACAACGAATTCGACATGAAAGCTACCCTTTGGGTGTCAAATAACAAAGCTTGCACCCGGCACCCGAGGCCATACGATATTATTATTATTATTATTATTATTATTATTATTATTATTAGTGGTTTTGGGCTTGCCATCTTCTGCGACTGCGATCTGAAAATATGCCTTGTAGAGAGCGATTTTGCTAAATATTTTCTTGCATTTTAGTGTGTGTTGGAAATCGTCAATCTGGTGGATTGGATAACGATCTGGAATGGTTTGGGCATTCAGCCTTCTATAATCGCCGTATGGTCGTATTGTTCCGCCCTTTTTGGGGACTAGTTGGAGTGGACTTGCCCATTGTGATTTAGATGGTCGAATTATGTCATTATTCTGCATAAACTGCAATTCCTGTTTGGCTATCACAAGCTACCGAGGATCCAGTTGTCTTGACTAACAATGCACTGGCTGGCCTTCGGTTGGAATGAAGTGTTTGATATCAGAAGGTATCCAATTGGGTTCAGTTAGGTCAGGATACTCAGATAGTAAATCTGCACATTTTTGCGATTTGGACATGGTGCTAACCACATTATTTGGTGTGACTGACATGAATTCGCCCCGAATGGGAAGCTTGGTCTCGCCGTCAATTAGCTGCTTTTTGTGAAGGTCGATTACAAAATTGAACTTTTTCAAAAAGTCTGCACCTACTATACCTTTGTTAATTTTTACAACAATGAAGGGCCATTGGAACTGGCGAAGGAGTCCCAGATAAATATTCAGTGTTTTCATCCCGTATGTGGGTATCTCAGTGCTATTGGCTGCAAGTAATTTAAAATTGGAATCACAGATTTTGTTGTTAGGAGTGGCAGGGATTAATGACACATGAGCTCCACTGTCTACGAGGAAATGCAAACCCGTGTTGTTGTCACGCACAAATAAGCGGGATCTGCTGCAATCCATTATATTTTCTGTAGTGGAGCTCGCTGCTAACTCTACTTCTGTTTGGGGTTTTCCGTATTCTTCCACAAGCAGGAAAACATTGGTTACCTAATAAAAATAAAAATAAATCCTCTCGGCACGCCGGAAGGCGGAGGTAGATTTCACCGGGCAAACTAGGGGATAGGCTATAATAGGCAAAACATGCAGGTTTTCGTAGAAGGATCAGATGTCATTTATTGCGAGATAGTATTTTACATTTGGAGCTTAATTAACTTTTTTTTGATGTGTAACATCTTTCCGCTCGGTTGCTGGATAGTTTTGTGGGAGTGATTTTGAAAATAGGGGACGGAAGTGAATCGGGCGGAAGTGGATCGAACGGCAGTGGATCGGACGGAAGTGAAGACGCACTGCCAGAAAAATGGGACGTAAGTGAATCGGGCGGAAGTGGTTCGAACGGAAGTGGATCGGACGGAAGTGAAGACGCACTGCCAGCTGGATGTACAATTGAAAATGTGTGTATTGGAAACAAGGCAGTGTGTGCTCTGTAGCGCGAGAATGTTATGGCAATACAGTAGGCAGTGCATTTAGCAGGCACTGGTTTGACGAGCACAGTGGCAAATGTTTCACCGACTTTCATTTGTCATTGGGCAGTTTATGAAGCTTCACGTTCAAGGTTGAGGATCACATGGGGTAGGACAAAGACGACAAATGACATTTAAGTTAGCGGCAATATTGTCAAGCTGTGGGTGAGCAGTCAAATATTATATGCATAACAGAATGTTGTTATATGAGTGGAATAAAAGCTGTGTTTTCTTCATATGTGATACTAGGTCATTTCATGATTGTAGGAAGCCATGTTTTGATTGTTTACAACGAACTGTATGAGAGCCTTGAGAATAATGAATGTTATAGTTACGGAGGAATGTGCTCACAGTATTTGAGAGTACTGTCGACGTTGTGTGTCAGTTTGTTATTATGAATTATTAATGTAAAAGGAAGGAAGGAAGATTTTAGTTTTGCGTGTCCGTTAATCCCACGATCATGATCCACGGTACCTCCCTTTTACGTGGAATGTGAACCACAGGACATGGCATTTCAATTCGAAAATCTCACATGTATTGACCGGGAATCAAACCCGGTCTAGCTTGGTGAGAGACTAACAGCTTGACCACTGCGCCACAAATGTGACAGTAGCACATCTCCAATTCAATCTATACATTCATCATAGTACCAGTAGTGTAAATTAACATTTTAAGAATGTTCAAGCTGTGTAGTATACGAGTAGGATAACATGTCAGATTTTACACATCATATGCGACTACTGTAAGGCTCGTATCTTTTTTTTTTGTCTTTCTATGCATATTTTTAACATTTTGTCTTATGGGGACGGTAACTTTCTTGTCATTTGGGGTCCATGGTTATACTTGTGGTCACACTGTCCTTATGCAAGGTATGAAACTGATGTGTAACTATCTAACAGTCTATTAATTCTTCCAGCAACATTTTATCTCCCGCAGAGATGTTGGTTGGTTCCTCAGTTTAGGGGCTGCGACAATGCGGTCATGTAACTCCGTGTACTTTGGGTGTGTGTAGAAGCTGTCTAATAAATGGTGTTAATTGTGATGACTGTATTAGTCTGTAATTCAGGTAAGGACTGCAGACGGTCAATTTCAAGTAGTAGTTCCTAATTTTTGTACCAAATACTACCGTCAACGACACCTAGCTGTGAACTTGGCAACTAGATGCCACCGCAACCAGCAACTTGCAACGAACGTTGGAAATTCCCCTCTGAAGGAAATCATACTGAGGGATTTTTAGCGCTCTTAGAAATTCCGACGACTTCGGCCAATTTTGAGCCCGTGACCTTGGGCATAGAAGTTCAGCATGCTACCAGTTACGTCACTGAAGCCGCTTCCCAAAGAGTAAGATTGAAAACTGAATGTGATCTCGTGGTACTTATCCGACACATAGTATAAACTTTGAATGGATTCAATATTTTACGTATTAAGAGAGTTATAGCGATATTTCACTTTTTCGGAAAAAGACCCCCATTTCGACCCCTTTCGACCGATTTTGCCCATTAACGAACTCGACCGAGATTTTAAAGGGATACTTATTAAACTAGTTCATATTTTTGTCCAATAGGTGCGCCTACAAATCTATTTCACAGATGAATTTCAATTAGCTTTCTCCTCTTTCCAAAATCACTTCATTCTCTTGCTATGAGTTTTCTTCCTCTGTGCTGTCAATGCAGTGGTGGCTCTCATCCGGGAGGTTGCAGCAAAATGACGTTTGTTCAACGATCTGAAGCTACGCCTGTCCCATAACATTTCTTCTGTTAAGTTGATTTCTTGAAGTTAATTTTCAATTTCTATTGTTCAGTTATTCTTGGCTTTTAATGAGAAGGCCCCTCAGGGGCTCACATCTAGTGGGACGTGGGTTGGCGACCACGGGACCTCAGCTGAGTCCAGCATTGCTTCCACTTACTTGTGCCGGGCTCCTCTCCGTCTTATTTCCTGTCGACCTCCCTTGGTCAACTCTTGTTGTTTTCTGACCCCGACGGTATTAGGGTATCCGAGGCCTAGGGAGTCTTTCACTTTCCCGCCTTAATTGGTCCTTGTCTCATCTTTCCTGATCCCTCAATCTTCTAGGGATCAGCCTTCTTTTTCTTTTCATTATAGTACCTGTTCTCTTCAAGATTCCCTGTTTTTCTGAATTGGCTCACCATGTCTCGAAATTAAATTTTGTGAATATTTTGTATCTCAACCACATTTTGTAAGTATTTTCAAATCTACGTTGCATTTTGCAAGTATTTTCGATCCAAACTCCATTTTGTGAGTATTTTGTATCTCAACCACATTTTGTAAGTATTTTCAATCTAAATTGCATTTTGCAAGTATTTTCGTTCCAAACTCCATTTTGTAAGTATTTTCAATCTAAATTGCATTTTGCAAGTATTTTCGATCCAAACTCCATTTTGTAAGTATTTTCAATCTAAATTGCATTTTGTCAGTACAGTATTTTGAATCACGGGCTTCCATATATTGTGAGTAATTTGAAAATACCATACATTTTGTAAGCATTTTGAATTTCAATTGCATTTTGTAAGTATTTTGAATTTCAATTGCACTTTGTGAGTATTTTTTATCTGAACCGACCTTTTTTAATCTAACTAGCATTGTGTATTTTCAATTTCAATTGCATTTTGTAAGTATTTTGAACCTCAATTGCATTTTGTACTGTACGTATTTTCAATTTCATTTGCATTTTGTATTTTGTGAGTATTTCGAATCTACATTGCATTTTGAAGTATTTTAAACCTAAACTATATTTTGTGCGTATTTTTCAATCTAAATTCCTTTTGTGAGTATTTTCCTTTTAAATTACCTTTAGTTAGTATTTCCACTCTACATTTTGTGAGCCATTTCAATCTGAGTTCCATTTATTAAGTATTTTCAGTCCAGTTTAATTTTCGTTATGGTTTCCATTTCATTGTCATTTTCGCTATCACGCAGACCACAAGGGGCCGATAACCCAGATGTTAGGCCCCGTAAAACAACAATTATCATCAACATCATAATGAGGAGGCATGATTAAATATCCTTTCAGTTAGTCTTTCATTGTCCATTCTTCGAATACGTCCATAAAATTTTAATAATCTTTTTCTACTAGTGTCTGATATTTTCTCGGAATGTTGAAATAACTAGTGAAACCTCATTTTCATCCACACTCTCTGGGCCAAAGGTTTTCTTGAGGATTTTTCTTTCTTGTTGTTAGTTAGTGATCTACCTCAATGATCAAGATTTCTGATGCGTATAATACTTCGGGTTGAATTTCCAAAGTGTTTTAATTTTGCGTTCCACGAAGTTGATTTCTTGTTATTGTTATACCTGTTCTAGGTGATTACACAGTTTTTTTTTGTAATTTAGAGATTCTCTCTTTGTTTGCTTCTCGATTTAATCCATATGATTTCCCCCACATATTTGAAATTATTTGAGCGATTTATCCAAACTGAGTAATCAGAGGTTGTTTGTCTTCGTGGATATCCTTTCATGTTTCGAGTTTTCTCGATTGAAATGTGAAGTTCAATTTTACGAGCAATTTCAATTTTTCCCCAGGAAATGGATAGCCCCATGCCTATAGTTCTATAGAATTACCAGATCATCTGCTACCCTTTGGTTGTCAAATAACAAAGCTTGCACCTGGTACCCGAGGCCATACGATATTATTATTATTATTATCTGCAAAGACCAAACATTTGGGATGCATTTTATCTTTAACCAGCTTGCCCTTTTATTGCTTTTTCCCAAGTTCGGATTACTTTAGCACTGGATTGAACAATAATGGAGACACGCCATCTCATTCTTCTTCTTCTTCTTATTGTTGATTCGTATAGGCCAAGTACAGGCTACGACATTCAATTATCGTGTTTGGAGTGGGTTTTGATGTTTTCGCAGTAGTCACGCATCCTCTCGCTGTGTTGTTCCTTTCTCTCCTTTGTCTGGAGGCCACCTGTCTTCTTCCTTGGGGGATTGTCCTGGAACTTCATTTGCTTCAGTTTACTCCTGAGAGACGTTCAATCTTTTATGTCTCTTTCTGTAACTCCCAGTTCCAGCAGATCTCTGTCCATTAGTATCAGCAACGGTGACTTGGTCTTCCTTCTTTGCCAGTATGTGAGAAGCTGGTTGGTCAACCTGGTTGGATGCATCCTGGAGACGTGTCCATAAAATGTTACACGTCTTTTCCTGACCACGTCTGTAATTATTTCAGAGTATCTATAGAGCTCCTGGTTGGGTCGTCTTCTGTATTCACTCCCTTCCTTTACTGGTCCTAATATCTCCCCCTCTTATTATTATTATTATTATTAAGGGGCTTGCACATCGCATTATTCAGCCACATACAAGAGGATGTGTCCAGAATTTCTTTGATATAATTTGTATGTAAACAAGGATAGAATTTGGAAGGGGGCCATCTTGGCTTTAAGTTAGTAACCATTCCGACCCATATGAGAGTTTCTTGGAGTGGGAATGAGAAGTTGCGGTGGATCACTTATAGGATGGGTGAGGTGGAAATAGAACCCACCTGTTCTCAGTTTTGTCGTGAGTGTAACCCGTTGCAACACTCAGACCATAAAAACATTTTTCTACAGAAAATCTTGGGTCCCCCAACGAATAAGTATAAGGTGCGTTCAAAAATTAACGAGCCGGAGACTGTAATGCGCAAACCGGTGACGGCATCGGCTAATCGTGACGGGTGTAACGAGGTGTGGTTCCGACCATAGCGTGCTGCTGCTCGCTTTGTATCGTCACGTGACGTGCATGCGTGCCCTCTAGCGACGGGCTGTGACCTTCCACGCTTTGGTCGGAACAACACCTCGTTACACCCGCCACGATTAGCCGATGCCGTCACCGGTTTGCGCATTACAGTCTCCGGCTCGTTACTTTTTGAACGCACCGTATACTACAATTTGCTTCAAATATGGGAGACAACACACGTATCGCTATCCCAGTAAGATCCAGACCAGGTGTACCAAACGTCTGCTAGTACTTGGTACACCTGGGCGAATCCCTGATAGAGAGACTGCACACTTCTGGAAGATTTGCTTGAATTTGAATACTAGCCAGTGTAATTTTTATAGCTAAATGTACCAGTTAGACCAGATTATGAAGTTTAACTGAGAGATCAGAGTTACGAGTGTGAATAATATAGTGGAAAAAGAAAAATAAGTTGGGAGAAAGAATTTCAATAGGCTATATAGTTGGAATCGATATTCTCTCAGAGATAGGAGAGGAAATTGGATATGGGATCGGATAAGGCAGCTAGCGAATGTGCATCATAATCTCGTTCGTGTCGAGATGGACTTGAATCAGGTGCTAGACGGGGTTTGGAAAGCTCGTGACCGTGTAAAGATGATGATGATAATTATTGTTTTAAGGGGCGTAACATCTAGGTAATCGGCCCCTAATGGTTTGGGTGATCATTAAGATGATAATGAAATGTTATCGATGACTAAAACTAACTACCAACCTATATACTGAACCCGAGGAGGTTATGCTGACTGGAATCGAACGTGGTTCTCAGAGACTGTGATCTCAGTATAAAGGTTCCACGAGGGAACGAACCCGAGGTCTGTGGAGGGAGTTTCATTGTAAAAACCCCTAGAGAGAAGTGTATATTAAATCACTGGTGTGATTTCAGTTGCAGTGACATTATTTATTAAAATAATGAAGGGAAATTGAGCAGAATACAGTATTATTAGACTACTTGGTGTAGGCTATATGGGGCTTGGAGCACTGCAAGTGCAGAGTGGACATTTTACAAATTAGCCCAGAATTGTGGGAGGTGTTCAGTGGAGCCAAGTCAATCATTCTGACCTCATTCTGTCGTCTGGAAGAGGGTGAGGGCCTGAATAATGACCCAGTTCTTCCCCGACGGAGAATGGATTTGAGAATGGTGGGGAGAGATCACAAGGAAAATCATTGATTACTCGTGATTGGAGTAACGAAATGACATGAGACTTGCCCACAGGTGAATCTTTAGACTGGAGGCTAATTTTAGAGCCTTTAATCTGCGAAATTGACGCATATTTAAGGAAGTGCGGAAGGACCGTAGGACTATCATTGTTCGCGGCGGGATTTGAGGAGGTCGCCAGGGAATCCCGGGAGATAGCGTCCCCACGCTATATATAAAGGAATTAATATTAATTAATTGGCCGAGCGATTCTTCAGCACGCAGTCAGTTCTGGGATCAGAGAAGAAAAAGGAACCCAATGAACATGGTTTCGAGACCAGAATCATGCTGGGAGAGGAGCCGAGATCCCGCGGGAAGATTGCGCTCTACTTTCTGTGTGAATCCGATATAAGGGAGTCGACCCTTAGCAGAGCACGTTAGTTGCACTTCAGTCTTAGGTCAGTCTTACCCTAGTTGGAGCCAGTCTCACCCCAGTTTGTCACAGTTTGTCAAGAGAGGCGCAGACAGTCGTCATGGCGGAACATATGTTGGTCCGGTGCATGAAAGGACGCCCGCACAAAGAATTCTACATTTGAGTGAAGCATTTAATAAGCTTTTATTAATAATAATCGCGCTGCAGGTATACTCAGCAGTACGAACAATGGCGAGTTCACGTAGGAAGCATCGTGTAAGATGAGTGGCAGAACTATTGTAAATAATAATAATAATTTGTGTAAAGTTATGGACAGTGTTAAGCGCAATGTATAAAATATCGACTGATCATTCATGTCTAATTACGCTGGAATGCGCTGGGAGAAACTTTACGAAGCATTTGGTAATGTTTTAAGGATACCAAATAATAACGCTCAGGACGGAAGTTAGCATATCTATGCGACGCAGGAAGCTTACCGTAGGAGTATGGATAAAAACTGTTGGTGAATTCCGAGGGCAGGTAAACCAGACTTTCAATCAGGAGTTGGTAGGAGCACGGGAGATGCCGTCGACACCTGCAATTTTGATATCTTTGCTAGGGAATTTCAAGCAATGAAAAGTGTACACAGTGACGTGTGTTATGTATAAAGCATATGTAAAATATCTTTTAAAGTAGTGGTTTTATAAGTGTTATAAAGTGTCACATGTTTGGGAGCAATAGCTTCCTTATAGAAATGCAAAGTGCCGTATGGTTAACGGAAGTTGTGTGTCATAAAATGTGTGAATTCAAGATGAAAATGTCGCGTTAAACCTGCATATGGCAGGCGACTTGGAAGGATATGATTGGTTGAAGCCACTATGAGAAGCCTGGAGATATGTGAGTACCCCACAAATTATGGTTAATTAGAGAATATAGACCACTGCATGTGATGTGATTTCAGTAAAGATGCCAGTAAGAATCAGATTAGGAGGTAGACCCTCCAGGTTTAGTCATTATTGTATTGATTTTCATAGAGTTGAGATGTTAATGTGCATCAATAAGTGGATTAATCATTACCACTATTAATTAAAGATGGCAATCAGTTATGTAAATGTTACGAGCACAGTTGTTCGAGTTTTGAGATGATTGGTTGTGTCGGATTTTGGTAAATTATGTCAGAAATATAATAATAATAATAATAATAATAATAAGGAATGATTTTGGTAAAATATGTCAGAAATCATAATAATAATAAGGAATGATTTTGGTAAATTATGTCAGTGAGAATAATAATAATTATGAATATCTAAGGTATTAATGAACGCATCAGGAAATTATTGTAAACAGGAAATAATTACGCTAATTGCAAGACTTATCGATCCAAGCAGTAAGGTTATACAGTAAGATTACATTACGGGATTAAAGAAAGAGTTTGATATCAGAATATTGTATTAATGGGAATATAATTATGCCAGGAATGGAAGAGCTTTTAGTGAATTGAATTTGCAGCTTATGTGAGAAGCTTATAGAGTAATTGATAGATTTCTCTTAATATTATAGGACGAAGTCGTAACATTAGGTAAAGGAGCCAGGTGGTCTATTCTACGTATGAAATCTCCTATGCCGGGGGCATAGCGGAGATATACTTTGTGCCAGAGTGTTTAGTGTAGGACCCTAACTCTGATGAAGGATGGAATGTTCCGGGTTGGAATCCCGTGATTAGGTGCGAGGAAAACGAGGACACCTTGTCACTCTAATGATTCCCCGAGAACTTATTGTGAGTGATTCAGCTTGTTGAAGCGAACCTCATGTCGGCAGCAGTGGACTGACCGCATATTATTTAAGACACCGGTTACCTATTTGACCAATGTTTTACGAACCTCGTACCTTCATGTTGAATGGACCTGTTTGGTGCCAGTAATTATTTTATCCTCGGGGTAGGAATAAATATAAAGCTCATTCACTACCTGCGTGCATAATATTCAGTTAAAATCCATTGAGATATGTGTGTCATTGGGAGCACAGTTTGTCTTGTAAAATCTTACAATGCTTTGGAAGTAAGCCTTCAAACATAAAAGCGGGGGTCGAGTTAGGGTGGAAACCCAACCCACTGCTATTGTATACCGACCGCTCGAGGAGAGGGTCTGGGGACGGTCAAGGCGAACCGTGAAAGCAAGTTGACAAGAACAGATTTTAGACCCTGTTGATGACATGAATGAAATATTGTTATGATGAGTAATGAAGCAATGCGGTTTAAGAACACATTGATAATTATATATTATCCTGATGGTTCATGATTTTAACTATCTAACGAATGGTTAGACGTTGCATTTATACTGTCACTGACAACTTTTTCAGAAGTTGGTTACCAGATTCCACAGGCTACGCGCGCAAGGTAGTTTGATTATACCATCCGACACAACAATAACATAACGTTTTTATATGAAATCACAAAACGGCATGCAGTGGAACTATATAAATAGTGGAGTAGGGGTAGCTTACATAATTATGGAGTTGCACGTAGTTTGCTGTGCAACACCAGAATAGGCTAATGCATGTGAAGCATTTGGTGGGAAAAGAAAGGTCAAAACACACACGGTACACATAATTGTCAAATTAAGAAGGTTTTATGAATCAGTAATGTTGTGATATTAAAGAAGTCACATTGTATGACAGTAGTGTCAATGTACAGTTTGTTTCTGAAGTTGTATGTGCATCAACGCACTAGAATATCTTTGTGATGTTCACATAAGGGTAAAGGTTTGTGGTATGATATGATTTTATTATGATTATATTATGTTCATATTGGTGGATTGTGGAAAGTAATTTTTGTTTGCTTTTGTTTTATGGTTATGGGGATTGTTTATTTGTTAAAAGCCATGATTTTATTTACTGAATTAAAGTTTTAGAATAGAGTTGTGCCTTATCATTGTAGAGTTGATACCTCTTAGCCTTCCAAAGTATGCAACTGCTCAGTGGGAGGACGGTACACCCTCGAGTCCTGAAGCTAGCTGGAGGCAGAAGCTAATTTTCCATCGAGATTATACGCATGGGTACAATACTAGAGGAAAAAAACGAGCCTTACAGTAGTCGCATATGATGTGTGACATCTGACATAGAAGAAACCTCACGTGAAATTGTTGATACAACCTTAAATTCCATATAAACAGGCCCTTTTCATTCACAGACCAGCACGTAATTTCATATGGATTCTGTTAAAATGAGTCATATTGATATGATAAATATCGTTTAAAATGTTAATCTGGTAGCAAAAATATCTACCCCGTCCGGGATTCGAACCCAAGGTCATAAGCACTAACCCCACGGCTATTTCGACTACGCAAATTTTGTGCACAAGATGGTGACTTATTTCCACGTTCCAATAATACTGCATTACGGAATTAAGTTTCATTTATATTGTGCTTGTTTTGATAATGTTCCTGCGTGAAATTGAGTTTAAAATGCCTTATGAATAGGCCCTCTTGTGAGTAAAGAGAATGTATTCAGTAATAGTTCATGAAGGCTTGCTCAATTATCGTATAACCACAACGATTATATTATATTGATGACTGCATTACCGTTATGTGGGTTAATATTTGAATAGCCATTGAGCAGAAACACAATACCGGCAATGCCGACTACTTACAATGTTTGATATTAAGGCATTTTACCATTTAAATACTGATACCAAGACTTCGAACATGTACTATGTCATTTGTTACAATCACATGACACCAGAGTTCGCATGAGCGTTTTCCGTTCAGTATGTCATATACATTCCACATGGCCCAGAGTACGTCATGGTATCAATTTCCGACACCGCGCGCTCATTGTTTCTCGTACCACTGCCAGCTGGGTCTTACCACTGCCTGCTGGATCGATCGATCGAGCGGGCAGTGCATACTTCCGTTTTCCACCACTGCCAGCTAGTACACTTCCGTTCGATTGATCGAGCGGGCAGTGCATACTTCCGTTTTCCACCACTGCCAGCTAGTAGGGGAAGGGTGGGCATAGTGGCCACGGCGGGCATAGTTGCCACGGGCTATTTTTCTACTGTACATTGCTGCTACCTGGCCACAAGCGCCTCAACTACTCCACTAGACCGCCATTAGTGTTGTGTTGAGCCTAGAAGCTGATCAGATTACACTTTTAGAAATTGTCATCAATTTTGTTGTTTTTCAAGTTGCTGATGTAAGGTAAGTGTACTGCATTAACTATTATAACTAGGTATGTGATTCTAGTATGTATTGATGACAGTAATACCTGAAACAAGTGTGATTTAAGCTTTAAATTCATCTTTGAAAGTAATAGCTGGTGTAACTGGTTGGGCGTGCAGAGTCACATTTACAGAATGGCGTAAAAAAGGGTAAAGTGGCCACGGCCATGGCCACTTGGCCCGACGCTACATATTATATTTTTTTAGTAAAATATTTATATGAATCCTGGACCAAACAAAGTTTGTGCTTTTAAATGGGAAACATATTGATCGTTTTAAACATATCCTTGCATGAGCAGGGTGGTAGCGCAGTCAGTTAAGCGCCGGCATTCGGAATCGTGACATGCTGATGGTTCCAGGATCGAGCCCCGCTGGGCTGAGGTGATAAAGAGGTGATGAAGAATAAAGGTATTCAGGAGAAAAGAAAATCAAAAGTGGCAAAACGTGCTTTGTTCACTAAAGGAGATAGTAACTCCGACAGTGACGAGAGTGATACAAATTACCTTTACTGCCAGGACTTATATTAAAAAAAAGCAATGAAGGGTGGATCAGATGCTCTATTTGCCTGATATGGGTACACGAGGATTATACTGGGTGTGATGAGGAAGACAATGAATTCATATGTGAAATGTGCAATTAATCAAAAATAGGCTAAACACAATATCCATAAAATGTTTTGAAGCATTTCAACTTTTGTATTTTTTATTGTACTCAATAAACATTTGGAAATTAGTTTTATAAAATGATATGGACCCTTAAACATGTGTGGAGATTTATAACAATACTTTAATTTGTAAAATAATATGCTCATCAATTTTTGTTAAATGCATTTGCAGTGTTATTTGTAACAACGGGTATAGTGGCCATTTTGCCCTACCCCATAGGGCAAAGTGGCCATTTGGTAGAGGTTTGAAAAAACTTTTTTTTTTCAAAAAGTAACTAAGATATAGTTAAAATGATTTGTTTAAAGATACATAACTAAATAAACTAGAGTATGGCCAATTTTCATTTGTTTTTAACAATTTTAACTTATTGAAAACAATGTTTTCCCGTTAGCGTGGCCACTATGCCCACCCTTCCCCTACACTTCCGTTCGATCGATCGAGTGGGCAGTGCATACTTCCGTTCGATCCACCACTGCCAGCTCGATCATTCCGATCCACTTCCGTCCCCAATTTTCTAAATCACTCCCACAAAACTATCCAGCAACCGAGCGGAAAGATGTTACACATCAACAATGGAAAACAAACGAAGGATAAGGTAAATAAACGACACGAAAGGAAGCAATGCCCTCAACCCTCGAGGATTGAGGGATTTGGAAGGAAGGAGAGCCATGGAAGGCAGATAGGAAAGGGAAAGAGGAGAGGGCCTACTTCAAAGTCAGGGGAAAAACCGGCCCCAGCTCAGGAAGCCCACGGGTTTGCCAACTCCCGAACTCACCAGCCGTGAGCCATTGAGGGTGTAGGAATATCCAGGGTACATTAGAAGTTTTAGGGCTAGATACACCCTGCCTCCTAAGGGCCTTGTGCAGAAGGCAGGATATATCGTGAAAAGAAAAAGAAGACTGACCCCTCGAATAATGAGGGTCTCAGGAAAGATGAGACAAGGGCCAATTAAGGCGGCTCCTCTGCCTGGGATTGAAAATTGATGAGGGTTTCAAATTTATTTTAATAATTCATATAATGGAATGAATTAATAATATATAAATAGTCCGCCGTAGGCAACTGTCGGCCGCGGAACGTGAGTTCAGGTTGTCATTGTGATTTGAAAATTGGGGAGTTATGATGATTTAATCTTGATGTGTTTCAAATTATTGAAAAGTTTAGATTTACGTAGGAAAATAGTATTATAGACCGGAAGTTCGTCACTCGCGCGTCCCGTCGTAGCGTGTCAGCAGCAGCTTCAGTTTGTTAATAGTAATAATAATAATAATAATAATAATAATAATAATAATAATAATAATAATAATAATAATAATAATAATAATAATAATCAAAAAGTTATTTTAGTTATTAAATAAAGCTTTATGAAAAGAAGAAAGACCGCTAGTAGGTTGATTGGTTTTGAAGTATGAAATATGGTAGACAGACCTATAGTAGGTTTGGCTTATTTAAAAAAATAATAGGTGAAATTAATAAGCCTCGCTGATGGGGGAATAATGAATAATGAATGTGTACGTGATCGTAGTGCAATGTATGAGGTGGATATTGAGCAGGAGTGCTGTGATTGGCTGTATTTGAATTTGTTGGAGTGGCGGGCTGTGTGCTGTGCTGTGCTGTGATTTGGTTGTTGGTTTTAAGTATATTTGGTGTATTTACGAGTATTGGTGTTGTGAGGTTTGTTGAATTAAAAGTTTAGTCAGGAGGCGACCCTGATTTCTGTTGTAGGCTGAGTGAATTACAGGGAAATATGCGTTTCTAAAAGTGGTAGTTGTGTGTGCGAAATCCACTTCCCGCATGGGAATCTAACTTCCACTCTTGCAATTACAACCCATCGCGATGTTACAACCATAGAGTCTGGGCTATGCACTTCCCATGGAAATATAGCAAATGTAAATCGGAACCAATGTTCCCCGCTAATAGTGACGGTTAGCGATGTCTCTGTTAGAGGAGGATATGTTTACAGTTGGGCAACACTGTCATACACGTAGGTTAATAGGGAGTACGTCTAATTAATCTGAAAATCCACGGTCAGGGATGGAATGAATGAAGCCCCCATCTAGCGGCGAGGATATGAAATGTGCCAGCTGCAGAAGCCTGTCGCACTCCCCTGGGGCAATGGTTAAATGAATGAAAGATGAAATGAAGTGATAGTGGAGAGTGTTGCTGGAATGAAGTTGTGACAGGGAAAACCGGAAGACCCGGAGACAAACCTGCCTGCCTCCGCTTTGTCCAGCACAAATCGCACATTGAGTGACCGGGATTTCAACCACGAACCCAGCGATGAGAGGCCAGCATGCTGCCGCCTAAGCCATGGAGGCTTTTGTCTAATTAATCTACTTGTTTGAAACTTTATAGGAAGTTACGCCCAGTTTTAGAAAGTCGCTTTCTTGTTCACCAGACGATACACCGGAAGGGTTACGGATAACGGATGCATTCAACAGTACTGTGAAATTAATGACGCTATCAACTGCAGTAATGAAGCTATGAGGAGACTTGACAAACTAGAGATCTGTCATCACCAGAAGTTAGTAACTGCATTAGCTGGACATACAAATCTTACTTACACAAAGGAAAATAAACCAACAAGGACTCGTACCGCCTCCCAGTAAGATAAATGATGACGTAGCTCAGATGAAGACACCGGGGTAAAGATAAGGAGTCAAACACGAGTTGTTGTTAATTCATTTAGGGGATTGGGACATATTGGTCATCATCCCCGTGTAGTTAATTGTGTGTGTTGAATTTGTCTGATAACCAGTAGGGTATTTATGTGATGGCTGTAGTAGTGTCTGTATTTGCATTAGGGACAGGAATTAGGTAGATGCCTCGGGACTTGAAGTAAGGTACTATCATGGCATTTTCCTGGAGAGAGTGTGGAAAAACTGAGGGAAAACCACACTCAGGACGACTGCTGTCAGCGCCATGATTCGAACCGTCTATCTCCGTACTTGCTGCAGATGTCCTAGCGGATGAGGTGCACGATTTAACGAACACGACTACGCACATTCAAGCACGATGGTCACACTCAGAATCTGAAGTAAAAGTATCAGAAATGAAGAAAAAACAAGAAGTTCCGTGACGAACTAAAGAGCCCACTTTTCTTAAAATTTAACATTCATGCCGATGATTAATCTATATGGACCTATCTAGAATAATGACCAAATAAAGTTGTTAATATCGAAATTTCTAATTAGTTCGAAATATTCCTGGCATAATGCAGCCTGATAGAGCACTACAGTTGGCAGCCCTGGTGATTGAATATATTCTTAGTTCCATCTCTTAAGGTACAGAATACAAAATTTGGTTGAAGTCCAATGGATAGCATGGACGTTACATGCAGTTAGACATTGGATCTATCAGAGCGCGTAAAATCATGTTGGCAACAATGCCATGCATGTGTTGGTCAGAAATAATCTGAAATATTATGATCTATTCTTGTGCCAATTTGGGATGAAATCCATTTGTTAGTATAGAAGTAACTGGTATTTTAAAATTTGACCTATCAGCAGGCTTAGAATCATGTTGGTAGCACTGACATACATTAGTTGCTCCAAATTAATCTAGAATGTCAGCTACTATACGTGCGCAAAGTTTAGAGCTGTTTGCTTGCATACCTTCTGATATATTGATATTAGGGTAAAACATATAAACAGCATTTATTAACAGTTGGCAGCCCTGATTGCTCTTAAGAATACGCATAGTCATACCTGTTATGGTACACATAGCACATATGCAATTTGGTTGAAATCCAATTGATAGTATAGCAGTTACATGTATTTAAAAATTGGTCCTAGCAGCAGGCTTAGAATCATGTTGGTAGCACTGACATACATTAGTTGCTCCAAATTAATCTAGAATGCCAGGCATTATACGTGTGCAAAGGTTAAAGCTGTTGGCTCGCATACTTTCTGATATATTGGTATTTGTATAAAAATAAAGAGAGCATTTATTGACAGTTGGCAACCCTGGTGCCTCTTAAGAATGCGTTCAGTCATATCTCTTTATGTACACATAGTACATACGAAATTTGGTTGAAATCCAATTGATAGTGTAGGTGTTATATGCATTTAAAAATTGGACCTATCAGTAGGCTTAGAATCATTTAGGCAACACTGTCATGTATGGCCTCCTGAAAATTAAAATTTTGGAAAATTTCCCATGTATACATTCCAAGATATCCAACATGGAGCTCAAATTTCAATTGGGATTTTTCAGCAGTTAGTAGCACTGGCATCATTTTCAAGTATGACATTGAGATGTTCCGGTATAGATCTTTACTCATACCAAATTTGGTTTCGATTGCTGAAGCCGTTTATGAGTTGATAGGGGGGGGGGGGGGCACACAGACAGACAGACAGACAGACACACATTTTCCCGGATCGATCTCCCAAGTCTACTTTTTCCTCATTTTTGCAAAATGTGAAAAGTAGGCTAATAATATCCCAAAATAACTTGTAGGCTACATTAGCGAACTTATTTTAATCTTTGGCTAGCTTTTTGCGCGTGTTGTCGTTGGGGTTCTCACTGTACTACCCAGCCAACGAATTGTTGCCGGTGGCGGAAACTGGAACTAATGCGCTCCGCCCAGCCACACGCCTGCGATAGACTGCAGTCGTCGCCAGCGAAACCTCATCGCATGTCGTGTGTGTGCATGGTTCGTGCTGTGCGGTATCTATCCCTTGGGTGCAGGACGTTCTTCGAATAGTACAATGTAACGTCAAGCAGGTTAGTAGTACTGTTCTCATTGTATGACTATAGGCCTACATGCGTTCCCCCTCTTGTCTGCACCCGCCCGCGGCAACCAAACGTGGCGAGATGACGTAATAATACACAACAGCCCCGTCTAGCGGTACCAAATTCTCTGGTAGGGTAGTACTTAAGTGTGTGTGTACCATTCGTCTCAAAATCTGAGGTTACTTTATTCATTCACAATGAAAATTTCGAATAAGTTAATTCAATAACTAAGTACACCTAAAACAAATCATATTTATAAAATGGACATAAAAAGACTATCTAAATTCAAAATTATCACTGTAAATAAAGTAAGTTTTCTGTTTGGACATTTTGATTTTTCGGCGAGAACTTCGTATTTATCCTGGATGAGGAGAAAAATTACCAAATATACCCTCAGTTTACTCTTTGTCTGTCGGTTTGGGTGTTTGTCTGTTTGGGTGTTTGTTGGTTTGTCGGTTTGTCTGTTTGTGATTGGTTGGCGTCAAAATTCCTGGAGCGAATGGCACAGAAATGTGAATCTACGTAGAAGGCACTGGAACAATAAATTTGTTGTTGATTGATTGATGTAGGTACGTGTATTTGGGTGTGCGTGGAATTTGTCTGATAACATGAGTTAATGAAAATCTTGATTGTTCACAGAACCTTCTTTTGGGGAAGATGACCTCGTAGTTCCGCCTTTAAAACCTCAATAACTAACTAATAACAGAACCTTCAATAATGCATGGAATTCCTGTAGCATGATGAAGAGATGTGTTTTTGTGGCATCCTACCCAGATCTGTATTTGCCATCAATTGAGCTAACGCGACTGGAAATGAATAAAAATGATGATTTCCGATCGATGATCTGCTGTGAAATAATTCCTTCTATTAAAGATACTTTTACGCCATTTACTACTTGTAATAAAAGAAGAAACGGCGACAGATTTCATTTTAGGACAGGGTATGTTCTGAAAGCAGAAATTTTGCTTTCATGAAGATTGGTCTTTTCACGTCTTTGTCTGATAGAAAATAAAATCAGTTAAAAGCGCTTTAAATGTAAATGTGTAAATGCATATGGTGTCGGTTCGTAAAATATCTCTTGTAGCAAATTTGGCGAATACGTGACAAAATACAACCAAGAAAGCTCTTGCAACGGAGACACGGACTCGAATAAAATCTTCAATTTTAATGCATTACTAGCGGACCCGTGCGAGAAATCTCGCATGTTCATAAACCACACTTTCCCCAATAGGTTTAAAATGAGAGACTTAAGGAGAAAGTTTGTTATGTTTTTATTTCAACCAAATGATTATAGAACACTATTTACGTTTCAGTTAGATTTCCAAGTTCTACGTTCCCTAATTTGAAGGCAATCACTGAAAATTGGATCATCATAACACTCACCGATTATTCGATATTTATGAAATTATTTGATTTGAGTACTCATTCCTTTGATTTACTGTTTTGAAATCCATGCAAAATGATAAAGGACATACCTCAGAATCTTAAAATGACATGAAACATGCGTCAAAGCGGTCAAAATGTGAAGTGGACAGCAATTATGGAGCGTAATTTCCTACAGCAACAGTATCTCCAAATCGCACACTTCATACATTTTTTAAAAGTCTTTTCTAAAGAAATTATAGATATTTAAGAAATTAGAGTCCAATTCGTCACTGCTAATGTCTATTCTCTTACATTTGAATGCTCATTTGTCACGATCGGTCGCTAGTGAGCGCCGCAGGAGGGATCTATACTACAGAAATAATATATATGATAATATAATTTGCAATGATGAATTTGTTTCTATTCAGCTTTGCCATAATAATTTTCCAACCTCTGTAGAGTACACGCGAATAAATCGTCCCCATTCTACACATAGATCTTTGAAATGTTCACCAGTAGCGTCCACTGTTTGAGACAAAGCAGTTTCACTGAGAGAATCACACAGATATGTTTCGCTTTAACCGGAAAGAATTTGCAAGCGCGCAGTCCTCTGAATGCCAGACATTATTACATTCAACGAGCATCCAACCAAGAATGCTAATGAAAAACAACGCATGACAATGGTGGTTTTATTTCAATTACTGGTTCCACACTAAATTGTCCGTCATTTTGCCGGTTTACCGCTTCCCATTGCGATCAAAATGTGATTACAAAACCTAATTCGATACAGCTGCAGTTTGTTCCTAACCTTCACTCGACAAATAATGTTCTATACTGACGAACAATATACAGTACATTGAGTGATGGTTATAAACTGGGTCAATGGAGTGGATCAGTCACCTGACTTTGAGGTACTGCTCTGTTCAAATTACTAGACTAGTTAGTTATTGTTGCTTTAAGGGGCGGAACAGCGAGGTCACCTGCCCCTAAATTAGTAGACTCAACACGCAAATTTCCACCATTTATATATATTTATTTTCGACGATGTCGAAATATAAATATTGTATGTCAGAAAACTGTACTATAATGAGGCTCATTATAGTACAAGTTTTCATTATGGGACAGTTTATCCCACCAATCAGAGCTCAAGAAACAGTTCTTTGACCAATTAGGTAAGGATAGCATCGCACCTGTGCTGAGTTCCAAGGCCTTCTAATTTAAATTTCATACTGGGGTAATCGAGGAGGCAATGGCCAAATACAAGGTATTCTCTGCGTCCCATGCGCTCTGTTCAGTACATAAAACTGGCGAAATCTCGACAGATAATTATGAATATTTATGTTCGAACATAAAATAGTTATAATAATTATCGTCGAACATAAACAGTCGTATGGAACTCGCCTATTGGCATTATAGGATCGTTGCATAATGTACTATTTTTGGCCGGCCTCAAGGTGTTGGGGTAGCGCGCCTGCCTCTCCCCCGGAGGCTCCGGGTTCGATTCCGTCAGGGATTTTAGAAACTGACGTGAGGGTTGGAACGGGGTGCACTCAGCCTCGTGAGAACAATTGAGTAGCTGTCGAAGAGTGAGACGCGCCCGGTCATGAAAACCAAGATTAACGGCCGAGAGAACTCGATGCGCTGACCACGTGCCACCCGAATATCTGCAGGCCAAATGGCTGGGCAACGGTCGCTTGATAGGCCTATGCCCTTCATGGGCACTGATGCCAGGGGTTATTTATTATTATTATTATTATTATTATTATTATTATTATTATTATTATTATTATTATATATTTTTAAGATAGCTGTCCTGAAAGAGATTGTTGTTGTCAGGTTGTTGGTATTAAAGAATGCTTTGCAGTCGGTCAACACAAATGTGCCCAATTACATTTACCATAACCTGAAGAAAATAAGAAATTTGTTACAAAATAACAGGCTTTTATGTACAGTACAAAAATTGGGGTACTTAAAACTAGTTTAATTTATTAGCCATAAGAATTCGATATAAGTGGTTTTGACTGGTGAAGACCTCAATGTAACGTTCAAACATGTACCAACGGTAGAATAGATATTCAAAAATTTGAATAGATATTCTAAATTTTGTTTTGATAGGCGTTACATTTTAAAGGTTATTTCTTCTTCTTCTTCTTCTTCTTCTTGTTTCGAATAGGCCATCTAAGGACCACGACATTCAACTGTTGCATTTGGAGTGGGCTTTGACGTTTGCCCAGTAGTTACGCATCCTCTCGCTGTGTTGTTCCCTCCTCTCCTGGGTCCAGAGGGCACCTGTTTTCTTTCTTGACGGTTTGTCCTGGAACCTCAATTGCTGAAGCATCTTCCTGAGAGATGTCCGGTCTTTTAAGTCTCTTTCCGTCCCTCCAAGTTTTTGCAGATCTTTGCTCACTTCCCACAACCATGGTGACTTGGTGTTCCGCTTTTGCCACTAACCGAGGAGCTGGTTGGTCAACCTGGTACAGGCGCGGATCTAGAGCTTGGTTTTGGGGGGTCAGAGAATCGATCTAGAGTTTGGCTTGGGGGGGGGGTCAGAGAATCGAAATTGTTAAGAAAAATGGTATCACTAAAAACGCAATCACAAAATAACCAAACGTACAAAACCAGACCAATTTTTTTGCAAGCTTCATGGATAGAAATTTGATGCGTTTAGCGAACCAAAAATATTCGTACAAATTGCAACAGCGTGTTTTGCGACTTTTACATCGAGCTTCGGGAAAAGTATCAAGGTAAGTTACAGTTTCGGCAAGTCAAGTTGGTACCGACAAAGGGAGAAAGTCACAGCTCAAATTGTCAACCAAGCTTGCAGTTTGGACGTCGGCAAAAAATTTTGATGCGAAAAAAGACCTAAATTCCTATCCGTTCAATGCTGCACATTCATCGTGACATCACTATAAACTTCGATTCGGTAATCACAAGGTTTGCTAAACAAAGTAGACGAGTTGATTTTGTTGTATAAATAATCGTTTTTTATATAAGAGGTTTGAAGTTGTAAATATGTACAGTTGTAACAGAACATAATAATTCGAATAAAGATATTTCAGTATTGAAGAAAATGAAAAAAAAACAGTTTTTCAGTTAAAATTCGTTAAGATTTATTTGTCTGGTAATTGTGTTTCCTTTTTTTGAGTTTGCAAAAAAATTTGGTCTCCGTTTGGGGGGGGGGGGGGTCATGACCCCCGTGACCCCCCCCCCCCCCTTGAATCCGCGCCTGACCTGGTAGGATGCATCCTTTAGACGTGTCCATAAAATGCTAGACGTCGTTTCCTAACAACATCCGTGATTCTTTCACAGTACGTGTAGAGCTCTTGATTAGGTCGCCTTCAGTATTCATTACCTTCCTTAACAGGCCCCAATATCTTCCTCATTATCTTTCTCTCCTGTACTTCGAGTTTGTCTGTGAGTCCCTTCCTGTTGAATACTAGACATTCTGAAGCATATAAGGCTTCAGAACGTATAACTGTCTGGTAGTGTCTTTCGGGAGAGACACTTCTTATTATATGTGTTCTTGGTTAGTTGATAAGCCATTTCTAACTTGTTAACTCGAGTTGATAATGCCCTTACTTCCGAGAGATTCGGTTCCAGCCATTCTCCTAGGTACTTATATTAGTCAGTTTTCTTGATCTCTCCCTGTTATTTATTATATATTAATCAACAAGCTGTACCCGGCATGCGTTGCAATGCCAACCAAAGAAAGTGTTAGCGTTGAAATTCTACTTTTGGATACACAACATGTTTTTCAATTCCCGTTAACTGCCTCGAGCTATCGTAAAATGGATTTTCTAATTTAGAA
The DNA here is from genome assembly GCA_946902985.2 of Meconema thalassinum. Taxonomy (NCBI): domain Eukaryota; kingdom Metazoa; phylum Arthropoda; class Insecta; order Orthoptera; family Tettigoniidae; genus Meconema; species Meconema thalassinum. The sequence goes on along the minus strand of OX336388.2, from coordinate 354,920,142 downwards.
TCATTCGTGGGAGCGTGCACAACTTTCAAAAGTTTCACCGCAATCGGTTGAATGGCATATGAACGTATACGTTATTTTTTTTGAACGATTCGTGCGCTGTCACTCATTTGTTGATTCTACTCGTACGCTACCTATTGAGAAATGGATTTACTAAGTCGAAACCCTACCCTGGCGTGTACACAATAACTCATCAAGGTTTCATCACAATCGAAGAGGGTTATATGAACGCATAGGGGATTTTGTTGAAACGCTTCGCGCGTCGTCAACCATTTGTTGCATATTCTCGTGCGCTACCTATTGTGAAATGGATTTACTAAATCGAAACCCTTCACTGGCGTGTACACAATAACTCATCAATGTTTCATCGCAATCCGATGAATGTTATATGCACGGATACGGGGTTTTGTTTAAACGATTCGTGCGCTGTCACTCATTTGTTGAATCTACTCGTGCGCTACCTATTGAGAAATGTATTACTAAGTCGAAGCCCTTCCCTGGCGTGTACACAATAACTCATCAAGGTTTCATCGCAATCGAAGAATGTTATATGAACACAATAGGGGATTTTGTTGAAACGCTTCGCGCGTCGTCACCCATTTATTGCATCTACTCTTGCGCTACTTATTGTGAAATGGATTTACTAAGTCCCCTTCCCTGGCGGGTACACAATAACTGATCAATGATTCATCGCAATCGGATGAATAGTATATGAACGCATACCTGATTTTGTTTAAACGATTCGCGCTCCGTCACTCATTTGTTGAATCTACTCGTGCGCTACCTACTGTAAAATGTATTTACTAAGTTAGAAACCGTCACGTAAGTGTCCACAACATCTCACCCAAGTTTCATCGCTATCGGACTAATGGGATATGAAGACATAGGGGACTGTATTGAAACGCTCCGCGTTTCGTCGTTCATTTGTCGAATCTACTCGTGTGCTACCTACTGTGAAATGTATTTACTAAGCCAGAAACCTTCCCTGGAGTGTCCACCATATTTCCCCCAAGTTTCACCGCTAACGGCAGAATGGTATATGATCTTATACGGGACTTTGTTGAAACGCTTCGCGCGTCGTCCCTCATTTGTTGAATCAACTTGTGCGCTGCATATTGTATAGGGGATTTACTAAGCCAGAAATTTTCCATGACGTGTACACAACATCTCACCCAAGTTTCATAGCTACGGACGAATGGTACATGTATTCATACGGGACTTGGTTGAAACGCTTCGCGTGTCGTCGCTCATTTGTTGATTCTACTCTTGCGCTACATATTGTAATATGGATGTACTCAGCCAGAAACCTTCCCTGGAGTGTACACAACATCTCACCCAAGTTTCAACGCAATCGGATGAATGGTATGCGAACGTATACGGGTCGTTGCCGAAACGCTTCGCGCGTAGTCACTCATTTGTTGAACATAAACGTGCGCTTCGTATTGTAAAATGGATTTACTTAGCCAGAAACCTTTCCTGGAGTGTACACAACAATTCACCAAACATTTATCACTATCAGACGAATGGTATATGACTTTATACGGGACTTTATTGAAACGCTTCGCGTGTCATCGCTCATTTGTTGAATCTACTGTTGCGCTACCTATTGTAAAATGTATGTACTAAGCCAGAAACCTTCCCTGGAGTGTACCCAACATCTCACCCAAGTTTCATCGCTATCGGACGAATGGTATATGAATGCATACGGGACTTTGTTGAAACGCTGTGCGTGTCGTCGCTCATTTGTTGAATCTACTCGTGCGCTATCTACTGTGAAATGTATCCACTAATTTTGAAACCTTCACGTAAGTGTACACAACATCTCACCCAAGTTTCATCGCTATCGGACGAATGGTATATGAACACATACGGGACTTTGTTGAAATGCTTCGCGCATCGTCGCTCATTTGTTGAATCTACGCGTGCGCTACCTATTGTAAAATGGATTTACTAAGTCAGAAACCTTCCTTGGATTGTATTCAATATCTCACCCAAGTTTCATCGCAATCGGACGAATGGTACATGAACGCATAGGAGACATACACACCCACAGACAAACTATCACGTTACATTGATTTTTATATATAGAGACAAGCTGTACCCGGCATGCGTTGCAATTCCAAACAAAGAAAGTGTTGGCGTTGAAATTCTGTTTCTTGAAGTGCTTTTGGATACACAACATGTTAACTGCCTCTAAGCTATCATAAAATGGATTTTATAATTTAGAACCATTCGTGGGAGCGTGCACAACAACTTTCAAAAAGTTTCATCGCTGTCACTCATTTGTTGAATCTAATCGTACGCTACCTATTGTGAAATGGATTTTCTATGTCGAAACCCTTCCCTGGCGTGTACACAATGACTCATCAATGATTCATCGCAATCGGATGAATGGTATATGCACGTATAGGGGTTTTTGTTTAAACGATTCGTGCGCTGTCACTCATTTGTTGAATCTACTCGTGCGCTACCTATTGAGAAATGTATTACTAAGTCGAAGCCCTTCCCTGGCGTGTACACAATAACTCATCAAGGTTTCATCGCAATCGAAGAATGTTATATGAACGCAATAGGGAATTTTGTTGAAACGCTTCGCGCGTCGTCACCCATTTGTTGCATCTACTCTTGCGCTACTTATTGTGAAATGGATTTACTAAGTCCCCTTCCCTGGCGGGTACAAAATAACTGATCAATGTTTCATCGCAATCGGATGAATAGTATATGAACGCATACCTGATTTTGTTTAAACGATTCGCACTCCGTCACTCATTTGTTGAATCTACTCGTGCACTACCTACTGTAAAATGTATTTACTAAGTTAGAAACCGTCACGTAAGTGTCCACAACATCTCACCCAAGTTTCATCGCTATCGTCGTTCATTTGTCGAATCTATTCGTGTGCTACCTACTGTGAAATGTATTTACTAAGCCAGAAACCTTCCTTGGAGTGTCAACCATATTTCACGCAAGTTTCACCGCTAACGGCAGAATGGTATATGACCTTAACGGGACTTTGTTGGAACGCTTCGCGCGTCGTCCCTCATTTGTTGAATCAACTTGTGCGCTGCATATTGTATAGGGGATTTACTAAGGCAGAAATTTTCCATGACGTGTACACAACATCTCACCCAAGTTTCATAGGTACGGACGAATGGTACATGTATGCATACGGGACTTGGTTGAAACGCTTCGCGTGTCGTCGCTCATTTGTTGATTCTACTCTTGCGCTACATATTGTAATATGGATGTACTCAGCCAGAAACCTTCCCTGGAGTGTACACAACATCTCACCCAAGTTTCATCGCAATCGGATGAATGGTATGTGAACGTATACGGGACGTTGTCGAAACGCTTCGCGCGTAGTCACTCATTTGTTGAACATAAACGTGCGCTTCGTATTGTAAAATGGATTTACTTAGCCAGAAAGCTTTCCTGGAGTGTACACAACAATTCACCAAACATTTATCACTATCAGACGAATGGTATATGACTTTATACGGGACTTTGTTGAAACGCTTCGCGTGTCATCGCTCATTTGTTGAATCTACTGGTGCGCTACCTATTGTAAAATGTATGTACTAAGCCAGAAACCTTCCCTGGAGTGTACACAGCATCTCACCCAAGTTTCATCGCTATCGGATGAATGGTATATGAAATTAAATGGGACTTTGTTGAAACGCTTCGCGCGCCGTTGCTCATTTGTTGATTCTACTCGTGCTCTACCTATTTTTAAAGGGATTTACTAAGCTAGAAACCTTCCCTGGAGTGCACACAAAATCTCAGCCTAGTTTCATCGCTATCGGACGAATGGAATATGAACGCAAACGTGACTTTGTTGAAATGCTTCGCGCGTCGTAGCTCATTTGTTGAATCTAATCGTGCGCTGCCTATTGTAAAGTGGATGTACTAAGCCAGAAAATTTCCCTGCAGTGTACACAACATTTTACGCAAGTTTCATAGCTATCGGACGAATGGTATATGAATGCATTCGGGACTTTGTTGAAATGCTTCGCGCATCGTCGCTCATTTGTTGAATCTACGCGTGCGCTACCTATTGTAAAATGGATTTACTAAGTCAGAAACCTTCCTTGGAGTGTACTCACCCATGTTTCATCGCTATCGAACGAATGGTATATGAATGCATACGGGACTTTGTTGAAATGCTTCGCGCATCGTCGCTCATTTGTTGAATCTACGCGTGCGCTACCTATTGTAAAATGGATTTACTAAGTCAGAAACCTTCCTTGGAGTGTACTCAACATCTCACCCAAGTTTCATCGCAATCGGACGAATGGTATATGAACACATACGGGACTTTGTTGAAATGCTTCGCGCATCGTCGCTCATTTGTTGAATCTACGCGTGCGCTACCTATTGTAAAATGGATTTACTAAGTCAGAAACCTTCCTTGGAGTGTACTCAACATCTCACCCAAGTTTCATCGCTATCGGACGAATGGTATATGAACACATACGGGACTTTGTTGAAATGCTTCGCGCATCGTCGCTCATTTGTTGAATCTACGCGTGCGCTACCTATTGTAAAATGGATTTACTAAGTCAGAAACCGTCCTTGGAGTGTACTCAACATCTCACCCAAGTTTCATCGCAATCGGACGAATGGTATATGAACACATACGGGACTTTGTTGAAATGCATCGCGCATCGTCGCTCATTTGTTGAATCTACGCGTGCGCTACCTATTGTAAAATGGATTTACTAAGTCAGAAACCTTCCTTGGAGTGTACTCAACATCTCACCCAAGTTTCATCGCTATCGGACGAATGGTATATGAACACATACGGGACTTTGTTGAAATGCTTCGCGCATCGTCGCTCATTTGTTGAACCTACGCGTGCGCTACCTATTGTAAAATGGATTTACTAAGTCAGAAACCATCCTTGGAGTGTACTCAACATCTCACCCAAGTTTCATCGCAATCGGACGAATGGTATATGAACACATACGGGACTTTGTTGAAATGCTTCGCGCATCGTCGCTCATTTGTTGAATCTACGCGTGCGCTACCTATTGTAAAATGGATTTACTAAGTCAGAAACCTTCCTTGGAGTGTACTCAACATCTCACCCAAGTTTTATCGCAATCGGACGAATGGTATATGAACGCATAGGAGACATACACACCCACAGACAAACTATCACGTTACATTGATTTTTATATATAGAGATATCAAACATTTCCTAACATGGTTAGTATAATCATCGCCGTCTGGGCGATGGTATAATGCGCAATAACAGTTCCCACTCTATTTATGGATTCATCCAAATTATTGGCAATTCTACTTTGATCATCAGCTGTTTTGCTTTGAAGGGAGAGTCACTCGCTACTCTATGCCTAAAAGTAATAGCTTTAGACAACAATGAAAATTTGAGGTTATGGTCATTGTTGGTACAATATTTTGTTAATAGGGAGTTGCTAGGAAAGTCTAGCTATTTCTCACCGTTAAAATCGAATTATTATTATTATTATGATTATTGTATTTTATATTCGCTCAGCCCCTAAGGAGTACGTAGAACCATTAAATAGCACTGGAATTCTTCATCTTTTTGAACTTCTTATTCGCCCATAATTTCTTCATTCTTTCACCCTGGGCCTGCCGTCTTTCTTGTGTCCATGAGGTTTGGAGTTTCAAGCTTTTCTCGGACGAACTCTTGGATGCAAATGTGTGGGTGTTGATCTTTTGTCTGTATGTAGTCCTTGTTGTTGCCATTGGATCAATGTCGACTTCAGAAAGGTCCATTTGTGTATCTACTAGCCAGCGAGTTTTGGTTTGTCGGTTCCCATTGATAATAAGAAATATTTTCTTAGTCAGACGTGAATCATCCATTCGTGTTAAATGTCCATAAAATGTCATACGCCGTTTGCGTGCGACTGAAGAGAATCGTTCAGTTAATGCATAGTATTCTTCCGAGCTTTTTCGAATCCATATACCCTCTTGAAACTTGGGCCCGAATATCTTCCTTAGTACCTGTTAAATGTCATTATACAATATAATTAAATTAGTTTTTTCCTTTCATTATTTAGCGCCGCGCACAGTGAAATTGGATTGGCTTTTATATAATGGGGAAAGGCAAAGGCAATTCTTCACGTAACCTTGCAGTCGTTAGTGCTCTGCTGGCTGAACGAAGATTTAGGAAAAACAAGTGCTTGAGTCTAATAATTTGAACAGATCTGAAGACAATAATAATTCAAATAATGCATTTTAGTAAGGAAATATATTTCGACTGTCAAATATAGCCGTCATCAGCAGACATATTGTGTTATACTAACGTGTAACAATCATAAACATCAGCCAATTCCACGGCTCGTTAAGCCACCACGGCCACAAATTCACCCAAGTACACGGGGCTAAATGACCAAACTGTCTAAGCCCCTGAAATGAAACTACAACAACAACATTTATATTGTTTTTCGTTAAACATTGAAAAGTGTAAAACGTACCGCTAGTGGAAGTGTGCGGAGAAGGAGAATTAATTACAACGATTTTTCCTCGCCACGCCATTCTCCCCTACAACCACCAATGCAGAAAAGTACAACGATTTTCATGGATTTAGAAAGTTTACAAATCAGACATTTGTACTGCAGAAGCCTTTTCCGTGTAGTGGAGAAAATTTACATGTTATTTTGTCAAATCATGTATGGTTATGTGTAAGAGAAGACCTTGTAGCTTTAAGGTATTCATATACTGTACGTTCATATGACGTATTTTGATGTAATAGTAACACTTTTATATGTTTTCAGATGAAAGCTTAATTCCTCTACTTTAAGAAAATTTATGGTTTTTACAGGTTTCATACATAAATATGCTCAGGAAATTTAGTTAAATGGACCATGGTGCACGTGTCTAATCACAATGCAAAATTTTGAACTAAATTTTACTCAATAACTAAGAATTGTGTTTTTTGTACAGGTTCAAACATAAATAAGTCATTAAAACTCAGCAATTCTTCTAGGTTTGTGCCGTGTCTTGTGTGGGGTTTCGTCTAGGACACCAAGCTGGCTCATCGGCGGGCTCTTGGTGTCCCCGCCCGGACCCCCACTGGAGTAGCGAACTGCGCGCCACCTCCCTTTATATAAGGTGCAACTGCACCCCTTGACTGCGAGAATTAAAAGCTCAAGCAGCCTCAACCTCCCTGTGAAGGCTTCCAAAAAGATGATATATTGCCAATATACCATCAATAAGTCATGTTCTAATTCACCTATAAACTTATACAAGCTCTCAAATTATAGATAATTAAAATAGAAATGCATTGTGATAAGGCTGAGAAAATATATGTCACCATTAAAAAAATATGAAGAAATTAAAAAAAATCAATTTATAAATGTTTCATGTCAGATGATGTATTTCTTGGTATGATAGTGATAAACTAATAAATTTAGTAGGGGATATCTAAACACTAATTTTAATAGTTATGTGAAAGACAAATTAAAATTAATTCATTGTGGAAGTTGCTAGGTGATCTCAAAAAATGGCAATTGTGTTTTGCAAAATGAATGTTTGGACCGCCCTTAAATTGTAAATTGACCATTATGGTGACAAAACTGCCTTTATTTACATTCTACTAAATACATTTCAAAGAGTTTGGTTTAATATTATGTAAATGTTCTTAAATCGTATATGAATACCTTAACAATATCATGACCAAATAAGACGTCAATAAATACATTCATACATTCTTCAGTTCAACTAACACAGGTTATGATGTGCGCAGATGTCTGACATAGAGTAGGAAGTGACCGTATCGTTCAACAGGCAACTCAAAGCCGCACCCAGCACAGGGAATACTCCAGAATGAAACAAAGCGGAAGGGTGGGATTTTAATCAGTGAACAGTACCAATTATCAGGACTAATTAGGGCCGGCGATGGGATAACGAATTCATTTGGGTTTTATACAGTCTACCAAGTTAATGAGACTCATCGTTAATTAATAATAGGCTAGTTAATAATGTATTAATAGCACCACGATTATTACTGTTGATTAGTGATATGATTCTGTCAGGTGTGTCAAATAAGTAATACGAAGGCATATGGACATAAAATAAGCTCGTATCATAATGCTATTCTAAATAAAGTTTGCTTCCTTGAATTTTATATTTTTGACATGGATGCCTCCCCTCTTAATTTTGAGAGAAATATAATATTATCTGATCTACAGTGCAAATGGAAAGTTTTTGTTTGCTTCAGAATTCTGCCGTAATGATTTGGATGTGCTTAGTTTGAACATTACAATAGGAACTTAGTATTGACTTAAATTTACCGCATAAATCATTATCTTCCTAACAAACGGCCTATTTGAGCCAATGTTTCATAGGACGACTTGCTAAATTTTGTTTCTTTAGGACAGTGTTCTTAACCCGTAGAAGTCTGCGGACCACTCAGTCTGAAATTGAATCATGTACGGACTCCCATCCCCCCCCGATACACTTTATCAGTTCTAAGTTATAACCCTTTCTTAGCCCCTTAGCCATAAGAATATTCAAAGACAATTAAGCAAAACAGTTTTAGAACACATTATTTATTATTATTATTAATTAGTGTACAGTACAAATTAATTGCAAATTCTTTAGAAAAATATTTTTTTATAATAGCCTACTTATTTTACAGATATTACAATTCAAAACTTGTTAGACATCGCCGCGGATACATTCGGATGATTCTTGTTTTCGAAATCTCCATTCCTTGGCCACTTTTTTAATGCGTGCTGGTGGACCATTTTCTCCCGCGGACCACTCACGAGGCTCTCGCGGACTACTGGTTAAGTAACAGTGCTTTAGGATAACACTTGGAAATTTAATTAGGCAATCTCCTATTATCTATTCTTTGAGTGTAAGTTTTCCACTCTTCCTTGGTAGCGTGACTGCATGCTGATCCAATTATGAGTTCCTTTAATTCTGCCCAATATCTTTTATGGTCATATTTAGTACCGGTACACACCTTTTCCCTGATCATTTATTTCATTTAATTGCATTGGCGGTGGGCTAATTCTGTTCCCATCTGCTTTCCTAATTGCCATGGGAGAGAACTGGTATTGCAAAAATGTTATAAGTTACAATTGTAAGTGAGTATGTCTCTGAAGCAAAGGTGTTTCATAACCTGATTGAAGTCTCAGAAAGGGGGAAGATGACCTCGATTTTCAGCCTCTTAACAAGCCATCATCATCCTCAGTCTCTGAAATATTTTGTTTATCTTCATTCTGTTAGGGAAAATGAGTTAAAAGACACATTAATCAAGTTATGGGATCTTGAGGTGTGAATCGTGTACATTCTATGCATGTAACTATGTATGTTCGTAATACACGTAAACGAGCTCAAATTATAAATAAAAATACCTGATCAGTAAGCCGGTTTTAATGTTAATTTCATTAATGATTTCAAAGGTGTTGAACATTAATGAATACATCACGCAATCATCAGTCGAACTGGGGAAGATTACTAAAATTAAACGGGCATTATCAGAGCCAGACCAAGAAATGCAAATTGCTCACGAATCATTCCAGCAAAATTCGAATATTTGGCAAAAACAAACAAAGTTATACTTGTCATTATAATTCGAAGATGTAATTTTCATTGGGGTTAGTGGTGAAGCTCATGTAGTGAAACACAAAAACTGAAAATTAAAAAATACAAATAAAAATAAAAAATAAAAAATTTAAAACAAAATCAAATAAAATAAAAACAATACAAAGATTGCATCGTTACTGAAACGAATTACTACTCGATACGTGCTCATCCTTTTTAAGTTCATAGGTCAAAAAGATTCAAATTTGGAGCATATTTGGCGGAAACGCATTTATTTCAGCTGTGGAGACTGTCTAAAATCTCCTTCATAGGAAATAAATCGGGAGGGGGTTGAAGTAAGATACGACGTAGGATGTTCCATCATATTATGACAACAATCATACAAGGGAAACGGCAGTCTAAACAATTGCTCTGAAAACTGTCCCCGGCGACATACTTGGGAAGTCTACTACTTACCTTCACTAGAGTTCTTCAGTCGACTTCCAGTGGCCCTCCCGATCTTCACCAACATAATCTTTCGCCATTCAATCAAACTTTTTAACCAGTTTTACGCAAGGCCACGAGATAATTTACTTGATCCAATAAAAGACGGAGTAATCCTCGCGTTGTCCCTGTGACGTGGAGAATTAGAATATCTTCCCGGAGGTTCAACTAGTACATGTAAGGATAATGCGCTAGAGTAACTTTTCTAGAATGAACTGAGAATAATTTTCAATCAACCACACGATGTTTGAAGTAGTGAAAGTTTCCTATGTAAGTTACATTCTTTCTACGATTACGTTTTGGCACTATTGCAACTTTAAGGCCGTCAGGTATGAAAATGATATATTGTCGTAATAAAATAAATATTTCCTGTGCAGCAGTGCCAATTCAAATTGAAATCACAGAAAGGTATGTGAATCATAAATAATATATTTTTAATAATCTGCCTTGTGAAAGTTATGAAAAGGGAGGAGTACCTACTCTCCTTTATATATCTTATAAATAACTCTCTCATCAGAACGTGGTGTGGACATATGCCATATCTGTCATGACCAAGCTGATTCTGCCAATGCGCTAGGCCCAATAATTTGGTATTTTTGTTTTTGTAAATTTAAAAATATATGGTAACATATTTGTTTATTTTAAAGACACTCTGCAAATATAGAGACCAAGGACTTTCTTCAGAGTGCATTACGAAGTAATCGGTTCAGCCGTTCTGTCAATCTCGCGGTACCAAAAATCACCTTCGCATTTCAAATATATAGATAATATTAATCACCAGAGAACAAGAGTACTCCCGTATTTCCTTAATTTAACTCAATGGCATTCCCTGTATTCTGCAATAAGGAAGTTAGATAGCAGTAAAACAAAACTACATCTTCACTTAATATACTGTAAGTGACATAAGGGAATGACAACCTGGGGAGTGATCATAACTGTTCAGTAAGGCCTGAAAATGAGACAAATGATTTGTAACTTTCAATCGCTCAACACGAGTATACGCTCAAATAACTTTTAATAAACATGTAAATATTTTTCAGGTGGTATCACATTATTTTCTGAATTTCATTGGCTTGGAATTATCTCCCCAGTGTTACGTAAGAGTAGCATATTCATTAGACATACTTATTGCTATCTTATCATCATATATCATCATATATATTATTTCAGCAGTATGCATCCCTCCTACGGCGCTCACAAGTGACCGATCGTGACAAATGAGCATTCAAATGAAAGAGAATAGACATTAGCAGTGACTTATTGCACTATAATTTCATAAATATCTATAATTTCTTTAAAAAATGACTTTAAAAAATTGTACGAAATGTGCGATTTGCAAACACCGTTGATGTAGGAAAATGCGCTCCATAATTGTTGTCCACGGGTCGCTGTGGCGCCTGTTTCATGTCATATTAACATTCTGAGGTCTTTCCTTTATCCTGAAATGTAAATAGTGTTCTATCATCATTTGGTTGAAATAAAAACATAACCTTTCTCCTTAAGTCTCTCATTATTAACCTATTGGGGAAAGTGTGGTTCATGAACATGCGAGATTTCTCGCACGGGTTCGCTAGTTATATAAAATACGCTAAGGCGTATGTTTCACAAAACTCAAGCTCCTAAACCAGAGGAAGTTAGAAGGCGTAGTTTGTACCAAGATCTTCCAAATCGTCTCACTATACAGGAAAAATCTTGCATTTCTTAATAAGCCAACTGAAATATATTTATTTGTTTATAAAATGCTTTTAAACAAATAAACAAGACAATAATCTCTGGGAGAACTGTGTAGCGTACAGCCCGTATAGCACTAGATCCGGGCGGGTAGTCTGTACAAATGGGGCACAAACAACCCATCATGCGAGAGTTTATTATTATATTTTCATAACCGGCAGCGGTGACCGAGAGCGAGAACGCGCAACCTCGATCATCGTTCCTCAATGGCATCGGGAGAGCGTGGGTTCAAATCCCCTTTCGGCCATCATGAAAATGGTTTTCTTTGTTTCCCATTTTCACCACCAGGAAAATGCCGGGACGGTTCTTTCAATACGTCCATGGCCGATTTCCCTCCCTGACCCGTCCTAAAAATAAAATAAATGCCCTTTTACTGCATTTATTTTATTTAATTAAGCGAAAATTCTCCTACAGGGGAGCGATTGAACTTGATAACATGATGTCATTTGGAGGTGTGTCTCCTCCGCTCCTCCCAAAATCTCTTCATTCGCGCGGAATGCTCCCTCTTCCTCTCATCCGTCCACTTTTCCCCAGGTTGTCGTAATAATCTTGGTTCAAACTCAACATTCGCGATTTTCGTCTGGCACTCAGTTTAGTCTTGGAAATTTTGTATACTGATAACTTGTAAGTCTCTCTGTACCTCTTTAAGCCATTCTGTGCCGCATTTGCTCTGTGTTATGATACCAAGTAGTTTATTCGGCAATCTGGAGGTGGCCATCCTGTATATGTGAGTGTAAAATTTGGCTCTGCGTTTTCTAATTTCGTCTGTTATCGTATTGGTCTTTTGATAGAGTTCAGTACTAGGTCTCTTCATCGAAATGCCTTCTCTGTTGATTGCTCCGTAGATCTTCCGGATAATTTTTCGTTCCTGTTTTTCCAGTTCCTTAATCTTGGAATGACCATCGATAACTATTGTTTCAGCGGCATATGTTGCTTCTGGCAGAATAACTGTTTTATAATGTCATAATTTGGCGTTCGTCGAAATGCATTAGTATAATATTATATTTTTCATAGGCATTTAAATCCAATCTGTCCATTTGCCCGACATAACGTTTACAGTTTTGCATTTTACAAGGTAGGTTACAAAACTCAGACTTGTTTTATTTAATACTAATGTTTATTGAAATATCATTACATTTTATATTTTGTATTTTATTGGATTTTTATCACATATTTTAATATACAGTAGTCCCTGTTGACAGATTGTTAGTCATTTAATTCAATTACTCCACGGTTTTTATTTGTTTGTTTACATGCATATGTTTACTCGCTGGTTGTCCAGGTCACTCACCCGCGACTTGTTATTTAATGTCCAGTGATACGCAATACCATAAATATTTTTAAATACACACAGGCAGAGGTGGCGTGTGGCAATTAACTTTAGATGTGCACTTTTCCATATACTGTATTTTTGTGGAAACTGTTTTTGATTCTTTTTGACAAAGTGATACGCAGTACCGTTGTGTAGTGGTCAGTCTGATTAGCTGCCACCCAGGAGGTATGCGGTTCGATTCCCGGCTCTTCCACGAAATTTGAAAATTGGTATGAGGACTGGAATGGGGTCTACTCAGACCCGGGTGGTAGAAATGAGTAGAGGGTTTTGATTCCCACCTCAGCCATCCTCGAAGTGATTTTCCTTAGTTTCCCGGGCAAATGCCGAGATGGTACTTAACGTAAGGCCACGGCTGCCTCCTTCTCTCTCCCTTGTCTATCCTTCCTACTCTTCCCATCCCTTCATCAGGCCCCTGTTCGCCTGGGTGACGTGCTAGTCACACTCCCCAGATGTATCCGCGACTCAGACTCTCAAGCTCCAGGACACTGTCAGTGGCGGTAGACGTGGAATCCCTCACTTAGTCCGTTGGAAAAGCCAACCCTGGAGGGTAAACGATAAAGAAAGAAAGAAAGATACGCAGTACTTGCCATATTAATAGACTAAGCCATAATTCGTAAAAACATTCAACATGTTTAATTGTGCCTCATATTCTTCACATATACTGTAATAACAGCAAATGTATTGTTATATTGGCTTTCACGGCCAGTGAATTAAAACTCAGCATTTTTTCTAGGTTTATGCCGTGCCTTGTGTGAGATTTCGCCTACGAACACCAAGCTGGCTCATCAGCAGGCTCTTCATGCTTCTAATCTTCAGATTTCAAATCTTCGAATCTTCAAATCACCAAATCTTCTAATCCCACTGCAGTGGCGAACTGAGCACTACCTCCCTTCTTATGAAGCGCACTTGCGCCTCTAACTGCGCGAGCTAAAAGCTCAAGCAGCCTTTTACCTCCCTATAAAGGCTTCCAAAAAAGATGGTATATCGGCTTTCACGGCCCGTGAATTAAAAATATACCATCTTTTTGGAAGCCTTTATAGGGAGGTGAAAGGCTACTTGAGCTTTTAGCTCTCGCAGTTAAGAGGCGCAGGTGCGCTTCATAAGAAGGCAGGTAGTGCACAGTTCGCTACTCCTGTGGGGGTCCAAGCGGGGAGCACCAAGAGCCCGCTGATGAGCCAGCTTGGTGTTCCTAGGCGAAACCCCACACAAGACACTGCATAAACCTAGACAAATTTCTGAGTTTTAGCAAATGTATTACCGACAGTAGTGGCTACGCGCGCTAAAGCGCAGCGTTAGGTCATGGGGCCAAGCTCTCTGCTGACACGGTAGACGCGTGGGTTCGAGCCCCACCGTCGGCCGTCCTTGAAATGGTTTTCCGTGGTTTCCCATTTTCAACACCAGGCAAATGCTGGGACGGTACCTACTGACAGGCCACGGCCGCTTCCTTCCACATCCTTGCCCAGTTTCATTCGCCTTCATCAATTCCAACTCTCATCCCGACGCGCAGGTCGCCCATGGGCGTCACCTAAAAAGACCTGCACTCGGCCTCTCAGGAGGCCACACGAAAAGAAAAGAAGAAAGCAAATGTATTGTTGACGCATGAATTGTATCGTCCCTAGAAAGTCAGGGTGTCGTAAGCACCAAAAATAAAATTTTATAGGAAAGTAAAATAACTGCTTTTGTTCGCAATATGTTATCTCATTTGTTAATTATGCACTGCAATTTTAACCCTAATGTGGGCGGGCGCGAATATGCAACTCCAGTAGTCGCATGGATTACATTTTAATGGATATTTCATTAGCATTTTTTTTGTTTAAAATTTGATTTTGAAGGATGAAGTGTGATACATATACTAATTACTGTATAGACAAATACACGAAATAACAAATATTTTGACGACGCTTGAAAAACTTAATTTGAACTTTTGAAATAAATTTTGTAATATTTCTCGTATTGAGTAAAAACATGAACTATTTAAGAAAGTTGAGAATTTGTATACAATTAAGTGTCCATACTTGCCTATATTCCGTTTCCCAATTCTTTGCTCTTAAGATAATTTGTTGGACTGTGAATTGTAACATAATGTTATTATGACGTCGGTTACGATAATGATGTTTGCAGTACTTTACCCTTGAGAGTTATTATTTATACTTAAAGCCTTCCTTCTGTAGTATTACTAGTACTTGTAGGCCACTTCACATCGGTCACTAAGCACTGCAGTATAACGTTTGTCTTTTTATCAAAGTAGGAAAATAGAAAATACAGATACATAATACTGTACTATTTGATCAAAAGATAAGACAACATGTCTTCAGAAAGGGACATGACTGATTACAGAGAACAATAATTATCAACACTTTTTTCAAGTAATTTCAAGAATGGAAGATGAAATTGATGGGTCTCGAGCGTCTTTGACACACTGAATTCTCCGGGAATCTTCACGAATTCACTGTGGTACACTTCAGGTATGATGAGCTAGGAGCACAATCTTACCAAATCTTGGAACTTCTGTAGGAGGTCGTTTGGGGTATAATATTGATCTGTTGCAATTTTCTTGCACAACAGTCACTGACGTACGTTTAGTTCTACGGTTTCCAATTCTGATCGAGGTTGACTTGAGCCCTTTATAATCCAAATTAATGACTATTTCACTGTAATTCTTTTGAAACACCACTGATTTTACGTCTGTTATTCTGAATGTTGTTCTTTCAGCTGTAGGGGAAGGGATGATTGTGCAGTCAATTTTCCAGCGTTGGAAGTCAGTTTGATAAAGAATAGTGACATTGTAAGGTATAGGTTGGGTTCTTGCCAGACTGAAGACAGTTCACCATTGTGACGCAGCCCAGATGATCCTCTTTTGAATGAATGTGTCAATTATTGAAGAATGGATTGAATCTTCTGGCATATATGACAGTATTCATGGCAATAATATCAAGACATGAACCTACTTCAGTTTTAAACAAGTAGTTCCGTGACAAACTAATGAGCCTACTTTTCTTAAAATTATAGAAACCATATATCAACAGTTGGCAGACCTGGCGACTCAAAATATACTGTTATTTCCATCTCTTAAGGTGCACTGTGAAGGACTGACATATCTTTGTGTGTGTTGTACTTTGTGTATATGGTGTAAAGTGTTCATATCTGTACATAAGTTCTTTGGAGTTAAATAAGATGGCGTTATGTTAGTAAGCTGTGTGTTTCCCTGTGCTCCTTTTCACTCATTCTCCACATTATGGTGCCGAAAACTCGTACAAAACCAGTGACACGTGTATTTACTAGTGTTAGTGAACAGTGCTAATGCTTCTTTGTCGCCTTCTACACTACGGAAGGACACTCGACGCCGAGAACATTATACACTACCGAGAAGACATCACGTCAGCTTAAAGCACGTCACGCTATCAACGACAAGACGCTACAAAAGTTCTCATTGCCAACTAATCCACTTCAGATAAGTCAAACCATCACAAATTGACATCCTTTTAGTAATGCATGCTCTACATCAGCTGGGAAATACGTTTGAAACCTACAGATAGGCTAATTTCATTAAATGCGATCCCAGAAGTGACGCATCCGCCATCTATCGGAGCAACAGGGAACTCCGTATTGTAAACTATTAAGCTTGCACCCTGCAATTTCTATTCGTCAGCGAGAAAAGGACACCACTTATCCTCGCTCAACGCCACCAGAAATATCTTTCATCTGAGTATTTTCCAGTACACGTGATTATAACCTGCATGAGATCTACTTTAATTACTTCAAGAAATACCAATAATTGTATAGTACGTTACTGACATAACTAGTAGCGTGATCTATCTGCAATCATTGGAACTGCATGCACCTCTGCACAGCGCATGCGCACCTGTCAGTTACTTCCCAAACTATAAAATTGTCACGTTCAACTACCCCACTAGCGCATTCTGTTAGCCAACGTTGGAGTCTTGACTAAACACGCACTCTCCCAAAGAGACTAATATCTACACTGAAAGACGTTCCTACACTCCAAGACGGGAGGCTACCTGACTGTCAGCTAATCCTAAGATTTATTGCCCCCTCATTATGGCAACCCAAGAGGACCTTGCAGCACGACTACACAAATTGAAAAGAAGTCGAACAAGAGAGAGAAACAATGCGACAAGGTTTCTAAACACTATTGAAAGTTTTACTGAAAACACAAGTATTGAAGACTACAAGTATTATGGAGACCGACTTCAGGAAACATTAACTAGACTAATCCAATTAGATGACTCAATTCACGATCTTCTTCCAGACACAGAATACAACACCGATATTCAAAGTTGCGAAGAATACATAGATAAAGCAAAACGTGGTTTACAGAAAGCCACACGAGGGGCAGAAATTAAACTTTCTTTTGCTACCTCAAACATGACCATAAACGAGAGTCCCATCACTCCCATTTCAACGTTCACCCATTCTGTTAAATTACCGCCAGTGAAACTGGAACCATTCTCCGGCAATATCGAAAGCTGGATGAGATTTTGGGAACAGTTTGAAGCATCCATTGATAAAGACAAGTCACTATCGACAATAAATAAACATGTCTTTTTACGCGGATATCTCGAAGGTGAACCGAAACATCTGGTTGACGGAATTGCCGTGACTGCTTCTACCTACGAGGACACTAAGAAAATTTTAAAGGCCAAATACGGAGATCGGAATCGGATAATACAGGCGCATATCGATTATCTAGAAGATATCCGACCTATCAACACTGTTTGTCCGGAATCGCTAAACATGACATACATTGAATGCAACCGCCGTATCCAGGCATTACAGGCCCTAGGCGAAGATGTAAACGCATATGGGCGGGTACTTGCTCCCAAGATACTCCGAACCTTCCCTGACGATATCTGTAGACGCTGGATAATACACACCAAACGGAATAATATATCGGAAGGTGACATTCTGAAACTGATGGAATTTCTTGGTGAAGAAGTCGATGGAGCGCTAGTCGCCCAGAAGATCAGAGGTGACCCAATGCTTTCAACCAGTCTCGTCCCCACGACAGCCGCATTTCAATTAAACGCTAAGTTTAAAAAACCATTGCTGCAAACAAAGAAGCAAACAGAACCATTATGTGCATTTTGCGACCAACGAGGCCACTGGGCGCAAGATTGTAGGAAGGGGAAAACTGTTCATGACCGAATTGAGAAGCTAAAGACGAATAATCGCTGTTTCCTCTGCCTGAATCGAGGGCATAATTCGAAGAATTGCAGTAGACGGGGGAGAACAACTTGTTCAAAATGTAAGCAGTCCCATCACTACTCAATTTGCTCAAGCAATGATGTAACCTCCACTTCGGTCAACAAAATCCACTCTCAGACTCCTGACTATACTCACTTACAAACTGCGCGTATTCGAATTGTTGGACCAACTGGCTTAAGTAAAACGACACGTTGCATCTTCGATGGAGGCAGCCAGTCTACATTCATAAGCAAGTCTCTTGTCGACATATTGAAGCTTCCTACTGTCACGGAACGAGACATATCTATAGCAGCGTTCGAATCTGACACAACTATCCCTCAAAAGCGTCGTCTGGTTAGTTTTCAGTTACAGGGCACCCAGACAAACGCGTCAATAGGCATCACCGCACTCGAAAGTGCAAACACTTACTCAATGCACCCTACAGTGCCACAAGACGTCTCTTTCCTGAAGTCAGTACGCAAGTTAATACTAGCTGACCCTAAGGATGACTTACACGATCTCCCAATTGAACTTCTAGTTGGAGGAGATCACTACTGGAAGTTGATCAAGGACACACAACCTGTTCGCATATCTCCGTCTTTGGTACTCATTCCTTCACTTTTCGGATGGGTACTCAGTGGCAATAGATCCGGAGTCACCGTCAACCAGCTAACCGTTAACAAAATAACACTGCAGGATGACCCTTCACTTCTCGAGCACCAAGTGCGTAACTTCTGGAACCTTGAAGCAATTGGAATCAAGGAAGAAGAATCAAGATCCCACACGATGAGCTCCAAGGATCTCGATATCCTCAAAAACTTTCATGAATCTCACTGCATTCAAGATGGACGGAGAGTTGTTTCTTTGCCAAAGAAAAACCAGGAATTTGCATCGGATAATCGCACTAACGCTGAGAGACGATTCCAAGCCTTGACGAAGAAACTGCAACGAAATAGAGACTATAACGCCATGTACAACGAAAGAATGCTCGACTACATCATCCAAGGCCAAGTAGAGATGTTGAACCCAGACAACCGAGCAACTTCTGTGTACTATCTACCACATCATGCAGTCAAGAAGACGAAACAGAACGTAACTAAGTGGCGCGTTGTATTCGACGCTTCGTCTCATGAAAATGGATCTCTATCGCTGAATGACGTCCTAGAAATCGGACCTACTCTTTTCCCCGACGTAATGAGTATCCTGCTTCGGTTTAGATTGTACCAATATGCTATTCTTGGAGATATAAAGCAAGCCTTTCTGCAGCTCTCACTTGACTCCAGCGACAGGGATCTAACACGGTTCTTTTGGTTTCGAGTAATCAAGGACGAAAACGGCCAATACCACGTCACCGACGAAGTGGTCACCTACCGCTTCACCCGATTACCTTTCGGACTAACCAGTAGCCCTTTCCTCTTGTCAGCTACCCTGCGAGAATTGGCTACGAGGCACATTGATGACTACGCAGTTGCTGCTAGCCTCGTGGACCAGCACATGTACATGGACGATTTTGCAGCATCTACCAACGACGTTGAGGAACTCCAAACAATATACTCTCAGCTCACGGATTTGATGAGTGTTATCAACATGCCTATGTCGAAGTGGGCCACGAATTCAATCACACTGCAAAACGAGTGGCAAAATCAAAATCTACCCATTCAAGAGGTTACACAGATCTTGGGAATCAACTGGAACACGGGCCATGACACACTGCATCTTTCAGCTATCGATGACTACAAGATGTCTCCAGATGACACTGCAACAAAACGCCACGTTCTTCAGATAACATCACGACTATACGATCCTCTCGGACTGTTCTCTCCGGTGACAATAATTGGAAAGATGTTGTTTCAAGAAACGTGGACCAGAGGTATATCATGGCACGAGACTTTACCTTCTGATATTGGGCACGAGTGGTTAGTTTGGTGTTCAAATCTTCAATACGTGTCGGACATTCACACCCCACGATGGATAGGTGCTCTCAACAAAGACTTGGACAACTATTCTCTACACGTATTCTGTGACGCTTCCGAACGGGCATATGGTGCTGCTGTATACCTTCGATCTCACGCTCACGATACCACTACCGTTCAGTTAGTATGTAGCAAAGCTAGACTGGCCCCTATAAAGAAGGTCACGCTACCACGTTTGGAATTACTCGCTGCACTCGTGGGCACAAGACTTCTTCGTTACTTATGCCGTGCTACATCCTGTGACATCAGTAAAGCAATGCTGTGGACAGATTCAGCTATCACTCTAGGCTGGATACAAAACGACCCGAACCGCTGGAAAACTTTCATCTGCAATCGTGTTACAGAAATCACCGGCTGCACTTCACCATCACAATGGTTCCATTGTCCAGGAACGGATAACCCTCCAGATCTTTTATCACGAGGACTACAAGCAGAAGATATAAAATCAGCAGATATTTGGTGGCACGGGCCGGCCTGGTTGAGGGATCCTCCAAGAAGTTGGCCTCTCAAATACAGCACCGAACATCTAACACTTCCAGAGGCTAAGAAGAAACCCTGTCAGGCCCTTGTTGTTACCACACATGAAGCACTCTGTGACTTCGCAAGATTCAGCACCTACAACAAATTACTTCGGACTACAGCTTGGATCCTCCGGTTCATTAAGAACCTTCGGTCAGCGGATAAGCAAACTGGTGACTTGACAGTGTTGGAACTCGAAGCAAGTCGGCGATATTTGATAGCTTCTGTACAACGAGAGACCTTCGGAACAGAATACGAAGCTTTGTTGCACAACACGCCCATCCCCAAAACATCGAAGATCGCCTCTTTTCAACCGTTCCTGCAAGACACATTGATCCGCCTTGGTGGCCGCCTCCACTTCACAACGATGTCGTATGACGAAAAACACCCAATAATTTTAGACGGCGGACATCCCTTCACTTGTCTTCTAATCCGCCATACCCATATCAGACTGCACCACTTGGGATCAAGGATTGTGCTCTCCGAGCTGCGAAGCCAATTTTGGATTCTACGAGCAAGGCAAAGCATTAGGAAGGTATTGAATTCGTGTCTGCCTTGTAAGTTATCACGAAACCCTCCTGGACAGGAGAACGAAGCTCCATTACCGACCGATCGTGTACGATACTCCAGACCGTTCACTGTAACAGGACTCGATTTTGCGGGCCCACTATACGTCCGCCACGATAACACCGTTCGCAAAAGTTACATCCTTTTGCTTACATGTGCTACTACCAGAGCTGTCCACTTGGAGCTAGCGTCGGATATGACAGTAAATAAGTTTCTGATGGCCTTCCAAAGATTCGTCAGCCGCCGAGGCCTACCTCATACCATATATTCCGACAATGCCACCACCTTTCACGCAGCTCATAGAGAACTTAGAGAGCTTTCTGTGATCTTCCACAACCATGACGCATCGAGCTACCTTTCCACAAATGGCATCCGCTGGAAATTCATCGCACCACGGGCGGCTTGGTGGGGAGGATGGTGGGAACGAATGGTCGGCACTACGAAACGCTGCTTGCGTAAAGTTTTGGGCCGGCGGCAAGTGAATGAGGAAACCCTGTGCACCATTCTCGTTAGCATTGAAGCCGCCATAAATTCCCGTCCTCTCCTTCAGGATGAAGGAACTACAGCCTTGACTCCAAGCCATTTCATCCACGGCGACAAGCTGACGACAATCCCTACAGGACCTGAGCCTGCTATTAAGAAGGACTTGAAAAGGGAATACAGGCTCCAGCAACAAGCGGCAGAAGATTTCCGGAAACGCTGGATGAAGGAATATCTTCTGGAACTACGCAACCATCACCACGTACGACAGACATGCGGCAAAACCTCGAACTTCCGGGTAGGTGACCTGGTCCTGCTGCAAGAAGACAACCGTCCTCGCCACGTATAGGGCAAAGGCGTAATCGAGGAACTACGACCTGGACGAGACGGAATACTCAGGACCGTCATCCTTCGCACGCCAGACAGGAACCGGATAACGCGTCCAATTCAGCTGGTCATACCTCTAGAGGTCGACCAGGGTGGGGAGGATGTGAAGGACTGACATATCTTTGTGTGTGTTGTACTTTGTGTATATAGTGTAAAGTGTTCATATCTGTACATAAGTTCTTTGGAGTTAAATAAGATGGTGTTATGTTAGTAAGCTGTGTGTTTCCCTGTGCTCCTTTTCACTCATTCTCCACAGGCAGACCTGGCGACTCAAAATGTATTGTTAGTTCCATCTTTTAAGGTGCACAATGCATATGCAAAATTTGGTGGAGGTTCAATATATATTATGCACGTTACATGTATTAAAATATATAATTTATCAGCATGCATAAAATCAGGTTGGCATCACTGCCATGAATGGATGCTCAAACTTAAATTGAAATATTTTGACATATATACAGAATGTGCCAATTTTGAAAGAACTGCAATTATTAGTATGGAAGCTACAAGTGATTCAACATTAAACCTATCAGCACGCGTAGAATCATGTTGGCAACACTGACGTATATCGGTCACTGAAAATGAACCAACATTTGCAGGTACTACATGTATGCAAAGTTTAGAACTGTTGGCCTGCATACTTTCTGATATATTGAGATTAGGATAAAAATGTATAGAGTGCATGTTTCAACAGTTGGCAGCCCTGTTGACACTAGAAAAAAGCATATTCATGTCTGGTTTGGTGCGCAAATCACATACCAAATTTGGTTGAAATCCAATTGGTAGTATGGAAGTTACATGCATTTAAAGATTGGACCTATCAGCTGGCATAGAATCATGTTGGCAACACGCTAATGTATGGGCTCCTGTAAATTGGTCTGAAGTCATATTATCTAGATGTGTGTCAATTTTGGGACAATTCTCATGCATATTTTCCGAGATATCCAACATAGACCTCAATTTTCAATTGTGATTTTTTAGCAGTTGGTAGCACTGACGTCATTTTCAAATATGACCATGAGATATTCAGGCATGGGTCTTTACCCATATCAAATGTGGTTTCGTTAGATGCAGCCGTTTAGGAGTTGATAGGGGAAACACACACAGACAGACAGACAGACAGACAGAAAGACAGACTGACAGACAGACTCACATTTGCCCGGATCGATCTCATAAGTCTACTACTTTTTCCTCATTTTTATTACAAAATGTGAAAAGTAGGCTAAAAAATGTTCCCCTACTACACCGAGGAACATGGGATCATGGATATGATGTTCAGATCTAGGTGATGGAATACCTGCTAACATTTTTAACAAGCTCTCTAACAAGGTTATATTACGTTATAGCATGTGTTCACACCATTCACAATTTGCATGAAGATAGGTCTGTAAACCAGTTTCTTTATAACGTTGTTGAAACATAAAGTTAGCTAGTTTTCATTGAAGTTGCGGGGAGAAGTGCAAATTCAGAACGTCTCATACGAGCAACAATTAAAAATATAAATTTGAATTTGAAGTGTATCAACCGTTATGCTGCTGAAAATTCTCTTGCCATCAACTTAATCAAAACACAAGTCTTCATAATAGGACAGACTAAATTGCTTTGTTGATAATGATGATGATATAATTGTTGTTTTAAGGGGCCTAATATCTAGGTTATCGGCCCCTAATGGTCTGGGTGATAGCGAAAATGACAGTGATATGGAAACCACAACGAGAATCAAGCTGGACTGAAAATACTTACAAAATGGAACTCAGATTGAAATGGCTCACAAAATGAAGAAAGGAATTACTTATAAAAGGTAAAGGTAATTTAGAAGGAAAATACTCAGAAAGGGAATTTAGATTGAAAAATACGCACAAAATGTAGTTTACGTTCAAAATTACTTACAAAATGCAATGTAGATTCGAAATACTCAACAAAATGCAGTTGAAATTCAAAATATTTACAAAATGCAATTGAAAAATTGAAAATACGTACAAAATGCAATTGAAGTTCAAAATACTTACAAAATGCAATTGGAATTGAAAATACACAATGCAAGGGAGATTGAAAAAGGCCGGTTCAGATTCAAAATACTCACAAAATGCAATCGAAATTCAAATTACTTACAAAATGCAATTGCATTTGAAAATGCATACAAAATGTATGGTAGATTCTAATCACTCACAATATGTGGAAGCCCGCGATTCAAAATACTGTACTTACAAAATGCAATTGAGATTGAAATTACTTACAAAATGGAGTTGAGGTCGAAAATACTTACAAAGTGCAATGTAGATTGAAAAAAAGTCCTCTCGGCACGCCGGAAGGCGGAGGTAGATTTCACCGGACAAACTTGGGGATAGGCGAAAATAGGCAGAATATGCAGGTTTTCGTAGAAGGATCAGACCTCATTTAATGCGAGAAGGTATTTTATAATTAGAGCTTAATTAACTTTGTTTTTCGTCATTTTATGCTTATTTTAAACATTTTATTGTCTTATGGGAACGGTAACCTTCTTGTCATTTGGGGTCCATTTTTATACTTGTGGTCACACTGTCCTTATGCAAGGTTTCGACACTGATGTGTAACTATGTAACGGTCTGTTACTTCTTCACGCAAAATTATATCTCCCGCAGAGAAAAAATTTGGTTGGTTCCTCAGTTTAGGGGCTGCGACAACGCGGTCATGTAACCCCGTGTACTTAGGGATGGCTGTATTAGTCTGTAATTTAGGTAAGGACTGCGGACGGTCAATTTCAAGCAGTAGTTCCTAATGTTGCTACCAGGTACTACCGTCAACGACACCTAGCTGTGAACTTGGCTACTAGATGCCACCGCAACCAGCAACTCGCAACGAACGTTGGAACTTCCCCTCCAAAGGAAAGCATACTGAGGGATTTTTAGCGCTCTTAGAAAACCCGACGACTTCGGCCAGCTTTGAACTCGCGACCTTGGGCATAGACATTCAGCATGCTTGCTACCAGTTCCGTCACCGAAGCCGCTTCACACTTAGTCAGATGGAATTCTGAATATGATCTCGTGCAAGTGCGTTATCTTGGCAACGTCTGATGGCTCATCCCTCAGCAATTTAGTAGTGTTGCCATGGCAACCACTGATAGCTCTTGGCATTTTCTTATAATTCCGAAATCATTTTTCTCATCCCTTGGCATAATGGTGGGTCATATCAAAAATTCTTTCAGACAAAATTTTAGGTAATTATTAGGGGAATATTGTCCATTTTGTACGGTTTTGATATTGTGCCTATTATGAGAGATATGATTAATGTTTTTCGAAAAACCCACTTTTTCCCACCCCTTTGGTCAATGGTTGGTGCTATAAAGAACTCTTCAAATATAAATTTTTGGGATTTATCCGACACATAGTATGAACGTTGAACGGATTCGATATTTCACATATTAAGAGAGTTATAGCAATATTTCACTTTTTCGAAAAAAGCCCCCCATTTTCACCCCCTTCGACCGATTTAGCCCAGTAACGAACTCGACCGAGATTTTATAGGTATACATATTCGGTAAAAAATTCAAAGTCATTGGTGCAAAATTACGGCCGTTATCGTGTCCACAAGAAACTGATATACATATATATATACACATATACATACATAAATCATACTAATATATAACAAGTAGTTCCGTGAAGAACTATACAGCCTATTTTCATATATGCTACTTATGTTAATTGCCACTATCAACATACCCAATTTCAGTTTGATTGCTGTAATAGATTCGTAGATATTGAGAACCGACTGAATATTTCGGATGGTCGCCATGTTGGATTTTATATATGTAGGTCCTAGAGTTATGTACTGTTACATGCAGATTATTGTGAACGTGTAGTATTCAAACTTCAATCGCATAATTAGGACACAAGAAAAAACAAGGAGATTTAAAAAATTTTCACAGCTGCCATCTTGAGGTTATGGAAACAATTGAAATAAATTAGATGCCAGTGGATTAACATTCGGATAAAGATTTACTGTACCAAGTTTCACTGCACGCGGATGGTTAAATTGCGAGAAAAGTCCATGTGAATATTTATAATTCGCATCACCGCCATGTTGGATTTGTGTTCACCAGGTTATTTAAAGTCCTATAGGTGAACTTAAGTTCATAGCCCCTATGAACATTAAAAAATGTAGTTTGATTGCTAAAATAGATTCGTAGATATTCAGTATCGTCTAAATATTTCGGATGGTCGCCATGTTGGATTGTTAAATGTATAGGCCATAGAGTCATGTACCATTAAAGGAAAATTATTGCGTAGGTTCATTATTCAAACTTTCACTTTGATCGCATGACTACATCACAAGAAATAATAACTTAATTTTAAAATTCGCACTGCCGCCATCTTGAGGTTATGTAAACTATTGAACAAAATTAGATACCAGTGGATTACAATGTGTATAAATATTTCCTGTACCAGGTTTCAGTGCGCTTGGAACATTAAATCGCGAGAAAGGTCTATTTAAAATGTTCAAATTCGCTTGGCCGCCATGTTCGTTTTGTAGTTAACCGGTTTTTGAAAATCTTATAGATGGACTTCCAGTAGTGCCCTTTGACTCCGTACAAAATTTTAGGGAGATACCGCTAATTGTTTCAGAGATATAGAATGCCGGTGAAATATTTCGCACATCCGCCATCTTGTGATTATGTAAACAATTGAACGAAGTTAGATGTCGGTATATTACAATGTATATAAACATATACTGTACCAAGTTTCATTGCGTTTGGTTGGTCAAATCGCGAGAAACGTCTATTTAAAAGTCGCAAATTCGCATGGCCGCCATGTTGGTTTTGTAGTTACCAGGTTTTCAAAAGTCACATAAGTGAACTTATAGTAGTTCCCTCTATCACCATAGAAAATGACAGGGTAATATCGGTAATAGTTTCGGAGATATTGAATGCTGGTGAAATATTTCGCACAGCCGCCATGTTGGATTGGTGAGTCGTAACAAAATTTGAAGGGCACGGTCGAGGTCGCCGAGAGTAGTGCTATGAACTTTCTGAGTTTCATTGAAATCGCTCGTGCCGTTTAGATTTTATTAGGGGGGGACACACACACGAATCACACACACACACACACACACACACACACACACACACGCACACACACACGGACAAAAGGTGATCTCATAAGCCTATTTTTTCAAAATTGAAAATAGGCTAAAAATGAGATGGTGTGTGTCTTTCTGTCTGTCTGTCTGTCTGTCTGTTACCTAATAACGCAAGAACCACTGGTCCGATTTAAATGAAATTTTGCATGGATGTAGCTGAAATACCAGGTTTACATATAGGATACTTTTAATTGCGATATTTTGCACTATTAAGAAATGGCGACCATTTTAGTGACGTCACTACACCCTTTGGTTTCAAAATTTCATATTTCCATATCAAATAAAAAGAGAAGGGTAGTAAATAGCAAACTTTTGATGGCACATACGAGCTTCAAAATTTAATTTTCTATCCGAAAGGTTCTTATCACTTTTCGTGTATTTCCAACGGTTAGCGAGTAAAACCTACTTTTGTGACGTCACTACACCCTTTGGTTTCAAAATTTCATATTTCCATTTCAAATAAAAAGAGAACGCTAAGAAATAGCAAACATTTGATGGTATACACGAGCTTTAGTATTTAATTTTCTATCCAAAAGGTTCTTATCACTTTTCGTGTATCTCCGACGGTTAGCGAGTAAAACCTAAATTTGTGCAATAAAACACGGTCACATCGAGAGGTGCAGTATATCTCTACATATATAAAAAATAAAATTTGTCTGTTTTTTTATGAATTTCTACGGAAATTTGAGTTATTTACACGTTTCAGACTGTTTTATGATAGATGCGCGCGAAAATAATGTTTTGGTCTGTCTGTCTGTTTGCTTGATTGTCTTTGGACAACTTTGTTCCTTTATAACTCGAGAACGGCTGGGTGTATCAACGTAAAATTTGGTACAGATATCCATCAGAGGCACGACACTAATCTTTGATGTAACTCTTCTCTATACCTCTCATAAAAGGGGGCATACCCCCTTAAAATACATGCTGAAATAGGAGTAGAAGGACGAGACAATGCTCATTTTCAGCCCCTCAATGTGAGAGACAAAACTCGGGGGCCCTAAAAGCACATTTTAAGGTCCTACGTCCAACCGTTTTTGAGATATTCCCAGAAAACTAATTTAATTTAATAAACTATGAACGAATGCAAGCCGATAACCATGGCAACAGATTCTCAGAGATCCATCTATTGCTGTAAGACGCAATACAATTCCATTAATTACATTAGTGTGAAAGTTTGCAAACGGTTAGATGGTTATTATGGAACCAAATTAAGCTGTAAATTTCATCAATACGTAAAATGCGCTTAAGGGGGTCAAGGGGTAGTCTAGAATTTTTTCACGCGATTTACATCTGCGGGTGTGGTATGGCAGGTCTATTATATTCCTATCCCTATGTTATATTATTATTATTAGTATTATATTATGGCGTACAACGACGAGACAATGCCCCTCGGTGCCAGAAATAAAACTCGAGGGTCCTCGAAAACTATATTATAAGGCTCTAAAACCAACAGTTTCTGGAACATTCCCAGAAAACTAATTAAGTTTAATTTAACAAACTAATGAAGGAATGCAAATCGGTAACCATGAAAACATTATCTCAAGGGGTGACATCCAACTTTCCATCTATTTCAGTAAGAAGCAATTTATTACATTTGTTACATTTCTGTGAAAGTTTGCAAATATAAGTTTATCACGGAACCAACGTAGACTGTATAATTCATCAATGCAATTAAGGGGGTCAAGGGGTAACCTAGGATTTTTTCATGCAATTTTCACGTGCGACATATAGTGCAGAAGGTCTATTATATCTCCAAACAACAACATTATTTTCAAAAATTCCTGAATTGAATCAGCATTTTTTGCGGCTTTTAGGAATTTGGGCCATTTGAGACTAAAGAACCTGAATTTTCATGCACCACAAGCTTTTATAATTTATGAAAGAGGTCTTCCTGTGTTTGGGGACCCAACACAACGTAGAGGGTCAGTTTTTATGTGACGTGTATTGCGTTTCATCTACAAGGCTTTCAATTCTATTTCATGACAGGAAGTACACGTCAGGTGAATTTAGTTTGAGAGAACATTTCAACTAATCTTTTTTTTTTTTTTTTTTGTCGACATACGGGTTCATCGTAAGGATGATTTTCTTTGATACTGTGTGGTAGATATACCCATATTTGGATTTCTGGGTGATATGTTGTAGACAATAGTATTGTCTGTCTGTCTTTCTGTGAATCTTTATGTACGCCTATAAATCGTGTTCGAATGCTTGGTGCATCGTAAAATTAGGTATGGTAAACATGAGTCAATACACCAATCATTTATAAAACTCTTCACCGTTCATTTCATACAGTAGAAGGGTGGATATAGGGAAAAACTTCTCAAAATACATGCTAAAATAGGCGAAATATAAAATTATCCTAGAAGGACGACCAAAGCATATGTTGCACTTCTCAATGTGAGACACAAAATTCGCGAGTCTAGAAAGGGTCTCCGAAAACCACATTATAAGGCCCTTAAATTAACAGTGTGTGTGATATTCCCAGAAAACTAACTTCGTTTTGATAAACTAATGAAGGAATGACAAGCCGCTAACCATTGCAACAGTAGCTCAATTGATAATGTCTGGTGCGTCTCTAAAAGCAACAGTACTTAAAAGGGACGTAACACCAATAACATTATTATTATTATTATTATTATTATTATTATTATTATTATTATAATGTCTGGTGTTAACACCGAACACCGTTCGAAGAACGGGTACTTCTGCTAGTTATATATAAACTTTTGCACTGACGGTGGTTTTGGGGTCTGGGGGATGTGAAACGCGAAGATATGTCGACATTTTCCGGAAGTCGAAACATGGTACCCATTGCAATAGCTAGCTTTCTAATGAAATCTACCTCTGGTTGGTTCCTCAGTTTAGGGGCTGCGACAACGCGGTCATCTAACCCCGTGTACTTTGGGTGAGTGTAGAATCTGTCTGATAAATGGTGTGAATTGTAATGGCTGTAGTAGTCTTAATTCAGGTAAGGACTGCTGACGGTCAATTTCAAGCAGTAGTTCCTAATGTTGCTACCAGGTACTACCGTCAACGACACCTAGCTGTGAACTTGGCTACTTGATGCCACCCCAACCAGCAACTCGCAACGAACGTTGGAACTTCCCCTCCAAAGGAAGGCATACTGAGGGATTTTAGCGCTCTTAGAAAATCCGACGACTTCGGCCGGCTTTGAAACCGCGACCTTGGGCATAGACATTCTGCATGCTACCAGTTACGTCACCGAAGTCGCTTCCCACTTAGTCAGATGGAAATACTGAATCTGATCTCGTGCAAGTGCGTTGTCTTGGCAACGTCTGATGGCTCATCCCTCAACAATTTGGTAGTGTTGCCATGGCAACCACTGATAGCTCTTGGCATTTCCTTATAATTCCGAAATCATTTTTCTCATCCCTTGGCATAATGGTGGGTCATATCAAAAATTCTTTCAGAGAAAAGTTTTAGGTAATTATTAGGGGAATATTGTCCATTTCGTACGGTTTTGATATTGTGCCTATTAAGAGAGATATGATTAATGTTTCCCGAAAAACCCATTTTTCCCCATCCCTTTGGTCAATGGTTGGTGCTATAAAAAAAACTCTTCAAACATATATTTTTGGGCTTTATCCGACACATAGTATGAACGTTGAACGGATTTGATATTTCACATATTAAGAGAGTTATAGCAATATTTCACTTTTTCGAAAAAAAGCCCCGCATTTACACCCCCTTCTACCGATTTAGCCCAGTAACGAACTCGACCGAGATTTTATAGGTATACATATTCGGTAAAAAAATCAAAGTGATTGGTGCAATATTACGGCAGTTATCGTGTCCACAAGTAACTGATATACATATATATACATACATAAATTATATATAAACTTTTGAACTGACGGTGGTTTTGGGGTCTGGGGGATGTGAAACGCGAAGTTATGTCGAAATTTTCCGGAAGTCGAAACATGGTACCCATTGCAATAGTTAGCTTTCTAATGAAATCTACCTCTGGTTGGTTCCTCAGTTTAGGTGCTGCGACAACGCGGTCATCTAACCCCGTGTACTTGGGGTGAGTGTAGAATCTGTCTGATAAACGGTGTGAATTGTAATGGCTGTAATAGTCTGTAATTCAGGTAAGGACTGCAGACTGTCAATTTCAAGCATTAGTTTCTAATGTTGCTACCAGGTACTACCGTCAATGACACCTAGCTGTGAACTTGGCTACTAAATGCCACCCCAACCAGCAACTCATAACGAACGTTGGAACTTCCCCTCCAAAGGAAAGCATACTGAGGGATTTTAGCGCTCTTAGAAAATCCGACGGCTTTGGCCGGCTTTGAAACCGCGACCTTGGGCATAGACATTCTGCATGCTACCAGTTACGTCACCGAAGCCGCTTCCCACTTAGTCAGATGTCAAAGTCAACCCCTGGCACCATCCAGCCCATGACGGGCTAAGGCCGACCAAGCGACCGCTGCCCAGCCATTTGGCCTGCAGATATTGGGGTGACGCGTGATCAGCGCGTCGGGTCCCCTCGGCCGTTTATCTTGGTATTCGTGACCGGGGAGCTGTCTCACTGTCAGACAGCTACTCAATTGTCCTCACGAGGCTGAGTGCACCCCATTCCAACCCTCACGTCAGTTTTAAAATCCCTGACGGAGCCGGGGATCGAACCCGGGGCCTCCGGGTGAGAGGCAGGCGCGCTACCCCAACACCACGGGGCCGGCTTAGTCAGATGGAAATACTGAATCTGAACTCGAGCAAGTGCGTTGTCATGGCAACGTCTGATGGCTCATCCCTCATCAATTTAGTAGTGTTGCTATGGCAACTTCTGATAGCTCTTGGCATTTTCTTATAATTCCGAAATCATTTTTCTCATCCCTTGGCGTAATGGTGGGTCATATCAAAAATTCTTTCAGACAAAAGTTTTAGGTAATTATTAGGGGAATATTGTCCAATTTGTACGGTTTGGATATTGTGCCTATTAAGAGAGATATGATTAATGTTTCCCGAAAAACCCACATTTTCTCACCCCTTTGGTCAATGGTTGGTGCTATAAAAAAACTCTTCAAACATAAATTTTTGGGCTTTATCCGACACATAGTATGAACGTTGAACGGATTCGATATTTCACATATTAAGAGAGGTATAGCAATATTTCACTTTTTCGAAAAAAGCCCCCCATTTTCACCCCCTTCCCCCGATTTAGCCCAGTAACGAACTCGACCGAGATTTTATAGGTATACATATTCGGTAAAAAATTCAAAGTGATTGGTACAAAACTACGGCAGTTATCGTGTCCACAAGAAACTGATATACATATATATATATACATATATATATATATATATATATATATATATATATATATACATACATAAATTATATATAAACTTTTGAACTGACGGTGGTTTTGGGGTCTGGGGGATGTGAAACGCGAAGATATGTCGAAATTTTCCGGAAGTCGAAACATGGGACCCATTGCAATAGTTAGCTTTCTAATGAGATCTACCTAAAACTTACAAAATGTGGTAAAAAACAAAAAAAAAACTCTCAAAATGTAATTTAGAGACACCTGGAGCCAATTCATAAAAACAGGGCGGGAATCTTAAAGAGAAATGGAACTGGAATGAAAAGAAGGCTGATCCCACGAAGAAAGAGGGATCGGGAAAGATGAGAGAAGGGCCAATGAAGGCGGGAAAGGAAGAGACTCCCTAGGCCTCGGATACCCTAATACCGTCGGGGTCGGAAGAGAACAAGAGTTGACCAAGAGAGGTCGACAGGAAAGAAGACAGATAGGAGCCCGGCACAAGTAAGTGGAAGCAATGCCGGACTCAGCTGGGGTCCCGTGGTCGCCAAACCACGTCCCACTATATGTGAGCCCCTGGGGGGAAAATTGCTTTGTTCTTTGCACAGTAGAACACTTTCCTTAATTCAACTTAATGGAGCTGTTATCTCTTTCTTCAAGTCGGTAAACATTATCGGTATCACACTAAATAAAACATTAATAATAATAATAATAATAATAATAAATAATAATAATAATATCGTATGGCCTCGGGTGCCCGGCGCAAACTTTGTAATTTGACACCCAAAGGGTAGCTTGCATGTCGAATTTCGTTGTTCCTTGAATCACTATGAAAGTCAAGGAGGTGAGATATCTAAGCTCCTTGAACACTATAGCGCTTTCTACTAGATAAATGAGGAACTTTGTGTTGGCGGAAACTCCCGAGATTAATTTTGCCATTATGAACACGGCCTACTGAATTCAAATGTGTTCTTTGACATGCCAACATCGTTTGACATGCGTATCGTATTTTTGCCGCCTTTCAAAAATCCCTTACCACGGCCAGGGGCGAACCTACAATCTTGGGGTTAGTAGACCGACACGCTATCCACTCACCCACCGTGGCAAGCTAATGAAACATTAAATTGGTATGAGCACGTTATTGTTATTTATCATATTTACGTGAAGAAACGAAGGTACTTCCCTGATAGAGGACATCACAGACTAACAACACTGAAGGTCAACATTCCATCTTTGTGGGGAGTGATTCATCGACTGACAACCTACGAGAGTTCAACGAAGATAATAAGATAATAATGATGTTGTTGGTTTTAGGTCCCTTTTAATTACTGTGGCTTTTAGAGACACCGGGATGCAGGATCCCAATGGGGATCTTATCTTGCCAGTAAATCTACTGACACAGTTCCCTCGCATTTGCGCACCGTCAAATGCCAACTGACTGCGCCAGGATACGATCCTGCAACCTTGGAAACAGCACGTGAGAACGTTACCGCTATACCATGCAGCCAGTCGTTCAGCAAAGAATGGAAGGCCCATGGTTGTCCCTGAGGAGTTCCCACAATGCACTGTTCTGTCACGGAGTATCATAATTATTGCGCCTATTCTGTATTGTAAATATTCAAGCCAATTCTCATAGGGTGTCAATTTCAGGATTGTTTATGCTTTATTGCCAGAATATACATTTGAAAAGAAAATCCACAACCTGCTTCCAGTCTCCGACCGGGTCAGGAATAGAATGAATGAAGCCCCCATCTAGCGGCGAGGATATGAAGTGTGCCGGCTGCCGAAGCCTGTCGCACTCCTCTGGGGCAATGATTAAATGAATGACAGATGAAATGAAATGATAGTGGAGAGTGTTGCTGGAATGAAATTGTGACAGGGAAAACCGGAGTACCCGGAGAAAAACCTGTCTGCCTCCGTTTTGTCCAGCACAGATCTCACATGGAGTGACCGGGATTTGAACCACGGACTCAGCGGTGAGAGGCCGGCGTGCTGCCGCCTAAGCCACGGAGGCTTCCCAGAATATACATTTAATGTTTCAAAAAACAATCTTTTATAAATTCTAGTTAATGAAGAAACTGGTAAGTCTGGAAAGTGAAGTATCATCCCCACTCCCAAAGATTAGTGTGAAGTATTCTCCATAAGCCAAGATAAGCCAATATTATATCTTATATAATGCTTGCCATGGTGGGTGAGTGGTTAACGTGTCGGTCTACTAACCCCAAGCTTGCAGGATCACTCCTGGCCGTGGTAAGTGATTTTTGAAAGGCGGCAAAAATTACGACACCATGTCATACGATGTTGGCATGTCAAAGAACCCATTTGAATTCAGTGTACTGTGTTCATAGTGGAAAAAATTAATCTCGGGAGTTTCCGCCAACGCGAAGTTGCTCATTTCTCTACTAGAAAGCGCTATTGTGTTCAAAGAGCTTAGATATCTAACCTCTTTGACTTTCATAGTGCTTCAAGAAACAATGAAATTCGACATGCAAGCTACCCTTTGGGTGTCAAATATCAAAGCTTGCACCCGGCACCCGTGGCCATACGATATTATTATTATTATTATTATTATTTATCTTATATAATAATTACAATTCGCGCCCAATTCAATAATAAGTTATTAATTAGATCCAAGGAACATAACAAATGTCACCACTACAT
The DNA here is from genome assembly GCA_946902985.2 of Meconema thalassinum. Taxonomy (NCBI): domain Eukaryota; kingdom Metazoa; phylum Arthropoda; class Insecta; order Orthoptera; family Tettigoniidae; genus Meconema; species Meconema thalassinum. The sequence continues at coordinate 354,884,864 of OX336388.2, read as the reverse complement.
TGGAGAAAATAAAATAGACTCTACAAACTCTTGCTGGGGTATGTTTCATCATCAAAGACAGGCGGTGTATCCCAATCAGTCACCAACTCTCGTGGGGCAGAACAAAATCGAATGCAATTACATATGACTGAGAAAATCTATAATTCATCAAGACCATCTGTTTCATGAGTAAAGTGAAGAATGAAAGATCGCCAACTGGCTGACTGATTGCAGGAGTAAATTGATTAACTAATAAATCAGTCTTGACATCCAAGCTGCTTTATTCTATCTTGTTGTTATCGGTATTTTTAATTTTCACGAAAGGAATTCAAGTACCTGGGCTCTTTGTTTAGTGTTTTCATACATTGGCACACCGAACATGCATTGTCTGGGATTGATTTTTGAGGTTAAATATCACGTCTGATGGTTCGGATTCAAACATAGAAAAGAGGTCACGTGGCATATAATCACATGATTAACGGTCATATAAACTTTAACTGACCGCCCACAGTGGCCGGTTCCTTTCAAAATCTAACCCGTTCTGAAAATAAAAATTAATTGACCATTGGCAACATAAATAAAAATATAAAATTACAAACTTGCTTCCTTTCCTGATAATTGTATTAACCTCATTTCCTTAAGCGGCTTCGGTGACGTTGTTGGTAGCATTCTGAGCTTCTATGCCCAAGGTCGCGGGTTCAAACCTGACCGAAGTCGTCGGATTTTTAAGAGCGTTAAAAATCCCTCAGTATGCCTTCCTTCGGAGGGGAAGTAAAGCTGGCAGGCCCATGTCACCACAATTATGTGAAACTAAGTTGATAGGTTAGATTTGATTAGCGCTCTATTAGTTCCAACGTTCGCCACCCATTGTCAGTTGCGGTGGTATCTGGTAGCCGAGTTCACATCTAGGTGTCGTTGACGGTAGCATTTGGTAGAAACTACTTGAAATTGATTGTCTGGAGTCCTTACCTGAATTACAGATACACACACTAATACAGCCATCACAATCAACACCGGTTATCAGACAGATTCTACACACATCCAAAGTACACGGGGCTACATGACCGCGCTGTCGCAGCCCCTAAACTGAGGAACCAACCATCCTTTCCCTATATTGATTGTCCGGGCAAACTTTCCGTCGTTAAGTCTTGAAAAGGAAGAACACTTCTTTGGTTTAATAATATTAAATTTTCTTTTGATTTCCTGAACTAAGCTTTCACTACACATAGAACCATTCAGTCTTTAAACACGATCGATCATCCTTCGCTTTAACGTAGGTTATATCTGGCCAATCACTCATCGGTTTCACTATGCACTTTGATGTAAGTAGCAAAAAAACATAGTTTATGCGGCAAGTTCTTTAGCAGCATGATACCAGAGAATAACCGATAGCAGTGGCTACGCTGGCTAAAGCGCAGCGTTAGGTCATAGGGCCAAGCTCTCTGCTGACTCGGTAGACGCGAGGGTTTGCCACCGACGGCCGTCCTTGAAATGGTTTTCCGTGGTTTCCCATTTTCAACACCAGGCAAATGCTGGGACGGTACCTTCTGATAGGCCTCTGCCGCTTCCTTCCACATCCTTGCCCAGTTTCAATCATCTTCATCCATTCCATCTCTCATCCCGACGCGCAGGTCGCCCACGAGCGTCGACTAGAAATACCTGCACTCGGCCTCTCAGGAGGCCACACGACAAAATACAAAAACAAAACAAACAAAAAAACAGAGAATAAAATAAATTGGCCCAAGAGAACATGAAAACGAAAGACATTGCAGACCTTGGATGGCGAATACTGCCAAGGTCGGAAGAGAACAAGAGATCGCCAAGAGAGGACGACTGGACGTCAGGAGTAACTGGAAGCAATGCTGCACTCAACTGGGGCCCGTGGTCTCCAATCCACGTACCACTAGTAGTGAGCTCATGTGGTGTTGGAACCAGAGACGTTCTTCCATCTATTAAAATAAAGTTTATGACACTAGAATGCTAAAACGCGAGCCTTTTCACGTAAGAGCTAAGCTAAATAATCACTCATACTGTAATATCTGCTTGAACATCTCAACTGGCACTCAGCAAATGCCATAGTTAGGCACTCATCTCACATCTCCCGAGCAATGTGGTACTGTGCAATACAATCCCATTACACTCATCCTTGATATCCTACCGGAAAATTGCCACTGGTGTTAACATCGCAGTAACAGAGCAATATCTCGATAACAAAACTTGCCCCATGAATAGCAAGAATAACCATAAAACGGAGAATTCTATCTCCCGTTATTTCTCATTGAAGTTTTGTTCCTATCGCTAATGTTCTAGTCTGATCCCCTTCCCGACGTGATGTTCTTGGTTATGAGGGGTGTTTTAGGTGATGGTCCATCATTAAAACAAGATGTTCAGTAAAGAACATATATCCTACTCCCTCCTATATGCATGGGTATAATTATAATTATTTGGCCTTTTCAAGGAGTATAATTGAATGCTGGTTGTAGTAGCTTCTACAACTTGCTATACGGATATTAAAGGGTGATTCATTGAATCCACACTTGAATTATATATACACACACATACACTAATACAGGCATCACAATAACACAGGTTATCAGACAAAATTCAACACTCACCACAGTACACGGGGCTAAATGACCATGATGTCCATGCATACCAAATCCTTGCTCGTTTAAAAGTACACACACTAGTAAGCCTACAGACATCATAGTGACAGACAACTTCTACACATACCCAAGTACACGGGCTACAAGACCATGATGCTGCAAAACCCCTAATGAATCAACAATAAAAAACAACAACAACAGACTCTATCGCGGATCAATGTCTACGAATATTAATTGCTGTATTCGAGTGTTGAAATATGTGGTGTTACAAGTGTATACCTATATATACTATTTTCGATTGCAAATACACACTATAATGTTTAACATTATAACGTGTGAGTAGTTATAAATCAATAAATACCAAAAATAACGAAGTAAAATGAATCCGCAGGAATTTGATCCACTAACCTCCAGACCATGAGCCCAGGTCGCTAAAATTATGCCATGGATGCGCTACGATAATACTTGGCAAATAACTGGTTTAGTATAACAGTATCGTATTTTGTGTTGAAATTAACGATTTCATTAGCGTTTTCTGCCGTTTCTAGAAACCATTTGATACTAAATATGTATTATTTTGTTCAGCACCTTCCTGAAAGGAAATAAACTTACGAACGGAAATATATGGCCATTTTGACAACGGGACGGCACGGAACCACAACGATATGGCATGGTTAGCCTGAGCTGTTAGTCACTTCTACGGTTACATATTCTATTATAATATGCTAATATCCTACCGGTCACCTCCTTGAGGACAGTTTAAACCTCCTTATGTACGATAAGCTGAATTGTTGAGGCGAGGCCTTGTTGAATTATAATGTAGGTTAGGCTATAATACTTGCATGATTCATGCATCCGCCATCTTGAAACTATTTGGCCGATGACCAGGTAGTTTAGGCAAAAGACTCTTCTCACATTGAGGTACATTGTTGCAAAATTTGGTAGAGATCGGATGATTAGGTTAGTCAAAATTCGATTCAAGCGCAGAACATTTGGATGGGCGACATTTCTTTTTTGTTATGATGGTAGCGGTATACAACATGACACTGAGTTGTCCCTTGCTAGTGCTACCTCTGCACAAATGGTGGTCCAATTTGAGTTTCGCTGTCTTCGAATTGATAGGGGGAATCGATTTGCACACATACATGGCCGCCATCTGCAAACTGTTGGGTTGATGGCCTTGTAGTTTAGTCAAAAGATGCTTCAGACATGAAGGTATGTTGTTGCAAAATTTGGTAGAGATCAGATGATTAGGTTAGTCGTAATTTGATTTAAGCTTTGAACATTTGGGTGGCCGCCATTACGTTTCCGTCAAGATGGCTGCGATTTATATACACTGAAGAAAATGGAAATAGGAACACCATGAAGGCATTGGTCGTTTGTGTTGATTTTCAAGATATGGAACGATGCCATGTAGGTATGTAAACGATCAGAGTTTCAGACCCATTGGATTGTTGCTACAGGTCTCCCCACGTGATTGGTCGCGGAGGAATCAACTCCAGTACACGGACTCTGGTGTAGCGTAGTTGACTTGCAGTCTGTGCAGTGAAGTGTTCCCCGTCAAACATGCCTCGACGACAGAGAAGAGCACGCTATCAAAAACTGTCGCTGTTTGAGAGGGCTGGGATAATTGGGCTGTATGAGGCTGGATTATCGCTAAGGACTGTCGCTGCACGTGTTGGCTGACAGGCATCTACGGTTCAACGTTTATGGCAGCAGTGGTCAAATGAAGGTACCCACACTCGTAGACCTGGCACAGGCCCAGCGCGACAGACAACTGTGAGAGAGGATCTCCGCATCATTCGGATGGCCCGGACGGAACCCCATGCAACAGCAGCGCAAATTCGAGCAGCTGTAGCACCCCACGTTACACAACAAACAGTTGGTAATCGCCTGCGTGCAGCTGGCTTACGATCCCGTGTCCTTGCAGAAGGTGTTCCATTGACCCCACATCAGCGACGTGTAAGGCTGGCCTAGTGTCGAGAACGATCGACGTGGGTCGACGAATGGCATAGGGTCGTCTTTAGTGATGAATCGCGCTTCTGTCTTGCCCACAGTGATCGCCGGAATCGTGTGCGCCGACGTACCGGGGAGAGGGGCCGCCCAGACCTTATTGTCGAGAGGCACACAGGGCCAACACCAAGCATTATGGTCTGGGGAGCTCTTGGCTTAATGTGAAATTACAATTAGTGCTTGTTGAGGGCACTATGACTCCTCGACAGTACGTTGATAGGGTACTCAATCCAGTGGTTGTCCCTATGATGGCGAACATTGCTAATGGGATGTTTCAGCAGGACAATGCCCGGGTTCACACTGCACGCATCTCCAGAGAAGCTCTCCATGACATCACAACCTTAGAATAGCCCGCCAGATCCCCGGACCTCAGTCCTATTGAGCATGTGTGGGACATGATGGGTCGAAAACTGGCCAACCGTCCTCAGCCACCCACAATTCTGGAACAACTGACCCGTGCAGTGCAGCAAGCATGGGCCACAATTCCTCAGGAAGCGATCCAGTGCCTTATTGACTCCATACCTCGCCGAATTCATCAATGTATTGCAGATCGTAGTGGGCACATACTGTATTGATTGTTGTCCAAACTTGCGGTCAGAGGGACCTGAAAGTGTAATCATCGAATCACAACCAAACACTCTTCCTGCATGTTCAATTGCAGCAATGTAGCACCACTCCTTCTGGGTGTTGCAATTTCCATTTTCTTCAGTGTATTTATGGTATGTCTTTTAGTGACGGGATTGTCCGAGGACATGTTCGGCTCGCCAGAGTCTGTAGCTGCTTCAAGCGGACACCCATAGGGTAAGTTACAAGTTCCTTTCAATTTCAAGTAGTTCCAACTTTCGCTACCATATATCACTGATACCTAGTGGTGAACGTTGAAAGGTTAATAGAGCGTTCCAACGAAATATAACCTAGAAATTTAGCTTCACACAAGTTTAGCCTTTGGAAGGATCTTTTAAATGCCATAAATCTATGACATGGGACCACCGGCATTACTTCCCCTCTGAAGGAAGGCATACTGAAGGATTTTAACGCTCTTAAAAAATCCGATGACTTCAGCCGGGGTTGAACCTGCTATCTTGGGCTCAGCAGTTCAGCATGCTACCAACTAGGCCACCAAAGCCTTGGAGGCGATATAAAACATGACACTGGAATGCCCTTTGCCTGCGCTATCTCTGTACCAAATTTCGTTCAATTCGGTTTCACCGTGTTTGAATTGATAGGGAGGGACGGACATTCAGAGTGCACACACAGACAGACACACGATTTGTGGCCCTACATTCAGAGTACACACACAGACAGACACACGATTTGTGGCCCTGTGTAGATCTCATAAGTCTACTTTCATTTTTTTGCAAACATCGAAAGAAGGCTAAAAATCTGAGTACTTTATCCGTTGTTTTGTCATCAGCCTCATCCAATTCTGAGTTTGTCTCTATCATACAAGCAGAGCACCAGGACATACTGTATCCAGGAGGTCTGCGAGGATAATGAATGAAAATCCACAGCCTGCTTCCAGTATCCGACCGGGTCAGGAATGGAATGAATGAAGCCCCTATCTAGCGGCGAGGATAGAAACTGTGCCGGCTGCCGAGGCCTGACGCACTCCTCTGGGGCAATGAATAAATGAATGACAGATGAAATGAAATGATAGTGGAGTGTGTTGCTGGAATGAAATGTTGACAGGGAAAACCGGAGTACCCGGAGAAAAACCTGTCTGCCTCCGTTTTGTCCAGCACAGATCTCACATGGAATGACCGGGATTTGAACCACGGACCCAGCGGTGAGAGGCCGGCGTGCTGCCGCCTAAGCCACGTAGGCTTCCTCTGCGAGGATAATAGCAGAGATAATTTTTTTACTGTATTTAAAGTGTCTTCAGGTAATTATTTATGCATTGCAATGATACCTTCAATATACTGTACATCATTCAGCCACTGATGTTACTGCCTAGAATTATGGTTGGTTGGTTCCTCAGTTTAGGGGCTGTGACAACGCGATCTTGTAGCCCCGTGTACTTTGAGTGTGTGTAGAAGCTGTCTGATAACCGATGCTAACTGTGATGTCTGTATTAGTGTGTGTTATCTGTTTTAATTCAAGTAAGGACTGCAGACGATAATTTCAAGTAGTTCCTACTTTAGCTACCAAATGCTACCGTCCACGACACCTAGCTTGCGGACCTGGCTACTAGATGGCATCGCTGTCTGCACCTGGTGGCGAACTTTGGAACTAATAGAGCGTTATCAATAATAACCTACAAATGTTTGCTTCACACAAGTGTAGTTAGTGGAAGGTACTTTTTCAAGCCATAAATCTATGACATGGGACCACCAGCTTTACTTCCCCTCCGAAAGAAGGCTTCCCTATTTTAATGCTCTTAAATCATCCGACGGCTTCGGCCGGGTTTGAACCCGTGACCTTGGGCATAGAAGTTCAGCATGCTACCAACTAGAATTATAATAATACAATATTCATTCTTAAAATCTGCATCAAGTAATTATTGTCTGTACATCTATTTTCTATTTTTTTTATTTTGTCGATTTACCCTCTAGGTTGGTGGTTCCCACGGACTCAGCGAGGGACTCACCACTACCGCCTCTACGGGCAGTGTCCTGGAGCTTGTAACATCTGGTCGGGGTGGATACAACTGGGGAGGTGTGATCAGCACTTCGCCCAGGCGGCCTCACCTGCAAAGCGAACAGGGGCCTCATGAGGGATGGGAAGGGATGGATAGGCTAGGAAGAGGGAAGGAGGCGGCCGTGGCCTTACGAAGGTACTGTACCCGATATCCTGATAGTAGGCTGTCAGATATCCGCCCCCTCAATCGGATTGCCAATAATCAATCGCACCGGCACAGCTACATCAATGAAAATGGCACTGACAGATACTATCGAGATTAGAGCACAATAGATAACAAGAAATTATTGTGGAACACACCAAAATATACGGGGGTTCATACTTACCTTTACTTACCTCTTAAATTTATCTCGGGGACTGGGTTGTCAACTGGATCACTTAAAGTATGCCCACACAATAACCTCCACCATGATATTTAAAATGAACCAGAACGAAGACGAGAAACTTTAAACTGCACAATAATTTATTTCACAAAAAAGAATGATTTTAACAAAATAAACAACAAAATCAACGTGGCAATCAGAAGCCATCGACCACATAACCATGTCCTCCTGTAGGACCTGTATTCTCTACATATAATGTTTCAGCTTTCTCAAGCTCATAGCAACGTAAAAATAACAATGCACATGGAATGGAAACGGGATTTGGGATGAGACACATATATCAATTGTTTTGCGTGTTTATATACTTCACATTTTATTTATAGCCACAAGGCTATTATGGAACGTCCTTGGCCTCTGTAACACAGTTGTCCGGGCCAGCTGCAATGCACCTGCACCGTCAAAGTGGACTCCCGTTCGTTTAACCCTAGCATAAGCGTGTTACCTCAGAGCTTGGCTCTCCTTTTCAAACACGTAAATGTTCACATCTCAACTGAAATATTATCACGCAAATGTCTTACATGCTTCATTCAAACACCAGTGGATTACTCCAATAATACCAAATCATGATTTATTGTTTAAACCACTTGCTTAACTAGCGTTGTTTAGAGTATAAAAACAAAACTCTAAATGTTAATTAATTATTTATAACAATAATAAATTGTTTATAACAATGTCAAATGACCATTGAAAATTTAATACACGCTTCTATTAATCACTATCTTTTCAAATTATTTAACAAAGATATTTACAAAATTATTTTACAATATTATATTGTTTATATTATTTATACAAGGAATACATTAAACCACACGTTTATCCGGTTGATAATTACTCAAATCGTGGTGATATAATCGACCAATGAAGGTTAGTTATATTTAACTGTCAAATTCAGGTTTAATAAGGTTTAATAATAATTATTAATATTTGTGACGGTAACCTCCATTCAAAATCTTTATCTCAAATTATTTAACACTCTTGTTAATTTTAACAGTATCTTCATATGAATAATCTTTCAAAGAACAAGAACAATACAATCAGCGGGAAAATACTTCGCTTATAACGCACAAAATTGCACAACAATTGGCCCAAAATTCATCATATATCTACATATATATGGCATAAAAATCTTCCAAACTACACACAAAAATCCTCCACTTATTAATTCATCAACTTCATTAATTATTGTGGGAACCTCCTTCATTATTCAAGGGCATTACTCAACAGCGACTTTTACACGTCCACTGAACTAACGATTATACATCCATTGTTCCTCTTTAAAAATTCTTATATTCATCAATTGTAATAATGACTGTTATTATTTAACCTTCGTGGGTTTCATTCATGAATCGATATGAAGTAAAAATTTGCCAATCACAAATAAATTTAATAGCGAATACGATTAGACACTCCTGCCTGGTCTATCAAAATTGAGATTAACATCTTCAAAGTAACGCAGTATAAAAATACTATCTTCAAACAAAGTTCATCTAAACTGCATGAATAGTCGAATAGAATACAATTAGATTGTGGAATGCAAACTTTATTGTTCCAATTTATAATTGAGAAAAACTCCTATCAAATGTTCATTACTATAGTGTATTCAATAAATCGAAATAAAAGTTCATATTTCATAAAATTGTCTATAATGCAATGATAAATGTCTATGTTGTAATCATGTTCATAAGACGACTAGTATTTCAAAGATCGTCGATATCGTAATAGATTTTAACGCTCTAAAATCATTTAATTATTCTTCTTTCTTGAGGATGACAGAAAATTGGTCAAAGTAATTTACTGAATAGAATTACTTTACTAAAATGACACGCTGTCTGAATTCAACTCTGCCATAGCAAATCGTTAACTTTACAGTCAAATCGTGACTACAAAAATATGCAAATTACTGAAAGAATCTAAATCATCAGTCTCAACTGATCCAAAATTATTAAGTATGCCAATGACATAGCAATGTCTCAAAAATCGAAGAAAAAGGCATAAATCATCGAAGTGTACTGAGTACAGAAATATCAATCAAGAAAATGGGGCAAAAGATAGGACAGAAAATATGGGAAAATGGTTGCTCAGATATCGCTACAAGACTCAAATAATACAAGAAACGTTCACGACTACCTTATCTGTTGATTGAAGTTCCAGAGGAAAGTTTTCAAAGAAAACTGCTGTTGGTTCCATTTCACCAGCGTAAAGATGTGCTCCGTCCTCGAACCTGGAATCAGCGTCCTCGGAGAATCGAACTGCTTCCTCCTCCGAAATTGCACTGCTCCGTGGATACGAAAAACATCCTTCTGGCAAAACTCTTCTTTGTGCGCCGGGACAACCCTGGCCTCTCTTGAAAGTTCCCTGAAGTTCTTGCAGGAATTCGCCATGAAGTTTAATGTAGTTATTTCCGCTGAAATATTCATAGTTGTGGAGTATGAAAATATTTCCACTGTTATCTGGTATAATTCAGCGATGGATTCACGATGCATGAGTGTAGTTGGATGTTCACTACATGCTCGCTTTTGTAGAAAGACGATTAACGAAGTTCCAAGCTGTTATTTTACTCCAACGATATATGTCCCAATTGCATTAAAGCCTTAGCCTTCCATCTCAACTACTGTTATAATCATTGAAAGCACTGCAAGATTATAATGTTCCATAGTCGAATGTATCGTTGTAATACCAAACGTATTCTCCAATATCACTGTTGCACTCCACGTGTCAGCCGTAGTGTATAATGTGGAATTTTAAACGTGTTTCTCATGTGGCGAGAAAATAACTTTTGTTGGCAGCCTTAAAGTTCCGATATCTTTCGAAGTATAACTGTGAAATTGTTCAAATCTTCTACACACCTCAATGTTATACTGCCCAATAGAATTATAATACAGGCTGAAGTTAGCGCTTGATATCTTAACTGGTGGAAACGTTAATGTGAGCGTTTCAACTTCACCTAGTTTCGAGCAGCGTAAAATGGAACTGCTCCGAGTTCGTTCGATGCGCCGGGCTTTAACCACGCTAAAGACAACTTACTTCACTGAATCACTTGAAAATAACTATATATCACCAGAAATATATATGTGATCTGACATATGAGATCTGAGTTTATGAGTTCTGAGAGATCTGCGTTCTGAGAGCTCCTCTCTTCTGTGCACGGCCTTTTATCAACTTCTTAAGGGGCGTATCCATCCCTTCCATAGCCTGTTGCTGCGTCATTGCTAGAAGTTTTAACTTTGGCTATACTTGCCGGATTTTCAAATTTCAAAAACTCAAAATTAATTTCTTCAAAATTCCAAATCAATGCCATAACTGAAAATAGATTTCCACAAATCTGCATGCCAAAAGTAATTAAATATCGTAGTTTCAGCAATCTCCGTCTTCCTTCCAAACTATCGTTCATTGGTTCGAGTCTCTCCTCCAATAGCGTAGCTTCTTCCTTAGCACAATACCTTGTTTCCTGCGACTGCGTCGTAAATCTAAGATCTTTCTCGAACAAAATCATGACGTCACCAAGAATCTCAGCTCAACCAGCCTGCTTGCCTCAAGTCTGCGTCATCCGTGCCTACGTCATGAATATCCACGTCATAACTATGCCATCCACAACTTTACTCATATTTGCCAATACAGCCATCGTGGTCTCAATATAATTCAAATTACGGGGGCAGTACCATCCCGGCTTTTGCCCGAAGACGAAGTGGGAAACCACGGAAAACCACTTCGAGGATGGCTGAGGTGGGAATCGAACCCCCTCTACTCATTTGGACCACCCGAGGCTGAGTAGACCCCGTTCCAGTCCTCATACCACTTTTCAAATTTCGTGGCAGAGCCGGGAATCGAACCCAGGACCTCCGGGGCGGCAGCTAACCATGCTGACCGCTACGCTACGGAGGCGGTCTGTACATCTGCTCAGATATTTTCAATAATCTGATAACGATTACGGGGTTTTAATGCCCCAAGAAACTTGTCGCTAGAATGTTTGAGCTCAAAGTTCAAATTTAATATCAAAGCAATGTCGAGAAATTAATGGTAAAAACACTCAAAATATGTCTGTTTTACGAATTGATATTGCATTACCAAAAGTGGTTTTTAATAATGTTATTGGATTTACATTCCTTTTAACAACTGCGGCTTTTAGAGACGTCGGTGTGCTGAAATTTTGACTCAAAGGGGATCTTTATACTACTGACACGGCTCCCTCACATTTATGTACCCTCAAATGCCAGATGACTGCGCCAGGATTCGATCCTGCAACCTTGGGACCAGCAAGCAAAAACGTTACCGCCGAGCCACGCAGCCAGAAAATGCAATTTTTCAGCTAGTAGGTGGTGCTTTGCACATGAAATAAAAGCCATCAAGATAAATAGAGTTAAAATATCAAGACTCAAACCTGGAATTTTGTGATTTCCGGCCCAATTCCCTTAGTCTACTAATTGAGCTACTGCAGCTCTCTTGAAGTCTTGCATTTCATGTATCCCCACCCCTCAAACCCCGTGGCGCAATAACCCATGAAGGGCCTGAGCCTACCAAGCGACCACTACGCAGCCATTGGGCCTCCAGATTTTGGGGTGATCATGGTCAGGACGTCGGGTCCCCTCGACCGTCAATCTTCGTATTCGTGTCCGGTGAGCTGACTCATTGTCAGACAGCTACTCAATTCTCCCAACGAGGCTGAGTGCAGCCCGTTCCAGCCCTCACGTCAGTTTCTAAAATTCCTTGTGGAGTCGTGGAATCGAACTAGGGACTCCAGGTGAGAGGCAGGCGCGCTACCCCAACAAATACAACTTGTTATAATTTTAAGTAATACCACATGTGGCACGACATAATTTGTTTTAATTCAGCGAAGAAATAATCCCAATTCAGAAGGAATTACGAGAGACATTGTAGTTAGTGTTCATTGGAGTGTTCAGAGTTTCAGTAAACGAAGTCCATATCTTGCACATTTTCCATTAACGCTGCCATCGTACAGTAATAATTATTTTTTTTAAATTTTTTTAACCCTCCAGGTTGGTGGAAACCACGGACTCAGCGAGGGAACTCACCACTACCGCCTCTACGGGCAGTATCCTAGAGCTGGGAACATCGAATCGGAAGGGATACAACTGGTGAGGTGGGATTGGCACCTCGCCCAGGCGGCCTCACCTGCAAAGCGAACAGGGGCCTCATGAGGGAAGGTAATGGATGGTTAGGATGGATAGGCAAGGAAGAGAGAAGGAGGCGGCCGTGGCCTTGAAGAAGGTACCATCCCGGCATTTGCCCGAAGACGAAGTGGGAAACCACGGAAAACCACTTCAAGGATGGCTGAGGGGGAATCGAACCCCCTATACTCATTTGGGCCACCCGAGGCTGAGTAGACCCCGTTCCAGTCCTCGTACCACTTTTCAAATTTCGTGGCAGAGCCGGGAATCGAACCCAGGACCTCCGGGGCGGCAGCTAACCATGCTGACCGCTACGCTACGAAGGCGACAATAATTATCATATTTATTTTATTTATTTCGAATGGCAAAACAAGGATACATTATAAATACATATATCTTCCAATTTTATATACATTATTTACAGATCAATGATACACATTCAAAACTTAATGTCCAGACTTTTCAGCCAGTCCACAGGCGTTGCTTCACGTCCGTAGGTACAACCTTAAATTACCCTACACGTGTCTCCCGGGTGGTGCTAACAAGGGGAGAATACGATGCATGTGTCACCGATTCGAACCATATTTAGTACACGTGTAGGGCATGACCAGGCGTATACCAGGTGCAAGTAGTAAGGTGCGCTTCTCAGCCGATTCCGAGAAATTAATTATAAATTATTCGTAATGCTGTACGGCGTTCATGTGCGCTGTACGTTAAAATGAACCCAAGTAGCGCGTGGTGCAGTGGTATGAGGCCTGCTCCGTAAGCGTGGGATCACCGGATCGAATCCCACCGGTGTTCCTTTGTTTTTTTTCTTTCTTTTTAACATAGGCAATTCGTATTTTAGGATTTTAGTTCTTCAAGGCGCTGACCCCATAGGAACAAGGATAACTTTGAACATGATCCGTTCTGGGCGTGGAGTCTGTGCCTACTTCCAGTTCAAGTGATCGTAGACCAGCCTCGTGGCTATGCTAGCGTTTGGCATCAAGGGTCCCAAATTCGATTCCCGGCCGAGTTGGGGTGCTTTTTTATCTCCAAATCTCCCAAGAAAAAGTAGAAATATAATTTAAAAAAAGAGAAAAAGATTACTGGCGACTGTACAGACTTCAGCAGTTTCAGTTGAATGGACATTAGATTGTTAACTGTTATGAATTTTATTCACTGAGTTTGTAGTTGTGAAATATTTTGTAAATATGAACATAGGTTTTTATGTAATATGTAAGTTTTACTAACCACACGCTAAATAATTAACTCTCCGGCTATCAAGATCTGCGGTAACCTCAACTGCCAAATGTATCGGTTATTACGTAATATCTACCTTTAGTCTTTATGGTAGATTTAGTACCTTACTGTTATGCAGCTTATGCAGTATGCACAGGTAAACTCATTCAAAATGTGTATTCAGAGGTAAAGCTCCTGCTGCTATGACAACCTGCTGAGCTCGCTTGTATGCTGGGCTAGTGATCACATGGCTCCAGGCGCTAACTTGTTTGAAATGAAAAATACAAATATTGGGCTTGGTCAGCCAGGTAAGCGCTACTGGGGTCTATCCCAACATAACCCTTTTAATCCTCACAAAGCACCATTTATGACGATACAATATGTGAAGACAATGTGATGACAATGAGTTTAATACATAATTTCCAGTTCGACCTCACCACAGTTCTAATATGGGTCTGCTGTTCAGTTAGTCAACACATTCCAGGCGTACAGTGTTATTGTACAACAGCATCAGCTACAGTACAAATTTATTCAATAATAAATAAACCCACGAGTGTAGCTGAACGTGTTTAGTCCCTCTCCTCCGCTGTAAATGCACGCCACAGTTCGGAGAGTTGAGGTTGGAATCCTATTGCAGACAGTGACCATTATGAGTGTGACAATTTACTAGGTTCCTTTACACCCACTTAGAAACTTTGTTAAAAGTCGCGGGACACAAACCCAAATCACTGACCCTAACATTTACGGGAGCATTCTCCACAGAAACACAGGTTATCAGACAAATTCAAAATTCACCCAAGTACATGGGGCTGATGATCAAGATGTCCCACTTCCCTAAATAAAGAAAATAACAACAATAACTACAATAACATTAACAGTGATCTCTGCAACAGAAGTTACTAGATATATGTTCACACAAATCATAATAATATACATGTTGTCCCAAGCGTCTAAATGATATAACCACCTCCATATAGGCGGTACCGTGGTGTTGGGGTAGCGCGCCTGCCTCTCACCCGGAGGCCCGGGATTCGATTCCCGGCTCCGTCAGGGATTTTAGAAACTGGCGTGGGGGCTGGAACGGGGTGCACTCAGCCTCGCGAGGAAAATTGAGCAGCTGTCTGACAGTGAGGCAGCGCCCCGATCACGAAAACCAAGATTAACGGCCGAGGTGACCCGATGCGCTGATCACGTGTCATCGCAATATATGCTGGCCAATTGGCTGGGCAGCGGTCGCTTGGTAGGCCTAGGCCCTTCGGTGGCGTAGTTGGTAATATGCTAAGCTTCTATGCCTAATGATGCGGGTTCAAACCCGGCCAAGTTTTCGGATTTTTTTAAGAGCGTTAACAGTCCCTCAGTATGCCTTCCTTCGGAGGGGAAGTAAAGCCGGTGGTCCCATGTCATAGATTAATGGCATGTAAAAGAACCTTCCACTAAGTACACTTGTGTGAAGCTAAATTATAGGTTAGATTTGACTAACGCTCTTAGGTGACAACGTTCGTCGCCAGAGGCTGACTGCGGTGGCATCTAGTAACCAAGTTCAGAACTAACTGTCGTTGACGGTGGCGTTTGGTAGCAAAAGCAGGAACCACTTGAAAAAATTAATCGTCAATATTCCTTCTACCTGAATCACAGATAACACACACTAATACAGCCATCACAATTAACACCGGTTATCAGACAGATTCTACACACACCCAAAGTACACGGGGCTACATGACCGCGTTGTCGCAGCCCCTAAACGAGGATCCAACCAACTAACCACCTCCATAATCTGACAGTTTTTCAATTGAACTCATGAATTATAAGGAAGAGATGACCTTGATATTTTGGTGTTGACTTGTACACAACAGTCATCACTATCTCACAAGTATGAACAACCTGATCAAGTCCTCCTGTCAATGTTACAATAAATCACCACCAGAACAAGGAGTTAAACCTGGGACCACCATGTTAGGAAGGAAGGAAGCTTTTATTTTTGCGTGACCGTTAATTATGCGATCATGAGCCACGGGACCTCCTTTTTACGTGGAATCCGAACCACAGGACATGGCATTTCACTTGAAAAATCTCACATGCATTGACTGGGAATCGAACCCGGTCCACCTTGGTGATAGGCAAACAGCTTGACCTCTGCGCCACAACGCCCCACAGGTTAGGAATGTGATATAATAATAATATTATTATTAATAATAATAATAATAATAATATCGAATGGCCTCGGGAGCCGGGTGCAAGCTTTGTTAATTGACGCCCAAAGGGCAGCTTGCATTTCGAATTTTGTTGTTCCTTGGTGCGCTATGGAAGTCAAGGAGGTTAGATATCCAAGCTCCTTGACAACTTAGCGCTTTCTAGTAGCGAATGGAGGAACATTTTGTGTTGGCGGAAAATCCCGAGATTAATTTTGCCATAATGAACTCGGCCTACTGAATTCAAATGAGTTCTTTAACATGCCAACAACGTATGGCATGCGTGTCGTGATTTTTGTCGCCTTTCAAAAATCACTTACCATGGCCAGGAGCAAACCTGCAAGCTTGTAGTTTGTAGCCCGACACGATAACCACTCACCCACCGTGGCAAGCAATAATAAATAATAATAGTAATATTAATATTAATAGGCCTAGACTGAAACTGGCTGGAAACTTCGGAACATCATTGAAGTCTACAAAAAATGTGGAGAATATCTCAAAAGCCATGAAGAGGAGGAGTTGTCATTTCTCGGACACTTGTCCAGTATGGACAAAACCAGAATGACCAAAAAGATATTCGACTATCTATGGAACCAGAAGACAACTACGGCATGGATTAAGGAAGCTCGTAAAGATCTAGAAAAGTCCATCATTTAGAAAGTTCAGTTGTTAGATATGGATACATTTCGGTCCATTATTCATAATTTGGAAGGGCTCTAAGACAGAAGAACTTCGAAGACTGGAAGAACCTGGATGGATGAACAGAAGTAGCAGCACAGCGGCGATATGAAGGAATACTGGAGGAAGAAGCAATTAATTGTAGCGTGATACTCAGTGATCTATTCGCAAATAAAAATAAAAAAATAAAAATAAAATAACAATGGGAATGAAGAACAGAGGTATTGAAATAAACGGCCTAGCATTTGCAGATGATTTTGCAATACTTTCTGAAAATCTGGCAAACGCAGCAATACAGGTCAATCTCTCAGAAGAGATAGCCAACAAAACAGGTTTAAGAATTTCTGTAAAAAAACAAATTTATGACAAACATAAAAAATGCTCCAGAAAAGCTAGAGAAAAACAGAAATTGGTCAAATAAAGAGGGTAATGTAGTTCAAATATTTGGGGGAAATTATTCAAGAAAATGGTTCGGAGAAATCAGCTGTAGAAGAAAGAATAAGAAAGATGGAAAGAGCGTATAGCATAACTAGGAATACCTCCAACAAAAAGTGCTTGTGTACAGATCTTTAAATACAGCACTACAACATCGTAGTCAAACAGGAATGCCTGTATGTCTCGTACTGAACTACAAATTGGATAAATTAGAAATAATAGAAAGAGGATTATACGCAAAATACTCGGTCCTTTAAAAACTGCAAAATTCTGGAAATTAAAAAGTAATGATGAAATATATCGAAAAATAGAAAACATATCAGAAACAATACGGAAGAGGAGATAGCTACAGGATGGATGAGAGCAGGTTAACCAAGCAGATCTTCACATTCCTGTGGTACAAGAAGTCAAAAAGGATTGGGAAACAAATAATATCACAGAAGAAGATACAGCAAAGAGAGTTATTTTTAGGCAAAAAGTGCTAAAAATGGAAGGATTCCTAGGGAGGAAAGGAAAGAAAACCGGCTCGAAATGGACTGAGGGAAGGAAGAGAAATACTGGAGGAAGAAGAAGGAACAGCAAAGGACAAAGCATTGAAATAATAAATAATACTTATTATTATTATTATTATTAATACTCGTAATAATAATAATGGCAATACTCTGGGACAGGTCAGTGATTACAGATAGACCTCTATCAGCAAATATGCCAGACATTATTCTTATTGATAAAGTGCAGAAGAAAACTGTTTTAATAGACGTCACAGTCCCTAACTCGCATAATATCCAACACATTTATGCTGAGCAAGTTACGAAATACATGCCTCTGGCTGAAGAGATCCGACAGATGTGGTGACAGAAATTTGTCACTGTATTACCTAACATAATCTCTTCCACAGGGACCATACCAAAGTCACTGAAGAGCAACCTCGATAAACTGGGGCTCCACCATAATCTGCATACTGGGATAGGTCAGTGATCATAGATAGACCTATATCAGCAAACAGGCCAGATATTATTATTATTATTGATCAAGTGCAGAAGAAAACTGTACGCCGGGGTGCACGAAGGGGATCTTTAACGTTCCAGTAAATCTACTAACACACCTCTCCTCACCCCCTCCCCTCCTTCACCCTACCCAACCCTAGCATTTATGCACCGTCAAATGCTAAGTGACTGAGCCGGGAATAGACCCCTAACCTGTGGTTCTAACCGGTGAGAAAGTTACCGCTATGCCACCAGCCAGTCTTCGCACCTCTTCAGACGTTAGCCAGAGTTTACTCACGGGGGGAGGGTAGCTATTTCTTTTCCGCTCTTCCTCCCCTTTCGCCACCAACAGCACGTGGCCGAGCAGAATCGGTCATCAATCCTAAGTATGACCATGCCCAATGCTGCTTTGCTCCGTAGATTTCACGGGATACGGTGTTTCAACATTGCCAAGCCGCTGGCGAAATTTTATTTTCGACGATATATTACGAACGACTAAGAAATTAAGGCAATTGGAGAAAAATCTAAAGTGGGAGTGAAGATTCAAGAAGAAATAATTTCAACTCTGAGATTTGCCGATGATATCGTCATCTTGGCCGACAGGCCTGAGGATTTCAATGAGTTTTTGAATGGTATTGTTACGTGCCACCCCTAGTGGCACTTTTGTTAACTGGATTACGGTGGGTAGGAAGCACAACACCAATTACTGCTTAAGGAAATAATTAACTTTATTGTGGCCAGAAATATACACTACTCAACAGCAAATAGCAATTATTTGCTTACTCCAGTTTCCTCAAGTCGAGAATACTTCCCCTTTCACTTGTCAACAGACCACAGTTAATCCCTCGTAATGAGGTGGCCCCGTACGCTAGCTCGAAATAGCTGCACTAGCTCTGTCACTCACTGTTTCACAAGCACCACAATCACTTCCTCGGTGTCAAGAAAATCAGCTTCTCTCGCTCAAAACACAGTTCCTCTGTAGGAGTCTCACTTCCCCGCTCCACTAGGGGTTTCGCAAGTCACCACACTTCTGTCGCTCACGATAATCGCTCACACTAGCTTGTAAAACACAACAACAACCACTGCTTGACGGGTCACTCTTATATAGCCGGCCGGTGACTCAATAAATGCTTCTAGATCCATCCAGAGTCCACGGCTTCTCGAGGTTTCCAGCGCTGGTCCAGTCACGAATGTTCTGGACTATCCCTTTGTCCTAGTAGCCCTGTTGCATAAGGCACGCGCAATACAGGAGGCAGGGCACAGCCCAGCCCTGGGGCAGTTGTGACTCACGCGGCGAGTGATGACACAAACTCACAGCCGTAACACCACCCCCTTCCTAAAAAGGCTGATCGTCCCGATCAATCATTGGTCCGTCTGTGTCCCTCCGTAGGCTGCCAGGCGATCTCGATGCACGATCTTCATCTTCGCCCTCGGGCTCCGCTGGATCCTGTAGACGACATCGTTGATTCGTTTCACGACTCGGTACGGGCCCTCCCAGGACTTCTGCAGTTTGGGTGACAGGCCTTTCTTCCGTAATGGGTTGAAGAGCCAGACCAGGTCGTTCTCGTGGAATCCTCCGGCATCCGTCTGCTGGTCGTATCGGGTCTTCATTCGGTCGGTCTCGATCCGCAGTTTCCTCCTCGCGAACGCGTGCACGTCCTCCAGTTGGTCGACCAGTTCTTGACAATACTGGCTTACCGGGATCGGATCATTCCCAGGTCGGCCGAAGGCAAGATCGACGGGTAGACGGAGCTCCCTCCCAAACATGGCCCGGGCTGGTGTGCACCCGGTGGCTTCATGCACGGCGGCGCGGTAGGCCAGGAGAAATAGTGGAAGATGCTTGTCCCAATCCCTCTGGTGCTCGCTGACAACTATTCGGAGATGGTTCTCGATGGTGCGATTGAATCGCTCTACCATCCCGTCGGACTGAGGGTGTAGCGGCGTTGTCCTTGTCTTCCGGATTCCCAGCAGCTGGCATAGGTTCTGGAACACCTGCGACTCGAAGTTCCTCCCTTGGTCGGAGTGCAGCTCCAGGGGTACTCCGTACCGGCTGACGAATTCCTTCACCAGGGTCGCTGCGATCGTCGCGGCTTCTTGGTTAGGGAGCGCATACGCCTCCGGCCATTTGGTAAAGTAGTCGCTGACGACTAATATGTAGCGGTTCCCTGCCTCACTTAACGGGAATGGCCCAGCAACATCGATGGCCACTCTCTCCATGGGGCCGCCCACGTTGTAGGTCTTCAGTGGACCCCGTCGTCTTCGTCCTGGGCCCTTGCTGGCTGCGCAATCGTGGCACCTCGCGCAGTGGTTCTCCACGTCTGTTCGGCATCCGATCCAGTAGAACCGCTCTCTCAGCTTCTCGAGGGTCTTCTTTATCCCTAGGTGTCCTCCAGATGATCCTCCATGAACTTCCTTCAGGACTTCCTCCGTCATAGCCTTTGAAACGACGACTTGTTCCCGATATGTCTTCCCGTCGGTGCTCTCCCAGGCGCGGCAGATGAGGCCATCCCTTACAATCAGCGAGTCCCACTGCGCCCAGTAGGACTTAAACTTTGGGCTGCAGTCACTCACAATGTTCCATCCGGGTCTGGGGACACAGGCCCCCTTCCATTCGGCTATCAGTTCCAGGTCATCATCTTCTGCTTGTGCCCGCGTGAAAGATTTGCGGCTCCAGCTCCCTTGAAGTTCCACAGTAGTCCTTCGGCACTGTATCCCGGTGTTCTCCTCCCTCCTAGTACAGAAGGTGCAGTCTTCGGGGCACGGTCTTCGTGACAGGGCGTCGGCGTTAGAATGCAGTTGGCCTTTCCTGTGCTGAATCTCAAAGTTGTACTGTTGAAGCCTCTCTAACCACCGCGCGAGTTGACCCTCGGGCTGCTTGAAGTTCAGGAGCCACTGCAGGGATGCATGGTCGGTCCTGATGGGAAATTCTTGCCCGTACAGGTACTTGTGGAAGTGTTCAATGGTCTTCACGATGGCGAGCAGCTCCTTCCTGGTGACGCAGTAGTTCCTTTCTGGCTTTGACAAGGCCTTGCTGAAGTAGGCCACTACTCTTTCCTCGCCGTCCACTACTTGCGACAGGATTCCCCCTATGCCAAAGTCGCTGGCATCGGTATCGACGATGAACCTTGTTCCAGGTCTGGGGTAGGCCAAAATAGGCGCGGTGCACAGAGCCTGCTTGAGTTGTTCGAAGGCACTGTGGCATTCTGCTGTCCACGTGAAGAGTTGGTCCTTCTCAGTCAGTCGATGTAAAGGTTTGGCGATGTCGGCGAATCCCCTCACGAAGCGACGGTAATAAGTGCAGAGTACCAGGAAGCTTCGTAGTTGGGACTTGTCCTTCGGAACTGGCCACTCCCTCTCAGCTGCGGTCTTCTCTGGGTCGGTGCGCACCCCTTCCTCGGAGACGATATGCCCAAGGTACTGGACCCGCTTCTGGAAGAGCTGACACTTCTTGGGGCTCAACTTCAGCTGGGCAGCCCGTAGCTTCAACAAGATCTCCTTCAGGTTGCTGTAGTGCTCCTCGAAGCTTCTCCCCAGAACGATGACGTCGTCTAGGTAGACCAGGCAGGTCTTCCAGTGTAGTCCCCTCAGAATTGACTCCATTAGCCTTTCGAAGGTCGCAGGGGCGTTGCACAGACCGAATGGCATGACGGTGAACTGCCAGAGCCCGCTGCCCACAGAGAACGCCGTTTTCTCGCGGTCCTTAGGGTGGACCTCCACCTGCCAGTAGCCACTCTTCAAATCCAAGGTGGAGAACCATCTCGACCCTGATATGGTGTCCAGGGTATCGTCGATCCGGGGTAGAGGGTAGCTGTCCTTCTTCGTGACGTCATTCACCCGCCTGTAATCCACGCAGAACCTGGTGGAACCGTCCCTCTTCTTCACTAGCACGACCGGAGAACTCCAAGGACTATGTGATGGCTCGATCACCCCTTGCTCCTTCATCTCTTCTACCATCCGGTCGACTTCGGCTTGCTTGACGAGCGGGACTCGTCGGAATGGGGCCCTAATCGGTGCGCTGTCCCCAACGTCGATTCTGTGCTGGACCAAGCTAGTCCTGCCGAAGTCTTTGCTCCCCACGGAGAAGACGTCCTGGAATTCGCGTAGCAGGTCCTGAAGTTGGCGTGATTGTTCCTCGTCTAAATGGTCCTGGAATCCTTGGTACAGCTTCTGTAGTTCTTCTGGCAGTGTGCATCTTCTTCGGTTGTCCGTCTGCAGGTGTCCGTCCGTCGTGTCGGTGATGCGGGCAATCCAGGTAACGGGCTCGCAGACTCCTAGGTTGGTGTCCCGGTGAACCGTAATGTCGTAGTCGTTCAGGTTGGACAGGCGGACGTACGGCCGAGACGTCGTGTTGATGAGGGTCTTGGCAACTAGCAATCCTTTTGTCTGGATATCCTCATATTTTGGCTCGATGACAGTCGCCACTCCCTCAGCAGTTCCGTCGACAATTACGGCGGCGCTGACCTCCGTCCTGGCAGGAACGATGACGTCCTCTCTCAGCCTTACTCGTCGTGCGGTGACGGCCTCGTGTGCTGGTTGCAAAGCAAGTTCCTCACCTCCGAAGTGCAGAGTGTTGGTACTCAGGTCCAAGATGATGTTGTTCTGGTCCAGGAAGTCCAGTCCGATGATCACTTCATTTGATACGTCAGCCACAAGCACTGGATGCTTTATCGCCCGTCGACCAATGACAAACTCCAGTGATGCTTCGCCATGTACCGGTGCGGTCTCTCCGGTCGCGGTTATTAGCTGGAGGTTCCTTTGTGTGGGTTGCACTCTCCACTTCGGGATTACGGTGGGACTGACGATGGTCCTCGATGCTCCCGTGTCGATTAGCATGGGCCAGCTCTCTCCGTTGACGACTCCGTCGACCATCAGGCTGCTATTGTCCCTCCGTAACTTCGTCACACGAACCTGGACTGCCGGGGCTTGACGACTGTCACAAGCCAACCTTTGCCCCCCAAGGCTGGCTAATACTCGTTTCCCTGGGTCGCGTGGTTTTCAGAACTGATTTCCCGTCGGATACCCTCGGCGGCGGCGATCACCGCAGTCCTTGCTCAGGTGGCCTTTCTTACCGCAGGCCCAGCAGGTCGGAAGTCCTCTTCCGGGCCGCCTCTCCGGTTGTCTTCCGGCTGTGTCGTTGCTGGTGGTGCCGCGACTATCGAAGAAACGGCTTAGCGCCTCCATCAATTCGTCGGCCAGGGGCTTGGTCTCGTTGGTTTTTGCTGGTTCGTCGACGTCCACTTGACGCACCCGCGCGTGCATTCTGGATGCCTGTTTTGCCGTCTCGAATTCAAGTGCGTGGCTCAGCGCATCTGCCAGGGTCTTATTGCGCGCGAGTCGCAGCGCCTGTTGAGTGTCCGAGTCCCGTAGCCCGTCGGTGAAAGTCTGCGTCGCTATCTGCTCCAGAAAGTCGGCCGGCGCTGTTGGGTAGGCGAGCCTTACGAGGCGTGCGATGTCCATCTCGAACTCCTGCAGGGTTTCCGCGTTCTTCTGTACCCGGGTCCGGAGCTGCATCTGGTAGGCCTGCTGAAGATGGCTATCTCCATATCGGGACTCCATATGGGCGATCAGTGCAGCGTAGTCCTGGGATCCAGTCGGGAAGGCCTGAAGGACGTTAAGGGCGTCGCCTATCAGCGCTACAATGAGAGCTGTAGCCTTTTCTGTGTTGTTCCAGTTATTTATGGAACAGGCTGCCTCGAACTGACGTAAGTAGGTGCTCCACGGGACCTTTCCGTCGAAGGTTGGGGGCGTCACTCTGCTATGTCCCGTTCCTGATATTTCCGGTGTAACGGTGGGCGGGCGTTGGCGCAGCTCGGCAACTTCCTCTCGTAGAGCGTTGAATTCCTCTTTCACCCCCGTCAGTGGGCGTTGGCGCAGCTCGGCAACTTCCTTTTGTAAGGCGTTGAATTTCTCCTCCACCCCCATCAGCGGGCGTTGGCACAGCTCGGCAACTTCCACTTGTAAGGCGTTGAATTTCTCCTCCACCCCCATCAGCGGGCGTTGGCGCAGCTCGGCGACTTCCACTTGTAAGGCGTCGAACTTCTTTTCCACTGCTGCGACTTCCTCACGTAGGCCCTGTTCTAATTTCCTTTGGCTCTCCTCTAATTTCGTCAGCAGACACTCTTCCAGATTTTTCTGGCCATCCAGAAATTTGGCGGTTAGGTCCTCTGCTAACGTATTTTGCCTGTCCTTCAGGTCCTCTGCTAACTTCTTCTGGCCATCCTCCATCTTCTTCTGGCCATCCTCCATCTTCTTCTGACCGTCTTCCATTTTGGCAGTTAGGTCCTTGGTTAAATTCTTCTGGCCGTCCTCCATCTTGGTTTCCATGCCATTTAACTTTTCTAGCAGTGCTGCCAATTTCTCCTCCATTTTAGTTGTTTGTCTTGTAAAGGGCATGCACTCACAGGAAAATTAGAGAAAATGACCTGCTCGGGTTTTGAAACCAGGACCGTCAGGTGTTGTGCTTGAGTTCGTAATCCGGCTTCTGACACCAGTTGTTACGTGCCACCCCTAGTGGCACTTTTGTTAACTGGATTACGGTGGGTAGGAAGCACAACACCAGTTACTGCTTAAAGAAATAATTAACTTTATTGTGGCCAGAAATATACACTACTCAACAGCAAATAGCAATTATTTGATATTGTCATTTAGACTTTCACGGCCCGTGTTATTGTTCATAATGTTGAATTTTGGGCTTATGCCGTGTTTTATTATACTAATATTCGACGCGTTTCGAAAGAAACCATGTCTTTCATCGTCAGGAATAATCTGGAATACGACAATGTTGCTAAGAGAAAGCAACGAAGAACATATAGAAGGTGCCCAAAGATGGACGCCATTATAGCCCCATGTTAGGGACAACGGAAAGCAGCAGTGAATTACTTTCTCAGGGTTCTGATAATAGGCAGCCAGGATTCACTGAGATTGTAGCCGGTGTCGCGGTTGAAATTATCTGGGTGTTTACGTATTTCAACCGCCTCCCTGATGATTATGGGACGATATTGCTTTATACGGGCAAGAACATCCACTCCTTGGAACATGACATCATGGCCAGGTGTTAAAGCATGATCGGCAACAGCTGATTTATCAGGTTGAATGAGCCTGATACATCTATTATGTTCCTTAATGCGAGTGCATATTGTTCTCGAAGTCTGCCCGATGTAAACCTTGCCACAAGTACAGGGAACTCTGTAGATACCCGGTCTCAATTTTGCTGTAGCGCCTAGAAGAATTCCTATTGAAGAACTTATTACATCCGTAGAATCCTCGGTACATCACCTCACACCTGAAGAGGCCGAGGAAGCCAGGCAAGAATGTTCCCGAATTCTCAAGACCGCTAAGCCACCTAACACCAACTTAAAACAAGGCGAAAGCCGGGCAATTAAAGATCTAAGGGACGATTCTGATATTATCGTTCTCCCCGCTGACAAGGGTAACGCGACAGTGGTATTGGATAAGGTTGATTATGATTCCAAGATCTCGTCTTTGTTATCAGATCCTGTATATAGGATTAATAGTCGTGATCCTACTACTCGCTACTCAAATGTCACCGTCAAATTGATCAAGCAATCATCTATTCCAGCGGATGCAGCGAAGACTCTCCTTCCAGGGGATGCTATTCCTCCGAGACTCTATGGTCTTCCTAAAACACATAAGGAGGATGTTCCTCTTAGACCTATTGTTAGTACGATTGGTTCTCCTACATATGCCCTTTCCAAATACTTAGGTAGACTACTTCAGCCGCTTCTGGGTAACACGCCTTCGTACATTAAGGATTCCACACACTTCGTGGAAAAGTTAAAAGCTATAACACTTCAGCCGGATGATATTCTAGTGAGTCTCGACGTGGTGTCTCTGTTTACGAGAGTACCTATTGATGGTGTTATGTCTCTCATTAATGGTTTTTTCCTGAAGACATCACAAGACTTTTTTATCACTGCATGACCTCCTCCTACTTTCTATGGAATGGGAATTTTTATGAGCAGACTGATGGTGTGGCCATGGGTAGTCCTCTCTCTCCTGTTGTGGCTAATTTCTTCATGGAGAACTTTGAAGAGAAAGCTTTGTCGTCGGCTCCTTTCAAACCGAAGATCTGGTGGCGTTATGTGGATGACACGTTCGTTGTTTGGACGGAAGGTGAGGAAAATCTTAGCCATTTCCTGGATCACCTTAATCTCCAGCACCCTTCTATTTGTTTCACTTTGGAAAAGGAATCTGACGGCAAAAATACCTTTTTTAGATGTTCTCGTCACCAAGAAAGAGGATGGATCTTTAGGACACAGCGTTTTTCGTAAGCCAACACACACCAATAGATATCTCCACCCAAGTTCTCACCATCACCCTGCCCAGAAACATGGTATACTTACAACTCTAACTACCAGGGCTAGGAGGATTTGTGAAGTGTCTTCTTTACAAGAAGAAATTAACACCCTGCGAACCACCTTTGAGAGCAACGGTTATAGCAAGGCTTTGATTTCTACGGTTCTGAAGCCAACAAATAATAATAGGACGTCAGTTGAGAAAAGAGATGTAAGAGGAACTGCTTACCTTCCGTACATACATAACACAACGGATCGTATTGCTAAAATCCTACGTCGGTACAACATACGGACTGTATTTGGAACTTCTGTTAAGATTAGGCAACTCCTGCGACCAACTAAGGACAGTTTGCCTAAATTGCAACAACCGGGTATCTACAGAGTTCCCTGTACTTGTGGCAAGGTTTACATCGGGCAGACTTCGAGAACAATATGCACTCGCATTAAGGAACATAATAGATGTATCAGGCTCATTCAACCTGATAAATCAGCTGTTGCCGATCATGCTTTAACACCTGGCCATGATGTCATGTTCCAAGGAGTGGATGTTCTTGCCCGTATCAAGCAATATCGTCCCAGAATCATCAGGGAGGCGGTTGAAATACGTAAACACCCAGATAATTTCAACCGCGACACCGGCTACAATCTCAGTGAATCCTGGCTACCTATTATCAGAACCCTGAGAAAGTAATTCACTGCTGCTTTCCGTTGTCCTTAACATGGGGCTATAATGGCGTCCATCTTTGGGCACCTTCTATATGTTCTTCGTTGCTTTCTCTTAGCAACATTGTCGTATTCCAGATTATTCCTGACGATGAAAGACATGGTTTCTTTCGAAACGCGTCGAATATTAGTATAATAAAACACGGCATAAGCCCAAAATTCAACATTATGAACAGCAATTATTTGCTTACTCCAGTTTCCTCAAGTCGAGAATACTTCCCCTTTCACTTGTCAACAGACCACAGTTAATCCCTCGTAATGAGGTGGCCCCGTACGCTAGCTCGAAATAGCTGCACTAGCTCTGTCACTCACTGTTTCACAAGCACCACAATCACTTCCTCGGTGTCAAGAGAATCAGCTTCACTCGCTCAAAACACAATTCCTCTGTAGGAGTCTCACTTCCCCGCTCCACTAGGGGTTTCGCAAGTCACCACACTTCTGTCGCTCACGATAATCGCTCACACTAGCTCGTAAAACACAACAACAACCACTGCTTGACGGGTCACTCTTATATAGCCGGCCGGTGACTCAATAAATGCTTCTAGATCCATCCAGAGTCCACGGCTTCTCGAGGTTTCCAGCGCTGGTCCAGTCACGAATGTTCTGGACTATCCCTTTGTCCTAGTAGCCCTGTTGCATAAGGTGCGCGCAATACAGGAGGCAGGGCACAGCCCAGCCCTGGGGCAGTTTTGACTCACGCGGCGAGTGATGACACAAACTCACAGCCGTAACAGTATGGACTCCGTCTTGAGGAAAGAATTCATGATGAAAATTAATAAATGTATTTATTTATTTTATGTCTTCGGTAGTGGCGAAGTTAGGGCTCATGGCCCTCTCTTACACTTAACCACGAAATATGGTACCAGTACATAGCTTATGACAATTTCGAAAATACAAAAAATATTATGATGATAAATAAGGAGTAAATTAATTATGCTAACACTAATATTAGTAAAAAAGGCACATGAATAATGATAGTAATAATTATAACAATACAAATAATAATAATAATCACAATGTCACAGACCTTCCTATAATATCCTAGATATAATCCTAGCTCAGTCATACGTCCTATCATCCATCACCATTCACACGAGGCAATCAGCAGTATTCAACAGGTAATCTCGGCATGCGGCCTTAAATTTATTTATTGTTGTGGAATTTCTGATATCGGGAGGAGTTGAATTCCATAGTCGAGACCCAGCTACAGCAAAAGAGCGGTTAAACATGGATGAGTGGTTGATGGGGATGGCGAGGGAAGAGCCAGATCGAGTGCTTCGATTATGATATGAGGACAAGTAACTAAATTTCGATGACATGTACGTGGGGGTGTTTTCATGCAGAAATCGATAGATGGATGTCAACAAGTGAAATTTACGGCATTCATCAGGTTTAAGCCATGAATGAGCACGGTAGCTTCGGGTTATGTGGGCATCGTATCTTAGATTGAAAGCGAACCGAAGACAAGAGTTCAATGCTTGTTGGAGTTTCATTGTTTGTCCATGAGTCGCGTCAACGAGAACGATGTCACAGTAGTCTAGAATTGGTAGTATTAGTGTCTGGATGAGTTTAATCTTAATGTCTAGTGGTAAAATATTCTTATGGCGCACGAGTGGGTGAAGGGATGCGTATATCTTTTTACGGGTATTTCTTATATGTGGTGACCAGTCAAGAGTTTCAGTTAAGGTTAACCCAAGGTACCTTACTTCTTTACTAAAGGGGATGGTGATTGAATTCAGTGTTACTGGAGGCACAACGTAGTTGTTTTTTAATGAGTTTAGTAACTTATGAGAGCCGATGATGATAGTTTGGGTTTTCTTAGGATTGAGCAGGAGAGAGTTGTCATCGGCGTATACACTAAGTTGATGGATATCAGTGTTTATATCCCTTATTGCAATTGCTATATTGTTGATACTAGTGTGGCAATATATCTGGAGATCATCTGCATAAAGATGATATTTATTATAGTTAATTGTGGAGGAGATATTGTTGATATAGAGCACGAAAAGTAGGGGCCCAAGGACCGAACCTTGGGGGGTTCCTGCCTTTTTCTGACGCCACTGTGAGGTGGTGTCCTGTACAATCACACGCTGATTTCGACCCGTTAGGTAAGCAGAGAAAAAATGTATGGCTTCGGAGCCAAGAAGGGATTTTAGCTTCTTCAATAGGGTCGGTATATCTATGGTGTCAAATGCTCTGCTGAAATCGAGGAGTGTGAGTATTGTTACTTGATTTTGGTCCATTGCTTGTCTGATGTCATCAGTCACCTTAAGTAAGGCAGTAGTTGTGCTGTGGCCCTTCTTGAAACCAGACTGGAGTGGGTCAAGTAGAGAGTGAGTGTTCAAATATTCCAGTATTTGAGTTTGTACTAACCGTTCCATTACTTTGGAGAGAGCAGGGAGAATAGATACAGGGCGGTAGTCGGACGGTAACAGTGGGCAAGGTATCATAGGAAGAGGGATCACGTTGGCGTATTTCCAGATAGAAGGCAGTGTGCCATTGTTTAAACAGTAATTAAAAATGTGTGTGAGATTGGGGAGAACAGCACCAATAATGTAATGTATAAATTTTATAGGTATATCATCAATCCCGCTCGCCTGAGATCTAATGGAATAAAACACTCTCTTAACTTCATCAGTGCTTACGTTACGAAATGCAAAGCTGGGTCGATCTGGTGGTGGAAATGATGGGCCGTGACTGGCAGCGTTATTTGGACTGGATTGAGTATCTGCATCCGTGAAATATGCATTTAGCTCGTCTAGTGGAATGTCAGGTATAGGAAGTTGCTCCTGGTTTTTTCCTATGCCCAAAGCACCGAGTTGTTTCCACGCTCTAGTCGTCTTTAGTCGGCAGGTTGTATCACGAACATACTTAAATTTAAGATTACGTAAAGTTTGCTCAATTTGGTTTCGAAGTACTCGGTACTTTTCAAAATTATTTTGTAGACCAGAACGTTTGTATTGTCTGAAAAGATTATCTCTACGGGACATCATTTTCTTGACTTCTGGAGTTAACCACGGCTTAGGTTTACGAGAAATCCTTATCTTTCTCCTGGGCGCATATTTGTTGTATAGTGCATGTATTGAACCCGCTGAGCTAAGGTTCATGTGCTATTTTTTATAACAGCACATTTATGATGGGATGTAGTACCTTTGAACTCACCCAGAAAGCCACGTGGAGCTGAGAGCTCACGCTATACTCTTTGAAGTAGCGGTGAATCGCACTTTTGACTTTGGTGAAATCTGCTAATTATTTATCTGAGGTCTTATTAATTAATTTTATCTTTCCACGAGACTCAGAATATTCCATTTCGTCATGCTGCATTATTAAAACATTTTGGAGAATGTTATTTTCGCTTAAGGTAAGGTAATATCCTTGCAGATACGCAAACAGGAATGTAAGTAGTCGCTCAACGACTTCGGTTTGACGACCTACTTCCTAGAGGAACTCAGTGCCTTGCACTACGTCTGGAGAATCCGCCCCGTGTAGGCGTGAAATTGCATCCGTCCTATAAGACGTAGAAAATATCTGCTGTTTAGCGTGGAAGTTATTATCAGGTGCCATCGTGCACGAATATACTGCAAATCACTGTTATTTATGCACAGTGAGCAACAAGAAGCATATTGTGAAATAATTTGCATGTATAGTGAATTTTATAACTTTACCGTAACACCACATTTTTGTACCCACGTGTTTGTGGAGGGCCGAGTGCCTGGTGAAAAATATAGAGGTAAACGTGTTATAACTACTTTAAATAAGTGTGATTATGAATGTATAACATATTTGAATTGCCACAGTGAATTTTTCAATTCCAAAACGACGCACATTTCACGGATGCCACGTGATGTAAAAGTGGCGTCAGCACACGTGAAGAACCATAGAACAGTGCTTGCCCACGTATTAATTCATATCTGCGAAATAAAGGCTGTGTTATCTATTGCAATTAAAGCCTGTAACATTTACTACGAACATTGTGATTTTGAAGTGAAAGAATGAACTACTACACGATTTATTTCACCACCCACGTGATCAAATTATTCTACACCATGTTTGAGACCGACATCATGGGCTAATACCATCATGGTATGAGGGTGATGTTTCTATTGGAACCAGCATGATGGTGGAACTTCCAGAACAGCGAACGAGGAGGAAGGAAACCAGGATGCCATTCCCAGGCATGTCCAGTACATCCACGAGGTTATCGACAGGGACAGATCGAACCCTGGTCTTTGGAGGAGTCCAGATGGGAATCCTGATGAGGATGATACCGTTCCGGAGAGCCAGAGATGAATTTGTACAACCCTTGTCGTTGAACAGAGAGCTGAGTGAGAGCTCCTCCATTTCGTGAGTTTTTGTACACCCTTTCCCGTTCTAGTTTCTGGTGGTATAGTAGGTTTAATGTAGTTTGTGAACCAACCGAACTCAGTGTCAGCCATTTTATAGGTAGGGAATGTAACTAGTCTAATTAGATGTCATTTATTTCAGTTAGAGTGAGACACCCTTGGGTCAGACATTTTGGTCAAACCTGGTGCAGCTTGATGAACGCCGTAGAACGTCAATGCCTATCTTTTGCTAAACGTGACCGTAGTCATTTGAGGCTACTTTGTTCAACCCTATTTGGGGTGATTTTTCAAGTCTTTGCTGACTTTAGTTATGGCAATCAGATGTCATGGATATTTCTTTAACTGCATTCTTTGCAGCCAGTCTTTGTTACACCCCTGACTTCGTTAGAACAGTCGTATCAGTTAGGTAATCGACTGTAATTACCAGTTTTGTAACTGCATTATATTTCATTTGAAATGAGCTCAGAAGCCATTCTTGGTCAAGTGTGGACCTAATAAGTAGAAGGGATGTTTCGTTGTCTAGCATCGAACCCAGTTCCCAACGTATCATTAAGCAGATCCAGAGTGTGGAATCTGCGTCACAATTATTATTTTGATAGTGTCATGTGAAGACACGTATTTATTTGATGTACAAGCAACTACTGAATTATATCTTTGTAAGCAAAGAGCTCCAACAATGTGACATTACTATCATTTAGATGTCTTTGGTTTGAAAGACGGAATTATATTATTGTATTCAGATTTATTGCGTGTTTTTATACACGTATTCGTCGAGGTTTATAACCTATGGTAAAGATTTTATGATGAGGCCAGTTGTACAGTTTTCATTTTGTTTAAATCACCGGCCTTGATAGTTAGTGTGTTGTGTCAGCCGCGCAGGAATGTTGTAGCCTGCAGTGACACAAACTGGTTTGTGACCCAGTGCCCTTGAGAGCACGTTTGTTATTGTGAGACAGAATTACTTTGACGAAGGACAGAATGCTTGTTGTATTCGCTTTTCCTTTCATTGCAACTTAGCTCATGGAACCCAGTGTCCATTCTTGTATCTGATCACGTGTTTTTATAGATTGTTTTTTGTTAGTTAAACGCACTGTTGCGTGTACCGTCGTTTGACGTGTACAGTTATGTCAGGTTTTCTATAGTATGTTGTAGGCTACCCTGTTATAGGAGATATTTATTGTATGGAGGTATCTGTGTATACCTTGTCCGGGATTGTTCCCGTTGACCAGATGTTATTGGAGGGTGACTGAGTGTGCAGGCCCATCCCAAAGTTATTGAACGCGAGCTTTGCGCCGCTGGTAACTTGTGTTATTGTGTATTGTGTTGATTGTATTCCGACTTTTGAGTCGAGGCTTTTTGGTGGAGATTGATCTCAATGGAGACACTCCGTGCCCAGGCTATTGTCAGTATTATTCGCCATAAACCAACGATAAACCTAAACCGACATCTTAATAATAAAACGCATAATTTTGGTAAAACAAAAGCTAACTAACGAATTCCTTCTATCTAACTTTGTTCTTTTGCATTTGGAACCTGCTGACATGGCCGTGCAGATGAAGGTATTTCTTTTGAGGAAACGACTAGGACAGCTGATACTTTTGAAGCGACCTGAAGCATGCTCGAACCTTGAGTTCGTAGCTTGTAGAGCGCAGGCCATGAGATGTTAGACGTAGTCTTTACTACGCAGTCGTCACCGTAACTACACACATTAGATGACTATGGCTTACAAAGAGTAAACCAAGGTGCAGGCATTTTAATAAAACTGCTGTCTCTTTCATTACTTATTTATGATGTACAAGTGTATGAATCCCACATGTTACCTTATTGTGTACTGTTAGCACGTAGTTCCTAAGAATAATTAAATGTTTTTTTTATATGGCTGTTCACTTAGATTTGAATGTAAATGTTTTCTCTTACGGACGTCATCGCCGTAAATTTTGTTATTAACTGATAGGACTTAGCTAGATGAATTAACGTTAAATGTAAATGTGGAGATGGTATCATCCTAACTTAGATTTGTTTTGCTACCCTGTTAAATGTAAATTCAGATATTAGCTTGATCTTGTAACTTGAACTAGGGACTTGCGTCGTACCATTTTCCTAGCGTTGCTGTTGTTGCTTTATTATTGTGAGGTAGATCTTTCGCGAGGGTTTTCCGTAACTTCTCAGGTAGGGACCTGCTCTTTATTTTTGTTTGTTTATTAGCTTGCGGACTAGCCGATTGAAACCCTCCGAACTAGGCTAGGGGCTTGTGAATTTTAACAATAAATTTTCACGGTGTTTTACATAAGTCTGGATGTTTATTTTCTCAGTCTAGTTTTTAAGGTGAACCTTTCCTTAGGCAGTCTATGACCATCGTCACCATGTACCACGATCCCTGTGGACTACAGTTTCTCGTGCCGCTTTGGCCTATTTGGAAGTTCACCTGATCCTCACGGCAATTATGTCCGACGGATGAGATGTTAGGGAAGTCATTTGGGCTGTTGGCTATCCTGACAGCTCCACCGACGGTCTCAGTATTAATAGATTAAACTTGTTTACTTTTTCGTCAATGTCGTCCAGTCTAAATATGTCGATCCATGGAAGACTGTAGGCATCATATTTCAGTTGTACCGGGTCTATGTCCTTCATATTTCTGCATGTAACATATTTAGTCCTGTACTTTGGAACGCGGAGCGAATACGCCAAGTATATAAAGTCATGGGTGGATAGAGCCGGCACTGGCATTTGACCATGAGTCACTACTTTCTGTGGGTTATTTGTTATGAAAACAATAGTATTGGAATGCAGCCGAAATAAATCAGAAACCTCTATGGACATCAAATTGGCAGGTGAAATGCTGAAGGAAGTAGGAGACTTCTGTTATTAAGGAAGCAAAATAACCAGTGATGGACGAAGCAATGAGGATATAAAAAGTAGGTTGGCTCAGGAAAGGAAAGCATTTCTACCAAAAAGGAATCTGTTGACATCGAATATAGATTTAGGTATAAGGAAGTCATTTTTGAAAGCCTTTGTCTGGAGCGTGGCACTCTATGGAAGTGAAACTTGGACTATTGGTGCAGCAGAAAAGAGGAGAATTGAAGCGTTTGAAATGTGGTGTTACAGGAGAATGATGAAGATCAGATGGGTATATAGGGTTACAAACGAAGAGGTATTAAGACGCGTGGGAGAGGAGAGATGTTTCTGGAGACAGCTAAGGAAGAGAAGAGATAGGTTGGTAGGACACATACTAAGACACCCAAGAATAGCAAGCTTAGTTATGGAAGGAAGGGTCGAGGACAAGAACTGTAGGGTTATACCAAGGTTAAAATATGTTAAACAGATTGCCTCGGATGTAGGGTGTG